>CM073576.1:131575885-132834974 GCA_037074715.1 Magnolia kwangsiensis | reverse complement strand
CAATGCCAAGACCTCAGTGTTCAAACAAGGTATTCATCATTAAGTGTATCACTTGAGCTATGGATCTGATGTACAATAGCTCACGGGAGGAGATTTGACAACCAACAATCATGACAATTCTCATCGGATGCGTTATGATGGACTATTACATATGTTGATCACAACCAACCGTTATATAATAGTCTATTACATACTTCGATTACAATCAACTGCTGGATGTCATGCCCAAGCCATGTTGACCCACAATGCTGACTGAACCGTAAGAAAATGACCATGGGCATTTTCGTCATTGTGCCCTCCACCCGTACTGTGAGGGGGATCGTCGTGAAATTCAAAATGGTGGGCCCTTTCACATGTGTTCAGCTTACACTTTTCCTGAATTAGTGCAACTGCAACTTCTCATTTTCCGCCCAAATGGTAATCTTTTTCACACTGAACGTGGCATACATGTGTGAGATCTGGGCCATTCATCAGGACATCCGTCCCCTAATAATCAGGTGGGGCCAACTCATCAGGCAGGCCACATATGTTTCCATTCGTTGCTTTTCTAACCGTTCATTCGCCTCTACAGCTGCGCCTTACCTGATGAGTGGACCTGCCTTAAATTTCACAGTGGGCCACACGCAAAACGCCTAGGATTTTCACACGTGTGAGATGTCGGCACGTGTATGTCAACACAGTCGTGGTTTATGCTCATACACTAGGCTTTCGCAGGAAGTTCCTGCGCTGTGAACCTATATAGGCCCACCATGATGTTTTTGATAAATCCACCATGTTCATCCGTTTTGTGAGCTCATTTAAGACAAGAGGCTAAAAATATCCTAATCCAAGGCTTAAGTGGGCCAAAATGGGGAGAATTAAATGTCCACAGTTAAAATATTCATGCGACCACGGAAGTCTTGAATCAGGTTAGTATTTTTGTTTTCATTCGACCCGGTAGAAATGACGGTATGAATGGTACGGATGGCATGTAAGCATCACGGTCAACCCAAGGAAGGTTTCAACGGTAGAAATTTTCATACCCACCTTTCCCTTTATTGTGGCCTACTCAGCCTTGGATCTGCTTATTGTTGGCCACTTGACGTAAAATAAACAAAAAAAAAAAAAGATGGACATGTTGGATTTATTAAAAACATCATGATGTGCCTCACATAGGTTCCAGCGCAGGAACTTCCTGCGAAATCCGCGTCTATCTATACTAATGCATTGATTAACGGACGCGGATTGCGTCCTTCCCCCGCCCGGACGGTTATCTGTCTGGGGTCAGGGCTTTGTGGGGCCTACCGTGATGTAAGTATTTTATCTAATCCGTTGATCACTTTTCTCGGATCATTTTAAGGTTTAAACCAAACACTGAGCATTGTACAGAACTAAAGTGGACCACAAATGGGGATTTAATGTCCACCATTAAAAATTTCTAGGGAGCCGAAGAAATTTTGGATCAAGCTAATATTTGTTTTTCACTTCATCTACGTCTAAATGACCTTATTAATAAGTTGGATGATAAAAAAACACCACGGTGGCCCTTAGAAAGGTTTCAACGGTGAGTGTCATTATCACTGCAGCTTCCTCCCGTGTGGTCCACTGGATATTTTACATATCTACCTTAAAATGATCCGAGAAAAGCAATGAACGGCGTGGATAAAACACTTACATCATGGTGGGCCCCACAGAGCCCTGACCGGACGGTAATCCGTCCGGGCAGGGGTAGGACGCAATCCGCGTCCTGGATTAACCTCCAGATGTTACTATCTACGGTTATTATTGACAAAGCTAATCTCATCTTACCAACAAGCACTGTCCACAAGAGGCCTGGCCAGTGGGGCCCACAGGTCCGCAGAAGGCGGTCCATCCGTACCTCTGGCGCCACTCGAGAGGCTTGTCCGCGTCCCACGTCGCGCAGTAAACGCTGGCTCTGTTCAAGTCCCACCCGATCTGCGACGGATTGTAAAGATTGTACGTCGCGCGCACGTTAGACGCGCTCTGCGCATCGGCCGCTGCTAAAATGCACAGTAACAGTGCCGCACAAAGCCTCAGAGAAGCCATTTTTCTTTTCTTCTTCTGATTTAACGTTAGCCAAACGGGGTTCGTACTTATATAGTAGATGTTCGGTTGTGAATTACCAAAGTGCCCCTAATTTATGTAGAAAACCACGAATATGCCACTTCATGAGATTCGGGTGTCGGCATGAAGATGGGGCGACGACTGACGACTGGGAGAATGAGAAAGCCAAATGGTAATGCTGCTTGGAGTCGATTCTTCTGACACATCAGACGTGTAACAGATCTGGGACGTTCACTTGAATGGCCCATCGGAGCGTGCGCTATCCCCGAAATTACGTTCGACCGGTCATCAAGTGGACCATACACGTATCAGAAAAATCAACGGTAATATTCAATGTACACATATTGTTGATCGGATGAGTGGGCCACCTGGCTTTTGTGATGGATCATTTTGAAGGTTGGTCAAACCTGATAAATGGTTAGAAACTGCAAAATCCAGCGGGCTCGATCGAGTTAGTAAAATCAGGAACGGTTAGATTGCTGTGATAGTTCCGGATCAGTGAGAAAAAATGGTGGTGACTCCTTTACTGCGCACGTGGCATAATTTTACGGCAATCAGGACCGTCAAAATTGCTGACCCAGCTGTGAGTGCTCCTTAAGGAAAAAATTAGATGAATAAAATAAACAGTTTGATTTGGTACTTTGAATTTGGACCACTTCTTTAATTTCAACCATCCAATTGGATGGATAGGATAGCTTGATTAGAGTGATTTTATTGATATTGGATGGTCTGGATAGCTTTACTTGAGTGCCACATACGAGGACTATGAGTCACCACCACTTTCGAAGTGGTGGGGAACTACAAGAGAGCTATTATCCAGGGAGTGGATTAGCTGAGAACCCCGGCCTCACCCAAGACCGTGCGTCCCTTATTGTGGGACCCATATTGATTTATTTTTTTTCTGTATCCACACCGTCCATACGTTTTTTCATATCATTTTAGTGCATGATCCCAAAAATGAAGAAGACCCAATTCTCAGGTGGACCATTATCTGGGAAGCAGTGATGATTAAACTCTACCATTAAAAACTTCTTAAGGCACACCTTTATGTTTAAATAGTGTTTATTTTCAATCTAATCTGTTTATACGGTCACATAAGCCTGGATGAAGGAAAAATACAAATACCAGCTTGATCCAAAACCTATCTCGTCCATTAATAGTCAATTACTGCCGTTTTCTATGTTATGGTCCATCTGATAATTGGATCTACTCTTTTTTTTTTTTTTTTTGTATAATTATCTAAAATGATATGGAAAAAACGGATGAACGGTGTGGATACAGAAAAAAAAGCAACAAGCTGGAAGCCAGGGTAAGGGCCGCACCGTCTTGGGTAAGGCCGGGGTCTCATCTAATCCGCTCCCTATAATCAGGTTTTCAATTATTAGGAGCTATGGACGGATAATCCGGACCATTGATCTATTGAGACTCAGTCGGGATGGACTATACACCAAAAGCCTCTCAGATTGGAAGATCGCAGGCCTGGCAATCAATATTCAGACCTTTCAGACCCTTTTCTATTTCTCTTCTTAACCATCCATCTCCAGACCAAAACTTGAATGGTTAAGATCATCCAATCATGAATATTTTAATAGAAATAACCATCAACTGCAAGGTCCAACATACGATTGGTTTGGATCATCAATCAACAATCCTCACGTGTCAGAATCTAAAACGCGCGTATGTTCTGTAAAGATGCAGCCGCATATCAAATACTTCTTAAGAAATTTGCGACTGTACGACCCATTTTTGGCCCATTTAGGAATCTAAGCCCACCAAATTTTCCCTTGCGAGAATACGCCCCAGCTGTACGGACGCCTTTCCAAAGGTCGAAAATGCCCCCTGCTTTTTCCTTCAAGCGGGAAGACAGCGCTGACGCTCCCCGAACTCCGACCTGTACGAATGGTTCTAGAGAGATCAACGTTACATGGGCCCCACAGTTATGTATTTATTATATCCACAACGTTCATCCATATTTCGAGATCATTTCGGAACATTATCCAAAAAAAAAAAATCATATCCAAAGATCAACTGGACCACACCACAAAGAGCAGCAAAATATTGATTTTCACCGTTGAAACTTTTGCAGGGCCACCGTAACATTTATTTTCCATCCAATATATTCATAAGGTCACAAAGACCTGGATGAAGAGGAAAAACAAATTTCGTGATGATCCAAAACTTCTGCGACCCCTAAAAGGGTTTCAATGGTAGACGTTCAATCCTCCAATGCCTTTTACAGTGTGGTCCACTTGATAGCTAAATCTATCTTATTTTTCTTCTCAAGACTT
Source organism: Magnolia kwangsiensis (assembly GCA_037074715.1). NCBI lineage: Eukaryota > Viridiplantae > Streptophyta > Magnoliopsida > Magnoliales > Magnoliaceae > Magnolia > Magnolia kwangsiensis. The sequence goes on along the minus strand of CM073576.1, from coordinate 132,830,622 downwards.
AGTACGAGTTCTTCAAATAGATGGACGGTTTGGATATCACGCATACCTTATAAAAGGACCCACAAAGGCGGTGAGGATTAAAATAGGGAGGAAAAAAAAAAAAGAGCCTGGAATCTATAGCTACGGATTATAACTGTAGCCATAACCGCAGCCCAAACTTTTTTGATATATCCATTGCTATGTACTTAGATATATCGAAAATATAGCTACGGATTATAGCCGTAGCCATAACTACAGTCCATAAAAGTCTATGCAAATTTTTTTAATTTTTTAATTTTAATTTTTTATTTTTTACATGGAGAACTTTATTCTACTTACAATTTTCTCTGATATATATTTATATGTATATATAAGCATATAAAAAAAAAATTCTCTTTTTTTCATATCTTTCTTTATTCATTTAACAAGAGTATCTTCTAAACCAAAATTAGTTACTTGATGTACCCTATATGATTTTGGGGTAGGAGAAGCTACTTTAGCCAACTAACCTAGTTATTTTTCAAGATTCCATTAGGTCGATGGTCAAAAATCCATTTCATTCACTTTACGATAAATTTCATTCATTTCATTTATTTCGCGGTCATTTACATGCATTTCACGGTCAATTCTCTTTAATCCATGATCATTCTCATGCATTTTACGGTCATCCCAAACAATTTTGTGTTGATTCACGGTCATTTGCATGTATTTTTACGGTCAATTCGCTTCAAACCATGATCATTCTCATGCATTTCACGGTCCTCCCAAACAATTCCATGTTGATTCACGGTCAATTCGAGGCATTTCGAGGCATTTCGCGGTCAATTCCCCTCACTTCACGGTCATTTGCATGCATTTCGCGGTCAATTCGCTTCAAACCATGATCATTCCCATGCATTTCACGGTTATCCCAAACAATTCCGCGTTGATTCACGGTCATTTCGAGGCATTTCGCGGTCCATTCCCTTCACTTTGCGGTCATTTGCATGCATTTTGCGGTCAATTCACTTCAATCCAGGATCATTCTCATGCATTTCATGATCATCCCAAACAATTTCGTGTTGATTCACGGTCATTTCGAGGCATTTCGCGGTCAACTCCCTTCACTTCACGGTCATTTGCATGCATTTCGCGGTCAATTCGCTTCAAACCATGATCATTCCCATGCATTTCACGGTCATCCCAAACAATTCCGTGTTGATTCACGGTCATTTTGAGGCATTTCGCGGTCAATTCCCTTCACTTCATGGTCATTTGCATGCATTTCGCGGTCAATTTGCTTCAAACCATGATCATTGCCATGCATTTCACGGTTATCCCAAACAATTTCGTGTTGATTCACTGTCATTTCGAGGCATTTCGCGGTCAATTCCCCTCAGTTCATGGTCTATTGCATGCATTTCGCGGTCAATTCGCTTCAAACCATGATCATTCCCATGCATTTCATGGTCCCCCAAACAATTCCGTGTTGATTCATGGTCATTTCGAGGCACTTCGCGGTCATTTGCATACATTTTGCCGTCAATTCGCTTGAATCCAAGATTATTCCCATGCATTTCACGATCATCCCAAACAATTTCATGTTGATTCACGGTCATTTCGAGGCATTTCGTGGTCAATTCCCTTCACTTCACGGTCATTTGCATGCATTTCGCGGTCAATTCACTTCAAACCATGATCATTCTCATGCATTTCATGGTTATCCCAAACAATTCCGTTTTGATTCACGGTCATTTCGAGGCATTTCGCGGTCAATTCCCTTCACTTCGCGGTCATTTGCATGCATTTCACGGTCAATTTGCTTCAAACCATGATCATTCCCATGCATTTCACGGTCATCCCAAACAATTTCGTGTTAATTCACGGTCATTTCAAGGCATTTCGCGGTCAATTCCCCTCACTTCATGTCTATTGCATGCATTTCGCGGCCAATTCGCTTCAACCATGATCATTCTCATGCATTTCACGGTCATCCTAAACAATTCCGTGTTGATTCACGATGATTTCGACGCATTTCGCGGTCCCGCGTCTTCACTTCAAGGTCAGTTCCGCGCATTTCGCGGTCCAATCGCTTCACTACACCCCCATTTCCATGCATATCACGGTCATTCTCACCTTTTTGGTGTTGATTCACGGTAATTTCGATGCATTTTGCGATCCTGCGTCTTCACTTCATGGTCAGTACTGCGCATTTCGCTGTCCAATTACTTCACTTCACTACCATTTCTATGCATATCACGGTCATTCCCGCCTTTTTCGTGTTGATTCACGGTGATTTCGACGCATTTCGCGGTCCCGCGTCTTCACTTCACAGTCAGTTTCGTGCATTTTGCGTTCTAATCGCTTCACTTCACTACCATTTTCATGCATATCACGGTCATTCCCGCCTTTCCGTGTTGATTCACGGTGATTTCGACGCATTTCACGGTCCCGCATCTTCACTTCACTGTCAGTTTCGCACATTTCACGGTCCAATCACTTCACTTCATGATGTAGAGCGGGTCGCGGACAATTTCATGGCCAAGATGGATCAGAAAAGGCACGGTCGACGACAGAAGTGATCCGGACCATCGGACCTTAGAACGGGCGTATCTCACAATCCGGAATGAGTTATCCGACGTAAAATATATGATTTTGGGGTAGAACGAGCTACTTTAGCCAACCAACCCCGCTACGCCGGGTTGCGCAGCCCGGATTTGCGAAAAACCCCCTGATCGACGGTCGTTTCCTCATTTTAATTTTGTTTTTACTATAAATAATAAGTTTTAGTTTGAGTATAACTTTTCATCTGTTGGGCTTTAGGAGTTGTGTCCAACATGAAAAGTGCTTAGGATAATTAGGAGAACGGTTTGGTGAAGCCAAATAGGACACTTACTATTTTTGGCCGAAAACCTTGCGCACTAGTAGACATCGTGACCGTCTATAAATAGTAAGTTTACTATTTATAGTAAGTTACGAATTCTAGGAGTTTTAGTTGTAGTATGAGTCTGATTTCTTTCATGTTGCTTGGTTCCCTTATTTAAAGGGGTGTAAACTCGTTTTTATTTTTTTTATCAATTAATTTCAGATTTATTAGAGTTTATTCCTATTCCCTTGCTTTCTTTCCTCGTGGATTCGAGAAGTCTCTGTGAGGAGTCCAGAGAAGCTCCGTGGATTTGGAGTAGTTATCCTTGAGGAAGACGGTGTTCGACCTCATCACGTTCATCCTTGCGTCACTTCACCACCATTTCCATGCATATCACGGTCATTCCCGCCTTTTTCGTGTTGATTCACGGTGATTTTGACGCATTTCACGGTCCCACGTCTTCACTTCATGGTCAGTTCCGCGCATTTCGCGGTCCAATCGCTTCACTTCACCACCATTTCCATGCATATCACGGTCATTTTCACTTTTTTCGTGTTGATTCACAGTGATTTCGACGCATTTCGCGGTCACGCGTCTTCACTTCACGGTCAGTTCCGCGCATTTTGCGGTCCAATCGCTTCACTTCACGGTCATTTCCATATATATCACGGTCAGTCCCGCATATTCTGTGTTGATTCACGGTGATTTCGACGCATTTCGCGGTCACGTGTCTTCACTTCAAGGTCAGGTCCGCGCATTTTGCAATCCAATCGTTTCCCTTCACTCCCATTTACATGCATGTGACTGTCTTTTCGAGCTGTGCATCACTCAATGAAGGGAAAAAATTCGTGGGAATGGGAGGTCATGGGGCTCACGGGGCTTGTGGTACATCGCGGATGACAAATTCGAACGACACCTGAAAATGAATTAATTGCGTCATCCAGTCGGCACTTATATATTACAAATCACCCTAGCCTTGAAATAAATTTTTGTACTTTTTAATCAAATGGCCCTGCCAATTAGGACAGTGAATTGGGGCATTTCAGTTGTCTGATTTCATCTAATTTCACTTCCCAAAACCATCTCAAAACCCTTCTTGAGAGAGTGGAAGGAGAGGAAGATGTGGGTGGTTGAGAAGGAGTGGGGTTTGATGTGGGTGGTTGAGAATAGAAAAAGAAAAGGAGAGGAAGATGTGAAGAAGAAGTGGGTTGAAGAAGAACTAAGATGGGAGAGTAAGAGAGAAGGGAAATGGGTGTTTGGGTCTTGGAGGGGGTTTAGAAGGAAAGGAAATGAAATGGAAGATGGGTTGTTGGAGGAAAGGGAGTGAAATGGGAGATGGGTTATTGAGAGGAAGGAAGTGAAATGGAAGATGGAATGTGGAGAGAAGGAAGATTGATGGAAGGAAGAAGAGGTTGTTGGAGAATGAGGGCTTGAGTTCTTACTGGGAGAGGATGGAGCTTCCTCCCTTGAGAAAAGTTTTTTGCAATAGAAGAGAGGGAGAGAAATAGGGCATTCCTTAGGGTATAAGGTAGTGGGGCCCACCTAATTTCAAAAATTCTCAAATGGGGCAGCAAAAGGGGGTTCGTCGGGGTGATCACGCCGGTCTGGCGGGGTGGACACGCAGCATGGCGGGGCGGGCACGTCAGGAGGGCGGGGCCAACGCGGTCCCCTGAACCTCTGGCGGGGTGGGCATGCCATATGGCGGGGTGACCCCTCTTGGGGGGGGGGGGGGGGGGGGGGGGGAAGGGGGGGAGACCCGCTTGTCGGGCACTTTTTCGAGCATTGGTGCGACCCCCTGAGACATGCCATATATGATTTTGGGGTAGCATAAGCTGATCTATGCAATGGGCCCATCTATTCCGTGATATTCTTCCTTTTTAGAGGCCGAAATCCCATTTTTTTCCTATTCCACTAATTTCAGTAAAATCTCATTTGTCGTTAAGCCTCTATCCCTGAATGGGCCGGAACTATTAACTTTGGCCCAAAACTAACTCATCTGCACATGTATGTTGGCTTCGACCTTCAAATTCTTCAATTTTCGGCTCGTCTCAATCGACGAGTTGAGGTTCTATACGGCTCCCAGACCCTTTCCTTGGCGTCGTTGCTTCCAATTTCACCGTCGATAAAATGAATTTTGCATAATTCCAGCTACAATGACGGTGATCGGCTATCGGATGAACCAAAAATGATGTTCCTCTCTTCATGCCCCAATAAACAATTGTGCTTATTCAACAATCTATATATGAATTGAATTGTTGTAAATAAAATGTTCAATTCTTCTATTTGAATTAAAAAGTGTCAAATGTCCCCAAAACAGATAAATTGTAACCCATTCTCATTTCAGGACATTGAATTAGCAACATTGATAGAAACCCCCCATAAATATCTTTATTAATGTTAAAACATTATCTGAAGCCTGTATGCTACAATCATTAGTGTCTTAAGATAAGAAACTATTCCATATTTTCAGAAGCCTATACGTTACAATATCCAATTCAGCTCTTCAGAGATTATCATCGAATATGAGAAGAGGCACTTGAAATGACAAGGCACTTCATTATATGAAGATTATTTATCGCTCTCTCATTTTTTAGATGAGAGATTAGATAGAGAAAGTGTAGGAAGGAGTGTTTGTGGGTGCATTGTCGGAAATAGAGACCCTATCACCGTAGAAGCTACCTCTGATCCAAGGTAAGAATCCAAACTCCCTAAATGATCAACAAAGCACTTCAATAGATTTTCATTGGTTGGGACAACTTGCTTGCTAAGATAATATGCTGATCTTGTGCTTGGATATTTACTTGATTAGTGAAGGGGCTGCTTCGTTAGGATTTGCTTATGCTATTAACTCTAGGTTACCTAATATCGACCACTGAGGGTGTAGGTAAGGATCATGGGCCACGATTTACTCTTCAAAAGTTGTTGTCGAATTCTTTTATTCAAATGATTTATCTCTTAAAGACTATTACAAATAATGTATTGTAGTCCATATATTCGATGAAATGCCCGAGACATTGCATGTCATTTCAAGTGCCTCTTCTCATATTTGATGATAATCTCTGAAGAGCTGAATTAGATATTGTAACGTACAGGCTTCTAAAAATATAGAATAGTTTCTTATCTTAGGACACTAATGGTTGTAACGTACAAGCTTCAGATAATGTTTTGACATTAATAAAGATATTTATGGGGGGTTTCTATCAATGTTGCTAATTCAATGTCCTGAAATGAGATTGGGTTACAATTTATTTGTTTTGGGGACATTTGACACTTTTTAATTCAAATAGAAGAATTGAATATTTTATTTACAACAATTCAATTCATATATAGATTGTTGAATAAGCACATTTGTTTCTTGGGGCATGAAGAGAGGAACATCATTTTTGGTTCATCCGATAGCCGATCATCGTCATTGTAGCTGGAATTATGCAGAATTCGTTTTGTCGATGGCGAAATTGGAAGCAACGATGCTAAGAAAAGGGTCTGGGAGCCATACAAAACCTCAACTCGTCGATTGAGACGAGCCGAAAATCGAAGAATTTGAAGGTCGGAGCCAACATACACGTGCGTATGAGTTAGTTTTGGGCCAAAGTCGATAGTCCCGGCCCATTTAGGGATAAAGACTTAGTGACGAATGAGATTTTACTAAAATTAGTGGAATAGGAGAAAACTGAGATTTCGGCCTCTAACTAGGACGAATCTCATGGAACAGATGGGCCCATTGCATAGATCAGCTTCTGCTATCCCAAAATCATATATGACATATCTCGGGGGGTCGCACCGATGCTCGGGAAAGCGCCCGACAAGCGGACCCCCCCCCCCCCCCCCCCCCCCCCAGCGGGGTCACCCCGCCAGATCGGCATGCCCGCCCCGCCAGAGGTCCAGGGGACCGCGTTGGCCCCGTCCTCCTGGCGTGCCCACCCCGCCAGACCGGCGTGGTTGTCCCGCCGACGCCCCAGAGGGCAGCGTTAACCCTGCCAAACCGGCATGGTCACCCCGCCGGACCCCCTTTTGCTGCTCCATTAGGGGATTTTCGAAATTGGGTCGGCCCCACTGCCTTATACCCTAAGGAATGCCCCATTTATCTCCCTCTCTTCTATTACAAACAACTTTTCTCAAGGGAGGAAGCTCCATTCTCTCCCAACAAGAACTCAAGCCCTCATTCTCCAACAACCTCTTCTTCCTTCCATCAACTTCCTTCTCTTCACATTTCATCTTCCATTTCACTTCCTTCCTCTCAACAACCCATCTCCCATTTCACTCTCTTTCTTCCAACAACCCATCTTCCATTTCATTTCCTTTCCTTCTAAACCCCCTCCAAGACCCAAACACCCATTTCCCTTCTCTCTTACTCTCCCATCTTAGATCTTCTTCAACCCACTTCTTCTTCACATCTTCCTCTCCTTTTCTTTTTCTATTCTCAACCACCCACATCAAACCCCACTCCTTCTCAACCACCCACATCTTCCTCTACTTCCACCCTCTCAAGAAGGGTTTTGAGATGGTTTTTGGGAAGTGAAATTAGATGAAATCAGACAACTAAAATGCCCCAATTCACTGTCCTAATTGGCAGGGCCATTTGATTAAAAAGCACAAAAATTTATTTCAAGGCTAGGGTGATTTGTAATATACAAGTGTCGACTGGATGACGCAATTAATTCATTTTCAGGTGTCGTTCGAATTTTTCATCCGCGATGTACCACAAGCCCCGTGAGCCCCATGACCTCCCATTCCCTCGGATTTTTTCCTTCATTGGGTGATGCACAGCCCAAAAAGACAGTCACATGCATGGAAATGGGAGTGAAGGGAAACAATTGGATTGCGAAATGCGCGGACCTGACCTTGAAGTGAAGACACGTGACCGCGAAATGCGTCGAAATCACCGTGAATCAACACGGAATATGCGGGACTGATCGTGATACATATGGAAATGACCATGAAGTGAAGCGATTGGACCGCGAAATGCGTGGAATTGACCATGAAGTGAAGACGCGTGACCGCGAAATACGTCGAAATTATGTGAATCAACACGGAAAAGGCAGGAATGACTGTGATATGCATAAAAATGGTGGTGAAGTGAAGCGACTGGACCGCGAAATGCACGGAACTAACCGTGAAGTGAAGACGCGGGATCGCAAAATGCGTCGAAATCACCGTGAATCAACACGAAAAAGGCAGGAATGACTGTGATATGCATGAAAATGGTGGTGAAGTGAAGCGATTGGACCGTGAAATGCGTGGAACTGACCATGAAGTGAAGACGAGGGACTGCGAAATGCGTCAAAGTCACCGTGAATCAACACGGAAAAGGCGGGAATGACCGTGATGTGCATGGAAATGGTGGTGAAGTGAAGCGATTGGACCGTGAAATGCGCGAAACTGACCGTGAAGTGAAGACGCGGGACCGTGAAATGTGTCGAAATCACCGTGAATCAACACGAAAAAGGCGAGAATGACCGTGATATGCATAGAAATGGCGGTGAAGTGAAGCGATTGGACCGTGAAATGCGCGAAACTGACCGTGAAGTGAAGACGCAGGACCGCGAAATGCGTCGAAATCACCGTGAATCAATACGAAAAAGGTGGGAATGACCATGATATGTATGGCAATGGGGGTGTAGTGAAGCGATTGGACATCGAAATTCGCGGAACTGACCGTGAAGTGAAGACACGAGACCGCGAAATGCGTCGAAATCACCGTGAATCAACATGAAATTGTTTGGGATGACCGTGAAATGTATGTGAATGATCATGGTTTGAAGCGAATTGGCCGCGAAATGCATGCAATAGACCATGAAGTGAGGGGAATTGACCGCGAAATGCCTCGAAATGACCGTGAATCATCAGAAAATTGTTTGGGATGACCGTGAAATGCATGGGAATGATCATGGTTTGAAGTGAATTGTAAGACCCGTATCATATCCTGTACTGTTCCATAGGCTTCCGTAGTCCTCCCGGTCGAATTTCGGCAACTTGCGATTTATAATCGGCAGTCACGCGCGACATTGAGTCATATTCCGTATTTCAGAGTCGGCTCGACTCGAGACTTATACCCTAACGACCGCACCGTCGCCGCGGTTCTGACGCCGCGTATTAAGCACCGAGGAAATACCCAGGCCAGAAGATGTGGGCCAGCGTTCAGTTTGAAAAAATGCCATGCATTTGCAATCCAAAGAGAATCTCTACAACATGTCAAATCAATCCCATCAATCCTATCAATTATCACATCATGTCAAGTACAACCACCCCTCCCCTAAAGTCAACTCTCTCTCTTACAAACCCATCCCTTACATGTCAAGTACCCATCACCCATCACTCACACCCATTCCCTCTCTCTCTCTCTCTCCCTCTCATTCTTTCTCTTTCATTCTCTCTCTTTCATCCTCCAAGCAAGAAACCATCCATGGCTTTCATGGAGAAGCTAGGTGTGACCCACTTTCCTACCATCAAATTCAACCCTTGGATCATCATCTCAACCATTAAAAATGTCTCCTTGGAGCTCTAGAGTGCTTAGGCGGAAGAAGGAATAAGCGATCAAAGGTGGGTGCTTCTCTCTCTCTCTCTCTCTTTTGTTTGATGTCTTGTGGCCGCCACGGGATAAGATAATCTTGACCAACCGATCGTAAGGCCCACCTTGTAACGGGTTCATTGGACGGCTAAGATGAAGGAAAAACACAAATATCATGTTGTCCCAAGCTGGTGGGCCACGTACACATGAGACCCACCATAATGCCTATGTTGAATTCCACCTGTCCAGTGTCCAGGGACGCTGGACGTGCCCAGCCGCCGTGGGGCGTGCCTAACAGGGAAGTGCGAACTGACATTGGGTGTATTAACCCACTAAGCTTGGGGGTGGGATGCTCATGCAGGCCCCACCGTGATGTATAGATTAAATCCACGCCGTCCACCTTATTTCTCAGCCCATTTTAGGCGTTGAGCCGAAAAATGAGGCTAATCCGGAACTCTAGTAGGCCACACCGTCTAAGTAATTATTTTAATAGTGAGAAATTGATAGGGCCCACTGCGATGTGTTTATACATCAAACCTACCCAATATCAGGCTTGTCAGACCCGTCTTGAGCTAAGGAATCCAATCGACGGACTGGATTCCTTTGATGTGGGCCCCTCCTACAAAATAAAAATAATAATTAAATAATTAAATAGTAGACGCTGCTGCTGCCAGCGCCCAGATGACGCTGCAGCAAGCAGCGTCTGCAGCTCGGATTGGCACAGGGTCAGTGGGCCTCACCTCAGGACCTACCATGATGTAAGTTGAACATCAGCACCGTGCACTTGATGGGTCCCTTACTAATAGTGGGTCCCTCCAAAACTTAGCCGTGTACGTGACTCAGGTGGCCCACGTCACAGGAAACAGTGTATTGAATGTCTACCATTGAAATCCCTTCTGGGTTGCGAAAGTTCTGGATGTTATTATATATACATTATATTAATATTATATTATTATATACTATGCATGTGGGCCCCATGTGGGACCCACCTTGATGTGGTGTTCTGTATCCCCACCGTCTGGACGGTGCAGGGGACTCCAGTGATGCATGCGCCTCTGTCCAGTCATCCATCTACCTGGACATGACCCCACACCAGCCACGTGGCTGCCCCGGCGTCAGTAGGCCAGGTGGGCCCGACCATGATGTTTGGTCGCATCCACACCGTTCGCCCATTAGAATGGGATCCTCCCCCACCATCCATCTGTTGTATATAGACCGTCGGTCTAACGGGTGGTGGGCCAGTACCTACAGCTGGCTGCTGCTGACGTCAGCAGGCCATGTGGGCCCTGATCTTGGTGCAGGTCTGATATTCAGACCGTTCATCTGTTGAACGTGTGGGAACCACCATCATTGTTCATCCATATGATGTGCTATATCCAAACCGTCCATTCCCTTAGTGAGCTCGTCCTATAGCTTGGGACTGCATCGAAGCAGATCCAAATCTGTGGTGGGCCACATGTGTGGCAGCCACCTTGACATATGTATTCTCCTCACCGTCCATCTGGATGTGAGGCAGATCCAAGTTCTGATGGGCCACGTATATGGGACCCACCATGATGCATGTATTAAATCCACACCGTCCAGCGTCCAGGGTCTGGACGCTGGATCCTTGCTGGGTATAATAATAATGATAATAATAATAATTAATATTAACATATATAATATTATATTGTGTGATGGCCCACGTGGGACCCATCTGCTGTGGGCAGCAGATTGGCTGGAAGTCTCAAATCAGCAATATAACTGCTGTATGATGCCAGTATGTGGGACCCACACGTGAGGCATGTGTTGAATCAGTGGGTCCCATGCAGCAGACAGCTGCTGTAGTCCAGAGACGTCAGCAAGCCAGGTGGGCCCTGACCAGGATTTACGGTTTACATCCACACCGTTCATATCACGGTGGACCCCACCACAATGTATGTATAGCATATCCACCGTCCAGTTTGTTGGACGGTGGGAACCCACCTTACATATGCTTTTATCCACGCTGTCCCTCCATATTTTTTGGGATGTGGCCACCTGTGTGTGCTGTGAGGGACACCATGATGTACGTGTTTTTCCCAAGCCTTCCAGCCCAGTCACATGGTCGTGGAGCCCACCATGCTCTATGGGTTTTATCTGCACCGTCTAGCAGTGGGTCCCACTGCAGGTCGTCAGCAAGCTTTGTGGCCCACCATGTGGCATGTGAGAACCACACCGTCCAGCCACGTGGACGGTGGATCCCACCACCAGGTATATGTTATATTTCCCCCCGTCCATTCATTTTTTGTGGGTCCCATATGTGTGGGCCCACCTGGTATATATGTTTCATTTAAGCCGTCCAACGTGGCCCACCTTGATGTATTTATTCTATATCCATTCAGTCCATCTGTCCAGGGACATGAGATCCACCTGATGTGAGCAGATTTACTGGTGTACCTCACTCTAGCTATGTAGCTGCTGTACCAAATAAGCAAGTTATGGAGGCCTTACTGATCATGAGGTATGAGTTTGATCCTCACCATCCATTTGAGGACGTGGGATCCACCGTGATGTATGGGTTTTACCCTCACCGTCCATCTGAGGACGTGGACCCCACACTTGAGGCATATTAGGCCCCATGTGTAGGGCCCACCTGTTATTTATATGAGGCCCAATGGTGCCACCCGTTGATGCAGCCCACTTGATATTTATGAGGCCCATTGGTGCGATCCGTTGATGCGGCTCACTTGATGTATACGAGGCCCATTGTGATGTATTTTCAGCCCATTTGATGAGGCCCATTGTGATGTATTTCCAGCCCATTTGATGAGGCCCATTGTGATATATTTCCGGCCCATTTGGTAAGGCCCAATGAGATGTATTTTCTGGCCCATATATATATATATTGCATCCCATTTCTCATATACGGGGCCCATGTATTACAGCCCATTGTGACGTACATAAGGCCCTTGAGTAAGGCCCATGGCGATGTATATTAGGCCTTTGTGTGAGGCCATGGGCCACTATTCGTATGGCTCTATGTGGGTCACTCCTAGGGAGCAATGTTGGTTAGATGTCCACATTGTTTGGGCAATGATGGTTGGATGTCCATATTGTGATCTTCCCTTAGGCCTTGTTAGGCCCTTTCTCATCATTCCCTTAGTGGGTTAACCCAAATAAGTGGGTCCCATTCGCCGTAGATGGATGACTCCGTGTTATCGGACTTGATATAACCACGACCGAGTTCTGGTCTTTATACTATAGTTGATCGACTGATCATCTATGAACCCTGTTTTGTTTATCTGTTGATTATCGATTTCGATTGACGTGATCGATTTGCCGATTCTGATTTGCCGATGCCAATTATATAGGCCAATTCCGGATATCGAGGCCGAATATCAAGGCTGATTGTCGAGGCTCGTTGTTATATATATGTGACCTGTATTTGAGGCTTGTTGTGATGTGCATTCAACCCGTGATTAAGGCTCAATGTGATGTATATGAGGCCTATGTGATGAGGCCCACTAGGGTGCATTTGTGGGTGTTTTCTCCATTATGATGTATTTGAGGGCAATAGGTCGTGACCCATGGTGATGAATATTAGGCCCATGTTTAAGGCCCGTACGTTAAGGCCCATATGATTATTAAGGTCCATTGATGCGGACCATTGATGCGATCCACTTGATGTATATAAGGCCCATTGTGATGTGTTCATGGCTTATGGGTAAGGCCCATTGTGATATGTATTAGGCCCATGAGCAGGGTCCGCCTGTTGTGTATATGTGGCCCTTGAGTAAGGCTCATTGTGTTGTATATTAAGCCATTGTGCGAGGCCGTGGGCCCATTATATGTTTGGCTCTATGTGGTCATTCCTTGGAGGCAATGTTGGTTAAATGTCCATATTGTCGAGGCTGATTGTTGATGCCGGTTATTGATACCGATTATGAGTATGTGACAGTATAGTATCATAATGCATGCTCATACGCATCATCTGCATGCTTGTTATGAGATGTGATTGACCATTGCATATGTCATAGGGCAGGTTGTTCATGTGGCTCCCTGATAGGCGGAGTTGCCCCGCATGAGAGTACGACATGCGCAGGATTGAGGCATGATTGGACCGTGTGACTCATGCATCTTGCATTTGTGTGACATAACCATTATACGCCCTAACGACATTAGGGTCGTAGCCTCCACAGATATTTTGTGGATGGCCATATGGGACACCGAAAATCTGTTGTACATGGGGTGCTATAAATATTTCTGGGTGAAATTTCCTAAACCCTCTTACTTCCAAAGGTTGCTCCAACGTCTAGACTGAGTGGGTAGATGAGCGTTGAGTGCCGATTACCAGATGCCTGCGCTCTCCACTGTGTCGTGATCGGTTGGAAGGGGGTGCGGCCTTACCCGCCCGAGAGTAGGGGGCAAAGCTAGGCTGAGTCTGACTAGCTCGAGAAATGGGTCCGCTATCGACGAGTCGAGCCCGATATTGGCAGACGGATAGTGAGGTCTCTTCCACTTACCTTATTGCGCGCGATGAGGCGTAAATCTGGTTTAGAGTGTACTAGACCCCGGTGATTTTTCAGAGAGGAACCGTATTGATATGTGGACTTATTGAGTAAGAGTTGCATGTTCATTCATTCATTCACTATCCACTCGGGCTGGTGGTGTGCAACTAATCATTGTGTACCTTCGTTATGGTAAGGATTTCGGTTAGGCGCGCGACTAACCTGAGATCAGGAGTTTACCACGTTGAGTCTGACTATCCAAATTTAGGTATGGGACTGGTTTGGATAGAAGTCCCTTGTGGTGGACCTCGTAGCCTGCGATACTACGTACTATCATCCCGAATTCACACTCCAGCATGGTCATTTCACTCGCATTGCATATTGTATTGCATCCTCGGCATCTAATATTTGGTTCTTCATGACTCCTTGTTGCATAGCTGTTCTATATTGTGTATTCTGCTATTGATTTACTTATGGACTTGTCCGTACTTCCGCTTACTCTATTATCGTATGATTTATGATCTTTTTAATATTTCTGCTTACTTTGATAATTCATGATCTTGACAGTATTTTTGCTTATTTCGGTATTGTATGATAATGGCATTGTATTAAACATTTGATACTTACCTTGTGTACACACTTACACTACCCTCTAAGCTTTCTATAAGCTTATGCAAGATAGATGCGTGCAGGTAATGTTAGGTTCCAGCAGTGTTGAGCTTAGAGCGTGCAGTGGTCTTCTGGAGCTTGATTTTTATTTATATATTTCCCTTTCAGTATTGTACTCAAACGATTATATTAGTGGATATGTGATGATGATGTTGCCTTTGTGAATTGGGTAATCTTGTGGTTATGCTTATTACTAGTTATATGTATAAAAAAAATCCTCCTTGTAGGATTCCAGGATCGGAATCTGGCATATAAATGCCGAGAATGGGGTACTACGGAGGCTGTCGACACCAGATTCGATAATCGGGATTCTTATGAATCCAATTTTTGGGTTTGGGGCGTGACATGAATTGATCGCGAAATGCATGCAAATGACCATGAAGTGAAGAAAATTGACCGCGAAATGCCTCGAAATGACCGTGAATCAACACGAAATTATTTTGGATGACCGTGAAATGCATGAGAATGATCATGGTTTGAAGCGAATTGACCACGAAATGCATGCAAATGACAGTGAAGTGAAGGGAATTGATCGCAAAATGCCTCGAAATGACCGTGAATCAACACGGAATTGTTTTGGATGACCGTGAAATGCATGAAAGTGATCATGAATTGAAGCGAATTGACCGCGAAATGCATGCAAATGACCGCGAAGTGAAGGGAATTGACCGCGAAATGCCTCGAAATGACCGTGAATCAACACGGAATTGTTTGGGATGACCGTGAAATGCATGAGAATGATCATGGTTTGAAGCGAATTGACCGCGAAATGCATGCAATAGACCATGAAGTGAGGGGAATTGACCGTGAAATGCCTCGAAATGATCGTGAATCAACACGAAATTGTTTGGGATGACCGTGAAATGCATGGGAATGATCATGGTTTGAAGCAAATTGACCGCAAAATGCATGCAAATGACCGCGAAGTGAAGGGAATTAACCGCGAAATGCCTCGAAATGACCATGAATCAACGCGAAGTGAAGGGAATTGACCGCGAAATGCCTCGAAATGACCATGAATCAACACAAAATTGTTTGGGATGACCGTGAAATGCATGGGAATGATCTTGGATTGAAGCGAATTGACGGCGAAATACATGCAAATGACCACGAAGTGCCTCGAAATGACCATGAATCAACACGAAATTGTTTGGGGGGACCGTGAAATGCATGGGAATGATCATGGTTTGAAGCGAATTGACCGCGAAATGCATGCAATAGACCATGAACTGAGGGGAATTGATTGCGAAATGCCTCGAAATGACAGTGAATCAACACGGAATTGTTTGGGATGACCGTGAAATGCATTGGAATGATCATGGTTTGAAGCGAATTGACTGCGAAATGCATGCAAATGACCGTGAAGTGAAGGGAATTGACTGCGAAATGCCTCAAAATGACCGTGAATCAACACGAAATTATTTGGGATGACCGTGAAATGCATGGGAATGATCATGGACTGAAGCGAATTGACTGCGAAATGCATGCAAATGACCGCGAAGTGAAGGGAATTGACCGCGAAATGCTCGAAATGACTGTGAATCAACATGGAATTGTTTAGGATGACCGTGAAATGCATGGGAATGATCATGGTTTGAAGCGAATTGACCGCAAAATGCATGCAAATGACCGTGAAGTGAGGGGAATTGACCGCGAAATGCCTCGAAATGACCGTGAATCATCACGGAATTGTTTGGGAGGACTGTGAAATGCATGAGAATGATCATGGTTTGAACCGAATTGATCGCGAAATGCATGCAAATGACCATGAAGTAAAGGGAATTGACCGCGAAATGCCTCGAAATGACCGTGAATCATCACGAAATTGTTTGGGATGACCATAAAATGCATGAGAATGATCATGGATTAAAGCGAATTGATCGTGAAATGCATGCAAATGACCGCGAAATAAATGAAATGAATGAAATTTACCGTAAAGTGAATGAAATGGATTTTCGACCATCGACCTGATGGAATCTTGAAAAATAACTAGGTTAGTTGGCTAAAGTAGCTTCTCCTACCCTAAAATCATATAGGGTACATCAAGTAACTAATTTTGGTTTAGAAGATATTCTTGTTAAATGAATAAAGAAAGATATGAAAAAAAGAGAATTTTTTTTTTATATGCTTATATATACATATTTATATAATATGTATCAGAGAAAATTGTAAATAGAATAAAGTTCTCCATGTAAAAAATAAAAAATTAAAAATTAAAAATTAAAAATTTAAAAATTAAAAAAACTTGTATAGACCTTTATGGACTATAGTTATAGCTACGGTTATAATCCGTAGCTATATTTTCAATATATCTAAGTACATAACAATGGATATATCGAAAAAGCATGGGCTGTGGTTATGGCTACGGTTATAATCCGTAGCCATAGATTTCAGGCTCTTTTTCTTTTTATTCCCTGTTTTAATCCCCACCGCCTTTGTAGGTCCTTTTATAAGGTATGTGTTATATCCAAACCGTCCATCTATTTGAAGAACTCGTACTAAGTCTTGAGAATAAAAATAAGATAGCTTTAGCAATCAAGTGGACCACACTGTAAAAGGCAGTGGAGGATTGAACGTCTACTATTGAAACCCTTTTAAGGGTCGAAGAAGTTTTGGATCATCAGGAAATTCGTTTTTCCTCTTCATCCAGGTCTTTGTGACCTTATGAATAGATTGGATGGAAAATAAATGTTATGGTGGGCCCTGCAAAAGTTTCAACGGTGAAAATTAATTTTTTACTGAGTGGTCCAGTTGATCTTTGGATATGATTTTTTTTTTTGAATAATGTTCCGAAATGATCTCGAAATATGGACGAACGTTGTGGATACAATAAACACATAACTGTGGGGCCCATGTAAGGTTGATCTCTTTAGAACAATTCGTACAACTCGGTGTTCGGAGAGCGTCAGCGCTGTCTTCCCGCTTGAAGGAAAAAGCAGGGGCATTTTTGACCTTTGGAAAGGCGTCCGTACAGCTGGGACGTATTCTCGCAAGGGAAAATAAAGTGGGCTTAGATTCCTAAATGTGCCAAAAATGGGTTGTACAGTCGCAAATTTCTCAATACTTCTTTACCAAAATACTCCACAGAAATCGGAAAATTACAACCGGCGGGCTAATTCAACGTGGAGCTTCTTTCTACCACCTTTCGCTGTCAAGAGATCATGAATCTGTCCAAATTACTTCGTATACTCAACCCCTACGTTCCGTAATTAATGGAGTAGATGTGCTATTTTTCTGACTTCAGATACGTGTGGCAGACGTAGAATTAACATCTGTCACCTAAGAGGGCGCCACCAAATATGACCCCACAAGCCGAGAATCAAAGGGTGTTAGACAATTCTCGCAATACACGAGTCTTCCGAATTTTTTTATCTCATCTCAAGAAGACGCAATAATTCTATAAGATATAATTATTATACAATACCAGAAATAAAAAGTCGCAGAGAAAACGTGATATGTAGATGGTAATCTGAGTAGTCTTCTTCACGACAGTTTCTCTCAAGTTATAACTGAAATATTGATTATCTCTAGCTTGCGTAATAAATTTTGAAAACTTAATTTTTTAATAGTTTTTGTGAAATAATCGACTAGTTTGTCCTCGATTGTTACAAATGAAGTAGATATCACTTTAGCCTGAATCTTCTTCTCAACAAAGTGATAATTTATTTTAATGTATTTTATATGCTAATGAAATATAATTAAGATTGGTAGCAATCCAAATGATCGCTTGATTGTCATAAAATTAATTAATAGGTCTATCATCATGAAAGCCTAGATAAGTAGAGCTTTTATCCACATAATTCACATGTGGATGAGGCCATTGCTCTATACCTTGCTTTTGCTTTGAATTGAGCAATGACAATATGTTTTTTACTTTTTCAGGTAACTAAGTTACCACCAACAAAGATATATACACATATCAGTTGCAAACCTATCAAGTTGACAACGTGCCCAATCAACATTTGAGTAACCCGTAATTGTTAGATTCCTATTGCACTTTATTATGACACATTTTTTAGGAGAACTTTATAGACATCGAGGAATTCAATTTACAGCTTTTATATGAATTGATGATGGCTTGTGCATGGACTAACTGGCCAAAGAAACGACGAAAACAATGTCTAGATAGGTAATAGTGAAGTACATGAGACGTCCAGCCAATCAGTGATACGGGCTGAATTCTTATGTACATTTTCCCCACTTCTCCAAAAAGGTCAAATATTGCAGTTGACTGCCATATTGGTAGGCATAGCAATTCTAATATGTATTTCATTTGTGATAACAAAATGTTCTTTTTAAAATAAGCTGCTAATTTTGTATCTAAGAAGTACTTCAATTTATTAAGATGTTTTATGTCGAATCGTGTCTTAAGATTGTGCTTTGACTGCTAGATGGCTTGATCGCACGTTACTATAATATCATCAACATATATTAAAATAACCTCTTCTTCTTAAGCTTTCTACTTGGTACACATCATGTAGTTAGTTCCACTTTATTTATGTTAAAAAAACAATTAGAGCTGATCTGGATTTTTCACACCAAGCCCTTGGCGACTGTTTAAGTCCATAAATTACTTTCTTTAACTTGCATACTATACCATGCTCCCCTTCTCGGGAATGTACGGAAGGTAGTTTTATATATACTTCCTCATGAAGATCTCAGTGTAAAAACATATTTTTACATCTAGTTGATATAGAGGTTATTCTTGATTAGTTGCAGTGGACAACAACACATGTGTAGAGCTCATCTTGGCCACATTTGAAAAAGTTTTTTGTTAATCAATATATTAAGTTTGAGTAAATCAATTTTCAACTAACCTATCTTTATACATTTATGTAGTACCAACACTTTTGCTTTGGTTTTGTACACCCACTTAACCAATTTTTTTCTTAAGGAAAACACACTATATTCCAAGTGTCGCTTTTTGCAAAGGCTGCTCATTCTACATTCATAGCCTTCTTCCATTCTCCTTGTGATCACGCATCTATAAAACTACCAGGTTCAACATGGGTGGAGATGGAATTTAAGAAAGCTACATGTTACTTAGAGTTTTTTTTTTTTTTTTTTTTTTTTTTTTTTTTTTTTTTTTTTTAAAGAGAGACATATGATTGGATTATATAAACAATTTGATACAAAAAAAATTAGATAAACGAACAAAGGTTGAATGACTCTTTTATCTTTTCATAAGGCAATATGAGTATGAGAAGAGGATATACTTTTTATTTTTATTTTTATTTTTTATACACGCACACACACCCCACACACTCACGCTGGTGGAATTTCACCACCCTATGGGTACTCAAACCCTTTACCAGGAGTTGAAACTCCTAGGAGTCTACCACCCGGGCAAGAGTAATTAAGGACCCTGAGAAGTGGATATACTTGGCAATGCACCTGACGTAGGAGATGATGAAGATTAATGAGGAGAACTTGAGGTCACATGGTCCATGTTTGTAGATTTGGTGTCATCATCAGATATTTGGCTCCTAATTTAGATGCGAGAAGTTTGCATGATAGAATCATTTTCTGTTTGATCATCATTTTCTACTTCATTCTGACATAAGATAATTGGTTGCATAACTATAGAAGGACTTGACGACCAATTACCATCTCTCACCCTTGATTAAGATTTTTAATTGTCTAAACTCTTTAGATTTAGAGTAGTAAGGCATATCTTCAATGAAGTGGACATTTCTTGTAATATAGACTTTCTTTTTTATTGGATCAAAGAATTTGTTTCCTTTTTAGTAAGGTGAATAACCAACAAAGATACACTTAAAAAATCATTTTTCTAATTTATTTCTACTAAATTCTGGTATGTGCATATAACACACACATCCAAAATAATGAGAGTGTGAGATATTAGGAAGCTTTCCATTCAAAATTTTAAATGGCATTTTTCTATTCAAAACTATACTTGGTAGTCTATTAATGACATAACTAGTTGATAAGAGCGCATCCAACCATAAAGATTTTGGGACATTTCTTTGAAATATAAATGATTGAGATACTTGAAGTAAGCGAAAATTCTTGCATTCAGCTACTCTGTTTTGTTGTGGAGTACTTGGATAGGTAATCTTATTCATGATCATTATTTATGAAGTATTCTTTAAACATTTTACTCATATATTCACTTATCAGATTTTAGAATTTAAACCTTGGCATTATATTAAGTAGCATTTAACTTATGAAAGAGTCTTTAAATGTATTAAATACTTCTCCTTTTGATTTTAATGTATAACTCCATAGTGATTTTGAGAAGTCATAAATAAAGCTTAAAAAATACTTAAAACTAAATAATGAATTTACTGGAGTAGGGCCCTATACATTTGAATAAATCAAACTGAAAGGGTTGTCATAAGAGTTTTCACAGTGCTTAAAAGATACCTTGCCTTGTTTAGGATAATGGTAAATTTCGCACTTATTAATGAAGAAGTGATAAATTGACACAAGTGATGTAGTATCTGTCTGATGGATATCTTAGTCTCTAATGTCAGATCTGATCAGTGATAGTTTTTCTTTCATCACTTAAGAGAGCTCTTGTTGTTTGGTCTAACAAGTAAAACCCCTATGCCTCTCATCCATTACTAATCTCTTCCCTGCAATAAAGTACGACACAAAAGTTAAAAAAAAAAGTGACATAACAATTAAGGGATTTTGTTAGTTTACTAATAGATAATAAATTAGATGGAAATGTGGGGACCCAAAGGATACTTGACAGATTACTATCAAAACATGGCTTTATTTACCTGATTCCATGAATTGAGGTAGATGAACCATTGGCAAAAGAAAACATTTTATTTTCTTAGTTACATATTATAGAGGATAGGCAGTCTAATGTCTCGATCATGTGATTGGTGGTACCAGAGTCAATATTTAAGAATCTAAACAACTTTGAGTTAGAAAATTGTTAGTGCACTGATTTATGTATCTTGTTTATCAAGTACATGAGTTTATGTATCATGCAGTCGGTTGAGCCCTTGGAAACTGAAGACCAAAGACACAAGAGGATATAAGTATCAATGAGCAAAGAACATATATATGAGGTAGCTTGGTGACCTTAACCTCTGACCCAAAATAACCCTTTAGTCTCTAGATTATCCTAACCCTACAGGTAAACCTTGTTCATCATCCCATAGTCTTAGAAGATTAATTAAAACATGATAAGTAATGATGGAAGAGGTGCAAAGCTGATATGAAATCATATGCCCAAACAATAATTTTTGAGTGCTCCTCATCCCATCAACAGGCTTCCGATGTGACTCGATCTAATTGAAGGTCCACTTGATCAGATCAAAGAATGAGTCTAGTAACCATCAAATAAATTTCTAGATTTTCTTGATTGGATCGACGTAATGTTCGATCCCCATTGAAGGGCCATTTAATCCAATTGAAAGAGCTATTAAATAGCTATTTTATAGTCGTTGCAAAATGATTTCTTATAAAAAGGTATTCAGTTCTTAAGCATTTAGATGGATTTTTAGTGCAATATAAGCCTATGTGATTCCATGTTCATATATCTCATCCTAAGTCTCTAAACCGATGAGTTCTAAGTAATCTTCATTGAGATTAACACTTTAAATGAGGATTCCAACCTCTACCTGAAAGATGAGCTTGATCTTCACAATTTTCTTGAAATTAAACCCAATCGTATTGATATACCATTTGTCTAAATTCTCTAGAAGACCTATCTAGGTGAATCCCTTAGGAATTACAATATTTCATTAGTTGTAAGAGATTCAACCAACCTCCTATCACATTAGTCCCCGCATTAGAGCATCACATGCAAGGTCATTGATTGTGGAGCTAAAGCATTGACAATACATCAACATTATAATCAAGGGAGTATTTGGGGACTGAGTTCAAACTTGGGAGAGCTTTGAGGAAGTAACTTAAAATTGATGCATCAACGTGGCTCAATCCTACAAGTAAAATTGTCATTTATAGAGTATATGCACATTCCTTCCTTATGTAGGATTGAGTGTAAGAGTTTGATTGCTAAACTCGATTAGGTTATTGTGTAGGACCTAAATGAAGTCCTTGTGTAGGCTACTAGACACGGGTGTATACGTGTTAGTTTTCAGAGGAGCCTTCAACCGGAATAAATATAAGTCCTTAAACTAGGACCGATGTTTGTGGCAAGCCTATATAAAACCACATAAGTCTCTGAGGGAGCTGATCCTTGTGAAGGATTGTAAAAGTTAGAACTAAATATAATTTAAAATCTCTGATAGTGAAATTCGATATACTCATGGGTTCAGTGCATTTACCAAAAGTGGAGTAGAGAAAACAAACCACTATACATGCTTGTGTTTGAGATTGTCTTTTGAGCACATTTCTAATTATGCTTGTGGATTCAATTTGATAAATTATATGTATGCATGACTAGATGTATGTTAGAATTTGATAGTTATCACATCCCACACATGCACGTACACTATTATATATAAACTACTTGCTTCATTGGAACGTGATTTGTAGTTTATGTGATTAGACCTTCTATTGGCTTAGAGGCCTTAGAGTTAATTACCTTAGTTTTTTTTTAAAAAAATAGTTCAAGTAATTATGTTTTAATCGGTTAAAATTTTATTTGGTCATAATCGCCCCCCTCTAGGATATAACCTTCATTCTATAGCTTCACTAAGCTTCCGTGTATAGCCTATGGCACACCACCAGATGCAATTTTAAAAAGGAGATCGAAGATGATCCCCGAGTCTTGCGAGGATGATTGAATTATAGAAGGCGTAACTTGTTTAGATACTGTAAGAGGTGTAATGTAGGCTTCTTTAGATACTCAAGTAATTCAGAGATCTTTTCAAGAGAAATGGTAGGATTAATACTTTAAGTGTTGTTGGAAGAGTTAAAGATATGTGTAGAATCTTAAGGTCTGATATGGAGAATCCAACATTTATCTTTAACATGTCCTGTAAGTGCACCATAATTTTGCACCCGGTTTGTCAATCACGTGAGTTGTTGTGTTGCTTAGTCGGTTGAGCCCTTAGAAAGTGAATATTGAAGACGCAAGTGAAGTTGGAGCATCAAGGAAGTAGAACAGGTAAATCAAGATGCCTTGGTGATCCTAACCTTTGTCCTAAAATAACCCCTAACCTCTAGATGATTTGGACTTAATATGAATAACCCATTTTGATAATCCTTTTAGCCATAGGAGCCTATACCCTAACAACTTTAGACTAGCTTTAGAGGTAGTGTTGCTAAAATAATCAGTTGAATATAGCAACATTCAGTCTGACCAAAGATGGTTTCGGTCCGATCGAATCTGACCATTGCAGGACAAAATAAAACAGGAAGATCTGGTAGTTGTTCGATTTGACTCGGTTAGACCGAATGACAAGTTCGATCCGACCAAAAATGGGCAAAACAGTTCAGCAAGTTTTGACCTTAATTTGGTCTAACATACCCAAAATTTAGTTTGACCGAATTTGGCCAAAACAGTCCAGTAACTTTTGGTCTTTATTTAGTCCGACCGAACCAAAATTCGGTTTAACCGAAGGCTCTCTCAGTGGAAGAGAAATATAGCCGTTAAAGATCCATTAGAACACTTTTTCTATATATTTAGCTTTTGGATCTTTGCACATATGATGGATTTAGGCACCTTAGAGACTCTAGTGCATCCCAAGCCTAACCATATAGTCTAGAACTCTTTTCCATTGAGATTCATGCCTTCTTCTTAGTAATTCCTCACTCAATCAAGCATTTCATGCTTCTATTCAAGAAGAACACGATCTTATGCCTTTTCTAGAGTATTGAGACCAAGTCTTCTGGTTTATCTACATTCTCTACCATAATCTAGAGTGTTCATCAGTTGAACCCCCTAGGAAAAATAACTTCTCATTAATTGTAGGAGATTCAACTCACTCCCATCATCTTGGTCACCTTATAAGTATATCAAATGGAAGGAGATTGATCATGAAGCTGAAGCCTTGACGAAGCAGCATGATCAGGGGAAAATCGGGGAATCGATTGAAGCACGAGAGAGCAGAGATTAAGTAACCCATTGAGGCGCATCAAAAGGGACTCAATCTAACAAGTAAATGTTATGCGTAAGGGTTCATGTTTATACTCTTTCCTTGTGTAGGTTGGAGCGTAAGAATTTTTTTTATTTAAAATTATTAGCTTGTTAGTACACAACAATGTCAGTTCATACTTCATTGTTAGCCACCCCCATTAGGGAATCGATACCAAGACCTTAATGTTGAAACGAGGTATCCTTCACTCAGTTTACCACTTGAGTTATAGATTAGGGTGTTTGAGTGCAAGAGTTTGTGCTCAAACTCACTTAGGTTCTTCTGTAGGACCTTGATTTTTTCATAGGGCTTAAATCCGTGGTTCTTATGTAGGACCTAAGTTATTGGTTAGCCGAAGGAAAAATCAACTGAAGTCCTTTTGTAGGCATCCGGCGGGAGAATACATTTCAGGTTCTTGTGTATGACCTTTGCTCTTGTTTAGGGCATAAAGAGTTGGGTGCTTAGGTAGGACCCGTACTCTTATGTAGGGCATAAACTTACATTCCTTGTATAGGGCTATCAAGGTTAGAGGTAAACCTGATTTAAAACTTTCGATAGTAAAATCCGGTACACTCATGGGTTGAGTACGTCTGCTGGGAGTGGAGTAGGCAAGTAGCCGAACCACTATACATGCTTGTGTTTGGGTTTGATTATTTGTACACATGTTTAATTATACTAATATATATATATATATATATATATATATAAATGATTCCATGAAATTAAAAAGCCTTGACATAACCAGATGGTTGCTTGATGACTAGGATTATCTTCTTATGAGGTTGGAATTTTACCATTGATATATCAAAGTTTAACTTTGTCACTAAGAGATAATTTGGTTGAATGAGACTAAGAGAGATAGTTGTTTCTGTTGAACTTAAATGTTGTTATCTGAGTGCTAGGATTTTTCCCAAGCAGAAGGACTATTCCTAGGATTATTTATTTATTTATTACATTTGACGATTCAACCATAAGAAATATAAAGTTGGAGTTTAAACTTTAATGAAGTCTAAATTAAATTGGTTTTCAATGGACGGATCTTGACAGCTTGTCGGAACGAGTATGTATGGACTGCTTTACACCAGTGTACTTCCAAGACCAAATAAACAAAACCCTTGATTTCAAATATCTCCCTTTCAACTCATAATTGATGAAGATCAATGTCATTGGAGAGTGGCAGTGGTGGTAATGGTTGCAAGCGCATGTGCTCAGTTGTAGGTAGTGGTGAATGGGGTGTGCCCTTGGTGATTAAAATCAATGCTGCTCTTAGTGGAGCAGGATCTGAAGACGCCATTCTTTAAAGGGGTCAACGCAATGGTTTTTCCCCGACAATGGTGTAGGTTATTGCTGTGGTGAACAATGAAACTTCAAACAACACTAGCCTTTGGCGTTGGACGAACATTGTTAAAGATAGATTTTAATGGTTGTTTGTGAAGGTGATGCGTTGCCAGAAACGAAGCAGATGACGTTGCTCTCGATGGTCAAGTGCTTTTGGTGGTCTCGGGGTTTATCAAAAATCAATAAAAGGTTGATTCTCACTAGAGGCTGAAGATTAGGGTGTTGAAAACTCGATGATACCACGATGTGAATGGTGGTAGAAGGCCGGTGCTAATGCATGTGGTCATTGATGATGATGGTGATAACAAGCATTCTTTTCCTTCATGGAGTCTGCACAAGACGTAGAGGCTGTCGATGATAGTGATTAGTGACTAATGATGCTGCTGGAACAACACACGAATCTCTCATCGTTGGCAAAGGACTGACAATGGATTTAAGAGAGGTATAAGGGTGTCGCTATTCATAGCTAGTAGCAGAGATTTGTAGCTACCATGCATAGAGTTTCTGCAGGGACGTGTGACTAAGGAGACATAGTAGTAGCACTGAGTGCGATAGTGAGGTTGAGCAGAGACAAAGTGGTGACTGCTTGAGGAATGCAAGCGACAAAGAGAGTAGGAGCTGCTCGTAGAGGTGAAACATAGGTTGCTCATAGGGACGACTCGATTCAAAGCTCTTAAATAAAAAAGATTGCTCAAATACCACATGAAGAAATAAGTACGAGAGATATTTTGAATTTCTTATCTTATTCCTTGATAGAGAGTTACACATATAAATAATTTAGGAAGTAGAAGTAATTATATATGATATAACTATTACACAAGATGAGGAAGAGAGTCCTTTAGAAAGAATGATGTGTAGATAGTAGATAGAGTAGAGTTATATTCTTCAACACCTTGTTCCAATCTAGTATGCCACGTGCCATGGTCCATATATGTCGAAGCTCACAAGGTGCATTGTCCTTATCTTATACACGTGTATTACAAGTCTCCATAAAATCTGATGTGCCACAAGAAAGGAAAGAATATATTGGCCATGGGTAAAGAGGAACACAAATAGAAGTATTCCATTAATCATTCTTCCGGGGTAGTAGATTGGTTACTATCTCTGCTAAAGACTAACGGTCCTCTTAAGAGCTCTATGGAGCCTACTGTGATATATGTGAAAGTGCCCTTATTTGTTAATATACATGAGTGTTGACTCAGTCTGTCAAGTAAGTCCCAAATTGAAGATTACAAGACCAAAGACTCAACCAGCTTGAAGATGCTCGAGTTTTCACATAAGTAAACAAGCCTCACTTCCCGAACCAAACCCTTAAGGTATATGACCCCTTTTATAAGAACCTAATCTTATCCAAACAATATATTTCCAGTCCTTGGTAAGCTTAGTTTACTTTATTTATAGGGTTGGTGGAAAGATGAATTAAACAGGTAAACTTCATGTCTTGTCGATTGCATCGAAGTGCAATCGAGAATGTTTTCGGTGGAATCGAACTATGTTCAATAACATCGAAATCCGAGCCTAATAGTCCAGTAACAAACTAAATGTATGCTGGGCATTGTTGATTGCATTGAAAGAAGTTCGATGACATCAAAACTTATGTTTCGATGACATCAAACCTACTTCGATTGCATCGACCTTGGGTTACTTGCCTCCACCAATCCTGAAATACTCTAATTGTTCTTCGATGAAATCGAACTTCCTTCGATAACATTGAAAGTAAGTTATCGACGGCATCGAAGCTCGTTCCATTGCATTGATATACAGACTAAGTTTTTTCAGCAAGCTTTCTAGGAAAATCTTATATCTCGATTGCATCGAAACCTCTATCGATGGCATCGAAAGGTCTATTGATTGAATTGAAATATGGACCAAATTGTCCAGTAAGTTTCCATTGAAAAATTATTTTATTCTCGATGACATCTTTGATGACATTGAAGTAATGATCGATGTCATCGAAATCTAGCTCATTTAGTCCAGCAACCAAGTGTCATTTTTGAAGAAAAATTCTGATGGCAAGCGAGCCATCTCTCGATGACATCAAAGGGCCCTTTGATGGCATTAAAGGATGATCAGTGGGTGTTCTGCACTTATTTAAAAATCATCGTGCAGAGAGTTGATGGAATTGAACAAGGTTCGATGAAATTGAAGGAAACTTCGATGGCATCGAAGACCTCTCGATGGCATCAGCAAACGACATAATTTTGCCCCTTTTTTTACCATTAGGATTTTACTCTATATAAACACTTAAGTTGTTTCTTAAAAAATAGAGTGAATATTGAAGAGAGTTTTGAGAGAGTTATTACCCTTCCTCTCAAGCCCTCGTTCCAATAGGAGTTCATCATTTAATCCATTGTTAAAACATTTATTGGTATA
Organism: Magnolia kwangsiensis; assembly: GCA_037074715.1. Taxonomy (NCBI): domain Eukaryota; kingdom Viridiplantae; phylum Streptophyta; class Magnoliopsida; order Magnoliales; family Magnoliaceae; genus Magnolia; species Magnolia kwangsiensis. The sequence continues at coordinate 132,802,416 of CM073576.1, read as the reverse complement.
TTTAATAGCTTGAATTGAAGAATGAACTCTGACCTTTATTGTTCTTCCAACAACACTTCTTAAATGCAAATTATTGTGTTGGGATCTTTAAAGGCTTTGCTCATGAGAATCTTTTCTATATCTTAAATGCATATCATCAACTAGATTAGATCAACCAACCCTAAACCCCACAAACTCGATACCTCGATTAGAGCATCTACAAGCAGTTGCGGTTCAAGGGAGTTGAAGACTCTTCACTACTAGGAAGATCTTCAACAATACCTCGATTAGAGCATCTACAATTGTGTTGGGATCTTTAAAGGCTTTGCTCATGAGAATCTTTTCTATATCTTAAATGCATATCATCAACTAGATTAGATCAACCAACCCTAAACCCCACAACCTCGATACCTCGATTAGAGCATCTACAAGCAGTTGTGGTTCAAGGGAGCTAAAGACTCTTCACCACTAGGAAGATCTTCAACAATACCTCGATTAGAGCATCTACAATGTGTTGGGATCTTTAAAGGCTTTGCTCATGAGAATCTTTTCTATATCTTAAATGCATATCATCAATTAGATTAGATCAACCAACCCTAAACCCCACAATCTCGATACCTCGATTAGAGCATCTACAAGCAGTTACGGTTCAAGGAAACTGAAGACTCTTCACCACTAGGAAGATCTTTAACAATATGTGCTGAAACGGGGATCCCTCACTTATTTGTAAGAATATAAAGTTCTTTGAGTCTAAAGTCTTTTCCTTGTGTAGGATTAAGATTCAGAATTTGAGTTGAAAAACTCGCTAAGACCTTTCGTAGGCCTACGATGAGAGAATACGTGTTTATGTCCTTGTGCAAGACTTAAACGTTAGGTTCTTATGTAAGACCTTGGCCCGTGTGGCCTAAATTGTTAGGTTGCCTTGTGTAGGCTCCTAAGTAGTGTCCTTGTGTAGGACCTGTTGCCTCGAGTAGGCACTGCCTTGTGCAGGCATATGCTTCCTTGTGTAAGCTCCTAGTTGTGTCATTGTGTAGGCTCCTTAGTTTAACCTTGTGTAGGTTGTAAAGGTTCATGATTAACCTGATTTAAAACCATTAGATAGTGAAATCCGGTATACTCTAGGAGAGAGTGCGTCCACTGGGAGTGGAGTAGGCACATAGCCGAACCACTATATATGATCATGTTTGGGATTGTTATTTATGCATTTATTTAATTATCTTATGTACCTTGAATGATTAGTTACGATGCATGATTAGATGAATATTTATGATTGATATGAATCACATCCCACACACTCTTATACACTATCTTTATAGGCTAGTTGTTTTATTTACAAATATTTGTAGCCTATGTGAATGGACCCTCTATTGGCTTGGAAGCCTTAGAGTTACTTTGCCTTACTTAGCCTGATTGGTAAATTACTTTAAGTTAGGCATTGTTTGCTTTTAATAAGTAAATATTTTTGAAAAGTCCTATTCACCCCCCCTTTAGGACACTTGGACATAATTCCATACTTTAATTAGCGATTCATCCACAATTTCAATATGTATTTTATCTAAGCTTCAGTCCATTTTGAAAGATCATTTTACGACATGAGCTTAAAAAGCAGAGATCAAAGACTCGAGTGGATCACATCACAAGTAGTGGTAATAATCATTTAAAACTCCCGTTGTTGTCCTGAAGAAGTTTTTAATGATAATCATTCAATCCCCAATGTTTCTTGTGGTGTGATCCACTTGAGTGTTCAATTTGCCTTATTTTCGTGCTTATCACTTAAAATTATTTGTCAAAAATGGATGGATGGCGTGTATAAAATACATAGATCACGATGGGCCTCACAAAGCCCTTAACAGGATCATTAATCTCTAGTTAGGTCCTGGTGGAGTTAGTACCCAATCCCCACCCTTCTTTTGGGTATTCTTTAACGTGAAGTTTTTATTAAGAGAAAGTGCCAGAGAAGCAAGTTATGTAATTCTCTCTCTCTCTCTCTCTCTCTCTCTCTCTCTCTCTCTCTCTCTAATTTTAGTATATTAAAAAAAAAAAGTGTTACTGGCCCATGAACATAAGCATATATCGTATTATAAATTTTTTTGACAGTCTAGTGCTAAATTATATAAATCTTTGTTTTTCTTGTCGCTTGATTTTAGTTTCATCCTTTGACTTTTTGTTTGATAATTTTAATTTATAATTTTTCTTTTTATACATTGATTGTGTGTGGGTATTTCTTCGATGGTTACATAGTTTTTTCTTTTATAGTAACTGGGGTCCATGTTTAGGGAAATCGGAGCATATATATCTTAAAATCTTATTGATATTTTTTCCTTCAAAAGTAATTTTGCTATCGGCTTTTTTATTTTACCATAACTTACTTAAAAAGAGCCTTCTACATTTTGACCATCAACTCTCCATTTTTGGTTTCCACGGACAATACATGTGGACACAAGAGAAAACATCCATTATTTTTGGACACATGTAACCTACCTCATGAATTGATGGGGTGTTTTGGCCAGGTCATCCACATAGTTCGGCCCACCTCATTCACAATTGGGTGTCTTGTTGAAATTTTGGCTTTAAAAATAAATATTTTTTTAAAAATTTTTATTTCCCGCTAAAATAAACTTTTTTAAAAAAACAAAGGAATGTTGGTTTTTTGTTTAATCCCACATCGGATAGAGTGAGAATTTTTTTTTTTTTTTTTTTTTTGTAAGTCTTTGAGTGTGAAGTATTCTTATTTGGAGAAATGGAGAGATATGCTCGATTTGTGTGTTCTAGTGCTACTGTGTACATTTATAGGTTGCTGAAAACAGTTAGATCAATGGATCCAAAACCGTCAGTCATTATGTTTCATAAACATTATGAATCATTGATGAACACCTGACAACGGTTCACATCCTAGATGCTATATAAAGTAGACCCGCTAGGTCCAAAATCATCCAAGTCCAATAGATTCAATCAGAATTCGATTTGATATCTTTAAACATATTTTCCTTTTAAGTTTATTCAAGAACCTGTTGAGTGACTCAAACATTGTTGGAATCACTGGGTTCAACTGACAACTCAAAAAATCTGCCAGAGTTTCTAATTGCGTTAACCAAGTTCTTGAGTAAGTCCCTTTGTGATTGCTCCACACAAGACCTTAAGATAAAGACTTGTGAAGCAATTCTCCAGTAACCCATCAACAAACTCAATTCAATCGGGAAGAAGATGAATTAAGCTTTAATGACAACTTATTACATGGTTGATTCAACATAGTGTTAATTTTATTTTTATATTTGGTTTCCAATATTATTTATAAAATATTTTCTAACATGTCTTACTTGCAAGATAAACATATGACATTGGCTTTACATTATCTTCATATGCGGCCAACCTGATGTTAGAGCCCTATGATTTCAACGTGGGGCCACCTTTTGTGCACGCAACCACAAATGCATTTGACCACTGCTCTTTCCAAAGTCCACGTGAAAATACAAGATAGATACGAATCCTAGCTAACGGATGAGAGGAAAAGTTCGGTTCTCACCGTTGAAAAAAAGAGGCCATAGGACAAAATCAAGCAACTCACGTTATCACCGCTCGTTACGTATTATCTTTTTGTTCTTCCATGACCTTTATCCAATACCGGTTCTCACATTTTTCTTATTTTTTGTTCAAGTGGGTCCACCATTGATTGATCTAAAGCACTGATATTGTGGCCCCAAAATTATCCATGCACCAAAATCTCCCACTCCTGTAGTTACTATCTTGACCGTTCATTTGCTTGGCACCAATTGTAGGGTTAGGATCTCTTTTTCTATCGGGGAGATTTTTACCATGGACCATCCAGAGTGTGGCCCACCGAATCAAATCATGGATAACAACGCCATGGATCCCACTTGTACAAAATGAAAACCTGCGTATATTATTCTCGAGTCGAGCATTGTAAGTAGAACAACGGTCGTGAAATGCTCCTGATCTCATGCGTCGCACGGCTGTCTGGTGATCCCTCCTTTGATATAGTAGGCCACCAAAGGATGCAGCAAAGCCTAAGATTGGTTCGATTGGAATGTCCTAAATTTCAATGTATGTGATTGTCATAGGTATTTGAGGCCACTGATCAATAGATCAATGGTCCTGATCATCCTTTAAGTGGGTCATGTGTCATGTGTACGGTGGGGATGGCAGAGTCTGCAGACCAAATAAACCATGGTACATGTACTCCCATTAGTATCATAACCGTCCACACGGTGCCAATATGGCACTCGTGATTGCCCATAAGGTGGGCCACACTGTTTAGAAACGATGGCTAGAAAAAGACAAGTCGACCGTCCATTTGTTTCATATGTTGTGGGCCACCTTATGTATAAAATTCCCTTATTTTTTTAACGAACCAGATCTAATTTCCGTGTCCCACACGATGGAAAGATCGAATCCCTCACACGTTTTCCAAATTGACACATGTTGCTGCGGTGGATGTGCATGGCGGACGCGAATGGCCTCTGTCGACCCACATGAAGTTCCTGTATTTGGGACTCACTGAGATGTACGTTAGAAATCCACTCTGTCCATCAGTTTCCCAAGATCCCAACAGGAGAGGGATCCAAAATTTAGATAGGTCCAAAACTCATGTGGACCACACCATACAAACAGTGGGGGATTTAACGCTCACCATTGAAAACTTTGTGTGAGCCACAAATGTTTTTGATCGGGATGATATTTATACCTACGATTTATCCCAATGAAAATAACCTTATAAACGGCTCTAGAAAAAATTCAACAGTGGACGTTTCTATTCTCACTTTTTCCAATCTTGTGGCCCACCTGAACATTTGATCTGCCTGATTTTTGAATTCCTTTCCTACTGTAAGATTTATAAACTTAAGTACGGAGTAGATTTCTCACGGGAATATCTGTGGCCCCCACATCGCTTCCGATTTCCTGTAGGCCAGGCAATTCCTGTTCGTGCATGCCTCTAGGAGCGTTGGCGTCGCCAGATGAAAGAATCAGTCTCGTCGGATGGTCATCTGGTCAAAGTCTTTAGGAAAAGTCAGGAGTCGTGTTAATGTAGAGTTCGTTTTGCCTCTTCCGCGACGTAGTATCCTGGGTGTGTCCCCATCTGCTGAGGCCCACATGCTGAGATAGGCCAATGATTATGAGCCGTACATATTATCACTACCATCGTAAATAAGAAATTATTTCATAATCACCATTCAGTGATGATCTAAACATTTGATTTTTGAAGTTGAACGCTAAGACATTGTAATTTTCTTTTTATTGTTCTAAATTCAGGTAACCCATTCAGTGTTCTTTTGGCCAATACGGTGTAGAATCTAAAGTGTGGACGGTGTCGATGGTCAGAAGATATAGTATGTGGTCCACCATGGGCAGGGACGGACTCCTGGTTTTCATATCGGGATGGAGAGAAAATAAACAATTTCTTGTACTTTCCTACAACCTATTACCCAGTAATATCGTAGTGGGAGTTTCTCGGACCCGAACAAGGTTTTCAATGATACTCGTTCAATCTCCGGCTACTTTTTTAGTGTGGTCCACTTGATACTTAGATCTATCTGATTTTTCTTCTTAAGCATTAATATAAGCTCGCTAAATGGATAGACAATCTTGATATAACACATACCTCGTGATTACACCCACAGAACTTGCTGATGTCAATACAACAGCTACATGTAGTTGGTGCGAGGTACACCGACAGTTTGCTTCCTCTAAAAGTATGGCCGTACATGGAGCCAAATCAAGTCGAGGTGGGCCAAGCTTAGCTTGGCTCATTGTGCTCTCCTAGAGCTAGGCTTGTTTGCCAAACATTTTGAGTTGAGCTCGAGGCAGGCTTACCTCAAGTAGAGACAAACTTGCTCCTAATTTGAACTTAATACCTGACTCAACCTAGCAACCTGACGTAACCTATGCTTAACTTGGCCTAGCCACCTAACCTAACCTCAAAATAAAATATTATATATATATATATATATTTGGATCGCGAGCCGAGTTTGAGGTTCGAGTTGAGCCACATTCGAGTGTAGTCGTATCAAGCCCCGTTAAATACGAACTTGATTTATTTCCAAAATGAGATAAGTCATATAAACTTAACTTGCTTTGAATAGTCGTTCAAGTTGAATTATATGGGAGCAAGCCGATCGAGCTTTTCGAGCTACCTTGGAGCCATGCTCCACCAGGACCGTTGGCATCGTCGGATGAAGAATCATTCTCATCAACAGTCATCTGGTCAAAGTCTTTAATAAAAGTAGGGATTCCTGTTCATGCACAGTTCTTTTTGCCTCTTCTGCGATGTAGGATCCAGCGTGTGTCCCATCTACTGAGGCCCACATGTTGAGATAGGCCAATGATTATGAGCCATACATATTATCACTACTATCGTAAATAAGAAATTATTTCATAATCACTTTTCAGTGATGATCTAAACATTTGATTTTTGAAGTTGAATGCTAAAACATTGTAATTTTCTTTTTATTGTTCTAAATTCACATAACCCATTCAGTGTTCTTTTGGCCAATACGGCGTGGAATCTAAAGTGTGGATGGTGTCGATTGTCAGAAGATACAGCAAGTGGTCCATTGTGGGCAGGAACGGAATCTTGTTCTTATGTCACGATGGACAGAAAATAAACAATTTGTTATAGATTTCTGGAACCTGTGAACGTGGAACATGTAGGGGAGTGGATCAGATTGGAGCAGGTGTTACCCGGGTAATATCGTAGTGGGTGTTTCTCTGACCGTGGGGCCACCTTTATGTATGTGTTGTATATCCACACCGTTCATTATTATTTTTTTTCAACTCATTCTAGGGCATGGTCCACAAATAAGCAGATCCAAATCTCAATTGCAGCACAACACAGGAAACAGCTGTACACAAATATCAACTTCATCCAAAACTTTTGCTTTTTTGAATGAGATTTGGATTTGCTTCATTTTTGAAACAACGCCCTAAAATGAGTTTGAAAAATTGATGGATGGCATGGATTTCACATAACACGTACATCAATGTGGGCCTATAGAGTCACCTTAAAAATTTCGTATTAACTATTAGGTTAGACCCGGGAAAAATTTAATAAAAAGTTACGTAGTACTTTTTGAATTCGGCATTATTAAACAAAACTTAACATGGAGTATTTTCTCGGTTTCACGTTAAGTAATATTTTTCAGACTTAACAAACATGCCCTAGTCCTCTTTGAAACATGTGAACTGGGAGCGTGGATTAGTTGGGTGCGACCTTGATCATGTGGCCTAGCTTGAAGTATGCATGGCATATTCAACCAGTCCATCTTTTCCCTGGCCATTTTATGGCAATGTCCCAAAACTGAATGAGATACAAATTTTAGGTGGACCATACCTGAGGATACAGTGCATGACAATGTGGGCTAGTGATATATAAAAAAAATTAAGGATTTTTGACAATCCAAAATAAAAAAAATTCAGGGTGTTACATATCCGATTGATCATAAGTTGTGAGTCACTATGTTCTTTTAGAGTCCGAGCTCCCATTGCTACTGCCAACTTGAGCCCAGCGAGTAGCACTTCATATTCTGCCACATTGTTTGACGTCTGGAATCCGAACCTTAACACACATTGGGTGTAGGTTTGGTTAGGCGCTTCAAGGACGATCCTGAATCCATTGCCTTTGGAGTTGGATGAGCCAGCAACATACAACATTTAGACATTCTGGTTACATTCTCTGTTTAGTTCGGCTAGAACCTTCGAGTTTTGTCCATTGGTGAATTCAACAATAAAGTCGGTCACCGCTTGACCTTTGATGGCGGTATGAGGTTAATATTTGATGTCGAATTCACTAAGCTTGATTGCCCATTTCGTGAGCCTTCCCGATACCTCAGGCTTTTGGGGCACTTAGCGAAGAGGTTAATTGGTTGGGATTATGATTGTAAGGGCCTGGAAGTAAGGGTGGAGGCGACGAGCTGATATTATCAATGTTAGAGCGAGCTTCTCAATGTTGGGATATCTATTCTCAGCCGGGATCAGTGCCTTCCTGACATAATAAATAGGGAGCTGCTTGCCTTCAAGTTCTTGAGTGAGTGTCGAGTTGACCACTATAGCGGAGACGGCCAGATAAAGTATCAACGACTCTCCTTGCTTTGGTTTGAAGAGCAATGGAGGTGAACTTAAGTACTGCTTGAGCTGTTGAAACACTTGCTCGCAGTCCACGATCTATTCTGTCTTCATTTTACCTTTCAACTACTAGAAGAATGGGAGGCACTTGTTAGTGTCTCTGGACACGAATCGATTGAGGACGGTGACTCTCCCCGTCAGGCACTGGATTTCTTTCATATTTTTGGGCGAGCTCATATTCAACGGAGCTTGTATCTTGTCAAGATTTTCCTTAATTCTCCTCTGATTCACCAAAAAGTTGAGGAATTTTCCCACACTGACGTCGAAGGTGCATTTGTTTGGGTTGAGCTTCATTTGGTATTTCCTCAGGATTGTAAACATTTCTTCGATGTCAACTACATGACCTGCGACGCATGTCGTCGACGTAAACTTTCATGGAATATCCAATCTGTTTAGTGAACATTTTGTTGAGGAGCCGCTGATACGTGGCTCCAGCGTTCTTCAGCCCGAAGAGCATAACTTTGTAGCAGTAGAGCCCCTTGTTAGTGATGAATGTTGTCTTCTGCTTGTCATACAGGTGTATGACAATCTAATTATAACACGAATATGCATTCATGAAGCTCAAGAGTTCATGCCTTATCGTACTGTCGATCAATTGATCTATTCTCAGGAGGAGAAAGTTATACTTGGGACATGCTTTGTTCAGGTCTGTATAGTCAACACAAACTCGCCACTTCTCGTTGGATTTCTTTACCAAAATGATGTTGGTGATCCAATTGGGGTAGTAGCTCTCCTCAATGAATTCGATTTTCAAGAGCTTACTGACCTCTTCCCCTATGACAGCATATCTTTCTAGTTCGAACGCTAGCCTCTTTTGTCTTACCTGTCGGTGATTGGGATCAACATTTAATTTGTGGACTATGACTTCCAAACTTATACCGAGCATGTCTTGATGTGACCATGCGAAGACGTCGACGTGGTGATGTTGTAAGTTGATAATCTCGTCCCGTACACTAGGGACCAACAAGGAACCGACTTGTACTATACGGGTCGGATCGATCTCGCTAAGGGAAACAACCAGAAGGTCTTCCACGTGAGATCCTCTCTCAAGTGATTCTTCTCGAGGATCAAGGGATGAGATTTTCATTGTTCGGTGTTTCGTTCTTGATCTCGAGGCCGTCGAGTAGCATTGGTGGGTTTCATATTGGTCTCATTTGACTTGCCCGACGTCATGCTCGATGGGAAATTTCATCATGAGATGGTAAGTCGAGACCGCTGCTCGCATGGTGTTGAGGGACGATCGTCCAAGGATAATGTTGTAGACGGAAGGACAGTCGACCACCAGAAAGTCGATCATCGTCATCGTTTGATTTTGTCCCTCTCCTACAGTTACCGAGAGCTGTATACTCCCTTTAGAGGTGACCTTTTCTCTTGTGAATCCGAGCAGAGGGGTTCAGATAGGTCGGAGTCGGGATCTTCCAATCCCCATTTTGTCGAAGGCGACAGTGAAGAGGATGTTGGCCAAGCTACCGGTGTCTACCAAAATTCAAAACACCTTGCGATTGGCTACAGTCACGGTCACTACTAGGGCATTGTCATGGGGGTGGTGGACTCCATAGGCGTCTTCCTTACTCTGTAAATGTCAGGTCATAGGGGATCATCCTCTGCTCTTTTGAGGGTTTACCGGTGAGGTGGATGCGGTGTTTCAAGCTATTATGGCTGATGCTTTGGGCATGAGCTTTGCGAGCTTAGTTCGAGTCTCTTCCTCCCGTAGGCCCACCAAAGATGGTGAGGATTTCTCCCATAGCTTCGTTGTCATTTCTGTTGTTGTGCTGTTCATTCCTCTGGTTTGGCCATTCTTCCCTTCTATTGACATACCCCCATAGACGTCCATTGCGGATGAGGGCTTCGATCTCCTCCTTCAGGTAGAAGCAGTCACTGGTGGCGTGACCGTGGTCGCAGTAGAAGTGGAAGTACTTTTGCATGTCCCTCTTGTCAGCATCAGTCCTCATCCGGTTCAGCCATTTCAAGAGTTTTTGGTCCCGAACTTCCATGAGGACTTTCTTGGGTGTAGCATTCAGAGGGTTGTAAGAACAGAACCTGCTCTCAGGTCATCGGCTCGGACGTTGTTTGGACAAATCGTCATCTCTCCTCATTTTATTGTTAGTGGTGGGAGGGAGCTCTTCTTTATGTTTCTTTTCCTTAGCCGAACTCCCGATGCTCCGAGTGGCTTTGCAAGAGCTGAACAGTTCTTCGGCATTGGAATATTTTTAAGTTTGGTTGAGGAGGTCGGCCAATGTCGTCGGGGGATTTTTGCCGATTGAGAAGATAAATCTTGCCTCCTTCATACCAACCATCATAGAAGATAGAGTTATTTAATCTGAATAGCCCTCCACCTGCATTGCTTCTTGGTTGAAGATCCTTCACCAACTCATCTTCCTTCTGAGTGATGGTAAGGAGGTGGGTCGTCGGCCTTCGCCTGTCTTTTCCTCCGATAAATTGAGTGATGAAAATTTTATTGAGTTGTATGAAAGAACTGATGGACTTCAGCTTGAGTTGTCAGAACCATTTCCACGCTGCTCCTAATAAGGTCCAGGAGATTGCTCCGCACATAACCGATGTTGATGCACTGTAGAGCTCCATCCATGCTCTGAATGATTCTAGATGCTCTGTCGGCTCACAAAATCTAGAATATGAGGCAATCTAGGGCATTCAAAATTTAGGAGGAAGCCGAGCTCCCACAATGTCATATGTGAAAGGTAGCTCGGTCTCCTCTAGCATGACCTCTATTGAGGTTGGAACTTGTGCTCGGTGGGCTTGGCGTATGTCGTCGATCTAACCTCATAACTCCTTGAGTTCCGCTTCACAGGAAACTTCATTTTCTCCTACCGCCTTAGGATTTTTTTCACGCCTTCAATTGTCTAGCGTGTAACGCAGATCGGAAACGTTGAGAGCAGCCGTTTTTGTGGTTTGAGCAGGAATTTGGCTGGGCTGCCTTGACTACGGTCTAACCTCCTAGGGGATCGGGGGATCATGTGGAGGTTAGGACTGCTTAGTGGCTGCACCATCTTCTTACGAAGAAGGTTCTATCTCTCTAAGATTTCCATCAATTGGTTCATATTGTTATTCAGAGCCTCGACTTGATTCTCCAGAAAGACAAGCCGACCTCCCTGGTTGCGGGATTTGGGCGTAGGTGCCACTAGAGTGGACTTAGCTCGTTGATGACTGCCTTGATCTGCTCTATCTCTCTAAGATTTCCATCAATTGGTTCATATTCTTATTCAAAGCCTTGACTTGATTCTCCAGAAAGACAAGCTGACCTCCCTGGTTGCGGGATTTGGGCGTAGGTGCCACTAGAGTGGACTCAGCTCGTTGATGAGAGGAATGACTGCCTTGATTTGCAGATGATTCCGATGGAGTATGCATGGTTGTAACAATGGCAAGCGAAGCTTTTTTCCTTTCTTTTGCTATCGTAGAACTTGTATGAGAAGGCTATGGCTTTGATGTCAGTTCTCACAGACGGCGCCAAACTGTTGATGCAAAAATTCAGTTAACCCTGATTAGACCGTTGAATATATACCTGTAACACAAAAAATTGTAAAGGAGACCCTCACTATAGTAGGGGGACCATTTGATGCCTAAGTCAAAATTCTGGAGGAATGTGGGTCTAGTCAGTTGTGGGGTAACTGGTGCATACCTTTCACTGTAGATGGGACCTCTTTTTAAAGGCCTAAGGGCCTGTTTGGGCAAACTATTTTGGGTATATTGAAGCGTATAGAATTAGCTAATCATATGCATTTAATGCTGTCAGTGGATGGTCGGGTGGTTTGGGTGTAGACGTCAATCCCATAACTAGCATCAGTTCTGTTTGGGTGTTGTGGTATTACAACTATCCCCCTGATTAACGCTGTTTGGAAAACTCAGGAATTGCTTCCAGAAATCGTCATAACCACTGGAATGATGTTTGAGAGATTGTACACTATTCTTCTTCGTTTCGATTTTGTACAAATAGAGCCATTGTTCAACGGTTCCAAAACGGTGGATCTCAGTAACAACAATCTATCAGGCGGCGTTCCGATAGTTGTCTTCAATCATCCATCGCTAGAGCAGTTGACACTCTCTCATAATCAGCTCTCATCGCTACAAGAACTAGAGAACAACGACACCGAAAGCCAGCTCATTGCAGTGGATTTAGGCTACAATGTGCTGGGGGGACTACTATCCGCTTTCATGGGGATGATGCCAAGGCTATCTACTCTGACTCTGGAGAGCAATCGATTTACGAGTATGATCCCATCTCAGTACGCCCTCAAGGCGGTAGTTTCAAGGCCTAGTATGACGCCATTCATGTGACTGTTATTGTCCAGAAACTACCTGTTCGGGCCCATCCCGAGCCCGTTGATTGGGATGAAACTGGGTTCTGCTATCGTGAGCCTGGTGGATAACTGTCTAATGAGGTGTCCGGAGTCTTTCTTCTTCTTCCAGGGAGGCAAGCAAAAGTCTTTCTCTGATCGTAGGAATTTCAGCCCTGTAATACCATGAAAGTTTCAATCCAAAAGGTTTTCTCTCTCTCTTTCTCTCTCCATTTTTTGTTTTTCTCTACTATAAAAAATGTTTGGAGGTGTAAGTAAATTGTAAGATAGATTGTGGGTTGCAGTACAGAGATACCATTGATGGAGGGACTTGGATTTCTTTAGCTGGTGTGATGGGACTGCCAATGCTGCTGTCACACGCACTAGCACGAGAGTTTACTTCCAAACCTTTTCTGCGGACTCCACGGCTATGTCCGTGAAAAATTGACGTCATTTTCGGAAGCTTATGCCGAAAATGACTAAGATCTAAGGAAGGATTTTGCAATCCCTCATTGTCTCCAGCGAATACAGCGAAGGACGGACGAGTTCTTGCAGAAGACACTGCCCAAACAAGCAGAGGAGTAGGGTAGGTGGGATTCGACAATCCTATCCCACCTAATCCCCTTTAATACACCAAAATCCATTTGCCCAAACAGGCCTTAAACTTGATTATGTGGACGGAAACCCTCCTTGATTCATAGGTGCGTATGGTTGCCATTTCTCAGCCATTTCGTGAGATCCTCAGTGATGATAAGATCAAGTTATCGAGCTTTGAAAACATACGAAGCTGGTGACCAAGGTCGACCCTTCGAGCTGACCTCAGGATCTAAGGTTGGAGGTTGTCCTAAGGACGATTTACCTGAGCTTGGCCCTTAGTATGCTGAGGTCAAGCTTTCAACAATTCAATTCGTGTCACGAGGATAGGTCTTCAACATCCTTACTTGGGCACCTCGAGCTGTGTGAGTATGGTAGTCTTACATCCGATCTTGTGCGGGATCATGTCCCGGATGGTTCTACTGAGAATCTTAGCGGGAGCACGGGAATGGATGGGACCATGAGAGGGCTCGGTGTTCGTCCTCTTTGGAAGGAAGCGGAAGTACTTCATCTTCTAGTGGACGAGGCCATCGGGCAAGCAGATCTCCTCGCAGTGGATCACTATTACTATTTAGCTGTTAAGGAGTTCCTTGGTCAGGATCGACGCCAGCCGCCCATGCGACGTACACAGATATCCGAGCCGACTTCATCTCTCTGATCAGTCTATTTTTACCCATAACAAATTACATCACTAAAATTGCTTTAATAGGATTATCTATGCAGTCCAAACATTCTCCATATAAATGTTGAGGCACAAAAAAATGGTAAAAGGATTAAAGTAAGAAGAGATAAGAAGTTTGAAGGAACTTTCAGAAAGAAAAAGGGAGAGGTAGTTTCCATGACAGTGCGCAGGACCACACAACCATTATAGGTTGCGCGGTTCCGTATAATCTATCTCTGTTGTGCATGACCGCGCAACGAGAATAGCAGTTGCGCGGGATCTCGCATTGAACTATACGAAAGGCTTCGTTTAAAGATGACCCAGAGCACTAAAAATAGTCCCACATCGCTAAGATCATGATTTTCACACGTGCGAGGGTCTATAAATACCCCCTCCCCTCCTTAATTTGGGAGAATTAGAAGATTTCCAAGGAGAGCAGAGCGAAGCAGAAGAAAGAAGGTGAATGAAGATCTCCTGGCAGTTGCGCAGGACCACGCAACCGATACCGGTTGCGCGGGTCTGCGTAACCAGACTGCTCTGCAGTCTATGAAGTTCAAGAGGCCATTATGCTGTTGAAGTTCATGAGTCAGGCTTCCTTTCTCCGGGCATTCTCCTCTTCATGGGTCCAAAGGAGAAAGATTTAATCGACATTCCTCCTAAGTCCCTGAAGATGATTGAATCAGGCGCTGTTATGCTGTCGAAATCCTTATTTCATCAAAGACCTGTTGATAGGAATGATATTCCTCCTAAGTCTTAGGAGATGATCAAATCAGGTGCCAGAAGGCTGTCGAAATGGACTTTTAATGCTTAAAGTACAAATCCTTTTACTTCTAAATGATTTATCTTAGAATCAAAGGATGTAAAGATGATGTAAATGAACTCAGTATCAATAAAATGTGATGAATGTTCATAGTTCTCTCTCTGTTATGTTAGAATAAGACAATTTCCCAAATCAAAATGGATTTGTTTCTTTGTCGAAACAAAATGACGACTCTGCTGGGGAGTAATACTGTCCTATTCAAAGGATTAACAATGAGGTTATTGTGAACATTCGTCATGGTTTAGCGTCCTATAGACGCCAAAATGGCGACTCTCAGTGGGAAGTCCTCCCCTTCATCTCTAAGATAAATCACCTCAATCATTCAATTGCTAACTATAAACATGTTTCGTGATTGAAGGTTTCTAAAATCCGATTACGACTCAACATGCATGGCGATCCCTGTAAGAAGAGTGAACTTTCGATTCATCCCGACCGGGTTTGTGATAGAATACGCACCAAATCATGCGAGTAAAAGTAGCAGTGTTTAAGCGATAGCTGGGGTCATTTCTGCTTCACCCCAGTCATCAGAAGACAATGCAGGCTGGACTGTAGTGACCTCTCGCAAAGCACGAACATGAAACTTCAGGAATTATAGAAAGAATCAGTCTTTATTAAGAACCAAAGGCCCCGTAATGCGAAGCGCAGTCAAAAGAAACCTTGAACTTGCCCCTCCGACGATTTATTCAGCGCAGACAGTTCCCCAGTTGACAGCACGGGAATTCTCAGCTCTAAATGCATCAATGGCTGGCCGAACAAAAGAGCGAAAGGAAAAAGCATTGGTCATCAGATCGCCAACGCTGTCTCCAAAAGGTTCACCAATATCGGCGTCGTCTTAGTCAATTGATGCCGCTGGGGGCATGAGAAAGCCCGATGAAACCATATCCCCTCCCTTTTCTGCAAACCCCGTCAGGCCAGCATACTCTTACTCTCCTTCTATGACTACTTCGCCAAAGAGTGAAAAAGCCACAATGTTCATGGCCAGAGCAAATCCAGATTATAAAACAACTACAGAGGGTCGTTTCGATGAAATGGTAGAGGCCCATAATGCGTTAATGGAAGAATGCAGAAGCCTCAAAGAAGCCTTGGTGACTTTCATGCATAATACGGCTCAAAAGAAAGTAATTGAAAAAGGATAACCAAATAGAGAAGGAGCAAGAAGATACCAGACATTTTAGATACCATGTACCATATCCGAAAGAAGTTCATGACATTCCCTTCCCAGCCGGTTTCAGGTGTCCAGATTTTCAAAAGTTTGATGGAAATGGATCCCCTGAAGAACATTTAATGCGATTCAATGCCAGTATGAGAGGTCTTTCTGCAGTACCGCAATATTGTTTGAAATTGTTCGGGGCATCGTTGACAGGTAATGCATTCCGATGGTATTACAATTTGGCTCCGGGTTCTATTTGCACTTGGAAGCAGATGCAAGACGCTTTCAAATCTCAGTTTTTCTCCATAAGTCCCGACATTAATATTGCTAGGTTGGCTTCTGTACGACAAGGCAAGAATGAATCGGCAAGGGATTATGTGGATAGATGGGGGGCATTGGGAACTTTGTGCAAACCGTTGATAAGAGAAACTGAGTAAGTCAAGATGTGTCTGAACTCTATGAAAAAGGAATTCGTAAAAGGACTGGTCAATTTCAATGTCAACACTCTTCACGATTTGGCCACAAAGGCTCATGCTTTGGAACTAGTAAATCAGGAGGTGTCGAAATTTCACCATAATACGGCCCGAAAGGATCCTAACCGGATAACCGCAAATACCAGTGATCGCTGTCAGCAATGTAAGAATGTGAAAGGTTTCAAGGCAGAAAGTACGAAGCGAAAAGAAGACTTGACTCAATCAAGGAAAAATAAAAGGGTCCGAATGCTCAATTCCCATGAGGGATTCGCTTTCGATAAAGGAGATATCATTCCAATGATGGAACAGTTGTTGAAAGTTGGCGCAATAGAATTTCCAGAGCCTAAACGCCTTGAGGAGGCGACAAGGTGCAGGGAGCGAAGTTTTTATCGCTATCATTGTCTGGTGGGACATCCAACGGAGAATTGTTACACGCTGAAGTGTATTCTACAGCGGATGATACAAAGGAATCAGATAATTATCGAAGATGGGACAAACGAGGAAATCCTGAAAGGTATGGGCCTCAATTGCGAAGATCCCAGTGGCCTAAGTCAGGAAAAAGGAATTTCAATAGGGATCGTCCAAGAAAGGCGAAGAAAATTTGAAGACATAGAGGCAAGGTCGGCAGCAAACATGGTTACAGCAAAAGAACTAGTGAAGGAAAGTGCTAAAGTAGTCGAACATCCTGAAATAGCTCCGAAGCAGATGGAGGACGGGGGGCAGCCGATGACAGATAGCCTGTTAGAAATAAATTTGGGTACAGGAAAGGAGACACGAAATATGTTCATTAGTGCCAACCTTTCTGAACAAGAGTCGGCAGAATACGTTCGACTTCTTAAAGAAAATAAAGATGTATTCGCCTGGACGTATGCAGAAATGCCCGGATTGGAGCCTTCCGTGGCGTTACACCATCTAAATATCTCTAAAGAGAAAAGGCCGGTCAAACAGGCACAAAGACGATTTCATCCAGATCTGGTCCCCCTCATCGAGGAAGAAGTTAATAAGTTGATAAAGGTCGGGTTTATTAGGAAAGTCAAATATCCCAAGTAGATATCGAATATCGTCCCGGTAAGAAAGAAAAATGGATAGGTCAGAATGTGTGTCGATTTTAGAGATCTAAACGAAGCTTGTCCGAAGGATGATTTTCCGTTACCAATAACTGAATTACTAATTAATAGTACGACTCAGTATGCTGTTATGTCCTTTATGGACGGCTATGTGGGATATAATCAGATTCGAATGGCTCCTGAGGATGAAGAGGTGACGGTGTTTAGAACTTCGCTGGGGATTTTCTGTTATAAAGTGATGTCGTTTGGGCTTAAAAATGCCGGGGCGATATATCAGAGGGCGATGCAAAATATTTTTCAAGATATGATGCATAAGCACGTTGAATGTTATGTTGACGACTTGGTGGTCAGGTTAGAAAGTCATCAGGAACATCGCAAACACTTGGTGTCGGTTTTTCAACGACTTAGAAGGAAACAGTTAAAGATGAACCCCGCTAAATGCGCATTCGGACTGTCCTCCGGAAAATTTTTGGATTTTGTTGTTCGGCATAGGGGCATTGAGATTGACCCTGGGAAAGTCAAGGTTATACAGGATATATCACCACAAAAAATATTAAAGGAATTAAAGAGTTTGCAAGGAAAATTGGCATATATTCGTCGGTTCATTTCAAATCTAGCGGGAAGATGTCAGCCGTTTTCTCATCTGATGAAAAAGGATACAGAATTTGTGTGGAGTCAGGCCTGTCAGAATGCATTCGACTCGATAAAGGAATTGTTAAAAAAACCACCAGTACTGACAGCCCCAGTAAAAGGGAGACCACTCATCTTGTACACGTCTGCAGCCGACCATTCATTAGGAGCTTTGTTGGCACAAAAGAATGATTTTGGAAAAGAAACGGCCCTCTATTACTTGAGTCGAACTCTGATAGGCGCAGAATGCAATTATTCCCCGATTGAGAAGGAATGCTTGGCGTTAATATTCGCAGTACAGAAATTAAGGCATTATTGTTTATCACATAATATAGCATTGGTTTCAAGAGCCGACTCGATAAATTTTCTGATGACAAGACCGATGTTGTCTAGGAGGTTAGCTAAATGGATGTTGTTACTTTCAGAGTACGCTATTACGTATGAACCGGCGAAAGCTGTGAAAGGACAGGTAGTGGCAGATTTCTTAACAGCACACCCCGTGGCAGAATCTGAAGCCATCAATGATGAATTTCCAGATGAGCAAGTCATGCTGACTGAGTCACAGAATCCGTGGCAGATGTATTTTGATGGCGCATCTCGAACATCAGGAGCAGGGGCAGGAGTGATATTCATTACTCTCCAAGGTGATTTATTACTTTACTCCTTTACATTAGGAGATACATGCACGAACAATGAGGCTGAGTATAGAGCCCTGATTATTGGAATGGAGATAGCTAAAGAAATGGAGATAAGAGTATTGCACATTTACGGGGATTCTATATTGATTATAAATCAATTGACGACTGAATACGAAATAAGAAAGCAGGAACTTTTGCCATATTGCCAAAAGGCACAACAATTGTTGGAATATTTCTCCTATGTTAAAATCAAGCACATTCCCGGGTCAGAGAATGCGAAAGTCGATGCCTTGGCCAGTTTGGCAGCAGCTTTGTCTTGCCCTAATGGGAGCCCTCTTCAGGTGAGCATAGCGGAAAGAAGAGTTTTACCGACAACAGAGATTGTTGAAGAAGTCACTGAAGCCCTTCCTGTATCATGCTTGGAAATTACAGTAGATGATTTGCGACAGCCTTTCATTGATTATCTCAAATTCAACATCCTGCCAGAAGAGTCCGCGCAAAGGCAACAAATCAGACAGCGGTCAAATAGATTCATTATTTGCAGTGAAGTATTATATATAAAATCTTACAATGGGATGTTGTTACGCTGTTTAGACAAGAAAAAAGCAAGGCAAGTATTGTAGGAAGCACATTCTGGTGAATGTGAGGCGCATCAGGCAGGCCAAAATTTATTCCACAGAATACATCGGATGAGTTATTATTGGCCCACCATGTTCAAAGATGCTATAGATTATGCAAAGTAGTTCCATGAATGCCAAATTCATGGAGATGTTATACATGTTCTCCCAGAAGACTTGCACCAGTCTGTGGCCTCTTGGCCTTTCTCCGCTTAGGGACTTGATGTAATTGGTCTTATAAACCCACCTTCATACAAAGGAAAGAAATATATTCTGGCAGCAACGAATTATTTCTCCAAATGGACTGAAGCAGTTGCCTTGCGAAGCGTTAAAGAAAATGATGTGGTTAATTTCATCCGCCATGTTATAATATACAGGCATGGTATCCCGAAGAAAATTGTTACGGACAATGGCACTCCTTTCAAAAATAAAGGTATGGAAAAACTATGTCAGAAGTTCAAGATTCATCACTCATTTTCATGCCTTACTATCCACCGGCTAACGGATTAGCAGAAGCATTCAACAAAACGATAGTCAAAATATTGAAGAAAACGGTGACAGGAAACAAACGGGAATGGGATGAAAGATTGCAGGAAGCACTATGCGCATACAGAACTACTCATCGAACAACTATAAGGGCAACGCCGTATTCATTAGTCTATGGCGTGGAGCCAGTAATTCCAATTGAAATACAAGTAGCGTCACTAAGAGTGGCAGTGCATCAGTCTATAACTGATGATGATCATGCGAAGATAAGATTAAAGGAATTGGACTTGCTTGATGAGAAACGCCTAGCTGCACAACAGCATCTGTAAGCATATCAAGTAAGAATATCAGCTACATTTGATAAACGAGTCAAATATCGCTCTTTCAAGAAGGGAGATATGGTGCTAATGCTAAAAAGACCAATTGTGGTCACTCGTCGGACAAGAGGTAAATTTGAGCCTAAATTAGATGGCCCTTACGTAATAAAAGAAGTATATTCTAATGGAGCGTATAGAATTGTAGATCAAGACGGACAAGGAATCAGTATACCGGTTAATACTCGCTTCCTTAAGAGATATCGTCCGTAAAATGTATTTGCTGATTTCGCTTCAGAAAATTATCAGAGTTATGATCCTGCATCAAAAGGAAGCAAATTGATCGATCAACATGACCGTGAATTAGCCTCCCACAGAAATATGTTGCTTCAATATCTCCAAGAGCAAAAACTGTATCTCCCCTGACAGTCACGATCATATCCAGGGAGCAAATCCAAAGCTAAACGAGAAAAAATGTGCTCAATAAAAGTAAACTTATTCAAGGAAGTAAATGAAAGCCTACATTGGCTTATACTCGCGCTAGCAAAAAGGAAATTGCTTCCGAAGGCGTTACTGATGTTGATACAGAACATCATCAAGATAATAATTCTATATCAAAAGGGGGCAGACAAAGGCATGCGAAATTCGTTATCCTTGAAGATAAAATACAATTTTGATACTTCTAAATCATCGTCAATTATAAAGCGTCGATGCTTGTTGTCAAAATAAACAAGTGCCAATGATCGTCGCCAAGATAAGCAACTATCACTGTCGTCATCAATGGTTCACGCAAGATTATCTTATCAAAATTGCTATCGTCACCAAGCTGATAAACTATTTAAATACAACATGGATATTCTCAGAATATATCGGCAACAGCGAAATATCAATTATTGATTCTCAGAATATATTAGCAACTGGCGAAATATCAGCTATGGATTCACCGTTTAGTAATGATAAAATATCAATTAAGGCAGCCTAACCAAGCCTATACGGCCAGCTACGCTTAAGACCTATAATCAATTAAGACAGGTGAGTAAAAGCTGCGAAATATATTTCTCACCATGGAATGCATTTCTTTTGTATATTTGAATGAAAGACAGGCTTTCAAGCATAACAAGTCATCGCCGAACACGAAATACCAAGGACAATTGCCAAAAGCAAAGCCTAATGAAAAGCTAATCGCCAAAATTAGCAACTATCGCTATCAAGCAAACACTGGTATAAAAAAAAAAGAGAGAGAAGAAGAAAGTACAGATGATCGCTATCAAGCAAGCAGTGACATAAAAGGTACTGAGGATCGCTATCAAGCATCGACGCTCATTGCCGATAGAACATCTTCATCGAAATCAAATTATCAGGTATCAGTGATCGTAAAAAGAAAAAGAGAACAGTTATCGCTATTGCCGATCAATCGCTCATCAAAGTTGCCATCATCGCCAAACTAATATATGAATTGTTTCAAACATAATTCAAAAAAGTCCTTATGACATTGACAGCAGTGGTGAAATGTCAACCATATGATCACAGTAGAATGAATCATACAGTTAACAGTACACATGAATTGGTGATAGCGATAGCTGCTTATCATAAAAAGGCAGCCTAGTCAAGTCCCGAAAAAAGAGAG
This sequence comes from Magnolia kwangsiensis, assembly GCA_037074715.1. Classification (NCBI taxonomy): domain Eukaryota; kingdom Viridiplantae; phylum Streptophyta; class Magnoliopsida; order Magnoliales; family Magnoliaceae; genus Magnolia; species Magnolia kwangsiensis. Next base: position 132,780,932 of record CM073576.1, on the reverse strand, counting down.
AGAGAAAAAAAGATAGAAAAGACAAAGTCCTAAAAGGACTAAAGCTCAAAAGGGACCAGCTACGTATAAGACCTATGAAGATCGCCATTTAGGCAGCGGCGAGAAGCCAGTGGCCCTAAAGAGCCCATGAAGGCCATCGTACGCATACCCATGCGGGCAGCGATGGAGTCAATGACCAAAAGTCAGAAGGCCAAAAGTTGACTAAAAGCCAAAAAGCTCAAAATCTTCAAATGACCAAAGGCCGAAAAAGCTCAAAGTCTTCAAAGACCAAAAGCCAAGAGCCAAAAGTCAACCGAATGATCAAAAGCAAAGGGCAAAAAAATCAACTCAAAGCCAAGTGCTAAAAGTCCCTAAATGACCAGTCAAGCGTAACACCCATGCCGTCTGTATAGCTTTCCGGCAGTGTCACGGAGAACGGAGGACAAGCCCTCTCATGAATGGGCCCGACCTTGCAGGCGAAGAAAATGAGGGCCGCAGTGCGCGCATGACAAGCCAACCATGCATAAGACCCCCTAGATTTGTGGTTCGATTTCGGTACGTACTCATGAGGAAGGGCTTAAACCTACTCATTGATAGATCGATAACCATGGATTTGGTACTCCCAAAGGTAGCCTTGTGAGCCCTGTGAACTCTAGAGAGTTACCGTGGCCAGCCCTGTGCTATAAATCCAATCGAGTTCACGGCCCCGGTAGCTTCACTGGGCTCCTCTGCTGGATCGCGGTTTGTGAACTCCTTAGGCAGTGAGAAGTCCAGCGAACTCTAGAGAGTTACAGAGACCATCACATAAGACCCGAAGTAACGCCGCTCCACTACTCATGAGCTTAAACTCTGTGAGTAAGTGTCTGTCCAGTAGTGTCGGTCTAGTGTCGGTTCAGTAGTGTTAGTCCAGTAGTGTCTGTCCAGTAGTGTCGGTCTAGTGTCAGTTTAGTGGTGTCAGTCCAGTAGTGTCAGTCCAGTAGTGTCTGTCCAGTAGTATCTGTCCAGTGGTGTCAGTCTAGTAATGTCAAGTCTAGTTTAATCGAGTCTGGTCAAGTTAAGTCAAGTTAAGTTGTCCAGTCAATGTATAGTCGGTCAAAGTACACTGGCACCAGTGCTCAAAAGCATATAATTAAATTAAAGTTCAGCATTTAAAATGCTGCAAATACATATTTCAATATAGATGTGCTCAAACAAACAATTGCCTGATTAAAATTTCAAACCTTGATTAGACAACATGCAAAAAAAGTATTTCTCTTGAATCAGGTTCTAATTACATTAACAGTAAATGCCTTCAAGATATTGGTGATTACCTACTTAAAAGCTCAAGCCTCTAAGGTCAATTACTATATTAACAAGAGCTGAGCCGTGGAGATTATCTATCCTTCAAATATATCAGCAAGCTTCACTTCAGAAATATTATCTTTTGAAGAAATCTTTATGCGACATTGACCTGGAAAGGGGGTAGGATTTAATGTCTTCAAAATAATTTATGCCTTGGTCTTTCTGATAATCTCATATATGTGGCGAAAGGATTCGTATGCCGAGTATTATGGATAATAACGTTGGAAGACTCCAAGTATCAGATCGGATGGAAATAAAGAACAAACAGAATCGTCATCATCAAATCAGCAAAGATCCAAGAAAAAGTCTATGAAGAAATGCTAGGGAGCACAAATTAGAGAAGGCTTAATAAAAAGACTCAGTGGTTGAACCTTTGAAGCTAAAGATGAAATCCCCAAGAGTGCGATATAAAAAATACAAAGCGGAGCACAATGAGAAGTGCAAAGATTGATTAAGCCATATTGTGAATGTCATAATCGGCCTAAAAAGAGAAGAATTTCTCAATTTATTTGAAGAATTATCAATGCTTCATAAAGCTATATTGAAAATTATAATGAATTAAGATACTAATTCTGATAAATTTGGCAGGAGAACCATTATTCAAAAAGCTTGAGTTATGCAGATCACGAGCAAATGAAATAATTGAAAAATTTATTGCGACAGGAGCAGCATTAAAGAACAGCCCTAGATATAAATCAAAAAAAAGGAAAGAATTGCTGGAGCTGATTAAAAAGGGAAAGAATTGCTGGAGTTAATCAAAGAGGCCGTTACAGCAGCGACGGTGTTGAAAGAAAGTTCTCTGATCAAATCGCTCAAAGATGAAGTTGTCACAATTGCTGCAGCAGCGTGCTTCAATGAAAAGAGAATCTTATCCTCTCTAGTGAAACATTTGTTCAACACTATTGACTGGGAGCATTACAGTCCTCCGCTTAAGCGTCAACGTTCCAGTCCTTCGCTTGAGCGTTAGTATTCCAGTCCTCCGCTTGAGCGCCAACATTTCAGTCCTTCGCTTGAGCGCCAACATTTTGGTCCTCCGCTTGAGCGTCAGCATTCCAGTCTTCCGTTTGAGCGTCAGTATTTAAGCCTTCTGCTCGAGCGCCATCGTTCAAATCTTATGATCAAGCGCCGTTGTTCCAGTCTTCCGATCGAATGCTATCATTCGATCTTCTGGTCAAGTATGATCTGCCAGTCTGCCATGCAAGTGTAATCATTTAGTCTCCCGTGCAAGCAAGAGCGCTCGGTCATCCTTCAGTTGCAGTTTATTCGAAGATCTTCAGGCAGAGAAAGATCGATCCTCCTTTTGATTTCAGGAATCAATCAAAGAAGGATCGAGGGGGCATCTGTTGAGGCACAAAAAAATGGCAAAAGGATTAAAGCAAGAAGAGATAAGAAGTTTGAAGGAACTTTCAGAAAGTAAAAGGGAGAGGTAGTTTCCATGACAGTGCGCAGGATCGCACAGCCATTATAGGTTGCACAGTTCCGCGCAATCAATCTCTGTTGCGCGTGACCGCGTAACGAGAATAGCAGTTGCGCGGGATCTCGCATTGAACTGTACGAAAGGCTTCGTTCAAAGATGACCCAGAGCACTAAAAATAGTCCCACATCGCTAAGATCATGATTTTCACACATGCGAGGGTCTATAAATACCTCCTCCCCTCCTTAATTTGGGAGAATTAGAAGATTTTCAAGGAGAGCAGAGCGGAGCAGAAGAAAGAAGGTGAAGGAAGATCTCCTGGCAGTTGCGTAGGACCGCGCAACCGATACCGGTTGCGCGGGTCCACGTAACCAGACTGCTCTGCAGTCTGTGAAGTTCAAGAGGCTGTTATGCTGTTAAAGTTCATGAGTCAGGCTTCCTTTCTCTGGGCATTCTCCTCTTCATGGGTCCAAAGGAGAAAGATCAGTCAATTTAATCGACATTCCTCCTAAGTCCCTGAAGATGATTGAATCAGGCGCTGTTATGCTGCCGAAATCCTTATTTCATCAAAGACCTGTTGATAGGAATGATATTCCTCCTAAGTCTTAGGAGATGATCAAATCAGGCGCTGGAAGGCTGTCGAAATGGACTTTTAATGCTTAAAGTACAAATCCTTTTACTTCTAAATGATTTATCTTAAAATCAAGAGATGTAAAGAGGATGTAAATGAACTCAGTATCAATAAAATGTGATGAATGTTCATAGTTCTCTCTCTGTTATGTTAGAATAAGACAATTTTTCAAATCAAAATGCATTTATTTCTTTATCGAAACAATAAATCAATAGTTAAAGATAACCAAAGGATTCCAAATCCATCTATTTCTAATCTAGGGTATTTCAAAACCATGGTGACAAATGAGGCGTCAAGTTCTTGTTTGAACCCTTGACACAACATGAGTGGCCGTGTAAATTGCTAGATTATAATTTTATAATTGAATTAAAAAAGGAGTAAGGAAATGGAGATGCTGATGCCTTGTACCAGATGCACGATGAGGAAGCTGAGATCTTGGCCATATCTATGCTGGCGTCCATGTGGTTAGATAATTCCATCCATGCCCTAGTGTTTGTTAATGGAAGATACTCTCCAGGTTCCTCAAGGGAAAAGCTGCCTGTTAGGTATCTTGGTCAGCTTGTTGAGACATGGGCTAGTTCTAGGCGGGTCTGGTCTAAGTTTCCGGCTCAATTTCCTCCGTCGATTTATCTCTACCGCACATAATACTTTAAAATTTAAAAGAAAATTACAAGGTATTTTGAAAACAAGGAGAGGGTATTTAAGTAATATTGTATTTTTGCATGTTTATAGAAATATAACTCGGATATTACTTTATTTTTTTATTTTTTTATTTTAACTCGGATATTACTTGATTCCCACGGCGAGCAGTTGAGGCATTGCTTTTTAGTGTGCATTTTTAGGCCTGTGGCCAGGTCCTAAATTTCATGCCTGAAAGTTAATCAGGAATGTGGACCGTTGCTCTGATATTTCTCTCCTATCCACAAATTGGAAGTTATGTTGGTTTTCCTATCATGGAAGTTTTTGGGCATGGTCCATCCACGGTTAGTAGCATTGTTTTCTTTAATTAGCTAACGGTGTGATTTGGATTCACGTGGAAATGAAAATTCAACGGATGATCCGTGCCACACAATGCAAATGCCGGTGGAATACAATTTGGGTGGGCCATAAAACTGAAATCGGATCCATTGCCTGCCATTTCTATCTCAATTAATTCAGTATCAGACCCTTTCATCTGGGATCTGAATTGTAACAGATGTGGACTTTGTGGCATATGTGAGATGGTGGGCCCACATTGATTCAACGAGGCCCTCAACGCAGATCTCACCATAAAATTGGCAAAGGATGTCGGCCCCACATTAAGATGGAAAGAAAATAAACCAACCTTTTAATTTTTCATTTTTACAAATGATGCTTTGTTTTATGATCAAAACACAATCAGTAAGAAGATGGACGGTCAGATATCGATCTGTTTATTGATAATAAGACATCCTGATTTCTACTATCAGCTATAAAGTGGTAGTTGATGGTCTGTATGTGTGTGTTTAATCAGTCGCCGCAGTTAACGAACTGGTAGTTAACGATCATATTGCCTTGAGCATTGCCATTCCCATCGGTGTCGATCTGATCGAAGACGGCCTTGTCTAAATCCAGCCCTCCATTGCTACATTGGTCCACAATCCTAGCTGTCACCTGGGCTCCCGTCCTTGTGTTTGTTACCTGCATAACATTAGCCATTCATATTCAGCCCTTTCCATCATACTATAAGTACTTGTAGGGACCCACAATCAGCTGGGCCAGGCCACCACCGGTTAGGTTGGGATGATTTTTAAGCTGGACAGCCTGGGGCTTGAATCAAGGCCCATTTAATAATGGGTCCCTTGTTTTGACAACAGTAGGACCATTATGATCTTTTCTTTTAAAGGCCCACATTAATTAACGGACCAGATGATGGCCCACCGAGCCCAAACCATGCCAATTGTCAAGGTCCTTTATGATGGGAAGCGGGTCTGGTGGGAAGCGGATTGGCTGGTGGTACAAACGGTTTAAAGGAGATCAAAGTTACATGGGCTCCAAAATGATGTATTTATTATATCCACGATGTTCATCTAGTTTTTGAGATCATTTCAGAGCATGAGCCCAAAATGAATCATATCCAAAGCTAAATTGGGCCACACCAAAAATAGCAGCGGGATAATAATTTTCACCGTTAAAACATTCATAAGGCCCACCATAACATTTATTTTCCACCCAATATGTGGGTAAGCTCACAAAGACATTGATCCAAAACTTCGGCCCACCATAAGATTTATTTTCCATCCAATATGTGCATAAGGTCAAAAAGACATTGATCCAAAACTTCTGAGACCCCTAAAGAGGTTTTCAATAGTAGATGTTCAATCCCACACTGCTTTTTGAAGTGTGGTCCACTTGATATTTAGATCTATCCTATTTTTAGGCTCAAGCTTTAAAGCTTTAAGTCTGGCTCTCCAATTGGATGGACCGTTTGGATATAACACATACCTCATCATGGGACCCACAAAACTTGGTCACTGCCATTGCCAGTTCACACTTTATCATATCCACCCCCACCAAGGAATCGATACCAAGACCTCATTGTTGAAATGAGGTATCGTTAGCTCATTCGAGCACTTGCCCCCACATTTCCTATGCAGGTTAGGTAATAGAAAACAAGGTAATCACCAAGCTGGATCAATCCTCCTTTGTTGATACAATATAATAGATTATTTACATGGGTTTATTACAATTAGAGCGGGGTAGAATCTGACCCAATCTAACGAATCTAACCTGATCCAATGGATTCGACCCGACCCGACCCGATTTGAACCGAAGGCTAGGATTGAGTTGGTTCAAATAGGTATACTCAGATCTGAACGTACATCAAGTCAAGTTCAGATCAGTGGTTAATCCGGATCGATCCGATCCAATTCAGTTATGTACTATATAAGTAATATTTTTTTATTTTTATTTTTACTTTTTTACTACCTGTCTCACCCAAACGAAGTGCTAATCCCTCTCTTATCTTTCTCTACCTGAACGGTGCCACACCCACCCATCTCTCCTCATTTCTCTCCGGATTTCCCTCCCCACCTTATTTCTCTCCCGATTTCCCACCTCTCTTTCTTTCTCTAATTCTTTCTCTCCCTCTCTATTCCGATCTTGATTCAGCTCAATCCAAATCGGTTAGATAGACTCAACTCGATCCGACTTGGTTTGGTTTTTTTAACTGAATCTGACTGGATAGATTCAACTCAATCTGACTTGATTTGGTTTCCCTAACTAAATTAGACTTGGTTTGGGTCAGACCAGTAAGGATTTGGATCGGATCGAGTCAATCCTACTGCACTCAATCTCAGATTAAAGTGAGTCAGGATAATGAAAAAACCGAATCGAGTCGAGTTGGAGCCAATCCGGTCCGATTCGACTCGATGCTTTACAACCGAGCATTATATAATAGTCTATTGCATATTTTGATTACAATCAGCGGCTGGATGTCATGCACAAACCACGTTGGTCCACAGTGCTGACTGGACCGTTAAAAAATGTCCATGGGTATCTTCGTCATTGTGTCCTCTACTCGTACAGTGAGGGGATCGTTGTGAAATTCAAAATAGTGGGGCCTTTTACGTATGTTGGCATTTTGATGAACGTGGCATACAGACGTGAGATCTGGGCCATTCATTAGGTACATTCCTCCGCAAACATGCACTGACCCAAATAATCAGGCAGGCCACATGTTTCCATTCGTTGCTTTTCTAACCATTCATTCGCCTCATACAGCTGTCCCTCATCTGCTGAGTGGACCTGCCTTAAATTTCACGGTGAGCCACACAAAAACACTAGGATTTTCACACGTGTGAGACGTCGGCACGTGATGGCTAGTAAATTGACTAAATGATGTTGCACGTTACCCGCCCGTTGGTCCCCATGCATGCACGCAATGCGTTACACGATTCCCAGCGATTGCGACAATGGTTGTGGGCCCCACTTTCGAATCACAGTTTGACCACGATACAATCGTGGTTTATGCTGGGTCCTTACTCTTGTGAGTGTGTGGGGGTGTGTGTGCGTGTGTTAAAAAAATAAAAAAATCGTGGTTTATACTCGCACACTAGGCTTTAACATGAAGTTCCTGCGCTGGTAACCTATGTAGAGCCTACCAAAATGTTTTGGATAAATCCCCCACGTCCATCCGTTTTGTGAGCTCATTTTAGGAGAATGAATGATCCGGATCTAAGATTCAGGTGGGCTAAAAAGGAGAAAATTAAACATCTACAATTGAAATATTAGTGGGGCCACAGAAGTCTTGAATCAGGCTGATATTTTTGTTTTCAGTTCATCTTAGTAGGATTGACGTTATGAACGGTATAGATGGCATATAAGCATGTCGACATTAGGAAAGTTTCGACGGTAACAATTTTCCTACTCACCTTTTCCTTACTGCGGTCCACTTGAGTGTTGGATCTGGCTTATTTTTGGGCTCCTATCCTAAGATGAGCTCAAAAAAAAGATAAACGTGTTAGATGTATCAAAAACATCATATTGAGCCCCACGCAGGTTCGCAGCGCAGGAACTTTCCCGCGTCCATTTATCCTTACGCATGGATTAACCTCCGGATGTACTATCTATGGTTATTATTAACAAAGCTAATCTCATCTTACCAACAAGCACCGTCCACAAGAATCCTCGCCAGTGGGGCCCACAGGTCCGCAGAAGGCGGTCCATCCGTACCTCTGGCGCCACTCGAGAGGCATGTCCGCGTCCCAAGTGGCGCAGTAAACGCCGACGGTGTTCAAGTCCCATCCGATCTGCGACGGGTTGTAGAAATTGTACGTCGCGCGCACGTTAGACGCGCTCTGCGCTTCGGCCGCTGCTAAAATGCACAGTAAGAGTGCCGCACAAAGCCTCAGATAACCCATACTTCTTTTTCTGATCTTACGTTCGCCATACGGGGCTTGTACTTATAGACGATGTTCGGTTTTGAATTACCAAAGCACTCCTAATTTATGTATAAAACCACGAATATACCGCGCCGTGAGATTCGATGTCGGCATGAGGATGGTGCGATGCGACGACTGCCGACTGGTAGAATGAGAAAGCCAAGGAGGCAATTCTTCTGACATATCACACGTGTAAGAGATCTGGAACGTTCACTTGGATGGCCCATCTGAGCGTGCGCTGTCCTCAAAATTAGGTTCTACCGGTCATCAAGTGGGCCATAAACGTATCAGAAAAATCAATGGTAATAAAAATGAACATATGTTGATATTCTTTTCTTTTTTTAAAAAAAATTATTTTTAACACACGCACACACACCACCCCACACTCACACGTAGTGGGATTTCACCACCTATGAGTACTCGAACCCTCAAACCGGTGTTGAAACTCGTAAGAGTCTACCATAAGAGTAAGGACCAACCATATGTTGATATTCAACGTGCACATATTGCTGATCTATGAGTGGGCCGCCTAACTTTTGTGATGGAGCATTTCGAAGGTGGGTCAAACCTGAGAAATGGTTAGATACAGCAAAATCCAGCGGCTCGATCGAGTGGTTGACTCTGTAGAAGATACCTGGTTTCAATGCTGAGGTCTTAGTATCCATTTACTGGTGGCGGTGGCTAACTGTGAAGTGTGAACTGACAGTGTTGGTCACTAACAAGCAAGCAAAAGAAAAAGAAAAAAAGAATTAGTAAAATCAGGAACGGTTAGATTACTGTGATGGTTCAGGATCAATTAGAAAAAAAATGGTGGTGACTCCTTTATTGTGCACGTGGCATAATTTGGTACTTTGAATTTGGACCACTTCGTTCTTTAATTTCATCCATCCATTTGACAGTCATCAATTGGATGGATAGGATCGCATGCTTAGAGTGATTTTATTGATATTGGATGGTTTGGATAGCTTTGCTTGAGTGCCACATATGACGACGATGAGTCACCACCACTTTCGAAGTGGTGGGGAACTACCCTAGAGCTATCTTTTACGGAGCCGATTAATTACTGATACCCCGGTCTTCACCGAAGACGGTACAGCCCTTACCATGGGACCCACCTTGATTATTCTTTTCTATATCCACGCCGTCCATACGTTTTTCCATATCATCTTAGGGCATTATCCCAAAAATAAAGATGACCCAAATCTCAGGTGGACCATAATCTAGGAAGCAATGGTGATTGAATACCACCATTTAAAACTTCTTAGGACCGACCTCAATATTTAAAGAGTGTTTATTTTCCATCTAATCTGTTTATAAGGTCACATAAGCCTGTATGAAGGGACAAAACAAATATCAGCTTGATCCAAAACCTTTTTGGTCCATTAATGGTAAATCACTACTGTTTTCTATGGTATGGTCCATCTGATTATGGGATCTACTTCAATTTTTTAAAATAATGATCTAAAATGATCTGAAAAATCGGATAAACGGTGTGGATACAGAAAAAAATAAAATCAAGGTGGGCGCCAGGGTAAGGCCTGCATTGTCTTGGGTAAGGCCTGGGTCTCACCTAATCCGCTCCCTATAATCAGGTTTTCAATTCTTACAAGTGGGACCTATGGCCGTATAATCCGGACCATTGGTCTGTTGATACTCAGTCGGGATGGACCATTCATCAAAAGCCTCTCAGATTGGAAGATCGCAGGCCTGGCAATCAATATCCAGACCTTTCATACCCTGTCCTATTTTCTTCTTAACCATCCATCTCTAGAAGAAAACTTGAATGGTGAAATCATCCAATCATGAATATTTTAATAGGAATAACCATCAACTGCAAGGCCCAACATACGATTGGTTTGGATCATCAATCAATAATCCCCACGTGTCAGAATTGAAAACGGGTGTATGTTCTGTAAAGATGCAGCCGCATATCAAATACTTCGAAAAATTACAACAGGCCGGCTAATTCAACATGCAGCTTTTTAATACCACCTTTCGCTGCCAAGAGAACATGAATCTGTCCAAATTACTTCTCACTCTCAATCCCTCCGTTCCGTACGTAGTTAATGGAGTATATGTGTAACTTTTCTAACTTCAGAAACGTGGCAGACGTAGAATGAATATCTGTAATCTCACAGGCCCCACCAAATGTGGCCAACAGCCCAATAATCCAAGGGTGTTAGACAATTCACACAATACGCTAGTGTACCTTGTGTGAAGAAATAGATAAAAGATAAGTTCCGATTTTATTATTTTTATTATTTTTAATCTCATCTCTTGATAGAGTACTGCTGTGCATATAAATAATTTGCGGATTGGTAATAATTCTATAAGATATAATTATCATACAATACCATAGATAAAGAGTCATAGAGAAAAAGTTACATGTAATTAAATAATAAATAAAGTATAATCTTCCTATTGATACTCCCTTTCAAGTTTGGGCGGTAATATCGAAGATGTCTAGCTTACATGAAGAATTTTAAAATCTTATTTTTTATTAGTTTTTGTGAAATAATCAACTAGTTGATCCTCAATTCGTACAAACAGAATAGATGTCAACTTAGCCTGAGCCTTCTCCCTAACGAAGTGATAATTTATTTTAATGTATTTTGTTTGCTCATAGAATATAAGATTGGTAGCAACATGATTAACTACTTGATTATCACAAAATAAATTAATAGATTATCATTATGAAAGCTCGTGTCTTTTAGGTAAAGCTTTATTATCCATGTAAGTTCACATGTGGTCGAGGTTATTACTCCATACCCTACTCTTGCATTGAATTGAGCAACGACACGGTGTTTTTTACTTTTTCAGGTAACTATGTTACCACCAATGAAGGTATGCATACCAATTATTGGCCTATCAAAATGACAACCTGCCCAATCAGAATTTGAGTAGATCGAAATTATTATATTCCTATTGCACTTTATTATGACTCATTTTTTAGAAAAATTTTTTATATCTCGAAGAATTCAATTTACAACTTTCATATGGATTGAAAATGGCTTATGTATGGACTGATTGGCCAAGGAAATGACTTGAACGATGTCTACACAGGTAATAATGAGGTACATAAGATGTCTAACCAGTCGTTGATACTCAATTTCTTCTATAGATTTTTCCTACTTGAAAAGGTTGACCACTGCAGTCAAATGCAATATCGACAGGCCTTACAACTAACTTTCCTATATCCTTGAGTAGCTCTAATATGTATTTCTTTTGTGATAAGAAAATTTTATTTTATTATTATTTTTTTAAAGAAGTTACTTATATATTTAAAAAGTACTTTAATTTACCAAGATCTTTTATGTTGAATCATGTCTTAAGATTGTGCTTCGACCATAGTTGCATGTGACTATATATAATATCATCAACATATATTAAAACATTAACTCCTTCTGAAGCTTTTTACTTGACAAACATCATAGTTGACTCCACTTTATTTATGTCCAAAAGCAATTAGAGCCGATTTCAGTTTTTTGAACCAAGCCCTTGGCGATTGTTTAAGCCCATAAATGCTTTCTTTAACTTGCATATTATACCATGCTCCCCTTCTTAGGAAGGTATGAAAGGTAGTTTTATATATACTTTCTCGTGAAGATATCCATGTAAAAAGGCATTTTTACATCTAATTGATATAGATGGAATTCTTGATTAGTTGCAGTGGACAATAACACATGTGTAAAGCTCATCTTGGCAACATGCGTAAAAGTTTCTTCATGATCAATACCATAAGTCTTGGTAAATCTTTTTGCAACTAACCTATCTTTATACATTTTTTTAGTAACACTACTTTTGTTTTGATTTTGTACACTGGCTTGTAGTTAACCATTTTTTTTTTCTTAAGAAAAACACACTATTTTCCAAGTGCCGCTTTTTACAAAGGTTGCTTATTCTACATTCATAGCATTCTTCCATTTGTCTTGTGATCACGTGTTTACAAAACTATTAAGTTCGACATGTGTGGAGATGAAATTTAAGAAAGCTACATGTTGGTTAGAATATTTTTTTAAGAGAGATATATGTAACGTCTCGAAAAAATCTGTACAAAGACCCGAGTACCACCTTAGGCAGAAATCACTAAGGACCAAATCCTTTAGAAATTAGACAAGAATTAACTAAGTTCTAAACTAGATTATTTGTGAAATTAGCTCTAACCACTTTAAATACGAACTGCAAGACCCAAAACTAGCAGAATCCCAAACACTACATTATCTAAAAACATAGGATCCATCTCAAAACCCAGTTGCTCTCGGGAGCATCATGAAACTCCGTATCGGACTTGTACCGTGTGTCGAAAGTCCGATTATCCTAAAACTATACAATTATGACCGCCTTACTGGACTTGACAACCATCTTAGAAATCAAGTCTAAATGATATCCCGAAACGCACAACTTGAGCCCAGAGTGAAGTGTGTGAGAAATGTGAATATCTTTAGCAGTGTACTTGTGGCCCTGATCGAGTATTCGTGACCGTTGAACTAAAACAGGTCCCTCGCAGCCAATCCACTGATCTGATTGGACCGAGATCTTAACCTGACTTAGATCTAATGTCTGAGATCTTACTCCTGACCGCATGAAGAAAAGGGCCCTTCAGATCAGCTCCATTAGACCGGAACAGTCACTCTTTAGCTATAACTTAAGTATACCATGGCCCTAGGGCCATTCTCATCAGTTTTGGACCTATATAAGGGCCTTAAACCCTCTCTCTCCCTTCACATACGAATTTTCAAACCCTAGGAGAGAGAAGAGAGCAAAGAGAGAAGGAAAGAGAGAAAAAGTGAGAGAGAAAGTGAGAGACTGTTCCTGGGATCTTTCCCTACCATTCCACGTGCTTAACACCGCTTTCATGTCGCGAGACCGGCGATTCTGATTCCATTTTCAGGTAAGAAATCCCAACCCTAATCTGTTTTAGGGATTCAAATAGGGTAAATATTGAAGTAGTAACATATTTCATATTATAGGTTGCCGTTGCGCAGTAGGCAAGGACTTAGTTTTTAAACTGAATTCGTTACGAGTCTACCGACAAAAGGTGTAGACTATAAATGTTTAGGTTATAGTTTTTAAGGCCTTCAATGTCAGTAACGATTTATGAATAACTTGATTACTATCTGTTGAGGGTCAAATATTGCACATCAGACCCCAGTTATTGCCTAGAGTTACGAATATGATACTGTTTAATGGCCCATTTTAATTATTTTTGTGATGCAGAGTGTATTTGAGAGCATGGATTACAAAAAGGTGCTAAAAGCATGATTTGACGCTCTGATGACACCAAAGGCAAGGGATGGACTCCTGGGGACCAAGATCAACGCCGGAAATCTGAGAAAATCAAGAAACTGAAACTCAAGTGGCTTGAAAGACGTCCAAAATGCAAGATCATAAGGTTCTCACCATCTGTTCGGCTCGAAACTTCGCACTAGACCTGAAGACTATATATTAACTGCACACATCAAAATTCATCCGTGGGATCCTCGTGATAGTAGTCCAACGGACAGATCAGGCCATAAAATCTTAAATTGGGGCCCACCTGATATTTAGATATACTTCAATTTTAGTTTCAACCCCTTAAATGGGTTAACGCAACAAATGGACGGAGCATATTTTACGTGTACACTAAGAGTGGACCCCACTAGCAGTGCCAGTACACAGTGCATAAGTGCACTCGATGTGCACTGGTTCAAGACAATCGGTCAGCACTAGTTGACCCGATCCGTCTCGCGCAGGGAGACTGCGAACGGACGCTGTCCGTCCGTTTCTGTGTAGTGAGCCCTACCCATCTCATATTTCCATGATCTAAATCGTTCATTCGTCCTAGGAGGAGGCCAAAACCAACGCCTAGGTGGCCATTTGCCCCCATGCAAGCTTCTGCACATGGATCGTGATTGAACACAAGATAGATGGTGGAATGAAAAGTCTAGTGGGCCACACCGAAATCGACCTGGTCTCGGCCTTCACGAAGGAATTTTCATCCCGAAGCCAATGGATGGCGTAGATTTCTCGAAAGGAAAATGAACTGGGCCCCACCAAGAACCAGTGCAAGATCGTTTCGCAGTTTACGTGCGTTCGTGAAAACCAACGTTGTGGGGCCGTTCTGTGATCAAGGGGGCGTCTGAATCCATGATCTGGACCGTTCACATTCTGCAACAGGTGACCATAAACCTAGATAAGGTCTCAGAATCAACGGATAAGTTGATTTCACACCGTAAAATCACACCAAACGCAACCGTCCATGTGTTTTTGCTGCTGCACAGTTCGGTTTCACTGCAAACTGTGGAAATAGTGTCGGTTCTCCAAGCAAACTCTCTCAACCACCCCTGACACCTATAAAACAAGGAGAGAGAACATGAGGGGGGAGTCTCGGCTTGGGGTTGAAACGTGAAGCACGGGAGAGAGTTTGTTTTGTTATTATTATTTTTTTTTTTGATTTTTTTTCTTTATTTTCTTTGGAGATTTAGTTGAATCATACCCATGGTTGGCTAAACCTCTTAGCTAGGGCTAAGAGGTGAAGCTTGTAGCGTGATGGGAGGACTATTTTATGCCTTTTGTTTATCCTAAACTGAATTTGATATTAATTTTATTATGGAAATATTTTTAGTTTTTAATGGTCTGTTGTGACTAAAATTACAATGGGTCTGCGATGGCTTTTGAGTATTTCCTTTCCCTTTATGTTTATGACGTCAGGAAGCCCTGTTGATCACCATAGTCTCCTGGGCATAGTCGGATGACGGTACCCTTCCTAACCTTCATACATTGTGATTGGTTGACAATTAGTTCAATTCTGTTATTTACTCTGTCTCCTGGGCATGGTTTGGTGTTGGAATTCATTCTAATTCATATGCCTTTTATCTCTTGAAAACTATATCAATGACTTTTCAGTTAAGTTCCATGATTCTTGAAGCAGGCATAAGATCTCCCTGATCTCTACAAGTGGATCCTCTGAATCCCTAGTTTCTTTTCCTCTGACTTCTATAAATTTTTGATAAAATATTTCACCATTTCTCCTTAAATTTATTTGATTTAGAATTCATCTTAGTCTAATTCTATTTCTACTTAGTTTTAGATAACGTACTGGTATCAGTCCCTTGGGATTCGACCTCAGTCTTACTGAGTTTATTACTACATCACAACCCTGCACTTGAGGTGTGAACAAGTTTTTGGCGCCGTTGCCGGGGACTAAAGGCTACGATTCTCTAAAATTAATTGGTTTTAGTATTAATCTAAGATTAGAATTTTAGTTTTAAATTTTTCTTTCTTAGAACTCACTTTCTTATTTTGTAGGGTCGTTGATAAATCGTCTAAATTGGTAACTTTGTCTGAATTTCTCTACTTTTTCTATTCTTTAAATTAGGTCGTATCTCTTAGATACTAACTATTTTATTTTGTTTTTCAAGTTTTAACTTAGGAATCTCTAATCGGATAACTTCTTTCTAACTTCTCCTCTTCTTACTTTTCACATTGTTGTAGGATTTTTTCTTCTATTTTTCTTATGATTAAATTTAGATTAAGGGTTTCATTATGTATATACATGAGTGGCAACGTCAGTATGCTGAGAAGAATAACCTATTTTGGGATGATGATGACATAAATCAACCTATGTCTCAAAACTTTTCTAAAACTATCATCGAGAACCGATCAAAATATAAAGATCCACCGGCTAAGAAGTCCTTACGTGATTATATGAAGGATAACAATTACACTCCACGGATTAACAAAACAGTACTTGAGTGTTGGGGTTTTCATAACTATGGTTGTGAGAATTATTATCACCCATCCGATAAAAAGAAAACAATGCGTGATTATATCATGAGTGATAATAAGTATTATCAACAATCAGATTCTCCCACCTATAATCTGTATGACTATAATCAGTAAAAATATCAAAATTAGAGAAATGAACCAACAACATGTTATAATGATTATTCTCTTGGATCCCCTACCTTTGAGATCCAACTAGAAACGATCCAAGAGGATTCATATCAGCGTGACAATGCCTGTCTTGAGGAAATTCGAAAAGCAATGGAAACACTCATGTCGCGCCTTGAAAAGATAGAGGAGGCTTGCTCATCCCAACCACAACCCAATCCAGAAATATAATGCGAGGAAAGTGATCCGCACTCACTTTTGAAGAAATCTGAAATTTAGAATGAGGAGTTGGATTCCATTAATGAGCATACGGTTTAATTTCTCGATGAGTCGATCTCGATGACTGTTCAAAAGAATGGTGAAGATACATGGGTATTTTTTAAATACATTGATGATGACACACCTTCCTTACATGACACATAGGATTTCAATAGTGAGGTAGAGGTTAGTTTATTCGAACCTTAACCAAATTTAGAAATAGAATACGAGGAAGGTGATCTCATCCCAACTGTGCACTGCATGAAATTAGACGATGATGCGTGTTGGGATGATAATCATGAATGTTCAGCCCAAATTCTCCTGGAATCAATCTCAAGCATGGTCCAGCTCAATGATTAAGAAGTGCACGAAGTGATCAGTCAGGAGGATCTACTCCACTCATCTGACATGTCTGATTTAAATGTGGAGAATGAAACCCCTTACAACCGACTCTTCTAACTCTTGTGAGACATGTTTAGACCACTCCTCTGAATTGAATGATGATATGATTCGGGAGGAGGAGTTGGCCGCTACGACTCTGGAATTTGAAACAACTCAGTTGAGGCCACCATCTGAGCTGCACACATTTAACAATTCAACGCCTCAATTGAGTAATTTTAATGAACAGAGTGATCACATCAATGCTTCACTTATTGATCTTCAATCTGTCTGTGCAGAACTGGAGCAAGAGAGTATACCTCCATCCACTTTCAAGGACGATGGATTCTTTAAGCAGATCATCACGAGATCCAATATGAAAAATAAGTCACACTTAGCTGAATTTTCCATCTCTTGGGATTGCTTGGCACACTTTGCAGTTTCAAATGATCCCTTGTTAAAAGATAAAGTGGATGCCTTGCGAGACAACATTTAGGTAGTTATCACTAACTGAGAGAACCCTTATTCTGAAACCCTCTCTTCCCTGATCCTAAACGTCTACTAGTAAAGGAAGAGCTGAAAATTGAACTGAAATTTAGAGCTTCGGAATGTGTTGAGACTACATCACTTCTTAAGAAGTATTCTAAACTTTATTTACATGTAGTCTCTGACTCACCATGCGATACTAACGTTAAAACTTCTTTTGTCACAGGTGAATCGTATACATTATGGATACCTCAAGCAATTCAACGAAAGATTTCTTATGAGGTACATAAGTCTCTCTTGAAAGTCATGCTCTAGGGCGCCCAAGCTTATTGTAAAAAAGGCATTTAGATGATCCTGTTGAGGAACTTACTGAGAAACTTATCAAGATATTGGCCGGAAGAGGAACCTTGCGGCATGAATGATTCAATGTTTATAGGGAACATTGCTGCAAACCCTCACGAGACTACAACTCGTCCACTAAGAGCAACATAGGGGTTTAAAGGCTTATTGCATACGCTAAATGCAATCGAAAGCACCTGCGAAAGTGGTATAGGTAGGATTTTATTTTTATTATTTCTTTTTTGCTTTCTCTCTCGTGCTAACCTATTTTCATGATGTGATCTCTTGGAAAGTATCTCTCTCGTTTCATCATTCAGGCACTATCTTCCCATCACTTCTCATTTACTTTCATTGTCCCATATGCATTGCATACTCATATCTTTTACATTGAGGATAATGTAGATTTTAGGTTAGGGGTGAGAGATTAGGTTACCTAATCAGCGTTTTCTTAGTCTTGAGCAAAAATTGTGAAAATTTTTAAAATTTTCTTGAAATTCTTGTGAATTCGAAGTGATTTTGACGGCCATCTTAGATTTAGAATTTCAAGATAAGTGATGTTAGTAATTTATGACTCTTGGATTCAGTATCTGTTACATTTCACAGTTAAGTTGAATAATTAATCCAGAATTAGAAGTTGTAAACATTGATTGAATCATGATTTCACATGTCACATCTCGCTTACACATTGCGGTTTCAGTTCAATATTGAAGGGTTATCTTGGTTATAACTAAGCATGGAAGGAACCAGCCCGGAGAATTACCCGTCATGATCAATTGAAGAAAAAAAATGCCTAACAGGATCAATATGAAAAAATAAATAAAAAAAGAAGAAGATACCTTTGGAAAGATTTAGGCAAATAATCTTCACCACAGGTTTGCTCCCTATAGGTGTGGATTTAATTTCCCATGGATGATATGAAGAAAAGGGTTGGGTGTACAATCTTCACCATAGGTTTGCTCCATATAGGTGAGGATTTGATTCCCCTTGGCATTACTTTTACTGAAAAAAATTAAAGGTTGAAGAAAAGAAGAATGATCTATGAGGCACGTTTTATTTTAGGTTTTGAGTGTCCTGAATGCTCTGCTGGTTACCAATGATATCATGGAATAACGAATTGAATCTTAATGTTGATGAGCTGAGATTACACTATACACCTATGGAACTTAATGTTTAGAATTTTTCTAATTTATGGATAAATAATTTGAACATGACTATGGAATTTACCGTGTGCTTGAGTCCATGAGAAAGTAATGCCCAACATTCAGGAATATTAGAATTTTAGTATCTGGATTGCTTTTCAAAAAAATCACTCGAGTTCATAGAAATCGCCCTGTAATTCTCAACTTATTTTCACATACCTTGCTTGGGACTAGAAAGATACTAGTTGGGGGTTGTGTTGAGGGTCAAATATTGCATATCAGACCCCAGTTATTGCCTGGAGTTATGAATATGATACTGTTTAACGGTCCATTTTAATCGTGTTTGTGATGCAGAGTGTTTTTGAGAGCATAGATTGCAAAAGGTGCTAAAAGCATGATTTGACGCTCTGATGACACCAAAGGCAAGGGATGGACTCTTGGGGACAAAGATCAACGCCAGAAATCTGAGAAAATTGAGAAACTGAAGCTCAAGTGGCCTGAAAGACGTCCAAAATGCAAGATCACAAGGTTCTCACCATATATTCGGCTCAAAACTTCACACAGGACCTGAAGACCATATATTAACCGCACACATCAAAATTCATCCGTGGGATCCTCGTGAAAGTAGTCCAACGGATAGACCAGGCCATAAAATCTTAAATTGGGGCCCACCTGATATTTAGATACACATCAATTTTGATTTCAACCCCTTAAATGGGTTGGCACAACAAATGGACAGAGCAGATTTTACGTGTACACTAAGAGTGGACTCCACTAGCAGTGCATAAGTGCACTGGATGTGCACTGGATCAAGACAACCGGTCAGCGCCAGCTGACCCGATCCGTCTCGCGCAGGGAGACAGCGAACGGATGTTGTCCGTCCGTTTCTGTGTAGTGGGCCCTACCCATCTCATATTTCCATGATCTGAACCGTTCATTCGTCCCAGGAGGAGGCCAAAACCAACGCTTAGGTGGCCTTTTGCCCCCATGCAAGCTTCTGCACGTGGATCATGATTGAACACAAGATAGATGGTGGAATGAAAAGTCTAGTGGGCCACACCGAAATCAACCTGGTCTCGGCCTTCCCGAACGGATTTTCGTCCTGAAGCCAATGGATGACATAGATTTCTCGAAAGGAAAATGAAGTGGGCCCCACCAAGAACCAGCGCAAGATGGTTTCGCAGTCTACGCACGTCCATGAAAACCGGCGCTGTGGGGCCATTTTGTGATCAAGGGGACGCCTGAATCCATGATCCAGACCGTCCACATTCTGCAACAGGTGACCATAACCCTAGCTAAGGTCTAAGAATCAACAGATAAGTTGATTTTGCACCTCAAAATCACACTAAATGCATCTGTCCATGTGTTTTCGCTGCTGCACAGTTTGGTTTCGCTGCAAACTGCGGAAATAGTGTTGGTTCTCCAAGAAAACTCTCTCAACCGCCCCTGACACCTATAAAACAAGGAGAGAGAGAACATGAGGGGGGAGTCTCGGCTTGGGGTTGAAACGTGAAGCACGGGAGAGAGTTTGTTTTGTTATTATTATTATTATTATTATTTTGATTTTTTTTCTTTATTTTCTTTGGAGATTTAGTTGAATCATACCCATGGTTGGCTAAACCTCTTTGCTACGGCTAAGAGGTGAAGCTTGTAGCGTGATGGGAGGACTATTTTATGCCTTTTGTTTATCCTGAACTAAATTTGATATTAATTTTATTATGGGAATATTTTTAATTTTTAATGGTCTGTTGTGACTAAAATTATAATGGGTCTGCGATGGCTTCGAGTATTTCCTTTTCCTTTATGTTTATGAAGTCAGGAAGCCCTGTTGTTCACCATAGTCTCCTGGGCATGGTCGGATGACGGTACCCTTCCTAACCTTTATACATTGTGGTTGGTTGGCAATTAGGTTAATTCTGTTGTTTGCTTTGTCTCCTGGACATGGTTTGGTGATGAAATCCATTCTAATTCATATACCTTTCATCTTTTGAAAACTATATCAATGATAGTTCAGTTAAGTTCCATGATTCTTGAAGCAGGCATAAGATCTCCCTCATCTCTACAAGTGGATCCTCTGAATTCCTAGTTTCTTTTCCTCTGACTTCTATAAATTTTAGATAAAATAGTTTGCCATTGCTCCTTAAATTTATTTGATTTAGAATTCATCTTAGTCTAGTTCTATTTCTACTTAGTTTCAGTCCCTTAGGATTCGACCTCGGTCTTACTGCGTTTATTACTACATCACAACCCTGAACTTGGGGTGTGAATACTATCACAAGTGCTTAGATACGACGTTTTTCATATAGTACGTATATATGTAAACTATGTTGATTTGTAATGCATTTCATGTGGTTGTTGAAATGTTGGAATGAGTATGGAATTATGATTCATTCTTGCCATGTTTATTGACTAAGAATAAATGATTGTTGTATGTTTGGTAAATCCTTTGTAAAAGGGATTTGATTCAATACCTGTTATAACTACTTTATTACATGTATATGATAGGTGTAGTCCAAGTGTTTGATAAAATGTATGAATGAGAAGATGCTTATTTAAATGTATGTAATGAGAGTGTTGAGGTAGGATTCTCAATCCCCTTATCTATGGTTATAGTTTTCTTCATGTAACCTATCTTACTACTGTATGATTTATGGATAAAATGCCAATGTATGGTAATATGTGTAGTATGTGTTTTGTTGAAATGCTCAAGTAAGATTTATATTTAGTTTTAGTTGTCACATGTTGTCTTTGATTTTCACATGCGAATACTATTGTTTGAGTGTGTTTGGGTCTACGACATAATTCAGGCGATCGCTAATGATTTTCGAGGTAGTGGCTGAGGTATTTTCGCCACATCAGATAGGTTCGAGGAATCCAAGTCGTACGCTGCTTGTCGACAGTGGTTAGGCCACGCAGAGTGCTTACGCGCTCTAGGTCGATCAACTCGACATACGCTCGTACCAATCGAGCTTGTCAAGTAACTCGATTGGCCTAATGTATGTTCACCATTTATGGACGCTACTGTTTGAATCTAAGGTATCAACTTACCAGTGCGAAGCTAGTTTAACTTTGGTACCACAATCCGCTAAGACTCATGAACTGAGCATGGTGGTATGTGACACCGTGGTAGAGCTATCGAGCTACGCTGGGGTGATGAGCCTCCCCATAGTGTCCAGTGAGCAACCTAGACTCGTGAGCTAAATACGGTGGTATAGGACACTGTATTCGAGTTGTCGGCCCATGATCAGGTGATGAGCCCGTAGTGACCTCTAGTATATACTAGAACTAAGTTGAGGTGACGAGCTTTTATATAGTAAACTAGAGTATAAACCAAGCCTGCACTGAGGTGACGATCCTCTCCATAGCGACCTGGAAGTATCTATCGTATATAACTAACTAGAATTGATGACTCTAGATGGATTATTGTTTGGGTACATGATATAAAGGGAGGTGTCGTAGCTTCCTAGTCTTGCTGTATGAATATGTCTAATTAAGAACTTAGCTAATTACGTACATGCATCGCATTACATGTGCCTTTGACGTTGGAGTTGAGCACAGAGGAAGGGGTGCATGTCGTGATCGTGAGATGATGTTGCAGAAGGAGTGTAGACGAGGGCATGCATCATTATCACATACCATCCTTACATTAATAAGAGTACTTAGAATTTAATTATTGTATTTCTTTATCATTACTGCTTGACTGAACTGATAATATGTTAAACTTTACTTCATAGCTCGGACGGTGTTTTAAACACCAACCAGACCCTGTTGTAGTTACAGATGATGACGATGCTTGCGAAGCAGAGCCAGACTTTTATGATGACGAGGAGTTCTCTTATATATAGCTATCAGGCAGGTCTATTTAGACCGTGTTCTGATCGATGAGGTTTACAGGGATGATGACTAGATATCATTACACTCGTTATATTATATTTTGAAGCACACATGCATATTCATTTTGTTCATTTTGGGAGTATACATGTATATATTTAATCTGGAACATGTTCACACTCTAGAGACCTACATCAGTTGTATATCTTATATATTTATCACAGTCTTCCACTTGTAAAATTTAACTGTCTCTAGAGTATGATATACTGTTTTGGTATAATCTTACTCATGTTTAAGGCACTAATACAGACAACATTTAATCATCATTATTTATGTTGCATAAGTGATGTGTTAGAACTTGAGAGTTGGGCTCCTGCTCAACTCCTAATTTTCAGGGCGTTATAAGTACACTTACATGTGTTGAAATTTTTTCTTGATCTAAGGGTGTAATTGGGTTAGAATCTTACGATCTAAATCCTTATATTTGGCCTGCAAGCGAGCGACTCAATTTACTTAAGTTTCAGTTCTCTTCCTAAAGATATTCGCGTTTCTCACAGACTTCGCTCCGGCTCAAGTTGTACATTTCGGGATATCATTTAGACTTGATTTTCGAGATGGTTGTTGAGTCTAGTAAGGTGGTCATAACCATATAGTTTTGGGGTAATTGGACTTTCAACGCGCGGTCCAGGTCCAATCGGAGTTTCATGATGCTCCTAAGAGCAACTGGGTTTTGAGATGGATCTTACGTTTTTAGGTAATGTAGCGTTAGTGATTCTGGTAGTTTTAGGTCTTGCAGTTCGTATTTAAAGCGGTTAAAGCTAATTTTACAGATAATCTAATTTAACACTTAGTTAATTCTCGTCTAATTTTTAAAGGATTTGGTCCTTAGTGATTTCTGCCTAAGGTGGTACTCGGATCTTTGTACAGATTTTTCATAGATAATCTAGTTTAGCACTTAGTTTGTACCTTGATTTAGGCCGCCTCAGTGACCTATGGTACCGCAACCCAATCGTTCTCAGCAGGCTCGAGTACATGCTCTTGCAGCTGAAGCATCTGATTCAGTAGCTACTGTGCCTTTAGCTTTCGAGGTCACTGCCTACATCGAAGGTACCCCCGTATTTCTATTGGTGGACACCGGGTCCATTATTTCAGTGATATCATGTTCTGTAGTCAAATGCTTAGGGCTGAATACGACCTGATGCTTAGGGTGAGAGTTATCAAGCACCAGGAACTTTTAAAGATGCCACGAAGTTGCATGAGGGCTGTTTGATAGATCTAGGGAGCAGGACGATATGCATTGACCTGATTATCACACCGATATACCATTTCGATGTCATCCTTAGTATGGATTGGCTTACTGAAATGAGGGCCGAGATCGACTGCGAGATCGGACTAGTAACGGCTCACGGACCTGAGGGCATGACTTTTACATTTCTCGTGCAGGTCAGTTGCCCTTTTCGAGTTCTTTGTTATGCTTCTTTACTGAAGAATGATGATGGTCCACCACTTAGGAATACACCAGTTATTCAAAATTTTGAGGATGTGTTTAGAAAGGTACCTGGGTTACCTCCTCGGTGCTAGATCGACTTACTATCGACCTTGTGCCTGGTGCGACGCCCATTTCGTTACTGACTTATTGCATGTGGAGGAATTGAGGAAACATATCGATTATCTGTTGGATGCTGGATTCATACGGCTTAATGTGTCTCCATAGGGAGCACCTGTGTTGTTTGTGAAGAAGAATGATGGATCTCTACGATTGTGTATTAATTACCGCAGATTGAACCAAGTGATGGTGAAGAACAAGTACCCTTTGCTTAGGATAAATGATCTATTTGATCAGTTGAAGGGGGTATATTATTTCACAAAGATCGACTTACAGTTAGGGTATCATCAATTACATGTCAGAGATGAGGATGTTTAGAAGATAACTTTCAGGACCAGTTTTGGGCACTATGAGTTCCTTGTGATGTCGTTTGGACTCACAAATGCACCAACCGTGTTCATGGACTTGATGAACCGGGTGTTTTAGCCATATCTATTTTGATTCATCATCGTGTTTATAGATGACATCCTGATATACTCCAAGAGTCGGGAGGAATACGAGGAACACCTGTGAGAAGTTTTTGATACTCTTAGGGAGAACCAGTTGTTTACACAACATAAGAAGTACGACTTCTAGAAGGAAGAAGTCAAGTTTGTTAGACCCGTATCCTAGTTCATACTGTTCCGTCAACTCTCACGATCCTCCCTGTCGAATTCCGGCAACCTTCGACCCTTAACCGGTATTCGCGCATGACCCTACATCACACGCTATCAACCCGAGTCGACTTAACTCGATATTTTTACCATAGCGACCGCGCCGTCGCCGCGACTCGCTCGCCAAGGCGATACCCTGGTCAGGAGATGTGGGCCAACGTTTGGTGCGAAAAAAATACCGCACGTTTATTATCCCAAGAGAATCTCTACGATATGTCCCATCAATCAATCACTTCATCAATCAATCCCATCACCTCATGTTAAGTACACCATCACCTCACACCCATCACTAAGCAACCCATAAGTCAAAAGTTTCTTACACCTTCCTATACCTTTCTTACATCACCCCTCCTTAAAGTCAACAAAGCCTTACACACCCATCTCTCTCCCATCCATCACTCCATCACCCCATCACCTTACATCTCCTTACAACTCTCTCTCTCTTTCTCATTTCTCATCTCATTCCTCAAACAACCAAAGGTGCTCACGTGCAACCATTTCAAGAGAGAAAGAGTGACCTTGTCTGGCCCATTTTCCCATCCCAAAAGCTCTTATCCTAACCATCCATTTCTCATCTCCACCATCAAAGTGAAGCACAAGGAGACCGGCTTTCCAACGGACCGTGAAGATCATAAGGTGGGTGCTTCTATAAGGTAGTTTACTTGTTTTTATGATGGGCCAAGTGAGGCCCACCGATCAATGGTGTGGATCTCACCTTAGACCCTAAGATGTGGCCGATGGCCCACCTTGATTATCCATATCATTCCATGATGGGGCCATTCTCCATGGACCCCATCATGATGTTTACCTTTCCTAGCTTGTAAATAAGGTCATCTAGACCGTTTATTTTCATGGAGAATGGATCTTCACCATTGATTCTTGATTAGGTGGACCCATATGCAATAATTTATGTTATAGATCATGGAAGGGAGGGCCCATAGTGTTGGGGACCCTCCATCATGCGTGTCCCATTCTATCTTTCTCTCTCTCTCTCTCCTTCTCCTTTTTATTTATTTTCTTTGTATGATTGATGTGGCCGTGTGGCCCACTTGAATAGACCCCACCATAAGGCTTGTATCCTACCCAAGCCATTTATAAGTGGGACCCACCTTATATGTGTCCATCTATCAGTGGTGGCCCATCTCAGCATATAAAACCGTCTAGCGTCCCCTGGACGCTGGACGTCAAAAGGGAATCACAAATAATAGCTTTGTTTCAAAGCTTGGGGAAGGATTGCTCATGTAGGCCCCACACTAATGTATGTATTCAATCCACTCCACCCACTCTGTTCTCCTAATCATTTTAGGCGTTGAGCTGAAAAATGAAGTCCATCCGATCTTCAGGAGGGCCATAGCAGGTAAAACAGTGGTCTCTACCATTGAAAGTCACCCTGACATTCTTATGCGTCGAAAATACTTCGGATATTAGACTCGTTTGGACGGTCTTAAGCCACAGAGTGCAATGAACGGGTTAGATTTACTTGATGCGGGCCCCACATGCGAAAAATGGTGGGATTACACGATTCAAAAAAAAAAAGCAGCAGTCGCCTGCTGCTGTCAGTCCAGAGGACGTGCAGGCACTGCCTGCACCAGGTGGACGGACGGTTGGGCAGCAACCCACGGCTCCAGCCGTGGGCCCCACATCGATGTTTATGTGTCATCCAATCCGTTCATATGATGGGCCCTTAGGGCAATGGGCCATCCTCCAAATTTTAGCCGCATCCAATGCTTAGGTGGCCCACATCATAGGAAACATTGTGATTGAACATCTGCCCTTGAAACCCTTTTCCTGGGCCACAGAAGTTTTGAATCAAAATGAATTTATTTTTCCTCCTCATCCAGGTCTGTGTGACCTTATCAACCGGTTGGATTGAAAATATATGTTATGGTGGGCCCCACATGGGACCCACAGTGATGTATGTGGTTCTCTCCCACCGTCCAGGCGGATGGTGGAGCCCACCTCGATGTATGTGTTCTTTTTACACCATCCAGTGGACGGTGTGGAAGCCCACCTTGGTGAATGTGTTTTATTCATGCCATCCAGGTGTGGATGGTGGGACCCACCATGATGTAGGTACTGCATCCAAACCGTCCATCTAATTTGAAAGCTCATTTTATGAGCTAAAGAATGAGCCAGATCCTTAGCTCATGTGGACCTCCACCATGACTCATGAGTTGCTTCCAAACCGTCTATCTATTTTAAAAGCTCATTTCATGAGCTAAGGAAATGAGCCAGATCTATGGTTCAAGTGGGCCCACCTTGGTATGTGTATAGGGCCCATGTTGATTTATTTGTGGCCATTCATTGAGGCCCGGCTTGGTATATATATAAGGCCTAAGTGATTAGGCCCATCTGTTATAATCATGACCCATTGTTGAGGCTCATCTTGATGTGTATGGAGCCGTTGTTGAGGCCCACTTTGATGTATAAGGGCCCGTGGGCTGAGGCCCATTGTGCTGTATTTGGAGCCCATGGGTTAAGGCCCATTGTGATGTATTAGGGGCCGTGGGTTAAGGCCCATTTGATGTATTTGAGGCTCATGGTTCGAGGTCCAATGGGATGTATACCAGGTCTATTGCATTGTGTGATTTCACCGTGGTTTATGAATGATGTTTATGGTGGGCCGTGCCTTGGGAGCAATGTTGGCTTGACGTCCATATTGTAAGATTAAAGCTGGTTAAATGACCGCATTATGACTTTCCCTAGGGCCTATTGATAGGCTCGTACTTGTTGTGTATAGGCCATCTAGGCCCATCTTCATGGTAAGGACAGTTCATCACTTTATAACATGCTTAATATAACTCCATGACGCGTAGTCCATTTGATGTATTTGGGCCCCACTTGATGAAGCCCGATTCGATGTATTTGGGGGCCCATTTGACTTGGCTCATTTGATTTAATCCATTTGTATCAGTCTATTTGATCGGCCTGCTTGTATTGGCCCATTTGATTGATTTAGCCTATATGATTGATTAGGCCCATCTTGATGTATTTGTGGCCTGGTGCTGAGGCCATATATGAGGCCCATGTTATAAGGCCCACTTTGATATACTTGTGACCTATCTAGATGGGTATGTTATGAGTAGATCCACTTGTTGCTTATGTAGGGCCCACTTGTTATGTATGTAGCCCTTGTATAGAGCCCATTGTGACGTATATCAAACCCTTGTATGAGGCCGTGGGCCCATTGTATGTTCGGCCCTATGTGGGCCACTCCTTTGAACAATGATGGTTAAATGTCCACCTTGTGACCTTCCCTTAGGCCCTATTAGGCCGATTATCGTGATGGATTGCCGATTTCAATTGTACAGGCCGATTTTGACTATCGAGACTGAGAATCGAGGTCGATTTCGATTGTTGAGGCTGAGGCCGATTGTCAAAACCTATATGAGGTATGTGCGACCCGTAGTTAGATCTTGTTGTGATGTATTCGTGGCCTATGGGCAAGGCTCGTTGTGATATGTATTAGGCCCATGATGCATGATCCATTTGATGTATTCGAGACCCATGTGTAGGGCCCACATGTCATGTATTTAAGGCCCATGAGCAGGGCCCACCTATTGTGTATATGTGGTCCTTGGGCAAGGCCCACTGTGTTGTACATTAGGCCTTTGTGAGGCTGTGGGCCCATTATGTGTTTGGCTCTATTTGGGCCATTCCTTGGGGCAATGTTGGTTAGATGTCCACATTGTCGAGGTGATTATGGTTACCGATTATGAGTATGTGACAGCATGACATCATGATACATGCCCATACACATCATCTGCATGTTTGTTATGAGACGTGATTAACCATTGCATATGTCATTAGGTAGGTTGTTATGAGACTCCCTGATAGGCGAAGGTTATCTCACATGAGCACACGACATGCGCAGGATTGATGCATGACTGGATTGTATAACTCATGCATCTTACATTGTGTGTTATGATTACTGAACGCCCTAGTGACATCAGGGTCGTGGCCTCTACAGGCATATCGTGGATGGCCAGATAGGACATCGAAAATCTGTTTGAGCATCAGGCTGCCATAGATGACCCTAGGTGAAAATTTTTAAACACCCTCTTGGTACCAGAGGACGCCCAACGTCGAGACTGAGTGGATACATGAGCGCCTGAGTACCGAATACCAGGAGGTCGTGTCTCCCACTGTACCGTGGTCGGTTGGGAGGGGGTGTGGCCTTACCCGCCCGAGCACAGGGGGCATTGCTAGGCTGAGTCTGACCAGCTCGAGGAATGGGTCCGCTATCGACGTGCCGAATAGGTATTGACAGGCTATTGGCCAGGCAGATAGTGAGGTTTCTTATGCTTACTTGGACTGTGCGGCTAGGGAGAGCGGCAGTGCCATTTGGAGTGTACTAAACTCCGGTAATGATTTTTCAGAGAGGAACCGTACTGATATGTGGACTATTGAGTAGGAGTTGCATACTCATGCATTTATTTCATTCACTATCCACTCGGGTTGGTGGTGCGTAAGTAATTGTTGTGTACCTTCATTATGGAAAGGATTTCGGTTGGGCGCGTGACTAACCTAAGATCAGGAGTTTACCACATTGAGTCTAACTATCCAAATTTAGGTATGAGACTGGTTTAGATAGAAGTCCCTTGTGGTGGACCCCATAGCCTACGATTCTATGTATTATCATCCCGACTTCACACTCCAGCATGGTCATTTCATTCACATCGCATATTGCATTACATCTGCAGGCATATGGCATTTTGGGTTGCTATATTTCTGCACTTATATGACCTAGACAGACTTAGCAAGATTCGTATATTACGTTGCAACCTTGACATCTGATATTTAGCTCTTTATGACTTCTTATCGCATAGTTGTTCTATATTGCGTATTCCGATATTGATTGACTTATGGACTTGTTCATATTTCTGCTTACTCTAATAATTCATGATCTTATTAGTGTTTCTGCTTATTCAAACATTGTATGGTTTATAGATTACCAATTTTTTTGATATTGTATGATTATGGCATTGTATTGAATACTTGACACTTTCCTTGTGCACACACTTACACCACCCTCTAAGCTTTCTATAAGCTTATGCACGATAGATGCGTGCAGGTGATGTTAGGTTGCAGCAGTGTTGAGCTTGGAGCGTGCGGTAGTCTTCTGGAGCTTGATTTTTTATTTATGAATTCTCTTTCAATATTGTACTCTAATGATTATATTAATGGATATGTGATGATGATGTTACCTTTGTGAATTAGGTAATCTTGTGATTATGCTTATTACTAGTTAAATGTATAAAAAAAAATCCTCCTTGTAGGATCCTAGGATCGGAATCTGGCATATGAATGCTAGGAGCCAAGAATGGGGTACTACGGAGGCTGTCGGCACCGGATTCGACGATCGGGATTCCTGTGAATCCGATTTCTGGGTTTGGGGCGTGACAAAGTTCCTGGGACACGTGGTGTCCAAGAAAGGGATAGTTATGGACCTTGCTAAGGTAGTCGCATTTCAGGACTGAGAGCAACGTAGTTCGGTTACTGAAGTGAGGAGTTTTCTTGGCCTGACAGGTTTCTACCGTCGATTCATTAGAGATTTTTCCAAGATAGTCAAACCGTTGTCTCAGCTGACTCGAAAAGATCTTAAGTTTTCCTGGAATGAGAAGGTTGAAGCAGCTTTTCAGGAGCTGAAGGATAAGTTGACGTCTACCCCTGTACTAATATTGCCAGAGCAAGGGGTCAAGTATACAATATACATTGACACATCTCGTGTTGGTTTGTTTTATGTTTTGATGCAGAAAGACAGGATTATTGCCTATGCATTGCGACAATTGAGGAAACACGAGGAAAATTACACTGCACATGACGTAGAGTTAGTGGCCGTCAACTTTGCGTTGAAGCTCTGGAGACATTACTTCTATGAAGAGGAGTTCGAGCTCTTTTACAACCACAAGATCCTCAGGTATATATTCACGCAGAGGGACCTGAATATGAGACAGCGGTGATGGATGGAAACCTTGAAGGACTTCAAGTTCGAGGTCTCATACCATCCTGGTAAGGCCAACCTTGTGGCATACGCGTTAAGCCGCAAAAAGACGATAGCATTTGTGGCTCCGCTGATGATAGCTGAGTGGGATATGGTAGAGTTTGTGCGAGACTTTGAGCAGAAACTTATGGTAGAGGAGCCGCTGGAGAGCGTCGCACATATTAGGGTGCAGCCACTCGTTGATGACAGGATTATCACGGCTCAGAGAGACGATGAGCTATTGGGTAAAATGAGAGAGCAGGTTTGTGACAGTGAAGACTCGAAATGGAGAGTTGGAATGGATGGGGGTTTACGTTATCATGGCCGCCTATGCATCCCAAACCTTCATGACTTAAGAAGGAAAGTTTTCGAAGCTGCGCATAATTTGAAGATGGCACTGCATCCTAGCAGTACGAAGATGTACCGAGACATGAAGCGCTCGTACTGGTGAGACAACATGAAGGCCCACATCGCAGATTATGTGTCCCATTGTCTCACGTGCCAGCAGGTCAAGGCAGAGCATCGCCGACCTCCTGAACTGCTTCAGTCCATGCCCATAGCTGAATGGAAATGAGACTTCATCTTTATGAATTTTATCTCAGGGCTACCGAAGACAAGGAAAGGGCATGACTCCATATGGGTGATTGTGGACAAGTTGATGAAATCGGCTCATTTTCTTCCTACCAGAGTTTCAAACTCAGCAGACGATTTGGCCAGGTTGTACATCAAGGAGATTGTACATCTGCATGGGGTTCCTATGGAGATCGTGTCAGATATAGACACTTGATCTGGACTTGTATCTAGGAAGTAATGGGTGTGGAACTGAAGTTCAGTACTGCGTTCCACCCACAGACTGACGGGTAGACGGAATGGTGAATCAAGTACTAGAGGACATGCTACGAGCTTATGTGTTAGATTTCAAGGATAGCTGGGACGACTGTCTTCCTTATATAGAGTTTGTGTACAACAACAGTTTTCAGGCTAGTATTAGCATGATTCCCTATGAGGCCTTGTATGGGCGTCCCTGTTGAGCACCGCATTGCTGGATAGAGGTTAGCAAGAGAAGTCTGATTGGCCCAGAGTTAGTTTAGGCGACTTCGGAGAAGATCGATATTATCAGGCGTTAACTTTTGGCAGCACAGAACATACAGAAAAGCTACGTTGATACGAGGCGAAGACAGCTAGATTCGAGGTTAGGGACCATGTATTCCTAAAGGTTTCCCCAATGAAGCAGACCTTCGGTTTGGGAAGAAAGGGAAGCTCACGCCGAGATTTATTGGCCCATTCCAGATACTGGATCGAGTGGGGGTGGTAGCGTACCGCCTAGCTTTACCCACACCACTCGTAGGCATGCACAACGTATTTTATATGTCGATGTTGAAGAAATACATTCCTAATCCTTCCGACATTATTAAATGGGAGCAGGTACAGTTGAGCGAAGATGTGACTTATGTATTGCGACCGACGCATATTATAGATAGGAAAGAGTAAGTATTATGCAGTAAAGTGATTCCACTTGTAAAGGTTCTGTGGACACACCACACTGAGGAAGAGGCTATTTGGGAAACAGAAGCCAAAGTTCGAAAGAAATACCCTCAGATTCTTGAGGAATACAAAAAAGAACTAATTTGGAGGACGGAATTTTTCTTTAAGGGGGTAAATTGTAGCGTCTTGAAAAAATTTATACAAAGACTCGAGTACCACCTCAGGTAGAAATTGATGAGAGTCAAATATTGCATATTAGACCCCGATTATTGCCTGATTTTACGTACATGATAATGCTTAATGAAATATTTTAATCGTGTTTGTGTTACAGTGTGTAATCAAGAGCATTGACTGAAAAAGAGTACTAAAAGCATGGATTTGATGCTTTGAAGTCACCAAAGTAAGGAATGGATTCCATAGGACCAACATCGACAGATTTACATGCCATGGATCCAAGGAAATCAAGCTATTCACATCAAAAAGGCCCGAAAATGGTCCAGAATGCAAGATCACATGGTTCTTGCCATCCATTCGGTGCGAAACTTCATACATGGCCTAGGGGCCATAAATTAACCGTACATATTAAATTTCAGCCATTGGATATCGTGAGAAGTGGACCAATGGCCAGATCAGACCCTTAATTCATTAAGTGGGGCCCACCTGATAACAGGATATGCTTCAACTTTGGTCTCAACCCTTAATAGGGGAGACAAAACAGATGGACGGTGTAGATTTCTCAAAAACATCACTGTAGACACCACATGTATAGCGTGTGCATAGAGCACATGAGCACTTGTAGTGCACCACAACAGAGAGTCGGTCAAAACAACTCTTGACCGGCGGTTTCTGAAAGAAGGAAGTTTCCTTCTTCAGCATTTACGTTGCCCGTCTGCTAGGAAGGTGCGTGGCCCACTTACATTCATCGGATGGCCGATCCAAACCGACCAGATTGTCCAAGGGAGGATTCCAACCAAAACCCAAAAGATTCCAGGATTCCATGCAGACAATCAATACGGTAGCAATGATTTTTCCCTGATACGTTGGTTAACAGTGTGGCCCATCCGAAATACGGATTAACTCCAAATTTGGGCACGTGATTAGGCATGAAAGCAGAAGTTCGAAGAGTGGTTAGATGCACTATAAAGTCAGCCGATGTGGACTCCACCATCTTCTTCTTTCAGATTTTAAAAAAAGCAACAGCGTTAACGCTGCCCGATTATTTTTGGGCAGTGAGGCCCATGTATCATCCATTTGAACAATCCTGACCATCCATCAAAGTCCCTGGATCCCTCTCATCTACGCCTAGGTGACAGAATGGAATGAGACAGCGAATATTGGTTTTTAACCGTTTAAGCACAGGACGGATGACAGAGCAGAAATTAGGTGGACCGCATCAATGGACATTCAAAACTGATCATGTCCGACCGAAATTTCGAGGGCAATCTATGGACGGTGTAAATCTTGCACCTAACACCAATAATGGGCCCCACCAATGTTGCAGCGTAAAGCCTGTTACGCAGGCTCGATTTCAGCGTCCGAAATTGACGCTTTTTGGCTGCTTGAACGATCATGGTCGGTGATTATATGGACAATCCAAACCGTCTATCGGGTAGACAATCTCAAAACATCCCAGGGGGTGTTGTTTTCTTAGAAATACGCAAGAGTAGAGGGGGGAAAACAACCTCCGTTTTCTAGGTGCGGAAGTGTTTCGCTGTGCATACGAACGCTATTGCTGCGACAGCTGCAGAGACCAACTTGAGCAGTTATAAAAGGACTTGGAGAGCTGAGGAGAAGGGGGAGGAGATCTAAAGCAGCTTGGGAGAGAAGAAAGAGGAGAGAGAGAGAGAGAGAGAGAGAGAGAGAGAGAGAGAGAGAGAGAGAGAGAGAGAGAGAGGAAGAAAGAAGGAAGAAGGATGTCTTTCTTTATTAAACTTTATTTTTCTTTCTTTTTTTTAAAATTTATGGATTGCTAATTTTTTTATCAAGGGCTGAGATGAAGCTCCTAATTTGACTGAGTCTTGTTTATTCATGAATTCATCTTGATTTGATTAATTTGTTTCTTTCTCTAATGTGCTTAACTGAAATTTTTGTACTCCTCCATTTATGAGCTTAACCAAACTCTAGATGTGGATATTGTTTGGAATCTTATTGTAGGTGCTTGTGTCTGACCATGAACAGGTGTCCTATAGAGAAAGAAATAAGAATCTACATCTCTTCATGCCTGACCATGGATGGAAAGATGTGATCCTTATGCTTTAAGGGATTATACATTCTGTGTGCCCGACCAAGGACATAGAGTGTGCTTTATTTATTTATATCAATCTGAATTAGGGTGAATCAACAGGTAAAGCAAGGGTTATGATAATTAGGGGTGGATTCGAAAGTTCTAGTATTCTCCTTGATTGAATTATCTTTATTGCTCTCGGTTATTTTTCATAGATTTGTGTTAGTAGTTTGCTAAACTATTTGTTGGATTAGTTAAGAAGAATTGTAAATTTTGAATTGTGACAACCAGTCCTCGTGGGAATGATCTCGTAATACGTATTGTATCTACATCTAATTCATATACTTGCGAGTTTAAAATCATTTAAATAAGATTGGTTTAAATAAAATATCAAGTTTTTGGCGCCGTTACCGAGGACTATTTCGATTTAAATTGGATTTAGGATTCTTTCTTATCGTAATTCATAGCCTTAGGATTTTTCTAGCATTATTTTAGAAAATTTAATTTATTTTTATTTTTATTTTTTTACAGGACTTGAGGAAGGAAGCTGCAAAATAATATTGTCTTCAAAGTGAAGGAGGAGCTACCAAATCTTCGGTCATCGATCATCTCCTTTTTCGGGTTCTTTCTTCGAATTCTTGTTTACATAGTTTTATCTTGTTTTTAGGAATTCATAATTTTTAACTATAGTTTTATTTCTCTTAGGTTACATCTTAGTTTAGTTTTCTTTCTTACATTGCAATAACATAGTTTATGATAGGATGTAGATCTCTAAACATAGAACTAGCACCTTTTGATCCTGAAATAGAAAGAACTTTTTGTAGAAGATTTAGAAACATCCTATTTGAAATGGTAGACGAGATGGAATTAAAGCGCTTAGAGATTATTCATCTCCTGTCCAATTTAATGGATTATTCATCTCCTGTCCAATTTAATGCATCTTCATGCATAGTGTTGCCAACCACCACGGCAGCACACTTCGAACTTAAACCAGGGGTCATACAGTTATTACCATCCTTCTATGATCTAGATAAGGAGGATCAATACCATCATGTGAAAGATTTTCTAAAAATTTGCTCTACCTTTAGGTTCCAAAACTTTTCAGATGATTCGATCTGTTTGCGTCTTTTTCCTTTTTCTTTGAAGGATAAGGCAAAAGCATGGTTGAATTCTCTAGGAGTTGGGTCTATCACTACATGGGACCAACTGTTTAAGAAGTTCTTAAACAAGTTCTTTCCCGTTCACAAAACTAATGCTCTCCGTAGAGAAATTACTAATTTCACACAAAAAGAGGGAGACCACTTTCATGAATGTTGGCAAAGATGGAAGGATTTGCTTCTTAAATGTCCACATTATGGTTTTGAGAAGTGATAACAGGTTCAATACATGTATAACGATTTGACACCCCAAAACCGTCGCATGGTTGATGCCACTAGTGGAGGGTCATTCATGACCAAAAGTGATGTAGAAGCGTGAAATTTCTTTAAAACTTTGTGTAAAAACTCTCAGCAATGAGACTATTCAAATAGAGGTGAAAGAAGTCCTCAACTACAGAAGAAAGATGGTATATATGAGATAGGAGTCACGTCAGATCATTATGCCAAAATTAATAGCCTGACATAAAAAGTTGATACTTTGATGTTAAATAATGGACCTCCAAAAATAACTCAAATCGAGTCATGTGACATATGTTCCAGCCTCGCCCATCCTACGTAGTCTTGTCCATCTGGTGCAGCATTTTCAGAATTTCTATCTAAACAAGTACATAATATGAACACTTTTCAGAGACCTGGGAATGATCCTTAATCAGACACTTACAACCCAGGGTGGGCTAGATATCCAAATTTTTCTTAGACAAAAGGACCACAACAAGAAGGACCATCTGAAAATCCTCCTGTGTAACCTTACCCCCAAGTTGGTAGTCAACAACCTCAGCAGTTTTCGCAGTATCAACAAGTACCTCCACAATCTAGGAAACCATCTCCTGAGGATACACTCAATCTTTTTATGCAGAGTTCACTTCAATTTCAAAAAGATACCCAACAAATTTTACTAACTAACCAGCAAAGCTTACGTGAAAATACGCAATTTATTGCCAAGCTGGAAGTACAGTTAGGTTAACTTGCTGCCACATTGAGTGAGAGAGAGAAGGGCAAGTTTCCTAGCTAACCTGTGGCAAATCCAAAAGGACAGTATGAGATTGGCTCTAATTTAAACCAAGAATAATATCATGAGCAAACCAAATCAATCATTACCTTTAGATCCGGTAAACAGATCGAGAACAAAGTGGAGATGCCTAAGGAAGAATCAAATTCCAAATTGGAAGATCAAAATGAAGAGGAGAGACATACTAGTACATCTAAAGTCCAAAAGAACTTTGACTCTCCAGGAACCGCTCATGTACCATCTTATGTGCTTAAAGCACCTTTTCCTCAACGTTTGGCACCAATTAAGAAAGGAAATAACTCTAATGAAATATTAGACATGTTTAAGAAAGTACAAATCAACATTCCATTGCTTGATGCTATCAAGCAAGGCCCTGCTTACGCTAAGTTTTTTAAAAAATTTATGCACTTAGAAGCTTAAGCTGAATGTTCACAAGAAGGTCTTCCTGGCAGAGTAAATTAGCTTCATGATTCAACATAATACCCCTTCTAAATTTAGGGATCTAAGAGCTCCTACCATTTCATGCATCATAGGAGATCATAAGGTTGAGAAGACAATTGCTTGATTTAGGGGCCAGTGTTAATTTGTTACCATATTCTGTATATGAGCAACTAGGACTTGGTGAGTTGAAACCAACTAAAATAATACTACAACTAGCTGATAGATCTGTCAAGGTGCCCCGTGGTGTTATTGAAGATTTACTAATCCAGGTTGATAAGTTTTATTTTTGTAACATCCCGAAAATCGGGGGGTCGAGCAAAAACCCAACTCCCGAGTTCCAAAATGTTATTTATGCAACATAGATATGTATGATTGAATGTTGTCTGTGATAATGTATTAAACATGAGTGAGATTAAGCCAGAACAGCATATCATACTCCAGAGATAGTTAAATTTGCAAGCGGAAGACTGTAATAGTATGTATAACATATATAAACCATTATATGTCTCCAGAGTGTGAACATGTTACCAGGTTATATACATACATGTATACTTCAAAAGTAACCAAAAGAATATACATGAGTGCTCTAAAAATATAAAATGACAAGTGTCAAGGTATTTAAGCAACCTCCCTGTAATCCCGTCAATCAGAACACGCATAAAGGAGGGATCCTCCTCATCATCATCAAGTCCAGCTCCGCCTCATAGGCCGCGCCATCATCTGCAATCACAAAAGGGTCTGGTGGGTGTCCAGGAACACCGTCCCGTAACGTGGGAGTGAGTAGCTAACTCAGTGGAATAATAGAGCAAGGATTAACATGTTCTCAAATCAATCACGCGATAATAGTAAAGCAATAAATCAAACAATCCTAATACTGTTGTTAATGCAATTATGACATGACGTGATGTATGCCCTCACCGACGATCACCCTCATACGGCAACATCTTACGACCGCGGCATGCCACACTCCCTAGAGTGCTCCACATCTTCCAGGCACATGCAATGCTATGGTGATATGAATTCCAGGTTGTTATTAGTCCATTCAAACAGCAGGATTGGGAAACTAAGGTACTTCCCTTGTATCAATCCCAACACAGATCCTGTCTAGGGTCGTCACTCCTAGTAATCTCATACGATGTATATTTCGTAGGTCGCTGCAAGGGCTGCCAGGGCTGTTGCACGCACTCGTTGCTCCGCTCCCCCATCACCTTATCAATACAGGCCTACCGTATTCTACTGTAATGGAAGGGTCGTCGCCTCCCGTGGACTCAGAATACGCTCGCGGTCACTACAAAGGGCTCGTCGCCTGATCAGTGCAGGCCGACAGCTAGAATATAGTGTCCCATACCACCATAATCTGCTCACGAGTCTAGGTGCTCACTGGTCACTACGGGGAGGTTTGTGGCCCCAGCGTAGGCCGACAGCTCGACCACGGTGTCCCATACCACCATGCCCGGCTCATGAGTCTTTGTGGATCAAGGTACCATGGTTAACAGGGTTTACAATGGTAAGTTCAGTACCCTAGGTTCAAGCAGTTATGACTCATACAAGGTGAACATACATCGGTCAGTCGGGTTACTTGACGGGCTCGACTAGCGCGATCGCATCTCAAGTCGAACGACATGAAGTGCGTAAAACACTTCGCGTGGCCTAACCACTGCCGCCAACTCTAAACACGAATCACGTTCATCGACGCGTCACTCGTGGCTATGACCAGTCAGCCACGAATTCGCTCGGTTACCGACTGCCTGGACTAAGTCTAGTCCCACACATTTATGAAATCACATCAACAATATATGCAAAGGTATTGGAATTGAAATACAATCATGTGAGCATGTTAACACATGTTATAACATTCAACTTAAGAAAATCTTCAAACACCTACATTCCATGCATGTAATGGAATCACGCATATGGTCAACATATAGGAAATCATTTAGGTCAGCATATTAATCAAGAAATCATTCTCAAACTACTACATAACATCATTTAATTCAATACATACTAGTACAAGCATTTATACAAATACATATACTACACACTTAAGTCTACATATAGTATGTCGACCCAAAGTGCGCAACTAGGCGAATCTCTTCGCCAAAGTGATTATGCAAGCATTCCTAACTCTCTAATGCGGCAACAAACCATGTCAATCACGTCAGCAAAATATGCATGTAGACCGTACTTCCCACAAATGACTAAAATGCCCTAAATCTCATATTCTTCGTTAATTTACGAAACAGGAAACGGAGAGCATTTTGTACATGTCAAACGGCGATGCCATCAAGAATCTACTATTAAACGACATTGAAAGCTTTGGAAACAGTCAATCAAAGCGTCTAATATCCGCACCTTTTCCCTTTTAGGGGTGAGAATTCGAACGGAGCGTATACGCTTCGTCTACGGCGAATAAGGAACCTAATACACGAGATCCATAAGCTACATCGCTATGGAAACAAAGGAAACTCAAATCAGTAACTATTTAGGGTACTTTCTTACCTAGAAAAGCGGAGAAATCACCGGCAACGTGATTGAGTTGCGTTGCTTAGGCACTTGCAACAGGTAGCACAAGCGGCAAGGAATTCTCCTCCAATCTCTCTCACAAACTCTCACCTTTTCTCTCTCCCAATCTAGGAATTTTTACAAATTCGGATGGGAGAGAGGAGTGAGGGTTTCAACCCCTTTTATAAGCCTAAACATGTCCAAAATAGGCTCCAAGTCAAGGTATACTTAAAGTATATCCAAATCGGGGCTGTTTCGGTCCAAAAGAGCATTTCTGGAGGTCTCCTGGCCAAATGCGGTCGGACTTAAGCTCGTGCATACTGGATCTAGCACGCATCCAGATTTCAGGCCGGTAGGGTTCCCAGATCGCACGTGGCGGCCCAGTTTCAGTTTAACGGTCACCGCACCAAGATCAGGCCTATAAGTCTCGTGATATGTAATAGAAATTTTTCCTGATCCAAGGGTGTAATTTGGCTGTATTCTGACGGTCAGAATGCTTAATACTGATGCGTCAAATTTGTGTGCCAGATTTGAATTTGAAATTCCAACTATGTCCCTATTCACACTCTCTTCGGTCCGGACTCAATGAAATAGCCTGTGATCGTCAGTTGGACTTGATATTCGAAACGATTGCCAAGCCCAGCTAAGTGGTCATAACGGTCTAAGATGGTAGGCATCTGACTTACGACGCGCGGTCTAGATCCAATACAAAGATTCAAAGTGGTCCAGAGAACAAACCTGCTTAGAGTTTGGTCCGAGGTTTTAGAGCATTATAGCACCATTGGTTCCACTCGCTTTGGGCCTTGTAGAACGTATTTAAAGTAATCAGGGACTGTTTCCCAGCCACTCCAACGTTGCGCTAGCTAACTTATGCTTAGTTTCTAAAGAAATTTATCCTAAGTGGTTTCTTTGGCTATGGAATTGGGTTCTGAACGATTTTTCAGGTGTTTTAATTGACCCACTGCCTAAGGACGTCAAATCCCAGGTTAGCCAAAATCCGGGGTGTTACAATTTTTTAGTGAATTTCATTGTTCTAGATACTCAGCTTGTCCAGAATCCTACCAGTCAAATTTTGATTATTTTGGGATGTCTATTCTTAGCCACATCCAATGCTATCGTAAATTGCCGGAATGGAGTTATGAAGTTGTCTTTTGATAACATGAAGATTAAACTCAATGTTTACAATGCTGCACAGCAACCAGCAAACTCAAATGATATATTTGAAATGGACATGATTGAGAGTCTAGTGCATGAATCTTTCCTTTAATTTTCTGAAGATGTACTTGAGACTTGCTTAGCACATTTTGGCATGGATTTTGACATAGAGAGTTCCATCCAATAAGTCAATGCATTACTCGACTCTACTCTTATAATGGAAACTACAAAATGGAAAGCTAAAGTAGAATTTCTTCCACCCTCTGAGTCTAAACTGGTCCCATCTATTGAGAAACCACTCGAACTTGACCTTAAACAATTACCTGAAAATATCGAGTATGCATTTTTAGGTCATTCTGAGACTCTGCCTGTCATCATAGATTCTAACCTTGAGAAGGAACTAGAGAGCAGGTTGCTTAATGTTCTTAGAGAATATAAGACAACAATTGGGTGGACGATAGCAGACATAAAGGGAGTATGCCCCACTGTGTGTATAAATCGTAATGATCTTGAAGAAAATGTGAAAACGTCTCGTGAAATGTAAAGGAGGCTTAACCTTAACATGGAAGAAGTTGTTCAAGCGGAAGTGCTTAAATTATTAGACGATGGTATGATTTACCCCATTTCAGATAGCACGGTTCAAGTTGTTCCCACAAAATCTAGGATTGGTTAATCAAGGTGTTGAGGAAATTTAGTGGCTGTAACATCCCGAAAATCGGGGGGTCGAGCAAAAACCCAACTCCCGAGTTTCAAAATGTTATTTATGCAACATAGATATGTATGATTGAATGTTGTTTGTGATAATGTATTAAACATGAGTGAAATTAAGCCAGAACAACATACCATCCTCCAGAGACAGTTAAATTAACCAGCGGAAGTCTGTAATAGTATGTATAACATATATAAACTGTTGTATGTCTCCAGAGTGTGAACATGTTACCAGGTTATATACATACATGTATACTTCAAAAGTAAGCAAAAGAATATACATGAGTGCTCTAAAAATATAAAATGACAAGTGTCAAGGCATCTAATCAATCTCCCTGTAATCCCGTCGATTAGAACACGCATAAAGGAGGGATCCTC
Organism: Magnolia kwangsiensis; assembly: GCA_037074715.1. NCBI lineage: Eukaryota > Viridiplantae > Streptophyta > Magnoliopsida > Magnoliales > Magnoliaceae > Magnolia > Magnolia kwangsiensis. Next base: position 132,739,062 of record CM073576.1, on the reverse strand, counting down.
CTCATCATCATCAAGTCCGGCTCCGCCTCACAGGCCGCGCCATCATCTGCAATCACAAAAAGGTCTGGTGGGTGTCCAGGAACACCGTCCCGTAACGTGGGAGTGAGTAGCTAACTCAGTGGAATAATAGAGCAAGGATTAATATGTTCTCAAATCAATCATGCGATAATAGTAAAGCAATAAATCAAACATTCCTAATACTGTTGTTAATGCAATTATGACATGACGTGATGTATGCCCTCACCGACGATCTCCCTCATACGGCAACATCTTACGACCGCGGCATGCCACACTCCCTAGAGTGCTCCACGTCTTCCAGGCACATGCAATGCTATGGTGATATGATTTTCGAGTTATTATTAGTCCATTCAAACAGCAGGATTGGGAAACTAAGGTACTTCCCTTATATCAATCCCAACACAGATCCTGTCTAGGGTCGTCACTCCTAGTAATCTCATACGATGTATATTTCGTAGGTCGCTGCAAGGGCTGTCAGGGCTGTTGCACGCACTCGTTGCTCCGCTCCCCCATCACCTTATCAATACAGGCCTATTGTACTCTACTGCTACTGAAGGGTCGTCGCCTCCCGTAGACTCAGAATACGCTCGCGGTTACTACAAAGGACTCGTCGCCTGATCAGTGTAGGCCGACAGCTAGAATATAGTGTCCCATACCACCATAATCTGCTCACCAGTCTAGGTGCTCACTGGTCACTACGGGGAGGTTTGTGGCCCCAGCGTAGGCCGACAGCTCGACCACGGTGTCCCATACCACCATGCCCGGCTCATGAGTCTTTATGGATCAAGGTACCATGGTTAACAGAGTTTACAATGGTAAGTTCAGTACCCTAGGTTCAAGTAATTTTGACTCATGCAGGGTGAACATACAATGGCCAGTCGGGTTACTTGACGGGCTCGACTAGCACGATCGCATCTCAAGTTGAACGACATGTAGTGCGTAAAACACTTCGTGTGGCCTAACCACTGCCGCCAAATCCAAAACATGGCTCGCGTTCATCGACGCGTCATTCGTAGCGAAGATAAGCTAATCACGAATTCGCTCGGTTACCGACTGCCTGGACTAGGCATAGTCCCAAACAATCATAGAATCACATCAGTAGTTGTGTAAGGGTAATGGAAATGAAATACAACCATGAGAGCATGTTAACACATGTTATTACATACAACTTAAGCAAATCATCGTACACATGTCTTTCACACATATAATGAAATTAAGCATGTCGCCAACATATAGGAAATCCTCTCCATCAACATATTAATTGAGAATTCAATCTCAAAGTAACTCATAAAGAAATCATCAAGCACATGTTATAACATACAGCTTAAGCGAATCGTCAAGCACATGCATTTCATTCATATCATGAAATCATGCATATGGCTAACATGTAGGAAACCATTCACACCAACATATTAATTGAGAAATCAATCTCAAACTAATTCATAACACCATTTAATTCAATACATACTAATACAAGCATTTATACAAACACATACACTACACACTTAAGTCTACATATAGTATGTCGACCCGAAATGCGCATTTAGGCAAATCTCTTCGCCAAACTAATTATGCACGTATTCCTAACATCCTAATGCGACAACATATCATGTCAATCACATCAGCAAAATATGAATGAAATCTATACTTCCTACAAATGACTAAAATGCCCTAAATCTCATATTCTTTGTTAGTTTACGAAACAGGAAATGGACAGCATGTTGTACATGTCAAACGGCGTTGCCGTCAAGAATCTACTATTAAACGACATTGAAAGCTTTGGAAACAGTCAATCAAAGCGTCTAAAATCTGCACCTTTTCCCTTTTAAGGGTGAGAGTTCGAACGGAGCGTATACGCTTCGTATACGGCGAATAGAGAACCTAATTTACGAGTTATATCAGTTTACATGCTATGGAACGGAACGAATGCCAAATCAGCAACTTCTAGGGCTATTTCTTACTTGAAAACGTGGAGAAATCGCCGGAAAAGTGCTTGGATCGCGTGGCTTAAACACGTGTAGCAAGTAGCACCAGCAACAGGAAATTCTCTCCCACCTCTCTCACAATCTCTCACCTTTTCTCTCCCTCAATCTATGGCTTTTCCCAAATTCGGATGGGAGAGATATGAGAGGGTTTTAACCCCTTTTATAAGCTTAAAAATGCCCGGAATAGGCTCGGGAACAAAGTTCACTTGATGCTTAACCAAAGCGGGACTGTTTCGGTCCAAAAGATGATTTCTGGTGGTCCCCTGGTCGAATGCGATCGGACTTAAGCTCATGCGTACCAGATCTAGCGCGCATTAAGTTTTCAGTCCGGCAGGGTTCGCAGATCGCACGTGGCGGACCAGTTTCAGTTCAGCGGTCACCGCACGTAGATCAGGGCTGAAAGTCTCATGATATAAAATAGAAATTTTTCCTGATCCAAGGGTGTAATCTGGCTGAATTCTGACGGTCATAATGCTTAATACTGACGTGTCAAGTCGAGTGCCAGATTTGAATTTCAAATTCCAAATCTGTCCCTATTCGCACTCTCTTCGGTCTGGGCTCAATGAAATAGCCTGTGTTTATTGGTTTGACTTGATTTTCGACATGATTGTCAAGTCCAGCTGGGCGGTTCTAACGGTCTAAGATAGGAAGTAACGGACTTTCGACGCGCGGTCTAAATCCAATACAAGAATTCAAAGTGGTCCAGAGAACAAACCCGCTTAGAGTTTGATCCGAGGTTATAAAGTATTATGGAGTCATACGTTCTACTCAATTTGGGTCTTGTAGAACGTATTTAAAGTGATCAGGGACTGTTTTCCAGCTACTCCAGCGTTGCGCTAGCTAACTTACGCTAAATTTCCATAGGAATTAATCCTAAGTGGTTTCTTTGGCTATGAAATTGGGTTCTGAGCGATTTTTCAGGTGTTTTAGTTGACCCATTGCCTAAGGACGTCAAATCCCAGATTAGCCAAAATCCGGGGTGTTACAGTGGCGGACCCAGGTTATCAAGATTGATTAATTCATGGTCCATTCTTGTCTGGCTAAAGATGTTAAACTTACCGCTCCTGGGAGGCAACCCAACTTTTCATTTCATTTCATTTTCTTAGTTAGTTAGTTTAATGTTTGTGGGGAACATTGCTACAAACCCTCACGAGACTACAACTCGTCCATTAGGGATAACCTAAGGGTTTAAAGACTTGTTGCATACGCTAAATGCAATTGAGAGCACCTGCGAAAGTGGTATAGGTAGGATCTTCTTTTTGTGATTTTATTTTTATTATTTTATTTTTGTTGATTTCTTTCTTGTGCTGACTCGCTTTTACGTTGATATTTTTAGAAAATCCTCTTGATTCTCCGTATAGGTACTATCTTTATATCACTCGTCTTTTACTTTCATTGTTCCATGTGTATTGCAAACTTATTTCTTTTACATTGAGGACAATGTAGATTTTAGGTTGGGGGTGGGAGATTAGGTTATCTAATCAGTATTTTCTTAGTCGTGAACAAAAATTGTGAAAATTTTTAACTTTTTCTGAAATTTATTGTGAATTTGAAGTGATTTTAAAGGATAGTCGTGATTGCAGAATTGCAAGATACAAAATGTTGGTAGTTTATGACTATTGGATTCAGTATATGTCAGAGTTCATAGTGAAGTTTGAGTTGTTAACCCATGATTAAAAGCTTTAAACATTGATTGAGTCATGAGTTCCCAGGACACATCTCGTTTACACATTGAGTGATTAACTTGGTGATCATCAAACATGAAAGAAACCAGTTTGAAAATTTTTTTTAAGCATCAGTTTAGTAAGAAGAATTGAAAGAAAGGGTAAGTTGTATAATCTTCACGATAGGTTTGCTCCCTATAGGTGTAAATTCGATCTCCCATGGTTGACATGTGAAAAAATTTGGGTGTACAATCTTTACCATAGGTTTGCTCCCTATGTGTAAGGATTTGATTCCCCTCCATGGCATTATTGTTCATAAAGAAAAATCAAAGGCGGGTAGAATGAAAAGCTAATCTGTAAGGCAAGTGTTGGTTTCAGTTTTGGTTGTCAATAATAAAATAGCAATGAACACCGCTTGAGTTAAAGTAGGAATATGCCAATATGTCCTAGAGGGAGGTGAATAGGACTATTTAAAGTTTTATAATGTATTTAAAAATCCTATTACAATAATCCTATCAGATATACAATTATCCGGATTACTCAACTGTAACTCTACTGGCTTTCAAGCCTAGCAGAGGGTCCAATCACAAACTATTCAAAAAATAGCAATATAGAACTTAGTTCATGCTGGATATGACTGTGTATGTGTGTGAGGTGTGATATCAAACATTCAGATATTGAAATAGTAAAGAAAATCACACAAACAAGGCAATCGCAAACACAGTCATTTTTATAGTGGTTCGACTACTTGTCTACTCCACTCCCGGCTGCCGCACTCAACCCTTGAGTGTACTGGATTTCACTAAGGAGGTTTCTCAGGGTTCACCTCAAACCTAAGGTTTTAAATCAGGTTCACCTTCAACCTTTCCACGGAGGTTTTTACTCGGTTCACCTCTAACCCTGGAGTTTTGCTGGTGTACTCCTAACCAGATGTTTATACCTACACAAAGCAAGGGTCCACATAATGTACCCAGATGTTTATGCTCTCCATAGAGCAAGGGTCCACACAATGCTCCCACAGCGGCACTCCTGCCGCAGGCCTCCTTTGAGGACTTCAAATGGTGAGCAACACTTAAGACTCAAATCTAGAAAGGAATGATCACAAGTATCCTCTGGACTTTAGGTACTTACAGATAAGTTGATGAGTCCCTTTTAGCGTAATGATGAAGATCTCCTTCTTGTTGATGAAGAGTCTTCGGCTCCCTTGATCTGCAACACAAAAGATGTACCAATACTAGGCTTCGGGTCAGGTCAAGGTTAGGACAGAAATCCACTCTCTTGAAATTTTCCTATAAGGAATATAGAGTGATTTCTGTCATGTATTCATTCAAGGCATCCTAGCTTAATGATATGCTATTAAGATAGTTGCTGGAGGATCCTTGAATGATGAAGTTCATTTCCCAATCCACTCTATTGAATATTAATGGTAAGAGTGGATTGGAAGATGAACTCCCGTGAGAGGAAGGGCTTTGGGTATATGATCTGAGGGTAAGACACACAGAAGCACTCTCTTCTTTCTCTACCAGCAAAATGGACAAGTCTCTCTTTAAATAAGTAAAGATTCCAACGGATATAAAACGATCATATTTATGACAGAGTTCGATATCATCGAGCGTATACTCTCGATGGGATCGACTGTCCGCTTGATAACATAAACTTAAATGTCATTTGCTTTTGAAACCTTTTGCCAGCTGGTCGATGGGATTGATATTGGTGTCGATGTTATCGATTTTCAAACTCTGATACCATTGATACTGGGATCGATTTATCGACATTTGAAGAATGAGAGAGACTAATCAAAATATTTCAAGTTTTATAGGATATGATAGAGGTTCAATCGATGTCATCAGAATTTGAATGTCGATGATATCGAGACCTTGTCGATAGGATCGATAAATCGTATAGATTTTCTGATAAGCACGCTGACAGTTAGTGCCCAGACTCGATCCTATCAATCAGGACTCAATACTATCAAGATAAGAATATCGATTTCCTCGAGTGGCCCCCGATCAACTTTTAGAACATCCTAAAATATTTGTTGGAGAAAACATGCGCCCACTGTCGATATAATCAAATGACTGTCGATATGATCGATGTTTAAATTTAGATTGAATCAGAACAGACATTGATATATTGAAGCTTATAGTAGATTTCTTTAGAAAAATAGGGGCGCCGAAAAACTGCCTGTCGATATTATCGATCCACTTTCGATGGGCTCGATATGCAAATATCGATGATATCGATTGAAACTTCGATATATCGATAAATCGTCTAGATGAATGTGCGGTTGCTGGACGCTTTTTGTCCTCACTCGATTGTATCGATTGAGATGCGGAGGACATTGACAGAGCAGGTCGATCATATCGAAATGTGAATCGATACAATCAATAGGGTAAGAAAACTTGAAGATTTTCCTGTTTGGTAAAAATTTTTCTTACAATAAAATCCTAAGGTGTTCTACTTAGTTTTAAGGGTTTTAATCACCTGGTGTTTTAGGACATGGGATGTGAGGCTATGATTTACCTATGGCGAGCTTCCACACATTCAGTTGAGGCAGACACTTGAATTGATCTTCCTGTTAGGCGCTATTGTTCGACTGACTCAACTTACACCATAATTGACAAACAAGAGCACTAGTAGGTGCACTTACAAATAATTCCGTTGTTAATTACTAATGATATCATGAAATTGACAATTGTATCTCTTAATGATTGTAAGTCGAGATTACACTATAAACTCATGGAACTCAATGTTTAGAATTGTTCTAGTTAATGGATTAATAATTTAAACTTAATTATGAAGTTTATCACGAGTTAGATTTCAGAAGAAAGTTCTACTTACCATTCATGAATCTTAGAATTTTCACATCTCAACTATCTGCTCACGAGTCACTCAGGTTTACAGGAATTGTCTTTTATTTTTGAAATTATTTTTTGCATGTTTTTCTCGGGATTAACAAAATGCTGGTTGGGAGTTGTGATGAGGGTCGAATATTGCATATTAGACCCTGATTATTGCCTGATTTTACATACATGATAATGCTTAATGGAATATTTTAATCGTGTTAACTAAAAAAGAGTACTAAAAGTGTGAACTTAACGCTCTGAAGTCACCACAATAATTTCATAGGACCAACATCGATGGATTTACATGCCATGGATACGAGGAGATCAAGCCGTTCACATCAAAAAAGCACGAAAATGGTCTAGAATGCAAGATCATAGGGTTCTCGCCATCCATTCGGCCCGAAACTTCATACATGGCCTGAGGCCCATAAATTAACCGTACATATTAAATTTCAGCCATTGGATATCGCGAGAAGTGGGCTAACGGCCAGATCAGCCCCTTAATTCATTAAGTGGGGCCCACTTGATAACAGGATATGCTTTAACTTGGTCTCAACCCCTTAATAGGGGCAACAGAACAAATGGACAGTGCAGATATCTCAGAAACATCGTCGTGGACCCCACATGTACAGCGTGTGCATAGAGCACATGAGCACTCGCCGTGCACCGCAACAGAGAGTCGGTTAAATCGACTCTTGACTGACGGTTTCTGAAAGAAGGAAGTTTCCTTCTTCGGCATTTACGCTGCCCATCCGCTCGGAGGGTGGGTGGCCCACTTACATTCATTGGACGACTGATCCAAACTGACTAGATTGTTTTCAAGATCCATGTAGACAAGCAAGATGACAACAATGATTTTTCCGTGATACGTTGGTTAACGGTGTGGCCCATCCGAAATGCCGATTAACTCCAAATTTGGGGCTGTGATTAGGCATGAAAGCAGAAGTTCGAAGAGTGGTTAGATGCACCATAAAGTTAGCCGATGTGGACCCCACCGTCTTCTTCTTTCAAAATTTAAAAAAATGCAACAGTGTTAACGCTGCCCGATCGTTTTTGGGTAGTGGGGCCTACGTATCATCCATTTGAATGATCCAGACCGTCTATCAGAATCCCTGGATACCTCTCATCTATGCCTAGGTGACAGAATGGAATGAGACAACGAATATTGGTTTTTAACCGTTCAAGCATAGGACGGACGGCGGAGCAGAAATCAGGTGGACCGCATCAATGGGCATTCAAAACTGATCATGTCCGACCGAAATTTCGAGGGTAATCTAATAGACGGTGTAGATCTTGCACCTGACACTAATAATGTTCCCCACTAATGTTGCAGCGTAAAGCCTGTTACGCAGGCTCAATTTCAACTTCTGAAACTGATGTTTTTTGTTGCTTAAACAATCATGGTTGGTGATCATATGGACAATCCAAACCGTCTATCGGGTAGACCATCTCAAAACGTCGCAGGGGGCATTATTTTCTTAAAAATATGCAAGAGTAGAGGGGGGAAAACAGCCTCCGTTTTCTAGGTGTGGAAGTGCTTCGCTGCGCATACGAACGTTGTTGCTGCGACAGCTGCACCGATCGACTCCAGCAACTATAAAAGGACTTGGAGAGCTGAGGAGAAGGGGGAGCAGATCCAGAGCAGCTTGGGAGAGAAGAAAGAAGAGAGTGAGAGAGAGAGAGAGGAAGAAAGAAGGGAGAAGGATGTCTTTCTTTATTAAATTTTATTTTTCCTTCTTTTTATTTGAATTTATAGATTGCTAATTTTTTTAACTAGGGATGAGATAAAGCCCCTAATTTGAATGACTCTTGTTTATTGTTGAATTCATCTTGATTTGATTGATTTATTTCTTTCTCTAGTGAGCTTAACTGAAATTTCTGTACTTCTCCATTCTATGAGCTTAACCAAAGTTTAGATGTGGATGTTGTTTGGAATCTTATTCTAGGTGCTTCTGTCTGACCATGAACAGCTGTCCTATAAAGAAAGAAATGCGAATCTACATCTCTTCATGCCTGACCATAGATGGAAAGATGTGATCCTTATGCTTTAAGGGATTATACATTCTGTGTACCTGACTAAGGATATAGAGTGTGCTTTATTTATTTATATCAATCTGAATTAGGGTGAATCAATAGGTAAAATAAGGGTTATGAAAATCAGGGGTGGATTCGAAAGTCCTAGTATTCTCTTTGATTGAATTTTTCTTATTGCTTTCAGTTATTTTTCATAAATTTGTGTTAGCAGTTCGCTAAACTATTTGTTGGATTAGTTAAAAAGAATGATAAATTTTGAATTGTGACAACCAGTCCTCATGAGAATGATCTTGTAATACATACCATATCTACATCTAATTTGTATACTTGTGAGTTTAAAATCATTTAAATCAGATTGGTTTAAATAAAACATCAAAAATCACTAAGGACCAAATCCTTTATAAATTAGACGAGAATTAACTAAGTACCAAACTTGATTATCTGTAAAATTAGCTCTAACTGCTTTAAATGCGAATTGCAAGATCTGAAACTAAGAATTTCTAATGCTACATTACCTAAAAACTTAGGATCCATCTCAAAATCTAGTTGCTCTCGGGAGTATCATGAAACTCTTTATCGGACCTGGATTGCGCGTCGAAAGTTCAATTACTCCAAAACTACACGGTTATAACTGTCTTGCTGGACTTGACAACCATCTTGAAAATTAAGTTCAAATGATATCCCAAAATGCATATCTTGAGCACAGAGTGAAGAGTGTGAGAAACGTGAATATCTTTAGGAAAGGAACTGAAACTTAAGTAAATTGAGTCATTCACTTGTAGGCCAAATCTAAGTATTCAGACCATCAGCTTCTGACCTAATTTCACCCTCGGATCAGGAAAAATTTTCAACATATGTCAGTGTACTTGTGACCCTGATTGAGTATCCGTGACCGTTGAACTGAAATAGGTCCCCCCATCCGATCCACTGATCTAATCAGACCGAGATCTTAACTTGACCTAGATCCAATGTCCGGAAGCTTACTCCAGACCACATGCAGAAAAGGGGCCTCCAGATCTGCTCCGTTGGACCGAAACAATCACTCTTTGGCTATAACCTAACTATACCATGGCCTTGGGGCCATTCTCATTAGTTCTGGGCCTATATAAGGGCCTTAAATCCTCTCTCTCCCTTCACATACGAATTTACAAACCCTAAGAGCGAGAAGAGAGCAAAGAGAGAAGGAAAGAGAGAGAAAGTGAGAGAAAGTGGGAGACTGCTCCTGGGATCTTTTCCTACCACTCCGCATACTTAACACCACTTCCGTATCACTATATCGACGATTTTGATTCCATTTTCGGCTAAGAAATCACAACCCTAATCTGTTTTAGGGATTCAAATAGAGTAAATGTTGAAGTAGTTAACCTATTTCATATTATAGGTTGCCGTTGTGTCGTGGGCGAGGACTTAGTGTTTAAACTGAATTCGTTACAAGTCTACCGACGAAAGGTACGGACTATAAATATTTAGATTATGATTTTCAAGGCCTTTAATGTTAGTAATGATTTATGACTGACTTGATTATTGTCACATGTGCTTAGATACAACATTTTTCATATAGTACGTATATATGTAAACTATGTTGATTTTTAATGCATTACATGTGGTTTTTGAAATGTTTCAATGAGTATGGAATTATGATTCTTGCTTTCCATGTTTATTGAATGAGAATACATGATTGTTGTACGTATGATAAATCCTTTGTAAAAGAAATTTGCTCCAAACTTGTTATAACTACTTTATTACATGTATATGATAGGTGTAGTCCAAGTGTTTGATAAAATGCCTGATTGAGAATATGCTTGTTTAAATGTATGTAATAAGGGTGTTGAGGTAGGATTCTCAATCCCCTTATCTATGGTTGTAGTTTTCTTCATGTAACCTATCTTACTACTATATGATTTATGGATAAAATGCATATGTATGGTAATATGTGTAGTATGTGTTTTGTCGAAATTCTCAAGTAAGATTTATCTTTAGTTTTAGTTGTCACATGCTGTCTTTGATTTTCACATGCGAATACTATTGTTTGAGTGTGTTTGGGGCTACAACGTAGTCCTGACGATAGGTAACAATTTTCGAGGTAGTGGCCGAGGTCGTTTTGCCACACCAGATAAGTTCGAGGAATCCAAGTCATACGCTACTTGTCGACAGTGGTTAGGCTACGCAGAGTGCTTACACACTCCATGTTGATCAACTCGACGTACGCTCGTACCAATCGAGCTTGTTAAGTAACCCGATTGGCCTAATGTATGTTTACCATGTATGGATGCTACTGTTTGAATCTAAGGTACCAACTTATCAGTGTAAAGTCCGTTTAAATTTAGTACCATGATTCGCTAAGACTCATAAGCCGGACATGGTGGTATGGGACACCGTGGTTGAGCTGTCAGCCTACGCTGTGGTGACGAGCCTCCTCGTAGTGTCCAGTGAGCAACCCAGACTCGTGAGCTGAATACGGTGGTATGGGACACTGCATTCAAGCTGTCGGCCTATGATCAGGTGATGAGCCCATAGTGACCTCGAGTATTTGCTAGAACTACATTGAGGTGACGAGTCTTTTCGTAGTAAACTAGACTATAAATTAAACTTGCGCTGAGGTGAGGGGCCTCTCCGTAATGACCTGAAACTATCTATCATATGTGACTAACTAGGATCGATAACCCTAGATGGATCATTGATTGGGTATATGATATAAAGGGAAGTGCCTTAGCTTCCCAATCCTATTGTTTGAATATGTCTAATTAAGAACTTAGCTAATCACGCACATGTATCACAATTCATGTGCCTTTGATGTTGGAGTTGAGCACAGAAGAAGGAGGTGCATGCGACAATTGTAAGATGATGTCGCAGAAGGAGTGTAGGTGAGGGCATGCATCATTATCACATACCATTCTTACATTAATAAGAGTACTTAGGATTTGATTGTTGTATTATTTTATCATTACTACTTGACTGAATTAATAACATGTTAACCTTTACTTCATAGGTCTACTGTATTGATCACTCACTCCCATGTTCTGGGACGGTGTTTTAAACACCAACCAGACCCTGTTGTAGTTACAAATGACAGCGATGCTTGTGAAGCAGAGCCGAAATTTTATGATGACGAGGAGGAGTTCTTCTATATGCATCTATCAAGCGGGTCTATTTAGACCCTGTTCTGATCGACGGGGTTTACAGGAATCCTGACTAGATATCATTACACTCGTTATGTTGTATTTTGAAGCACACATGTATATTCATTTTATTCATTTTAGGAGTATACATGTATATATTTGACCTGGAATATGTTCACACTCTGGAGACCTACATCAGTTTGTATATCCTATATATCTATCACAATCTTCCGCTTGTAAAATTTAACTGTCTCTGGAGTATGATATGCTATTGTGGTATACTCCTACTCATGTTTAAGGCATTAATACAGACAACATTTAATCATCATTATTTATGTTGCGTAAGTGATGTGTTGGAACTCAAGAGTTGGGCTCCTGCTCAACCCCTGATTTTCAGGAAGTTACGATATATGATCGAATTAGATAAACAATTTGACACTAAAAATCAGATAAACGAACAAATGACGAATGACTTTTTTTTTTCTTTTCATAAGGCAATAGGAGAGTGAGAAGAGGATATACTTGAAAATGCACATAACATAGGAGATGATGAAGATTAACGATAAAAACTCGAGGCCACATGGTTCATGTTTGTAGATTCGGTGTCATCATCAGATATTTGGCTCCTAAGTTGGATGTGAGAAGTTTACATGATAAAATCATTTTCTATTTGATCGTTGTTTTATACTTGATTCTGATGTAAGATTGGTTACATAACTATAGAAGGACTTGATGACCAATTGCCATCTCTCTTCCCCTTAATTAATACTTTTAATAGCCTAGAATCTTTAGATCTAGAGTAGTAAGGCATATTTTCAATGAAGTGGACATTTCTTGTAAAATAGACTTTCTTTTTTATTGGATTAAAGAATTTGTTTTCTTTTTGGTAAGGTGAATAACCAACAAAGATACACTTAAAAACTCTTTTTTTCTAATTTATTTATACTAAAATTTGGTATGTGCATATAGCACACGCATCCAAAATCACATAAGTGTTAGATATTGGGAAGCTTTCCATTTAAAACTTTAAATAGCCTTTTTTCCATTTACAACTACACTTGATAGTTTGTTAATGACATAACTAGCTGGTAAGAGAGCATCTGGCCATACAAAATTTGGGACATTTTTTTTTTTGAAATATAAATGACCAAGCCACTTCAAGTAAGTAGCGATTCTCACGTTTAGCCACTCCATTTTTTTGTAGAGTGTTTGGTAGAGCTAGGCATCGAGTCGAGTCGAACAGAGTTAGGGTTGACTTGACTCAATCCGATTTTGAAATAGGCCTAACTCAAACTCGATTCGACTTGATATCGAGTCCAACATGCCCGACTCGATCCAAGTCCAGTCTGGCCTGGACTGATCCATACCAAATTCGATCCGGTCATAAGTACCGAGTCGGGTCGAGTTGGCACTAAGTCGGATTGAGAGATGAGGGAGGGAGAGACCAAGATAGTGGAGAGGAGAAAAAGAGAGGAGGAGGAGGAGGGTGATGGTGGTGGGGTGGTTGTCCGGCTTGAAAGATGAGGAAGATGAGGGAGGGAGGGAGAGAGAGGTCGGGCTTGAAAGATGAGGAGGATGAGGGAGGGAGAGACTTTGGGATCAGGTCAGGGGTTAGGTACGATGGGTAGGGTTAGAGAGTCGGGTTTCAGATCAAGTTGGGTTTAATCGGATCGAGTTTCAGGTTAAGTTGGGTCTAGTTACTAGGTAACTCGAACTCGACTCGGTTTGAGTTGCGAAGCCTACTTGGTTCAGACCGACTCACCCATTTGGTTCGGGTCGAGTCGGATCTAAACGAGTCCGATGAGTCGAGTTAGCTGGATCGAGTTATCCCGTGCCCACCTCTACTGTTTGGACAAGTAAGATAATAAATGACCATTATTTCTGAGGTATTTGTTAGACATCACTCATATATTCCCTTATCGAAATTTAGAATTTTAACCTTAGCATCATATTGAGTAGCAATTAACTTATGAAAGTCTTTAAATGCATTAAATACTTCTCCTTTTGATTTTAATGTATAACTCCATAATAATCTTAAGAGGACATAAATAAACCTTACAAAGTACTTAACACCAAATAATGAATTTACTGGAGTAGGGCCCATACATATGAATGAATCAAACAAAAAGGGTTGTCATAAGAGTTTTCACAATGCTTAAAAGAAACCTTTGCTTGTTTAGCATAATGATAAGTTTCACACTTATTAAATGAAGAAGTGATAAATTGACATAAGTGATGTAGTATTTGTCTGATGGATAATCTCTAATGCTAGTTTGATCAGTGTCAGCTTTACTTTTGTCACTTAAGAGAGATCTTATTTTCTGGTCTAACAAGTAAAGCCCTTATGCCTTTCATCCATTACCAATCCCCTTCCCTAATATCAAGTCTGATACAAAAGTTTGAAAAAAACTGTGACGTCACAATTAATGGATTTTATTAGTTTACTAATAGATAATAAATTGGATGGAAATGTGGGGACCCAAATGACACTTGACAGATTAATATCAGAACATTGCTTTGTTTTCTCAATTTCATGAATTGATGTAGATGAACCATTGGCAAAGGAAACCATTTTATTTCCTTGGTTATATATTATAGAGGACGTGTAGTCTGATGTCTTGGTCTTGTGATCGGTGGTACTAGAGTCATTATCTAAGAATATGAATAAATTTGACTCAGAAAATTGTTGGTGCACTAATTTTTGCATCTTATATATTAATCATATGAGTCCGTGTTTCATGTAATCGATTGAGTCCTTTGAAGCTGAAGACCAAAGACACGATAGAACATAAGCATCATGGAGTAAAGAATAAGTATATGAAGTGCCTTGGTGACCCTAACCCTTTACTCAAAATAACTTTTTAGCCTCTAGATGATCCCAACCCTATAGGTAAACCTTGTTCATCATCTCTTAGCCTTAAAAGTTTAATTGGAACATGATAAGTAAAGGTAGAAGATGTGTAAAGTTGTCGTGAAATCATATGCCCAAAATAATAGTTTTCAAGTGGTTCTCGATCACATCGACAGGTTGTTGATGGGACTTGATCCAATCGAAGCTCCACTCGATCAGATTGAAGATGATTCCAACAACCATAAGAGAAATTCTTGGATTTTCTCGATGGGATTAATGCGTTGTTCGATCCCATCGAAGTCCTTCTATCCGTTGATCCCATCGAAAGAGTTGTAAACTAGCTATTTTATAATCATTACAAAATGGTTTCTTGTAAAAATGCATTTAGTTCTTAGGAATTTATATATATATATATATATATATATATATATATATATATATATATATATATATATATATATATATATATATATATATATATATATATATATATATATTGTAATTTTTCTTTTTCTGCATTGATCATGTGTGGATATTTCTTCACTGGTTACAAAGAATTTTCATTTATAATAATTGGGGTCCATGTTTAGGTAATTCGGAGCATGCATGTCGTAAAATCTTACTGCTATTTTTTCCTTCAAAAGTAATTTTGCTATCAACTTTTCTTTTTTACCATAACTTAAAAATAGCCTTCTACATTTTGACTATCAAGTCTTCATTTTTAGTTTCTAGGGACAATACATGTGGGCATAGGAGAAAACTTCCATTATTTTTGTACACATGTAACCTACCTCATGAATTGATGGGGCATTTCATCCACATAGGTCGGCCCACCTCATTCACAATTGGGATGTCTTGTTAAAATTTTGGCTTTAAAGATAAATAATTTTTTGAAAAATTTCATTTCCTTACAAAAAAAATTTGAAAAAACAAAGGAAATGTTGTCTTTATGTTTAGTCCCACATCGAAATTAGTGGGAAAAAACTTTTCATTTATAAGTCTCTGAGTGTGGAGTATTCTTACTTGGAGAAATGGTGAGAGAGATGCTTGGTTCGTGTGTTCCAGTGCTACCATGTGCACGTGCTCGATTAGATCAATGGATCTAAAATTGTCAATCATTATGTTTCACAAACATTCTGAACCATTGATGACCACCCGACAATGGTCCACATCCCAGATGTTGCTATATAAACTAGACCCTCCATGTCCATAATCATCCAAGTCCAACGGATTCAATCAGAATTTGATTTGATCTCTCTAAACAGTTTTCCCTTTTAAGTTTTTTCAAGAACTTGTTGGGTGACTCAAACATTGGACTCACTAAGTTCAATCATTGTTGAGAATTTATATAGATTAATATAATTTCTGTATAATGTGGAAACCAAAAATTTTAAAAGAATCTGAAATGCGGACAGGCTGAAGCACGTTTGCAACATTGTCCTTAAAGCGTTATTTACCTATACTCAAGTGAATTGAGTATGCTGATAGGTTATGGGCAAACCACTTCTAGGATACGACGAGCCTGGTGTGGGTCTGCGTTCAGCAAACACGAAGGCCCACTAAATGGAACTCTATTACATTTGATTTGGAAAAAATACAGTAAAGAAAATCCCAGAAGAAAGAAAAGAAGAAAAAATGTTTAGACCACTGCACTGGTCAAGTCTTCAGCCGCTGGTTTAGTTGAACCGTTTTAGACCACACCTTTGGTCTGTTCTTCAAGCTAAGGTTTAAGCCTTGCTATGTTGCTGGAATTTCTGGAGTATAGGAGTGGAGTGGACTGGCTGTCTCAATTCGTATGGGTTTGCTGGAGTGGATTGAGGTGGTTTGGAAACCCATCTAGACCCTCTATTTATAGGCTATGGTGGCTAGGGTGTTATGGTCCAGAGGCTTAAGTCCTATTAAGTCATTTCTGACTGTTGGAAACTAGCCGTTTTATGGCCATTTTTTTACTGTTGTGCATGGACCATTAATCTGTTGTATGCTGACTGTTGTGAAATAGCAGCTAGCTATTTTTTAGCTATTGGGCTAGCCATGCAACAATTACAGCTGGACTCTGCACTAATGGCTCAGCCATTACAGTTTCTGTTGCAACAACTCTTTTCAGTTTCTCTATATATACTAAGAGATCTCTCTCTTAGTCCTCTAGTCTCTCTGCCAACCAGCCACACGCTATAGCCACTTAATCGCACCGCGACTCGCACACGTCTCACTTCGGTTTGCAAAGGGAGCGACCCTCTGCAACACGATGCATATGTGAAAAGTGCAAAGTGCGCCACTAGTGCCTCTATGGCCACACTGCCTCACATGCCCACGTCCTCGCACCGAGCCCATGACCGAGACAGAGACCGAGTTCGAGTCCGAGAAGGAGCGCGTGCTCGTGCGCAGTGTTCGTAATTTTTATTCTCCTTTGTACCACGTGGGTAAGTATTATAATACTCCACCACAATTATTTAAATCATAAAATTTTCTTCTCTTTTTCCAATGTGGGACTATTCCCAAAAATCCACAAAAAGTGTTTTTTTTTTTAAAACAACTTTTTATATATTATATTTTTATTATTACAATATATTTTATTAAAATCAATATATATATATATATATATATATATATATATATATATATATTGTAACAATCCCCCACTTGATTTTATAAAAATATATTTTCTCGATCAAACATTTCTGCCAGAATAATCAGCTTATATGCATAAAGAAAGATATCTTTCGATTTTAATCTTTTCTTAGTGTAAATATCTCAAAACTCTGTTGAAATGACTGGTAGCCGCAGCTTTGAACCAGTTATTCCTAGATAACAGAGTTGGAGAAATCACACACATATTCACTTTGTGTTGTTAGAGTTCCCACAATCTTTCTCAGCACAATTAATGGCCATAGGCTTATCCTAATTCGTAAACGATCCTGAGAGAAAACATTAGTTGAAGAGTTTCAATCTCATCCCTCTAGATGCAGCCTTTACTACCTCTCTCGGTAGAGGTTTAGTGAAAGAATTTGCTAGATTATTGCTTGATTTCATATAGAAAATAACAATGATTTCATCTTGAATCAACTGTCTGACATGATCATGTCAAAGACTGATATATCTAGACTTACCATTATAAGTGCCGTTATAGGCTCTAGCTAATGTGGTTTCACTATCAAAATGTAGTGACACAGTCGATATAGGCTTTACACAGAAAGGAATTTCTAATAGAAGATCCCTTAGCCACTCAGCCTTTTTGCCTATTGCAGTCAGGGCTATGAATTCAGACTTAATAGTCGAGTGCGTTATGCAAGTCTGTTTCTTGGATCTTTAAGATACAGCTACACCTCCTAGGGTGAATACCCACCCTGTAGTAGACTTGTTGTCCCCTGCACTCAATATCTAGCTCGCATCGATATATTCTTCCAATACAATAGGAAACTCTAAATAACTAAGTCTTTGGTTACTTTTAAGTAACCAAGGACTCTACTGATTACATTCTAGTGTTCAATACTGGGGTTACTAGTAAACTTACTAAGTTTACTCACAGCATATGTGATATTAGGTCTAGTACATTGCATAGCATATATAAGACTTCTTATAACACTCGCATATTCTAATTGTGCAACTGTTCTTCCAGTATTTTCTTTTAGCTTGATACTTTGACCAAATAGAGTTTTTGCTTCCTTTATATTTAGATGGTTAAACTTGTTTAGTATCTTCTTAATATAATGAGATTGACACAAAGCATAAACCTCACAATATTTTTTAACTTTGATGCCTAGGATGGTATCAACTTGTCCAAGATCCTTCATTTTAAATACGGAAGAAAGAAACCTCTTTATTTCAGTCACACCTTCCATTTTATTATTTATTATTAATATGTCATTAACATATAAACAGATAATAATGATATAACTATCATCTACTTTAGAATATATGCATTTGTCAGTTACATTATGCATGAAACCATGAGATAGTATTTTGGAATCAAACTTCTCATACCACTGTTTTAGTGCTTGTTTTAATCCATACAAAGATTTAACTAATCTACATACTTTATTTTTATTTCTTAGTAGAATGAAACCTTCAGGTTATTCCATGTATACCTCCTCATTGAGGTCACCATTCAGGAATGCGATCTTTACATCCATTTGGTAGATGTGAAGATGATGTATGGAAGCTAGCGCAAATAATATCCTAATGGATGTTATCCTAGTTACAGGTAAATATGTGTCAAAGTAATTTATCCTTTCTTTTTATCTAAAACCCTTAGCTACTAGTCGAGCTTTAAATATTTGGATAGTCCTATCAGTGTGATATTTCTTCCTAAATATCCACTTATAACCTATAGGTCTATAACTTAGAGATAAGTTTACTAGTTCCCATGTTTGATTTGACAATATAGATTCCATTTCATCATTTATAGCTTCTTTCCAGAAAGCTGAGTCTCTAGAGGATACAACCTCTTTATATGTTTTATGATCATCTTCTATAGTCAATTACTATAGGTATTTGTCTTATAACATTTTCTCTATCTTCTTCTACTAGATGGAAAATGACGTGTTGTGTGTTTATGTAGTCATCTCCTAGACTCTTCTCTATTCTTGTCCTTTGACTCCTACGGGGTTCAATAAGAGCTTTCACTATCTGTGGAGCTGTGCTATCTAGTTCTCTATTAGGAGTTTGAATTTCATTATCTTTTGACTCCAAGGATAGTGAGTTCTCAAAGAATTTAATGTCTCTTAATTCTATTATTGTATTAGACTTCATATCTAGAAATATATAAGCTTTACTATTTTCTGCATACCCTAAGTGCTCTTGGTCCGAACTTGATTTTTTTTGGATCAGGGGTTCTGCAGTATACAAGACACCCCAACACTTTAAGATATCCTACGTTAGGTTTTTTACCTCTCCATTTTTCATATGGAGATATTTTATATTTTTTAGATGAAATTCTGTTTATTATATGACATGTTGTAAGCAGTGCCTTACCCCATAGATTTAGTGATAACTTTGCTCTTATCAGCATTGAGTTGACCATTTATACTAATATTCTATTCTTTCTTTCAGTTATTCCATTTTGTTGAGGTGTGTATGACATTGTACATTAATGTATTAGTCCATGTTCTTCATAAAAGTTATTGAATTCATTCGAGAAGTATTTTCCTCCTCTATCACTACGGAGAATTTTTATCTTCTTATTTAATTGATTCTCTACTTCTTTATATATTTTAAATATGTTTAATACTTCATCTTTACTATTTAATAGATAAACATACATATATCTAAAGCAATCATCTATAAAGGTTATGAAGTACCGTTTACTTTCACAAGTAAGAATACCGTTTAACTCACAGATATTACTGTGCACAAGATCCAATATTTGAGATGATCTATCAACACTTGGAAAAGGTTTCTTCGTAATTTTGGATCATATGCACACTTCACATTTATCAGTTTCATTATCTGTGTATGAGATTAAACCATTCTTAGCCATGAACTTCAAGGTACTATACCCTATATGGGCTAGTCTATCATGCCACAGTCCAGCGGATTCAACCATATACGCAAAAGTGCTACTTTCATTCAGAGAAAACTTAACCATTTCGTTACAAGCATATCCCTTTTCGATAAATTTCTCATTCTTAGACAGAATCAGTTTTCCTAACTCATACACCACCCTTATACCTAATTTTCCCAAAAGATCCCCAAGAACTAAGTTTCGCCTCATGTCTGGGACGTGTAGTACATTAGTCAAAATCACTTTCTTTTCAGAGGTGAATATCAGTTTGATAGTTCCTTTGCCGACGACCTTCGATTAGACTTCATTACCTATTTGAACTTCTTGACCATCGATCAATTCCTTATAAGTTTTGAAGGCTGATTTGTCGTAGCACACATATACTGTAGCGGCAGTATCATACCACTAACCTGAAACTTTATCTTGGATGGTATTCACCTCAATGATCATAGCCACGATATTGTCTTCTTCTACTGCACTTACCTCTTTTTTAAATTTACGATATTGGCATACTCGAGTATAGTGCCCAATTTTCCCACAGACATGGAATGGGCCTTTGAACTTTTCGTTCTTCTTTTGGGCATTTTTCTTGAATTTTTCTTTATTGAGTTTAAGGGAATCATTTTTTTCGGGATTCTTGTTATTGGTATTCTCTACTGCATGTACCTTGGACGAGGCATTCCC
Source organism: Magnolia kwangsiensis (assembly GCA_037074715.1). NCBI lineage: Eukaryota > Viridiplantae > Streptophyta > Magnoliopsida > Magnoliales > Magnoliaceae > Magnolia > Magnolia kwangsiensis. The sequence continues at coordinate 132,718,361 of CM073576.1, read as the reverse complement.
ATTATCATTCTTTTTGTTGCGGTTACGGGATTCTTCCTTATCTTGAGGTGTTTTTGGATTTGTTCTAATGTGTAGTCCTTGGTTTTATGTATTAACTTCTTTCTATAGTCTTTCCACATCAGTGACAATTTAGCGATCATAGTCCCGACTTGGAATGATTTAGGAAGATCAATTTTAATCGCTTTGATTTTGTTTACTATTAGCTGCAGTTCTTGGATTTGGGGCAGCAGCGGTTTATTATCTACCATGCTGAAGTCAAAATACCTAGCGATGAGAAATTTGTTGGTCCCTTCTTTTTCAACTTTATATTTGAACTCAAAAGCGGCCCAGATCTCCTTTGTTGATGATGTTTGTTGGTACAGATCGTACAAACGGTCGGAGAGCACGTTCAGAATGTGTCCTCGACACAAGAGTTCATCTTCGGCTCGTTTAGCACGGGCAGCCACCTGTTCAGGTGTGTCCTTGTTGGTTGCTTCAGGAAGCGCTTGCAGATTTAGATCTAGTATGTAGTAGATCTTTAGTGCAGTTAGGAGAAATTTCAGCTTGTCTTGCCATCTTGTAAATTAGTTCCATCGAACCGATTAAGACGTATCAAGTCCTGATTCATCAACTTGATAGATGAAACACCGTCGGCTTCTATCTCAAATAACGCTTTAAGATTGTTGAGAATTTATACAGATTAATATAATTTCTGTATAATGTGGAAACTGAAAATTACAAAAGAATCTAAAATGTGGACAGGCTGAAGCACGTTTGAAACGCTGTCCTTAAAGCGTTATTTGCCCCTACTTAAGTGAATTGAGTATTTTGATAGGTTATATGCAAACCACTTCTAGGATACGACGAGCCTGGTGTGGGTCTGTGTTCAGCAAACACGAAGGCCCACTAAATGGAAATCTATTACACTTGATCTGGCAGAAATACAATAAAGAAAATCCGAGAAGAAAGAAAAGAAGAAAAATGTTTAGACCACTGCATTGGTCAAGTGTTCAGCCGTTGGTTTAGTTGAACCGCTCTAGACCACACCTTTGGTCTGTTCTTCAAGCTAAGGTTCAAGCCTTGTTATGTTGCTGGAATTTCTAGAGTATAGGAGTGGAGTGGACTAGTTGTCTCAGTTCGTATGGGTTTGCTGGAGTGGATTGAGATGGTTTGGAAACTCATCCAAACCCTCTATTTATAGGCTATGGTGGCTAGGGGTTATGGTCCAGAGACTCAAATCCCATTAAGTCATTTCTAGTTGTTGAAAAACTAGCCGTTTTATGGTCATTTTCTTACTATTGTGCATGGACCATTAATCTGTTGTATGCTGACTGTTGTGTATAGACTATTAATCGCGAGGGGAGTGACCCTCTGCGACATGCGAAATGCAAAGTGCGCCACTAACGCCTCTACAGCCACACTGCCTCACATACCCACACCCTCACACCGAGCCCATGTGTAACGCCCGTGAAAAATTCGTACTTGGAATCAAGTACCGATTTGACCCGAAATCGCGTATAAATAATTTCCATGGAAATTAAACGTAAGTTAGCTAGCGCAACGCTAGAGTAGCTGGAAAATAGTCCCTGATCACTTTAAATACGTTCTACAAGACCCAAATCGAGTAGAACAGACAACTCTACAATACTCTATAACCTTGGATCAAACTCTAAGCAGGTTTGTCCTCTGGACCATATTGAACTTTTGTATTGGATTTAGACCGCGCGTCGAAGGTCCGATACCTCCTATCTTAGACCGTTAGAACCGCCCAGCTAGACTTGACAATCATCTCGAAAATCAAGTCAAACCGATAATCACAGAGTATTTCGTTGAACCCGGACTGAAGCGACCGCGAATAGGGACGAATTGGGAATTTCAAATTTAGATCTGGCACACGACTTGACGCGTCAGTATTAAGCGTTCTGACCGTCAGAATTCATCCAGATTACACCCTCGGATCAGGAAAAATATCTATTTATTATCATGGGACTTTCAGCCCTGATCTATGTGCGGTGACCGCTGAACTGAAACTGGTCCGCCACGTGTGATCTGCGAACCCTGCCAGACTGAAAACTTAATACGAGGTACATCGGGTACCCATGAGCTTAAGTCTGATCGCAATCGACCAGGGGACCACCAGAAGTCAGTTTTTGGACCGAAACAGCCCTGAAATGGATAGGCAATAAGTAAACTTCGTCCCGGAGCCTATTTTCGGCATTTCCAAGCTTATAAAAGGGGTTGAAACCCTCATTTCTCCTTCACATCTGAATTTTACTAAACCCTAGAAAAGAGAGAGAGAGTTTGAGAGAAAGGGAAGAGGAGATTTTTCCCGCGTCCGAGTCCCTGACAGTGCTGCTTCAACACTTCATTCCAATCACCTGGCTGGTGATTTTTCCACTTTTTCAGGTATAGAAAAACCCCAAAAACTTGCTGATTTAGGGTTTACGTAGATTCTGAGCATGGTAGCTAACGTAATCCATGAATCAGGTTCTCTTATAGCCGTAGACGAAGCGTACACGCTCCGTTCAAAATCCCGCGACCGTAAGAGACTAGGTGAGGATTTTAGACGCTTTGATTGACGGTTTACAACGCTTTCAATGTCGTTTAATAGTAGATTATCGACGGCATCGCCGTTTGACATGTATAACATGCTCTCCGTTTCCTGTTTCGCAAATTAACGAAGAATATGAGATTTAGGGCATTTTAGTCATTTGTAGGAAGTAAGGTCTCCATGCATATTTTGCTGACGTGATTGACATGATTTGTCGCCGCATTAGAGAGTTAGGAATGCTTGCATAATCAGTTTGGCGAAGAGATTCGCCAAGTTGCGCACGTTGGGTCGACATACTATATGTGGACTTAAGTGTGTAGTGTATGTGTTTGTATAAATGCTTGTATTATTATGTATTGAATTAAATGATGTTATGTAGTAGATTGAGATTGATTTCATGATTAATATGCTGACCTGAATGATTTCCTATATGCTTACCTTATGCATGATTACACTACATGCATAGAAATACGCCTTGAAGATTTGCTTAAGTTGAATATACATGGGAAAGTATGCCTTGAAGATTTGCCTTAGTTGAATGTTATAACATGTGCTAACATGCTCACATGATGTGTTTCAATTCCAATACCCTGGTATATAGCGTTAATGTAATTCAATAGATGTGTGGGACTTGACTTAGTCCAGGCAGTCGGTAACCGAACGAATTCGTGGCTGACTGGTCATAGCCACGAACGACGCGTCGATGAATGTGATTCGTGTTGAGAGTTGGCGGCAGTGGTTAGGCCACGCGAAGTGTTTTACGCACTTCATGTCGTTCAATTCGAGATGCGATCGCGCTAGTCGAGCCCGTCAAGTAACCCGACTGGCCGATGTTTGTTCACCTTGTATGTATCATAACTGCTTGAACCTAGGGTACTGAACTTACCATTGTAAACCCTATTAACCGTGGTACCTTGATCCACGAAGACTCATGAGCCGGGTATGGTGGTATGGACACCGTGGTCGAGCTGTCGGCCTACGCTGGGGCCACAAACCTCCCCGTAGTGACCAGTGAGCACCTTGTCTCGTGAGCAGATTATGGTGGTATGGGACACTATATTCTAGCTGTCGGCCTACACTGATCAGGCGACGAGCCCTTTGTAGTGACCGCGAGCATATTCTGAGTCCACGGGAGGCGACGACCCTTCCGTGCAGTAGAGTACAGTAGGCCTGTATTGATAAGGTGATGGGGGAGCGGTGCAACGAGTGCGAGCAACAGCCCTGGCAGCCCTTGCAGTGACCTACGAAATGTACATCGTATGAGATTACTAGGAGTGACGACCCTAGACAGGATCCGTGTTGGGATTGATACAAGGGAAGTACCTTAGTTTCCCAATCTTGCTGTTTGAATGGACTAATAACAACTTGGTAATCATATCACCATAGCATTGCATGTGCCTGGAAGATGTGGAGCACTCTAGGGAGTGTGGCATGCCGCGGTCGTAAGATGTTGCCGCATGAGGGTGATCGTCGGTGAGGGCATACATCACGTCATATCATCTTGCATTAAACAACAGTATTAGGATTGTCTGATTTACTGCTTTACTATTATCGCGTGATTGAATTGTGAACATGCTAATCTTTGCTCTATGATTCCACTGAGTTGATCACTCATTCCCACGTTACGGGATGGTGTTTGCAACACCCACCAGACCCTGTTGTAGCTGCAGGTGAGGACGAGATCCAGGAGGTGGAGCCGGAGATTGACGAGGACCAGGATGAGTTCTCGTATATGCAGTATCACGACGGCTTCCCGTAGGTGACCTGGATCGAGGGGGACTTCAGTGGGACTATTTTGAACTTATTCTTTTGTTTATTTACATGTATATGAGACTCAGAGTTGTAGTCATACTTTGGTGACAGATGAGATTACTTTGTTTTTCCATACAGTGATATATATACATTGTTTAGTCTTCCGCTTGCTTTTATCACTGGATCTGAAGTATGAATTGCAGTTTTGGTATACTTTTACTCATGTGAATGCTTTAAATCAGACAACATTGAATCATAACCATTTTTGTTGCATAAGTGACGGTCTGGAACTCGGGAGTTGAGTTTATACACGACCCCCGATTTTCAGGGTGTTACAAGTTGGTATCAGAGCATGAATGAGAGTATACTGGGCCTGGGTTATGGTCTTGCGACGTACGCTGTCGCTTCCTTTGACTTAGGTGGGTGCGAGAAGGGTCTACAAACACTTCTAGGATCACAGATTCGCCGATAGGCGAAGTCTATAAGGATCGATCGCAAGATCGAATCTGTAACGTATCTCGGGTCGCGTAAAGCGACCCGAATCACTTCTAGGCTTTAGGAAGTCGGGTGGAGACGTCCTATGAGCGATTTTAAACCGCAAAAGCAACTCCTTGGGCCGTGGGATGACCACGACTCCTGTAATCAATCGCCAGGGCTTAAAAACCCCGTTTCACCAAAAATCTTCAAAATTCCTTCTCTAAACACTTCAACCTTCAGTTTCTTCTTATCCATTTCATGTTAGGCATCAAACCTAATGTGAAAATAACACAAATTAGCACATTCACTAAATTTTATAGTGAATAGTAAAATTTCATGAAAAATGGTCATAAGGCAATTCTAAATTCACTTTCTTTAGCAACTAAGGAGCTATAAAGCTGTATTGGCTCCTTCTACCCCAAATTCATATGCTGCATCATATGGTTTGGTATTCGGGATTGCGATGTGGACCCAGAAAGCCCCGAACACATGTTTGGGCTCATAGAGACCAAAATACAATGAACCAAGGGGTGGGACCTGACTTTTTGGGACCCTGGGACCATGGGGGACCAGACCCATGGGGTCCCACCGGTCAACTTGCGAGTTGACCGGCGATGCCATCGCCGGCCGGCGAGCTTAGTTGGTGCCGTCCTTCGGGCGCACCCACTTAAATAGCCTCCACATCACCCCTAGCTACCTCCCACATCACGAAAACCCCCAAAACCCACCTCTCCTTCACAAACAGCCCCCTTACATAGCCTAGAATCGATTTTCAGCAACCCATTCCAAACCCCGGCGACCCAAACCACTCTTAAACCCTTCCTTGGCCAAAACCGACCACCACCCATCATTTATTGGGTGTTGGCAGCCCCTTTCCTTGAAGATTTCCCCATTTGGAGCTCCAAAACCCCCCAAATATAGCTGAAATCGTGAGGTGCTCCATCCCATCTTTTTGTTTGTATTTTTCCCTGAAAGTACAGCCTTGGGAAGCTTGAAGCATCCCTCTACGACGCCTAGATTTCCTTTTTTCAGATTGGGCAGCCATTTCTCCGCATTTTCGGCGTTTTCCATGGCTTTTGTGGAAGCCATTTTGGGCCTTTTGTCGCTCTCATCCATCATATCTTTGATGGGTAAGAGGAAAACTGCGACAGACGAGGCTGGGCCGAGCCGCCCTGCTCGATTGAGAAGACCGCGGGGTGGTGCCGCAAGTTCAAGCACCGCCGCAGGTCCAACTGCAGTCCTGGAGTGCCGTACAAAGCGGGATTTGGATCCCCATGCACACCTTGGACGAACCATCCTATCAGAGATGCCTCATGGTGAATACACTGATCGTAGAGTGTTATTTGAGGCGGACGTAGATGGGCGATTGTTCGGCGAATATCTGTTGTTCGAACGCATTGAAGCTGCGCACTGGGGACCGATCTTTGAAGCTCGTGCTCGTGCTAATGTGAGCACCGTTCGTGCCTTCTATGCTAGCATCCAGAGTCCTACCTTGGAGCCCTTACAGTTCAAAATCCCTTTTGGTAGAGATCGGATGGCTACGATGGACGTCCGGTTGGTTGCGCGACTTCTCAACGTGCCTCTAGGTGATGTACATCCAAGTGAGAAGAATTTGAGGACTAGACGTGAGCGAGATCGCCGCACCAGGTTTCTGTGCGGTAAGTTGGTTCCATGGCAGCCTAATAATAGCCTCAAAGCGACGTACATGTCTGAGGATTTGCGCCTGTTGTATCATATCTGCACGTTCAATGTTTATCCTAGGTCGACGAACCGCATTGAATGTACACGTCTTATGGTCGATTTCTTATTTCTGGTGGCCCAGGGAGAGAACGTATGTATGGCCACTTTCATCTTACGGCAGATAGTTCTCATAGCCAGGTCGAGGAGAACATCCGAATCCCTTCCCTTTGGCCGACTCATTTGCAAGATTGCGCTCGAGTTTGCCTATAGACTTGGACCCGAATTGCCGGTATCGATTCACACCATCGATGAGTCGACAATGATTAAGATGAAGATTGGGTCGCAATACCGTGAAAATCAACTTGAAAGGGATAGTGGGGATGACTTTGATGAAGAGGAAGATCAAAGCGAAGAAGACCCTAGAGCAGAGGTTCAGGAAGAAGCAGAAGAGGAGGCTCAGGATACTGATGAGAGCCCTCCTCCTTCTGCGCAGACTACTATCGACGACTGCATTGCTCGGATGGAGGAGAGCCAGACCGCTTTGCGAAGGGAAGTCCAAGAACTTCGAGCAGAAGTCGCCGATGCCAAGGCCGTTACGAAGAAGAAGTTTGGCAAGGTGACTCGCACCTTGAAGGCAATCCTGTGTTGCTTACAGGATAAGGGTGCTCCTCCTCCGTCACCAGATTCTGACTAGCGATGCGATTTTGATGTTGTTATTAGTAGTTAGCCATTTCCTGTTTTATGTGTGTAAGCCTGTTAGGGCTAGTGCTTTGCTTATGTTGCTGTTGCTTAACTGTCTTAATTTTCATGTCATTCTAGTCATGATGCTTGTAAGGATATATCCCTTGTATTGTGACAATTTTGATTAATTGAAATGCATGGAATGCCTTTGACTCTTTAAGTGAATGATTGTAGTGTATATGTGCAATTGAGACTGACAAGGTTGCGCCCTATTTTGAATATAGGGAATGCCACCTAAGATTACGAGGAGCGCGGTTCGGCTTTCATTGTCTGAGCAGATGGATCAGACTCCTTCTCAGTCTGGCACTCGTCCGGACCCTGCTGTGGGCCCGATTCCTGAGATGGTTCGGTCGTCTCAGCCTGCTGTTGGTCCTACAGGTGGACCACCGCCATTTACACCATCTGTTAGAGAGCCACAGCGCGCATCTACTTCCGCACCTCATCCGCCACAGCCTGCTCCACCCCCTGATAGATTCGAGCAGATGATGGCTATGATGCTACAGCAGCAGCAGCTTTTGACCACTATAGTTGGGACTTTAGCCCAGGGTGGGGGTGCGACTACCTCTACTCCACCTGCACCACCTGCGCATCCAGCTGAGGATGCCTATACTTACGCTCAGGATGAGGGCATAGCACATCCTGCGCAGCCTGCTTTCCCTGCGGGGAATCCTGCCGACACACGGGGCCTTCTGGAGCGATTTCAGCGCTTGCGGCCTCCTACTTTTTCGGGTTCTCACAGACCTGAGGAGGCAGAGTTCTGGCTCGACCGAGTGTCGAAGATTCTACGCATGTTACACTGTACCGAGGCAGAGCAGGTAGAGCTGGCTACCTTCCTATTTGAGAGAGAGGCCAGTATGTGGTGGGATAGTATATTGCGGACTGTTGCCGCAGATTTCGTATGGACATGGGCAGCATTCGAGTTCCGCTTCCATGAGAAGTATTATCCCCAGACCTACAGGCACGAGAGGGAGAATGAGTTTCTCCGTCTCAGGCAGGCAGCGATGACAGTTACTGAGTATGAGCATCGGTTCACAGAGTTGGGCAGGTACGTCCCGACGATTCTGGCTGATGAGCAGATGCGCATACGGCGCTTTTTGGAGGGCTTGCGACCGGATATTCGGTCGAAGATGTGCTGTGTCAGTTTCCCCTCCTATACGGAGTTGGTTCACATGTCCATGCGGGCAGAGCAGGACGTGGATCGACTTGCGCGATCTCGAGGCCCGACTACTTCCAGGCCGCGACCGGAGTTGCCAGATAGGCCCTTCGCGGGCAAGAGGCCTCGCATTGATCCTCCTACCAGGACCACGGCGCCTGTACGACCGTTTCGGCGCCCTGATTTATCATGCACATACTGTGGGAGGACGGGCCATTTATCGCAGAGTTGCTTTTTCAGGATGCGGGACAGTGGGTTCTCGCCGCCGCAGAAGATTGATCGTGTACGTCCACAGGCGATATCAGCACCGCCTATACGGTCAGCTCCTGCGCATCCTTCGTTCAGACCTACGGTATCGCAGATTCTACAGCCACCACGGCCCTTGACACAGCGGCCGAACCGGCCACAGCAGGCTCGAGTTCATGCACTGACCGCTGAGGCAGCTACGACGCCGACTTTCCAGCACTCAGCCTTCGAGGTCACGGGCCATATCGGAGGTACTCCCGTTCTTGTCATGGTGGACACTGGTTCCATAATTTCTTTGATATCGCGTGCCGTGGTCAGACGTCTTGGGTTGTAGACTATCACTATGGATAGCGTGCGAGTCTTTGCAGCTCATGGAGATTTTTCGGATGTCACCCAGATGTGTGAGGGTTGTTTGATTGATCTGGGAGGCAGGACGATGACTCTTGATCTGGTCGTCGATCCCTCGCTCGTTTATCTCGACGTCATTCTTGGCATGGATTGGTTGACTGCAGCGAGAGCCGAGATTGACTGCGAGACTCGTATAGTCACAGCGTACGAGCCTGAGGGTGCATCCTTCACATTTCCAGTGCGGGTAAATCTTCCTTTCCGCATTCTTAGCTACGCCACTCTATTGCGCGACGCTGGTGCCCAGGTACTTGAGCAGACGCCAGTTGTTTCTGAGTTCGGGGATCTGTTCAGGAAGATCCCTGGTTTGCCGCCCCGACGTGAGATCGATTTCACTATCGATCTGGTTCCTGGTTCTACACCCGTCTCACTGCCGACGTATCGCATGGCACCATGTGAGATGGAGGAGTTGAGGACGCAGATTGATGGTCTGCTAGAGCTTGGCTTTATACGGCCTAGCGTGTCTCCTTGGGGAGCACCGGTCTTGTTCGTGAAGAAGAAGGACGGTTCGCTGCGATTGTGTATTGATTATCGCAGGCTGAACCAGCTCACGGTGAAGAACAAGTACCCTTTGCCCAGGATCGATGACTTGTTTGATCAGTTGAGAGGAGCGCAGTACTTCTCGAAGATTGATCTTCAGTCAGGATATCATCAGCTGCGCGTCAGAGATGAGGACGTGCAGAAGACAGCATTCAGGACCAGTTTTGGTCACTACGAGTTCCTCGTGATGTCGTTCGGTCTCACGAACGCACCGGCCGTGTTCATGGATCTGATGAACCGGGTTTTTTGGCCTTTCCTCTATCGATTCGTCGTTGTCTTCATCGACGACATTTTGGTATACTCTAGGAGTCGAGAGGAGCATGAGGAGCATTTGCGTTTGGTCCTGGATACGCTCAGACGACATCAGTTGTTCGCACAGTACAAGAAGTGCGACTTCTGGAAGCAGGAGGTGAAGTTTCTGGGACACGTGGTGTCCAAGGACGGCATGACAGTTGACCTGTCTAAGGTAGCTGCGGTGCAGGACTGGGAGCAGCCTGGTTCTGTCACTGAGGTGAGGAGTTTCTTGGGACTCGCTGGTTACTATCGGCGCTTCATTCAGGACTTCTAGAAGATCGCGGGACCCTTATCTCAGTTGACAGGGAAGGACGTGAAGTTCGCCTGGAATGATAGGGCGGAGTCAGCTTTTCAGGAGCTGAAGGACAGACTTACGTCCGCCCCTGTGCTAGTATTGCCAGAGCAGGGGGTTAGATACACTATATACACTGACGCGTCTAGCGTTGGTTTGGGTTGTGTCCTTATGCAGAGGGACAGGGTAATTTCGTATGCCTCGAGACAATTAAGGAAGCACGAGGAGAATTACCCTACACACGACCTGGAGTTGGCAGCCGTTATATTCGCACTGAGACTCTGGAGACATTACCTCTACGGAGAGGAGTTCGAGCTCTTTTGCGACCACAAGAGCCTCAAGTACATATTCACGCAGCGAGACTTGAATATGAGGCAGCGGCGATGGATGGAGACGCTGAAGGACTTCAAGTTTGAAGTCTCTTACCATCCTGGGAAGGCGAACCTTGTGGCTGATGCGTTGAGCCGCAAGAAGGCGATAGAGTTTGCGGCTCCGCTGATGGTTGCCGAGTGGGATATGGTTGAGTTTTTGCGAGACTTTGAGCAGAAACTCACCGTAGAAGAGCCATTTGAGTTCATCGCACATGTACAGGTGCGATCCCAGGTCGATGACAGTGTCATCGAGGCGCAGAGGGACGACGCGCATCTTACTGAGCTTCGAGAGCAGGCCAGTGATGATGCTGACGCCGACTGGCGAGTTGGTATGGATGGGGGCTTACATTACCGTGGCCGCCTATGCGTCCCAGATGTCCCTGACTTGAGACGAGAGATTCTCGAGGCTGCGCATTCTACTAGACTCGCGATGCATCCTGGCAGCACGAAGATGTATCGTGACGTGAAGAGGACGTATTGGTGGGAAGGTATGAAGACCCACATAGCTGAGTTCGTGTCCCGTTGTCTCACTTGTCAGCAGGTGAAGGCAGAGCATCGCCGACCACCTGGACTTTTGCAGCCTATGCCGATTGCAGAGTGGAAATGGGATTTCATTTCCATAGACTTCATTTCTGGGTTGCCGAAGACGAGGAAGGGGCATGATTCCATTTGGGTGATCGTCGACCGATTGACGAAGTCGGCGCACTTCCTACCGATCAGAGTTACGAACTCTGCAGACGAGCTGGCTAGATTGTATATCCGAGAGATTGTGCGTCTGCATGGAGTTCCGTTGGAGATCGTGTCGGACAGAGACACGCGGTTCACTTCTATTTTCTGGACTCGCATTCAGGAGGCTATGGGTGTGAAGTTGAAGTTCAGTACTGCCTTCCACCCACAGACGGACGGACAGACGGAGCGAGTGAACCAGATCCTGGAGGACATGTTGCGGGCTTGCGCATTTGACTTCAAGGACAGTTGGGATGACTGTCTTGCATATGCGGAGTTTGCGTACAACAATAGCTTCCAGACGAGTATCGGCATGGCACCTTATGAGGCGCTGTATGGGCGACCTTGTCGCGCACCGCATTGCTGGTTAGAGGTCGGTGAGCGCAGCTTGATTGGCCCAGAGTTGGTGTAGGTGACATCAGAGAAGATTGATATTATTCGACGTCGACTTCTTACAGCGCAGAGCAGACAGAAGAGCTACGCCGATACGAGACGGAGACCACTAGAGTTCACAGTCGGGGATCATGTGTTTTTGCGAGTTTCCCCTATGAAGGGAGTCCTTCGGTTCGGGAAGAAGGGGAAGCTGGCACCGCGATTCATTGGTCCATTTCAGATCCTCGATCGTGTGGGAGCAGTGGCTTACCGATTGGCTTTACCCACGCCCCTCGCGAGCGTCCACAACGTATTTCATGTTTCTATACTGAAGAAGTACGTTGCTGATCCTTCCCATATCATCAGATGGGAGCAGGTGCAGTTAGGAGAGGATGTTACTTATATCCTGCGACCGACACGCATCTTAGACCGGAAGGAGCAGGTACTGCGTAGCAAGGTGATTCCCCTTGTGAAGGTATTATGGACGCATCACTCTGAGAAGGAGGCTATTTGGGAGACAGAAGCCGAGATCAGAAAGAACTACCCACAGCTTCTCGAGGAGTACGAACAGGTACAAATTTCGAGGACGAAATTATTTGTTAAGGGGGGTAGATTGTAACGCCCGTGAAAAATCCGTACTTGGAATCGAGTACCGATTTGACCCGAAATCGCGTATAAATAATTTCCATGGAAATTAAACGTAAGTTAGCTAGCGCAACGCTAGAGTAGCTGGAAAATAGTCCCTGATCACTTTAAATACGTTCTACAAGACCCAAATCGAGTAGAACAGACAACTCTACAATACTCTATAACCTTGGATCAAACTCTAAGCAGGTTTGTCCTCTGGACCATATTGAACTTTTGTATTGGATTTAGACCGCGCGTCGAAGGTTCGATACCTCCTATCTTAGACCGTTAGAACCGCCCAGCTAGACTTGACAATCATCTCGAAAATCAAGTCAAACCGATAATCACAGAGTATTTCGTTGAACCCGGACTGAAGCGACCGCGAATAGGGACGAATTGGGAATTTCAAATTTAGATCTGGCACACGACTTGACGCGTCAGTATTAAGCGTTCTGACCGTCAGAATTCATCCAGATTACACCCTCGGATCAGGAAAAATATCTATTTATTATCATGGGACTTTCAGCCCTGATCTATGTGCGGTGACCGCTGAACTGAAACTGGTCCGCCACGTGCGATCTGCGAACCCTGCCAGACTGAAAACTTAATACGAGGTACATCGGGTACCCATGAGCTTAAGTCTGATCGCAATCGACCAGGGGACCACCAGAAGTCAGTTTTTGGACCGAAACAGCCCCGAAATGGATAGGCAATAAGTAAACTTCGTCCCGGAGCCTATTTTCGGCGTTTCCAAGCTTATAAAAGGGGTTGAAACCCTCATTTCTCCTTCACATCCGAATTTTACTAAACCCTAGAAAAGAGAGAGAGAGAGTTTGAGAGAAAGGGAAGAGGAGATTTTTCCCGCGTCCGAGTCCCTGACAGTGCTGCTTCAACACTTCATTCCAATCACCTGGCTGGTGATTTTTCCACTTTTTCAGGTATAGAAAAACCCCAAAAACTTGCTGATTTAGGATTTACGTAGATTCTGAGCATGGTAGCTAACGTAATCCATGAATCAGGTTCTCTTATAGCCGTAGACGAAGCGTACACGCTCCGTTCAAAATCCCGCGACCGTAAGAGACTAGGTGAGGATTTTAGACGCTTTGATTGACGGTTTACAATGCTTTCAATGTCGTTTAATAGTAGATTATCGACGGCATCGCCGTTTGACATGTATAACATGCTCTCTGTTTCCTGTTTCGCAAATTAACGAAGAATATGAGATTTAGGGCATTTTAGTCATTTGTAGGAAGTACGGTCTCCATGCATATTTTGTTGACGTGATTGACATGATTTGTCGCCGCATTAGAGAGTTAGGAATGCTTGCATAATCAGTTTGGCGAAGAGATTCGCCAAGTTGCGCACGTTGGGTCGACATACTATATGTGGACTTAAGTGTGTAGTGTATGTGTTTGTATAAATGCTTGTATTATTATGTATTGAATTAAATGATGTTATGTAGTAGATTGAGATTGATTTCATGATTAATATGCTGACCTGAATGATTTCCTATATGCTTACCTTATGCATGATTACACTACATGCATAGAAACTACGCCTTGAAGATTTGCTTAAGTTGAATATACATGGGAAAGTATGCCTTGAAGATTTGCCTTAGTTGAATGTTATAACATGTGCTAACATGCTCACATGATGTGTTTCAATTCCAATACCCTGGTATATAGCGTTAATGTAATTCAATAGATGTGTGGGACTTGACTTAGTCCAGGCAGTCGGTAACCGAACGAATTCGTGGCTGACTGGTCATAGCCACGAACGACGCGTCGATGAATGTGATTCGTGTTGAGAGTTGGCGGCAGTGGTTAGGCCACGCGAAGTGTTTTACGCACTTCATGTCGTTCAATTCGAGATGCGATCGCGCTAGTCGAGCCCGTCAAGTAACCCGACTGGCCGATGTTTGTTCACCTTATATGTATCATAACTGCTTGAACCTAGGGTACTGAACTTACCATTGTAAACCCTATTAACCGTGGTACCTTGATCCACGAAGACTCATGAGCCGGGCATGGTGGTATGGGACACCGTGGTCGAGCTGTCGGCCTACGCTGGGGCCACAAACCTCCCCGTAGTGACCAGTGAGCACCTTGTCTCGTGAGCAGATTATGGTGGTATGGGACACTATATTCTAGCTGTCGGCCTACACTGATCAGGCGACGAGCCCTTTGTAGTGACCGCGAGCGTATTCTGAGTCCACGGGAGGCGACGACCCTTCCGTGCAGTAGAGTACAGTAGGCCTGTATTGATAAGGTGATGGGGGAGCGGTGCAACGAGTGCGAGCAACAGCCCTGGCAGCCCTTGCAGTGACCTACGAAATGTACATCGTATGAGATTACTAGGAGTGACGACCCTAGACAGGATCCGTGTTGGGATTGATACAAGGGAAGTACCTTAGTTTCCCAATCTTGCTGTTTGAATGGACTAATAACAACTTGGTAATCATATCACCATAGCATTGCATGTGCCTGGAAGATGTGGAGCACTCTAGGGAGTGTGGCATGCCGCGGTCGTAAGATGTTGCCGCATGAGGGTGATCGTCGGTGAGGGCATACATCACGTCATATCATCTTGCATTAAACAACAGTATTAGGATTGTCTGATTTACTGCTTTACTATTATCGCGTGATTGAATTGTGAACATGCTAATCTTTGCTCTATGATTCCACTGAGTTGATCACTCATTCCCACGTTACGGGATGGTGTTTGCAACACCCACCAGACCCTGTTGTAGCTGCAGGTGAGGACGAGATTCAGGAGGTGGAGCCGGAGATTGACGAGGACCAGGATGAGTTCTCGTATATGCAGTATCACGACGGCTTCCCGTAGGTGACCTGGATCGAGGGGGACTTCAGTGGGACTATTTTGAACTTATTCTTTTGTTTATTTACATGTATATGAGACTCAGAGTTGTAGTCATACTTTGGTGACAGATGAGATTACTTTGTTTTTCCATACAGTGATATATATACATTGTTTAGTCTTCCGCTTGCTTTTATCACTGGATCTGAAGTATGAATTGCAGTTTTGGTATACTTTTACTCATGTGAATGCTTTAAATCAGACAACATTGAATCATAACCATTTTTGTTGCATAAGTGACGGTCTGGAACTCGGGAGTTGAGTTTATACACGACTCCCGATTTTCAGGGTGTTACACCATGACCGTGCCCGAGCCCGTGCACGGTGTTTTAGTGCTACGCACTGAAACACGCAAGTTTCATTCTCCTTTGTACCATGTGGGCAAGTATTATAATACTCCACCACAATCATTTAAACTACAAAATTTTCTTCTCTTTTTCCAATGTGGGACTATTCCCAAAAACTCACAAAAAATATTTTTTTTTTCCAAACAACTTTTTATATATTATATTTTTATTATTAAAATATATTTTATTAAAATCAATATATATATATTTTTAACAATCAACCACTCCACAAATTTTCCAGAGTTCCAAATTGCGTTAACCGACCTATTCCCTTCATGGTTACTCTACATGGAACCTTAAGAAAAAGACTTATTTTATCGCGGAAGCAATTCTCCCGTAACCCATCAACGAACCAATTCAATGGAGGAGAAGGAGATGAATTAAGCTTTAATGACAACTTATTACATGGGTGATTCAACATAGTGTTAATTATTTTTTTTTTATTTGGTTTCCAAAATTATTTATGAAATATTTTCCAACATGTCTTATTTTCAAGATAAACATGTTAAGAAATTATAATCGGATACACCGAAAATATAAAATTAAATCGAAAATATTTCACCAGGCTAAATCACATATAAAAAATACGCTGTCCTTAAAGCGTGATTCGCCCCCTTATAAACTGCTGACGGGTTACAGGCGAATTGCTTCCAGGATAAGACAAGCCTACTGGACCCAGCGTGCAGCAATCACAATCGGTCCACTGTGGAACAATTTCAACGCAGTAGATTCATTCTGGTAGACTCAGATGATTGAGATGTTTTATAGTTTGTATCTGACTTGATGAGAGAGAGAGGTGTGTATTGAGATTCTTTAAACGGATTGGTACGGTCCAGTTTATATAGGCATTAGGAGTGGACCGTTGCTAGGCGCCTGTTCGCGTAAGGTTGCACCGTTTCACGCTGGTTCGCGTACGTTCGCACCTTCTCGCACCGATTTGCATAAGGTCGCACCATATTGCACCGCGATGGCACCGTATCGCGTAAGGTCCCGAGGGAGCGACTACTCTGCGACACGATGGGCATGTGCGAAGTGCAAAGTACTCCATCTAATGCCACTACAACTACACTGCCTCACTGCCCACACCCACGCCCGTGCCCGTGCCCGAGCCCGAGCGCGAGCGCGCGCACACGTGTGTGCGTGTTCCAGTGCATAGCACTGGAACACGCAACCCATATATCACCTCCTCCAAAAGTTCCAAGTAAGAATACTTTACACAACATCTCATATAAACCACAAAATGATTTCAATCATTTTCGATGTGGGACAAAGCACACACCGCACTTTTTAAGTCAAAATTTTTAAAAAGAATTTTGGCGGGAAATTTCTGAAATTTTGAAATTTTAAAATTTTTATTTTTATTATTTTTATTTTTTATTGTTATTTTAAAAAACCAAAGATTTTCAACAATCCCCCATTGGTTTTTTAAAACAATAAAAACTCTGCCAGAATAATAATAGTTATTATACATAAAGAAAGATATCTTGTGATTTGAATCTTTCCTTAGTGTAAGTATTTTAAAGTTATTTCGAAATTTCTGGTTGCCGCAGCATTAAACCATCTATTCCTACATGATATAACCGAAAATACCACACACATAATAGCTCCTGCGTTAGATGTTCCTTTATAATCTCGCTTAGCACTTTTAATGGTCATATGCTTTTCCTGTTTCATGAACGATCCCGAGATAACTCTAACTCTCTTTAGAAGCGGCACCACTTCTACATTCACATAGGTGAAATCCTTCCAGTGTTTCCGTTTAAAAACACTTGTCCTGTTTGACTGGACTTCATTAAGAGTTTAATACTCATCCCTCTTTTCAAACGGCCAGCACTATCATCCTGGATGAGGTTTATTTATTTAGTGGTAAAACTTTTCACTTATCAGTGAATCGTTGTTACCCATTAAACCCAATATTTAGAGATTTTCTAATTTAGGGTTGAGTTTCTTTCACTAGTGAAACTTTAAGTAAAGAGTTTCAACCCCATCCCTCTAGATGTTGTCATTACTACCTCTCTCGTAAGAGGTTTAGTAAAAAGATTAGCCATGTTATTACTTGAATTTACATAAGAGATCGCAATGATTCCAGCTTGAATCAATTGTCTTACATAGTCATGTCTCAAACTTATGTGTCTGGACTTTCCATTATAGGTACCGCTATAGGCTCTCGCTAGAGTGACTTCACTATCACAATGAAGTGAAACAGCTGGTATAGGCTTCGCATAAAATGAGATTTCTAATAGAAGATCTCTCAACCACTCAGCCTCTTTGCCTATAGCAGCTAAAGTTATGAACTCAGATTCCATAGTTGAGTGCGTAATGCAAGTTTGTTTCTTAGATCCCCAAGATACAGCTGCACCTCCTAGGGTGAATATCCACCCAGTAGTGGACTTGTTGTCCCCTGCACTCTATATCCAACTTGCATCGGTATATCTTTCCAATACTTCTGGAAATTTTGAGTAAAATAGCCCTAGTTCTTTGATTTCTTTAAGATAATCTAGAATTCTACTTACTGCTTTCCAGTATTCAACACTTGGATTACTCGTAAACCTACTTTATTTACTCACAGCATATGCTATATCCGGTCTTGTGCATTGCATTGCATACATAAGACTGCCTATAGCACTAGCATACTCTAGTTGTGCAACTGCTCTTCCACTGTTTTCTTTTAATTTGATACTTGGATCAAACGAGGTTTTTGCCTCTTTAATATTCAAGTGATTAAACTTGTTTATTACTTTCTCAATATAATGAGACTGGCTTAATGCGAAACTCCCACTATGTTTTTTAACTTTGATACCTAATATGGTATCCACTTGTTCAAAATCTTTCATTTTGAAAAATGAAGAGAGAAACTTTTTTGTTTCAGTTACACCTTCTATTTTATTACTGATTATTAACATATCATCTACATACAAGCATATGATTACAATATAATCATTACATACTCTTGAATATATGCATTTGTCAGCAATATTATGTTTAAAACCATAAGACAGAACTTTAAAATCAAATTTATTATGCCACTATTTTTATGCTTGCTTTAATCCATATAAAGACTTAACAAGTATACACACTTTTCTATCATTTCCTGGTAGAACAAACCCTTCTGGTTGTTCCATGTAAACCTCTTCATCGAGATCACCATTTAGGAATGCTGTCTTCACGTCCATTTGATGGATATGAAGATGATATATAGATGCTAGAGCGAATAAGATTCTAATCGATGTTATTCGAGCTATTGGTGAGTAAGTGTCAAAATAATCGATTCCTTCTTTCTGTCTGAAACCCTTAGCAACTAATATTGCCTTAAAGGTTTGAATTGTACCATCTGTGTGATATTTTTTCTTAAATACCCACTTACAACTTATTAGTTTAGAACCTGGAGGTAGATCTACCAATTCCCATATTTAGTTAGACATTATTGAATCTATTTCATCATTAATGGCTTCTTTCCAAAAAGCAGAGTCTTTTAAAGACATAGCTTCACTAAAGGTTTTAGGTTCATTTTCTATAGTTAAAACCATAGGTATTTTCCTAATTACCTTCTCTCTATCACCTTCAACTAGATGAAAAGAGAGTCGTTGAGAGTCTATTTGATCAGGATCAAGACTCTTTTCTACTCTTGCTCTTTGACTTCTACGAAGTTCACTAGGTGTTTTTTCTTCTATTTGTGTTTCTACTATAGTTCCATTAAGAGATTGAATCTCATTATTCTTTTTCTCCGTGAATATAGAATTCTCAAAGAACTCTATATTTCTAGACTCTATGATTACATTGGTGTCTAAGTCTATAAGTCTATAGGCCTTACTATGTTGTGCATATCTTACAAGGACGCACTCGATAGCTCTTGGTCCTAACTTAGTTCTTTTAGGTTTTGGAGTTCTACAGTATGCAAGAAACCCCCATACTCTAAGATACCCTATGTTTGGTTTTCTTCCTTTCTATATTTCGTATGGAGAGGTCTTGATTTTCTTAGAAGGAATTCGGTTTAAAACATGACATGCGGCTAACAGTGCCTCTCCACATAGGTTTAATGGCAACTGTGCTTGTATTAGCATTGAGTTGACCATTTCTACTAATGTCCTATTTTTTCTCTTTGCTACACCATTTTGTTTTGGTGTATAGGGTGTTGTGCACTGATGTATAATGCCATGTTCTTCACAAAAGTTAGAAAATTCATTAGAGAAATATTCTCCTCCTTTTTCACTACGAAGGATTTTAATATGTTTGTCTAATTGATTTTCTACTTCAGATTTATAGATCTTGAATGTATTAAATGCTTCATCTTTCGATTTTAGCAAATATACATATACATATCTTGAACAGTCATCTATAAACGTTATAAAGTACCTTTTACCTCCACCGGTAAGAACGTCATTTAGTTCACATATGTCAGTATGCACTAGGTCTAACATTTGAGATGATCTCTCAACACTAGGGAATGGTTTCTTGATTATTTTAGACCGTATGCACACTTCACATTTATCTTTATGACTATCATTGTATGATATTAGCCCGTTCTTAGCCATGAGTTTTAGGGTACTGTAGCCAATATGGGCTAGTCTACCATGTCATAACGTCACAGACTCAATCATGTAAGCAGAAGAATTCTTTTCATTTAAAGAAAGTTTGATCATCCCATTACAAGCATATCCCTTACCCACAAAGTTTCCATTTTTAGACAAGATCAGCTTGCCTGATTCAAACACAACCCTAATCCCAGGTTTACTTAAGAGATCCCCTGAGACTAGATTCCTCCTTATATCTGGGACATGCAGTACGTTAGTCAAGATTACCTTCTTTTCAGAGGTAAAGAGTAATTCCACGGTTCCTTTTCTTACAACTTTCGACTGTCCTTCATTTCCCATTTGAACCTCCTGACCATTGGTCTCGTCTTCATAGATTTTGAAGGCAGATCGATCATTGCATACATGGACTGTGGCACCTGTATCATACCATCAACCGAGAATTTTCTCTTTAACTAGGTTCACTTCTGTGACCATGACTACGATGTCATCGTCTACTGCATTAGCCTCTTTCTTAGGCTTTTTTCGGTCCCTACAGACTCGAGTGAAATGCCCGGTCTTGCCGCAGACATAGCAAGCTCCTTTAGGTTTGCCATTTTTCTTTTTTTGGGTTTTCTTAAATTTTCCTTGATCTTTATTAGGTTTAAGGGAATCTGCTTTCTCATATGCATTATTTTGGGATGGTCGTTCTACTGCGTTCACCTTAGATGAGGATGCACCACAAGCATCATCCTTTTTATCTCGGTTACCAGATTCTTCTTCAATACGAAGATGCTTTTGGATTTGTTCCAGGGTCAACTCATCAGACTTATGCAGTAGTTTCTTCCTATAATCTTTCCAACTTGGAGGTAATTTTGTGATTATAGCTCCGACCTGAAAGGATTGAGGGAGATCGATTTTGATAGCTTTTATTTTATTTACAATAAGTTACAATTCCTGGATTTGGGGAAGCAGTGGTAGATTATCTACCATCGTGAAGTCGAAATACCTGGCAATTAAAAATTTCTGTGTACTTTCCTCTTCAGCCTTGTACTTGTATTCCAGTGCACTCCAAATTTCTTTTGCTGATGTGGTCCCTGTGTACAAATCGTACAATCGATCAGAGAGAGCATAGAGGATGTGGCCACGACACAACAATTCATCTTCTTGTCACTTGATCCTAGCAACAATTTTTTCAGGAGTGTCAGTGTCTGTTGCTTCAGGCAGAGGCTGGAGAGAAGGGTACAGGATGTAGTAGATCTTTAGAGCGGTTAGCAGGAATTTCAATTTGTCTTGCCATCTGGTGAAATTCGAACCATCGAATCGATCCAAACGGATCAGATCTTGGTTCATCAATTTAACTGATGAAACGCTTTCGGTGTCCATCGAATCACGCATTAAGATTGTTAAAAAATTATAATCGGATACACCGAAAATATAAAATTAAATCAAAAATATTTCACCAGGTTGAATCACGTATAAAAAATACGCTGTCCTTAAAGCGTGATTCGTCCCCTTATAAACTGCTGACGGGTTACAGGCGAATTGCTTCCAGGATAAGACAAGCCTACTGGACTCAGCGTCAGCAATCACGATCGGTCCACTGTGGAACAATTTCAACGCAGTAGATTCGTTCTGGCAGACTCAGATGATTGAGATGTTCTATAGTTTGTATCTGACTTGATGAGAGAGAGAGGTGTGTATTGAGATTCTTTAAACGGATTGGTACGGTCCAGTTTATATAGGCATTAGGAGTGGACCGTTGCTAGGCGCCTGTTCGCGTAAGGTTGCACCGTTTTATGCTGTTCGTGTACGTTCGCACCGGTTTGCATAAGGTCGCACCATATCGCACTGCGATCGCACCATATCGCACCGTATCGCGCCGGTTCGCGTAAGGTCGCGAGGGAGCGACACGATGCGCACGTGCAAAGTGCAAAGTGCGTCATCTAGCGCCACTACAGCCACATTGCCCATGCTCACGCCCATACCCGTACCTGAGCACAAGCGTGCACGCGCATGCGTGCACGCAACCCGTATATCACCTCCAAAAGTTCCAAGTAAGAATACCTTACACAACATCTCATATAAACCACAAAACGATTTCAATTATTTTCGACGTGGGACAAAGCACACACCGTACTTTTTAAGTCAAAATTTTTATAAAAAAATTTGGCAAGAAAATTCCTAAATTTTAAAATTTTAAATTATTTATTTATTTATTTTTATTTTTTTTGTTATTTTTAAAAACCAAAGATTTTCAACAAAACATATAACATTGGTTTTACATTATCTTCAGAAGCGGCCAACTTGTTTTCTTTTTTTCTTTTTTTTTTTTGGATTAGCTTGTTAGTACAGGCCCATGTCAGTACACACTCCATGTTAGCCACCCCCTCTAGGGATCAATACCAAGACCTCAAGTGTCGAAACGAGGACTCAGTCTGCCAGTTGAGCTATGGATCTGGGTGTCATAAGCGGCTAACCTGATGTTAGAGCCATATGATTTCAACGTGGGGCCCACCTTTTGGATGGCTATATGAACGCAACTACAAACGCATTTGAACACTGCTCTTTCCAAAGTACACGTGAAAATACAAGATAGATACGTATCCTAACGGATAAGAGGAAAAGTTCGGTTCTCACCGTTGAAAAAAAGAGGCCGTACATAGGACAAAATCAAGCAACTCACGTTATCACCGCCCATTACGTATTATCTTTTTGTTCTTCCATGACCTTTATCCAGTACCGGTTCTCACATTTTTCTTATTTTTTGTTCAAGTGGGTCCACCATTGATTGATCTAAAGCACTGATATTGTGGCCCCAAAATTATCCATGCACCAAAATCTCCCATTGCTATAGTTACTATCTTGACCGTTCATTTGCTTGCCACTAATTGTAGGGTTACGATCTCTTTTTCTATCGGGGAGATTTTTACCATGGACCATTCGGAGTGTGGCCCACCATATCAAATCATGGATAACAACGCCATGGGTCCCACTTGTAGAAAATGAAAACCCGCGTAGATTATTCTCGAGTCGAGCATTGTAAGTAGAACTACGGTCGTGAAATGCTCCTGATCTCATGCATCGCACGGCTGTCTGGTGATCCCTCCTTTGATATAGTGGGCCACCAAAGGATGCAGCAAAGCCTAAGATTGGTTCGATTGGAATGTCCTAAATTTCAATGTATGTGATTGTCATAGGTATTTGAGGCCACTGATCAATAGATCAATGGTCCTGATCATCCCTTAAGGTGGGTCATGTGTCATGTTTACGGTGGGGATGGCAGAGTCTACAGACCAAATAAACCGGTACATGTACTCCCATTAGTATCATAACCGTCCACACGGTGCCAATATAGCACTCGTGATTGCCCATAAGGTGGACCACACTGTTTAGAAACGATGGCTAGAAAAAGACAAGTCGACTGTCCATTTGTTTCATATGTTGTGGGCCACCTTATGTATAAAATTCCGTTTTTTTTTTAACAAACCAGATCTAATTTCTGTGTCCCACACGATGGAAAGATCGAATCCCTCACACGTTTTCCAAATTGACACGTGTTGTTTAGGTGGATGTGCATGGCGGACGCGAATTGCCTGTCGACCCACATGAAGTTCCTGTATGTGGGGCTCACTGAGATGTATGTGAGAAATCCACTTCGTCCATCAGTTTCCCAAGCTCGCAATAGGAGAGGGATCCAAAATTCAGGCAGGTCCAAAAATCATGTGGATCGCACCATACAAACAGTGGGGGATTGAACGCTCACCATTGAAAACTTTGTGTGGGCCACAGAAGTTTTTGATCAGGATGATATTTATACCTACGATTTATCCCGATGAAAATAACCTTATGAACGGCTCTAGAAAAAATTCAACAGTGGACGTTTCTATTCTCACTTTTTCCAGACGTGTGGCCCACCTGAACTTTTGATCTGTCTGATTTTTGAATTTCTTTCCTACCGTAAGATTTATAAACTTACATACGGAGTAGATTTCTCACGGGCATATCTGTGGGCCCCACATGGCTTCCAACTTCCCGTAGGCCAGGCAATTCCTGTTCGTGCATGGGCGATGGCTCTAGAAGGGAAGCGGATTGGCTGGTGTACCACACACCAGTAGCTACCGTAGGCACGCGCCGTGCGAAGACGAGCACGGACGCTTTTCGAGTTCAGAGTTGTACGAACGGTTCAAAGGAGATCAAAGTTATATGGGCACCACGGTTATGCATTTATTATATCTCCATCTGTTTTTTGAGATCATTTTAGAGCATGATTAAAAAAATGAATCATATTCAGAGATCATCTGGACCACACCACAAATAGCAACGGAGATAATGATTTTCATAGTTAAAAAATATGTAGGGCCCACCATAACATTTATTTTTCATCCAATCTATTTATAGAGTCAAAAAGATCTGGATGAAGGGAAAAAATAAATTTTATATTTATCCAAAACTTATGTGATCTGAAAAAGGATTTTAATGGTATACATTTAATCTTCCAGTACTTTTTGTAGTGTGGTCCACTTGATAGTTAGATCTACCTTATTTTTCTTCTTAAGCCTTAATACAAGCTTGCTAAATGGATGGACGGTTTGGATATAATACGTGCCTCGTGATTAGACCCACAGAACTTGCTGACGTCAATATAGCAACTATATAGCTAATGTGAGGTACACCAACCAATCCGCTTCCTCTAGAAGTATGGTTGTATATCGAGATAAGTCAAGTCGAGGTGGGTCAAGCTTGGCTTGGCTTGTCCGTGCTCTCCTGGAGCTTGGTTTGTTTGCCAAACTCTTCGAGTCAAGCTTAAGGCGTGCTAATGGATTAAGTCGAGGCCAAGCTTACCTCGAGTTGAGTTAAGCTTACTCCTAACTTGACCTAATCTAGCACTTGACTCGACCCGGCATCCCGACCCAACCTGTGCCCGACTTAACCCGGCCACTTGACCCAATTGACCTAACCCTCAAATAAAATATTCTATATATATATATATATATATATATAAGTCCCGGTCTCCTGCGTACAAGGCTGCACGGAGCTTTCATGCAAGCATTCATGTGAGCTGTCGGATTACACCCACGGCTGGGATTCAACGACATTGAGAATAAGAGACTCGAAAATTATGACTCACACCGAGACTCTTACGCTCACAAGGATGGCATGATGTACGGAGTTAGGTAACTATTGGATGGTGCTTTATGAGCCGATCATGATGTATTTGTTTTATCCATGCCGTTCATCTAATTTTTCAGATCATTTTTAAACATTAGTATATATATAAAAAAAAGGCAGATCCAAATCTCAAATGGACTACGCCACAGGACAACAGTGCTAGTTAAACACCCTTTGTTAAAAACTTCCTAGGGTCCATTATAGGGTTTCTTTGCCATCCAATTTGTTCGTTAGGTCACAAAGACTTGAATGATGAGAAAAAAAATAAAAAATCAATTTCATCCAAAAACTCGTGGCCCTTAAAGAAGTTTTTAATTGTGAGTGTTGAATCACCATTGTTTCTTGTGGTGTGGTCCATTTGAGATTTAGATATACCTCATTTTTAGGTTATGCATTAAAATAAGCATTCAAAATGAATGGACGGCATGGATTAAACACGTATATCATGGTGAGGCTAGAGTATCCTGTAGTAGTCATCGGGTGATGCTACCTTAAATTCAATCCGTGTCCTCTGGATGCATGGGTACCACCCT
Organism: Magnolia kwangsiensis; assembly: GCA_037074715.1. NCBI lineage: Eukaryota > Viridiplantae > Streptophyta > Magnoliopsida > Magnoliales > Magnoliaceae > Magnolia > Magnolia kwangsiensis. The sequence continues at coordinate 132,692,718 of CM073576.1, read as the reverse complement.
CATCAGGACGGAAGCTCATTACATAGTGAGTAACCAAGTAGGCTTACCATACTGAGTAAAATCTGTCGAGCCAACTATAATTTACCTATTTTATCCACTTCGTTCATCTAATTTACTAGATAAGATTACACAGACATGGATGAACTTAAATATCAGCTTGAGCCAAAACTTTTCTGGCCAGAAGAATTTTTCAAAGGCAAACATTCAATTTACATTGTTTCCTGTTTCCTGTGGTGTGCTCCACTTGAGCTTTGGATATGCTTCAATTTTGGGTTCAGCCCATAAATTGAACTGGAAAAATGGATGGAAGGCGTGGATAAACCACACACATTGATGGTGGGCCCGCCCAACGTAGTTTTGCTCAACATGATAAAAGCCTACTTTGTAACTCAGTACGCAATTTGATTTCATCGGACCTGGTTAGAGACGGACGATTCTAATGGTGCCTCTTTGGGGCCCACTGTGATCTATATGTTTTATCCACCTCATCCATATTTTTGGACAGATTATTTTAATGCATGAGCCCAAAAATGAGGCACATCTGATGCTCAAGTGGACCACCCCACATGAAGCATGAACGCACACAACATTTATTCGCATTTGAATAAAAGTAGTTGGATCACACCAATCGTTCCACCATCATTGTCGTTGCCTGCAGTGGGGCCCACTGTGATCTATATTCTCTATCCACTTTGTACAACTATTTTAACAGATAATTTTAGAGTTTGAGACCAAAAATAAAGTATATCCAAACCTCAAGTGGACCACATCACAGAAACAGTGTGAATTAAATGAATACCATTGAAAAATGCTTGGGGGCCATAGAAGTTATGTATCAAGCTAATATTTGTATTTTTCTCTTCATCCATATATGTGTGATCTTATGAATAGGTTGGATGACAGTTAAATATTATTGTGGGCCCTAGAAAAGTTTCAACGATGGAAATCATTATTTCCATTGTTTCCTGTGGAATGGTCCACTTGGGCTTTGAATATGCTTCAATTTTGGGCTCAACCCATGAAATGAGATGAAAAAACAAATGGACGGCATGAATAAACCACGTACATTTATGGTGGTTCCAACAGAATCTACTTAGAATGATAAAAGCATACTGAGTAATTCAGTACGCAATCCAATTTCATATATCGTGTGTGCGAAGGAAGCGGATTGGTTGGTGTGTTAATATCACCAAGTTATGTGGGTCCATCATGAGGTATGAGTTATATCCAAACCGTCGGTCCACTTGGTTATCTACTCTTAATACTTGAGCATAAAAATAAAAAAGATCCAAAAACTAAGTGGACCACACTATAAAAAGCAGTGGGGGGTTGAAAGCCTACCATTGAAACCTTTTTTGAGTTCACAAAAATCATAGATTAATATGATATTTTTTCTTCTCTTCATCCAGGTTTGTGTGACCTGATGAACAGATTGGATGGAAAGTAAACTTTACAGTCGGCTTACGAATGTTTTAACTATGAGAATCATTGGCCCATTGTTAAAAACTTTTTGAGGGCCACAAGTTTAATTTGGATGAATTGGATATTTTTATTTTCTCATCATCCATGTCTATGTGACCTAACGAATACGTTGGATTGCAAATAAACATTATAGTGGGCCCTAAGAATTTTTGACGATGGGTGTTCAATCACAACTGTTTTCTTATGGTGAGGTCCATTTGAGATTTGAATCTACTTTGTTTTTAGGCTCATGGTTGAAAATGATCTGAAAAATTAGATGAACCGCATATATAAAACAGGTACATCATGATCGAACCAAAGAGCATCGTCTAATAATTTTTGAGCTATACAACATGCAATTCCATAAGAGTACGAAAGTATCGCCAGGAGTCATTATTTTGGAGGCTCTCTCATTCTCACAAATGTTGAATCCTAGCCGTGAGTATAATCTAACAGCTTATATGAAAAGCTCGCATAAAATCTCCATTTATATAAATATACACACACACAGAAACGCTCACCTGCGAACTAGTTCGTAAGTATTACGTGCGAACTAGTTCGTACGTATTATGTACGAACTTTTTTGAGAACTCATCATAGGTGATGTGGATCCAAAATCTGAACCGTTCATGTGAAGCAGCACCTCGTGAAACCCTTAGGCCCAAGCTTTACTTTGATCTAAAACTTTAATAGGCCATGAAAAATGAAAACAGTTTCCTCCCTTGATTTGTATTTCTCTTTGCTATGGCCCACCAGAATTTTAGATTGGGGTGAAAATTTGTCACATGGGGTTTCATGAGATTCCGCATCACATGGACTGTTTAGATTAGACACTCATGACACATGTGCAAAGGTGCACACGTGCATAGGTGCGTAGGGGAGCATGACTCTCTCTCTCTCTCTCTCTCTCTCTCTCTCTCTCTCTCTCTCTCTCTCTCTCTTGCCATGGGTGTTTAATCTGAATGGTCCATGTGATGCAGAATCCCATGAAACCATATGTTGCAAATTTTCACCCCGATCTAAAATTCTGATGGGCCATAGCAAAGAGAAATGCAAATCAAAGGAGGAAACTGTTTTCATTTTTCATGGCCCATCAAAGTTTTAGATCAAAGTAAAACTTGGGCCAAGAGGTTTCACAAGGTTCTGCTGCACATGAACGGTTCAGATTTTGGATCCACATCACGTATGATGGGTTCTCAAAAAAGTACTACGAACTGGTTCCCAAGTAAGCGTTTCGGAGATATATATATATATATATATATATATATATATATATATATATATATATATATATATATATATATATATATATATATATATATATTAGAGTTGAGCCGAGGACCTTTAAGTTGCGTCAGATTCAAGTTCAGTCGAGTCAAGCCCTGCTATGGTCGAACTTGTTTTCAAAACAAGCTGGGTAGCATGAAGGCTTGCGAGGCCAAGCGCGCGACCAACTTAGCTCATGTAAAGCCATACCAAGAGCTAGCGTTGGCATCATCGGATGAAGAGTCAGTTTCGTTCAATGTCTTTAGTGAAAGTCAGGAGTCGTGTTCATGCAGAGTTCGTTTGGCCTCTCCCGCTATGTAGGATCCAGCGTGTGTCCCTATTTGCTGAGGCCCACATGTTGAGATAGGCCAATGATTATGAGCCGTACATATTATCACTACTATCGTAAATAAGAAATTATTTCATAATCGCTTTTCAGTAATGATCTGAACATTTGATTTTTGAAGTTGAATGCTAAGGCATTGTAATTTTCTTTTTATTGTTCTAAATTTACATAACCCATTCACCGTTCGTTTGGCCAACACGGCGTAGAATCTAAAGCGTGGACGGTGTCTATTGTCAGAAGATATAGCATGTGGACCATCGTGGGCAGGGATGGATTCTTGTTTTCATGTCGCGACGGAGAGAAAATAAACAATTTCTTGTACTTTCCTGGAACCTATTACCCGGGTAATATATATGCAGTGGGTGTTTCTCCAACCGTGGGGCTACCTTGATGTATGTTTAGTACATCCACACCGTTCATTATTATTATTATTATTTCAACTCATTCTAGGGCATGGTCCCACAAATAAGTAGATCCAAATCTCAGTTAAATCATACAACATTAAAACTTTTTTAGGGCCACAAGCCGGCATCATTCAAAAAAACAAAAGTTTTAGATGAATTTAACGTGGAGTATTTTCTCAATCTCACATTCAGTAATATTTTTAAGGTAGGATTTAATTCCATTTTTATTTTTCCCTCACACAACAAAACCCATGACCTTAGTGTTAAAATTCATGTGAGTCTACTACTAAGCGATACAGAGAGTCAATCTTGGCTGCCAGACAAATTCTATTTAAAAGCTGAGATCATCAAATGGTGCCCACACAACTGGACATCATGGTAAGTTCTCGAGAGGTCGACGTCATATATATATATATATATATATATATGACGTCGACCTCTCGAGAACTTACCATGATGTCCAGTTGTGTGGGCCCATTTGATGTGTGTTGAACATCACCAGCATGTATTTCATGGGTACCCTTTAAGTTACAGGATATTCTAAAAATCCGCGTATGGAACCCAGGTGGGTTATACCATTTAAAACCCCACTTGAGTTTTGGATACTACTTAAACTTGATCTAACCCCTTAACTAAGTGGGACACACACAATGAATAGTCTAGATTTATGAACCACAGCTCAGTGGGCCCAATAACTAATTATGAATGTTTTAATGGAGGATAATCTCTCTCAACTATTGTATGTGTTGTGGCCCACCCAAGTCATAAATTAACTTGATTTTTAAGCCCATAGCCCACCATGAAATGGTGCATTTGACTGATGGGGTAGATGTTTAACATAATCACGATGGGGCCCACACAAGTAGACCTCATGGAAAGTTCCCATGTGGTTTGATATATACACACACACACCATACATGGAACTCAGGTGCGCCATACCATCTAAAATCATGTAAATACATTCCTAAAACATATAAAAGCATGTGGTGGGGCTCACCTAAAATTTTGATGCATCTGAAAGTTAGTCTGACCCCTCATCCAAGTGGGAACATATAATGGATAGGCTGGATTTGTGAACCACATCTCAATGGGCCCAAAAAATGATTATGAATGTTTTAATGGAGGGTAACCCCTCTCAACTTTTGTGTGTAGTGTGGCCTATAAAAGTCACGGATTGACTTGATTTTTAAGCCCTAGTCCCACCATAGGATGGTGTATCTAACTGATGGGGTAGATGTTCGACATGCATCACGGTGGGCCCACACAACTTGACCTCATGGGAAGTTCTTGTGAGCTTGACCACATATAACCTTTTGCCACACACACACACCCCCCATGAGGTCGAGCTATGTGGGCCCCATCGTGATGTATGTCAAACATCTACCCCATCAGTCATATGTGCCATTCCATGGTGGGCCATGGGTTTAAAATCAAGTCAATACATGACTTGGTTGGCCCACACCACATACAATTGTTGAGAGGGATTACCTTCTTATTAAAACATTCATAATAATTTATTGGGCCCATTAAGATGTAATTTACAAATCCAAACCATCCATTGTGTGTATCCCACTTGGATGAGGGTCATACCAAGTTTCAGTCGCATCCAAAACTTAGGTGAGCCCTATTAAGTGATTTTATATGTTTTAGGCATGTCTTTATATGGTTTTAGATGGTATGGCTCACTTGAGTTCCATATATAGCTGATTTCTGGGAAATCCCATAACCTAAAAGCGACCCATCAAATGCACAATGTTGATGTTCAACACACATCACAGTGGGGTCCGCTCCAACTTTCGATCTGCTCATTTTTTTCCTCATGTCCTAAAATGATCTCTAAAAATGGATGGACGATGTAAATACAACAAATACATCAAGGTGGGCCCACAGAACTTGGTGACATCACTTCAAGTCTCACTACTTAACTTGGTAGTAGCTAATCCGCCTCCCTCGGCATGAGTATAGGAGAGAGTCATTCTTTTATAAAAAAAAGACTCTCTTGCTTCTTGCGGCCTAATTCAAGCCATTTTCGTCATCTCACGGTTCATGTGAAAGCTAGCTTATAACCTCCTTGCGGTACGGTATGCAGAAGACCGACTCTCTCTCTCTCTCTCTCTCTCTCTCTCTCTCTCTCTCTCTATATATATATATATATATATATATATATATATATATATATATATATAATAATAATAATAATAATAATAATAATAATAATAATAAAACATCCTTATTTCTACAATCAGCTATAATTTTTTATTTTTTTTAAAAAATTCACATAACCCATTCAGTGTTCATTTGGCCAAAATGGCGTAGAATCTGAAGTGTGGACGATGTCGATTATCAGAAGATATAGCATGCAGTCCATCGTAGGCAGGGACAAACTCTTGTTTTTATGTCGTGATGGAGAGAAAATAAACAATTTCTTATACTTTCCTAGAACCCATTACCCGGGTAATATCATAGTTGGTGTTTCTTCGACCTTGGGGCCACCTTGATGTATGTGTAGTATATCCACACCGTTTGTTATTCTTTTTTTCAACTCATTCTATGGCATATATGGTCCCCCAAATAAGCAGATCCAAATCTCAAATGCAGCACATCACAGGAAACAGCGGTACACAAATATCAACTTCATCTAAAACTTTTGTTTTTTTGAATGATGTTGTCTTGTGGCCCTAAAAAAGTTTTAATGTTGTATGCTTTAGCTGAGATTTGGATCTGCTTCATTTTTGGAACCATACCCTAAAATGAGCTTGAAAATTTGATGGAGGTATGGATTTCACATAATGAGTCTTCAAGTCTGCTACTCGACCAGTTGAGGGTCCACTCGACTGGTGTAAGCCCGCTCGATTCAAAGTCTAGTGAGCTCATTTTTTAGATGTCCAGGATGCTCGACCAGTCGAGGGTCAGGCTCGACCGGTCAAGTGGGTTGCTTAACTAGTCAAGGCCCTCCTTCGACTAGTCAAGGTTATGCAAATCCTGCGCGGAATGCGTAAATTTGAGGCGGTTTCCGGACATTTCCAAAGGAGATGTGTAAGTGGAGTTTCCTAAACTATAAATGGGGGTCCTTAGGGCTATTCTAAAGTATTTTAAAACTTTTTAAAAGTTTTCCAAGGGTTCCTAAAAGGGTTTATCAAATGGTGTAACAAGGGTGAGATTCGAAATTGTTCGAATCGGGTAAGTCTTTTCTCTTCTAATTTCTATTTCATAGTGATTTCTGTCGCTTTGTGCAGTGATTTTTTTCCGTAAGAGTTTTTCATATTAAATTTTTGTGTTCTTTTGTGATTAGTTGTTGCTCTTGGATTACTATCCTAAATTTAGGTCTGTGTGATTCTACAGCACAAATCCTTAACATATAACATGTACATCAATGTGGGCCCTATGGTCACCTTAAAAATTTCGTACTAACCATTAAGTTAGACCTTGTCACAGGAAAAAAATTAATAAAAAAAATAATATGCTTCTTTTTGAATTCGGTATTAATAAACAAAACTTAACGTGGAGTATTTTCTCAATTTCATGTTAAGTAATATTTTTCAAAATTAGGTGGACCATACTTTATGATACAACAAAAGATAGGGTTTGATTCCATTTTTATTTTTCCCACCATGACAAGACCCATGACCTTAGTGTTAAAATTCATGTGAGTCTACCACTAAGCCATGCACAGGGGCCATCTCGGTAAGTCAATGCCAGACAATTTTTATTTAAAAATTGAGAAGTCGACCTCATGAAAACTTCCATGATGTTGAGTTGTGTGGGCCCCGTTTGATGTGTGTTGAACATCATCATTGTGTATTTCATGGGTACCTTTTATGTTACAAGATATCCCAAAAATCGACTGCATGGAATCCAGCTGAACCATACCATTTAAAACCCCACCTGAATTTTGGATGCAGCTTAAACTTAATCTAACCCCTCAACTAAGTGGGACACACACAGTGAATAGTCTGGATTTGTGAACCACATCTCGGTGGGCGCGATAACTAATTATGAATGTTTTAATGGGAGGATAATCCCTCTTAACTATTGTATATGGTGTGGTCCACCCAAGTCATAAATTGACTTGATTTTTGAGCACATAGCCCACCATGAAATGGTACATTTGATTGATGGATTAGATGTTCAACATAATCACTATGGGACCCACACAACTAGACCTCATGGAAAGTTCCCATGTGGTCGACCTCATGGTGTTATATATATATATATATATATATATATATATATATATATATATATATATATATATATATATATATATATAGGGAAAAGGTACTATGCACTCGACCTCAAGAGTCCGTCTCATGAGGTCGAGCTGTGTGGGCCCCACCATGATGCGTTTTGAACAGCTACACCATCAGTCAGATGCATCGTTCCATCGTGGGCCTAGGTCTCAAAAATCAAGTTAATCCGTGACTTGTGTGGGCCACACCACATACAGAAGTGGAGAGGGGCTGTGCACTATTAAAATATTTATAATCATTTTAATGGCCCACCGAGATGTGGTTTGCAAATCTAGCCCATCCATTTTGTGTGTCCCACTAGGATGAGGGGTCATACCAAGTTTCAATAGCATTCAAAACTCAGGTGGGCCCCACCAAGTGCTTTTATATGTTTTAATGGTGCTTTCAGATGATTTTAGATGGTATGGCCCACCTGAGTTCCGTATACGGCTGATTTTTGAGATATCCCATCATTTAAAGGGTACCCATCAAATGCATGGTGTTGTTGGTCGACACGCATCACGGTGGGGTCCACACAGCTCAACCTCACGGGAGCTTATTGTAAGGCCGAGCATAGTACCTCTCTCTCTCTCTCTCTCTCTCTATATATATATATATATATATATATATATATATATATATATATGTGCGTGTGTATATGTATGTATAGAGAAACATTTTTGTCAAAAAAACAAAAATCAAATATACCACCCACTTTTAACATTTAGCATCAAGTGAAGGAAGGAGTGCATATATAAAATAAGTGACCTATATTTTCAGTAAATATTAATTAAATGAAATCGATTGCGTACTGAGTTACTCGGTGAGTAATTATGCACGGAGTAAATTGTGTTGCGCCCACAGTGAATGTATGTGCTTTTTCCATCTTAATCAAAGCTCAAGTCAAAACAAAGAGCACAATGATTTCCACGGTTGAAACGTTGCTACAGGTCGTAATGATGGTGTTTGTTTGTCAACCAGCCTGTTCTAAGATCACACAAACATAAATGAGGGAAAAAAAAAAAAAAAAACAGATATCTACTTGATACAAAGCTTCTGTAGCCCACTTGAAATTTTCAACCGTAGATGTTCAATTCACACTGTTTCATATGGTGTGGTCCACTTAAGCTTTAGATATGCTTCAATTTTTTTAGATCAAGGCCTAAAATTATCTAGTAAAATGGATGGACCGCATAGATAAAATGCATAAATCATGGTGTACCCCAAGGAGTTTACTTAGTATGCAATTAATAGAGGCATTGACATTTTCAGTACAAGACTTAGCCCAAACATTATCCAGGACCAGGAACATTTATTTTTATTATAGCCGCGCTCTCGGGCCTTAAATTCATGCCATTGGGCCAGGCTGGGGCCTGAATTTCATGCTTGAAAATTAATGAGGCTAGGTTCATGAAGACCTTGGCCTGGCTCATCCTGACCCATTGACAGCCATAATGTGGACCGTTGATCTGATATTTTCCTAGCTGTCTATTTGTAATGCACAATGCACAATTGGAAATTACAATGTTGATTTTTCCTACCAAGGGACGTTTTTGGGCACGGTCCATCTACGACGAAAGCCACACCAGTCTGGATGGTCCACATGGGCCCCACTAATAAATCGCCCTTCCATCAAATACCCATTTTAATTTTATCATTGATTTCTTTAATTAGTTAACGGTGCGATCTAGATACATGTGGTGGATATATAATCAGTGGGACCCATTTTGGGTGGGCCCCAAAACTAAAATCGGATCCGTTGGCTGTCTTTTGTGACTCAATTCATTATCAGAACCAGATAGGACTTGAATTGTAACAGATGTGGATTTTGTGGCACACGGGAGACTGAAATATGATTTATGGCACATGTGATCTCGGCCATCCATCATGTTCAGTCCTCATGAACATGCCTGAGTCTGAAAGCTAAGCTGGTGCAGTCAATTCAAAATTCTTGAATTAGCCCAGCTACTTCTACATTTGAAATCAAACCAAACAAGGCGCACCTGTCTGGTGAGACTATACTTTATAAGTATATACCATTGACCTCTTTCCTCTGTCTATTCTTTTCTTGTGTGTGTGTGGCCCACTTGATGAATGGACTGGCCTGATTTCTTGGTCCTGGTGGGCCCAAATAGAACCACAATGCAAATCTCATTGCTAAATTTACAAAGGATGTAGGCCCCACATAGAGATAAGAAAGAAAATAGACCATCCTTTCATTTCTTTTCCAAAATGATACTTTGTTTTATGATCAAACTATGATTACTGAGACGATCCACGGTCAGATATCGACCTGTTTATTGATAATAAAACATCCTTATTTCTACAATCAGCTATAAGATGGTAGTTGAAGGCATGTGGATGTATGTGTAATCAGTCATCTCAGTCGATGACTCAACAGTTGATGAACTCGTAGTTGACGATCATGTGGCCTTGATTATAACCATTCCTATCGGTGTCGATCTGATCGAAGACGGCCTTGTCTAAATCCAGCCCTCCATTGCTACATTGGTCCACGATCCTCGCCGTCACCTGGTCCCCAGTCCTTGTGTTTGTTACCTGTGTAGCATTAACCATTGAGTCAGTCCTAGCAATCATACTATGCATACATGTAGAAAATATATCTATGGACATGATTGTGGTGGGGCCCACCATGGGTTAGTTTGGGCTGGTTTTTAACCTGGTAGGTTGGCCTGGACTGGAGCCTGAAATCAAGGCCCATTTAATAACTGGGCCCCTAGTTTTGAAAAATGTGGCCCGTTTAATGATGGCTTTTAGAGGCCCACATTAATTAACGTACCATATGGTGGCCCACCAAGACCAAACATGGCTCATTGTCAAGGTCCTTTATGATGCAAGTTTGGGTGAATAAAATGAAAAAAATAAAAAAACAATTATAAGTGTTTATGACTAATAAAAATAAACAGATCCTGGCTTATCTATTTGTTGCAATAGGGTCCTTATTTACAATGGACCTTGTACATGTGGGGTCCATGAGTTGTGATCTGGACCATGGATTTAATTGTTCCACCATAGATTGACCATGCCAACAAATTTCTATCCATTGAAAATATTTGTTCAATCCACAACTTGACCCATCAAATCAATTGTCTAGATCATCGAAAAGTGGCCCCACATTTCTTAAGAGCAGAAAGATCTGCCTCTACCCTACTGGGCATGGAGATTGAAAATATGGGGTCTGTGTTTCTGTAGTTCAGATCAGTGATCTGATAGTCAAGATCGGGAGTACACACTCAACGGAATAAAGGCCAGATTGTGGGGTAAGTTACTGGGGATCTACCCGACATGTGTTGTCATTAGAAATATATAGGTCACACAAGTTTTGAAATATGACATTAATTTTTCCTCTTCATTGTCTTTGTTATCTTATGAACAGATTGGATGAAAAATAAATGTCATGGTGGGCTCTATGAATATTTTAATGGTACGAATCATGGTCCCAATGCTATTCGTGGTGTGGTCCAATTGAGATTTGTATAACTCATCTCTGGGTTCATGCTTTAAAATCTATCTTTTTTTGTCTCAAAATGAGCCCGAAAAACGAATGAACAGCATAGATTTCTCACAAACATCACCTTTGCGTGGCAACTTCCTGCGAAAGGCGGTAGCAGCAGGAAATCTGTGTCCTTATGGGATCTAGGCCATTCATCAGGACATCCGTCCACAAACATGCTTTAACCCTAATAAACTAATGGGCCAACTCATCAGGCTGGCCATGTGTGTTCAGTGAATCTGGACCATTGGTTGCTTTTCAAACAATCCATTAGCCTCGTACAACTCTGCCTCACCTGATGAGTGGACTGACCTTAATTTTCATGGTAAGCCACACACTAACGGCCAGGATTTTCACATGTGCTGGTCGTCAGCACATGTATAGGCAGTAAATCGTCTAAACGATGTTGCACGTAACCCGCCGGTCGGACCCATGCACGCATACAATGGGTCCCACTACTCCCATCGAGTGCGAGGATGGTGGTGGGCCCCACTTTCTGATCACAGTACTATCCTTATGCATGGATTAACCCTTAGATATTCAATCTACGGTTATTATTAACAAAGCACATATGATCTTACCCGCAAGCACCGTCCACAGGAGGCCTGTCCCCTGGGGCCCACAGGGCCGCAGAAGGCAGTCCATCCGTACCTCTGGCGCCACTCGAGGGGTTTGTTCGCGTCCCACGTGGCGCAGTACACGCTCGCCCTAAGATAGTCCCATCCGATCTGCGACGGATTGTAGAGATGGTACGTCGCGCGCACGTTAGACGCGCTCTGCGCCTGGGCCGCTGCTACAATGCACAGTAAGAGTGCCGCGCAAAGCCTTACAGAATCCATTCTTTCTTTTATTTTTCTGATATGAAGTTGGCCAAACGGGGTTCGTATTTATAAGTGAGGTTCGGTTGTGAATTACCAAAAGTACCCCTAGTTCATGTTGAAAACAACGAATATGCCCTGCCGTGAGTTTCGGGTAATGGCATGTTTCTTGAAGAAGATGGTGCGACGACTGACGACTGGCAAAATGAGAAAGTCGAATGGTAAGGCTGCTAGATGGAGGCAAATCATCTCACATATCATGCGTGTGAGAGATCCGGGACGTTCATTTGGATGGCCCATTGAAGCGTGCACTGGCTTCAAAATCGCCTTCAGCCAGTTATCAAGTGGGCGATACATGCATGAGAAAAGTTATTAGTAATAAAAATGACTTTTTGGACGGCGGATTTTGAAGGTGGATCAAACCTGATGGACGGTTCGCACGCGTTAGAAACTGCAAAATCCAGGTTTCGATCGAGTTAGTAAAATGAGGTAAGCTGATTGCCCGTGACCCCGGCGTAGAGATATTCCTGTGCCCAGGGCTGTATGGGGCCCACAGAGATGTCCGTAATAAATCCACTCCGTCCATCTGTTTTGCAAGACCACAGTGGGATAAGATTCTAAAAATCAAGCAGATCCAAAATTCACGTGGGCCATACCACATGAAACAGTGGGGATTGAACGCAGGAGGGTGACGGAAGTTTTGTATACGGATAATATTTGTGCAAACGGTTTATCTGAGGGGTAATAACCATATGAACGGTTTGGATGGATATAAACATCATGTTCAGCTCCAGAAAGGTTTCAACGGTGGACATTTCTGTTCCCACTGTTTCATTGGCGTGGCCCACCATAGTTTTTAATCTACCTTATTTTTAGGTCTTTATCCAATTTGTGGTCTTTCAAAACAGATGGATGGAGCGGATTTGTCACTTACATCTCTATGGAACCCACACAGCCAGGCATAGGTATATACCCAGAGGTGTCAACGAGCTAAGCTAGCTCCGTTAATTCGCTCGACGCAACTCGAAAAAGTCCAATTCGACTCGGTTCGAAGTCGAGTTTACGCCGAGTTGAGTTGGTTTTTTGAGTTCGATAATGAATCCAAGCAAGCCCTGCCTCGATTCGACCCAGTTCGAATCCTGCTCAAATCAAACTCAAATCACTTTACCATTGATGTTGCTTAGCAACTGTTTGATAAAATGATTCAACCAAATATAATTAGTGGCAAAGAAGGTATGTACTTCAAATAAATATTATTTTTCTCTTTGTTTTTTATTTTTAGTTTTATATTGCTTAGAATATGTTTGATAAAATATTGGTAAAATTATTACCTATATTTTGTGAGATTTTAGAGTTGTAACTCAAGTGTTTGTGAAAATACTTCAACGGGTAACTTGACTCAATCTTAGCTTGAACTTGACCGGAGCTGCTAACTAGCTTAAGTCGAGTTGACCAATCAAGCTCGGGAACCGAGCCATGCTAAGTTTAAGTTGAGGTCAGCTAGTGGTCAAGCCGAGTCGAGCTGACTCGGTTCGACTTGAGGTACGCCCCTTAATCATACCTCTTCCGTAGCTCTGGAACTCTTAGATTCCTATGATAGTTCAGGACCATTTGGAATGAATGGTGGTGACTTTTTAATGTGCACTTGTCATAGTTTTACCCCAATCTGGACCGTCGAAATTTCTGGCCCAACTGTGAATAGAGCTTAAGTAAATATTAAAATTTAAAAGAAAAAGCAACCAAAAAGATTAACAGTTTTATTTGATCCTTTAATTTTAGAACACTCGCTACCTTAATTTCCATCATCTATTTGATATCCATCCATTTGATGGATCAGATCACTTGAAAAGAGTGTTTTATTGATATTGGATGGTCTGGATAGTCCTACATGAGTGCTACATGCGATGACGATGAGTCACCACCATTTTTGGAAGTGGTGGATGTATCCCGGCGTTCTATTCCAAGGAGGAGATGTATGATACTCGACCGGGAGTTTACACTAGTTTTCAATTATTACACGTGGGACCTACAGTCCGGTAATCCAGACCATTAGTCTTCTGAGCCCCACTCGGGATGGACCATACCTCAAAATCCTCTAAAATTGGAAGATCGCAGGCCTAGCGAACAATATAAAAACCTTTAGGATCCAGTTGTATTTCTCTTCTTAATCATCCATTTCTAGGCTACAAAATAAAGATATAGATCGTCCAATCAAGAATATTTTCATAGAAATATCTATCCATTGCGGATAAAAATATACCATTGGTCTGGATTATCAAATAATAAGTGTTAAAGGTCATAATTGAAAACGGGTGTATACTGTGTAAAGATGCAGCTGCATATCAAATACTCTTTTAACATGGGGCATTTGTCTACCATATTTGGCCATCGAAAGAGACCATGAACAGTTAGACGCACTAGTTTTCTGTGGACACGTGGCAGACGTCAGGATTGACACCTTTCATCACGGAGGCCCACCAAATATGGGCCAGGACCCGAAAACCGAGGACGCGGATTGCGTCCTACCCACGCCCAGCTGGGAATGGCAGCAGCTTCGAGTGGCCACCGTGATGTATGGGTCTTATCCACACCGTCCATCCATTTTTTCGTATCATTTTGGTGTATAGACTCAAAAATGAGGTAGATCCAAGGCTCAAGTGGACTACACAATGGGATTAAACTCTTACCGTTGAAAACTTATTGGGCCACAAGAGTTTTGGATGGAGCTGATATTTGTGTTTTCTCTTCATCCAGGTGCATGTAACTTTATAAACATCATGGTGGGCCTTAGAAAAGTTTCAATGGTGAGAATCATTATCACCGGTGCTTCATGTGGTGTGGTCCACTTGAGGCTTAGAAATGTCTCATTTTTGGGCTTATCCCCTAAAATGATACCAAAAAATAAAAATAAAAATGAACGGTGTGGATAAGACACATACATCACAGTGGCCACTCAAATCTGCTGCCCGTTCCCAGGTGGAGAAGGGGTAGGACGCAATCCGCGTCCAATCCGGAGCACTGGTGCCTGAAAATCTTACCTTTTATTATTATTATTATTATTACGGAAATGATCTGAAAAATGGGAACTTATTTTGCTTAAATTTAAACCGTTGATGTTCTTCTCATTTTAATCATTTACTTGCAGACCACATATTGAAAGGTTAGCATAGTCCAATTGATGATATTTTTGAGGAACACTCAATTAACAGTGTGAAGAAAATGATCAACGGTCCTGATTATGTAAGCATTAGCTCACTTGTGAGAACTAAAACCTGCATCTGCATGCTATATAAAGAACGGTTTACAAAGCAGAAAGAACGGATCGAGCCTCTCAAACAATAGCGACGATTCTTCAAACTCACACACAGCAGTCTCATGATAATGCAGACCGTCCAAATCATTGACCAGTGATGGTGCATAACCAAGAAATTTCACTGAGAAAATGATATTAACCATCTGATTTTTCGCTTAGAATATTTGGACCACTTATTACTTTAGTTTTAGACATACAATTTGATAGCCATTGATTGAATGGCTAGGATTGTTTTATCTGTGTGATTTTAGAGATATGCTCCATCCACGATGGGACCAAAAACCTGGGTGGTCTGGATAGCTGTACATCAGTGCCACGTGTGAGGAGGATGAGTCACCACCATTTTTTAAAATAGCGCATAACTAACAAAGGAGTCTATATCAACTCTCCGAAGAAAACAAAATGTCAAGGTACAACGCGGAGTAGAAGATAAAAATGCACGACAACTGTAAGAAGCTTCTAGAGAAAGTGGGCGTGTGCGTTTATACGTGGGGGAGCGTGTGGATTTGATAAAACCCTGTTTGAGAGTAGAAAGGACCAACGGCTGGAAATCTTAACGGGTCAAGCAGATGGACGGATGGGGCACGTCGACTCGCAAGTTATCATGAAAAATACAAGAGAAATGCTCCACTGCTTTCAGACCACTACAAGTTATAGTGCTCCTAGTTGCAGTGGGAAACTTGGACGGTCCAGTCCATTGATCTAGACTATTGATTAGGTCCAGTGCACATTCCATGGGCCGTCATGCAAACATCACACAGATCTGAAAATACTAACCATTCGATCAGAGGTATTTAATATGGATGGATGAGATCATTTACACAAAAATAGGTCCAATTATGAAAAAATCACTTTTGTTAGGCCATCATAACAATTCCATCCAAGAATGGAGGGGATTAAATGAAAGGTTTACTCTAAGCCCTGTGGAGCCACAATGTTGCACGTTTGACATCCAATCCATTCATCATGTTCTAACCCATATATTCACCGTTCGTTCAAAAGATCACCCCAATAAAACATTCAGATGGATCACGCCACCGGTAACAATGTAGATACGTCTTCTAAGTTTGTGCAGTGTGGTCCACCTGCGGTGTGGTTCAGGATTATATTTTTGTTCTGTCTTGTATCCTAGTGAGTCAAGTCTGATGAATGATTGTGATGAAATATGCACAATCTATTGTGGCCCAACACAAACCAATGGTTCGAGTTCCATCTTATTGTTCCCTGCGGTGTGGCCCATTTGAGTTATGGATCCACATGATATTTGACCATGGCCTATAATCAATGGTCCCACCTAATGGATGAAGTGGATGTCACAAAGACAATATGACAGTCTCGCGTATTTTTATTATTGCTGAATGTAGATGTGTAGGGGTTTTTGTCAGTACGGGTGTACATGAACGAGTTAGCTTGCTTGACTCGACTCAGATAAGCTTGATTCAACTCGGTTTGAAGCCCGAGTTGAGCTAATTTTTTTGAGCTTGAAAAAAAGGTTCAAGCTTGGGCAAGCTCGACTCAACTCGAATTGAACCTCAACTTGAATTGATCTAGTTCGGTGACTCGTTTACTTTGATATTGATGTTGCTCATCAAGTGTTTGATAAAATGACTCAATGAAGCGTTGGATAGTACCAAGGAAGGTTTGTATATGAAATAAATATCATTTTTTTCTTAATTTTGATATTGCCTAGAAGGTGTTTGATAAAAATACTTGTAAACAGCTGTTGTTGTTTTACACACAGTGAAAAATTAAAAGTACATATCATGTATTTGTGAAATGCTACGGAAGCTTGATAGGAAAGACTATGCATATGATCAAAAGCTTGTATTTGTTCATGTATATGATTAGGAAGTGTGGCCTATCAGCACATTTCTTTCCGACGATTTTTCTTTCAGCGTTCTCTCTTTCTTAGTCTCTTCCCTATAAAATGACATTTGCTGTGATGAATTTATAGGCCGAAACCATTAGCTTATGATGAGCCAATGATACCGACACCTAACCCTATTTTGAGATTTCGTCATCTGATAAGTTAGGTAACATTTTGGTTGAATATAACGCATGGCGGGTGGTTGTCAGCTTATGGTGAGCTAACGGTCTACTTCATTCATCTTTTCTGCCATGTACAATGGTTTTTGAATTTTTGAAGGGTCAGGTTCCTTCTCGCTCTTTGCCACTTTTGTGAGAGAGTTGGACTTTTGATGCTTCTTGAGTTGGCTAAGATTATTTTTATTAAACAGATATGCAATTAGGATTTCTAAAGAATAGGGATTATTGGGTAGGATTTGATTTATCAAGTTCCAAATTTATTGATCTAAGTTCGTTGGTTGCTGGGGTCCAACCCATTTTGGCCTGTTTAGACTTAATTTCAGCAGTTCTTTGAGCTGCTCGAGTGAGTTTTTATCAAATAGTACTAGTTTTATCCTCAATTTGAGTAGGGCGTCTACAA
Organism: Magnolia kwangsiensis; assembly: GCA_037074715.1. Lineage (NCBI taxonomy): Eukaryota > Viridiplantae > Streptophyta > Magnoliopsida > Magnoliales > Magnoliaceae > Magnolia > Magnolia kwangsiensis. Next base: position 132,674,921 of record CM073576.1, on the reverse strand, counting down.
AAATGCTGATCCAACTACCGTGTGATTAATTGTTTGGATCGAATTGCATTGAATTAGCCATTGGATTTAAAGTGCACGAGGGTGTCAACGACTGCATGATCAATCTGCCATTGGATTTAAAGCACATAAGATGCCAATGGCTGTGATCAATCATTTGGATAAAATTGGATCGAATTATAGCCATTGGATTTACAGCGTACAAGGACGCCAGTGTGTTGCACCGTTCATGATTATATAAAAATGATTGGGATGGAAAAACTACCCTTAAAAATAATTAAAAATGAGTTTTGTTGAATGTACTGTTTACATTTATTGGACACTCGAGAGGGAAGAGAGTTTGTGTGATGGAGTGGTGAAGAAGAACATGCTATTCATGATGAAGCCTTGTTATTAGAATGACACTAGAAATGGTGATCCACACATGCATTATTTTAGTTTCTCTGACTCCATGATTTCAGATAAATAATTATTAGCTTCTCTATCTTACCATAACCTAGTAAAAATAGCAACATGACAGTTGGTCAGCCCTCCATTTTTGACTTTCAGGAACAACACGTGGGCACAGGAGAAAATGTCCATGTCTTTTGTACACGTGTAACCTACGAAATTAATTGATGGACCTTATCATTTTGGCCAGGTTCATGGACGCATTTGGGCTTACCACATTCATAGCTGGGATGTCTCGCATGCATGTCAAACATATCTTGAGGTGTTGCGTACTAACAAGCTAACAGAAGGGAAAAAGTTAAAAAAGAAAAAACAATAAATATCATGAGGCTGGCCGTACATTATTATCAATTGTTGTTCAATCAAACTTGAAGCCACGAGTAAAACGCAAGGCCCATATAGGGTCAAACGTGTGCAGTTAAGATGCATCGGTCCAGAGTTATATTCGATTCAAATTTATTAAATGCTTATGACCTCAGGCACCAAACTAATTGTGTTAGGATCAAATTTGTGAAGGTTGATTTAACTGTTTAACCACTAATGTTATACCGATTAAGCGATATAGAGGGGAAAGATTAGTCATTCGAATGTGATCTTTTTGCATTGTGTTAAGATTTTATTATATTATTTTATTTCTTTAAAAGGTGATTGTAGTTTTTAAGTTTCTTACTAATGCGATGAAGAACGAATATGATAAAAAATAAAGTTAATCGCTGATTTTATTAATTTGCATGTAAGAACAGTATAATTAACTACAGTAAAAAATAATAATAATAAAGAAAATAGAAAAAAATTACCTACGAATCCTGTGTAGATAAAACAATTGATGTGTATAGTTTGCAAAACGTAACTAGTATGATTTACCAAGTATGGACTTAGTGATTAGTGTGATCGGACGATGGAGGTCGTGAATATTTAATCTATTCATAAGGCATATCGCAGCTATGATGTTGGACATGTAGCAAATCTAAACTAAACTAAAAATTCCAAACTTGCTGTAACAATATGGCTGAACAGGAGTAGAATGTTTAATTAAAATTAGGATAGGCAATATCATGCTATACATATTAATTAATTGTATGTAGCGAGGCCCAAAACTATCCATCAAATGTTGTTTATATAAACTTGGATGTGCGGTGGAGATTCCCTTGCTCGCCCTTAAAGTGATACAACCGTCTTCAAATAGGCTCATGTTTTTTATACCATTTTTATCTCATTTCCATTTAGATGAATTCATTTCTTAACCCTATAAGTCTTTGGAAATGCATCGATCATATCTGATTGGTTTTTTTTTCTTTATCTTTGATTACAAGTTATCTGGCATTAACGGAGCTTTATGAAATTTGTTACATATGCTGCTTGGTTTCACATGTTTCTCACATGTCCTTCATGCAATGTCTCTCACCTCATTCAATGTGTACAGATGGCTCCGAGCCGTGCTACTTTTGACCATTGATTTGCGGAGGAAATCATGGATTGAAAATTCCTCGTGATGATTTCATATAATAGAATAGTATTAACATGTGGCAACGTCGTTTTGGGCTGGGTAACATGGACAACGGCAGGTGTAACATCTTCATACGCGGCCAACTTGATGTTATAGCCGTATGATTTCAACGCAGGGCCCATCTTTTATATGCATGCGACAACACGCAGACGTGCATTTGAACACCGGTGTTTCTAAAGTCCACATAATAACAGAAGATGAGATAAGCAACCAACGGATGTGAGGAAAAGTTCCATGTTGACCGTTGAAAAATATGAGGCAGCCAGTCAAATCAGGCAACTCATGTCATCCGGCGACCGTTCTTCCATGACTTTCATCAGACAACGGTCCTTAGTTGTTTTGAAGTGCGGTCCACCATTGGTTGATCGAAAGCACTGATATTGTGGCCCCACAATGGTCTATACACCAAAATCTCCCGTTGCTGTGGTTTCTTTCTTGACCGTTCATTTACTGGCCACCAATCGTAGGGTTAGGATATCTTTTTCTATCGGGGAGATTTTTGGGGCATGGACAGAGTGTGGCCGATCATATCAACAGATGGATCGGATTACAACTTCATGGGTCCCACTTATACATAATGAAAGCCCATGTATATTATTCTGGAGTAGATTATTGTAAGTAAAATTATGGGTTGGGAAATGCACCTGATCCCATGCATCCCCGAGTGTCTGGTCATCCGTCCTTTGATATAGTGGGCCACCTAGATAAATGGTCCTGATCATCCTCTGAGTGGGTCATGTGTCATGTGTACGGTGGGATCGCAGAGTCTGCAGACCAAATAAACCATGGCAGATGCACTCCCACATGGTGTCAATATGGCTCTCGCGATTATTTTTTTTAAATATTTTTTTGTTTTTTTTTTTGTATTTTCTGCAACCGCGCACCCTAGTGGAATTTCCCAGGTTGCCTGACCCAACCTGAACCCGATGGATATATACGTTATAAGAGTGCAGATTGTTTGTGTTAAAGGCTTAGTCTACCCCATTTCTGATGACTCAAGCTAACAGGATATGCTGGATTTCTCTCTACCAAACATATATTTTAGCTTGTTTGTTTAGAAAAAAAAAAGTTATTTACAATAAATAACTACATTTATAATTTATAAAATCATAGGTACAAGAAATCATTACGTGTATTGAAATATAATAGATTAATGTAATAATAAAAATATTAACATATATCCACTCGGCTAACCTGACTGAGCTTGCTTGGTTTGATCTTGGATTGAAAATTTCCAACTCGAGAATAGGTTGGTTGGGTTAGGGTTGAGGTACAGGGACCTTGAGTTAGGCTAGAATTGAGCACCTACTCAACCCAACCCAACTTTTCAGCCCTCTTAATAACTTCATGTCTGAAAATTAATCAGGCTAGGCCTAGGAAGACCTTGACCTGATCTCATCCTGGCCCATTGAAACCCGTAATGTATGTAATATCTTTCCTAGCTGTCTATTTGTAATCTACAATTTGAAAGTTTCAATGCTGATCTTCCTATCGAGGGAAGCCTTTGGGCATGGTCGTCTACGATGAAATGCAACTGGCCACGCTAGTTTGGTTGGCCAACATATGGGGCCCCACTAATAAATCACCCTTTTCTTTAAATAGCCAACTGTGTGATTTGGATACGTGTGGAAATGCAAATTTGACAGATGATAGAATGAGATGGATAATCGGTAGGACGCATTTAGGGTGGGCCCCAAAACTAAAATTGGATCCGTTGGCTGTCATTTCTGCCTCAATTCATCATCAGAACCTTTCAGGTAGGACCTGAATTGTAGCAGATGTGAATTTTGTGGAACATGTGCCTATTTGGTGCCATTAGAGTTGTACATGAGTTAACTTAGTCAGCTCGCTCGGCTCAACTCGACTTGAAAATGCTTGACTTGCCTCGGATTTAGATTGGATTCAGACTAAGTTCAGATAGTTTTTGGAGCTTGAAAAATTTTCGAGCATTGTTCGGCTCGACCCAAATTGAACCTCAACTCGAATCAACGTGGATTGAGCCAGCTTGGTGATTCGATTATTTTGATATTGATATTGCTTGCTGAGTGTGATGAAATGACCCAACGAAGTGTTGTTTAGGGTGCATATATTCTCCATGGGAACTGCTGGTGGCGAGGAAGGAATAGATACAAAACAAATTCATAAAATTTCTTTTACATTATAAGATTGCCCTTATATCTTGATTTTGATGCTTCTCGCCGAGTGTTTGATAAATACTTGTAATGTGTTGTTATGGTTTTGCATGATATGAGAAATTTAAGATGCACTTTATATATTTTAAAAAATGTCGCATAAGCCTTGGCCGCTGATCAAATTGAGTCGAGCTGGCCAGTCAAGCTCTAAGACCACCGAGCCGAGTTCAATACGGGATTAGTTACTGGCCGAGCCGAGCTATGCCACGCTTGACTCGGTTCTGACTCATGTACAGCTCTAGGCGCTACGGGGAGTGAAATATGAGTCGTGGAAAATGTGATCTCTGCCATCCATCATGGCCAGTCCCCACGGTCATGCCAGAAAGCTAAGCTGGTGCAGTCAAGTCAAAATTCTTGAAGTAGCAAGGCTACTATACTTTTTTAAGTATATACCATTGTTCTCTTTTCTCTGCCTAATTTTTTCCTGTGCGGGGCCCACTCGATGAATGGACTGTCCTGATTTCTGGGCCAGTCCTGGTGGGCCCAAATAGATGCGGGCCCCACAGATTAAAAAGAAAAAAGACCATCCCTTCATTTCTTTCCCAAAATGATACTTTGTTTCATGATCAAACCATGATTACTGAGAAGATCTATGGAAAGATATCAATTTTTTATTGATAATAAAACATCCTTATTTCTACAATCAGCTATAAGATGGTAGTTGAAGGCACGTGGATGTATGCGTAATCAGTCATCTCAGTCGATGACTTAACAGTTAACGAACTGATAGTTGACGATCATGTGGCCTTGATTAAAACCATTCCTATCAGTGTCGATCTGATCGAAGACGCCCTTATCTAAATCCAGCCCTCCATTGCTACATTGGTCCACGATCCTCGCCGTCACCTGTGCGCCCGTCCTTGTGTTCGTTACCTGTAGCATCAACCACTGAGTTAGCCCTTTACGTCAGTCTACACCTAGGGCCCACGATCAGCTGGGCTGGGCCACCATGGGTTTGTTTGGACAGATTTTAAGACGGTAGGTTAGCCTGTGCCTGAAATCAAGGCCCATTTAATATCTGGGACCCTTATTTTGAAAACTGTAGGCCCATTTACTTTTATCCGTGATGTGCCTATCACATCTAAACCGTCAAAAAGGTGGACCCACCATGATTATCATACAACCAAAAGTTAGATAGTCTATTGCATAGTTTGATTACAATCAACTGCTGGATGTCATACACAAATCCCGTCGGCAGAGGGTGGACCGTTAAAAAAATGATCATGGGTATTCTACGTTATTTTGCCCTCCATCTGTACTGTTGGGGTCTCTGTTTGAATTCAAATGCTTGTCTTTTTTTTCTTTTTTTTCCCCGCACTGAGAGGGGGCGTTTTGATGAACGTGATATAGAGGTGTGAGATCTGGGCCATTCATCAGCAACATCCCTCCACAAACATGTCCTGACCCAAATAACCAGGTCGGGCCAACTCATCAGGCAGGTCACGTGTTCATTGAATCTGGACCATCAGCCAATACATTTGCCTCAGACAGCTCTGACTCACTGGATGAATGGACCTGCCTTAACTTTCATGGTAAGCCACACAAACGGCCAGGATTTTCACACTTGTGAGGCTTAGTCGCATATATGGGACTAAATGATGCTGCACGTAACCCGCACGCCGGATCTATGAAGGTACACACAGTGGGTCCCAAGACTCCAATCAAGTGCGAGGATGGTGGTGGGCCCCACTTTAATGTGATCTTGGTTTATGATCATACACTACCTTAGATATTCAATTCTACTGTTATTATTAGCAAAGCAAATATGATCTTACCCGCAAGCACCGTCCGCAGGAGGCCTGACCCCTGGGGCCCACAGGACCGCAGAAGGCTGTCCACCCGTACCTGCGGCGCCACTCGAGGGGCTTGTTCGCATCCCATGTGGCGCAGTATACGCTGGCCCTGAGATAGTCCCACCCGATCTGCGACGGATTGTAAAGATGGTACGTTGCGCGCACGTTAGACGCGCTCTGCGCCTGGGCGGCTGCTACAATGCACAGTAAGAGTGCCACGCAAAGCTTCAGAGAATCCATTCTTTTTTTCTTTTTCTGATTTGAAGTTGGCCAAACGGGGCTCCTATTTATAAGGGAGATTCGGTTGTGAATTACCAAATTATCCCTAATTTTTATGGATAACTATTGATAGGCCATGCCCTGAAATTCGGATAATGGCATGTTTAGGTGAAGATGTTGACAAGACTGACGGCTGGTTAAACATAGAGCCAAGTGGTAAAGGCTGCTAGATGCACTACTGGCGGCTGGTAAAATGGAGGGCCAAAAAATGATAAGACTGTTAGATGGAGGCAATTCATCTGACGTATCATACGTGTGAAAAATTTGGGACGTTCACTTGGATGGCCCATTGAAGCGTGCACTGGCTTCCAAATCAGGTACACCCATTTATGATCAAGTGGGCCATACATACATGATAAGAGTGAATGGTAATATAAATGACCATCCGAATGGTTAGATTCCTATATTAGTTCGGGACCTTTTAGAATAATTGGTGGTGAAATTATGAGATATAATAAAGTAATGAAATAAATCAAAGCATTAGCCACACAACAAAGAATTTTATATGGAAACCCTCAGAGAGATAAAAATCACGGGATCTCGTCCAAAGCAACAATTCACTATGAAGTAGAACGTTACAACTGATTACAAGCACACACCGCTTGGATCAAACCTTCTTCACTCGCACAAGAGTGGATAAAAAATAAGAGAATAATGGAAAAAATCGAGAGATCTCACCGAACACAATGACGTAAAAGCGCTGAGACGTCGACTACGAAGTAGATCACCTCTATGAGCAGAATCCTCCCTTTTACAAGCTTCCCTCTCTCTTTTCTCATTCTCTCACCTTTGATAACCCTAAAGCTATTTAGAAACCCTTTGCATAGCTTTAGGAAACCCTCTTACATTACCATAGAATAACCCTAGGACCCTTATTTATAGTTTAGGAAACTCCTTTCCGTACCTCTGCAAAAACCGCCTTAAATTTATGCAGTTCGCACCAAATCTGGACTGACTTTGCGTAACCCTTGACTAGTCAAGCCATGGCCTCGACTGGTCGAGGTTTAAAATCGAGCAGCATCCTCGACCGGTCGAGCAGCCCACTCGACTGGTCGAGCAACTCCCTTCGACTGGTCGAGCATGCTACTTGACCGATCGAGCAGCGCAGTACAACAAGATTTAGGACATCCGCGTTGCACAATCTCTCCTCTGACCTGGGGATGAAAACCCCATCAAATCTCTTCATTTCCAACTTAGGAGGAATTTGTCTTCTTCAAGCCAGCCAGGTTTCTACAAACCTCAAACTTGCCCTTGAGTAATGTCTTGATCATCATGTCTGGCCCATTATCATCCATGTAGACCTTCTCAAGCTATAACATCTTCTGTTACAAAGTATCCCTGATCCAGTGATACCGAATCTCTATGTAGTTCGACTTGGAGTGATGACTTGGATTCTTGCTCAAGTGTATTGCACTTTGACTATTGCAATAGAATATGTGCTGCTCCTGCTTCATGCTAAGTTCCTATAGGAACCTCTTCAATCAAAACATCTCTTTACATGCCTCCGTGATTGCAATGTACTCATCCTCTATCGTCGACAATGATATGACCTTCTGTAACTTGATCTACCAAGTGACCGCTCCCCTTGCAAATGTGAACATGAACCACGATGTAGACTTCATGGAGTATATGTCACCTTGTTGGGGGTTTTGACCTGCGGAATCACACAGAATTGATCTAGGATAGCAATCCAATGGCACCAAGTACACAAAAGAACACAGAGAACACCCAAATTTAACGTGGAAAACCCTTACGGAAAAAAACCACGGCACAAAGCGACATATCTCCACTATAAAAACAGAAATTACAAAGAGAAATGACTTACCCGATTCGAACAACCTCGAATCTCACCCTTGCTACACCCTTTAATATCCTTGGAACCGCTTTAGAAAACTTTCTCATTCACTAAAAAAGCCCTAGGAACACCTATTTATAGTTTAGGAAACTTCCCTTCCGCATCCCAGTTGCGAAAGGACTCAAATCCGCAGTTTCGCACAAATTCGCGAAACAAACTGCGTAACCTATGACCAGTCCTAGCTATCCTATGACTAGTCGTAGACCCCTACGACCAGTCCTAGCTTTCCTACGACCGGTCCTACACCCCTAAGATTGGTCCTGAAAATTTCAGGACTGATTCTAGACTGGGAAAAAAAACAGCACAACTCGCTGGACTTCGAGTCGTGCCAGGGCTCGAACCTATGACCGGTCGAGCACCTCCCACGACCAGTCGTGGCTCCCCCACGACCGGTCGAGCAACATGAAAACTTGAAGATTGAATGCTTCTCCTCAACAATCTTCACCAAGTCTTTATTCTTCAACTGTGTAGCTCCTTGACCTCTTCTCTTATTTCTGCATCTCATCATAGCTCAAGATCACATTGGCTAATTAGCACCAATCAAGGATCTAATAGATATCTACTATACCGTCGGTGCGAATATCTCTGAGAAGTCGATCCCTTCTCTCTGAGCATAACCCTTCGTATCAACCTCGCTATATATTTATGTTGTATCCTCCTGAAGATCCACCTGCATCCAACCGCTCTCCGGTCCACTGGAAACTCCACCCGCTCCCAGATGTCGGTCTAGTACAACGAATCCATCACATCACCCACAGTCACCTTTCACTTTTCAGCAACAGGTTCACCTAGAGCCATCTGAATAGAAGATGAATATCCTGCAATATTGGAGTCGTCCATGTACCTCGGCGATGTCCTGCGATCATGCCGTGTGATTCTTCACACAGGTGGCTGCTCCACCTGCTCTGTATCCCTGTCCGCGTGTCTCAGCCTTCCTGTCCTGCCTGCTCATGTGGCCATGTCCAACATGCCACACACATGCAGAGGTGGAATCCGCTACATCCACCGTAGCTCCACCTTTTGAAGTGCTCCTGATCAACCTGTACAAGTTACCAAGTCATTGCGCCTTCATGACTACCCGTGCCCCCTTAGATACATTAAGAGCACCATGAATACCTGTGTACTTGCATCCTTTTACTTCAAGCACACTAAGAGAAATCAGATTCTACTTCAATCAGGAACGTGCCTCACATCTATAAAGGTACGCTCCATCCCATCAAACATCCTGATGCGTACAGAACCAACCGCCACAATATTACAGGCAATGTCATTGTCCATAAATACCAGTCTGCCATCGCACTCCCTGTAGTTGGTGAACCAACTTCGATGAGGAGTCATGTGAAAAGATGCCCCTGTGTCTAGCATCCACTCATCCTTACGATCATCGTATGACCGTCTGAGCGAAAACACAGATAAAACATCACCATCACATCCACTCGATCCATCTGACGTGGCAACATTGGCCTCCTTGCATGAAGCCTCAGAATCTTCCGTCTTCGATTTAGGATTTTCACAATCCCTCTTCACATGTCCTTCCTTCCCACAATTTCAGCACTTTACTTTTCTTTTGCCCTTGCCCTTGGATTTGGATTTAGAACTAGAAGAACATGTACCTTGTCCAGAATTCCTACCCACTGTAAACAGTGCATCAGAAGACGTCCCCATGTCGCTGTTTAGCTGTCTCATAGCCTTCCCTTGAAGGGCTGAGATAACTGTGTCGACACTCAGGATTTTATTCATGCTACACATAGTGTCCTTGAATGCCTCATAAGACGCCGGGAGAGAATTCAGCAACATACATGCTTGTTCTTCGTCTTTCATCCCTTCCTCCATATCCAGCAATTTGCAAACCAATTTATTAAAGTTGCTGATGTGAGCCTCCAGAACTCCACCCTCTGTCATCTTGAAGTTATACCACTGTCGCTTCAAGTGTAGCCAATTTTTTGAGGATTTCTTCGCATAGACATCCTCTAACTTCGCCCACAAACCAGACGCAGTTTTCTCCCTCATGACGTTGTAGAGAACCTCATCTGTGAGACATAAACAGATCGAAGATAAGGCTTTTTTATCAAGAGAGTTCCAATCATCATCAGTCATAGTAGACTTCCGCTCCTCAAGAGCACCATCCTCGCCTTGCTTGGTTAATAGGCTAATCATCTTAACCTTCCATGACTCAAAATTATTTTTCCCTGAGTACTTCTCAAACTCATACTTAGTGCTCGCCATTATTACTAATCCCTCAGATTCAGATCTGTGCCCCAACGATAGCTTTGATACCACTTGTTGGGGGTTTTGACCTGCGGAATCACACAGATCTTGATCTAGGATAGCAATCCAATGACACCAAGCACATAAGAGAACACAGAGAACATCCAAATTTAACGTAGAAAACCCTTGTGGGAAAAAATCACGGCACAAAGCGACAGATCTCCACTATGAAAACAGAAATTACAAAGAGAAAGGACTTACTCGATTCGAACAACCTTAAATCTCACCCTTGCTACACCCTTTAATTTCCCTGAAACCCCTTTAGAAAACTTTCTCATTCACTAAAAAAGCCCTAGGAACACCTATTTATAGTTTAGGTAACTTTCCTTCCGCATTCCAGTTGCAAAAGGACTCAAATCCGCAGTTTCGCGCAAATTCGCGAAACAAACTGCGTAACCTACGACTGGTCCTAGCTATCCTACGACTGGTCGTAGACCCGTACAACCGGTCCTAGCTTTCCTACGACCGGTCCTAGACCCCTAAGACTGGTCCTAGACTGGGAAAAAAAAAACAGCACAACTCGCTGGACTTTAAGTCGTGCCAGGGCTCGAACCTACGACCGGTCGAGCACCTTCCACGACCAGTCGTGGCTCCCCCACGACCGGTCGAGAAACATGCAAACTTAAAAATTGAAGGCTTCTCTTCAACACACCTACCATATCTGCATCTGTGTAGCCTTCTAACATAGGTTTTTCGTCACCATAGCATAGGCTCAACCTGGATGAGCCTCTTAGATACCGTAGTATCTATTTCATTGTTACCAAATGTTCTTTTCTAGGATTGGTAAGATATTGACTGACAACACTAATCACATATGACATGTCTAGGCGTGTACACACCATAACAGACATCAAACTTCATACCGCTGATACGTAGGGTATCTTCCTCATTTCATCCACCTCTGCTTTCATTTCGAACACTACTTGTCGATTAATTTGAAGTGACCCTCCAGTGGAGTACTGACCAGCTTCGCTGCATTCATATTAAACTGCTATAGGATTTTCTCAATATACTGCTCTTGTGACAACCAAAGCTTTCTGCTGCTTCTGTCAAGTGTTATCTCCATTCCTAGGATTTGTTTAGCCGGGTTTAAGTATTTTATTGCAAACGATTTACCTAACTCCTGTTTCAGTTTGTCGATCTTATTGATGTCTTTTTCCATAATGAGCATGTCATTAATGTATAATAGCAGAACTAAAAAATCATTATCTGAGAACTGGTGCGTGAACACACAGTGGTCCAACTCCGTTATATCATATCCATGCTTTAACATGAACAAGTCAAACTTCTTCTACCATTACCATGGAGTTTATCTTAGCTCATATAAGCTCTTCCTTAGCCTACACACTATATGTTCTTTGCTCTTGACTTCGAACCTCTCTGATTTGTGCATTTAGGTCTCTTCTTTCAGGTCACCATGAAGAAAGATATTTTTAACATCTAACTACTCTATCTCCAGATCCATACTATTCATCAACCCAAGAAACACCAATGTGGATGTCATCTTTACCATTGGTGAGAATATCTCCTCGAAGTCTATACATTTCCTCTCACCAAATCCTTTCACCCCAAATTTGTCCTTGAACCTCATTTGTGAATTCTTCTGCTTAATCTTCTTTCTAAATACCCACTTGTTACTTAAAGCTTTCTTGTCCTTAGGCAGTTTCTTCATATCATAGGTGTAGTTCTTATGCAAGGATTCTATTTTCTCTTACATAACTTTCAACCACTCCCTCTTATGCTCATCGGCTAGGGCATTAGAATAATCTTCAGGCTCTCTCCCATCAGTAAGCATAATGTACTCTTGCAGTGAGTACTTATTGAACGGATGTCTGTCCTTAGATGACCTCCTCACCTGTGGCTCAAGTGGGGGCTACTCCCCTGGTCCATCTTGTGTAGGAACTCCCTCGTCCTCTGTACCTTATTATACTCTTCCTTCATCAGGTACCACGGGAGGAGTAACCGGATCCGTGTCTTCTAGCTCACCTGAACTAGGCTGAGTCTTCTTTGGCTTACGAATGTCTTCTATACATTGTTATTCAAAGAAAAATACATCTCTGCTCTTGACGAGCTTCTTCTTGGTCAGATCCTACAATCTGTAACTAAGCTTTTCATCACCATACCCTAAGAACACATATTGTCTGATCTTCGTATCGAGCTTGGACCTCTCGTCCTTTAGTACATGAACGGATGCCTTGCATCCAAACACCCTGAGATGATTGTACGATGAATCTTTTCCTATCCACACCTTCTCAGGTACTCCATTCAATGGGGTTGATGGAGACCTATTTATTAAATATATTGTCGTGTGCATTGCTTCTTCCCAGAACGTCTTAGGTAACTTTATATGAGATAACATGTAACGCCCCGAACTTTTCAATACAGAGTATTAAAAGTTCTCCAGCGTTACTGTGAAAAGTAACATAATGTTTATATGTGTGCGACACTAATCTAGCTATCTTAGTGTAACGTCTCGAAAAAATCCGTACAGGGACTTAAGCACCACCTCATGCAGAAATCACTAAGGACCAAATCCTTTGAAAATTAAATGAGAATTAACTAGTGCTAAACTAGATTACCTTTGAAATTAGCCCTAATTACTTTAAGTACAATCTTTAAGAACCAAAATCTGTAGGATCGCTAATGCTACATTACTTAAAAACTTAGCATCCATCTCAAAACCCAGTTGCTCTCGGGAGAATTACGAAACTCCGTATCGGACCTTGACCGCACGTCGAAAGTCCGATTACCGTGAAATTATACTATCATGACTACCTTGCTGAACTTGAAAATCATCTCGGAAATCAAGTCTTAATAATACTCAGAAACGCACAACTTGAGCCCGGAGCAAAGTGTGTGAGAAACGCGAATATCTTCAGGAAATGAACTAAAACTTAAGTGAATTGAGTTGGTTCGCTTGCAGGCCAAATATAAGGATTCAGACCGTCAGAATCTGACCCAATTACACCCTCGGATCAAAAATAAAATTTCAACACATGTCAGAGTACTTGTGGCCCTGATCGAGTATTGGTGACCGTTGAACTGAAATTGGTTCCCCGCGGTCGATTTATAAACCCGATCGGACCAAAAACTTAGCCTGACCTAAATCCATTGTAAGGGAGCTTAAGTCCGACCGCATGTAGAAAAGGGGCCTCTAAAATAGATCTATTGGACCGAAACGGCCAGTATTTGGCTATAACCTAAGTATACCTTGGCCCTGGGGCCATTCTCATCAGTTTTGGGCCTTTATAAGGGCCTTAAACCCTCTCTCTCCCTTGCCATATGAATTTTCTAAAACCCTAAGGGAGAGAAGAAAAGAAAGAGAAGGAAAGAGAGAGAAAGTGAGAGACAGAGTTGGGGTTACTCCTGAGATTTGATCCCTGCTGCTCGACGTACTTAACCACTGCTTCTGTATTGCTATTTCGGGGATTCCGACTTCGTACTTGGGTAAGAAATCCAAACCCTAATTTATTTTAGATATTTAAATATAGTAGAAGGTACAGTAGTTAACTTATTCCATGTTATATGTTGCTGTTGCATTGTAGATGAGGACTTAACATTTAAACTGAGTTCGTTATGAGTCTACCGGAAAAAGGTGTAGATTATAAATATTTGGGTTATGGTTTTCAAGGCTTTCAATGTCAGTAATGATTTATGACTGACTTGATTGTTGGCACACGTGCGTACATACGACGTTTTTCATATATTATGTATATACGTGGGGTATGTTGATTTTAATGCATTCCATGTGTTTGTTAAAATGTTTGAGTGAGTATTGAATTATGATTTATACTTTCCATGTTCATTGACTAACAATACATGATTGTTTTACGTATGGTAAACTCCTTGTAAAGGAATTTGCTATAATACCTGTTATAACTACTTAACTGCATGTATAGGTTATGTGTAGTCTAAGTGTTTGATAAAATGCCTGAATGTGAAAATGTCTGTCTAAATGCATGTAATGAGGGTGTTGAAATGAGATTCTCAATTCCTCTATCCATGGATATAGTATCCTTTATATAACCTATCTTATTACTATGTGAATTTAGGATGAAATGCCTATGTACGGTACATGTGTAGTAGGTGTTTTGTTGAATTGTTTAAGGTACGATTTACGTTTGATTTTAGTTCTCACATGCTATCTTTGGCTACTATATGTATATATTACTATTTGGAGTGTGCTTGGGGCTACGATATAGTCTAGGCAATCGGTAATGGTATGTGATCAGTGGCCGAACTATTTAGTCACGACAGACACGCTCGATAAATCTGAGTCGTACACTGCTTATCGGCATTAGTTAGGTCACACGAAGTGCTTACGCGCTCCATGTCAAGCGGCTCAACGTATGCCTATACCAATCGAGTTTTTCAAGTAACCTGATTGGCCTAATGTATGTTCACCATGTATGGACACCACTGTTTGAATCTAAGGTACCAAACTTACCAGTGAAAACCCGTTTAACCTTGGTACCTTGATCCGCTAAGACTCATGAGCCGGACATGGTGGTATGGGATACCATGGTCGAGCTGTCGGCCTACGCCAAGGTGACGAGCCCACCCGTAGTGACCAGTGAGCAACCTAAGCTTGTGAGCTAAATATGGTGGTATGAGACACTGTATTCAAGCTGTCGGCCTATGACTTGGTGACAAGCCATTAGTAGTGACCTCGAGTATACTCTGAGACTGCGCTGAGGCGACGAGCCTTTCTGTATCAACTAGAGTATAAGCTAGGTCTGCATTGTGGTGACAAGCCCTCTGTAGCAACCTAGAACCGTAATATTGTATGAGATCAGCTTGAACTGACGACCCTAGAATGGATCATTGTTTGGGAAATGATATAAGGGAGGTACCTTAGCTTCCCAATCCTGTGTATAAAAATGTATAGTAAGAACTCGGTAATCATGCTCATGCACTACATTGCATGTACCTTTGGAATGGAAGAGCACAACAAGAGTATTGCATGTCACGATCGTTAGATGTTATCCTAAGAGGGAGTGCAGGCGAGAGCATGCATCATTATAATATATCATACTTGCATTAACAAGAGTACCTAGGACATGAGTGTTGTATTGCTTTATCATTACTGCTTGACTATATTGATAACATGTTAACCATTGCTTCATAGTTTCACTGAGTTGATCACTCACTCTCACGTTTTAGGATGGTGCTTTAAACACCAACCAGACCCTGTTGTAGATGCAGATGATGACAATGCTTTCGAAGCAGAGCCAGACTATTACGATGACGAGTTCTCCTACATGCAGTTGTCAGGCGGGTCTATATAAACCGCTCTGATTGATGGGGATTATTGGGTTACAGACTATATAACATTACACATTTTGTATATTTTGGGATTTTCCATGTTACTATTTGACCTGGTAACATGATCATACTTAGAAGACTCACAATCACTTATATGTTCTATATACTTATCATAGTCTTCCGCTTACATAATTAATTATCTTTGGTGTATGATATGATGTTTGGTATAATCTCACTCATGTTTAAGGCACTAATACAAACAACATTAAATCATCATTATTTATGTTGCATAAGTAATGCGTTGAAACTCGGGAGTTGAGCTCTGCTCGATCCTTGATTTTTAGGGCGTTACAAGTTGGTATCAAAGCATGATTTGGATTAAACTAGACCTGAGTTATGGTCACACGACGTACACTGACATATTTTGAATTAGGAGGGTGCGATATAACGTAGAAACACACGTAAGTTTTCTAATTTGGCCAAACAGTGAAATTTATCAAAATCGACCGTGGGAATTGGACCCGTAAGCCTTTATGATCATGTGAAATGATCCCAACACCTTCCTAAACCATCAATCGATGGGTTTAGATGAAGATTTAACCAATTCCATGTTCAAATAATCCGAAACATGTGAATGTATGCGAGATGGGACCCGAAACGACTTAAACGGAGTCCGGGGCCAAATTGGTGCAATTTTGGGGGACCCAAAGTGGATCCCGCATGTTTTTGGTACCCTGACCGGGGGGGATGACATCGCCAGGGAGTTCAGGGACCGGCGATGGCATCGTCGGGTCGGCGAGACCTCACCGGTCGGGCAGACCGGGCCTATTGGGCCAATAGCTGTGGGACGTTGTGGGGCCCACCAAAACGTATCGAGACCCCTTATATACCCTATTTTCTCTTTTTCACTCTCATACAACCCTCTAAGCTTTCCTTTTTCCCCAAAAACTCTCTTTCTCCCCTCAAATCTCCCCTCTATTCTCCTATTTTCTCATTTTCCTTTAATACATACATCCCTTCACCACCTTCATTAAAACCCATCTTTCATTTCCTTCACTTTCCCTCTATTGAGCACCAAGACCATATTTGTGTCTCATATATTTTTAAATCCATCAACCCGTCCCATTTCCCAAGTTTTTCTTCATCCTCATGGCTCTTTTTGAGCTAGTGGCAACGATTTTCTCTATTTTCACG
Organism: Magnolia kwangsiensis; assembly: GCA_037074715.1. Classification (NCBI taxonomy): domain Eukaryota; kingdom Viridiplantae; phylum Streptophyta; class Magnoliopsida; order Magnoliales; family Magnoliaceae; genus Magnolia; species Magnolia kwangsiensis. Next base: position 132,658,121 of record CM073576.1, on the reverse strand, counting down.
CTTCTTTCCCTCATGAGTAAGAAGAGGGCTCCCATAGATGAGGCCAGGCCTAGTCGCCCTACTCGATCTAGAAGGCCGAGAAGTGCCGCCGCAGATGTAAGTGTCGATTGGGAGATAAGGACTAAGCAGAATCTTGATCCCCAGGCTCCCCTCGAAAGGGCTCTGTTGGCAGAGTTGTCTCATGGAAGGTTTGAGGGCCGTAGGATCCTTTTCGAAGTGCATGTGGATGAGAGGACCTTCGGAAAATATTTGGTGATGGACCGCCTGGTGGATGCCGGGTGGGGTCCCATATTTGAGGGCAAGATAAAGGCAAATGTGAACACTGTCCGAGCCTTTTACGCGCATATCCAGGAGCCAACACTGGAGCCTTTGTAGTTCAAATTTCCTGTGGGAAGGCGAGACCTCATAGTCAATGTTGACTTGATAGCCCGAGTCATGGGAACGCTGCTTGGAGAGGTCTATGCTAGTGAGAAGAATCTTTCAAGTGCACATGAAAGGGACCACCACACACGATTTCTCTGTGGTCACTTGGTCCACTGGAATCTAAACAATAGCCTCTTAGCGTCCAAGATGACTGACGACTTCCGCCTGCTCCACCACATTTTCATTTACAATGTGTACCCCTGGTGGAGTAATTGCAGTGAGTGTACGCGCTTGATGGTGGACTTCTTATACCGTTTTTGGGCAGGGAGACAACCTGTGCTTGCCTACCTTCCTCCTGCGAGAGATAGTCCTGACCACATGCTTTACTAGGTTGGCCATTTCGCTCTCATTCGGCCTACTAATATGCAAGCTTGCACGTGAGTTCAGCTATAGACTTGGCGCAGAACTTTCGGTGCTGATCCATTTTATTAACGACACGACTCTCAACAACATGGAGATTGGGCCACGACAGTGTCAAGCCTATTGTGAAGAGAGTGAAGATGAGGCAAAGAGTGAAGAGGAAGAGACTGACGAAGAGGGTGATGAGATAGAAGAAAAGTAAGAAGGAGAGGAAGAGGAGGCCCAGGACACTAATGAGGGCTCTTCTCCTGTTACTCAGGTGCATGACAGTGATCGGGCCACCAGGGAGGCCCGCTTGCTCAACTGGAAGAGGGCCAAGTTGCCTTGTGGTAGGAGATCACGCAGGTTCGAACTAAGGTTGAGGAGACCGAGGCCTTCATGAAATGGAAGTTCAAGAAAGTGTCTCACACTTTGAGGGTTATCCTGTGCTGTGTACAGGACAAGAATGCACCTCTACCAACGCCAGAATTCTTAGTTCTTTCATAATCTAGTCGTCCATAAAAATAAGGCTGCTTCGGTGGGTAAGTAGTTCACTATGTAGAATCAACCAATGACGCCGCAAATTTATAAGAATGATAGTTGTTTCATTCTCAGAAGGGTGGCGAAGCTCCAATATATCTTCATTAATCTCTACACAGTCCCAAGTGTGATGGGAAGTTTGTCCAAATGCTTAAGAAGATGAATAATTCTTTCTCTTTGAAAATGAAGCCTTGGAGTGTTTCATATCTACAAATTGAAGATTATCAAGATTTAAGGTTTAGGAAGATAATTCAGTAGAGATTGGGTACCTGAAGGATTTTTACAAAGCAGGAAACTTTGTAACGCAGAAAGCCTATTGCGCGTAGGGATATGTTGTGCACAAATATCGATTGCTCGAAGGACAATGTTGTGTGTAAGAACTTATTGCGCGCTAAGATGTGTTGCATGGAAAGGGATGAAGCATGTAAAGAGGGCTGTTCGAGAACTTCGAATGAATGAAATGAAGATAAAGTCCCACTTATATATTACCTAGACTTGAATCTATTACGCGGACTCGAAAGCGTAATAGATATTGGTTATGCATGAAAAAAGGAATGGATCCATTTCATTTTGAAGAAAGAAAAACATAAATGAAGGATCGAGGGGGCATCTGTTAAGGCATAAAATTGATTGAGAAGAAATAGTCAAAAAGAAATAAGCCTTTACAGCCTTTGATTACGCGACACACAACAAGAATTTGGTTGTTTCATTTCATGGTACGCAATAAAAGTTAACGCGCGATGACCGTTAATGCGCAAAAGGGTTTTGGGGATGATACGTTGCACGGATGGAGAGGCTCACACGTGCAGACCCACAGGTTATAAATACCTCATCATCTTCTTCATTTGCATCATAGATTTTGGAGTAGCAGAATAGAAGAATTCAGTTACTCTAGAGTGCTTGTTGTGCATCGCACAATGGGTATCCAAGCCATAGATATCGCTGCCCAACTAGAACTCCTGCGCAAGGGACAAATTGAAGGACTCACTGTTTGCGCAACAAGTCCATTACGTAGACAATAAGTTTGAAGTAGAAGTTGACTTGATTCAGGTTGCAGAATAGGAGTATTTCAAAGGAATGGAATTGATCAAGAGGAATATCATTCCAGCACAATGACATCAAGAAGATCACACTATGATTCGAAATGCTGTCAAAATGAACAATAGGATAATTTAGTGCTTTTATTCAAATACTTTATATTGGAATCAAAGGTTAAAAAGATGTAAACGAATTCAGAATAAATAAAACATGATGATTATTCTCTTCATCCATTCTCTTTGTTATTATTAAGTAAGATAGTTCTCCAAATCAAATACATTTCGTTTCTTGTCGAAACATCATGGACATAGTTTGTCTCACCACATTCATAGCAGGGATGTCTTGCATGCTTGTCAAAGATATCATGAGGTTGTCCGTACATTATTTTTAGTTGTTCGATCAAACATGAGGCCACATGTATAAAACGCATGACCCATAATCGGTCAAACATGTGCAGTTAATGTTGTATTTTAAGTTATTTTAAAATAATTGTGTTTCAAAATTTTCCATTGGGACAGGCCGTGGCCATGGGTGAGCATGTGCCTTACAGATGTGTCTTTTCACATAAGTTTGAAAGGTTGCATCCTTTCATATTTTGTTTTGAAATATTGTGTCTTTTTAAGCTTAAGGGTTCCACCAATTGGATTTAAAACCAATAGTCACAACCCTTTTTAAAAGGGTGTCTCTATACCTTTAAGGGTGTCTTCGCAGAGTCTATAAATAGACTTATGCTTTTAAGTTTTGTAATGGATTACAAAGTCCGATTTTGTTGTAAAAATTGTGTTGTAGTATTTCTGGTTTGGGTTAAGACTATAAATGGTTCGAGCCCGTGTACAATGAGTGCACTGCTAGGACCAGGTCATAGTTGTTGTATCCTGGAGGTTAACTGCTCTGGGAACCTGTTGCACTTGGGACGTTATCCAAGGGGAGCAAATTCGATTTCAAGCCGAGTGACTCACGTCACGCCTTGACTTCTACAAATTGATAAGTTTTCTAACTTTCTTATTTTAATTTTATATATTTAAATAGTTTTCCAAAATCCAAATATCCAATAATCTTGAAATTGAATTATTGTTTTGAAAAACTATTTAAAAGTATACTGACATTTTGAGTTATATAAAATCAAACCGGCTTAGCCAAATTCAAACCTCCCACCAACCTAATTTGTGAGTCATAGCCCATATAACATGCTGTTTGAATAATGGTTAGGATCTTACGTGTCTCTAATATACTTGTTCTTTGGACAGCCTATGCAAAAAGGCGCATAGTTGCTATAGCCCATAAATGATCTTTATGTCACAGACATGTGCAAACCTGTCATGCGTGCAATATGGTACCTAGCGCTTGGATGTATTGACATATAATTTAGGACAATTAAATCAACATGGGATACGGTGAAAATAAATAAATAAATTGGGCAAATGAAAAGGCTTTATGGAAACTTTATCAATCACCCTATTATATCAAAAATTTGAAATCAAATTGGAAAACTATTTGTGGCAAAGCTAGTAAATGCTTATTTAGTGATAATTTAAAAGGAACATTTCTTATATTCCATTAATCATCTTTATAAATATGAATCTGGACCAACGTGAAGAAGGTAGATGGTAATATGAAAACCTATCATTGGTTGCTTCTTCTAGAATGATTATATAACATCTTTTTAGTGGATAGGAGGTTGGGATGAGAAATGGACAGCCACATGACAGGAAAATCAATGTCTATTTCCATGGATATTAAAAAATAATAATAATACTAATAATAATAAATAATGAAAAAATTCAAAGAGAGAGAAATGATGGTTAGATAAATGAAATTTCATTCAAATTTTCTTCGGTTCTTTTCATGAAAAATATTTGTGTGTTTTCTTTTTATAGTTAATCATTTTCTCTTACTCTAGTGTTTATTTGGCTTTTGATTTTGATCAAAATGGCTCGTGGTTCGGCGATCTGGACTATTGTTTAGATGGCTGCACTGTGGATGGATAGTACCCTAGAAATCTTTCATTCAAAATGATCTTATCTGTAGAATCTTTGGACTTTTCCAAGTTAATTATGCAACATTGCTGCATTCCTGATGATATTTGCCTGAAAACCAAAACCGTTGTATTCAAGCCCTAACAGATAAATTCTCATCTCTTACAAAATCTAAATGATTACAAATCTTGATTAAAAGAGAAAACTTTTTCTCTGTCAACCATTTAAAGCCATGATAATAGGAAATGACTGGTTATGTGATGGTTCCAATGGCAACGATGAGGGCTCGTTGTTGTTGTTGTTGTTTGTATGTGTAAATCCCTACCCGGATTTCAGATTTAAAACGTTGTGAGAATGGATGACGGTTGTGGATGTGGGGGGATCTAATGGCTATAATGGATGACGGTTGTGGATGTGGGGGGATCTAATGGCTACAAGGCCCTAAGGTTTTAAAGAGAAAATAAAGGATTTCCTCATTTCAGTTTTCATCTTCAAGGTTTTGTATGGTTCGGATTATTCTAATGTCTATCCTCTGGTTATGTGTCTATTGTTGAACTTTCGCATGCCCCAAAATTCTCGATGCTTGATATTCGTTATACCCATCAGGTGTGTCCTTTGATGTCAGGGCATGGGGCAAAAATATCATGTTTGGATATCTAGTTACTTATATAATAAGAAACGGTTCACGTAAAAAAAAAAGTTTATCAATTGATGGAAAAAAGTTTATCAATCGATGGCTGAAATTATTCTCTACTATCTATGTTGAGGGTCAAATATTGCATATTAGACCCCAGATATTGTCTAGATTTACGAATATAATGCTATCTAATGGCTTGTTTTCTCATTCTTGTGTTGCAAGGTGATTTTATGAGCATGGATGGAAAAAGGACGTTAAAAGTTGAGATTTAACAATCTGATGATGCCAAAGGCAAGGGACACACTCCAGGGGACCAAGATTGACAAATATACACGGTCAGAAATCCGAGAAAAGTAAGAAATTGAAGCTCAAGTGGCCTGAAGGACGTCCAGAATGCAAGATCACGACGTTTCCACCATCCGTTATGCTCGAAACTTCATACGTCGCCTGAGGACCATAAATTAACCGTACACGTCAAATTTCAGCCGTTAGATCTCTCTAGAAGTTGCCCAACAGTCAAATCAGCCCATAAATTCTCAATTTTGGGGCCCACCTGATATCTGGATCTGCTTCACTTTTGGTCTCAACGTCTAAAAGGATATTACAAAGTGGATGGATGGACTGGATTTCACATATACATCAATATAAGGACAACCTTGCATGTCAGAGTGCACCACCGATCGTGCACACTCGATGCACCAGAAACCAAAAAACGGGTCAGCGTCGCTGACCCGTCTCCTTTCGCAATGACAGCGGACGCATGGCCGCTGGCCATTTTTGCAGACGGTTGTGGGCCCTACCCATTGCCTGTACGGAAGATCTGATCCGTCCATCGTGTAGAGGGGCTTAAAAACTACAAAACCTTGCTAAAAGTTCACTTCCATACGTGCACACGTGTGCGTTACAGAGGCCACAAAAGGGCTGTCATGGGACGTTCAAAACTGATTCTTTTGTGATTTCTTCTCTGGGCCACGTCAATGGGCGTTCAAAACCACCCATTCTTGACTGAAATTTTGTTCTGAATCCAATGGACGGGGTGGATTTTCCAGAAAATGCTTCTGTGGGGCCCACCGATCACAACAGTGAAATGATGCGAAAGGTTTCGCACATCCACGAAAATCGATTTTTCCAGGCAGTTTTGGCCCACCATCTTTGATCATATGGCAGATCTGAACCGTCTATCATGTAGAGGACCCAAGAAAGTACTAAGGGACGGTGTTTCTTTGAAATTTGAGCGAGAAAAGTGGCGTGTTTCGAGGCACCGAACTTGACTGTGAAAATTACACTCCGTGTCCTGCTACAACTCTGTCACTGACTCCAGCCTTCCAGCAGCTATAAAAGGAGGTTTTGGACGTGGGAAGCATTCATTCAGGGTCTTGGGAGGAAGAACAGAGGGCTCGAGCTTGGGTTTCAACGTGGGCAGAGGAGAGAGAGAGGAGCTTGGTTTTTTCTTTCCCTTTTCTTTTCCTTTTCTTTTTCTCTTTATTTATTTGGATTGAGCCCATCCATGGTAGGCTAAATCCTCCTAGCTAGGGCTAAGAGGTGAAGCTTGTAGTGAGATGGGAGATTTGATTTTATTTAAATTTTAATGCATGAATTGACGTTGATTTTAGTTAATTAATATGGAAATGTTTTAGGTTTTTAATGGTCTGTTGTGACTGAAATTACAATGAGTCTGCAATGGCTTTGAATATTTCCGTTCTCTTTAATGTTTATGATGTCAGGAAGCCCTGTTGTTCACCATAGTCTCCTGGGCATGGTTGGATGTCGGTACCCTTTCTAACTTTCATACATGTGATTGGGTGGTGATGGAATCCATTCTAATTCATACACCTTTTATCTCTTTGAAAACTAGATCAACGGCAGTTCAGTACTTTCCATAATTTTTGATGCAAGCATAAGTTCTCCCTGATCTCTACAAGTGGATCCTCTGAATCCCTAGTTTCCTATCTCTGATTTGTTTCCTAAGTTTTAGATTAATTATTCTACAAGTATTCCACCATTGCTAATTGATTTAGAATTCATCTTAGCCTAGTTCTAGTTTTAGATAATTTTAGATAACGTACAGTTTCAGTCCTTTGGGATTCGACCTCGGTCTTACCGAGTTATTACTACATCACGACCCTGCACTTGGGGAGTGAACAAGTTTTTGGCACCGTTGCCGGGGACTGTCGGCTACGTTTTTTTGAAATTAATTAGTTTTAGGATTAGTTAAGATTAGGTTTAGATTTTCTTAATTTTTAGAAATTAACTTGTCTTTCTTGTTTTATAGGCTTCTAAGATAGTTTCTAAATTAGTAAAATTTTTCTTAAATTCTTCCTTTCTATTGTAGATTTAGATTAAGATTTATTTCTTCTTTTTTGTGAGATCCTAATTCTAAATCTTTTTAGGAATTCTAACCCTGTTTCTTGTTTTAGAATTTTTCTATAAGTTTTTGTTTAGGAACTAACTTAATTTTTCTGTTTTGTAGGAAACTTCTAATTTAGTAAGCTCTTTCTAATTTTTTCTTTTATTAGAATTTTTTTTTTCTTTTCTCTAGAAATTAGTTTACTTTTAATTAGAACTTTCTATTCTTAGAAACTAACTTATTTTGTTTTGTTTTGCAGATTCTTAACCTAGGACTCCAACTTTGGTAACCTCTTTCCATCTTTCCCCTTTATTTTCTAGATTTCTTCTTCCTTTTTTTTAAGGTTTAAGTTAGAATTTGAGGGTTGAGTGTGTTTTATGCCCCATTGGGCACTCGACAACACTCGACGTCTCGTGACTGAAGGAGGATTAGTTGAGGGGTTGACTGTCCATCGCAGGACTAGACACCACTTGAATTCTCCTGAGTTAGAAGACGTTATGACTGAAAATCAACCTCAAGCACTACCCCAACCAAGGGTTGAGGAAGTACATGATGAGAATGAGGTACATCAGGCACCCACGCCTCGTACTTTACGAGATTATTTACAACCGGCGGGGGTGATACGCCCTCATGCATGATTTTTCCTGAGAATACAGGACATATGGACATCAAGCCAGGGGTTATCCAACTCCTTCCTAAGTTCCATGGGCTTGAGTTTGAAGAACCATATTTGCATCTGAAAGAGTTCGATGAAATCATAGGCACCTTATACTTTCCTAATGTATCTGAGGATACTATTAGGCTGAAACTCTTTCCATTTTCCTTGAAAGAAAAAGCCAAGACGTGGTTACATTCACTGCGTCCTAGATCCATTGGCACATGGAATGATATGCAGAGGGAATTTATAAAGAAATTTTTTCCACATCATAAGACAATTACCCTCAGGAGAGCAATCATGAACTTTGTCCAAAAGGAAGATGAAACATTCTTCCAATGTTGGGAAAGGTTCAAGGATCTAGTTAATGCATGCCCACAACATGGCTTTGAAATATGGAGCATTACGAATTTTTTCTATGATGGGCTATCTTCCATGCGCCAAATGGTCGAGACAATGTGTAACGGAGATTTTATTAATAAAAATGTCGACGAGGTATGGGATTACCTCGATAGTCTCGCAAAAAAAACATAATCATGGGACTATTATCCAAGGACGAACACTACGTCTAGGCCGACTCATTCAAGGGAAAAAGGAGGAATATATCTCCTGAAAGAGGATAATGATCTTAACGCTAAGGTGGCCAATCTCACCAGAAAATTTGAGGCCATGGAAGGAAGGAAGGAAAAGGTTAATGAAAGTGTTTGCGGCATCCGTGATTGCAACATTCATACTACTGAAAATTGTCCTTCAATACCTGCCTTTCGAGAAGTATTGAATGAACAATCTAATGCCGTAAATAACTATCAAAGACCTTTCAATGGACTACCCCCTAATACGTACAATCCTGGCTGGAAAAATCATCTGAATTTTAGTTGGAGGAATGGACAAACTGCTACCCCTCAAGGTTTCTTCAATCAAAATCCAAATCAGGAAAAACCTCAAGAAGAATCGGTTCAAATTTCCATACAAGAGCTGGCTCGGACAATGCAAGGAATTTCAGATTTTATGCAAAAAATAGATTCACGTATGACGGCTATGGAAAAAGGGATGCTCCCTGCACAATCACTCCCTAATCTAAAACCGCAATATGAGACAGGTGATCCCAGATCTTCAAATCAAATGGGGCACGCTAAATCCATCACCACTCTTAGGAGTGGGAAGGTTATTGACAAAACCCTTCCGGTTAGGCCCGAAAAGCCTCAAGAACCAGAAGAGGACAACAAGGATGGATCTAGTGGCGCCCTACAAAAATTTGAACCGGAACCTCTAGAAAAGCCAGTTGTTCCATTTCCCCAACGGTTAGTTGAACCAAAACGTCTATCTAACTCTCAGGATATCCTAGAGGTGTTAAAACAAGTGAAAGTCAACATTCCTCTTCTTGACGTTGTAAAACAGATTCCTTCATATGCTAAATTTCTAAAGGATTTATGCACTACCAAACGACGGAAAAGTGTTCAAAAGAAGATCTCCTTGACTGAGAAAGTGAGTGCCATCCTGAAACAAGATGTGCCGTAAAAATTCAAAGATCCCGGTTGCCCAACCATATCATGTGTGATCGGAAACTATCGAATTGATCACGCACTTCTTGACTTAGGAGCAAGCGTCAATCTGATTCCTTACTCGGTATACCAACAGTTAGGTTTGGGTGAATTAAAACCCACTCGAACCACACTACAACTTACTGATCGTTCTGTTCGTATACCAAGAGGGATCATCGAGGATGTGTTGGTCCAGGTGGATAGATTCTATTACCCTGTTGATTTTATCATCTTGGACACGGAACCCATCAATGACACGAGCACTCAGATTCTCGTCATTCTTGGTCGCCCATTCCTGTCCACTTCAAATGCAATTATCAATTGCAGGAATGGTGTCATGACTATGTCCTTTGGAAATTTGACATTGGAATCGAATATCTTTTTCAATAACGGCAGCAACTCAGAGGATGATGACGATTTCCACGATGTTAACATGATTGATTCTTTTGTGGAAGATAGAACGCCTCTCATCTTATCCTCTGATCTTCTAGAGACGTGCCTGGCCCACTCCCATGATCTTGATGATGATATAATTAGGGAGACGTGTGTCATACTTGATACTGCACCGGTACTTGAAGTTAACCGGTGGAGGCCACACATTGAAGAATTATCCCAAACTTATGTAGTGCCTTTACCGTTTAACCTCAAGCCACAGAAGCTTGACCTAAAACCTTTGCCCTCTGATTTAAAATATGTCTATTTAGGTCAAGATGAGACATACCCGGTGGTGATCTCTGCCCACCTGGAGAAAGAACAGGAGAGTATGCTGATATCTACTCTCATTGAGCATAAGGGAGCTCTTGGATGGACGATAGCGGACCTCAAGGGAATTAACCCATCGATTTGTACTCATCGTATATATCTTGAGGACAATGCAAAGGCTGTTCGGCAATCACAACGTAGACTAAATCCAAACATGAAGAAAGTGGTTAAGGCCGAGGTTCTCAAACTATTGGAAGTGGGGATCATTTACCCTATATCCGATAGTCAATGGGTGAGTCCAACTCAGGTGGTTCCTAAGAAGTCCGGGATCACCATCGTAGCCAATGCCAATAATGAACTAGTGCCAACCAGAGTTACTACTGGTTGGAGAATGTGCATTGACTACAGAAAGCTGAATACCGTCACAAGGAAAGACCACTTTCCTTTGCCCTTATTGATCAAATCCTGGAAAGGCTAGCTGGTCATTCCTATTATTGTTTCCTTGACGGGTATTCAGGTTATAATCAGATTGAAATCGCCCCTGAGGATCAGGAAAAGACCACATTTACATGTCCCTATGGTACCTTTGCTTACAGAAGGATGCCATTCGGGCTATGTAATGCCCCTGCCACCTTTCAGCGATGCATGACGAGTATCTTTTCTGACATGGTGGGAAAATATCTAGAGGTCTTCATGGACAATTTCTCTGTTTTTGGTTCATCTTTCAGCGAATACTTAGCAAGTCTTAAATGTGTGCTGAAAAGATGTGAAGAAAAGAATTTGGTACTTAACTGGGAGAAGTGTCATTTTATGGTTCAAAAGGGAATTGTCCTTGGGCATATCATCTCGTCTAAAGGAATCGAGGTAGATAAGGTAAAAATCGATCTTATCTCTAACCTACCTCTACCCAAGAACATCAGAGATGTGCGATCCTTCTTAGGACACGCAGGCTTTTACAGACGATTCATAAAGGACTTTAGTCTCCTCTCTCGTCCTTTATGTAATCTTCTTCAAAAGGATACACCATACGAGTGAACTAAGCAGTGCCAAGAAGCTTTCACTAAGCTTAAGGGCATGTTAACCACTGCATCTATCATGCAGCCACCCGACTAGAGTCTTCCTTTTGAACTTATGTGCGACGCCTCTGATTATGCTCTTGGAGCGGTTCTAGGCCAGAGAAAAGATAAGCGGCCTTACGTTATTCACTACGCAAGTAGGACTCTAAATCCTGCCCAAGTGAACTACTCGACTACAGAAAAAGAACTCTTAGCCGTAGTGTTCGATTTGGACAAATTTAGGTCCTACCTGATCGGATCCAAGATCATCATTTACACAGACCATGCGGCACTTAAGTATCTTCTTTCCAAGAATAATTTTAAGCCCCGCCTAATACGATGGATCCTTCTACTCCAAGAATTTGATTTAGAAATTAAAGACAAAAAGGGAGTAGAGAACATAGTAGCTGATCACCTTTCTCGCCTTAATACCTCTGATTCCCTTGAGGCGACCCATATCAATGACATGTTCCCTGATGAACAACTATTTAGAGTCTCCCATTCACCTTGGTTCGCTGATATTGCTAATTATCTTGCTACAGGTGCCATACCGACACACTGGACGTCACAAGATAAGAAGAAATTCTTTACCAAGGTGCGTAACTTTTTATGGGACGATCCACATTTGTTTAAATATTGCCCAGACCAAATCTTAAGGAGATGTGTGCCAGACGATGAGCATCAGAGTGTCATCTCCTTCTGTCACTCACAGGCCTGTGGTGGTCACTTTTCTGTTAAAAAGACCACGGCCAAGATTTTACAGTGTGGCTTCTACTGGCCCACTATGTTCAGGGACACTCAAGAGTTTTGCAAGGCTTGTGAACGTTGTCAGAAATTAGGAGCATTGTCCCGTCGAAATATGATGCCCTTGAATCCCATCCTTATTATAGAAGCATTTGATTGTTGGGGCATCGATTTCATGGGACCATTCCCCCAATCATTTGGAAATCTGTATATTTTGCTCGCCTAGACTATGTCACTAAATGGGTCGAAGCAATTCCGTGCCGTAAAAATGACCATCGCACGGTCATTAAATTTTTGAAAGAAAATATCCTGTCGCGGTTCGGAACGCCTCGAGCCATCATTAGTGACGGGGGCTCACACTTCTGCAATAGACCATTTGAGAGCTTAATGAAGAAATACGGTATCTCTCATAAGGTGAGCACCCCATACCATCCACAGACAAGTGGACAAGTTGAGATTTTCAATAGGGAGATCAAACATATCCTAGAGAAAACGGTTAACCCTGATCGTAAGGACTGGTCAATCCGATTGACTGATACCTTATGGGCGTACCGTACTGCTTTCAAAACTCCCATTGGAACATCTCCCTTTAGACTTGTCTATGGGAAAGCCTGTCACTTGCCTGTGGAATTGGAACATAAAGCATACTGGGCGATCAAAATTTTGAATTTCAATCTGGACAACGCTGGCTCGCTACGCAAACTTCAGTTGAATGAACTTGAAGAAATCCGGAACGATGCATATGAGAACTCGAGAATTTACAAGGACAGGATGAAGGCGTTTCATGATCAACATATTCTACGAAAATCATTCACACCTGGTCAGAAAGTCCTCTTGTATGACTCTCGACTACATCTCTTTTCGGGTAAGCTTCGATCTCGTTGGACCGGTCCTTACATTGTTGTCACTGCTTATCCTCATGGGGCCGTCGAGATAAGAGATCCCGACAATGGCAAGGAGTTTAAAGTAAATGGACATCGATTAAAGCCATTTGTTGAGACATTTGATTCAGAGGACATGTCCATGCCTCTGATTGCTCCTGTTTACCAGGACTGATCTCCTAGTCTGATGGAGGTATAGGTAGGTTTATCGCTTTCATAGGTTTAGGATAGTCGCTTTCATAAGTTAGTTAGTTCAATGTTTGTGGGTAACATTACTGCAAACCCTCACGAGACTACAACTCGTCCACTAGGGGTAACCTAGGGGTTTAAAGGCTTGTTGCATACGCTAAATGCAATCGAGAGCACCTGCGAAAGTGGTATAGGTAGGATTTTATTTTTATTATTTTTGTTCTGCTTTCTCTCTCATGCTGACAAGCTTCCATGCCGTGATCTATTGGAAACTCTCTTGATTCGTTATTCAGGTACTATCTTCCCATCACTTCTCATTTACTTTCATTGTCCCATGTGCATTGCATGCTCATATCTTTTACATTGAGGACAATGTAGATTTTAGGTTGGGGGTGGGAGATTAGGTTTCCTAATCAGTATTTTCTTGGTCTTGAGCAAAAATTGTGAAATTTAAAAAAAAAAAAAAATTTCTGAAAATTTCTACAAATTCGAAGTGATTTTGACAGATATCCCTAATTTAGATTTTCAAGGTACATAATGGTGGATTTATGACTCTTGGATTCCGTATCTGTTAGATTTCATTGTTAAGTGAATTATTAATCCATGATTAGAAGTTGTAAACATTGATTGAATTATGATTTCAGGACGCGTCTTGCTTACACATTAAGACTTCAGTCTGATATTGAAGGGTTAATTTGGTAATCACTAAGCACAAAAGGAACCAGCCTGAAATATCTTGCCATCATGGTATAAAAATTGGAAAGGTTGGATAATTAATCTTCACCATAGGTTTGCTCCCTATAGGTGTAGAGTTAATTCCCCATGAATGATATGTGAAAAAGAGTCAGGTGTACGATCTTCACCATAGGTTTGCTCCCTATAGGTGAGAATTTGATTCCCCTTCCTTGGCATTACTTTGAATAGAAAAATCAAAAGTTAATAGGCTAATCTATGAGGCAAGTTTTGGATTAGGTTTTAGTTATCATGAATTTTCTTGTCGGTTACCAATGATTTCATGAAATTGACGATTGGATCTCTTAATGATGATAAGCCGAGATTAGACTATACATCCATGGATCTCAATGTTTAAAATTTTTTTAATTGATGGATTAATGCTTTACACTTGATTATGAAGTCTACCGTGCACTTGAAATCAGGAGAAAACAATTTCTAACATTCATGGATATTAAATTTCTCGTATTTTGTTCAAAATCTCACTCGATTTCATAGAAAGTTCTCCTATAATTCTCAACTTATTTTTCGCATATTTTGCTCGGGACTAGCAAAATGCTGGTTGGGGGTTGTGTTGAGGGTCAAATATTACATATTAGACCCCAGATATTGTCTGGATTTACGAATATAATGCTATCTAATGGCTTGTTTTCTCATTCTTGTGTTGCAAGGTGATTTTATGAGCATGGATGGAAAAAGGACGTTAAAAGTTGAGACTTAACGATCTGATGACGCCAAATGCAAGGGACACACTCCAGGGGACCAAGATTGACAAATATACACGGTCAGAAATCTGAGAAAAGTAAGAAATTGAAGCTCAAGTGCCTGAAGGACGTCCAGAATGCAAGATCACGAGGTTTTCACCATCCGTTCGGCTCGAAACTTCATACGTCGCCTGAGGACCATAAATTAACCGTACACGTCAAAATTCAGCCGTTAGATCTCTCTAGAAGTTGCCCAACAGTCAAATCAGCCCATAAATTCTCAATTTTGGGGCCCACCTGATATCTGGATCTGCTTCACTTTTGGTCTCAACGTCTAAAAGGATATTACAAAGTGGATGGACGGACTGGATTTCACATATACATCAATATAAGGACCACCTTGCATGTCAGAGTGCACCACCGATCGTGCACACTCGATGCACCAGAAACAAAAAAACGGGTCAGCGTCGCTGACCCGTCTCCTTTCGCAATGGCAGCGGACGCACGGCCGCTGGCCGTTTTTGCGGACGGTTGTGGGCCATACCCATTGCCTGTACGGAAGATCTGATCTGTCCATCGTGTAGAGGGGCCCGAAAACTACAAAACCTTGCTGAAAGTTCACTTCCATACGTGCACACGTGTGCATTACAGAGGCCACAAAAGGGCTGTCATGGGACGTTCAAAACTAATTCTTTTGTGATTTCTTCTCTGCGCCACGTCAATGGGCGTTCAAAACCACCCATTCTTGACTGAAATTTCGTTCTGAATCCAATGGACGGGTTGGATTTTTCAGAAAATGCTTCTGTGGGGCCCACCGATCACAACAGCGAAATGATGCGAAAGGTTTCGCACATCCGCAAAAATCGATTTTTCCAGACAGTTTTGGCCCACTATCTTTGATCATATGGCAGATCTGAACCGTCTATCATGTAGAGGACCCAAGAAAGTACTAAGGGACGGTGTTTCTTTGAAATTTGAGCGAGAAAAGTGGCGTGTTTCGAGGCACCGAACTTGACTGTGAAAATTACACTCCGTGTCCTGCTACAACTCTGTCACTGACTCCAGCCTTCCAGCAGCTATAAAAGGAGGTTTTGGACGTGGGAAGCATTCATTCAGGGTCTTGGGAGGAAGAACAGAGGGCTCGAGCTTGGGTTTCAACGTGGGCAGAGGAGAGAGAGAGGAGCTTGGTTTTTTCTTTCCCTTTTCTTTTTCTTTTCTTTTTCTCTTTATTTATTTGGATTGAGCCCATCCATGGCAGGCTAAATCCTCCTAGCTAGGGCTAAGAGGTGAAGCTTGTAGTGAGATGGGAGATTTGATTTTATTTAAATTTTAATGCATGAATTGACGTTGATTTTAGTTAATTAATATGGAAATATTTTAGGTTTTTAATGGTCTGTTGTGACTGAAATTACAATGGGTCTGCTATGGCTTTGAATATTTCCGTTCTCTTTAATGTTTATGATGTCAGGAAGCCCTGTTGTTCACCATAGTCTCCTGGGCATGGTTGGATGTCGGTACCCTTCCTAACTTTCATACATGTGTTTGGGTGGTGATGGAATCCATTCTAATTCATACACCTTTCATCTCTTTGAAAACTAGATCAACGGCAGTTCAATACTTTTCATAATTTTTGATGCAAGCATAAGTTCTCCCTGATCTCTACAAGTGGATCCTCTGAATCCCTAGTTTCCTATCTTTGATTTGTTTCCTAAGTTTTAGATTAATTATTCTACAAGTATTCCACCATTGCTAATTGATTTAGAATTCATCTTAGCCTAGTTCTAGTTCTAGATAATTTTAGATAACGTACAAGTTTCAGTCCCTTGGGATTCGACCTCGGTCTTACCGAGTTATTACTACATCACGACCCTGCACTTGGGGAGTGAACAATCTACCCATAAGAGTCCACTAGATGAACCATCTGGATCACTAAGGTGATGCTCCATCTTTATAATGTAATGATGTCTTGAACAAGAAATGATGTCGATTCTCATCAAGACAATATATTAGGCACAAAGTTTATTAAACTTTTATCCTAAGAATTTTCAAATAAGCGGTCACGAACATCTCTTGATGTGTAAAAGGAGTAAATCCCTTTAAAAGAAATATCTCTACAATTGTTCTTATAAATCGCTACATGGTTAGTGCACATCTTGTTTAATTTAGCATAATTTAAGTTATGTTGATGTTAACATGAATTAGTTGGGTGATGTTGCTTATGGCTCATCATTTTTCTTTGTGGATTAGTTGAGAAATGCAACACTCTTGAATAGGGAGAGATTCTAAAAGTACCTGTGTTAGTACGGTGTATGTGTGAGAGATTCCGACCATTTACCAAGTAGGGTTGTAGATAAACAGACACTGTTTAAAAGCCAAACATGAATGCTGATGTATAAGAAAGGCATTCTCTTACAAGTATATATGATAAGTGGATTGGCCAAATGGGACAAGGCATTGTCTATAATCAAATGCATATATTTCTTAGATGAGATCCCTCATACATGTGTTGCAAGTCATGTGAAGTAGGCATAACACTTCTCATTTTTAGAATAGTTTTCCGTCACATGATTTCCTAGTTACTTGGAATTATAACTTAATTTAGATCATCTTTATGTCATTTATGGTGCCTACTGCATAGATTCCATGATTCAAAATATTAATCTTAATCATGTCATTTTTCATATGTCACATGTGAGAGTACAAATAAATAAAAATTATTTAGTAGGCTTTGCCTTAAATGGCTTAGATGGAGGGGTATTCATTTAGGACACATGGTAGATATATGTGGTGCATCAACGCTACCCATCTAGTGGATCATTTCCAAGGATGGCCATTGATGAAAGTAGCATCGTGTGAAGGCAAAAGGTCAAAAGGTGAATAGTGTTTTTTTTTTA
Source organism: Magnolia kwangsiensis (assembly GCA_037074715.1). Classification (NCBI taxonomy): domain Eukaryota; kingdom Viridiplantae; phylum Streptophyta; class Magnoliopsida; order Magnoliales; family Magnoliaceae; genus Magnolia; species Magnolia kwangsiensis. The sequence continues at coordinate 132,640,724 of CM073576.1, read as the reverse complement.
AAAAAAAAAAAAAAAAAAAAACTCTTGTGGTTGATTTTTTCATCTAGGGGAATTGATTGGAAAAACCTATTAAGCGCATAGTCTGGATTCACCGCTAGATGACAATTGGATTGTAGTTACAATTCATTTTAAATGTAGCTTATCATTGGTTGTTCTATAGAATGATGGTTCTCACATGCCTTGATTGGAATGACTTCAAAGGATCTGATTAGATCGATGATTAAGTCAATTAAACCATGGGCCAATTATAACTATTCTTATATAGATGTTCACATTTTCTTCTTGTACGAATAAATCAGCTTGTAGTCACATCCATCATCAACATCATTTTATGGTAGGATCCAATACTTTTTAAGGAAATATTATTTCCATCCGATCATATGTCAACCTAGGACATGTGTTAGATCTACTCAATTCATATGATAGTTTCTATAAAATTCTCAAAATTTGGTTAATGGGTTTATCAAGTAGGCCATAGATATATCTATCGAGGCTAAATCTGAAATTGTGGGGGTGCACATGGATGCATTTAGATAAACCAGGTTGACATAAAAATTAAAGGTTTGTACCAAGAAAGCTATATGATAAATGTTATGGATCAATTTGCACATGTGTTACATTGGCATCATGTAGGTTTTGGAGACATGATATCTGAAATCAAACTAATTACATATTTTGATGATTTAATTGGTAGCCATCAAATAAATCGTTAGAAAGAAAATTGTTAGTGGTTTGAATTCAAAAGATGATTGTTGGATCAATCGGATTGTTTGAATTCAAAAGAAAATTTTTATCTAAGGGGAGCAAATTCGATTTCAAGCCGAGTGACTCACGTCATGCCTCGACTTCTAGAAATTGATAAGTTTTCTAACTTTCTTATTTTAAGTTTATATATTTAAATAGTTTTCTAAAATCTAAACATCCAACAGTTAAGATGTGTCGGGTTTATCAGAGTCATATTCGATTCAAATATATTAAATGCTTATGACCTCAGGCACCAAACTAGCTGTATTAGGATCAAACCTGTGAAGGTTGATTTGATTGTTTAACCACCAATGTTATACCTATCAAGTGATTTAGAAGGGAAGGATTAGTCATTCAAATGTCATCTTTTTACATTGTCTTAAGATTTTTTTATATTATTTTATTTCTTTAAAAGGTGATCATAGTTTTCAAGTTTCTTAATAATGCGATGATGAATGAATAAGATAAAAAATTAAAGCTTACCGCTAATTTTATTAATTTGCATGTAAGAACAATAAAATAACAAGAGAAAATAGAAAAAAAAAAAAAAAAATGACCTACGAATGCCTGTGTAGATAAAACAATTGAGGTGTATAGTTTGCAAGACGTGACTAGTATGGACTTGGTGATTAGTATGATTTGATGATGGAGGTCGTGGATATTTAATTTATTCGTAAGGCATATTGCAACTATGATGCCGGACATGTAGCAAATCTAAACTAAACTAAGAATTCCAAACTTGCTGTAATAATATGGCTAAACAGAAGTAGAATATTTAATTAAAACTAGGATAGGTAATATTATGCAACATAGATTAATTGATTGTGTGTGGCAAGGGCCCAAAACTATCCATCAAATGTTGTTTATATAAACTTGGATGTGTGGTAGAGAGTCCCTTGCCCGCCCTTAAAGTGATACAACCGTCTTCAAATAGATTCATATTTTTTATACCATCGTAATCTCATTCCATCCAGATGAATTCATTTCTTAACCCTACGAAATCTTTGAAAATGGATTGATCATATGTGATTTTTTTGTAATTTTTTTTTTTTCATTACCTTTGATTACAAGATATCCGGCATCAACGGAGCTTTGTGAAATTTGTTATATATGCTGCTTGGTTTCACATGTCACTCATACCACAGTCACATGTCTCTCACGTCCTTCATACAATGTCTCTCTCTTCATTCAACGTGTACACATGGCTTCAAGCTATGCTACTTTTGACCATTCATTCATGGAGGAAATCATGGATTGAAAATTCCTAGAAATGATTTGCATTTCGTTGGCAATCATAAAATAGAATAGCAGTAACACGTGGGGACGTCACTTTGGGCTGGGTAACATGGACACCGGCAGGTGTAACATCTTCATAGGCGGCCAACTTGACGTTATAGCCGTATGATTTCAACGCAGGGCCCATCTTTTATATGCACGCGACAACACGCAGACGTGCATTTGAACACCGGTGTTTCTAAAGCCCATATAATAACAGAAGATGAGATAAGCAACCAACGGATGTAAGGAAAAGTTCTATGTTGACCGTTGAAAAATACGAGGCAGCCAGTCAAATCAGGCAACTCATGTTATCCGTCGACCGCTCTTCCATGACTTTCATCAGACAACGGTTCTTAGTTGTTTTGAAGTGGGGTCCACCATTGGTTGATCGAAAGCACTGATATTGTGGCCCCACAATGGTCCATACACCAAAATCTCCCGTTGCTGTGGTTAATTTCTTGACCGTTCATTTACTGGCCACCAATCGTAGGGTTAAGATATCTTTTTCTATCGGGGAGATTTTCGGCGCATGGACAGATTGTAGCCGATCATGTCAACACATGGATCGGATTACAACTTCGTGGGTCCCACTTATACATAATGAAAGCCGCGTATATTATTCTGGAGTCGAGTATTGTTAGTAAAATTATGGTTGGGAAATGCTCCTGATCCCATGCATCCCCGAGTGTCTGGTCATCCGTCCTTTGGCATAGTGGGCCACGGACGGATTCACCAAAGCCTAAGATTAATGGTGCGATTGGAATGTCCTAAATTTCAATGGACGTGATTGTCATTGCTATTTTAGGCCATCAATCCAACGACTGATCACTGCAGTCATAGAATGTGGTTGATCCATAGATAAATGGTCCTGATCATCCTCTGAGTGGGTCATGTGTCATGTGTACGGTAGGATGGCAGAGTCTGCAGATCGAATAAACCATGGCAGATGCACTCCCACTTGGTGTCAATATGGCTCTGGTGATTGTCTACAAGGTGGGCTACACTTTTTAGATTTATGGCCACCAAAAATCATGCAATAACTATGGCTATAAAAAGAAAAGTGGACCATCCGTTCGATTCAGATGCTGTGGGCGGACGCAGATTGAGTGCTGAGTAAGCTCTGTGAGGCCCACCTTGATGTTTATTTATTTGTCATCCAACCTATTCATAAGATCACATGGATATGGATGAAGGGAAAACACATTTCAACTTGATCCAAAACTTCCATATGTCGCACTAGTATTTTTAACCAATTTAATATTTGGATCAAATGGGATTAAAACCGGTTTACTATCATAATGATTAAACTTCTTTAACACTTTCTTTAGGTAATAAGATTATGTTAAATTTCATCATTAAGATTATATATCTTAATACCTAATAGTACATCGGCTTTGCCCATATCCTTTATGTCGAAGTTGGTATTTAAAAACTTTTTAGTTTCTTTCAAACAGTCCTCATTTGGTCCAAATATTAGCATATCATTTACGTATAGGCAGATAATGATTTGACATTTAATATATATGCACTTGGTTTACTCTAAAACCATTAGATTGTATTACTTGATCAAACTTCTTATGCCATTGTTTAGGAGTTTACTTGAGCCCATAGAGAGATTTGACCAGTTTACACACTTTCTTTTTCTTGTCCGGGTTGAACAAACCCTTCAGGTTGTTCCATATAGACTTCCTCATCTAGATCACCATTTGAGAATGTCGTTTTGACATCCATTTGATGGATTACTAGGTGGTGAATTGCTGCAAGAGCAATTAAAGTCCTAATGGTAGATATTCGAGCAATAGGGGCATATGTATCGAAAAAATCGATACCTTCCTTTTGTCTAAATTCTTTGGCTACTAATCAAGCTTTAAACTTATTTATGGTTCCATCAGGATTGAACTTTCTTTTAAAAATTCACTTATATCATATAAGCTTTGAACCTACTGGAAGATCGACCAAATATCATGTGTTATTGGAGACTATGGAATCCATTTCATCATCAATGGCTTCCCTCCAAAACTGTACATCAGGAGATGAGAGAGCTTCACTAAGTGTTGATGGATCACTTTCAATACTTAGTGGTAGAGTAATCTCCTTTCTTTTTTTATTTGTATCTCCTTCTATAAGGAACATATAAAAATTTGGACCAAAAGATGTTTCTTTTTTTACCCTCTTCGATCTCCTTGATTTATTTCCTTCTGAACGAGTGTTAGATTTATCATGAAAGTTGCTAAGGCTCTTCGTTCATTGGTTCTATTATATTTTCATCAACGTGTCATTTTGTATGATTATTCATATAGTCTTTGTATACTGTATTTTCAAAAAATATAGCATCCATAGACTCTATAATCATGTTTTTGTCAGCAAAAAAAGTTTGTTCTAGAACCAAAAATCTATATACGAGATTATGATTTATAACCTACAAAAGCACACCTGATTCATATAGGACCTAACTTTACTCTCTTATAATCAATAATCCTGACTTCTACTATACTTCCCCACACTTTAAAGTAATGAAGATATGGTTTCTTCTTTTTCCATAATTCATATGAGGAGATATCCAATTTTTTATGCAGGATAATATTTAGAATACGATTTGTTGTTAACAATGCTTCCCCCCACAAATTCATAGGTAATCCAGAATTTAATATTATACAGTTGATCATCTCAACTAATGTCCTATTTTTGCGTTCCGCTAGGCCAAATTGATTCACAGAAGTCGTTGAATTCATGGATTATACCATTTGATTCACAGAAGTCGTTGAATTCATGGATTATACCATTTGATTCACAGAAGTCGTTGAATTCAATAGAAGAGTACTCACCTTCTCTATCACTTTTGAAGGCTTTAATTTTTACATTTAACTGATTTTTTACTTCGGTCTTATAAAGCTTAAACTTTTTAAAGGCTTCATCTTTAGATTTTATCAAGTATAATAGAAAAATCTAGTGAAGTCATCGATAAATGTAATAAAATACCTTTTTCCTCCACGAGTTAAGGTATTATTTAAATCACAGATGTCGGAATGAATTAATTTAAAGGGTTGTGATTTTCTCATGCCAGTCCCAAATGGTTTTCTGGTTTTTTTAGAATGGGCACACACATCACATTTTCCTTCTTATTGAAATTCATGATTTGGTATAAGGCATAGGATCATCATTCTTTTCATTGAATGATAATTAACATGATCTAGTCTAGCATGCTATAAAGATACAGAATCCACTATATAAATGGAAACATTATTATTATTATTATTATTATTATTATTATTATTATTATTATTATTCAGTTTAATCATACCATTACATGAATATCCTTTGCCTACAAACATACCATTCTTGGTGATTACCAACTTATCAGACTCAATCCCTATTTTAAATCCTCTCTTATTAAGAAGATTGCCTGACACTAGATTTTTAGACATGTTTGATACATGCAATACATTTGTTAGTGTTAGTATTTTGCCTGATGTAAACTGAAGCTCTATTATTCCTTTTCTAACAACGTTCGCACGAACATTGTTACCCATCTTCACTTCTTATTCAGTTGTTATACCTTCATAGGTCTTGAAGATGTTTCAGTCCTTCGATATATGAATGGTTACACTGGTATCTAGCTACCATCCACCATCGGATATTACTGTGTTAGCTTCAGTAACCATTGTTACAAGTTATTCTTCTGCCATGTTAGCCTGAGTTTTCAATTATTTCTTCCTGTGTCGACATTTCTTTATGTAGTGTCCAGGCTTATTGCAGAAGTGACACTTGCCTTTTTCTTTTCCTTTTTCTTAAAATCTGTATCTTTCTTTGGGGGAATAGATTTGGACTTTTGAGATTTTGGCTTGTCATCTTCTATTATATTTGCTTTGGAATGATTTTTCGAAGCACTTTCTTTCTTGTCTCGGTTTCTGAACTCTTCTTCTATACCAAGATGTCTTTAAAGCCCTTCAAGAGTGTACTTTCTTTCATCATGTTTCAGTTTCTTTTTATAATCAAACCATTATGAGGGTTATTTTATAATTACTACACCGACTAGGAATTCTTCAAGAAGATCTATCCCACCAATCTTCAATTCATCAACTAAGTTCTGTAGTTCGGTTACTTGGGAGAGAATTGGCTGATCATTTTTAAACATGAAATGGACATAATTGTTGATCAGAAATTTCTGAATATTGATATCTTCAGTTTTATATTTTTGATCCAATTTTGTCCACAGATCTTTAGCAGAGGATATTTTACGGTACGAATTATAGATTGAATTAGAGAGGACGCTTAGAATATGACCTTTGCATAGAAAATCATCCTCCTTATATTTCTTTCGTTCTTCCTTCACTTAATCTGAGTCGTCTTCCTTTGGCTCGGGTAGATAAGACAGATCATCATCTAGAATGTAAGATAACTTGAGAGTAGTCAGAAAGAAAAACATCTTCTGCTGCCATCTTGAGAAGAATTGACCGTCGAAATGATCCAGACGTACAAAGTCTTAGTTCATAACTTGAATGGAATAAATCATCTCCATTATGAAAAGATAATAATCTGTCTTGAATGTTAGAAATTGAAGTACTTGTTCACAACGGAGGATAGAAGAAAATGATAACAAAACGATCAGATTTATCAGGTTCAAGGCTTGACTTGAATAGTCAATTTCTCAAGACAGATTTGCTGCCTTTTTTTTTTTTGGAATTTCCAACAAGTGCAAATGAAGAAAATCTGCGAATTGTCTTCAGGATACAATGAACTCTTAATCCGATTTTCAACATGAAAATTTGCACATTTAAATGTTGAACAGATCTCTAGTTTTAACACCAATATGCCGTAAGACGCTCAGAAAAATTCGGCAAGAGGTCAAATCGAGAGTAATTGCACAGAATATTATATAATCTTAAGGATAAGAGTTTTTTTTTTATACATCTGGATTATAGTATCCAGAATTTATATCAATTGAAGGGTTATGGATTTCTTCCTGAAGAAGTACTATAGAGCCTCTTTAAGAAATTCACACCCATTCATAGAAAATAATTACCTTCCATGAAAGGACATGACTTTTTATCCTATGACAGTTATTTCTGTATCCATTCAGACAGAAGCAGTTATCTAACAGGAAAAACTGTATCCACATAAGCGACACATGACATAGGTGTCACATGTACAATCATGTCACAATTACTCTTAATCAATAAAAGGTAATAAATCTTCAGGATAAATCCTATTTCAATTCTAGTAGTACCATGACCCAAAAAATTTGAACCATGTGCTAAAAGGACTAAGGTTCTTTTTGCTCCTTGCGACGATGCGAATGTGCAAAGTGCTAAGTGCGCTTAATAAAACGCTTAAACAACCTTACAGCCCACGCCATGCGGCTCGAGGAGATTTGAACCCTGGTTGCATAAGCAAAAATCTCCTCTCTTACTGACGGGCTATACACACTATTTATGAAAAATTTAAATAATTAATATATTTATTTACTTTCTAAAAATAATTTTTATTTTTAATTTTTAATTTTTTTAATTCTAAAATAAACAGATAAATAAATAAACAAAATATATACACCATGCCCTGGAATTCAGATAATGACATGTTTAGGTGAAGATGCTAACACAACTGGCGGCTGGTAAAATAGAGAGCCATATAGTAAGGCTACTAGATACACGACTGGCGGCTGGTAAAATAGAGAGCCATATGGTAAGAACACTAGATGGAGGCAATTCATCTGGCGTATCATACGTGTGAGAAATCTGGGACGTTCACTTGGATGGTCCATTGAAGCGTGCACTGGCTTCCAAATCGCGTTCAGCCATGTATGATCAAGTGGACCATACATACATGATAAGAATCAATGGTAATAAAAATGACCAACGGAATGGTTAGATTCCTATGTTAGTTCAGGACCTTTTAGAAAATGGTGGTGACTTTTTAGTGTACACATGGCATAGTTTTTTTTAGAAATATGGGCAGTCGAAATTGCTAGCCCAACTGTTAATGGAGCGTCAAAGTAGAAAGATGATAACCAGTTTGATTTGGTCTCTTGAAATGACCATGCCCAACCGTTTGATTTGATATGTGACCTGAAGTAGACGCCAGTTTTCAATTATTACAAATGGGACCATTGGTCTAGTAATCCAGACCGTTGTCTGCTGAGCCCCTCTCTGAATGGACCATACTTTAAAAGCCTCTCAGATTGGAAGATTGCAGGCATAGCCGCCAATATTCAGACCTTTCTGATTGTATTTATTTCTCTTCTTAACCATCCATTTCGAGGCAAAAAATCAAATGGTTAAGATTGTTCAATCAAAAGGATTTTCATAAAAATATCAATCCACTGCAGATTCCAGCAGAGTATTGGTTTGGATTATCAAACCAATAAGCCCAACAAGTCGTATGCTGTGTGAAGATGCGGCTGCATACCAAGTACTCTTTTACCCGAATACCCGAGTAGCCGCCCTTCGTTGTAACGACCATGAATCTCTCTAAATTACTTTCGCGGATTGTCTAGTTTTCCTATTATTAAGGTTAAAAATTGAAAATGGGTAATAATTACTTTTATAATCATACGGCGACATGATTTATAATGGTATGGCGACATGGTTGCATTTTAGGGCTAGGCTGATATTTGGAACGTGGCCTAAAATAACACGAGAAAAAAGATGGGTGGCATAGATTATTCACCTACATCAATGTAGGTCCCACTAGTTGGTCTTTGCTAAGACCTATAAAATAAAGACTACAACCCACATGGCACGATAACCATGACCCTTACCTTATGACAACCACAATCCTTTCCTCGTGAAAACTCCGACCCATATAACATGGCAACCACGGCCCATACTTGAGTTGTGTTTGTAATGTGGTAAGGGTCGTGGTTGTGAAGTCATAAGGGTCGTAGTTGTTATGGGTCGTGGTTCTCATGTTATATGGGTTGTGGTTGTCATGGGTCGTAGTTATCATGTTATATGGGTTGTGGCTTTTATGAGAAAAGGATTGTAGTTGTCATAAGGTAAGGTTCATGGTTGTCATGCTATACAAGTTGAAGTCTTCATTTTATAGGACTTTGTAAGGACCATCTAGTAGGGCCTACATTGATGTATGTGAATAATCCATGCTGTCTATCCTTTTTGTCATGTTATTTTAGGGCTAGGACTTAAATATCAACCTAATCTAGAGCTCGCGAGGGCTGAAATGTCAGTGGTGGGTATCATTGTTACCATTATTTTCTATTATGTGGCCCACGCGAGCTCTAGATCTGGCTAATATTTGGAACTTAGCCCTAAAAAGACACAAAAAAAAGGATGGGCGGCATAGATTATTAATATATATTAATGTAGGCCCCATTAGTTGGTCTTTGCCAATGCCTATAAAATGAAGACTACAACCTGCATAGCATGATAACCACGACCCATATAACATGGCAACCATGACCCATACCTGGGTTGTGGTTGTAATGTGGTAAGGGTCGTGGTTGTAATGTAGTAAGGGTCGTAGTTGTCATGAGTCGTGATTATGATGTTATATGGGTCGTGGTTCTCATATTATATGGGTCGTGGTTATCATGGGTCGTAATTGTCATGGGTCGTAGTTATAATATTATATGGGTCATGGTTCCCATGTTATATGGGTCACGGTTGTTACATGTTCACTTCCTTTATTATCAAATGAAAAGATAGTCATTGGTATAATAGTCTAAGGCCAACAAGGGAGAGATCCGTTCCGTCTACATTGTCGGTCAGCTCGGCATGGGCCCAAAAAGTTCTGACTTGGGCAATGTCCACTTCTAACAAACATCAAAGTGAGCCTGAAAAGTTTCAACAGTGGATTCCATCGTCACCATTATTTTCTATTATGTGACCCACACGAGCTCTGGATCAGATTGATATTTAGGCCCTAGTCCTAAAATGACACGACAAAAAGGATGGATGGCATGGATTACACACATACATCAATATGGGCCCCATGAGTTTAGTCCTTGCCCACGCGCAAAAAAAGATTCCGTACACATCACTTTCTTGGCATTAAATACGACGTAACTTCTTATTCCCTAGAAAACCGTACAACTACTGAAACAAGGACAAAGGCATTTTGGTCCAAGTAATTTTTGAAAGCTTGTCAGAAGACCACTTATAGGTGAAATAGCGGTGAAGACCGCTTGAGTTTAAGTAAGAATATGTCAATATGTCCTAGAGGGGGGTGAATAGGACTTTTTAAGGTTTTATAATGTATTTAAAAATTCTATTACATTAATCCTATCAGATAGACAATTATCAGGATTACTCAAATGTAACTCTACTGGCTTTCAAGCCTAGTAGAGGGTCCAATCACAAACTATTCAAAAGATAGCAATATAGAACTTAGTTCATGCTGGATATGACTGTGTATGTGTGTGAGGTGTGATTTCAGAAATTCAAATATTAAAATAATAAAGAAAATCACAAAAACAAAGCAATCGTAAACACAGTCATTTTTATAGTGGTTTGACTACTTGTCTACTCCACTCCCGACGCCGCACTCAACCCTTGAGTGTACCGAATTTCACTATGGAGGTTTCTTAGGGTTCACCTCAAACCTAAGATTTTAAATCAGGTTCACCTTCAACCTTTACATAGAGGTTTCTACTCGATTCACTTCTAATCCTGAAGTTTTACTAGTTCACTCCTAACCAGATGTTTATGCTCTCCATAGAGCAAGAATCCACACAACGCACCCGGATGTTTATGCTCTCCACAGAGCAAGGGTCCACACAACGCACCCTCTATGTACACTCCCGCCGGAAGCCTCCTATAAGGACTTTAAAGGGTGAGCAACACTCAGGATCCAATCCTATAAAGGAATGATCACAAGTGTCCTCTAGACTCTAGATACTTATAGATAAGTTAATGAGTCCCATTCAGCGCAATGATGAAGATCTCCTTTTTGTTGTTGAAGATTCTTCGGCTCCCTTAATCCGCAATACAAAAGATGTACCAGTACTTGGCTGGTTGGGTCAAGGTTAGGACGAAAATTCACTCTCTTAGAATTTTCCTATAAGGAAGATAGGGTGATTCCCGTCATCTATTCATTCAAGGCATCCCAGCTTAATGATATGCTATTAAGATAGTTGCAGAAGGATCCTTGAATGCGGAAGTTCATTTCCCAATCCACTCTTTTGAATGTCAATGAATGCGAGTGAATTGAAAGATGAACTCCTGTGAGAGAAAGGGCTTTGGGTATATGATTTAAAGGTAAAACACATAAAAGCACTCTCTTCTTTCTCTACCAGCAATATGGACAGGTCTCTCTTTATATAGGTAAAAGGTTCAAATGGATATAAAACGATCATATTTATAACAGAGTTCGATATCATCGAGCAGGGTTGATATCATCGAGCGTATACTCTCGATGAGATCAACTGTTTACTCGATAACACAAACTCAAATATCATACGCTTTTAAAATCCTTTGCCAACTGGTTGATGAGATCGATACTGGTGTCGATGTCATCGGATTTCGAACTCTGATTCCATCGATTTATCAACATTAGGATCGATCTATCGACATTTGAAGCATGAGAGAGACAAGTCTTGAAATATTTCAAGTTTTTAGGATATGATCGGGGAACAACCGATGTCATCAGAATTTGCATATCGATGATATCGGAGGTCGTGTCGATGGGATCGATAAATCATATAGATTTACCTATAAGATCTTTGGATAGTTTGTGTCCAGTCTTGATCCAATCGACTCGACCTCGATATCATCGACATAAGAATATTAATTTCCTAGAGTGACCCCCGATCAAAGTTAAAAACAACCTGAAATATTTATTAAAAGAAATGCGCGCCCACTATCGATATGATCGATGGCCTTCCAATATGATCGAGATTTGAATTCAGATTGAATCGGGAAAGACATCGATATATCGAAGCACATAGTGATTTTCTTAAAAAATAGGGGCACCAAAAATCTGCCTGTCGATATTATCGAGCCACTTCCGATGGGTTCGATATTTGAATATCAATGATATTAATAGATGTATCGATATATCGATAAATCCATCTAGATGAGTATGCGGTTGCCGGACACTTTTAGTCCTCTTATCGATACTATCGATCAAGTGTCATGGATATCGACAGCGTAAGTCAATCATATCGAAATGTGTATCGGTACAATCGACAGGGCAAACAAACTTAGAGATTTTTCTGATGTTTGAAAAAGTTCACTTATCCAAAAACCCTCATATGTTTTAAGTTATTTTTAAGGGTTTTAATTACCTGGTGTTTTGGGACATATGATGTGAGGCTATGATTTACCTATGGTGAGCTTCCATACATCCGGTTGAGGCAGAAGCTTGAATTGGAGGCTCTTTAGTCCGACTGACTCAACGCACACTGTAATTGACAAACCAGGGCACTAGTAGGTACACGTTCAATCTCCCCCTTTGTCAATTATGTGACAAAATACCAAAACACCCTAGGATAATATCTAGACAGACTCATCCTAAATTGTGTGTACATGCTTTTACACAATTTTACAAATTCTAATACAGCCATGTAGACAACCGGTATTTGCTCCCCCTTACTGTAAAACTCTCCCTTTCTTAGTGCAGCTGCTCCCCCTTACACCTACAACATATAAGAGCAAATATCCAATTTTTCACACGGGGGGTTTTAACTTTTCTCCCCCTTTTTGTAAGTTATTGATAAAGATAAAGCAGTAGATATTGATTGAAGTTAAAGAAGCATATGAGAGAACCACAGATATAGATGTATAGAGATGAGATCATTTTCAACCATACATCATCTTCAGAAGATATGAATGCATATTAAACAGGTCAGATAAGATAATCATGAAAATCACATGCATTCCACATCAGAGACTATATAAGCTAGGGGATTTCATATATCACTATGGCAGTAAGAATAGAATTATATGCAGCCATATTTAGCAAAAGAAGAACTGCCCCTTAGTTTGGTAATAGAATAGCATTCATCAAAAACTATTTATCCCAAAAAAAATATACTGCCCCAGATAGCAGTAAGTTATCAACCATCAAGCATAAATATCAGGCCATGTAGGGATACCCAAAATGAATAAACAGGAATGAATACAAAAAAAATGTTAGTGTTCATAACTAGACACACTTTGCTTCCAAAATAGTCTTCTTTTAACACATAGAAGGCCTGTCAGTTGTTAGTAGCTTAAGAATCTATTGCACAGAATGTTGGAGAGCTTCCATCCTGTTTTCTATACCTGACAGTCGTTGCTCGCAGTGATGGAGCCGCTCATCAATTCCATTGAGATTGTTTAAAAATTGGCGCTCAAGCACATGACATTGATGATTAGTGACAGAAGCAAGACTGTATTTAGGAGTTCAGTTAGATCCCTAAAGAGTTTTTTCTTTAGGCACGGGACCACTCTCTTTAATAGGTGGAGGATTCTTAGATGAGACAAAGACATACACTTGTTGGGCTGCATCATGGTCAAACCATACTTCAGGATATACCTTATCTGTTATTTCTGGTAGTCCTGCCTAGTGTGCAAGCTTGCAGACAAGGGGTGGAAAGGACAGTATTTCAAGATGGTCACTTTTGACTGCCTTAATTAGTTAATCTAGAATGAGAGTAGGTAGACATACAGGGACCTCTTGATAGACATCATATAGAAAATTGAGTACAAAGGGGCTCAGGTATGTGTCATTGGCATCACATGGGTACACATTCGTACTGAAAATATTGTGAATGAGTCAAAACAAGGTTCCTAGATGTTTAACCTGAAGGATATTGTCATAATTTCTAGGAATTGTCATACCTGACACAGTGCTCGAGTAATTTTCTCCCATCTTCCCAATTCGTTTAGATTTCTACTAGTGATAGGGATTTTTTTCATCTCAATATTTAGAACACGAGCAATGACAGTTGGAGTAATTTGTTTGGTGTGTTGCATGAATTCCAGACGCATACATGGTAGATAAACTTGGACAACATGACAATAGTTGAAGAACTGCTGGATCATTTCAAACTAATATGGATGCCCATATTAAGCATATTCTTCCACCCAATACTCTCCATCATGAGATCCACCTCATAAGGCTTGATAGCACTAGTGTAACATCCCGAAAATCGGGGGTCGAGCATAAACTCCACTCCCGAGTTCCAAAACATCACTTATGTAACATTTTCAATGATGGATGAATGTCGGCAGTAGTAGTACATAAAACATGAGGTGGATTAAGCCAAAATAACATATCATACTCCAGAGACAGTTAAATTAGCAAGCGGAAGAATGTGATAGATATATAGAAAATATGAACTGTTGTAGGTCTCCAAAGTGTGAACATGTTACTAGGTTAACTAAATACACGTATACTCTACAATAGAAAGAAAAGAATATACATGAGTGTGTAAATAAAAGGTAAAATATCAAGTGTATTGGCATCTAATCAGTAACCCTGCAAACCCATCGATCAGAACCTACATACAGGAGGGATCCTCCTCATCATCACCAAGTCCGGCTCTGCTTCGCAAGCATTGCCATTATCTGAAATTGAAATAGGAACTGGTTGGTGTGTACAACACCGTCCCGTAACGTGGGAGTGAGTAGCTAACTCGGTGGAATCATAGATCAAGGGTTAACATGTTATCAAATCAATTACGCAATAATAGTAAAGTAAACAATCAGACATTCCTAAATACTGTGATTAATGCAAGCATAAAATGACATGATGGATGCCCTCACCGACATAATCCCTCATGCGACACCATCTTACGTTCGCGACATGCTTTCTTTCCTCAGTGCTCCACATCTTCCAGGCACATGCAATGCGATATGAATATGATTACCGAGTTGTTATTAGTCCTTTTCATATAGCAGGATTGAGAAACTAAGGTACCTCCCTCATATCAATACACAAACAATGATCCTGTCTAGGGTCATCACTCCTAGTAGTCTCATATGATGATATATTTCTAGGTCGCTGCAAGGGCTGCCAGGGATGTTGTACGCACTCGTTGCTCCACTCCTACATCACCTTATCAATACAGGTCTAGTTTATATCCTTAAGACTTCATCAGGACTCGTCATCCCCATGTGGTGTCAGGATAAACTCAAGGTCACTACAAAGGGCTGCTAAGGCTGTTGCTCGCACTCGTTGCTCCACTCCCCCATCACCTTATCAATGTAGGCCGACAGCAAGAATATAGTGTCCCATACCACCATAATCTGCTCAGAGTAGGATGCTCACTGGTCACTAAGGGGAGGTTTGTGGCCCCAGCATAGGCCGACAGCTCGACCACTGTATCCCATACCACCATGCCCGGCTCATGAGTCTTAGTGGATCAAGGTACCACAGTTATCAAGGTTAACACTGGTAAGTTCAGTACCCTAGGTTCAAGCAGTTATGACTCATACAAGGTGAACAATCAACGGTCAGTGAGGTTACTTGACGAGCTCGAGTAGTACGAATGCACCTCAAGCTGAACGACATGAAGTGCATAAAACACCTCGTGTGGCCTAACCACTGCCGCCAACCCAAAGCACGACTCGCGGTCATCGACGCGTCCTTCGTAACGAATAGAAGCCAACCACGAGTTTGAATCTATTACCGACTGCCTGGACTAGGATATAGCCCCAAGCACTTGTAATTCCACAACAGTGATCATGTAAGAGTAACAGAAATGAAATACAACAATCCAAGCATGTTAACAACATGTGATGACATACAATGTAAGAAAATCAGCCAAACACATGTATTCCATATATATAAGGAAATCAATTCAATATCACAACATGAAGGAAAATCATGTACATCATCATATTAATTAAGAATTCAATCTCAAGATTAATCTACAACAACATTTACTCAATACATACTAATACAAACATTTATACAAACACTTGGTTTACACACTTTAGTCTACATAGCGTATGTCGACCCAAAGTGCGCATTAGGGCGAATCTCTTCGCTAAACAGATCATACACGTGTATCTAATATCATAACATGAAAAATACACATGGCAATCATTTCAACAAAATACAGGCGTATACAGTATTTCCTACAAATGCCTGAAATACCCTAAATCTCATATTTTCCGTACGCAGTCGAAATGAAAAATGAACAGCATGTTATACATGTCAAACAGCGTTCTTGTCGATAATCTACTATTCAACGATATTGAAAGCTTTGAAAACAGTCAACCTAAACATCTACAATCCTCACCTTCCGCCGTAAACGCGTATCGATTCGAATAGAAAGTCTACGCTTCGTCAACGTCGATATGGCGACCTAATTCATAAGATAGATCAGCTACTTCACTACTTGAATTGTTAGAATCTCCAAAACAGGTTGAGGTTAGGGTTTTCTTACCTAGAACGGCGTTGGAATCACCGGAAAAGTGATACAGGTAGGTGGATGTGGCACGTGGAGCAACGAGGAAGACTCCCTGGAAGAATCACCAACTTCTCCCTCACTTTCTCTCTCTTTTCTCTTCTCTCTCCTGGGTTTTCTCCAAATTCATATGGGTTAGAAGGCTAAGGGTTTAAGGCCCTTTTATAGGCCCAAACATGACCAAAATAGACTCTAAGTCAAGGTATACTTGGGTTATAGCCAAATCGGGTCCTTTTCGATCCAAAAGAGCATTTCGGGAGGTCCCCTAGCCGAATGCGGTCGGACTTAAGCTCATGGATACTGTATCCTGCTCACATCAAGTTTTCAGTCTGGTAGTATTCCCAGATCACACGTGGCGGACTAATTTCAGTTCAGCGGTCACTGAGACTCGATCAGGGATTCCAAGTACACTGACCTGAGTGAGAAATGTTCCCTGATCCGAGAGTGTATTTGGGTCAGATTCCGACAGTCTGAATGTTTATACTGAACCCGCAAGCGAAACGTGCCAGATTCATTTACATGATATTTAAATTTTTATGAATTTCACTCTTTCTCACACTCCTTGCTCCATGCTCAATGAAATAGCCTCAGAACATCAGTTGGACTTTATTTTCGAAATGATTGTCAAGTCCAACTATGCGGTCATAATGGTCTGAGATTGTAGATATAGGACTTTCGACGTGAGGTTTAGATCCAATACAAAGTTTCAAAGGGTTCCTGAGAGCAAACGGGTTTAGAGTTTGATTCTAAGTTTTAGGGTAATGTAGCGTCGACGATTCGATAGGTTTTGGGTCTTACAGATCGTATTTAAAGTAGTTGGTGATAATTTTGTAGGAAATCTAGTGTAGCGCTGGCTAGTTCACGTTAAATTTGTAAAGGATTTGGTTCTAAATGATTTATTTGGCTTTAGAATTGGTTTCAGAGAGGTTACCAAGGTGTTATGGTTGACCCATTGCCTAAGGACGTCTAACCCTAGGTTGGAAAAAATCTAGGGTGTTACAACTAGAGAGAATAGTATGGTCGACAATCGTAACTTGTTCCCAATCCGATTGGTTTTGAGGTGGTCTAGTATTTTTTTCTTTCTTAATCTTGGAATATTTTACAGATGAGAGAACCTTACCTTTTCCTTTAACCATCTTCCTAGCTTCATTTGGATGTGTAGATTTCATCGAGACTTCGAGCGGATCAACCAAAAAAAAAAGGTCAGGGCAGCGAGACCGGACTGGCTACTATAAAAGTAAAATTTTTGCTCAATAGCCTTTTATTGGGCAGTAAATTTTGATATCATCTACCAGTGTTCGGATGATATTGAGATACACTGTCCGATGTTATCAACGATGTCTTTAATAATCTTTTTCCATCTTCATGACTCTTCGAATTCTGAAAAGACGTTGATAATATCGACTTTGATCTATGTAATCGAGAATCCACGAACATATCAACGGTGAGTATTTTTCAGGTTTTTCCCCATTTTGACACACCTTTAAGCATATCTTGATTTAATCAGTATACATCACAAAATTTTGTATAAGTTCTGTACAGCTCAAAAATTATAAACATGATAATGTTTATATACAAAAAGTTCGAGGTGTGCAACCTCAGATGTAACATTGAAAGCTCAGCAAAAATTTCTCATTTCAGCACATGTTCAGATCTTGATGTATGATCTAAACGAGTTTTTTCATTCTCAGTGTTCCTCAATATCACTCCTTTCTTTTCCTATAATAATGTAGCAGTGGTTATTTGTGCAAAGACCCTTCATAATTGGTTTTCCTGATTGATCTAGGATCTTGCATTCTTCTTTGTTGAATTTGACCACATGCCCATTATCACAGATCTAAGATATGCTTAGGAGATTATGTGTCAAACCTTTTATGCAGAAATCATACTCATTTGTAAGCAAATTAATCCCTTTTATGATACCCTATCCAATTACTTCAGCAATGGTTCCATCTTCGTAGGTGACTAACCCATTGTACAGATTCTGATATTTTGACAGAAGGGATTTATCACCTGTGAAATGCCTTGAGTAATCACTATCTAGGTACCACTTGGTGTCATTGCCTGATAACTGATTTGAGTGAGTAGCAATACAATTTTTCTTTTCTTTAATTACACATTTTAAGGTAGACTTCTTTACTCTGTCTTTTTCTTTAGGTGGTGTTGGATAAGTGTTTCTCGTAGGTGGACTTTTAATATTCTGAGTTTCTCTGATAGATTTAAATATACCAATGTGGTTTTGATAAGATTTACGTAAAGTTCGTCTAGGTGTTAAGCATTCAAACTCATAATGACCGGCATCACCACACACATGACATATTGGAGTCTTTTTGGTTTTGCTTCCAGAGGCAGCAAATTTTTCAGTTCTAGGAGCTGCACAACCAATCTTCAATTTATATTTTTCATATCCTAGCCCACCTTTATCCTTCCCAGGTTTTTCCATTCCCAACAGTTTTTTTAGCTTCTCTCCACTTCGGAAAAACTTACAGTTTATCTTGGTAATTCTTCTAAATTCTTCCAAATCAAACAGGAGTGTGTGATTTTCATTCTGAAGGAGCATATTTTCATCTTTTAACTGCTCAACCTGTTTGTTCATTTTTTCGAATTCGGATTTAAGAAAAGAATTAATTCTCTTAAGTCTATCATTATCTGAGTGATGTTGCTCCAAGTCATTGATTAGATGAGTATTAATTTTTAGAGTTTTATCCAAGTCTTTTTGCAGCAATTCCTTTTTATTCTCAGATGTACCAAGTCTTTTAACAATATTGACGCTATGAATGTAACGTTGATTGTAAACGACTTGTAATTCATCTTGTTCTCTTTCTTCCTCTTCTTCAATTTTCTCATTGTCAGATGGAAATGATTCATTAGCTTGCTGTTCTTCCTCAGATTCAGTTGGAATGATCGAAGCAGTGGAGACCATAAGTATTTTCAAAGATTTTCGCTCCATCGCTCCCTGAGTCGATTGATTCTGAATTTGACTCATCCGTATCATCCCATATGGTAGCCATTGCCTTGCCCTTAGTTTTTCTATTTAGGCATTCAAAAGATAGGTGTCCATACTCATGATAGGCATAACAATGTGGTTCTTTGGTTCTTTTTCCAAATTTTCCTGTAGAGGGTTTGTTGTATACCTTTCTTAATTTGGAGGAACGACCGCGATTCTTCTGAAAGAATCTTTTGAATTTTTGTGCTAGCAAGGCCACTTCCTCATCTTCATCTTCTTTTTCACTCTCAATGTCCTCATGTTTTGTTTTCATAGAAGTTTTTAGTACAATGTTTTTGGATTTTTGAGATTGTGTGAAGTGTAGTTTAAAAGTTTATAGGGAACCTACCAGTTCTTCTACTTTCATTTTATCAATATTTATACTCCTTAATTGTTGTTACTTTGGGATTAAACCGTTCCGATAGGGATCTTAAGATTTTCCTACATATTTTTTGTACCAGAACTTTTTCTCCCAATCCACCCATGAAGTTACAAATAATATTCAATTTGGTGAAAAACTCTATAAATGTCTCATGGTCTTCCATCTTGAGATTTTCGAACTGTGAGGTCAGAAGTTGTAGTTTAGACCTCTTCACATTGCTTGTGCTTTCATGGGTTGTTTCCTGTAGATCCCATGCTTCCTTGGATGTCTCACACATACTTATCTGATTAAATATATCCTCAGACACGGCACAATAGATGACGTTCATTACTTTTTCTTCAACAGTTCATTTTTCTTTGTCGAACGTCGTCCACTTTTCTTTGGGTTTGGATTTAGTGATGGTAGTGCCACCCTCAAGTATGATCTTTCAGATGATAACACATAACCCTTTTCAACAATATCCCAAACATCATGATCCAAAGATCTCAGGAAGTAGTGTATTCTAGCTTTCTAGTATGTGTAATTTGAACCATCAAACATAGAGGTCTAGTGACTGATGAGCCCTCTTGTAAGCCCCGTATCCTAGACTGTACCGTTCCATAGACTTCCGCGGTCTTACCGGTCGAATTCCGACAACCTTCGACCCTTAACCGATATTGATGTGCGACCCTGATTCATATGCCGTCAACCTGTATCGACTCAACCCAAGACCAATACCATAGCGACCGCGCCATCGCTGCAGTTCCGATGCTGCGACTTGCGCGCTGAGGCGATACCCTGGTCAAGAGATGTGGGCCAACGTTCGGTGCGAGGAAAACGCCGCGCGTTGCGAAATCCAAAAGAATCTCTACGAGATGTCACATCATTCCCATCAATCAATCCATCACATGTCGAGTACATGTTAAGTACACATCACCTTTCACCCATTCCCAAGCAACCACAAAAGTTAAGAATCTCTTACAAAGCCCATACCTCTCTTACACTAAAAGCCATCAAAGTCAAAAAGTTCTTTCACCTCTCATGCCTTTCTTACACAAAAAGCCACAAAAGTCAAGATTTTCTTACACAACCATCACTCACCACATCCATCCATCAGTCTCTCTCTCTCTTTACAACTCTCTCTCTTTCTCATTTCTCATCTCATTCTCTCAAGCAAAAAATCCATACGTATGAGAGCTCTCCAAGCATTCCCAAAACTCCAAGGTGGCCCACTTTCTACCCCATGATCTCCCCATCCTAACCATCCATTCTCCATCTCCTCCATTGAAATCCAAGCTAAAGTGCTAAGGAACCCGTAGGAGCAAGAAGATCGAACAGTGGGTGCTCCTCTAAATGTAAAAATTTGATTTTTATAGCCTAGATATTTTTTTTTCTTTCATGAGGGAAGTGTAGGACCCAACAATCAATGGTGGAGATTCCACACAATCCCATGGTTGTGGCCTAATGGCCTACCTTATGCATGCATGATCCATGCATGAGGCCTTTCTCTATGGGCCCTATCATGGTAGTTTTATTTCATATCATATTATGTTTGGGTCATCTAGACCTTATAACCATGGTGGGGATGGCATCCTCACTATGCATTTTAATTATAGGCCACGTATGTGCAAGATCCATGTTATAAATGTAGATCTACGTATGATGTGCGGGTATAATTGATCTTGGGAGGGCTCAATAGTGGCGGAGCCCCTTTCCCTATGGCCGGATTGTCCTTCTATCTCTCTTTTTTCTCATTTTATTTCCTGATGTGTGTGGCCCATTAATGTATTTTCCTTTTTATTTAACTTATATAATAAATTTTATCTAAGTACATGTTGCTGTCTAGAAATTTCTGGAGAGTTTCTGGTTATTTTTGGACCAGATTTTGGGACTGTTTGGGGGACTATTCATACTTATTAAATATACTTTTTTGAAAGGTGGGGATCTCATCTTGACGTCTCCTAAATTTCAGCCCCAACTGACCTTCATTGGGGTCCCAAAGGTGTGGTCCAAGTGAGGTGGACAGTCTGGATTTTATGCACTGTTCCAGCAACATTCCACCATGGACAGTTGAATTTTTAAAATTTATTAAAATACCTATAGGTGTTTAAAAATTATAAAAATTTTTAGGGGGATGGCCTACTTATGGTAGGATCCACCTATAAAATTTTGGGGCCAATGGACGCCTGTACACACTATGGTGATGGCGGGACCGACCCATTATAATATGGTGTCCAGATCAGTCTGATTTTTAGGACAGATTGATTTATGTAAATAAATTAAAATATTTACACATGTTCAAAAATTTTAAAATTTTTTAAGAGTGTGTTCCACTTATGTTAGAACCCACCTACCAAATTTTAGGGCCAATGGACCCCTGTACACACCGTGGTGAGGGCCGGACTGGCCCACCACATTGGGACGTCCAGGTCTGTTCGATTTTTCTGGACAGTCTGTCTTGTTTAAATTAATTAAAATACTTAGAGATATCTAAAAATTATAAAATTTTGTGGGGGTGTGGCCCACCTATGGAAGTATCACTCTGTGAAATTTCAGCCTCAAGTGACCCTGTTTGGGTATCCAAAAGAATGGGCCAAGATGCTTGGACTCCCAGATTTTTTTCTGCTGTGCAGTACAGCAATATGCCTTGATAAAAAAACCATAATTCAAAAATATTTCTTCTGATGGTGGGCCACCTTTTTGGGTTTTCTCTCATTGTATACATGATGAGGGACCGTGGTCCTCAATTTTTAGAGTTTTAGAAGCCTTGGACCCACTCCAATGGAGTGCCCAAATTTAGGACAGCAACATGTTATAATTATGCTGGCCTTGGGCTGAAATTTTGAGGAGTGGGGCCCACCATATTATAAAGATCTTAGAGGAAATGATTTATACCTTTAGTTCCTTAAATGTTGGACTTAATGAATGTACTTTTGAGGCCCACTACAGTTGAATTTAATTGGGTCCATGAATGTAGCTAGTTGTTGAACTATTTAAGGCCCATAGAGTGAACCCATTTGATGTGTTCCAAGGCCCATGGGATTAGGCTCATTTGATGCAATTTAAGGCCCATAGAGTGGACCCATTTGATGTGTTCCAAGGCCCATGGGATTAGGCCCATTTGATGTAATTTAAGGCCCATAGAGTGGACCCATTTGATGTGTTCCAAGGTCCATGGGATTGGACCCATTTGATGTATTTTAAAGCCCATGGGATTAGGCCCATTTGATATAATTTAAGGTCATAGAGTGGACCCATTTGATGAGTTCCAAGGCCCATGGGATTAGGCCCATTTGATGTAATTTAAGGCCTATAGAGTGGACCCATTTGATGTGTTCTAAGGTCCATGGGATTGGACCCATTTGATGCATTTTAAAGCCCATGGGATTAGGCCCATTTGATATGTATAAGGCCCATGGGTCGAGAACCATTTGATGCAATCTAAGGTCCACAGGTTATGACCCATTGCAATGCACATAAGGCCCATTGTTGTGGCCCATTGATGTGGCCCATTTGATGAGTAAAAGGCCCATTTGATGTATTTAAGGCCCAATGGGGTGTACTTAAAGTCCATTGCAATGTGTGATCCCAACCTGGTTTACGTAATGTTATTCACTACGGGCTACATCTTAGGAGCAATGTTGGTTTGACGTCCACATTGCGAGTATAATGTTGGTTAAATGTTCGAATTGCGACTCTCTCTAGGGCCCATTGGTAGGCCCGTACTTGTTGTATGTAAGCCGTTTAGGCCAGCTGCGTTGTAAGGATAGGGCATTACTTTATAACATGCTTAGTATAACTCCATGACACACAGTCCATTTGTATCGGTCCATTTGATCGGCCTGCTCATATCGGCCATTTGATTGATTTAGCCCATATGATTGATTAGGCCCATCTTGATATATTTATGGCCTGTTGCTAAGGCCACATATGAGGCCCGTTGTTGAGGCCCACCTTGATGTGTATGAGGCCCGTTGTTAAGGCCCACCTTGATATGTATGAGGCCCGTTGTTGAGGCCTACCTTGATGTGTATGAGGCCCGTTGTTAAGGCCCACCTTAATGTATATGAGGCCTGTTGTTGAGGCCCACCTTGATGTGAGGCCCACCTTGATGTGTATGAGGCCCATGTTGTAAGGCCATTGTGATGTATGCAAGGCCCGTGGGTCATGGCCCATTGCAATGTATGTAAGGCCTAATTGGGGCGGCCTATTCGATATATTTATGGGGTCCATGTCATTAGGCCCATACTATTGTATTGGTGACCCGTCCATTGAGGCTCACCCGTGGTATATTTTTGAGGCCCATGTGTAGGGCCCACCTATTATGTATTTAAAGCCCATAGGTTGTGGCCATAGTGATGTATATTAGGCCTATGTGATGTAGCCCATACTGATGAGTATTAGACTCAGGTATGTGACTCACCTGCGAAGTATATTTGAGGCCCATTGTGATATATCTAAGGCCCATGGGTGCGACCCATCCAGATGTATTTGAGGCCTATGGGAAAGGCCCATTGTGATATGTGTTAGGCCCATGACCAGGGCCCACCTGTTTTGTATATTTGGCCCTTGTGTGAGGCCATGTGCCCATTATATATTTGATTTTATGTGGGCCATTCCTTGGGGGGAATGTTGGTTAAAAGTCCACATTGTCGGTGCCGGTTATTGATACCGTTTATGAGTATGTGACATCATAACATTATGATACATGCCCATTCGCATCATCTGCATGTTTGTTATGAGATGTGATTGACTATTGCATATGTCATTGGACAGGATATTGTGAGATTTCCTAATAGGTGAAGATTATCTCACATGCGCGCATGACATGCGCATGATTGATGCATGATTGGATTGTATGACTCATGCATCTTGCATTGTGTTGTGATTACTGTACGCCCTAGTGACATCAGGGCTGTAGCCTCCACAGGCATATCGTGGATGGCCAAATGGGACATCAGAAATCTGTTCGAGCATCAGGCCACCATAAATGGCCCTGGGTGAAAATTCCTAAACACCCTCTTGGTTCTAGAGGATGCTCCAACGTCTAGACCGAGTGGGTAGATGATCGTTGAGTGCCGATTATCAGATGGCTGCGCTCTCCACTGTGTCGTGGTCGGTTGGAAGGGGGTGCGGCCTTACACGCCTGAGGGAGTAGGCATGACTAGGCTGAGTTTGACCAGCTCGAGGAATGGGTCCGCTATCGGTGAGTCGGGTAGGTATTGACAGACTACTGACAGGGGAATAGTGAGGTCTTTTCCACTTACCCAGTTGTGCGCTTGATTGGGGTGGCAGGTGGTGTGAAGTGTAATAGACCCCAGTGATTTTTTCAGAGAGGAACCGTATTGATATGAGGACTGACATGATATTATGACACCCCGTCACTGTTGTGCATGTGGGCGAGCGCATGTGGGCGGACGCTGATGTGGGCGGGGCTGAGGCCTGAGCGAGCTACCACACTGGGCGAGCTACCAGCGGTTGGCAGGCTACTGTGCTGACAGGCTACTGAGTAGGAGTTGCATACTCATTCATTCATCCATTCACTATCCACTCAGGCTGATGGTGCACAACTAATTGTTGTGTATCTTCGTTATGGCAAGGATTTCGGTTGGGCGCGCGACTAACCTGAGATCAGGAGTTTATCATGTTGAGTCAGACTATCCAAATTTAGGTATGAGACTGGTTTGGATAAAGGTTCCTTGTGGTGGACCCCGTAGCCTGCGATACTACGTACCATCATCCCGACATCACACTCCAGCATGGTCATTCCATTAGCACCATATACTGCATATTCCATTACATCTTCAGCGTGTGGCATTGTGGGTTGTTATGTTTCTGTATTCCTATGACTTAGATGAGAGTGATAATATTTGTTAGTTCTTTCGAATTGTGTATTACATTATATCCTTGTCATTCAATATTTGATTATCTATGACTCATCATTTGCATAGCTGTCCTATATTGTGTATTCTGATATTGATCAACTTATGGACTTGTTCATACTTCCGCTTATTCTGTTATCGCATGATTATAATCTTGTCAGTATTTCTGTTTACGCTGATAATTCCTACTCTTATCAGTGTTTCTGCTTATTCAGTCATTGTATGGTTTATGGATTAATAGCTTTCCGGTATTGTATGATTATGATATTGTATTGAATACTTGGCACTTATCTCGTGCACACACTTACACCACCCTCTAAGATTTCCATAAGCTTATGCACGATAGATGCGTGCATGTGATGTTAGGTTGCAGCGGCATTGAGCTTGGAGCGTGCGGCTATTTTCTGGAGCTTTGATTTTAACATATATATTTTCCTTTCAGCATTGTATTCAAATGATTATATTAGTGGATATATGATGATGATGTTTCCTTTATGATTTGGGTAAACTTGTGGTTATGCTTATTACTAGTTAAATGTATATATATAAAAAAGTCCTCCTTGTAGGATCCCAAGATTAGAAATCTGGCATATGAATGCTAGGAGCCAAGAATGGGGTACTACGGAGGCTGTCGACACCGGATTCGGTGATTGGGATTCTTGTGAATCCGATTTGCGGGTTTGGGATGTGACACCTCTCCTTTGGCCATATTCCTAAACTTCAGTCAAGATCACTCTCTAGGTGGTGAAGCCCTTAAAGAGAGACCCACTCTGATACAAATTAAAATAGCAGTGAAAACCGTTTGAGTTGAAGTAGGAATATGCCAATATGTCCTAGAGAGGGGTGAATAAGACTTTTTAAGGTTTTATAATATATTTAAAAATCGTATTACACTAATCCTATCAGATAGACAATTATCAGGATTTCTCAACTGTAACTCTACTGGCTTCTAAGCCTAGTAGAGGGTCCAATCACAAATTATTCAAAAGATAGTAATATAGAACTTAGTTCATGCTGGATATGACTGCGTATATGTGTGAGGTGTGATCTCAGAAATTTAGATATTGAAATAATAAAGTAAATCACACAAACAAAGCAATCGCAAACACAATCATTTTTATAGTGGTATGACTATATGTCTACTCCACTCCCGGCTGCCGCACTCAACCCTTGAGTGTACCGAATTTTACTAAGGAGGTTTTCCAGGGTTCACCTCAAACCTAAGGTTTTAAATCAGGTTCACCTTCAATCTTTATACAGAGGTTTCTACTCGGTTCACCTCTAACCCTAGAGTTTTACTGGTTCACTCCTAACCAAATGTTTATGCTCTCCATAGAGGAAGGGTCTATACAATGCACCCGGATGTTTATGCTTTCCACAGAGCAAGGGTCCACACAAGGCACCCCCTACGTACACTCCTGCTGGAGGCCTCCTATGAGGACTTCAAAGGGTGAGCAATACTCAGGACCCAATCCTAGAAAGGAATGATCACAAGTGTCCTCTAGACTCTAGATACTTATAGATAAGTTGATGAGTCTCATTCAGCGCAATGACGAAGATCTCTTCTTTGTTGTTGAAGAGTCTTCGGCTCCCTTAATCCGTAATATAAAAGATGTACCAATACTTAGCTTCGGGTTGGGTCAAGGTTAGGACGGAAATCCACTCTCTTAGAATTTTTCAATAAGAAAGATAGGGCTATTCTCGTCATCTATTCATTTAAGGCATCCCAGCTTAATGATATGCTATTAAGATAGTTGCAGAAGGATCCTTAAATGCGGAAGTTCATTTCCCAATCCACTCTATTAAATGTCAATGAATGAGAGTGGATTGGAAGATGAACTCCCATGAGAGAAAGGGCTTTAGGTATATGATCTAAAGGTAAAACACATAAAAATACTCTCTTCTTTCTTTACCAGCAATATGGACAGGTCTCTCTTTATATAGGCAAAAGGTTCCAACGGATATAAAACGGTCATATTTATGACAGAGTTCAATATCATCGAGTAGGGTCGATATCATCAAGCGTATACTCTCGATGGGATCAGCTGTCTGCTCGATAACACAAACTCAAATGTTATACGCTTTTGAAACCCTTTGCTAGCTGGTCGATGGGATCAATACTGGTGTCAATGTCATCAGATTTCGAACTCCGATTCCATCGATTCTGGGATCGATCTATCGACATTTTAAGCATGAGAGAGACAAGTCTTGAAATATTTCAAGTTTTTAGGATATGATCGGGGAACAACCGATGTCATCGAAATTTACATATCGATGATATCGGAGGTCGTGTCGATGGGATGGATAAATCATATAGATTTACCTATTAGCTCGCTGGACAGTTTATGTCCAGTCTTGATCCAATCGACTCGACCTCAATAGCATCGATATAAGAATATCAATTTCCTCGAGTGGCCCCCAATCAAAGTTAAAAATAACCTGAAATATTTGCTAGAAAAAATGCGCGCCCACTATCGATATGATCGATGGCTTTTCGATATGATCGATATTTGAATTCAGATTGAATCGGGAAAGACATCGATATATCGAAGTACATAGTAATTTTCTTTTAAAAAAAACAGGGGCGCCGAAAATTTTCCTGTCGATATTATCAACTCACTTCCGATGGGCTCGATATTTGAATATCGATAATACCG
Source organism: Magnolia kwangsiensis (assembly GCA_037074715.1). NCBI lineage: Eukaryota > Viridiplantae > Streptophyta > Magnoliopsida > Magnoliales > Magnoliaceae > Magnolia > Magnolia kwangsiensis. The sequence goes on along the minus strand of CM073576.1, from coordinate 132,612,463 downwards.
ATAGATGTATCGATATATCAATAAATTTATCCAGATGAGTATGCGGTTGCTGGACACTTTTTATCGATAGTATCGATCAAGTGTCAAGGACATCGACAGCGCAGGTCGATCATATCAAAATGTCTATCAATACAATCGACAGGGCAAGCAAACCTAGAGATTTTTTTGATGTTTAAAAAAGTTCACTTACCCAAAAATCCTCATATGTTCTAAGTTGTTTTTAAGGGTTTTAATCACCTGGTGTTTTGGGGCATGGGATGTGAGGCTATGATTTACCTATGGTGAGCTTCCACACATCCGGTTGAGGCAGGTGCTTGAATTGGAGGCTCTGTAGTCTGACTAACTCAGCACACACGGTAATTGACCAACCCGGGCACTAACAGGTGCACTTTCAATAGGATATAAGGAATGTCATAGCTTTCTAGGTAATTTGTCCAAACTTTGAGGCTAGTACGGTCAAATTCCCTTTCTTTTCGTAAGCAGATTGGTTGGCGGACTACACACTGGGATCTAGCAGTTGTGTTAACGTCGGTAAGTTCTGTGGGTCCCCAAATGAGGTATTTTCTATATCCAAACCGTCCATCCATTTGGTGAGATTATTGTAGAGCTTGAGCCGAAAATAAGAAAGATATAAAGATCAAGTGGACCATAATGCAAAAAGTAGTGGGGGATCGAACGTCTACCATTAAAACCCTTTTGGGGTTCACGGAAGTTTTGGATCAATATAATATTTATTTTTACTCTTCATCCAAGTCTTTGTGACCTTATGAACGGATTGGATGAAAAATAAATGTTATGGTGGGCCATATGAATATTTTAACGGTGAAAATCATTATCTTGCTCCTATTTGTGGTGTGGTCCAGTTGAGCTTTGGATATGATTCATTTTTTGGTCCATGTTCAAAAATGAGATCAAAAAATGGATGAATGGTGTGGATATGATAAATACATGAGGCCATGTAACTTTGATCTCCTTTGAATCGCTTGTATAACTCGGGAGCTACAGGAGAGTCAGCACTCATCTTCGCAGGACATGTACCCACACTAGCTATATCGCTGGTGTGTGGTACACCAACCAATCCGCTTCCTTTTTATACCCCATTTGTATTAGGGTTGAAAGTCGAGCGGGTTCAGCCCGAATGACTTGACATTGGGTTAGGCTTGGGCAAGATGTATCAGCTTTGGTTTGGGATTGGGCTATACAAACACCAGTAACTCAAATCTGATCGATAAATAAGTTATAAATTATAATTAAGTGTGGATCATCTATGTTGAAGGAACTGGAAATTCCATTGCTATCGGGTTTAATCCACGTCATTTTGCATGCTACACAACATGACTTTTAAAGGAATAGTGGTCCAATATTTTAACTTGTTTATTTAGAAAAAATGAAGTTCTTTATGATAAATAATTACATATATGATTAATAAAATCATAGGTACAAAAAATAAGATGTGTATTGAAATATAATAGACTAATGTAATAACGAAAATATTAGCATGTATCCACTCAACCAAGCCTGCTTAGGTTAGGTTGGGTTGGGTTGGGTTGGGTTGGGTTGGGTTAGAGCTGATGCATAGGAACCTTAGGTTGGGCTAGGGTTGAGCACCAACCCAACCTAACTGCCTGACTTTCAGCCCTAATTTGTATCACCCAAAAACTACCACAAAAATAGTAATTTCATAATGTTTCCCTAGGGGCATGTTTAGTTTGGTGTACTGGACGGAAGTGGGCGGTATTCAGTGGGATTTCATCCCGATATTTGTCCGATAGCCTGTTTGGATGGCTGGATGATTGTCCAGTGTGGAATGCATCATAAACCACACCAGCAGCCCAAGGTATTTATGAATCCAACCTTTAGACTTCGCCCATCTCTTGATACAGCGTGGGATTCGGGATGGGATGTGCGATCTCGCATTCATACTTAGTATTTTTGAGGGCAGGAGATACTGATACATATGGAAGAGACAACTCGAGATGTCGATCATTTTGGACTTGAAGATAAGCCATTCGAGTTATCTTCATATATAGTGGCGGTCAGTGCGGTTCTAGACGAAAGTGTTTGGTTTTTCCCCACAAACGGTGAGCAGGTTGGATTTTCTTCCTCAAAGGTAAGTTATTGACCCCTATCTCCCTGTAAGTTCGATTAAACACTGTATTTAAAAACCCAAATCTTCCATTCATCTGTGTTTTTCATCTAATTTCTTTCATTTGGTGTGCTCCACTTGAGCCCGGGATCTGCGTCAGTTTCTTAGTTCATATCCTTAAGGGCCTATTTGACTGGGAGGATTGGATGGGATTAGACGGTATTAGAGAGGATTTCATGAATTTCAAGGTAATGATAGCTGCATCAGTGGATTGGTGCAAGATCTATGGGATTGCTATCTCGGGTCTGTTTGGCACACCCGGCCAATCCTGGGATTAAACCTTCCAATCCCTTTCAATCCCTTGAACCAAACATGTCCCAGGAAATTTTGAAGGGATTATGGTAGATTGGATGGGATTTAAAGGTAATGATGGTGATGCCAGTGGATTGTCTTAAGATCCATGGGATTGCTATATCTCGGGATCAGGATCCTGTGTCTGTTTGGCATGCCTGGCCAATCCCGGGATCTATCTTCCAATCCCTTCCAATCTGCCCGCCCAAACAGGCCCTAAATGATATGGAAAAATGGAAGAACGCCATGGATAAAACCCAGACATCATGATGGTCCCCACAGAGCCCCTGGTTGGAACCATTTCCATCGAGGAGGGGCAGGATGCAATCTGCTCCCCTATAACTACCCGTTCGTGATGGAGGCAGATTAGCTACTACCCTCACCAATGAGGGCCTACTGTGATGTATAACTTTTATCCACACCATCTATACCTTTATTCATATCAGTATAGAGTACTGGAACAAAACAAAGGTAGATCTAAGGCTGCAGTGGACCACACCATAGGAAGCAGTGGTGCTAAGGACGCCCACTGTTAAAACCTTCTTAGTCATAAAAAAATTTTAGTTGACGATACAGCCGTGTACCAGACACACACATACTATTCAATATCATGGTGGGCTTTAGGAAGGTTTCAACGGTCGTTCGCATTATTGTCTTCTGTAATGGGTCCACTTGAGCTTTGGATATGTCTCATTTTTTTAGCTCATACCATGAAATGATCTCACCAAATGGATGGACGGTGTGGATACAACACATACATATATCATAGTGGGGCCCATGAAACCTTGACGTCACCTCGGTAGCTACTGAAGCCATCAGTATCTAATCCACCACCAATCTTAGGGCCCATTTGGCCACCTGCATTAAGTGGGAGTAGCTGGGATTACATTCGTCTGCTTTCGATATCCACCGTACAACCATGTTTGGAGAGGCTTTTTCAACTCGGGATAATGAGCATCGGGCCTCCCTCCAATACCGTTTGTCAAAAAGATGGATTTGGCAATCCCATCTACTGTACGCCGTAACCCGCTTCGACTTCACCACCGGGTAATAAACCGCTTCCCTTCTGTATATGCTGGTGACATCCACATGAATGAAGCCATTTGGGTATGATGCCAGACCAGAGGCCCTTCTGCTGTATGTGATTACATCTACTTCGTCAGGACATTTTCTGAGGTTAAGGTTAGATCGTTACACTAAAACTAAAAATTTTCCAATGCTCAAATCGACTACACCATCAAAAATAATGTGAATGGTTCATCTTAGAATTTTGCTTCCTGGCGACCACAGAAGTTTTGTATCAATTTAATACTTGTGTTTTCACTTAATCAATGTCTTTGTGATATTATCAACAGGTTTGATGAAAATAAAACATAACGCTAGGTGATAGAAAGGTTTCAACGGTGGAAATCATTATTCTTGATGGTATGGTCCACTTGAGATTTATATATACCTCAATTTTTTTTGTCTCAACCACTAAAAGGGTCTAAAAAAAAGGATGGACGGAGTGGATAAGGGAATACACTCACAGTGGGCCCAAGTGAGTGTAATCAGTATGATAAGTTTTTACTGAGTAAGTGATGTGGATAATGCATAAAGTAATCCGAATTCAATTGCAGTTCCCGTGAATGTCTTTCGCAGAATCTACGTGTGAAGGATACGTAGTTGGGGCCCATAGTGATGTGTATGGGAAATCCACCACGTTCATTAGTTTTAGAATAATATGTAATGACATTGAACCAGAAATTACAATCATTCAATTGTCATATGGACCACACTATTAATGATTGAATGTCCACCATTCAGACATCGTGGGGCCACATAAGATTTAAAACATGAAAACTTAACACCGTACCAATATGTGTATACAATATACTTTGTGAATGGTACAAATGTTATAAAAAAACACGGTGGAGCCAAGAAGGATTTAACGGTCAGAATTTACTTACAAACGTTTATATAATGCGTGGGGCACATGAATGTTGGATTTAGATCATTTTTGGGCCCATCACCTAAAATGATATTTTAAACCTATTGGGCGTGGTGGATTTTCCTTATTCATCACGGTGGGTCCCACTGAGCTTCATGTCCATAAAGTTCTTCAAATTGACCTGCCTGATTTTTACTACACATTAGAAAACGATGAATTTTTTTGCAATCTTATCTTTCCCAAACATGATTTTGCTTCAATCCCGCGAGATGAAAGTTACTCTCATATCTTCCAAACATATCATTAAAAAGTATGAGATAAACTTAATCCAGAGATAATACCTTACACATGTATTTAATACTACCTTTTCAATTCTATCGAGGTTAATCCTAACTAATGCAGGTGGCCAAACGGGCTTAGCCTATCGGGGATTTTCGTTTGTGGTAAGTGGGATCCATGGATCGGTAAAATGGAGCACTTTTTATGGAAAAGATCTCAAAATCTTCTCGGCTGTGGGACTGCATCGACCAATCATGGGGCTTATTTCGGTTGAATGCGAACCGTTGCTGTACTTCTCATTATAACCATTTATTTTTCGACCACAGACTAAAGGGTTAGTATCGTCCAATTGATGATTTCCAAAAAAATATATACTCCGATAATAGTATGAAGAAAATGATCAAGGCCCGGATTATCTAACCATTTGCCCACTTGTGAGAACCAAAACCTGCATGCTATACATAGACATGGTTTGTAATGCCGTCTGTGTTAGCTCCAGCTGCTTAAATGATAGCCAGGACTTTTCAAACACTACAGACAGCCGTACAAATCACTGACCCACTGTCATGGAGCATGACCAGGAAATTCTAATGAGAAAATGATAATTATCTGTTTTTGTCCTTCCCGTACAAATCACTGACTCGCTGTCATGGAGCATGACCCGAAAATTTTAATTAAAAAATGATAATAATCTTTTTTTCCTTCCAATATTTAGACCAGTTACGATTTTACACTCAGGCCTTGTTTGGTTTTCAGACTCAAGTGTAATTACATTGTAAATGAGTAATCATTATTTAGCAAGGTAAATTACATTTATCTACCTTCAACTTTCTCACGCTGACTTAACTAATTACTTTTTAAGCATTCAAATCGAGAAATTTGTAAAATAAATATAGGACTCACCATGTGTGGCTTATCTACACAGCCTATTCATTGTGCCAAATGAATTTAAGGCACGGGCTCAAAAATTAGGTAAATCCAAAGGTTAAGTAGACCACACCAAACAAAATTATTAGAATTAAATGTCTACCGTTAAAAACTTATTGAGGCCCTTAGAAATTTTAGATCCACTTTATATTTATATTTTTTACTTATCCATGTCCATGTGACCCTATGAATGGGTTAGAAGGTGAATAAACCTCAACGTGGGCTCAATAAAAGAATTGACTTTCAACGGTGGACAAATTAAGTCCATTGTTTCCTTTCACATGAGCTAATTAAATATTAAATCTTCTTAATTTTTTTTGATAAAGCCTCAAAGTATTCTAATAAAACAGATGGACGACACAGATATATTATATACATTATGGTGAGGCCCACGAATTTAAGTCAACATTTTTGAACCAGTTTCCCAGGTGAAATTACTCACTTGTTTCCAAACAGATGAAAGAGCGTAATGATTACTTTTTTATAGTGATTTACAACAATTCACCTGTATTATGGAAAACCAAACAGGCCCTTAGTCATCTCATTTTGATTGCTGTTATTTCGATGGTTATGATTGCCTTCTCAATGCATGCTCCATTCATGGTGAGACCAACAATCTAGTTGGTCTAAATAATTATGTGCTAGTATCACATGTGAGGAGGATGAGTCACTATCATTTTTTAAAATAGTGTAACGTACAAAGGAGTTGACATCACATTTGAAAACAAGATGTCTTTAGGGGCATTTGGCGCAGGGTATTAGATGGGATTGGTGGGATAGAATTGCATTTGGTCCGGTTCAATTCCATTCAACATTTAGAGAGGATGGGAAAGATTAGAATTACGTGGGATGGAGTTGCATTTAGTCCCATGGAGTTTCATTTGGTCCTATGCTAGATTTCCGTGGATTTTGAAATCCACTACACATGTGGGGCCCACATTGATGCATGCGTTTATCCATGTCATATATATATATATATATATATATATATATATATATATATATATATATATATATATATATATATATATATATATATATATATATCGTTTACACCTAACATTTTAGTTATATATGTGTACAAGTGAACGACATCCATTGTAAAATTGGTCCATTGATTACAATTTTATATAGCCCACCAAACATGATTTTGCTTAATCCAGGGCTTTTCCATAGAAATTTTTTAATTCCAACCATGGGGATGGCTACAACACCACACTATTTGCATACATGCAATCATTAATGTGCAATAATGATGATAATCCCATCCAATATAATTCAATACCATTCAATTCCATGGACCAAACACGCCTTTAGTGTTTATGCCTCATTTGACTGTGTCAAATCAATAATTTAGATAATGTCATATAGCGACAAAATTTTTAGAAGAGATGAAAGATTTCTTCTGTTACTCTTATGACCAAATGGGATTAGAATCTATAAAGTCATGAGTAACAAAAAATGGATAAGTCTATGCGATTACACCAAGGCCACACATGTCGTGTATCCCATGTAGGTGGCTTCACTAGCTAACCACCACAATTGCCTCTCGATCAAAGTTGGATATTAACTAAAACACAGTCATATCGAATGACAAGTTCGGTCGATGCACTGTAGTGTCTCTTAGGGTCTTTATAGTTAAACATTTGAGGCCTAAAATCACAATGCATTATTCAAGTTCGTGTGGTGAAATTGGTAACTATTACCAATACATGGCAATGTAAGAGAAACTCTCACCCATGTAATAGAGATAAAACATGTGTACAATCAATAACCAACACGCGACAAACAACCAGCATATGTGGTGTTGTCTAATAGGCTATGATCGTCTTTTGGATCCAGATGATTATCTCTACATCAGTAAATAAGAGAAGTGGCTAAGAAGATCGTCCATGCAATTGTCTTAGAATTCTATAAATCCGAAGAAGGTTGAAGAAAACTTAGATGTAGGGTCTCACTACACCGATGCTAAATCAATTAATGCAATTGGATTGCAAGAAAAGCCCTTTTCTGTTTCATTTCAATAGTGCAATTCTATTTGTTTACACCTGAGTTGCTAGACCAAGAAAACTTAGATCAAGGGTCTCACTATCTACATCACAGATGCTAAATGGATTAATGCAATTGATTTATTTCAATTAATGCAATTGAGTTCTTTCAACTGTCACATTGTACGAATCAGATTATCTCCACTATCACGATGAAAACAATCCTTTCGATTAAAAGGGAAAAAAAAAAAAAAGAAGCCTATTAGAAGGAAGAACCTTCCCATCTCTACAATAAAAATGGCCTTTGCCAGCAGTTAGAAGCGTCGGCAAAGGCCAAAAAAAGTGCCGGCAAAACCTTTTGTTGGCGCTCAGCAAGTGTCGGCAAAGGGGTGCGTCGATAAATGTTTTACTGGCACTAATTGCCATTTCTTGGCGCTTTTTTAGTCATCATAATTGTAGCTTTTTTCGGCACCCATTCTACTTTTTTACCAGTGTATTTTGCTGGCCGTCGATAATTATTGTAAAAGCGCTAGCAAAAGTGTGTGTGTGTGTGTGTGTGTGTGTGTGTGTGTGTGTGTGTGTGTGTGTGTATAAAGCGCCGGCAAAAGTATGTCCAAGCACAATTTTTAGTGACATTTAATAATGGAAAAACACCGATAAAAATCTATGCAAGCGCCAACAAAAGTCTTCTGAAGGGTTACAAAAATTTGACAGGCCCCAGTTAAAATTCGTGCAATCCGCAGAGCAGGCCAATAATTTTTCTTTTTTTAAAAAATTCAATTGAAACCTGTATTTATTTTTTTTAATATTTGAAACCTAAAAAAATGTTGCAATAAAATTAAAACTGAATATTAAACAAAAAATATATTACTTCACAATAAAAAAATATAATATTTACAACAATTAGTTGAAAATAGTCTTAAATACATTAAAAAAAATTAAAATCCCCCATGTGGTCCACTCCTAGCTGGCGTCCAAAGACTTCTGTGCTTGTGGTCTTAAATTTAGGCGCAATTGATCAAATCCTGCACACATGAGGAGAAAAGGTCAAAAAGTAGCATTCCACGAAGATAGAATAAATGAATTAAAAAATAAGCCATTAATTGCAAGGTTAAAACAATACCCCAATACACATAAGTCAACATGATCACAACCATAGATAAAACATTTGAAATAAGTCATAAATTAATTTGGTCTCTCAACTAGTTAAGAGGTAAGAAATCATAAACAAAAGTTTTTTTTTAATTCTTTAATATGGGTAGGGTAGGCGAGGGGTTAGGTTAGCCAGTGGGTCGACTGGCCTAATACACTTTTAAGTCAGGTTCTAGCAAGTTAAATGGGGTGGTGGTGCAGACTATCCATCATGTGGGTCCCACCTTCAAAGTAGGTTGCTCATCATGCAGGGCTCGCCTTGGATGTGGGTCATTCATCAATAGAGGCCGACCTTTGATATGGACCGTCTATCATTTGGACTCACCTCAATATGGGACATCAATCATGTGAGGCCCAACTTCAATGTCCACTGCCCATCATGAAGAGCACACCTTTAACATGGACCATCCATCATTCATGCCCCACCTTTGAAGCAGGTCATCCATCTGCCCACTTTGCATGTGGGCTTTCTATCATCATGGGCTAAGCATTGATGTAGGTCATCCATATGTGGGCCCACATTAATATGGGTTCATCCATCATCTGGGCCCCACCATTTATGTGGACTTTCCACCATGTGGGCTCCACCATTTATGTGGACAATCCTCCATTTGGGGCCTCCTATGAAATCAAAAGAGGTGAATTGGTCATCACCCACAAAACTAATCCGTGAACGTTTAAGGCAATCAAGATCCAAAAAATCCATCAGGGTCTCATCATTATCTTCGAATTCATCCCTGTCAGTGAATACTAAAATGAGGTAGTTGATGATGTTCTCTTCAAAATTTGTTTATAGGCGCTAAAGTGCATCCCCTCCTATTCTCTTGAAAAGAAAAAAAAAAAAAAAACATAAGAAGTGCAACCCCTCTTATTCTTTTAAAAAGAAAAGAAAAAAAAAACATAAGAATGGGAACGAATCCTATCCTTGGCCAAATTAATACATTTTTGGCCAAGGATAGGCACTAGTAAACAATACAAAGCCAACTTCAGATAGCAGATGTTGGGGAAACGGCAGAATCACATAGAGATGAATCTAGGATAGCAATCCAAACACGCTAAGTAAAAAGGAAGAAGAACACAAGGATTTAACGTGGAAAACCCTTTCAGGAAAAAAAATACGGAACAAAGCGACAGTAATTCACTATGAAAGCAGAAATTACAAAGAGAAAATGCTTACCCGATTCAAACAACTTCGAATCTCACTCTTGCTACACCCCTTTGAAACTCTAAAACTATTTAGAAACCCTTGGAATGCCTCTCAATCCCGTTTACACCCATATATGTAGCCTGGGAAAGAATCCTAAACGAAATTGGAAACAAATTCTGGAATTTCATAGTTTTGCGAAAAAATATGCACAGAATCTGATTAGATTTAAGACATCAAATACAACAATCTTCACCATGTCTTCAATCTTCAAATGTATAGCTGCTTGTCCTTTTCTCTTATTTCTGCCTCGCATCATAGATTCTTTAATGCTTCTCGTACACATTCCGTCTTCCTTTTATGCCATCTCCAAGCCTAAAGAAGTTGCACAAAACTTGAACTTCTATGTATGAATAACCTTGGTGAGCATGTCTGCTGGATTCACATTAGTGCGAATCTTCTCTAGAGTTATGCCTCATTCTTCAAGAACCTATTGGATAAAGTGGTGATGAATATCAATATGTTTAGTATGAGAGTCACAAACAGAATTTTTAGCCAAATGTTTAGCACTTTCACTGTTACAATTAACCGGAATGACTTCCTGCTAAAGCCCTAATTAATTTATCGTGCCTCTCAACCAAACCCCTTCCTTAAACGCTTCTATCATTGTCATATACTCTGCTTCGGTCTTGGAAAGAGCCACTACGGACTGAAGCTTCGACATCTAACTAATTGATCCACCCACTAGAGTAAACGAATATCTTGAAGTTCACTTTCTAGAATCCACACTGCCTACGTAGTCTGAATCCACATAGCCTACCAACTTTGCTCCTGTCTTCTCAAAAGTTAAGATGTATTCTTTTGTACCTTGAATATATTGAAGTAGTCATTTCACCGTTCTATAATGTTGTTCGCTGGGGTTTGATATGTATCTACTCACAACACTGACTGCCTGTGAAATGTTTGGTCTTGTATAGACCATGACATATATTAAACTGTCAATCACATTTGAATAAGGTACATGAGACATAACCTGCTTTTTCTCATTTGATTTAGGACATTGTTCTGAGGAAAGCTTGAAGTGAGCCACGTGGAGAATGCTTACCAACTTTACCTGGTCCATATTATACTTGATCAACACCCTTTTAATGTATTTTACCTGTGATAACCAAAACATGTTCCTTTTTCTAGCCTATGAATATCTATGCCGAGAATCCTCTTTACAGCCCCCGGATCTTTCATCTCAAATGTCTCTGATAACTGAGTCTTTAGTACGTTGATTTCAAATATATCATGACTGACGATCAACATATTATTTACATACAATACTAGGATGATGAATTTTCCATCACTTAGTGTTTTGCAATAGACACAATGATCACATTTACTTCGAATAAATTTTTGACTCATCATGAAGGAATCAAATTTTTTTATACCATTGCCTAGGCGACTGTTTCAAGCTGTACAATGACCTCATTAACCTATAAACTTTTTTCTTTACCCCTTTAACTTCGTAGCTCTCTGGTTGCTTCATGTAGATCTACTCTTCCAACTCCCTATATAGGAATGAAATCTTGACATCCATTTGTTCCAACTCAAGATCGTATTGGGCAACCAGTGCCAACACGAATTTAATAGATACTTGCTTAACTACCGGCATGAATATCTCCATGAAATCGATTCCTTATCTTTGAACATACCCCTTTGCTACCAGCTTCTCTTTATATTTGTTCTATTTCCTTTTGAATAATCACTTGCATTCGATCATTTTTTGACCAAGTGGAAGCTCCACTAGCTCCCATGTATTGTTTTTGTGTGACGAGTCCATCTCATTGTCCATAGCAGCCTCCACTCTTTTTTTTTGCATTAGGCTCATTAAGAGCTTCTTAAATAGTAGACGGGTCCTCATCTGTAATGATGGCATAAGCAATATTAGACTCGTCCTTGTATCTTGTTGGTAACCTGCGATCACACGGTGGGTTTCTTCTCAGAGGTGGTTGCTCCATCTTCTCCTATACCTTTGTCTATGTATCTATCTCTACCTGAGTATCATCTGTGTCGATATGGATGTGTATAATAAACCTTTCTGGTTCCTCTTGATCATTCTTGTGGAATAGGGCACTGTCATTGAATCTAATGTTATGGATAGCGATAACCTTGCATATGACCTTGTCGAATAACCTGTAACATTTCACACCAACATCATAGCCAACAAAGATGTACTTTTTGGTTATATGGTCTAACTTATCTCTCTCAATTGACGGTTGTGAGAGTAAGCCTCACCACCAAATATGCACAAATCTGAGTAGTCCATCTTATGACCACTTCATACTTCCTCTGAGATTTTACATTCAATTGTCGTAGAAGGAGACCGGTTCACTACATACTAAGCCGTGTTAATGGCCTCTGTCCATAAGTCCTTACCGAATGCAATATTATTTAACATGCATCAGGCCCTCTCAAAGAGAGTTCGATTCATTCGCTCAACCACACCAATTTGTTCGGGTGTGTGGCGCACTGTATTGTGCCTAATGATCCATTCGTCCTTGCAATATTCATTAAACTCAGTGGAAGTAAATTCTCGACCATTTTCAGTCCTTAAAACCTTTATTTTCTACCCTGATTATTTTTCCACCATTGTCTTCCATGGTTTGAATATGGTAAAAACTTTGAATTTACGTTTCATGAAGTAAATCTAAATTTTTTGGGAGTAGTCATCAATGAATGAAACAAACCATGACGACCTCCAACGGAAACCTCTGGCGATGGCTCCCATACGTCAGAGTGCACATAATCAAGAACTCCCTTACATACATGTTTTCTTGACTTAAAAGATAATCTAGATTGTTTACTATATATACAATGCTCACATATATCTAAATTAAAATTCTTAAAAGATAGAATCAAACAATGATCAAATAATACTTTCATACCCTGCTCACTCATTTGACACAGATGAGCATGCCACATGTGTAGACGTGAAATCTGCAACAGCCACTGTCGCTCCACCTGCTGAAGTGCTCCCGATCAACATGTAAAGGTTTTCCTACTTTTATGCTCTCATAACCATGAATGTCCATTTTGAAACTTTAAGGAAACCATTAATACTAGTGAACTTGTACCCTATAGCATTGAATGCACCGAGAGAAATCAGACTCCTTTTCATTTCAAGAATGTGTCTGACATCAGTTAAGGTTCACTTTATCCCATCAAGTATCTTGATGCTCACCGTACCAATAGCCACAACATTACAAGCATTGTCATTACCTATAAAGACATGTCCACCATCGCATTCTCTATAGCTGGTTGTGTCAAGGATCCATTCATCTCTATGATTGTCGTGCAAGTGTCCGATCATGGACTGTAAGACCCGTATCTTAGTCCGTACCGTTCCGTAGACTTCCGCGGTCTTACCGGTTGAATTCCGGCAACCTTCGACCCTTAACTGATATTTACGCGCGACCCTGATTCATATGCCGTCAACCTGTATCGACTCAACCCAAGACCAATACTATAGCGATCGTGCCATCACTGCAGTTCCAATGCCGCGACCTGCGCGCTGAGGCGATACCCTGGTCAAGAGTTGTAGACCGACGTTCGGTGCGAGAAAACGTCGCGCGTTGCGAAACCCAAGGGAATCTCTATGAGGTGTCCCATCAATCCCATCAATCCATCAATCAATCAATCCATCACATGTCAAGTACATGTCAAGTACACATCACCTTTCACCCATTCCCAAGCAACCACAAAGTCAAGATTTTCTTACAAGACCCATACCTCTCTTACACAAATGGCCACAAAAGTCAAGGTTTTCTTACACAACCATCACTCACCACATCCATCCATCACCCATCCCTCTCTCTACAACTCTCTATCTCTTTCTCATTTTCAAAATCTAATCCAAGCAAGAGGAATCCCATACGTATGAACTCTCCAAGCTTCTCTCTCTCTTTCAAAACTCCAAGGTGGCCCACTTTTCTACCCCATCATCTCCCATCTCAACCATCCATTCCCCATCTCCTCCATTGAAATCAAAGCTAAGGTGCCAAGGAACCCCTAGGAGCAAGAAGCTCGAACGGTGGGTGTTTAATCATACTAGTTTTTTCTATTTTTGAGATGGACTAAGTAAGGCCAACCGATCAATGGTTTGGATCTCATTTGGGACCCTAAGATATGGCCGATGGCCCACTAGGATCATAATGATCATTCCATGATGGGGCCATTCTCCATGGACCCCATCATGATGTTTATTTCTTAGAAAAGGTCATCTAGACCGTCCATATTGGTGGGGAAATGATCCCCACCGTTGATTTTAAATTTTGATGGTCCCATGTGTTAAAGGACCCACTTGATTGTATGATTCATTGCAAGGGAGGGCCCATAATGTCGGGGTCCCTCCATCACAAGCGTGTCCCACTTCTCTCTCTCTCTCCTTCTCATTATTTATTTATTTTTCTTAAATGATGATGAGGTCATGTGGCCCACTTGAATGAGCCTCACATGACATATGTATTTTATCCAAGCCCTCCATGTGTGGGGCCCATCTTAGATGCACCACCCACCTTGTAATGGCCCACCTAAACACAAAAAAAAGGGGAGAGGAAACGTCCAGCGTCTGGACGCTAGACGTGGAATAGGAAACAATATATATATATATATATATATATATATATATATATATATATATATATATATATATATATATATATTCGCTTGATCTTTCTCAAGTATAAGAGAATGCCCACCCTTGTGTAGGCCCCACCTTGATGAAAATATTCAATCCACGCCGTCCATCCCATTCTCCGCCTAATTTTAGGCGTTGAGTCAAGATTTGGAGCCTATCCAATCACCTGGTGGGCCATAACATTGGGTATTGCATCATCATCATTAAAATCTATTTAGATTTCTTCTACACGTCGAAAGTAGGCCGTTAGCGGACTCATTGGGTTCGTCTTGAGCCAGGGAAGCTAGTGAATGGAGCGGATTTATGTGATGCAGGCCCCACACTCGAAAAACCCCAGAAAAATGGGTTTTTCCCAATTTTTGCAAGAGTCAATGCCTTTGCCTCTGTCAACAGCAGTAGCGGCTGCACGCTGCTGTGTGCAGTGTTCAGCGAGCGGTCGTACAGCGTCCCACGACTGCTGTTGTGGGCCCCACCATGATGTATTTGTAATATCCACTCCGTCCGTTTGGTAGGCCCCTCCCTGAAGCGGGCCCCCTACAAAAATGAGACCGATCTGACGCTCCAGTGGCCCACCTCATAGAAAACAGTGTTGATTGAGCGCCTACCATTGAAACCCTTTTTGTGGGCCACAGTAGTTTCGGATCAAGTTGAAATTTGTTTTTCCTCTTCAATCCAGGTCTGCGTGACCTTGTCAACAGTTTGGACGGCATATAAATATTATGGTGGGCCCCACATAGGACCCACAGTGATGTATGTACTTTATGCACACCGTCCACAACAGTGGCGCCCACTGTGATGTTGTTTTTCCACCGTCCGTGGCGCCCACTGTGATGTTGTTTTTCCACCGTCCGTCCAGCGGACGGTGGAGCCCACTGAACTGCATGTGTCTTTTATACGCTGTCCAATGACAATGGGACCCGCCATGATGCATGTGATGCATCTGGACCATCCATTCACTTGGAAGAATCATTTTAAAGGCCCATTTGATTTATTTAAAGGCCTATGGGTTAGGCCCATTTGATTTATGAAAGGCCTATGGGTTAGGCCCATTTGATTTATTTAAAGGCGTATGGGTTAGGCCCATTTGATTTATGAAAAGCCTATGAGTTAGGCCCATTTGATTTATTTAAAAGCCCATGGGTTTAGACCCATTTGAATTATATAAGGCCTATGGATTTAGGCCCATTTGAAATGTACTAGGGCCTATGGGTTGAGGCCCATTGGATGTACATATGGGGCCCAATTGGTGTGGCCGATTTGTTACTTTTAAGACCCATGAGTTTAAGCCCATTTGATGTAATCTAAGGCCCACGGGTTATGACCCATTGCAATGCACATAAGGCCCATTGGTGTGGTCCATTTATGTGGCCCATTTGGTGAATAAAAGGCCCATATGACATGGCCCATTGGATGTATTTAAGGCCCAATGGGATGTACCTAAGGTCCATTGCAATGTGTCATCCCAACACGGATTATGTAACGACGTTTACGGCGATCGTGCTTTAGGAGCAATGATGGTTTGATGTCCACATTGCGAGTGTAATTCTGGTTGAATGTCCACATTATGACTCTCCTTAGGGCCCATTATTAGGCCTGTACTTATTGTGTATAGGCCGTCCGAGCCCATCTGCATTGTAAGAATAGTTCATTTCATTATAACATGTTTAGTATAGTTTCATGACTCATGATCATAGTCATCATATATGTGCTTGGTATGAGAAGTGACTGATCATAGCATATGCCTTCGGGCAGACTGTTTATGGGACCCCAATTAGGCGATGTTGCCCTACATGAGCGCACGATACGCGCAAGATTTATCGCATGATTTGATAGAGTGATTCATGCATTTTTCATTGTATGACATGATTACTATATGCCCTAGCGACATCGGGGCCGTAACTTCCACAGATGCATCGTGGTTGGCAGGATTGGACACCGAAAATCTTGTTATACATGGGGTGCTATAGATATCCCTGGGTGAAAGTCTCTCAACCCTTATAGTACCAAGAGGTTGCTCTAACGTCTACACTGAGTGGGTAGATGAGGGTTGAGTGCAGATTACCAGACGATTGCACTCTCCACTGTGTCGTGGTCGGTTGGAAGGGGGTACGGCCTTACCCACCCAAGTGTAGGGGGCAAAGCTAGGCTGAGTTTGACCAGCTCGAGGAATGGGTCTGCTATCGACGAGTCGAGCTCGATATTGACAGACAGATAGTGAGGTCTTTTTCACTTACCTTATTGCGCGCGATGAGGTGGTGATCTGGTTTATAGTGTACTAGACCCCGATGATATCTCAGATTTGAGCTGTATTGATGTGTGGACATAGATGAGGATTTGTATGCTTGAGTTGCATTTCACATCGCATGGCCTTGGGATGGCCGATATCATTCATGTCTAGCATCACATAGCCTTGGTACGGCTCATGATATTATGGATCCATTTGCATATTCCGCATTACTCTGATATTGCATGATCATATTACTTCCTTACACACACACTTTCACCACCCTCTAAGCTTTCTATAAGCTTATGCACGACCATTGCATGCAGGTGACGTTGGGGCGCAGCAGCGCTGAGGCTGGAGCACTTGTAAATCATTTTTAGAGTTTTTGTTCCTTACCATTGTATTTTCCTTTATACTCATTGTACTTGTAAAGTTTTTGATCATAGTAAAAATGTAATGGAGTTCTTGGTTGTTGTTTGTGGGTTATGCCTTTAGTTATGCTTATTACGAATCAAACTGACGTTGAAAATCCTCTTCGTAGCATCCCAGGATCGGAACCTGGCGAATGGGTGCTATAAGCCGAGAATGGGGTTCTACGGAGGCTGTCGGTGCCGGATTCGGCGATCGAGAATTTTGTGAGCCTGGTTTTTAAGTTTGGGGCGTGACATGGACACCAACAGAACATCACCTCCACTTGTCTCTTTATTATATGTCACAACATTGACCTATCTGGAAGAAATGTTTGAGTTTTCTTTTATTGCTTTAAGATTTATACTATCCTTCTTCATGTGTCCAATCATCCCACAGTTTCAACACTTCAATTTTCCTTTGCCTTGCCCTTAGATTTGGATCTAGGTCTTGAAGATCCTGTACCTTAATCAGTATTCCTGCTTCTCATAAACAGTGCATCAAAAGATGTCCCTACGCCATCATTTATCTTTCTCATAGCCTTCACTTGAAGGGCCGAGATAACAAGGTCCATACTCAAAGATTCATTTGTGGTGCACAATGAGTCCCTGAATGACTCATACGTTGCCGGAAGAGAATTCAACAACATGCATGCCTGATCTTCATCTTTGACCACTTTGTCCATATTCAGCAACTTGCAAATCAATTTATTAAAGTAACTGATGTGGGCCTCCACATCTCCACCCTCTGCCATCTTGAAGGTGAACAACTGTAGCTTCAAGTGTAGGCGATTCTTAGTGAATTTTTTCACATAAATATCCTCTGACATTGCTCATAAACCAACTGCAGTTTTCTCCCTCAAAACATTATAGAGAACCTCATCCGTGAGACAAACGGATTGAGGATAAGACCTTATTAAGAGTATTCTAATCATCATTACTCATAGTCGGCTTTCGCTCCTCAAGAGCACTATCCTCACCTTGCTTGATTAAGAAACTGATCATCTTGATCTTCCATAACTCAAAGTTATTTTTACCTGAGTACTTCTCAATGTCATACCTAGTGTTTCCCGTTAATGCTAATCTTTCAGATTCAGGCGCGCCTCAACAATTTCTCTGATACCACTTGTTGGGGAAACAACGGAATCACACAGAGATGAATCTAGGATAGCAATCCAAAAGCACTAATCATAAAGGAAGGAGAACACGACGATTTAACCTGAAAAACCCTTTTGGAAAAAAACCACGACACAAAGCAACATAAATTCACTATGAAAGCAGAAATTACAAAGAAAGAAGGCTTACCCGATTCGAACAACCTCGAATCTCACCCTTGTTACACCCCTTTGAAACCCTAGAACTATTTAAAAACCCTTGGATTGCCTCCCAATCCTGTTTACACCCATATATATTGTAACATCCCGAAAATCGGGGGGTCGAGCAAAAACCCAACTCCCGAGTTCCAAAATGTTATTTATACAACATAGATATGTATGATTGAATGTTGTCTATGATAATGTATCAAACATGAGTGAGATTAAGCTAGAACAGCGTATCATACTCTAGAGACAGTTAAATTTGCAAGCGGAAGACTGTGATAGTATGTATAACATATATAAACTGTTGTATGTCTCCAGAGTGTGAATATTTTACCAGGTTATACACATACATGTATACTTCAAAAGTAAACAAAATGAATGTACATGAGGGCGCTAAAAATATAAAATGACAAGTGTCAATGTATCTAATCAACCTCCCTGTAATCCCGTCAATCAGATCACGCATAAAGGAGAGATCCTCCTCATCATCATCAAATCCAGCTCCGCCTCGCAGGCCGCGCCATCATCTGCAATCACAATAGGGACTGGTGGGTGTCCAGAAACACCATCCCGTAACGTGGGAGTGAGTGATCAACTCAGTGGGATAAGAGAGCAGAGATTAGCATGTTATCAAATCAATCATGCGATAATAGTAAAGCAGTAAATCAAACAATCCTAATACTGTTGTTAATGCAATATGACATGACGTGATGTATGCCCTCACCGACGATCTCCCTCATACGGCAACATCTTACGACCGCGCCATGCCACACTCCCTAGAGTGCTCCACATCTTCCAGGCACATGCAATGCTATGGTGATATGATTTTCGAGTTGTTATTAGTCCATTCAAACAGCAGAATTGGAAAACTAAGGTACTTCCCTTGTATCAATCCCAACACAGATCCTGTCTAGGGTCGTCACTCCTAGTAATCTCATACGATGTATATTTTTTAGGTCGCTGCAAGGGCTGCCAGGGCTGTTGCACGCACTCGTTGCTCCGCTCCCCCATCACCTTATCAATACAGGCCTACTGTACTCTATTGCTACTGAAGGGTCGTCGCCTCCCGTAGACTCAGAATATGCTCGCGGTCACTACAAAGGGCTGCCAGGGCTGTTGCTCGTACTCGTTGCACCGCTCCCCCATCACCTTATCAATGTAGGCCGACAGTAAGAATATAGTGTCCCATACCACCATAATCTGCTCACGAGTCTAGGTGCTCACTGGTCACTACGGGGAAGTTTGTGGCCCCAGCGTAGGCCGACAGCTCGACCACGGTGTCCCATACCACCATGCCCGGCTCATGAGTCTTCGTGGATCAAGGTACTATGGTTAACAGGGTTTACAATGGTAAGTTCAGTACCCTAGGTTCAAGCAGTTATGACTCATGCAGGGTGAACATACAATGGCCAGTCGGGTTACTTGACGGGCTCGACTAGCACGATCGCATCTCAAGTTGAACGACATGAAGTGCGTAAGACACTTCGTGTGGCCTAACCACTGCCGCCAACCCCAGAACACGGCTCGCGTTCATCGACGCGTCATTCGTGGCAAAGATAAACCAACCACGAAGTCACTCGGTTACCGACTGCCTGCACTAGGTATAGTCCCAAACAATCATTCATGAATCTACATCAGCAATTGTATAAGGGTAATGGAAATAAAATACAACCATGTGAGCATGTTAACACATGTTATAACATACAACTTAAGCAAATCTTCCAAGCACATACATTTCATGCATATTATGAAATCATGCATATAGTCAACATGTAGGAAATCATTCACATCAGCATATTAATTGAGAAATCAATCTCAAACTAATCCATAACACCATTTAATTCAATACATACTAATACAAGCATTTGTACAAACACTTACACTACACACTTAAGTCTACATATAGTATGTCGACCCAACGTGCGCATTTAGGCGAATCTCTTCGCCAAACTAATTATGCACGCATTCCTAATATCCTAATGCGACGAGAAGCCATATCAATCACATCAGCAAAATATGCATGAAAACAGTACTTCCTACAAATGACTAAAATGCCCTAAATCTCATATTCTTCGTTGGTTTACGAAACAAGAAACGGACAGCATGTTGTACATGTCAAACGGCGTTGCCGTCGAGAATCTACTATTAAACGACATTGAAAGCTTTGGAAACAGTCAATCAAAGCGTCTAAAATCCGCACCTTTTCCCTTTTTGGGGTGTGAGTTCGAATGGAGCGTATACGCTTCGTCTACAGCGATAAGAGAACCTAATTCACGAGTTACGTCAGCTAACAAGCTATGAATCCTAGTAAACCTCAAATCAGCAACTTTCTAGGGTTATTTCATACCTGAAAAAGTGGAGGAATCACCAGGAAAGCGATAGAGATGCGTTGCTTAAGCACGTGCAACACGTAGCACAAGTGGCAGGAAGAACTCTCCCACCTTCTCTCACAAACTCTCACCTTTTCTCTCTCCCAATCTAGGAATTTTTACAAATTCGGATGGGAGAGAGGAGTGAGGGTTTCAACCCCTTTTATAAGCCCAAAATTGCCCGAAATAGGCTCCGGAACAATGTTTACTTGGTGCATATCCAAATCGGGGCTGTTTCGGTCCAAAAGATGCTTTCCGGTGGTCCCCTGACCGAATGCGATCGGACTTAAGCTCATGCATACTGGATCTAACATACATCAAGTTTTCAGTCCGGCAGGGTTCGCAGATCGCACGTGGTGGGCCAGTTTTAGTTCAGCGGTCACCGCACGTAGATCAGGGCTGAAAGTCTCATGATATAAAATAAAAATTTCTCCTGATCCAAGGGTGTAATCTGGATGAATTCTGATGGTCAGAACGCTCAATACTGACGCGTCAAGTCGTGTGCCAGATTTGAATTTGAAATTCCAACTATGTCCCTATTCGCACTCTCTTCGGTCCGGGCTCAATGAAATAGCCTGTGATTATCGGTTTGACTTGATTTTCGGAATGAGTCTCAAGTCCAGCTAGGCGGTTCTAACGGTCTAAGATAAGAGGTATCGGACTTTTGACGCGCGGTCTAGATCCAATACAAAGATTCAAAGCGGTCCAGAGAACAAACCGGTTTAGAGTTTGATCCCAGGTTATAGAGTATTATAGAGTCATTGGTTCTACTCAATTTGGGTCTTGTAGAACGTATTTAAAGTGATCAGGGACTATTTCCCAGCTACTTTAGCGTTGCGCTAGCTAACTTACACTTATTTTCCAAAGGAATTTATCCTACGTGATTTCTTTGGCTATGGAATTGGGTTCTGAGCGATTTCTCAGGTGTTTTAGTTAACCCATTGCCTAAGGACGTCTAATCCCAGATTAGCCAAAATCCGGGGTGTTACATATATAGCCTTGGAAAGAATCCTAAACGAAATCAGAAACAAATCCTAGAATTTCGTAGTTTTTCAAAAAATTTTCACAGAATCTGATTAGATTTAAGACATTAAATACAATAGCTGAGACTATGACTATGATGATGATGAAGTGTCTCTTACATGCAAGACTCTTCCTCTGTATTAATAACAAAATTTTAACAAAATGGGGCTTTTCATGTTCGACCATTGAAATACTTTTAAGAATAACAAAAGTTTAACTCGAAACCATTATCGAACTTAAGATTCAAAACCAACAAGTAACATGAGTCTGCAACTGTATGTGAGGGGGGAAAGTACATGAACCACATAAATAGAAGATTTTAGAATGATGGAAGAATTATTACACCAAAGTTCTTTTGTTACTATTGAAATGCAATACCAATACTTACAGCCACAAAAAGAAGAAGAAGAAGAGGGATATCAAAGAAAATGATTTTGGAAAAAATATCCTGATGTATTCTATTTAGAGAGATTACCCAACAAGCTAATGAAAGATGGATCCATCAAAGCTCCCGCTCACAAAATATTCCTCATGGAACGGGTTCCAAGCCAAGGCTAGCAAAACAATAAACCATAGATGCAACACAGTGAGTATCCAACTTTCATCACAGATGGAAAGCATTAAGATAGATAATGTAACTAAAGGAATATTGGGACCTACACTGATGTCAGAAAGTGTTTTACAAAAATAATGAAACATTTTGCAAAGAATCCATACTTCATGAACTAAAGTAGATCTCATAAAACGAAACCCGACTTACCCAACCCGAGTTTGGGTCATATTAGACATTCGCATTGGAAGATTGCATCAAGTCTCCTAACCAAGAGGCTCATCATAAAAAAATAATGCATTTCAAATGGGAGGTCTGGGAGCAACAATAATCTATAAATAGTACTAAAAGTATGATTTTAGATTAGTGCATGTAAGACCCGTATCCTAATCCGCACTGTTCCGTTGATTCCCGCGACCCTTCTCGTCAAATTCCGGCAATCAGCGACTTATAGTTGACGTTGCGCACGACCGTAAGTCGTTCCTATTCATTTGAGCCAGCTTAATCTGAGACTTGTATCATTGCGACCGCACCGTCACCGCGGTTCCAACACCGCAACTCACGCACTGATCCGATACCCAGACAATGAGATACGGGCCCACGTTCAGTTCAAGCAAAAACACCGCGCGTTGCAAATCCCAAGGAATCTCTACAATATGTCCCATCAATCCCATCAATCAATCCCATCAATCACCTCTCATGTCAAGTACACCCACCCATGCTTCCTTTCTCCACAAGTCAAGCAACCACCTAAGTCAACTAACCTCTCACTTCACCCATCACTCACTTCACCCATCACTCACCTCACCCATCACTCACCTCACATCACTCCATCTCTCTACATCTCATCTCTCCCTCTCTCTCTCTTTTCTCACACCAAACCCAAGCAACCAAGAGAGCCTCCCACGTCCAAGGCTCCCCATGGGAGAGGTGTGATTTTGGTGGCCCACTTTCCACTCCCAAATCTCCCATCCTAGCCATCTATTGCCCATCTGCACCATCAAAGTGAAGCTTTAGGAGACTAGCATCTCAACGGACCAAGAAGATCAAGTGGTGGGTGTTTCCTTAGACTACTTTTTATATTTTTAAGATGGGCCAAGTGAGGCCAACCGATCAATGGTTTGAATCTCACTTGGGACCCTAAGATGTGGCCAATCGCTCATCTTGATCATCAAGACCATTCCATGATGGGGCCATTCTCCATGGACCCCATCATGATGTTTACTTTCCTAGTATTGAGGAGGTCATCTAGACCGTCCATTCCTAGTGGAGTGGGATCTCCACCGTTGATCTTTTGTTAATGGTCCATATGCAAGGGGACCTTTGATGTATGATTGGATGATTGAAACGGAGGGCCCATAGTGCCGGGGTCCCTCCATCACGCGTATCACACTCTATTTCTCTCTCCCTTTCTTTCCATTTACTTCCTTGTATGTGATGAAATGGCCATATGGCCCGCTTGGACGGACCCCATCTTGAAGTAAGTATTTTGTCCAAGTCATCCATGAGTGGGCCCACCTTCTATGCATTGTACCCACACCACCTGGTATGTGGTGGCCTACCTAGGCAAGGCCGACTAAAAAAAAATAAATTAATTTTTCTTGCCCAAGAGAGTCCAGTGACGTCTGGACGTCACTGGAAATGAAAACACAAATATTGGCTTGTTTAAGCCTTTGGAAGGGACCTCTAGTATAGGCCCCACCTTGATGTATGTTTCTAATCCATGTCGTTCATCCTCTTTCCCGACACATTTTAGGCGTTGAGCCGAAAAATGGTGTCAATCTGATATTCAGGTGGGCCATAGCTTAGCAAACATCGTCCCTATCGTTAAAAATTGGCTAGGGCCCACCTTGAGTCAAAAAAATACCATATATTAGACTCGTTTAGATTGTATTGAGCCATGCAATCCAATGGCTGGAATGGATCCATCACACGCGGGCCCCATACCCGAAAAACTGCAAAAAAATCTAGTTTTCAAAAAAAAAGAAAAAAAGAAAGCAGCAGCAGCTCTGCTGCTACCGTCAGAGCCGCAGGCGCTGCCTGCGGCCTTGCAGCGAGCGGCCGCCAGCAGCCCACGGCTCCTGCCGTGGGCCCCACATAATGTATATTTTGTATCCATGTCGTCCAGCGGGTGGTCCACCTTCTGAGGTGGTCCCTCTCCAAAAACGAGGCACATCCAAAGCTCAGGCGGCCCACACCACAAGAAACAGTGGTGATTAAATTCTACCATTGAAATCCTTTTGGGGTCCACACAAGTTTTGGATTAAGCTGGAATTTGTTTTTCCTATTCATTCAGGTCTGCATGACCTTACCAACGTGTTGGATGAAAGATAAATATTATGGTGGGCCCCACATGGGACCCACAGTGATGTATGTGGCTAGTCCACCGTCCGCACGGACGGTGGAGCCCACGGTTGCCAGTGTGTGTGCGTGGGTGAGTGCGTTTGAGTGCACATGTGTGTGTGCGTGTGTGTGGATATATATATAAATATGTATATATAATATTATACTAAATATAATATTGTGTGTGTGTGTGTGTGTGTATATATATATATATATATATATATATATATATATATATATATATATACATACTGTATATAATTTATATAGTATAATAAACATAATATGATTATGATGGTGGGCCTTCCTGTGACCCCCGCCATGATGCATGAGTTGCATCCTAACCGTCCATCCATTTTATCAACTAAAATGAGGTAGATCCATGGTTCAAATGGGCCCATTTTTGGCATGTATATAGGGCCCATGTTGATCCATTTATGACCATTCATTCAGGCCCACCTTGGTGCACATCTAAGGCCATGGGATTAAGCCCATTTGGCATGTGCAATGTCCATGGGATTAAGCCCATTTGGCATGCGCAATGTCCATGGGATTAAGCCCATTTGGCATATGTAATGCCCATGGGTTTCGGCCCATTTGGCATATGCAATGCCCATAGAATCCGGCCCACTTATTTTATATAAGGCCCACGGGATTCAAGCCCATTTAATATATATTAAAGTCCATGAGATTAAGCCATTTGATGTGCATGAGGCACAAAAGGAGTGGCCTAGTTGATATATTTAAAGCTCATGTATATGGGCCCATCTGACATATTTAAGGCTCAAGTTGTGAGGCCACTTTGATGTATTTCAAGGCCCATGGATCATGGACCATTGCAATGTACATAGGGCTCGTTGGTGAGGCCCATCAATGTAACCCATTTGGTGAATGTGAAGCCCATGTAATACGACCCATTTGCTATATCTAAGGCCCAAGGATCGAGGCCTAACGGATGTCCTTAGGGTCCATTGCAATGTACGTTTATCATGGTTCTTGAAATGATATATATGGCAAGCCGTGCCTAGAAAACAATGTTGGTTTGACGTCCACATTGTATGTACAATGTTGGTTAAATGTCCGCATTGTAACTCTCTTTAGGGCCCATTGTTAGGTCCATACCCGTTGTTATTCATTGCCTTATAACAAGCTTAGAATAATCTCATAACTCATGACCATACGCATCATATGTATGCTTGATATGAGTAATGACTGATCATAATATACGCCATTGGGCAGACCATTTATGGGGCTCGTTATGTGACTGAGCGCCCCACATGATCGCACAGTACGCGCTGGATTGCTGCATGTTTTGACAGCGTGATTCATGCATCTCGCATACGTATGACTTGATCACTGCACGCCCTAGCGACATCAGGGCTGTGGCTCCATAGGTACATCGTGGATGGCCGTATTGGATACCGAAAATACTTATTCTAGCACTATGGGCACTTAGGATCTCCTTGGATGAAAGTCCCAGAACCTTTTTGGTACCAGGAGATGCTCCAGCGTCCAGACCGAGTGGATACATGAGCGCCCGAGTGCCGAATACCAGTAGGCCGCGTCTCCCACTGTGTCGTGGTCGGTTGGAAGGGGGTGTGGCCTTATCCGCCTGAGTGAGGGGGCTATAAGCTAGGCTGAGTTTGACTAGCTCGCAAATGAGTCCGCTATCGACGAGCCGGGTAGGTATTGGCATACTACTGGTCAGGCGGATAGTGAGGTCTTATCCGCTTGATTGACTGTGCAGCTAGGGAGGTGGCAGTCTCTGCAAGTGTATTGGACCCCGGTGATTTACAGAGAGGAACTGTACTGATATACGTACTTGATGAGTACCGACTTGCTTGGATTGCATTTCGCATATGACACTCGGCTATATAGGCCTTGCATTGTATCGGTGTGGCCGATGACATTCATATCTCATCGCATAGCTTTGGCATGGTTGATTCGATGGACTTATCACATACTTCCGCATTGTTCTGATACTGTACACTTGGCGTTTCCTTACGCACACACTTACACCACCCTCTAAGCTTTTGTAAGCTTATGCACGATAGTTGCGTGCAGGTAGTGTTGGACGACAGCAGCGCTGAGACAGGAGTGCACATCAGGACCTTTTGGAGCTTTTTGATCACTTTGTATTTCCCTTTCTGCATTGTACTTAAAATTTTATTATAGTGGATATGTGGTGATGTCGTTTTGTGACTTGGTTATGCTTGTGGTTATGCTCCATTACAAAAAAAAAAAAATTCATTCTGAAAATCCTCCTTGCAGGATCCCAGGATCGGAATCTGGCATTTGATTGTCAGGAGCCGAGAATGGGGCACTACGGAGGCTGTCGGCACCGGATTCGGCAATCGGAATTCATGTGAATCCGATTTTCGGATTTGGGGCGTGACAGTGCAAATTTCCTAGTAATAAGAATCTTACATGTAGAAATATCCATAAGAATGAAACAATTTGGTAAAATAAAGTTCTAACTAACAAAATTTATGGATAATGCCAACATAAATCCTATATATATATATATATATATATATATTCCACAGTTGGTTACAAGAACTATAAAATATAGTTCCCTTAAAAAGTAGTGGTAGTAACACAAACCTTAATGATTTGATCCTTAGAGGCAGTTAGCACCCAATTACCATTTTGATTCCACTTGAAAAAGAGCACAATATTTTTCTGACCATGGCTACAAAAGATATGCAAGAACAACCTTGAAGTATCCAATTACCAACTGAAAAAAAATAAAATTGGCATGGCAACGTGGACAAGGTACTCATAACAAACAAAGCTCTCTCCCTGTTTTTGCGTCCCGGAGTTTTACAAGGTTGTCTTTCCCACCTATTGAAAAACATATCCAAATAACACCAAAGTATGGTATGGACAAAGTACCCATTAGAAGAAGATGCAATCAAGAATTACGCAGTATGGATAGAAATACACCCAGTAACGACTTTCAAGGAATATAAAGTCCTTTTTTAAAGTTGTATTTTCAATAAAAAGTCATATTATACCAAGAATTTCCCAGTTACAAAATTGAGAGCTTGTACCTCATGAATGTTTCTCTACCTATTAGCAGGACGTTGACAAGCACTACAAGAAATCCCACCTTTATTGACGAAAATTTTCGTCACTAAAAGCCAAACTTTCATAGCTAAAACGTTTAGCGATGAAAATTTTCATCGCTAAAAGACCGATGCAAAAAGTTTTTATCGACAAAAAATTTTAATTGATGGCAAAGGCAAGATTTTTAACGACAAATTTTTTCATCGCTAAAGAACTTTTAGCGACGAATTGTTTTGTCACTAAAAACCTTTTACAAAACTTTTAGCGATGAATATTTTCATCGCTAAAAAATAAATATTAAACTTTTAGTGATGATAGTTTTCGTCACTAAAAATAATTACAAAACTTTTAGCGACAAATATTTTTATCGTTAAAAAATAAATGTTAAACTTTTAACAACGATAGTTTTCGTCGCTAAAAATAATTACAAAACTTTTAGCGACGAACATTTTCGTCGCTAAAAAATAAATGTTAAACTTTTAGCGACGATAGTTTTTGTCGCTAAAAATAATTACAAAACGTTTAGCGACAAATATTTTCATCGCTAAAAAATAAATGTTAAACTTTCAGCGACGATAGTTTTTGTCGCTAAAATAATTACACAACTTTTAGCAACGAAAATTTTCGTCACTAAAAAATACGTAAAAAAATTTTACCGACAAAAATTTTCATAAGTAAAAATATTTACAAAACTTTTACCTACGAAAATTTTCGTAGGTAAAAGTCTCTTTTTTTTAAAAAAAAATAAATATATTCCAGCACAAAATTCTTGATATACACCTGTTACAATATATTTCATCATATTCATCCTGATATACACCTGTTATATAATATATTTCATCATATTCACATTCACATCCATCTAAACCCAAACTATAGTAAATCCATCCAAACATAAACTACATTCATCCAAATACAAACAATCTTATCCACATCACATTCATTCACGCATAAATACATATAAGCTTAACATCATAAACGAAATACAAAAAATCACAAAGATGAAGGGGGAGGTTAAAGTTTAGGTTGTAAGTATAGGTTATCAGATTTGAGAATAAGTTTAGGTTAAGGTTATAAGCATAGGTCTAGGTTATGGGTTAAAGTTTAGGTTTAGGTTATAAGTATAGGTTTTGGAATTTGAAAATATGTTTAGGTTAAGGTTATAAGTTTAGGTTAAGGTTGTAAGTATTGGTTATAGTATTAGGTTATAAGTATAGGTTTTGGGTTTTGAGAATAGGTTTAGGTTAAGGTTATAAGTATAGGTTTAGGTTATATGTTAAGGTTTAGGTTATATGTAAAGGTTTAGGTTTAGGTTATAAGTATATTTTTTGGAATTTGAGAATAGATTTAGGTTAAGGTTATAGGTTTAGGGATTTGAGAATACATTCAGGTTTTAAGTTTAGGTTTAGGTTAAGGTTATAGATTTAGGTTATAAGTTTAGGTTTAGGTTATAGGTTATAGGTTTAGAGAATTGAGAATAGGTTAAGGTTTAGGTTTAGGAAATCGGGTTCGGGTTCGTGATTAGGTTTAGGTTTCGGTTTAGGTTTTAGGTTATAGGTTATAGGTTAAGGTTTAGGTTATAGGTTAAGGTTTAAGTTTAGGTTTAGGTTATACATTATAGGTTACAAGTATAGTTATAAGTTTAGGTTTAGGTTTAGGTTTAGGTCATAAGTATAGGTTTTGAGAATTGAGAATAGGTTTAGGTTAAGGTTATAAGTTTAGGTTAAGGTTATATGTTAAGGTTTAGGTTTAGGTTATAAGTATAGGTTTTGGAATTTGAGAATAGGTTTAGGTTAAGGTTATAGGTTTAGGTTAAGGTTATAAGTATAGGTTTAGGTTATGGGTTAAGGTTTAGGTTTAGGTTATAAGTATAGGTTTTGGGATTTGAGAATAGGTTTAAGTTATGGTTATAAGTTTAGGTTAAGGTTGTAAGTATAGGTTATAGGTTTGGGTTTTCAAGTTTAGGTTAAGGAGTTGAGATTAGGATTAGGTGTAGGTTTAGGTTTAAGAATTTGAGAGTATATTTAGGTTTTAGGTTTAGGTTTAGGTTATAAGTGTAGGTTATAGGTTTAGGTTTAGGTTAGGTTATAGTTTAAGGTTTAGAGAATTGAGAATAGGTTAAGGTTTAAGTTTAGGAAATCAAGTTCGGGTTCGGGTTCGGGTTTAGGTTTGGGTTTTCAAGTTTAGGTTTAAGTTTAGGTTAGAGAGTTGGGATTAAGATTACATGTAGGCTTTGGTTTAGGAATTTGAGAATACATTTAGGTTATAGGTTTTAGGTTTAGGTTATAAGTGTAGGTTATAGGTTTACGTTTGGTTAGGTTATAGGTTAAGGTTTAGGGAATTGAGAATAGGTTATGGTTTAGGTTTAGGAAATCGGGTTCGGGTTCGGGTTTAGGTTTGGGTTTAGGTTAGGGAGTTAAGATTAGGATTAGATGTAGGTTTAGGTTTAGGGATTTGAGAATACATTTAGGTTTTAGGTTTAGGTTTAGGTTTTAGGTTTAGGTTAAGGTTATAGGTTTAGGTTTTGGTTTAGGTTTAGGTTATAGGTTATAGCTTTAGAAAATTGAGAATAGGTTAGGGTTTAGGTTTAGGAAATTGGGTTCGGTTTAGAGATTGGGTTTAGGTTTGGGTTTTCAAGTTTAGGTTTATGTTAAGGAGTTGAGATTAAGATTAGGCGTAGGTTTAGGTTTAGGTTAAGGAGTTGAGATTAGGATTAGGTGTAGGTTTAGGTTTAAGGATTTGAGAATACATTTAGGTTTTAGGTTTAGGTTTAGGTTATAAGTGTAGGTTATAGGTTTAGGTTTAGGTTAGGTTATAGGTTAAGGTTTAGGGAATTGAGAATAGGTTAAGGTTTAGGCTTAGGAAATCAGGTTTAGATTTGAGTTTAGGTTTGGATTTTCGAGTTTATGTTTAGATTAGGGAGTTGAGATTACGATTAGGTGTAGGGATTTGAGAATACATTTAGGTTATAGGTTTAGCTTTGGGTTTAGGTTATAGGTTATAGGTTATAGGTTAGGGATATGAGAATACATTTAGGTTTTAGGTTTAGGTTTAAGTTTTAAGTTTAGGTTAAGGTTATAGGTTTAGGTTTAGGTTTAGGTTTAGGTTAAGGCTCTAGGTTTAGGTTTAGGTTTAGGGATTTGAGAGTACATTTAGGTAGGTTTAGGTTGAGGTTTTAGGTCATAGGTTTAGGTTTAGGTTATAGGTTTAGGTCATAGGTTTAGGTTTAGGCTATAGGTTTAGGTGTAAGTTATAGGTTTAGGTTTAGGTATAGGTTATAGGTTATAGGTTATAGGTTATAGGTTTAGGTTATAGGTTTAGGTCATAGGTTTAGGTTATAGGTTTAGGTTTAGGGAATCAGGTTCGGTTTCAAGTTCGGATCGGATTTAGGTATTCTCTAGTATTATCTACTATTGAACCTAGTATTATCTACTACATACAACCAATATTAGGACATCATACCATAAGCTACAAGAATTTCATGTCCCCCTAAACAAGATATCTTCCATATATATATATATATATATATATATATATATATATATATATATATATATATATATATATATATATATATATATATATATATATATATATATATATATATATATATATATTATAAGTTCTTTATTTTCATTTACATTCGCAAATACTTTCATCATCCATCCAAGAAAATTAAAATAAGTACTGTCACTCTATGAATAACAGTTGAAAAGAAAAATCATGCATCTTATCTTACCACCGCAATTAACGGCACGTCGGACTGGCCTGGGGAACCATGTGATAAATCCATTCCCAGAATGATTGTGGGAACTCCAGAAATCAGGGGAATGGAAAGTGAGTGTTCAACTGAAAGTGAGCATTCAACTGCAACTACAGATGAAATTTAACTAATTACACATGGAGAAGAAGAAAAGCATCATCAAAAAGATATATGAGAAGACAACATGTATAGAAACTCTTTGTCACAAATTTTGTTTCAATGTGTTGATGGTGAGTATCAAGTTGTGTTGTAGAAGAGACCACATATCATTTATTCCTCAGCCCACTGGATTGATTTAACATTCTTTCATTGACCTGGTTTAACATTTATTCCTCACCAAGAAGATGTACTTTATGATTAAGGATATCAATTCTGGGAAGTAGATGTAATGTTAATAAAGTTATTAAGAGATCATTCTTAGTAATTGTCTTTCAAAAGGTAAGTAAAGCAACATAAAAGGTAAGTAAAGCAAGAAACATCTATATGAAGATATTGAGGGAAATTACTAGTGTATCTATATTCCTTATATGTAATACGTTGCTTTTGAGTTGATTATGACTAAGATGTTGATATTACATTATATGTGATGAGGGTTGCATTACTAGTGTATCTAAATTCCTTATATGTACTAGGTTGATTTTGAGTCGTTACTTAAATGATAAAACTTGATTCCTTCTATGTCTTCCTCCCCTATTGTTGTTCCTATTCAACACATTATCATCTATATTTCTCATGTTTCTGGTTCTTTTCTGCTGCTTCTTATTTTACTCATTTACCATATGTGTGTGCCAAATCCAAGCTTCTCCACAGATAGTAATTCTAAGGAGAAATGAAAATAAAGCCAAGCCACAAATGGAAATGAGAATTAGTACTAACCTGCATATTACCTAATGAGAAGTGAAAATAAAACCAAGCCATAGATGAAAATGAGAACCACAAAGCAAATCTCCCAAACATAAGTACTTGTTTCCACTTGATTAAATTTTGCCAATTCAATTCATAGTCTGATACAAATGTCCCTAGGATAAGCTGAACATACAAATTGACATGCAGGGCCTATTGAGATGTTTTAATGACATTCATTCCTTCCATCAATTCGGTCTGATACAAATGTCTCTAGGATGCACTCTAAAACAAAGAAAGAAATAAAGGTGCTTTCAAGAGAACCATTTAAATTAATTTCCACCTGGAGAAAATATATGAAATATGGTTGCACAAAATATGACAGGAAGCAGAGCAGATTCATGTATAGAGGTGGGAAAGCATCTATTTCAAAATTATAGCAAGTACAAATAGCTAGGAAGTAGGCCCACCACCCGGTTAGAAGAAGGTTTCCTATAACTCCAATCTGAAAGTTTTAAAACAAATTGCCTACACTACTTTCTATGGGTGAAAAATGTGCAACACTCCACAATGATATTTAAAATCTTATCAGCACAATAGGGACCACCAAATGCTAACATGGAATGAAATGTGTAAGATCTCACTTGACTGGATTGCCAACTACAACTTCACTAACAGCTCAAGCCACTCCTCATCCTGAAAAAGCACTAGCCCCAGATATGTAAACCTGCAACCACTCCACTGATTCATACTATACATCAGTCCTATACAAAAATTGGCTAAGTTTTGCATTGACTTGGCCAATTCACCCGGCCATGAAAACTTAGCCGACTCAATATTTGTCTTATAAAATTGGTTAATAAGAACCATTTTTTTTTAGGTGAACACCTTTTCTTTACTTCTACAATAGTCACTAGAGGCAATGACAAGTACTCAAGAGGAGAAACCTGTCAAGTGGTGTTGAGAAAAAACTTGTTAAGGATAAAACCGCAGTACTCACCTTAGTCAAGACCTACTTTTTGCCTTTTGTTGTTCAAACTCCCATGCTGCACAATTCCTGGAATTTCAGGAATTGTGAGTGATGGCTCTTTGTAAACACGCACCTAAGAAAAAAAAAAAAGGAAAGAAAAAATCAACTAATAAAAATATTTACACCAAAATTTGACTGTCCATTCAATATAATGCCTTATATCTACAACTGAGCTGAATTCCATTGTCAATGCCACAAAGAACTATTTTCCAACATGCTAACTATTATAAAAGAATTCAAAGAAGGTACAAAGTGAAAAACACAAAAAATAATGGGGAAAAGAAAAATGAGAAATCTTGGTATGGAAACAAGATATTCAAACAATCAATTCTACCAAATGAGAAATTGCAAAATTTGTTACCAATCAGAAGGCACCTAATGAATCTATATGCTGGAAGTAGCTTGAAAAATCAGTAATCTTTTATGAGATTGAAAATAAACCAAGAGGAGTTAGATGATCGTCTGTCTGATGACTGATGACATGTAGAGTAAGCTCATGTTCTGATTTGCCACAAGTGGAAACCACAACCAGCGTTAAATGTTGATTGCTGGAAAAAATGTGACAGTAATGTTCCATTTTGTTGTAGTGACTTGGATATTTGGCAATGGGGCCAACTATAAACAGAAAATCAAAGACGACAATCATGGAACAGAAAACTGTATATACATTTATATATGCCAAAGTTATTGCATACCGAATGTTGGTGCATGCCTTAGTCATTAGTCACCAAGGAAAAAGTGTAAGATGCCTTCTCTACTTGAGAGGTTTCAATATATGGAAATGAGGTTCTAAAAATCTATGGTAAATGGAAGAGCCCTTATGGATTTAGTGATGTAAATGTAGGCAGAAGTAAGACGGAGGGAACCAGTCATTTAAAAAAAATCAAAGACACAATTGCTTATCAGTTTTCTTTACCAATTTTGTGCAATCATGTGCTTCAGTAGATAAGCTAGGATCCGACCCATGATCTTAAGGTTGAGACACATAGTGCCAGTCCAATCAAGTTACAAGTGTCATCATAGTCTTAATAAGAAGTGTTTCAGAACACAAAGAAAGAAATAGCTATTATAAGAGGCATCACTATAAAAATTGAAACCTGATCAATCTTGATAAACTTTTCTCCACACGCCCAAGATCAAGGATTAGTCAGATCATAGCCTAATGATAGTAGTGCTAACTTCTGATTCCTTCTTGAGCCATTTCATCAAACAATTAGCATGCATGAAATACAAGAGGGAGATTGTATTATAAATATCAGCTACATCCACACAAAACACTCCTTATTAAGCCATTTTATCAAATAGTTAGCATGCATGACATACAGGAGGGAGATTGTATTTTAAACATCAACAACATCCACACAAAACACCCCTCTTGAAGTTGTAAACCTTGCAAAAATGGCATTGAAATATTCCTTTCCCCTACTCTTAAGATATTGTCCTTCAAATCTATTATACACAGCACAAAGTTAAGTCATTAGAAGACCATTTTCATATGTAATCATAAACTAGAAATCAGGTCAGTTAACTAAGTTACCTTGTGCATCTGGAGCATCTTAAGGCCAAAAATGAACAAGTCAATGCGTGCAATACCAAACATGTTAAAATTGGAGCTTTCCACATCTAAATTGAAATCAAAAGTGGACTACAAAACTTACAAATTGGAGCATGGAGCATTTGGTAGTAGCAATTCTGTGTAGATTCTTGTGTTCTTCTTTCATCCTTTCCCAAGCTTATCCCTGGCATAGGTAGCTAACTTTTGACTGATGCATTAACAATGATCCGACCATTGCTCTGCCTCAAGGAAGAGCTGCATACGTAGGATATACGTTCACCCAGAAATTAATATCCTGATATAAACCAACCCAAAATCACAATATTGCAGTTGTTTAACTGTAGCTAATAGTGGAAAAGTTGTTTTTCATACATTTACCAATTTACGTTGCATTGGTAAGTAGTTCCAACCATATTGCTTCATGTCTCTTCTAAAGCATTCTTCCTCTTCTTCTTCTACTTCAAAGCACACTTACCTACATTGCAGACAGGCACAAGATCTAGGACACATCATGAGGTGGTGCCCACTGTGAACATGCCCCTCACCTGAAAATCAAGCTCGTCAGCTCATAAAATAGGCACGTGAGTGCATTGAATTTGGATGATTGGTCATTTCCCTATAATCATCCATGTTTATGATTTGCATGTGCGTACCTGATGAGTTGACCATTGATTTTTCGGGTTGGGGCATGTTCGCCATGAACATCACCTAACGAATGGCTTGGATCTCATGAATGGCTGCCCTGCGGTAGTAGGTGTTGAGAGCCCCCCTCTCCATCTCACTCAAGAGTCTAGAGATAGTGTTCCTGACAGCTATCTCCAACGTGCGTTGTGTATTCAAATTACTAGTGCTTACTAAGTGAAATATGATTAATAGCCAGAGTAATCTATGGTCAATTCATTACAAAGCTCTAAATGTCTTGGAATAAAAACTCAAAAATGTATCTAGACTGGATAGGCCCATACCTGTTTGGACTCGAAACCCCAACAAGTGATTGGATGAATTAGAAGAATTGTTTTCTTAAAGAACAAAAGATACATTCAAATATTAATGCAGCAGCACTAAACCAGACCACCAATGGTATAAATGCATTAATTCTACTGAAGAATGCATTCAACCACATCTATTGATTTTTGTAGAAAATCTAAATCAGGACCTAAATTCCTACAGACTATCACTTCCAATTTGATACAAATTACAAAACTATGTCGTGTGAGTCTCGAGAGGACTAGTCTCGTGACTATTTGAACCAGGTGGCCTACAAAATACACATATTTGTTTCAGGAATTTTATCAAACATGTGGCATGCTTGTTGCTCATTGGAATTCCATCAAACACATTTGGACTACTACAATGGTGCGACCCACTAGATAAGTAACTCAGATTCTATGCAAGCATGCTTTGTGTAAGAAATAAGTGGCATTAATAGATAGAGTAAAAAAAACACCTGAGTAGTCTCTTCAGTTTAGGCAGCTGCAGAGTTGGAATGGAGCAGAGAAGGTGATGATCTGGTGACATCGGTGTTGGAGATGATGAAGGGATCTTGTGGAAGGCTGTCGGAGAATGGAGCAGAGAATCTCTGTCGTCTTTCAGAATAAGAGAGAGAGAGAGAGAGAGAGAGAGAGAGAGAGAGGGTTGTGATTAGGGTATATATAGTATAGACTTTTACCGGCGCTATGTCATGGGCGCCAGTAAAAATACGCAATCCCCTGTAATGTTGTAGTGCATTAGCAAATTGTTTGAACATGCATGCAGTTGTTGAACGAATGGTTGAATTGCTTTAGTTCTTGGTTATAAACGATGCCCACCCTCTCTCTGTCTATCTCAACTCTTACGGTTAGAGGTGCTTGGTTCTGATCGAGTTGTAAAAGGCTTTGGTATGTCCGACACAATATAAGTACCACCCACCAATTTTTGAGCCAAACACACAGTTCAACGTGTATGAGAGGAAATGCACGGCAAGTGTAACAAGTTTCTATGGAAAGTTGGCATGTGTGTCCACACGCAGATGAGTGTGTGGATTTCCTAAAACCCTTAGAAAGCATAAAGGAGTGCCAGTTGCCCGAAATTTCAACGAGTAAAGCGGATCTGGCGAGTAAATTCCTAGTTAGCCTGAAAATATAAAGAAAAATGCTCTTCTTTTTTTTTGTCTTTTTTTTTTTTGGTTACGCACACTCACACACCCACCCACACCACATGGGCACTCGATCCCTTGTCTCAAAGTTTATACTAGTGTTGAAACAGAGTCAGTTTTCTAGTGAGCCATGGAGCTGGACCCATAAATGCTATGGTACTTTGAAAATGTTATGAATTATAGTGGTCCTAGTTGCAATGGTACACTTGGGGCAGTCTAATTCATCGATCTACACTCTTCATTAGGTCCAACACATAAAAATCGGCTATCGTTGAAACGTCACACAGTTTTGAAAATATTAACCATTTAATCAATGGTATTTAATATGGATGGTCAAGATCATTTACAAAAAATTAAGTCCAATCGACAATTTGATCCATCTAACTAATAGGATCCATCCTAGATTGCTTATGATTTCGAAAAATCAATTTTGTTAGGTGATTATAACAATCCCATCCAAAAAGGATGACTGTACAAATTAAGGCCAAATCAGGGATGGAGTGGATCAAATGAAATGAAAGGTTTACTCTAAGCTCTGCAGATTCCACCATGTTGTATGTTTGACATCCAATCCATTCATCATATGCTAATCCATATGTTCACCGTTCATGCAAAAGATCAACCCAATAAAGCATTGAGATGGGCCACACCATTGATAACAATGCAAACACATCTTCTCAGTTTGTGAGGTGTAGCCCGCCTGATCAGTTGTGGATCAGGAGGATTTTTCTATTTTGTCTTTTATCTTGGTGAGTGAAGTCCTGGGAATGATTGCAATGAAATATCCAGGGTATGGTGTGGCCCAACTTAAAAACCAAAGTTTAGCTTCCCATCCCATTGTTTCTTATAGTACGGGTCATGTGAGTTATAATTGATCGGACTATATGATGGATGCTGTGAATGTCACAAAATTATCATGGTGGTATTGTATAATACCATTATCATTAGAAACATGCCGTGTGTAAAAGATGAGGGATAAAAATTAATTTTGGTGATCCAATTCATGCAAACACAAGTCTCGTTTTCCAAGTTATTATGTTAAATAATCATGTCAGTCAG
Organism: Magnolia kwangsiensis; assembly: GCA_037074715.1. Lineage (NCBI taxonomy): Eukaryota > Viridiplantae > Streptophyta > Magnoliopsida > Magnoliales > Magnoliaceae > Magnolia > Magnolia kwangsiensis. The sequence goes on along the minus strand of CM073576.1, from coordinate 132,574,234 downwards.
GTGTACTAACAAGCTAACAAAAAAACAGTTAAATAATCATGTCAAAAATGTTAACAAAAAGAATTTTAGAACTTTTACCTCATATTTTTGGAGAGTCATGCTCCCCAACATCTAATTATGGGATAAATAATTTGAAATAGTGTTATTTACTATTTAAATAGTACAAATTCACGTTTCATTTTGTCATAGCAAATATATTACTTTTTTTTTTCAAAATTATTAAATTTATATGAAAATTATAAACTGTCAACTAAATAATGAAAGTTCCACAAAACGAGATTTAAAGTGTTTTTCTATTTGTTTTTCCATTTTACTATCACCTGCTAAAATAGCAGCACTACGGTTCAGACAATCAGCCCTCTATTTCCAACATCCAGGCACAGTACATGCGGACACAGGTGAAAACGTACACACGTGACCTACCTTATGAATTGACGGTCCTGATCATTTTGGCCAGGTCATCTGCACAGTTCAACCGTACATTATCTTCATATGCGGAGAACCTTCCATTGGAGCCATATGAATTCAAAGTGGGGCACACCTTCTGGATGGCTCGAATCTTGTATGCACGCGACGACACGTCCAAGTGCATTTGAATTTGAATGCATGTCATACTAGAAGATTAGATACGAAAGCTAGAAAAAAAGGGCCACAAGTCAAATCAGGCAACTTGGGCTTATCTCCTTGTTCTTAATTTGATCGTGACTTTTATCCAACCAAGGTTCTCAGGTTTTTTTTTCTTCATGTGGGGTCCACCATTACAGATGATGTGGCCCCACAATGGTCCATACACCAAAATTTCTAATTGTTGTAGTAACTTTCCTGGTCGTTCATTTGCTGGCCTCTAAATTGTAGGGTTACGATCTCTTTTCATGTTGGTGAGAATTTTGGCGCATGGACCATGCAGAGTGTGGCCTATCATATCAACTCATGGATCAAAATGAAAACCCGCATACATTGCTCTAGCGTCGAGCATTGCAAATAAAATTATGGTTTAGATATGGTCCTAATCACATGCATCCCACAGGTATTTGGTGATCTGACCTTTGATATAAGTAGGCACCAAAGGATTCGCCAAAGCCTAAGATTGGTGCGACGATTGGAATGTCTTAATTAATTTTCAAATATGTGATTATGGTCACTGATTTAGGCCACTGATCCAACAGCCAATCACCATGTTCCTGAAATGTGGTGCATGACATGTATTGATTCTAATGGGACATACATCTTTCAATATGGTAATTGAAATGGAATGTACCATGTGGCGTTGGAATCACAGTATAGTATGTTTGTCGGATAAAATAATGTCTTAAAACAGAGCGTATGATCAGAACTTTGATGTGGTCCATCGATAGTGTGCCGATACTCAAAGATAAGGTGCTTGAGTAGTCTTTAAAGTACGAGTCTTACATTTGTGGCATGTGTGCCTATTGGGTGCCATGGGAGACTGAAATATGACTTGCAGCACATGTGATCTTGGCAATTCATCAGGCCTCACATAAAACCACAATGCAAATCTCATCGCTAAATTGACAAAGCATGTGGGCCCTACATAGAGATAAGAAAGAAAATAGACTATCTTTTCATTTCTTTTCAAAAATGATACTTCATTTTTTTTATGAAACCATAATTATTGAGAAGATCGACGGTCAGATATCGATCTGCTTATTGATAATAAAACATCCTTATTTCTACAATCAGATATAAGATGGTAGTTGAAGGCATGTGGATGTATGCGTAATCAGTCATCGCGGTTGTTGACTTAACAGTTAACGAACTGGTAGTTGACGATCATGTGGCCTTGATTATAACCATTCCTATCGGTGTCGATCTGATCAAAGACGCCCTTATCTAAATCCAGCCCTCCATTGCTACATTGGTCCATGATCCTAGCTGTCACCTTTGCACCGGTCCTTGTGTTGGTTACCTGCATAGCATCAACCACTGAGTTAGCCTTTTACATCAGTCTTTGCCTCCATGTTGGGGCCTGAAATCAGCTGGGTTGGGCCACAAGGGGTTTGTTTGGGCAGATTTTTAAGCTGATAGATTGGCCTGGGGCCTTGAAATCAAGGTCCATTTAATAACTAGGTCCCTTATTTTGAAAACTGTAGGCCCATTTACTTTTATCTGTGATGCGCCTATCACATCTAAACCGTCAAATAGATAGACCCACCATGATTATCAAACAACCAAAAGTTAGTCCGACCCAACGATGGAGTGGGCTAATATCATAGAAAATAAGGTTGATTACAATCAAACACTATAGTTTGATTACAATCAATGGCTGGATGTCATACACAAACTCCATTGGTCCACACCGATGAGTGTGGACCGTTAAAAAATGATCATGAGTATTTTCTTCATTGTGCCTTCCATCCGTAGTGCTTGGGTATCCGTATGAATTCAACTGCTTGCCTTTTTTCACACTGAGAAGGGGCAATATTTTAATGAACATGGTATACAGGTGTGAGATCTGGGCCATTCATCAGGAACATCCCTCCGCAGACATGACCTGAGCCAAATAATCAGGTCGGGACAACTCATCAGGCAGGTCACATGTTTTCATTGAATCTGGACCATAGGTTGCTTTTCTAACCATCCATTCGCCTCATACAACTCTGCCTCACTTGATGAATGGAACTGCCTTAACTTTCATGGTAAGCCACACAAACGGCCAGGTTGTCACATGTGTGAGGCTTCGTCACATGTACGGAACCAAATGAAGCCGCACGTAACCCGCATGTAGGGATCCTATCCACGTACAAAGTGGGTCCCAAAACTCCAACCAAGTGCAAGGATGGTGGTGAGCCCCACGTTCTGATCACCGTTAGATCACGATGCGATCGTGGTTTATGCTCATACACTATCTTAGATATTCAATTCTACGGCTATTATTAATAAAATACATATGATCTTACCCGCAGGCATCGTCCGCAGGAGGCCTGGCCCCTGGGGCCCACAGGCCCGCAGAAGGCTGTCCACCCGTACTTGCGGCGCCACTCGAGGGGCTTGTTCGCGTCCCATGTGGCGCAGTAAGCACGGGCCCTGTTTAAGTCCCACCCAATCTGCGACGGATTGTAGAGATGATACGTTGCGCGCACGTTAGACGCACTCTGTGCCTCGGCCGCTGCTACAATGCACAGTAAGAGGGCCACGCAAAGCTTTAGAGAATCCACTCTTCTTTTCGTTTTTCTGACTTGAAGTTGGCCAAATGGAGCTTCTAATTTTAAGTGAGCTTGAGTTGTGAATTACCAAAAATATCTCAAATTTCTGCGGACAACCACTAACATACCGTGCCTTGAAATACGGGTAATGACATGGTTTTTGTCAAGATGCTGACATGACCGACGGCTGGTAAAATGAGAGAGCCAAATGGTAAGGCTGCTGGATGGAGAGACACCATTCATCTGACGTATCATACGTGTGCCAGATCTAGAACGTTTGCTTGGATGGCCGATTGGATCGTGTACTGGCCTCAAAAATAAGCTTTGCCTAGTGATGTAGAGCGGGTCACTAACAGTTTCATAGACAAGATGGATCAGAAAAGGCCGACTACAGAAGTGATCTGAACCGTCGGACTTTAGATCAGGCGTTTCTCACCATCCGAAATGAGTTATCAGGCGTAAAATATATGATTTTAGGATAGAACGAGCTACTTTAGCCAACCAACCCCATTACGCCGGGTTGCACAAGCTGGATTGCGAAATACTCCTGAATTGACGGTCATTTTCCTATTTTAATTTCGTTTTTACTATAAATAGTAAGTTTTAATTTGAATATAACTCTTCATTCATTCACCTTGTGAAAAGAGCTTAGAATAATTAGGAGAACGGTTTGATGAAACTAAATAGGACAGTTATTATTTTTGACCAAAAGCCTTGCGCACTAGTAGACATTATGACCGTCTATAAATAGCAAGTTTATTATTTATAGTAAGTTATGAATTCTATGAGTTTTAGTTGTTGTTTGATTCTGATTTCTTTTCCATTACTTGGTACCCTTATTTAAAGGGTTTTGAACTTGTTTTTGGGCATTCATTAATTAATTTCAAATTTATTAGAATTTAATTTCATTTCTTGCTTTCTTTCTTCATAGATTCAAAAAGTCTCTGTGAGGAGACCGAAGAAGTTCCATAGATTCTTAATAATTATTCTCTTGAAGAAGACGGTGCTCAACCTCACGTCCTCCCCTATGTCACCTAGTCATCAAGTGGGCTATATATGTACAAGAAAAACCAATGGTTAAAAAAAAAAAAAGACCAATCTGAATGGTTAAATTCCTATGATAGATCAGGACCTTTTAGAATAAATAGTGGTGACTTTTTACTGTGCAAAAGGCATAGTTTTACAGAAATCTGGACCGTCGAAATTGCTAGCCTAACAGTTAATGGAGTGCAAAATTAGAAAGGCGATGACCAGTTTGACTTGGTCTCTTGAATTGGGACCATGCCCAACCGTTTGATTTGACATGTGACTGAGTTTTCAATTATTACAAATGGGACCATTGGTCTAGTAATCCATACTATTGAGCTGTTGAGCCTCACTTTAGATGAACTATACTTTAAAAGCCTCTTAGATTGAAAGATCGGGGGCATAGCTAACAATATTCAGACCTTTCAAATAGTATTTATTTCTCTTCTCAACTATCCATTTCTTAGCCAAAAATCGAATGGTTAAAATTGTTCAATCAAAAAGATTTTCAAAAAAATATCAATCCACTGCCGATCCTAACAGAATATTGGTTTGGATTATCAAACAATAAGTCCCACGAGTCAGAATTGAAAATGGGTGTATGCTGTATAAAGATTCAGCCACATATCAAATACGCCTTTATCCAAATACTCCCTTAGTTGGAAAAAACGACCATGAATCTGTCCAAAGTGGATTGTCTGGTTTTCCGAATACTACCGTAAATAATTGAAAATAAATACTTTTATAATTGTGTGGCCACATCACTGTCATTTGATTGTAATGATGTTTGTTTTTTTTTTATTTACTCCATTTGTTTAACCCAAAAACCACTGTAAAAATGGTAATTCCACGATGTTTCCTTGGACAATCTTAGCAATATGCTTAAGCCCTTGTTCCAATCTAGTGCTTAGGATTACTCCATCCCATCCCATCCCATCAGCCAGATTTCTATGCCATGCTTGATATATGTCAGAACAGAGATACACCATGTATTGTCTTCCAATAATAACTGATTTGTATATCCTATCCCATCTTCTATCCCATGCTTGATATATGTCAGAGCACCATGTATTGTCTCCCAATAATATCAAGATCTTCTATGCCATGCTTGATATATGTCATAGCACCATGTATTGTCTCCCAATAATATCTGATTTGTATTTAATATAAATAAATAAATAAATAAAACCTAAAAATAAGCGGATGTAAACTCAAGGGGGCCACACAAGGAAAAAGTTGGAATAGAAAAGGCCATGGTTGAAACCCTTTTGGGCCTACTGATATTTATATAGCATCCAATCTGTTCATATGTTTAGTCCCAATGGGATGAGGAAATTCTGTGGAGCCAATCTCTTGTGGTGTGGCCTGTTTATACTCATTCTTAGTACACCAATGTACACTAATAAGAAATCACTACATGTTGTCACTATGCATTAGATATGCCGTAGAATCGTACTTGCAATCTGAAGTAATTTTTTTTGCTAGTCTTTCTTCGATGATATGAATTCTATTATTAATGTGGTGGCACATAACTATATATATATATATATATATATATATATATATATATATATATATATGATTTTAAGAGACTGAAACGTTACTTGCTACATGACCGTGTCATTTAATGAGGCAACGTAGCTAGCATTTGTATAAAAGATTTATAGAGAAAAAGAATCCTATTAAAAATATGGCTATGGAATGCTCGGTAAGGCCGTCTTTCAGTTGTTTCAAATGGGACATCTTCTGGATATGTTCAAAAGTTTTACGGAGATCACGAACATTTTTAATATCCAAGTCAATTAGTCGCAACATAGACCCAAATCAGGAGAGAATGGACACCAACATATCGAGTCCCTGTCCATACATCAATCAAAGTTAAAATAATGAGAGAGCTTGAACTAGTGGATCCAGTCCCACCATCTCTATGATCATAAGGGAGAGAGATCATAGAAAGATGGATATCATCGATTAGGTCATTCAAATGCATGACTTAATCGATTTCAGGTTCGGGACGAGCAGACGAGATGGCCTTAGTGGATTCTAAATCTAGATGCAGTAGTATATCAAAGGTTCAATAGGAGACCATCTAGGTAAAAATGAAGATTTGAAAACTAGTGGTTTCAAATTTATGGAGACCCTCGTAGTCGAAATGCATGCCATAGTCACGACGGATCCTAGACGATCAAGGAAACCCAATGGGGATTTTTCTACCTTAACAACCTAGTTATAAAAGGTGTAATCGATGAAGAGCTCGCGGCTTATGTCAAACACAATCTATCTTTATTTTACTTTATTTTAACTTATCATAGCCTAGTATAGACACCCCCACTTAAAACAAGGATACACCACTCTTTGAGCTTCAACTTAACTTTAATAAATTGTCTCTTGCTGACTTGAAACTCGAAATGGATCAAACTAAGAGCATACTCTGCACGTGCCAAAGATAACCAACGAATTTAATCGGCTAATACCAAATCCATTAATGATTTGGTCATGGCCGAGCATCCGAACTCTAAAACTCCTAAAATTTTTTGTATATCGCAACCGATATACATAAAAAGATAAAACGAATTATCTTTACCCATAGATCACTCTCTGTAACACTTAGTCTTTCCGAATAGTGTTGTGTTGAGGCATGAGGGGTCATATATTCAAAATCGAGGAAAGTACAATTGTCATTATATACAAAATGGCCATGATATTATTGGAGGCGAATTATAATCGATCAGGATGATTTATGATTTAATGGAAAGGTGGTCAAATAGTCTTCCTAATGAACTTAAGTTTTTTCCAATTCAAGTTATGATGAGGAAGATTTGGTCTGTTTATCAAAACCATGCATTGCCAAGCGACTAAAATCGAAAAAAATTTGATCATGCTTTGGACTAGTTAAACGGGATCCAATTGAAATGATTTCATTTCTAATGAAAAGCTTATTATACAATATTTCCAATGATCCGAAAATCATCGAAAGCAGACTATTGGTCAAATTACAAACAATCGATTTCATATATTGGACGAATGCATTTTTAGCATGTCAAATGAGGTCCGATTGAAGTGATTCTATTCTTGTTAGAAAGCTTATCTAAATATCTTTTTAACACAATAAAGATTACCTAAAATGGACAAATAATGAAGAAGATATAAGCATTTGAACATTTGACATAAAAAATAAAAAGTGATAATTATGTTTATATATATATCAATATATATATATATATATATATATATATATATATATATATATAAAATTTAATTATTACCTTCATATATATACAAACACATAATGCAGTGAAGGTGAGCACTCATGATAATGCCCGATGCAGTGACTCCTTGGCAAGGATGCCAATGTCTATATAAGGCGTCTAAGACACAAAAGGATGGGAGATACACACATAGATACTAAAACAGAGAGACAAAGAGACAAAGAGAAAGGAAAGGAGAAAGAAACAGAGAGTGAGATAGAGAAAAAATAGATAGTAGAAAGAAATACAGAAAAATACATGGAGGGTCTTAGGGTTGGAGTTCTCTTATAGGTACTTCCCAAAGTGCGTAAAATATTTCCAACATGCTTACATGCTGCCCAACATAAAAGATAAAAACATCTAAGAAATTAGTAAAAAAAACTAAGAATTCATCCATCTCTTTTTAATTTGCATTTCACTCCACAAACTTCAATTGATTAAGTATATCCACATTTTCTTCTATCTCATTCTGTATTATTCTCCATATTTTATTTTTCACTTTATTTGCTTGTTTAGGATCTTAAATCTTACAAAGCAATGCTAGTTAGCATTTTTATTTTATTCACTGCATTTTTACTTTATTTGCCTACTTAGGGCCACTTGACTCGGTGATGCAAGGTAAGATAACTTTTTCTTATTTCCTCCTGCCTGGCCCTTATGGGTTATGTGAAGCACTACTAAATATAAAAATTTCAAAACTCCATTGAATCCTTAATAATTGTAAATCTTGTGAAGTAGAAATCACACATTGTGCAGGTATAACGTCCCAAAAATTGATACCCGAGTATATAGACTTCGATCCTGAGTCCCCAAGTGTTAACCAAATAAAAATGCACGTTTGTCCTCATTCAGATTCAAATTCATTTTACACATAGATAATTAGAGTAACGCAATTCCAATTAGGGATATAAAGTGAGGTAAAGATAACAATAGATTCAAAAATATAAGGCTAAGAGTTAAAAATACAATTTTAATAGTGATGATCGTCCAAAATGGGATTATACAAACCACAATCAACGATATACATTTCCAAAATGATTAAAATGTAAAGCTTTCAGTTTACGCCCAATACTCCAAAACATAATGGTGTTGCCACAACCCGATATAATCCTACCTATCTGAGGTCTCACTAGTACCCGCATCAATGATACGCCTGGTTGGTGTTTTAAAATACAATCTCAAGTGGGAGTGAGTAGCTAATTCAGTGATTCTATTAGTTCTAAGTTATATATGTTATCGACACAATCAACGCAGTTAATGATAAATAAAAAATTAAACAATTCCTAAATACTCTTGTTAATTATGTATATGAAGATATGACATGATGCATGTCCTTTGTAAACAACACTCCCTCACACGCGACTCCGACCACCTTGTTCGTAACTGACAAAATTTCCTCAACATGCGATAACCATGTCTGTTTTGTCATATTTTAATCTAATGCGATGCGATGAATGATCATATTAATCGAGTAATTATTAAGTTCAATTCATCTAACATATTGGCGAAGCTAGGTTTAATGTCTTGAAAAAATCCATACAAAGGACCGAGTACCACCTCAGGCAGTAATCACTAAGGATCGAATTCTTTAGAAATTAGACGAAAATTAATTAAGTACTCAACTGAATTGATTAGTAGATTAGCTTGAACCGATTTCTATATGAACTGCAAGACTCAAAACTAATAGAATCACTAACTCAACATTACCTAGAAATGTAGGATAAATCTCAAAATTTAGTTGCTCTCGGGAGCACATTGAAACTCCATATCGGACCTAGACCGCGCGTCAAAAGTCCAATTACCGTGAAACTATATAGTTATGACTACCTTGCTGGGCTTGATAAGCATCGTGGGAATTAAGTCCGAATAGTATACAAAAATGCACAACTTAAGCCCAGAGCAAAGTGTGTGAGAAATGCGAATATCTTTAGAAAATGAACTCAAACTTAAGTGATTTGGGCCGTTCTCTTGCAGGCCAAATATAAGGTTTTAGACCTTCATATTCTGACCCAAGTACACCCTTGGATTAGAAAAATTTTCCTACACATGTCAGTGCACTTATGGCCCTGAACAAGTGACAATAGCCATTAAACTGAAACTAGTCTTTCACGGTCGATCCACAAATCCAATTAGACCGAAGTCTTAACCTGACATAAATTCATTGTTAGAGAACTTTCTCCAAACCATGCGCAGGTAATGAGCCTCCAGATGAGTCTCATTGACTCGAAACAGCCGCTTTTTGGCTATAACCTAAGTATACCATGGTCGTGGGGCCATTGACTTCACTTCTGGGCCTATATAAGACTCTAAACCCACCCCTCTCTCATTTCATACGAATTTTCTAAACCCTAAAAAAGAGAAAAGAGAAAAGAGAAGGAGAAAGTGAGGAGAAGTGAGAGAGAGTTATGGTTTAACACTGAGATTCATTCCCGTCACTCCACGTGCTGAATCACCTCTCTCGTGTCGTTACACCGACGAATCCGAATCCACTTTTGAGTAAGAAATCCTAACATTAATCTATTTTAGGTATCCAAGTAGAAGAATCAACGAAATAGCTAACCTATTTTGTGATTCAGGTAGTCATTGTGTTGTAGATAAAGACATAGGATTCAAACTGAGTTCGATTCGAGTTTACCAACGAAAGGCGTGGACTATAAATGTTTAGATTATGGTTTTCAAGGCTTTCAATGTTAGTTAATGATTTATGATTGACTTGATTGTTATCACATGAGCTTAGATACGATGTTTTCCGTATATTACATATAGATATGAACTATGTTGAATATAATGCATTCCATGTGTTTGTCGAAATGTCTGAATGAATATGGAATTATGATTTGTGCTTGTCATGCTTATTAATTAAGAATATGTGATTGTTTTATTTGTAACAACTCCTTTATGAAAGGATTTGTCATAATATATGTTATAACTAATTTATTACATGTACGTTGAAATGTGTAGCCTAAGTATTTGATAAAATGTCTGAATGAGTAAGTGTTTAATAAATTGTATTTTATAAGGGTGTCGAGATAAGATTCTCAATTACTTTAGCTACAGGTATAAATTAATTCCTTCGTGTAACGTAAATCCAATTACGTGATTTATGTATGAAATGCATATGTATGATGTTATGTTCACGATGTGTTTTTTTATAAAGTACTCAAATGATTGTAATGCTTACATTGTATGTTCAATACTGTTATGACTACCATATGTGAATGTTATTGGCAATTGGTAATGACTTCTGATCGAGTGACTGAATCAGTCTCGCCACCACAGACACGTTCAATGAATCCGAGTCATACAGTGATTATCAACAGTGGTTAGGTTACAAGGAGTGTGTATGCACTCCATGTCGATTAATTTAGTGTGCACTCGTATCAATCGAGCTTGTCAAGTAACTCGATTAGCCTAATGTGTGTTTACCATGTATGGACATTATTGATTGAATCTAAGGTACCACTTACCAATAAGAACTCATTTAACCTTGGTACCACGATCTGCTAAGACTCATGAGCCAAGCATGGTAGTGTATGGGATACCGTGTTTGAGTTGTTGGCTTACGTTGGGGTGACGAGCCTCCCCATAGTGACCAGTGAGCAGTACAAACTCATAAGTCGAATATGGTGGTATATGGGACACCGTATTCGAGCTGTCGGCCTACGCTAAGGTGACGAGCCTTCCCGTAGTGACATCGAGTATAAAATAGGCCTACGATCAGGTGAGGAGCCTCTCGTAGTGACGTCAAGTATGAATTAAGCTTACGCTGAGGTGACGAGCCTCCCGTAGAGACCTATAGAGTAAACTTGCGAACTTGCCTATCGTATGTGATTAATTAGGATTGACAACCCTAGATGTATCATTATTTGGGTTAATGATATAAAGGGAGGTACCTTAGCTTCCCAAACCTATTGTATGAATAAGTCTAAATAAGAACTTGGCTAACACGACCATGCACCGCATTGCATATGCCTTTAGCGTGGGTGCTGAGTACAGTAGGAGTCTAGCATGCGCTACCGTGAGATGATGTCACAGAGGGAGTGCAGGCGAGGGTATGCATCATTAATACATACCATTCTTGCATTAACAAGAGTACTTAGGACATGATTGTTATACTGCTTTATCATTACTGCTTAATTGAATTGATAACATATTAACCTTTGCCTTATAGTTCTATTGAGTTGATCACTCACTCCAACTCTAGGATGATATTTTAAAATACCAACCAAACTCTAGTATAGCTGCGGATGATGGTGAAACTTACGAGATGGAGCCTATCTTCTTCGACGACGAGGAGGAATTTTTCTACCTACAACTCATTGACGGGTCTATGTAGACCTAGAGTTGCATCACCGGGGCTACAGGTATATGGACTAAATGACATTGCACTTTATCATTTTGTATATTTTGGAACGATATATGTAATTATTCAGCCTGGTAACATGATCATACTCTGGGATTCATATCCACTTATACACTTTATATATCTATCACAGTCTTCCGCTTGCTTAATTTAATCGCCTTTGGAGTATGATATGTTGATTTAGCACAATCTCATTCATTTTCAAATGCACTAATCCAGACAACATTTAATCATCATTATCTATGTTGCATAAGTGATGCGACGGATCTCGGGAGTTGGGCCTTTGCTTGACCATCAAAATTCAAGGCATTACACTAGGATACTGACGTTATATCACGAGTCCTTATCCGAATCACGTGGTTCGTTACCACACATAGTAACTCCTTATCACTGTCTCTTGATCCAAATTTATGTGTCACCCATTTATCTCACAAATCACAAATTTCAAGGCTACGGTATGATACCTAAATGTATGAGGATCAACTCGGTATGGGTTGTCACCCAAACCAAATATGATCACTCAGTTCCAAGGTTGTAGTAGCCCACAACACGCTGCCTTGACTGACTGGAGCGCTATTTTTGAAGGGGGTCTGAATCAGACGGTTCACCTCAACCCATACTCTAACCACAGCCTGGATGAACAATTGTTGGGGTGCTACAGAGGTGTGAGTTTATCATATAGAACTAAATTACTACAAGAAAAGGACTCGTCACCTAATTCCATTCACGTTTGTGTCGTTCCAATGATAATCTAGCATGCAACTATCGACTGGGTAATTTGACGGGGGCCATTTGAACAATGGTCTATCACCTCCATCAGTACTCATTGGTTACTATGTGAAGGCTCGTCACCCCAGCATAGGCCAACAACGTGAACACGGTGTTTCATACCACCATGCTTGGCTCATGAGTCTCAGTTAGATCGTATTACAATAATGGTTATGAATGGACACATCCATTGGAAACGGAATATCCTAGATTCCATTTAGTCATGTCATGCATTATGAATATATATAATCAGTCAGATAGTGGGCTAATTTGATTAACATGAGAGAATCGCGATACAACTAGCATTGGGTGCAAGCATCCCGTGCAGTCTAGCTACTGTCAGTCATTTGTGTTCAACCCAGATTGATCAAACAAGCATATAGTGGCTACCTTAACTTGGGTCACCCTTTAATTTAGGTGATTTACCAACTAACTTAACATCTTAGCAATCTTAAGTGTTTCTATGGACTAAACTTTATATCAATATTTATACCATAAATTTCATTATGCAACCACTTAGGAATTTCATCGAACACATGAGCATCCATAGGGTATTACATTTACTAAAGTATTAAATCAAATAGGTGGGCATACATAAAGTAATACAATCACTTTGGCAATAAATTAAGCATGTGAACATTGACAAATCAACACATTTTACCATTTAGACAATTCATTAAACATGTGAGCATCCATATCCAACCAATAACATATAATATAATTAAACATGAAATATAAGCATGCTAGCTATTACAACTCATTCAACACAAGACATCATTAACTGACACCCTTATGAAAACCTATAAATAATAGTCCGCACCTTAAGAAGGAATATCCGATTTTAAGCTTTTAGGGTTAGGGATTTGAAAAAAATCATAAATTTCTATATAAACACCAAGAACTATATGAGATTCATGCAATTTCTTTTAGAAAAACCTAGGTTAGGAAGTATGATTTATTTCTTACCTACTAATCTCAGGTAGGGTGGATTTGGAGGAGAAAAATGATTGAGGTCAGGGCCTTAGTTGGACCAATGAAAGGAAGCACTAAAACCTCCAATTCCTACTCTCACTATTCTTTTTCTTTTTCTTTTTCTTTCTCTCTTTCTCTCCTTTAAAAAATGTAAATTCGTATGGAGAGATAGGGTGCCAAAATGAAGCCCTTATATAGTTGCAAATTTAGTGTAAATGGCCCCAAGGGCTGGGGTTTTACTATACTATCCCTATAGGAGGGTTTTTCTAACCTCTAGAGCCCATTATAGGATGTACATGTCAATATACATTATAATATAGTTAGCCCTAATGATGATCTACGTATACATATGATTGACTCGTCATTTGGATGCATTGATCGATGGGTATGACCAAAAGTCTATTCAACGGTCACCAATAGTCGATCGGGGCCACAGCTATACGGATATGTTTAGGAAAATATCTTTAGTCGGTCTCCAACTTTGGTTATTAATTAACGATCTGAAAGTTACAACTTTGTGAAAGAAGAAATAAACTTATTTCACTTAAGTTCCATATTTTCATATAAGATATTCACACGACCTAAGCACTCGACTTGTGAGTTCAACTTGAATAATTCGAGACATAATCTTAGCTCAATGTCCTGTGATGGATGTCAAGCCCAGCGAGACAAACATTATTCTATAATTTTGGAACTGGTGGCCTACTAACGAGCAGTCTAAAGCTTGTTCAGAAAATTAGAGCATTTTTTAAATGAATTAGGTATCAAGATTTCTTGTGTGTAAGTATTAGGCTTTAGATTAACTACGTTCATAGTGTGACTTTGTAAAGTCCCGTCTAACCAGCACAGTGTCCTAGGGCGTCCACATAGGATTTACTGCAGGATAGTTCATTTAGACTACTTATGGTGAGGTACCACACGTAAATTAATCTAAGATTAATCCAACAGAGTAGACCAGACGGGTCATGTTAGGACCTAATGCGAGCCGCCAATCCAGATGGTCGTTTACACTTAGCATCAGCCCGTATGGGCTATACCGCGACATAGGGAGGTCAGAAAATTATGAAACTTTAAGGAACCATAAATCTCACTGGGCTTGTGATCCCTTGCGGACCACAGATTCATTGAACACCCAGAAGTTAGATGTCCGAGCCGTTCCATCAGCACTTGACAATCCACCCAAGGCCATAGTTGGAATCTGGCACGGGATAATGAAACTGAGACTCTGGGCGCTCCAGCTGTCAGATTTCTTCTAAATTTATGGTAAAGGTCTAATGTGCGAGCTTATGCCCGTCAACAAAACCTGGGCCCCGATCATGGCACGGTAACCGTTGATCTCAATTCGGACCTGTACGACCTAACCAAATATTCGATCATCCTCAAATTTTGCATGGCCCTTTATCGGGTCATGGTCCACTTATCCTATAATTTTTATGGCCAGGGGACCACCAGAACCTCTCCAATCACCAGAATAGACCCCAAAGGGCCACTTAAAGATCGGGACCATATGGTCAAATCTCACATTCGTTTATCCGTTTGATCCCAAACTTTGTATGAACCCTTGTTGGGCCATGAGACACATGCACACCTAATTTGGTGGCCAAGGGAGTGTGGGGTCCACCCCAAAGCCAAAAGGAAATCTTAAAGGGCCATTGTGGAAATTTCTTGAAACTTAAGGCCAAAGGGCCCAACTCTAGGAAATAAAGCCCTAGCCTCTATCCCATTACTCCCTTCATAACCACCATTGCTAAGAGAGTAAAGAGAGAGTAAGAGAGTAAAGAGGGAAGAAAGAGTAGGTCGAGAAGGACAAGGGGGACCATAGATTGAGGTGGGACCAAGAAAAATTAACCCTTTCAACTCCTTACCCCTTTCTCTAAAGGGAGCTCTACACCGCAACCCTAAATTCATCCGTGGGCCACCTAGGTATGTTCTCTCACTCTTTTCCTCTTGAAACCCTTCTCATGAGGAAGAAATGGCATGGATCCCTAACATGCAAGATCTTATTTTAGGATTACCGGCCGGTCAACTCTCAAAACCCCCATTTCTAGGTCATCTCCAAGCTTCCATAGAATTCAAAGGTATGGACTATTGCTCTTAGGTGGCATAGCACTAATTCTTTTATGAGTTTAATGATTTTGATTGCTTGTATGTCATTTTGGAGAACCTAGAGAATCCTCAGGAATTGCATGCTTATTGAAAATGGTATGAAATGAAATATTTGATGCTCATGATGTTGTCCTTATTTCTCACATGATTTGGTGATTGAATGAATTATGCTCATTCCTTGTTAATTTTTTCATGAATTGCCGCTTCATAGTATGTATGATGTCATTACTCTTATATATATATATATATATATATATATATATATATATATATATATATATAATTCTATGGATGGAGGAAGTTCTTATCTTCCTCACCCATACACTCACACACACACGCTTACATGCACTTATTTCTTGATATGGTTAGTCTAACATGTTAGGAGAATATGAATTATATGTTGATATGTGTGAGAACACAAGTTTGTTATGTTAGTGATACATTATTAGTCGGCATGCTATGAATCACTATTCGTATCCTTGGGTTGGTTAGAATCATGAGGAGAGCGAAGGTGGTCCCGATGGTAGGACCGCCTTGAGACCAAACCCATGAATTTGGATGGGTGTGTTCAGGTGGCTGTAGTTCGACTACATGGGTCTCTCGTGCCCGATGTCACTCGTATCACACTCGCCTAACTCATGTGGTTTAGTTTACTATCTGACCAACCTTGATTGTTACTCATGTTTGCTCACATGTGTATGAAACTTAAAACACCCTACAACCGTTGTAGCCCAGCGATAGTGAATTGAATATCAATCCATAGTCTCGTGAACCGGGCATGGTGGAATGGGACACTATGTCTGAGCTATCGACTTATGCTAGGGTGACACGCTTCCCTGTAGTGACCGCAAGCGATCCCAGTTCTCAGCACTCCCCATGTGCTTGAAGTCGGGGATGGGGAACACGACGGGATCAAGGATCGTGGGATCTTAACCTCACATGTTGGGGGATCTTAGCCTCACAACTAGTTTAGGGCATTTGATATGTGGGGTGTGTCAGATTCTCTAATCTTCTGGATAAATGGACTTAATTAATAACTCGGCTAACACGATCGCATTACATCGCATTAGTTAGGGTGGCAACTCGAAAGTCGGGGTCATTCTGAGGGAGTGTTGATATACGCGATAGTTAGATGAAGTCGCTCGAGGGAGCGTTGAGGTGAGGGCATGCATCATATCATTCCGCATACATATATTTAAATAAGAGTTGTTAAGAATTGATGATTGACTGTATTTCATTAAATTCATATTATAATTGATGCCTGTTGTAACTTAAGACTAATAGTACCCACTGAGTTGATCACTCACTCTCACTTTGGAACGGTGTTTTAAAACACCAACCAGACCCATGCTTAGATGTAGGTGAAGTATGGCAAGAGGAGCCCGGTGAGGCGGGCTACGATGAGGAGGACGAGCTATCTTATTTTCATTTGATGGATGGCTCTTCATCAGCTTGATGGGTAGGATTGCAGCTCGACTCTATTCTTTTTGGACATACTATTTTTAGATTTTGTTGGGTATCGTCACGTGCGATCCCTTTATTCTTTTGGATATGTGTGTGTGTGTGTATATATATATATATATATATATATATATATATATATATATATATATATATATATATATATATATATATATATATATATGTATTGGAACTCTTTCATTTCAGTGGGCTTGTTTGGTTGTGCTACATGTTTCAGAAAATTCCAGATTACGCATTTAAACTTGATTTAAGCGCATATTAATGAAAAATCGGTTATGAGTGACCCTCGGGAACTTGGGAGTCGAGTGTATGCTCGACCCCCAATTTTCAGGGCGTTACAGGCTTATTTATAATTAACAAAAATAGTGATTCAGTCATAATAACCTTAAACCATTGGTTCGTAGGCTAAATGGATAATTGGGTCACTTTGGTTCGTTAATTATGATCCGGCCCCTAATTGTCTCGTGTTTGGGTGGATCTTTAATCTAGCTGTGGTAGTCTTGATTTGTTAGTGATAGGTCAGCTAAATGTGGGCCCTATGTGAACAGATCATGTGGTTAAACTCGGTGTTTAAGTTATCGGCTAGATTCATTGGCTTCCTACGGTTGATTAATCAAATTTGTGCGGTTATTTATTGGTACCACTCACGTATAGGCTAATATCAAGTGTTAATGGTCAATAAGTGACAATATAAGCTGATTATAATGAAAAATTTTAAGAATTTTTTGAAAATCTAAAATAACAAAAATGTAGGACGTTACAACGAGGAAAAAAGGATGTTTAATCCATTCCTTTTTCCATCACTGATGCCCTTATTCGGAATCTACAGTCACAAACAAACCATGGGAGTCACTTGAGTTAGGAAATCATGAGATTCCCTGATTTCTAAGTGATCCTATGGTTCCTAGCTGGCAGTATATTTTATACTTCATTTGGTTAGTGGCGACTCCGAATCAAGTGCATTTTCACACTCGAGTCAATGACACATTTCACCCACAGTAACAAAATCAATACCAAAGCTAACAAAGTGAGAGCACCGCCACACTGTTGCGCATGTGTGGGGGGAGGCGTTTATAGAATGGTGACTCCACTGGGGAGTGTTACTTAAGAGGGTAGTAATTAATTTTGGGAGTGGAGTTGGTGTGGTTGTTTAAAGCACCAAACCACTACAACTCCTTGTGCCTTCTGGTTAATGCTTTATTATTTTTTATGGTAAATGTTATTTATTTCATTCTTGTAATGAATATTGTATTTATTTTATCTTCTCTTGCTAGTTTAAAAGATTGATTTTAAAGACATTCGTGAAATAAGGTTGTCTTGCCTAATATTTTAAATAAAGGTTGTCCTACGGATTATTTAAAATCAAGGTTTCAATACTTGGGTGATTGAAATTTTGTATTATTTATATATTCTGCTTTTATTTTGATTATTTAGCATTGTCCTATTCACGTCCCCTCTAGGACATTGATAGCTCGCCTTTTCAGTCATCATCTTGATTGACAGTGCCGATAGAGCCTCAAAATTTATGGAAATAAGACAAAGTTTTGTTAATGGAATGGTGTCCACATCTTCTTGAACTTGATTATTAGGTTGAGGGATATCACTTGATGTTACCTCAGAATCAGTTGCATTAGGTTCCATCGTGGGAGTTCCAGGTCTGCTTGTTGCAACAACAATAATGGATGGTAATTTTAGTTGAGATCATGGAGTTGTTGCAAGGACTACCTATTTTTTAGTGGCCGACAATTCTCTTGTCACTACATATATGGGAGGATTGAAAATTTTCAATATCCAATTTTTTCAAACACTTGACGGAAATTTTGATGAAACATAAAAAAAATGCAGAAGATGAAAAGAAGAAAACAAGAAAATGAAAAAGAAAAACATCAATCTAAGTCAGAATGAACAATAATTGTAGATATCGGTCGAACATTGGTTGAATTTTAGTAGGATCACCTATAGTTATTGCCAAAGGTAGAGTAAAAGTAGGAAAAGACAGTGGATTGACCAAAAATGTGTCAGGTAATGGTCAAAATGAAGGTTGGGATTGTTCAAACTCTCCATTTCTTTCTACCAGAGATTGGAGGAGTACTGCTCGACCCGTGCCATAACGTTAATCCCTATCTTCACGATGCCTCCGTAAGGGAGATGTCTAAAGAGAAGGTAGCTCTCTCAAGCCTTGTCTCGGAGCTTGACCATTTATACATTGTTTGCTTTATATTCTTTCGTGAACCAAGCCAGACCAAACTCTTTATTGCGAAATAGGCAGAAAGAACCGTTGGGCTTATCGATGTTAATGGCTCAGAAGAATTTCATATTATTTATGAATGAATGGGTGAATCTAGGGTAAAATATGTTCCTGTGATCGAAAAAAGTAAAAGAATCTGGAGCGAGAATATGATTTATAAGAGCAGAGCGGAAGAATTCATACAACTACATCTAGAGAAGCTAGAGAGGTCCTTCACTATGGTAAAAACTATTGGTTATTGCATCAAATATGTTGAGATACAAGTGGTTGATCATGAATGGCGCAAGTGGTAGTTGTCGTCCTTTAGCTAGTGCCTCGGCCAAATGAATATACTCTTTGGTGATTTGGACATTATTCACACAAAACAAGTAATGAAAAATCCACATCGATAGGAATGATGTATGCTCTTAGTCATCAATGATGTCATGAGATTACGATGAGTGGATATGAAAGTAAGATGAGCTCGCCCATTCTTGTTTGGGAGGTCGAAGTAGTGCTCCCCATCCTGGGCGAAGTTAGGATAAATTGTATCTCAAAACAGAAGATGGGTGGAGAGTAAATATCCATGATTGTAGGGCTCATGGCATAACATCCAAAATGGAAAGTATTGGCCAATCACCTACAAAATGTTAAAGTAGCCGTCATGAGTGAAGTGTTTGTTGTATATATACTCATACAAGGATAGGCTTATACATTCATAGATACTAGCTTAGTTCCATTTATCACTATGCTAACTGGATATATGGACGAACCATTCTAACCATCCTTTCATGGGTCCCGAGCAGGATCTTGAGGTCTTGAAATCATTAGCAAGGTCCGAAAGAGATTCAGATTGAAGAAGAAACTTTTTACCATGATAGTCAGGGAGAAGAATGAGTCTATGGATTGAATTTGTTCATGAATGCCTTTAGGATGAAAACTTGGTCCAAGGGTAAGATATGATCTATCTAGTTCAACTGAAATATAAAAAATGATGTCATTAAACACCATGTTGGAAGGGAAAGTATCCAGTTCTCTCATGAAATCTCCTAATAATAAGCTAGAGCAGAAGATTAGAAAGCAGCCATGGTAGCAATTGAAGGTTCTCAAACAAGGAAGAAGAAGAGGAGTAAGAAGGAAGCATTGCGAAAGATTAGGATATATATATATATATATATATATATATATATATATATATATATATATATATATATATATATATATATATGATTTGATAATCATGACTCCCCTTCCAACATGATGTTGTTCAATACGTCACAATGATGGCCGTAGAAAAGGAGAAAAACCAGCATTCGGTTTTCATCTCGGTCGAGTAGAGTCAATATGGAATCAACACGTGGAAGAATGACTAATTGCAATTATTATATTGATTAGTGGGCACTGTCGCTTGCATCTTTTTGCCCAAAGGCAAAGCGACGCTGGGGGCAATGTTGTACCCTATTTCTGATTGATCCAGAGATGGCCAATTACAAAGGAACATATGTTATTGCATGGGAGATGTATAGCATGTGTAAGTTCTTTATAGATATTTAGAGCATTTTTCATGGAATGATAGCTATTGCTGATCTGGATGATACACATCATTTAATGATGTGGCACAATCGAGAACCTCAAGGGCGGAAGTTGGTCAAGCGGAAAGAACGGTTAGAAGGATAAGTGTTAATAAGAGAGAAGGAATTGGAAGACCAATGTGGTGACGTATCAGTTGTCATAACCGTTGAATGAAAGAAAAAACATTTGAGAGATAACCATAAGGGAGAACTATAAATAGCTGAAAGATTCAACAAAACTAATCGTCTCACACTAATCTAATCAAACAAATCAAATTAGTTTTCCTTATCATAGCTTAGCATTATCCATAGAGTAGTGATAATCAAGTAGCAGTAATCCATAGTTATAATCCAATAGTGATAATCTTTACTTGTCATCCAAGTCCACCATTTTATGCTTAATTATTCCTGATTTTAATACATATTATCTTTCAAAAAAGTTTGGATGGAATTTAAACATTATAGCCCGCTCTAGAAGGTTTCAATGTTGAATGTTTCTATTCTCACTTTTTATCATTGTGTAGCCCATTTGATTTTTGAATATGACTATTGCGAACTTGAGAAACTAACGGACAGAAAGATATCTCACGGAATAGCCCCAAATAGCGTCCAACCACAGGTACTTCCTGTCATGGCTCCATATGCGTAGGCGTCATAGTCAAACGGTTGAGAATAAAATACCAAGAAATCAGTCTCATTTTTCATCCGATAGATATCCAGTCGAAGTCTTCGGTCCAAGTCAAGCCACCATATTCCTACATAGTTCTTTTTGTCTCTGCCACGATATATGATCTAGGGTGTATCGCCATCCAATGGGGCTCAAATATTAAGATAATCCATTGATTTTGATCCATTCATATTATCATCAATATCATAAATAAGCTAATATCCTATAGTTACTATTTAGTTGATGACCCAAACATTTGATTTTCAAAGTTAAATGCAAAGACGTTGTAATTTTCTTTTAATTTTTCTGAATCCACCATCATACGTTTAGTGTTTGTTTTCTATAATGGCCATTATGGTGTAGATTCTAAAGCGTGGACGGTATTGATCATCAGACCACAAAGCCTGTGGCCCATAGTGAGCGGTGACAGATGCTGGATCTTAAGTGGCGACAGAGATATGTCGGGCCTAGGGTCCCCTAATAGATATGAATTTTGTAGCACGTGCGCCTATTGGGTGTCATGGGAGACTGAAATATGATTTGTGGTACATGTGATCTTGCCCATCCATCGTGACCAGTCCCTATGAACAAGCCTGAGTCTGAAAGCTAAGCTAGTGAGCCTATACTCTTTAAGTATATACCATTGATATATTTCTGTCTATTCTTTTCTTATGTGTGGCCATTAGATGAATGGATTCTATATCCTGGTGGGCCCAAATTGATTTGACTACGAACCATAATGCAAATCTTATTCCTAAATTGACAAAGGATGTAGGCTGCACATACAGATAAGAAAGAAAATAGACCATCCTTTCATTTCTTTTCCAAAATGATACTTTATTTTATGATTAAACCATGATTACTGAGAAGATCGATGGTCAGATATCGATCTGGGATCTAAACTCGTTTTTCATCATCAATCAAATTATTACAAATTTTCTAGAATTTATTTCTATTTTCTTGTTTCTTTTCTCGTAGATTCGAGAAATCTCTGTGAGGAGTTCAGAGAAGTTACATGGATTCGGAATAATTATTCCTGCTAATGAAGATGGTGTTCGACCTCATGTCCTTCCCAACGTCAGTTTGGTATTAAAGTGAGGCTTTTCCTCAAATCTATGGCTTCTAACGATGGGTTGGGCAACAATCCCATGAACGATGCTTTAGGGAATTTACCTTTAACGGTGACAGCTTTCTGAGTGACGCAACGAGAGAATCAGCAAACCATGTAAGGGCTACTTGCTTTCATCGATCGCATGGCGGATCACATAACAGAGGCCCTAGGATAGCTTCGTGTTCATGGTGATAATCCACCACCAGCTATTGCTGGAACTCATAATTACCCTGATCGTGAAATAGTGTCATCAAAAAACCAAATGATCATTCCTAAGGAAGGAAGATCCAGCGATGAGGAGTACGATGACATAGTTCTTCAATATCCCAGACAAGGTTGCGATTGAATAGATCAAACAAATTGGGAGTTCAAGATGAGGGTCGATATTCCAAGCTTTAATGGCCAACTACACATTCAGGATTTCCTCGATTGACTTTCTAAAGTTAAGTGATTCTTCGACTATATGGATATCCTTGAATAAAAAAAGGTCAAGCTTGTAGCCTACAAGTTGAAGGGAGGAGCTTCATCTTGGTGGGAGCAACTATAACTCGCACAGACAAGACAGACGAAAGCACCAATCTGCACACTACTACGTTCACGATTCCTCCCTAACGACTACGATTAGGTACTATTCCAATAATACCAAAATTGTCAACAGGGTAGTTGGACGATGAGAGATTATGTAGAAGAATTTTACTGCTTGGCAACACGTAACAATTTGGCCGAAACTGAATCACAACAAGTCGCCCGATTTAACGGTGAATTACGTATGGCGATCCAAGATCGGGTCCAGATGCAGTCCATTTGGATGAAGAATGATACAATCAAGTTGGCCACCCAAGCGGAAGTGGAACTTAAACATCCTAACACACGGACCTATCTTACCGTTAGGGTTGCCCCGGCAAGTCCTCCTCAAGGAGCTCCACTACCCAAAGGGAAGGAGCCCGTAGGAGCATGCACTCAACCTCATACACCCATGAACTGAGATCAAAGAACAAGAAAGTTAGGCCCCAAAGAGTCATATCGACTACTACTGGCACAAGTAGGATCCCAAACTCCTATGCTTGGCCAAGGTCGGACAATTGCTTTCATTATGGCCAGTCGAGTTACCTATCAAATACTTGTCCCCAGTGACAAGTGGCGAACCTTACCATCACAGTTCTGAAAACGACGATGAGGATCTAGGTGTTAATGTAACATCCCGAAAATCAGGGATCGAGTGAAAAACTCAACTCCCGAGTTTCAAAATGTTATTTATGCAACATAGATATGTATGATTAAATGTTGTCTGTGTTAATGTATTAAACATGAGTGGGACTACGCCAGAACCGCATATCATACTCCAGAGACAGTTAAATTAAGAAGCGGAAGACTGTGATAGTATGTATAACATATATAAACTTTTGTGTGTCTCCAGAGTGTGAACATGTTACCTGGTTATATACATACTTGTATACTCCAAAAGTAAACAGAAAGAATATACATGAGTGCTCTAAAAATATGAAATGACAAGTGTCAAGGTAACTAATCAACTTCCCTGTAATCCCGTCAATCAGAACACGCATAAAGGAGGGATCCTCCTCATCATCATCAAGTCCAGCACCGCCTCGTGGGCCGCGCCATCATCTGCAATCACAATAGGGACTGGTGGGTGTCCGGAAACACCATCCCATAACGTGGGAGTGAGTAGCTAACTCAGTGGAATAATAGAGCAAAGATTAGCATGTTCTCAAATCAATCATGCGATAATAGTAAAGCAGTAAATCAAACATTCCTAATACTGTTGTTAATGCAATATGACATGACATGATGGATGCCCTCACCGACGATCTCCCTCATACGGCACCATCTTACGCCCGCGACATGCAATCATCCCACAATGCTCTACATCTTCCAAGCACATGCAATGTAATGGTGATATGATTACCGAGTTATTATTAGTCCTTTTCATACAGTAATATTGGAAAACTAAGGTACTTCCCTTATATCAATCCCAACACAGATCCTGTCTAGGGTCGTCACTCCTAGTAATCTCATATGATATATATTTTGTAGGTCGCTGCCAGGGCTATTGCTCGCACTCGTTGCACTGCTCCCCCATCACCTTATCAATACAGGCCTACTGTACTCTCACTGCTACGGAAGGGTCATCGCCTCCCGTAGACTCAGAATACGCTCGCGGTCACTACAAAGGACTCTTCGCCTGATCAGTGTAGGCCGACAGCAAGAATATAGTGTCCCATACCACCATAATCTGCTCACGAGTCATAGGTGCTCACTGGTCACTACGGGGAGGTTTGTGGCCCCAGCATAGGCCGACAGCTCGACCACAGTGTCCCATACCACCATGCCCGGCTCATGAGTCTTTGTGGATCAAGGTACCATGGTTGACAGGGTTTACAATGGTAAGTTTAGTACCCTAGGTTCAAGCAGTAATGACTCATACAAGGTGAACATACAACGGCCAGTCGGGTTACTTGACGGGCTCGACTAGCACGAGCGCATCTCAAGTCGAACGACATGAAGTGCGTAAAACACCTCTTGTGGCCTAACCACTGTCGTCAACTCCAAAACATGACTCGCGTTCATCGACGCGTCGTTTGTGGCAAAGATAAGCCAACCACGAACTTGCTCGGTTGCCGACTGCGTGGACTAGGTATAGTCCCAAACATTTATGAATTCACATCTGCAATCATGTAAGAGTAATGGAAATGAAATACAACCATGTGAGCATGTTAACACATGTTATAACATATAACTTGAGTGAATCATCTAACATTTGCATTTCATGCATATAATGAAATCATGCATATAGCCAACATGTAGGAAACCATTTACATCAGCATACTAATTGAGAATTCAATCTCAAACTAATTCATAACACCATTTAATTCAATACATACTAATACAAACATTTATACAAACACTTAAACTACACACTTAAGTCTACATATAGTATGTCGACTCAAAGTGCCCAATTAGGCGAATCTCTTCGCCAAACTAATTATGCATGCATTCCTAGTATCCTAATGCGACAAGAAGCCATGTCAATCACATCAGCAAATTATGGATGAAAACAGTATTTCCTACAAATGACTAAAATGCCCTAAATCTCATATTCTTCGTCTACTTACGAAATAGGAAATGGACAGCATGTTGTACATGTCAAACGGCGTTGCCGTCGATAATCTACTATTAAACGACATTGAAAGCGTTGAAAACAGTCAATCAAAGCGTCTAATATCCGTACCTTTCACTTTATATGTGTATCGTTTCGAACGGAGCGTATACGCTTCATCTACGGCTAATTGGGAACCTAACATACAAGATCTGTCAGCTACCATGCTATGGAAACTAAAGAACCTCAAATCAGCAAGTGTTTGGGGTGTTTACTTACGTAGAAACGCGGCAAAATCACCGGGAAAGTGATTGAGGTGTGTTGCTTAGGCACATGCAACAGGTAGCACAAGCGGCAGGAAAAACTCTCCCACTCTCTCTCGCAATCTCTCACCTTTTCTCTCACTCAATCTAAGGCTTTTTCTAAATTCAGATGGGAGAGAGGAGTGAGGGTTTCAAGCCCTTTTATAAGCCCAAGCATGCCCAAAACAGGCTTGGGAACAATGTTTACTTGAGGGGTAATCAAATCGGGGCTGTTTCGGTCCAAGAAGACATTTCTGGTGGTCCCCTGGCCGAACGCGATCGGACTTAAGCTCATGCATACTGAATCTAATACACATCAAGTTTTCAGACCGGTAGAGTTTCCAGATCGCACGTGGCGGTCCAGTTTCAGTTCAGCAGTCATCGCACCTAGATCAGGTCTACAAGTCTCGTGATATGAAATAGAAAATTTTCCTGATCCGAGGGTATAATTTGGCTGAATTCTGACAGTTAGAACGCTTAATACTTATGTGCCAAGTCGTGTGCCAGATTTGAATTTCAAATTCCAAATCTAACCCTATTCTCACTCTCTTCACTCCAGGCTCAATGAAATAGCCTGTGAATGTCGGTTGGACTTGATTTTCGAAATGATTGTCAAGTCCAGCTAGGCGGTTATAACGGTTTAAAATTGTAAGTATCGGACTTTCGACGCGCGGTGTAGATCCAATACAAAGTTTCAAAGAGCTCCAGAGAGCAAACGGGTTTAGAGTTTGATCCAAGGTTTTAGGATATTATAGCACCATTGATTCTACAAATTTTGGGTCTTGTAGAACGTATTTAAAACGGTCAGGGACTATTTCACAGCTACTCCAGCGCAGCGCTAGCTAACTTATGCTTAGTTTCTAAAGGAATTAATCCTAAGTGGTTTCTTTGGCTATGGAATTGGGTTCTGAGCGATTTCCTAGGTGTTTTAGTTGACCCATTCCCTAAGGACGTCTAATCCTAGGTTGGCCAAAATCCGGGGTGTTACAGTTAAGAAACTAGAGCACACTACAAAATATGAGGCAGATGAGGCGGGTTAGGTTCAACAGGATCATGGTGAGTCACTTGTCGTGAGGCAATTATTATGTGCGCTGAGAAAAGCGGTACACCTACAATGACATAACATCTTCCGAACTAGGTGTATGGTGAATAAAAAATTCTACGATGTGATCATCGACAGTGGGAGTGGCGAGAACATTATCTCCAGGGTAATGGTAGAAAAATTGTAATTGAAAACAGAGCGTCATCCCTCCCCATATACAATCAGTTAAATCAAGAAGGTCAGCAAAACAAAGGTAACTAAACAGTGCACCATTTCCTTTTCAATTGGCAAATATTATAAAAACGAAGTAGTTAGCGATGTAGTTGATATATAGGCATGTCACATACTACTTGGTCAACCCTGGAAATCTGCATGTGATGCCACTCATAAAGGGAGAGATAATATATATATTTCATCAAAGATGACCGAAAAACCATATTGGCCCTTATGGATCCAAAGGGACTACCTGAAACTTCTAAAGTTGAGTGTTATTTTCTCTTAACCATATAGGACTTTGTGGATGAATCTAAAGAAACGGGACAGGCCTTTGCATTAATTGTAAAATGGAAAGAACTTGATCCCACCAACATCCTTGAGGAACTAAAACTCTTACTGCATGAGTTTAAAGAAATTTGGCCTGATGATCTTCCCAATGGATTACATCCCATGCTAGATATCCAACATCATATCGACTTTGTCCCTAGGTCCAACTTACCCAATCGTCCTCACTATTAGATGAGTTCAAAAGAGTGAGAAATTCTACAGGGGCAAGTGGAGGAACTAATTCGTAAGGGTCTTATCCGAGAAATCATGAACCCATGCGCAGTACCTGCTCTTTAACTCCTAAGAAGGATGAGAGTTGATGCATGTGTGTCGACAGCCGAGCCATCAACAAAATCACCATAAAATACATGCTTTGCATACCACGGTTAAACAATATGTTGGACATGCTTGACGATGTGAATTTATTCTCCAAATTGGATCTAAGGAGCAGTTACCATGAAATTCGAATACGGCTGGGTGATGAGTGGAAGACGGTCTTTAAGACCAATAAAAAATTGTACAAATGGATGGTCATACCATTCGATCTTTCAAATGCGCCTAGGACATTCATGAGGTTGATGAACCAAGTTCTGAAACCATTCATTAGGCGGTTCAATGTGGTTTAGTTCGATGATATTTTGATATACAATCATGATGAAGCCACCCATATAGAACACCTCAAGAAGGTCCTTCAAGCGCTTACTAAAAATAAATTATATCTCAATTTTTTTTAAAAAAAAAATGTAGCTTCATAACTGATAACATGTTGTTTTGGGCTTTGTTGTGACATCCACGAGCATTCAGGTAGATGAGGAAAAGATGAAGGCAATTAGGTTGGTTCCCATAAATATTCATGAGGTGCGAAGTTTTCATAGACTGACGACATTCTATCGTCGGTTTGTGAAGAATTTTATTACCATTGTATCACCAATCATGAATTGCATAAAGAATGTCCAGTTTCAATGGACTGACGAAGATGACATGAGTTTTGTTAAAATTAAGCATAGTATGTCCACAACCTTGGTTCTTGCACTTCCCAACTTCGACAAGCTCTTTAAAGTCGAATATGATGCCTCATATGTCAGAAGTGGGAGAGTTTTGTTTCAAGAAGGTAGGCCACTAGTCTTTTACAATGAGAAGGTAAGCAATGCACATAACAAGTGGTCTACATATGAGATTGAATTGTACGCGGTGATCCAGGCATTGTAACATTGGTGACATTACTTGATTCAAAGGGAATTTATACTTTACACAAACCATTAAGCTCTCAAATTCATTAATAGTAAAGCTAAAGTTAATTATGTGCATGCTAGGTGGATTTTATTTTTGCAGGAATTCATATTTGTATTAAAACATAAGTCTGGGCAATAGAACAAAGTAGCTGAAGCACTGAGTCGAAATGTAACTTTGTTAGTCACTATGAGCAGTGATGAGGTTGTCGGGTTTGAGCACCTCAAGGACATATATGCCAATGATAAATACTTCAAGGACACATAAGTTAGATGCCAAGAAGGTCACCCCGATGACCTACATATGCAAGATGTGTTCCTTTTTAAAGGGAATCAACTGTGCATTCTTAAAAGCTCGATAAAGGAGCAAATCATTCAAGAGTTACATGGAGGTAGCCTTAGTGGACACCTAGGACGGGACAAGACACGAGCCCTTATTGAAGAACGGTACTAGTGGCCAAAGTTAGTACATGATGTGGGTAGAGCGGTGCAGCGCTGTCATGTCTGACAGATCTCTAAAGGGGTAGTCTCAGAATACAGGCATCTACACCCCATTACCTGTGCCTGACAGTCCTTGGGAGGACCTATCAATGGACTTCATGTGGGGTCTCCTACTAATACAACATGGCATGGATTTAATGTTTGTGATGGTAGATCATTTCTCTAAGATGATACACTTCATCCCGTGCAAGAAGACTCTTGACGTGACGCACGTGGTGAATTTATTCTTCAAAGAGGTCGTGCGGCTACATGGGGTCCCCAAGATTATCACTTTTGACCACGATACAAAGTTCATTAGCCACTTCTAGCGAACTTTGTGGAACCTGTTTGGTACATGACTTCAGTTAAGCAGTGTCTACCACCTACAGACCATCGCACAAACTAAAGTTGTGAATCACACGTCGAAGAACCTCCTTCGATGTATTTTAGGAGAAAAGCCGAAGTAGTGAGTGCCTACCACCTACAGACCATCGGACAAACTAAAGTTGTGAATCACACGTCGGAGAAACTCCTTCGATGTATTTTAGGAGAAAAGCCGAAGTAGTGAGATTTAGCTTTATCTCAAGTGGAGTTCGCATTCAATGACATGATAAATCGCTCGACAGGGAAATTTCTGTTCTAGGTTATTTATGGCCGAGTACCTCGCCACACACTTAACTTAGTCACTTTGCCCAAGCTCCCAGGTATGAGCATTGCAACAAAACATATGATAGACAGGATCACGAGCATTCATGCTGAGGTGCAAGACAAGTTACATGTCTTAAACGACAAGTAGAAGGAGCAAGCCGACAAAAGGTGTTTGAGGTAGGCGACCAAGTTATGGTCCATCTATGCAAGGAGAGATTCCTAATTGGGACGTATAACAAGTTGAAGAATAAGAATATTGAACTGGTACTGATCCTCCGAAGGATCAATGACAACACTTACGTTGTTGATCTTTCAGACGACGTGGAGATCTCGCAACTTTCAATATCATGGACCTAACCAAGTATCATGAACCAAAGCAGGGCGAGAACTCGAGGACGAATTCTTTTGAAGTGGAGGGGATTGATGTATAGTGGGTTGCGGACAGTTTCATGGCTAAGACGGATCAGAAAAGGCCTGGTCAATGACAGAAGTGATCCGGACCACCAGAACTTAAAATGAACGTATCTCGCAAACCGAAATGAGCTATCAGATGTACCATATATGATTTTCGGGTAGGACAAGCTACTTTATCCACCCAACCTAATATGATAGGTTGCCCACACAGAATTTGAGAAATACGGTCAGATTGACAGTCAAAATCCAAATTTAATTTCATTTTTAGTATTTATAGTAAGTTTTAGTTTGAGTATAAATCTTCATCCATTAGGCTTTAGGAGTTGCGCCCAACATGAAAAGTGCTTAGAATGATTAGGAGAACAAAGTGGTGAAGCCAAATAGGACACTTAGTATTTTTTTTTGAAAACCTTGCACACTAGTAGACATAATGACTGTCTATAAATAGTAAGTTTATTATTTATAGTAAGTTACGAATTATAGGAGTTTTAATTGTAGTTTGATTCTGAAACTTCTTTCATGGCTTAGTATCCCTATTTAAAGGGCTGTAATCTCGTTTTAATCATTAATTAGATTATTACAAATTTTCTAGAATTTATTTCTATTTTCTTGTTTCTTTTCTCATGGATTTGAGAAATCTCTGTGAGGAGTCCAGAGAAGTTCCGTGGATTCAGAACAATAATCCCCCTTAAGGAGGATGATGCTCGACCTCATGTCCTTCTCAAAGTTAGTTAACCACCACAGTGGCCTCATGTTCAAAGTTGGATATTGACAGGAACAGTCTTATCAAATGACGAGTTCAATTGATGCACCGTGGCATCTCACATGGCCTTTATAGTTGAAAATATTTGAGGCCTAAAATCATGACACATTATTCAATTTTGTACGGAGAAATAGGTAACTATTACCAATACATGGCAATGTAAGAGAAACTCTCATCCATGTAATGGAGATTAAACGTGTGCACAATCAATAACCAACACACGACAAACAACCAACGTATGTGGTGCCATCTGATAGGTTACGATCATCTTTGAATCCAGATGGTTATCTTTACATCAGTGAATAAGAAAAGTGGCTAAGAAGATGATTCATGCAATCATCTTAGAATTTTATAAATAGAAAGAAGGTTGAGGAGCTACAGGCCATCACCAACCAAATACATATCAAATCAAGTCTACAACACAATGCTACCTTCTTTTTTTTTAATCTTATCTTAGAATAGGACAACCTTTTTATGTTGCTACATTGGACTAACTTTAGTATAAGAGTAGTATAATCCCATCCATTTACGCTGTTATGCTGGACCAACATAAACTATGAGTAGTCTAATTTCTTTGCATCTACGCCAAGCACTGGATTGCAATGATAACCTTTTTCTTTTCTTGATGGTAGTGCAATTTTCTTTGTCCATACCCGAGTCGCTGGGCCAAGAAAACTTAGATCTAGGGTCTCACTATCTACACCATAGATGCTAAATCAATTAATGCAATTGATTTATTTCAATGCAATTGAGTTCTTCTAACTATCACATTGTGCGAATCAGTTTTTTTCTACTAGCACAATTGAAAAAAAAAAAAAATCCTTTTGATTGAAAGGTTTACAAAAAAGCTTATTAGAAGGAAGAACCCTTCCCTTTCGCAAATTGCTTGAATATGTAGGTGGTTGAATGAATGGTTGAATTGCTTTAGTTCTTGGTTATAGACAATTCCCACCATCTCTCTATCTATTTCAACTCTTAGGGTTATAGGTGCTCCGTTCGGATCGATTTATAAAAGGCTCTAGTATGACACAAAACTTACCACCAATCAAATTTTGAGCCAAACACACATTACAATGTGGAGTACAAGAGAAAATTCACGGAAACTGTAACAAGTTTCTATAGAAATTTGGCATGCGTGTCCACATGTGGATGAGTGTGTGGATTTCATAAAAGCCTTAGCACAAAGGACTAGTTGCCCAAAATTTTAATGAGTCAAGCAGATTTAGCGAGTAAATTCATGAGTTAGCCTGGAAATATAAAGAAAACGGCTCCTTTTCTTTTCTTTTTTCACTCACACTCACACACCCACCCACACCACATGGGTACTTGATCCCTTGTCTCAGTGTTGAGACTCCTGCTGAAACAGGATATATCTACCAGTGAGACATGGAGCTAGACCCAAAAATGCTTTAGTACGTTGAGAATGGTACGAATTATAGTGCTCCTAGTTGCAAGGGGACACTTGGACAATCTAATTCATTGATCTACACTGTTCATTAGGTCTTGCGCATATTTCATGCGGCTATCATTGAAATGTCACATAGTTTAGAAACTATTAACTGTTATGGGGAAATAGACTGACCTACAATTAATAGGCCTGGTCAGCACTTAAGATAACAGCAGATGCATCCCTACGATCCAACCCTTATCTCCCCAACCGAGTTTGGAGAAAGGCCGACCTCGACCTCTCGGCAACAAGTCGAGCTACTTATCGACTAATCGCAATCTAAGCTATTCACCTCATGTCGGCCAGACCCATTCTTCGACAAACACGACCCGACCTTGATGGAAGACTAGGTCAGGTCACCTCAAGTTAGCTAAACCCGCCCTCTGTAGGATCCAACCTGACCTCTATCAAATTTGTCCACGTTCTCAGCCGAAGATCGCAGAAACCGACTTCTACACGAATCACCCTGAGATTCTAGCCAAAGATTTAGAAAGATCCACCACACAAGGAGTCTAAATCCTACTATGATCAGTTTCTGCCAAAACAAGGAGATGCGCCCTCTACAACACCGCCTCTCCCCATCTATAAATAAGAAAGCCCCCAAAGGTGAAAGGTATGCACAATCTCTAACCCTAAACCCTCAATATTCAACTAGACCTAGATTCCTTTCCTGACTTAGGCATCGTAGGATCACCTACACAAGTCAGTGTCTTCTTTGTCTGTCCTTTGTGCAAGTTCGTTGGCTCAAGGAGGGCTAACTAGATTTTTGCATCAACACTAACCATTTAATCAATGGTATTTAATATGGACAGTCAAGATCACTTACAAAAAATTAAGTTCAACCAACAATTTAATACATCTAACTATTAGGTCCATCCAAAAAGGATGACGGTACAAATTAAGACCAAATCAAGGATGGAGTGGATCAAATGAAATGAAAGGTTTACTTTAAGCTCTGTAGGTCCCACCATAGTGTATGTTTGGCATCCAATCCATTCATCATATGCTAATCCATATGTTCACCATTCATGCAAAAGATCACCCCAATAAAACATTGAGATGGGCCACACTATTCATAACAATGCAAACACATCTTCTAAGTTTGTGAGGTGTAGCCCGCCTGAGTTGTGGATCAGGAGGATTTTTCTATTTTGTCATTTATCTTTTTGAGTGAAGTCCAATGAATGATTATAATGAAATAATTACAATATGGTGTGACCCAACTTAAACAAAAGTTTAGCTTCCCATCCCATTGTTTCCGTAATATGGTCAGCGTGAGTTATAATCGATGGGCCCACATGACTGATGGAGTGAATGTCACAAAATCATCATGTAACCTCACGTCATTTTATGGTTGTTAAAAACACACCTGGTGTAAAAGATGAGAGAGAAAAAGCAATTTTGATGGTCCAATCATGCAAATTCAAGGCTGAGTTTCCAAGTTATTATGTTAAATAATCATGTCAAAAACCAACAGTTGTAGCTGAGTTTCAAGGTGATTTGACCAGGGATCTTATAGACCTTGAGTGAAATTGTCCAATTCTCGAGTTTTTAAGTACTACTAATGATCAGTGCAACCATCCATCCTTCTTCAACCTTCCTTTCATCATTTATAAAAAAATCAAGGCCGTTGATATTTTTACACTCCCCATCTTTATATTTGCACGGTGATCAAACAAATATATACAAGTGGTAGAAGATTATCATGTTACAAAGGCGCGCGTCTATTGATAGGAGCTGTCTATGTTGTGGGCATCATCAAGAGAAATATATACCAAAAGCAATAACATGAGCCATTCGATGATTTGGTGGCCATCTTGCATTAGCAATTTGAATTAAATTGACTTAGATTAATCATTGAATATAAAATGTATGAGCATTAGGGAAAATATTTCGAGGAACGAGAATTTTAGGAATTTTACCTCATTTTTTTGGAGAATCATGTTCCCCAACATTTTATAGGAGAAATAATTTTAGATAGAGTTATTTGCAATTTAAATTGTATAGATTCACA
Source organism: Magnolia kwangsiensis (assembly GCA_037074715.1). Classification (NCBI taxonomy): domain Eukaryota; kingdom Viridiplantae; phylum Streptophyta; class Magnoliopsida; order Magnoliales; family Magnoliaceae; genus Magnolia; species Magnolia kwangsiensis. The sequence goes on along the minus strand of CM073576.1, from coordinate 132,539,529 downwards.
TTTCATATGTTCATAGAAAATATATTAATTTTTTAAATTTATTTTTTTAAATTTATTAAATTTATATGAAAATTATAAACTATCAAATAAATAATCAAATATCCACAAAACGAGATTTAAAGTGTACAAGGGATGCTTGTGGGTTTTGCTGTTTGTTTTTCTATTTTACTGTCACCTACTAGAGTAGCAGCTCTACAGTTCAGACCATCAGTCCTCTATTTCCGACATCCAGGCACAGTACAAGCGGACACGGGGGAAAACATCCATCGTTTTTGTACACACGTGACCTACCTCATGAATTGACGGTCCTGATCGTTTTGGCCGGGTCATCCACATAGTTCAACGGTACGTTATCTTCACAAGCAGGGAACCTTACGTTGGAGTCAGACGAATTCGAAGTGGGACCCACCTTCTGGATGGCTCAAATCTTGTATGCACGCGACAACACGTAGAAGTGCATTTGAATTTGATTGCTTGTGATAATAGAAGATTAGATACGAAAGCTGGCGGATGAGAGGAAAAGTTTGGGTCTTGACCGTAGAAAAAAGAGGCCACAAGTCAAAATCAGGCAACTCATGTGATCTTCGATGAATACGGGCTTATCTCTTTGTGATAGTGACTTTTATCCAACCAAGGTTCTCAGTTTTATTTTTCTTCATGTGGGGTCCACCATTTATTGATCAAAAGTATAGATATTGTGGCACCACAACGGTCCATGCACCAAAATTTCCGATTGTTGTAGTAACTTTCTTAACCGTTCATTTGCTGGGCCTCTAATTGTAGGATTACCATCTCTTTTTCTGTTGGGGAGATTTTAGGCTTATGGACCATAGAGAGTGTGGCCCATCATATCAACGCATGCATCAAAATGAAAACCCGCATACATTCCAGAGTCGAGCATTGCAAATAAAATCATGGTTTGGAAATGGTCCTGATCACATGCATCACACGAGCTTTGACATAGTAGGCACCAAAGGTTTCATCAGAGCCTAAGATTGGTGCGATTGGAGTGTCCTAATTAATTTCCAAGTATGTGATTGTCATCCTTGTTTAGGCCACCAATCCAACAGTCAATCACCCGGGTCATGGAATGTAGTGCATGACATGTATTGATTATAATGGGGCATACATCTTCCCATCAAGCCGATGAAATGACACATACCACACGGCGTTTGAATCACGGTGTCAACGCGGTCGTTTGGGTATAAGTCTCGGATCATAAATATATTAAAATAGGACATTTAGTCGGAACTTACTGATTTAGTCTATACAAAGTGTGCTAATATAAAAAATTAGGTGCTCAACGGGTTTCACATTTATGATACGTGTGGCTATTGGGTGCAATGGGAGACTGAAATTGGATTTGTTGCACATGTGATTTCGGCCTATCCCCATATGGGGCCTGTGCTTCTGGGTCTTGGTGGGCCCAAATAAAACCACAATGCAAATGTCATTGCTAAATTGACAAAGGATGTGGGCCCCATGTAGAGATAAGAAAGAAAAATAGACCATCCTTTCATTTCTTTTCCAAAATGATACTTTGTTTTATGATCCAACCATGATTATTGAGAAGATCGACGGTCAGATATTATCCGTTTATTGATAATAAAACATCCTTATTTCTACAGTAAGCTGTAAGATTGTAGTTGAAGGGATGTGGATGTTTGTGTAATCAGTCATCTTAGTCGATGACTTAACAGTTAACGAACTGGTAGTTGACGATCATGTGGCCTTGATTATAACCATTCCTATCGGTGTCGATCTGATCGAAGACGGCCTTGTCTAAATCCAGCCCTCCATTGCTACATTGGTCCACGATCCTGGCCGTCACCTGTGCACCTGTCCTTGTGTTTGTTACCTGCATAGCATCAATCACTGAGTTAGCCCTTTACATCAGTCATTCAGTCTACGCCTACATGTTGGGCCCACAATAAGCTGGGCTGGGCTGGGCTACCATATGGGTTAGTTTGGGCAGATTTTTAAGTTGGGAGGTTAGCCTGGGGCCTGAAATCAAGGCCCATTTAATATCTGAGTCCCTTGTTTTGAATATTGTAGGCTCACTTACGTTGATCTGTGATGTGCCTATCACATCTAAACCGTCAAACAGGTGGGCCCACCATGATTATCATACAACCAAAAGTTAGATAGTCTATTGGATAGCTTGATTACGATCAACGGCTGGATATCACACACAAATCCTGTCCGTGGAGGGTGGACCGTTAAAAAATGATCATGGGTATTTTCGTTATTGTGCCCTCCATCTGTACCGTTGGGGTCTCTGTTTGAATTCAAATGTTTCTCATTTTTTATTATTTTATTATTTTTTAGTTTTTAAACACTGAGAGGGGGGCATTTTGATGAACGTGATATAGAGGTGTGAGATCTGGGCCATTCATTAGGAACATCCCTCCACAAACATGCTCTGGCCCAAATTATAAGGTGGGGCCAACTCATCAGGCAGGTGTGTTCACTGAATCTAGACCATTGGTTTCTTTTCTAACCATCCATTGGCCTCGTACAGCTCTGCCTTACCTGATCAATGGACCTGCCTTAACTTTCATGGTAAGCCAACAAACGGCCAGCATTTTCACATGTGTGAGGCTTCGTCACATGTATGGGACTAAATGATGCTACACGTAACCTGCACGTCCGATCCTATCCACGTACAAAGTGGGTCCCACGACACGAACCAAGTGCAAGGATGGCAGTGGGTCCCACTTTCTGATTACCGTTAGATATTCAATCTACGGTTTTTATTAACAAAGCACATGTGATCTTACCCGCAAGCACCGTCCGCAGGAGGCCTGTCCCCTGGGGCCCACAGGACCGCAGAAGGCAGTCCATCCGTACCGCTGGCGCCATTCGAGGGGCTTGTTCGCGTCCCACGTGGCGCAGTACACGCTCGCCCTGAGATAGTCCCACCCAATCTGCGACGGATTGTAGAGATGGTACGTCGCGCGCACGTTAGACGCGCTCTGCGCCTGGGCCGCTGCTACAATGCACAGTAAGAGTGCCGCGAAAAGCTTCAGAGAATCCATTCTTCTTTGCTTTTTTCTGATTTGAAGTGGCCAAACAGAGCTCCTATTTATACATGAGATTAGGTTGTAAATTACCAAAACTACCCCTAACATCTGGGGACAATCACTGATAGGCCATGCCCTTAAATTCGGATAATGACATGTTTCTGCGAAGACGCTGACACCACTGACGGCTGGTAAAATGAGAGAGCCAAATGGTAAGGCTGCTGGATGGAGGGACACTATTCATCTGACGTATAATGCCTGTGTCAGATCTGGAACGTCCACTGGCCTCAAAAATAAGGTTTGCCGTCATCAAGTGTGCCATATATGCACAGGAAAAACCAATGGTTAAAAAAAGAAGGTCCATCTGAATGGTTAGATTCTTATGATGGTTCAGGACCTTTTAGAATAAATCGTGGTGACTTTTTACTGTGCAAAAGGCAAAGTTTTACAGAAATCTGGACCGTCGAAATTGCTAGCCTAACAGTTAATGGAATGTAAAATTAGGAAGAGGTTGGTCTCTTGAATTGGGACCATGTGCAACCGTTTGATTTGATATGTGACCGGAAGTATGCGCCAATTTTCAATTATTACAAGTGGGACCATTGATCTAGTAATCCAGACCATTGGTCTTCTGAGCCCCACTTTGGATGGACCATGCTTCAAAATCCTCTCATATTGGAAGATTGCAGGCATAGCCATCAATATTCAGACCTTTCGTTTCGTATTTATTTCTCTTCATAACCATCCATTTCTTAGCTAGAAATCCAATGGCTAAGATTGTTCAATCAAGAAGACTTTCACAAAAATATCAATCAAATGCCGATCCCAACATAATATTGGTTTGGATTATCAAACAATGAGTCCCACGAGTCGTATGCTGTGTAAAGCTGCAGCCGCATATCAAATACTCCTTTATTTACCCGAGTAGCCTCCTTTCGTCATCAAAATGACCTTGAATCTGTGCAAATTACATCAGCAGATTGTGTGGTTCCCAATTATTATTGCAAATGATTGAAAATGGGTAATAATTACTTTTATAATTGCTTGGCTACATCAGTAACATTTGGCTACGATGATGTTTCCTTTTGCTCATTTGTTTCACCCGAACACCATCATAAAAATAGTAATTTCACAAATTTTTTCTTAGACAATCTTAGTGTGGGCCCTTGTTCCAATCTAGTGCTTAGGATCATCCCATTAGCTATTTCAATGCCATGTCTCATATATGTTGGAGCCCAGAGATACACCGTCCTAAGCTAAAGCTTTTGTATTATGTGTCCTAATAGGAACTGATTTGAAAAAAAAAGAAGAAAAACACTAATAAATAGGCATATCTAGACTCAAGTGGGCCAAACAGGGAAGAAGTGGGAACAGAAATGGCCATGGTTGAAACCCTTATGACCCTACAATGATTTTTATATAGCATCCAAACCATTCATATGTTAAGTTCCAGCGGGATGAGTAAATTCAGTGAGGCCAATATCTTATGGTGTGGATGGTTCACACTCATTCTCAGTACACTAATATAGATCAATAAGAAGTCACCACGTGTTGTCACTATATGTTAGATGCTAGTATAATCGTACTTGTAACCCAAGTTATTTTTAGCAAATCTTTCTTTAACGAAATTTTGTTATTAATGTGGTGGCATAGAACCTAATGCATAACATTGCATGCCATGATTAATGTGTCATTTAATAATGTACCATAACTAGCACATCTATAAAAAATTTACCGAGAAAAAGAATCCTATCACAAATCTAGCTATAGAATGCTTTGTAAGGCTGTCTTTCACAATCCTTTTAAAATGAGAAATCTTCCCAAAGATATTCAAAAGTTTTATGGAGATCACGAAGATTTTGAATATCCGAATATCAAACCAATATCCTAGTCGATTAGCCACAATATAGATCCAAGTCGAGAGAGAATGGACACTGGCAAATTGGGTCCCTATTTATACATCAATTGGAATTAAAATAATGGAAGAGCTTGAACTGGTAGATCTAATCCCACAATTTCTACGATAAGAAGGGAGTAAGATCATGGAAAGATGGACACCATCGATTAAGTCATTCAGATGCATGACCTGATCAATTTCATGTCCGGGATGAGCAGATGAGATGGCCTTGATGGATCTCAAATCTAGATGCAGTAATATCTTGAAGGTTTAAGGAGACCATTTATGCAAAAGTAGAGATCTGAAAACCAGTGATTTCGAATTTAAAGACCTTCGTAGTCGGAACGCATGCCATAATCGCAAAGGATGTTAGGCGATCAAAAAAGCCCAAAGAGGGTTTTGCCACCTCAACAACGTATAAAAGGAGCAATTGATGAAGTGCTTGAGGTCCAAGCCAAACATGATCTATCTTTAGTTTACTTTTATGCTAGTTTAATATATCCTAGTCTTAGCATAGATCGTTATAAAATTAGATTAAACATCTACAACCCTAAGTTGTTATATCTTGATTAACTAAGTCCTTACTTAAGGGATTATCTTTCTGATCACATCCTATTAACCATTTGACTTAATCATTTAATTTTATAGATGGATCATGTATTCATCTCTAGATTTGTTTTCTGTAGTTTATTTATTATTTTATCAATTGTAATGAGCTTCACTCAAATATTAATAAGGTTGACATTATTTTAGCCTTCTTTAATTCATTCGTTCATCTTATTTTTTTGAGAAATACGTTGATAATAATTATCGGTAAATGAATAAGTCTTTAAACACAAGTAAAAAGAATTTATTAGGAAGTACTAGCCCCTACCATTTTGCAAATCACTTGATCGTTAATCACAATCGATGGTTAGCTCAACAATTGAATTTTCGAATCAATTTTCTTAGTTGTTTCAGCACAGGGTCACCAGTATTCAATTAAACATTTAGTCGAGTATAACTCTAGTACGCCACCACTTTTTAACTGTACATGAAATATGAATATAGACTCTCGAGCATATATATATATATATATATATATATATATATATATATATATATATATATATATATATATATATATATATAAGCTTGTATTTGATTGCATTGTATGAACATGGTCTACTTGATTTTTTGAGATCAGCTCTAGGTTGCACCGGGATAAACTAGTGCAACCAATAGACCAAGTGGATGTAACAATGACATCACAGTGGGGTCCATCTGTTTGCTCAGGCGAGGTTGTGGTTCACATAACATTGGTTCAATAGGCCCCACCATGAACAATCCAAATTCAAAGGGAAAATCAAATGATTAATATTATGATCTCATCTGCTGGTGGTTTGGATTTTCGTACATTTAAATATTCGTGGGGCCACATAAGTTTAGAATCTGGCTAATATTTATGCTCTTAGTTCATCCCAATAGTAATGAAGTTATGAACAGAATGGATGGCATTTAAACATCACTGTTGACCCCAAGGAGGTTTTAACGGTAGGAATTTCCCTACTCACCTTTTCCTTTAGTGCGCCCACTTGAGGCTTGGATCCTGCTCAATTTTGATCTTAAGTCCTAAAATGATGTAACACCCTAAATTTTGAGGGTTGAGTAAATACTCTCAACTCCCGAAATTTCGAGAATCACTTATGTTTTTCGAAAGCCGGTTTCTCAATTACTTCTACATTAGCCATTTAAACATGCATAGAATCATACTAAACAGTGTAACATACTCTGAAATAAACGCGATTAAATAGATAAGTAAATTAAAATACATGCAGTATGATTATCCAGAGTATGGGTCCATAGTTGGGTTTAATATACAATTTTAAAAAAGTAACAAAAATGTGGCAATATGGCGTCCGGCTAGCCCAAGCACTCAACCCTCCCTGTCGAGAAGTATGCAGCATACATCGGCCCGTCTGAAAGTTGAAAGTAGGAGAACTCCTCCTCTTCCATGTATGCCTAGTCCAATGCATTGGCCTCTGTAATCCTAGCATCTACATCAGCGTCCAGTAGGTGTTTTAAAATATCATCCCAGAGTGGGAGTGAGTGATCAACTCAGTGGCTCCATAAGGCATGGGTTACACATGTTATCAAATCTAATAGTATAGGAATGATAAAGCAATGCAAACAGTCACTTCCTAATTACTCTTATTAATGTGCATAATGGAGTTTATGAAATAATGTATGCACTTATAATCTAAAACTCCCTCAACATGTGACTCCAACCATCTTGTTTGCAATGACAACACTCCCTCAACACGCGACTTCAACTCTTGATTCACCACATCGTATTTTAGTATAATATGGTGAATGGTTATGTAAGCCGGGTGATTAATTTAGCCTATTCATCTAGCAATTTGGGGAAGCTAGGGCACCTCCCTTCTAGTCATCAGTCTCAATTAAATCACTAGGACCGGGTTGAGCGCAATAGTCCTACTTTTGTATTCTTGATCCGTCTAGGTTCGTCATTCCCAACTGAAATACATACAAAACACAAGTTGTCAAGGTAATGCTCACGGTTACTATGAGGAGTCTCGTTAGCCTAGCATAAGCTAAAAACACGAACACGATGTCCCATACTACCATGCTCAGCTCACAAGTCTTGAGGATCGTGGCGCGAGTAGTTAATAATAGACCTTTTGTTCACACCCCAAGTATAGAGTTGTGATGTAGTAATAATCTCAGTAAGACTGAGGTCAAATCCACAGGGACTGAACCTTGTACGTAATCTGAAAGTAACCAAAACTAGAACTAGAAGAAAATGTAATCTAAATCAGGGAGAATTAAAAAAATAATGGTGAACTAATTAACTAAATTTTATAAAATTCAAAGGTAAGAAACTAGGGTGTCAAGGATCCACTTATAGAGATCAGGGAGATCTATGCTTGATTCAAGAACACAAATGGAATTAGAGTCACATCTTCATCCAATTGGAAGATAATTCATTAAAATCTAAGTCTAAACTTTCTTTAATCTACTTTTCAATATATGAGAGGTATAAGAATTAGAATTGATTCCATCACAAAATCATGCCCATGAGACAAAGCAAACAACATAATTTAACCAATCCACAACCAATCTAAGGGAATTATGAACGTAAGGAAGGGTTCCATCATCCAACAATGTCCATGAGACGATGGTGAACAACAAGGTTCCCAGGTTCACAATCCTAATAATGAAAAGAACATGATCAAAGTTATTGTAGATCCATTGTAATTTAAAGTCACAATAAACCATCAAAAACTAAAAGGATTCCTTATAATAAAAGAGAATTCAATAAACAGGAATCAAAGCCATAAAAAGGATCCCATCACACTACAAGCTTCACCTCTTAGCCCTAGCTAAGAGGTTTATCCTGTCATTAACATGATGATGCTACAGACTCTTAAAAGAAAAACATAAACAAAGTAAACCAAAGAAGAAGGAAGATGGATGGCCGACCACAATCTCTCTCTCTCTCTCTCTCTCTTCTTTTTCCCCTCCTTACTCACGTCCCAGGATGAATGCCTTCTCTCTCTTCTCTTCTCCTTCATATAGACAACAGGAAGGCAGTGGAGAAGCTGGAGTCGACGTGTGTAACTCATGCACACTCACGCAACTTGCGCAGCGATAGCGGAAGATGCATTCTCTCGCGTTTGGAGGGAATTTTCGACCGGTGTACTTCCAAGAACTAATTTCAGCTTCATAGTTGGGGTAAAGACCCCCTTCCCAAGCTTTTGGACAGTTTAGATCAGTCATCTAACCGTGGTCTGGGCCATACAACTCCCTGGAAGTCCTGAATTTCACGGTTGTGCGTATCCTGTGAAATTCATTGCTCTGACGTGTTTGGTGGGCCCCACAGTGATGTTTTCGAAGAAAAATACCCCATTCATTGGATTCCTGGAAAAAAAATTGGTCAGAAAGGAATGGTTTTGGTTGAGTTTTGGTACGATCCACTGTATCAAATCACCCCACCATTCATCTTGCGTTTGATGATGATCTACGTGAATACGTGTGCGTGAGACCAAAGGGCCACCATGAATGGGGTCGCAGCCACCCCCAGGAGTGAATGAATGATTCAGATCGTCCAATGGGACGATCACGGAGTCCCATTGAACATGCCTAACGAGACAGCATCCGCTCGCCGGACGTTTGCGTGAGAGGAGTTGGGTCAGCCCGACTTTGATCGGGATGACCGACCGGTGTGGTGCGGGAGTGCATCACATGTGCACTCATACATTACATGTGGGGTCCACTGTGATGCTTGTAAGAAATCTACTCCCATTTAAGGGGTTGAGACCAAAATTGAAGTATATCCAGATATCAGGTGGGCCCTAGATCAGTATTTTATGGGCTGATCTGTCCATTGGGCCACTTCCACAAGGATCCAATGACTGAAATTTAACCTATACGGTTAATTTAGGGTCCTCAAGCTAAATATAAAGTTTCGAGCCAAATGGATGGTGGAAACCCTGTGATCTTCTATTCAAGATGACTTTCAGACCTCTTTATCGTTGATGACTTGATTTTTTCAGATCTTTGGCATGTAAATTCTTCGATCTCGATCCTCTAAGATTTGTCCCTTGCCTTAGTGACTCTTGAGCATCAAATCCATGCCTTTAGTACCCTTTTTCAGTCCAAGCTCTTAAATTCACCTTGCAATAAAAACATGATTAAAATAAGACATTAAACAGTATCATGTTCTTAAAATCATGTTATAACTGGGGTCTAATATGCAATATTTGACCCTCAACACCTTTACAAAGGGTAAGGGGGTGTCCTAGATTCAAGCAGTTGTGATTATACATGGTGAACATATATGGGGTTAGCGGGTTCTTTGAACATTTTCGGTTGATGTGGGCGAACATTGGCTAACTGACATGGAGTACATAAGCACCCTGCGTAGCCCATTCACTGCCAATCATTCGCGTTCAACTTGAATAAATTGAAATTTCCCAGGATGGCCAGCCTAATATAGTCAACCCATATCTGAAAATTTTCTGACTAACTTGACTACTTTTGTAGTCCTATTTTTCTTTTTAATCAAATCAGTTAGCATTTACAAATAAAAGGATTCACATTTAATAACTAAATTCAATAATGTACCCATTCAAACATTTCATCGAACACATAGGTATCACTATACTACACTTTGAAATCGACATGCTCCTAAGTTAGCATGCAAATATTACACTAGCAACCATGAATCAATAACTAAAATAGTAGCATTGATAAACTGTAACTTAAACACTTATGGTTAGCACATATTGCTAGTACATTTGACTCGGACTCGTTCCTAGGCTTACGTTTTGAAGGAGGGATCATCAACCACCTACTTGAGTACATGGGTTTGTTAGGGTTGGGAAAAACTCATTTGAAGGTCTACATCTATAAGGAAGGTTCGTAACTTTACCCTAAATCGTCACTGGAGGAGTTCCGATGGTGAGAATGGTAGTGGTTAAGCTCACAAGTCAACGGGAATAGGGGAAAGTCTCAACGGTCATCGATGCTCGATCGAGGTTGCTGTTATACAAATGTGTACAGAGAATTATCTTTACCCTATGTGCGAAGTTTGGCTATAAACCGACAGTCTAAAACTCTCAACTTTGTGAAAGAGCATGCAACTTAATTCACTTGAGTCTCAAGTTCTTTTCTAAGGTATTTGCACTTCTCATACACCCATCCTTTGGCTCAAGTTGAGCAGTTATAGACACTATCCAGGTTCAGATCTTGCGATGGATGTCGAGTCTAGTATGGCAGAGATTGCTCTATAGTTTTGAGGCTAGTAAACTCCCGATGTGCGGTCTAGGTCCCTTTGAGGTGTTTTAGGGCACTCCTAAGAGGGGTGGGCCTTTGAAATTTCTTTCGGGTCTCAGCTGGCATTGGAGCTAGTCGCACTTGTGATCATAGCCACTCATTATTCATTGAAATGGTCGTCTGATCTTAATTACTCTAACTTTAAGTAACAACATACACCTCGTTGCTACTAGCTAGTTGGGTATGACCCTAAGGTGGCTTCGCTCGTGGTTGAACTCGGGTTTCAGTACGGATTTTTCCAAGATGTTACAAATGATCTCACAAAATGGATGGACGGGGTAGATTTCTCACAAACATTAAGGTGGGCCCCACCTAAGTTTCCGGCATAAGAACTTCCTGCGAATGGCTTTTGGAGGAAATCGTAGTGTGCTGTCGACGACTTCAGCGGATAGCTCACTAATGAAGTGATATCACTAATTTTTTTTAGGCCCTCTATGATGTCTTGTATCCACACTGTCCATCCATTTTTAGAGATCATTTAAGTCATAAGCCAAAAAATGAGGTTTATCCAAAGCTCAAGTGGACCCGCCACATAAACCGGTGGGGATTGAACGCCAACCATTAAAAACTACTTGAGGGCCATAAAAGATTTCTATAAAGCTAAAATTTGTATTTTCCCTCTGTCCATGCCTTTGTGAACTTATGAATAGGTTGGATCTCAAATAAACATCATGGTGGGCCCTAGGAAAGTTTCAACGGTTGTCTCCACTGTCTTCTGTAATGGGTCCACTTGACTTTGGATCTATCTCATTTTTTAGGCTCATGCCCTAAAATGATCTCACCAAATGGATGGACGGTGTGGATACAACACATACAATCATGTGGCCCATGAAACTTTGAAGTCACTTCGTTAGAGAGATAGCTAATGAAGTCATCAGTAGCTAATCCATGTCCGATCTTACTATATGGTGTATTTTCATTTCTGTTAAGTGGGTTTCATGGATCAGTAATTAAGAGCCCTGGTGTTCTAAAATCTTACTTTTTATGGAAAAGATCTCAAAATCTTCTCGGCTGTGGGAGCACATCGACCAATCATTGGAATTATTTTGGTTGAATGTGAACCGTTGTTGTACTTCTCCCTATAACTATTAGGATTTGTGCTACAGAATCACACAAATATGGGTCTAGGATAGCAATCCAAAAGCACCAAGCAATCACAAGAGAACATAAAGATTTAACGTAGAAAACCCTTTCGAGAAAAAACCACCACACAAAGCGACAGATCTTCACTATGAAAATAGAAATTACAAAGCGAGAGGACTTATCCTATTCGAACAACCTCAAATCTTTCCCTTGTTACACCCTTTGATAACCCTAGAACCCTTTTATAAACCCTTGAAATATCTTTTGGAAGCCTTAAAATACCTAAGAATGGCCCTAGGGACTCTTATTTATAGATGGGGAAACCCTACTTATGCACCTCCCTAGAAACCGCCTCAAATTTACGCAGTCCGTGCGCAATCCACGTACCATCTGCGTAACCTTCGACTTATCGAGACATGTCTTCAACTGGTCAAAGGACCCCTTCGACTAGTCGAGCCTGACCCTTGATTGGTCGAGCGCCCCAGAAATCCCAAATACCTCATTGTTGGACTTCGATTCGAATGGTTTTCGACCAGTCGAAGTGACCTTTGACTAATCGAGCCAGTCCCTCGACTGGTCGAGCAGTGTGGACAGAAGATTTAAGACATCTTCTAACAAGAATCTCCATTATGTCTTCAATCTTCAATCATGTAGCTTTTTGACCTCTTCTCTTATCTCTGCATACCCTCATAGCTTCAATTAACTCATCTCGTGCATATACTATCCTTCTTTTACGCCATCGCCAAGCCTAAAGAAGTTGCACAGAACTTGAACTTCTCTGTAAGAACGACCTTAGTGAGCATGTTTATTGGATTCATGTTGATGTGAATCTTCTCCAGTGTTATGCCTCCTTCCTCAAGCACCTATAGGATAAAGTGATGATGAACATCAATGTGTTTAGTACGTGAGTGATAAACAGAATTTTTAGCCAAATTAATAGCGCACTCACTATCACAGTTAACCGGCACGACCTCCTGCTGAAGTCTCAACTGATTTATCATACCTTTTAACCAAACACCTTCCTTAAATGCTTCCATCACTGCCATATATTCTACTTCAGTCATGGAAAGAGCCACCACGAATTGAAGCTTTGACATCCAACTGATTGCTTCACTTGATAGTATAAACGAGTATCTTGAAGTAGACTTTCTGAAATCCACACTTCCTGCGTAGTCGCTGCGTAGTCGGAATCCACATACCTTACCAATTTTGTCCGTCTTCTCAAAAGTTAAGACGTAGTCTTTTGTACCTCAAATGTATCGAAGTAGTCATTTCACCGCTTCCCAATGTTACTTGTCGGGGTTTGACATGTATCTACTCACAACACCGACTACCTATGAAATGTTTGGTCTCGTACAGACCATGACATATATTAAACTGTCAACCGCATTTGAATAAGGTGCATGAGACTTAACCTACTTTTTCTCATTTGATTTAGGACATTGTTCTGAGGAAAGCTTGAATGAGCCACGTGGAGAACGCTCATTGGCTTTACCCAGTCCATCCCATATTTGATCAATACTTTTTCAATGTATTCTACTTATGATAACCAAAGTCTGCTCCTCTTCCTGTCTCTATGAATATGTATGCCGAGAACCTTTTTTGCAGCCCCCAGATCTTTCATATTAAATGTCTCGGATAACTGAGTCTTCAGTACATTGATTTTGGACATATCATGACGGCGATCAAGATATCATCAACATACAAGACTAGGATGATGAATTTGCCATCACTCAGTATCTTGTAATAGAAACAGTGGTCATATTCACTCCAAGTAAATTTCTGACTCACCATGAAATAATTAAATTTTTTACATTATTGCCTAGGCGACTATTCAGGACATACAATAACCTCATTAACCTACAAACTTTTTTCTCTGTCCCTTTAACTTCATAGCCCTCTGGTTGCTTCATGTAGATATGTTCTTTCAACTCTTTGTGCAGGAATGCAGTTTTGACATCCATCTATTCTAACTCGAGATCGTGTTGGGCAATTAGTGCCAACATAAATCTGATAAACACCTACTTAACCACCGGCGTGAATATCTCTATAAAGTCGATACCTTCTCTCTGAACATAAACCTTCGTTACCAATCTAGATTTGTATCTATCCTATTTTCTTTTGAATATCCACTTGCATCTGATCGTTTTTCGACCTACTGGAAGCTCTACCAGCTCCCATGTGTGATTTTTGTACAACAAGTCCATCTCATCATCAATAGTTGTCTTTCACTTTTCTGCATCAGGCTCACTAAGATCCTCTTGAATAGTAGACGGGTCTCTCTCATCTTAACAAGGGTATATGCAATATTAGAATCGTCCTTGTATCTTACTGGTAACCTACAATCATGCAGTGGTTTTCTTCTCACAAGTGACTACTCCACCTGATCATGTACCTCTGTCTATGCATTTGTCTCTACCTGAGTATCATCTGTGTCAATCTGGACGTCTACGATTAACCTTTCTGGTTCCTCTTTCTCCTCTTGATTATTCTTGCATAATGGAGAGCTTTCATCGAATCTGACAACATTGTTAGTGATGATCTTGCGTGTGACCTTATCAAATAACCTATAACCTTTCACACCAATATCATTGTTAACAAAAATATATTTTTTTGGCTTTATGGTCTAGCTTATCTCTCTCAACTGACAATACATGAGAGCAAGCCTCACAACCAAATATGCACAAATTTGAGTAGTCAATTTTATGATCACTCCATACTTCCTCTGAAATTTTATATTCAATTGTCGTAAAGGGAGACCGGTTCACTAAATAGCAAGCCGTGTTAACGGCCTCAGTCCATAAGTACTTGCCCTACGTAGCATTACTTAACATGCATCGAGACCTCTCCAAAAGAGTCCAATTCATTCGCTCAGCTACACCATTTTTGTTCAGGTGTGTGGCGCAGTGTTATACCTAATGATCCCTTCATCTTTACAATATTTATTAAATTCAGTAGAAGTGAATTCTTCACCATTGTCAGTCCTTAAAATCTTATTTTTTTACCTTATCTGTTTTTCCACCATTACCTTCCATTGTTTCAATATGATGAAAACTTTCAATTTACGTTTCATAAAGTAAACTCAAACTTTCGTGGAATAATCATTAATGAATGAAACAAACCATGATGACCCTCCAATGAAAACCTCTGACGATGGTCCTCATACATCAGAGTGCACATAATTAAGCACTCTCTTATATATATGTTTTCCAATTTTAAAGGATAATATAGATTGTTTACCATATATACAATGCTCACATACATCTAAATTAGAATTTTTAAAAGCTGAAATCAAATAACGATCAGATAGTACCTTCATGCCCCGCTCACTCATGTGGCCCAGACGAGCATGCCACATACGTAGAGATGTGAAATTTACAATAGTTGTTGTGGCTCCCGATCAACCTGTACAGGTTTCTATGTCTCTACACTCTCATAACCACGAATGTCCTTTTTAAAACTTTAAGAACACCATTAATACCAGTGAACTTACACCCTATAGCCTCGAATGCACTGAGAGAAATCAAACTTTTCTTCATATTAGGAATGTGCCTGACATCATTCAAGGTCCACTCGATCCCATCAAACATCTTGATGCTCACTGTACCAATAGTCACAACATTACAGGTGATGTCATGCACGCTCCATCCCATCAAACATCTTGATACTCACCGTACCAATAGCCAAAACATTGCAGGCATTATCATTTCCCATAAGAACCTGTCCACCATCACATTTTCTGTAACTGGTGAACCAATTTCAATGAGGAGTCATGTGATATCATACTCCTGTATGTAGGCTCCACTCATCTGTATGATTGTCGTGCACATGTCTGATCATGGACAGATAGAACTTCAACACCACTTGTCTCTTCATCCGATGTGACAACATTGGCCTCCTTGGAAGAAGCCGCTGTATTTTCTTTCTTCACTTTAGGATTGGTACAATCCGTCTTCATGTGTTCAGACATCCCACAGTTCCAGCATTTTAATTTTCTTTTACCTTTTTCCTTGGATTTGGATCTAGGTCTTAAAGATTCTGTACCTCGGTCAGAATTCCTGCCTCTCGTAATCAGTGCATCGGAAGATGTCCCTATGTCACCATTTAACTTTCCCATGGCCTTCCCTTGAAGGGCTGAGATAACAGCGTCGACACTCGGAGTTTTATTTATGGTGCACATTATGTCATTGAATGACTCATAAGATCCTAAAAGAGAATTCAGTAACATACATGTTTGTTCCTCATCTTTGATTACTTCTTCTATATCCAGTAATTTACAAACTAATTTATTAAAGTTGTTGATGTGGGCCTCAAATCTCCACCCTCTACTATCTTGAAGTTATACCACTACCACTTCAAGTGTAAGCAATTTTCAGAGGATTTTTTTGCATAAATATCCTCTAATTTCGTTCATAAACTAACTGTAGTTTTCTCCCTTAAAAAATTATAGAAAACTTCATCCATGAAACAAACGAATTGAGGATAAGGCCTTCTTATCAAGAGTATTTCATTCTTCATCAGTCATGATAGACTTTTCACATCAAGAGCACCATCATCGCCTTACTTGGTTAAGAAAATGATCATCTTCATCTTCCATAACTTAAAGTTATTTTTGTCCGAGTACTTCTCAATATCATACTTAGTACTTTCCATTGATACTAATTCTGCAGATTCAGATCTGTGCCTCAATGATTTCTCTGATACCGCTTGTTGGGATTTGTGTCACGGAATCACATAGATATGAATTTAAGATAACAATCCAAAAGCAACAAGCAATCATAAGAGAACACAAAGATTTAACGTGAAAAACCCTTTCAAGAAAAAAACTACGGCACAAAGCGACAGATCTTCACTATGAAAATAAAAATTACAAAGAGAGAGGACTTACCCAATTCGAACAACCTCAAATCTCTCCCTTGTTACACCCTTTGATAATCTTAGAACCCCTTTAGAAACCCTTGGAATACCTTTAGGAAGCCTTAGAATACCTGAGAATGGCCTTAGGGACTCCTATTTATAAATGAAAAAACCTCACTTACGCACCTCCCTAGAAACCACTTCAAATTTATGCAGTCCGCACGGAACCCACGCACCATCTACATAACCTTCGACTAGTCGAGACATGTCTTCGACTAGTCGAAGGACCCCTTCAACTAGTCTAGCGTTCAAAAAATCTCAAATACCTCGTTGCTGAACTTCGAGTTGAACAAGCTTCGACCAGTCGAAGTGACCTTCGACTAATCAAGCTAGTCCCTCGGCTGGTCGAGCAGCATAAATAAAAGATTTAATACAGCTTCTGACAACAATAACCATTTATTTGCATACCACAGGTTGAAGGGTTAATATTGTCCAATTGATGATTTTTTTTTGAGAAATATTCCAATAACAGTGTGAAGAAAATTATCTATGGTCCAGATTATCTAACCATTTGCCCACTTGTGAGAACTAAAACCTGCATGCTATAAAAAGACATGGTTTGCAAAGCACAGATGGCTCTTGAATAAAGTCGTCTGTGTTAGTTCCAGCTGTTTAAATAATAGCCAGGACTTTTCAAACACGACGGCCGTACAAATCACTGACCCGCTGTCATGGTGCATGACCAAGAAATTTTACTGCGAAAATGATAATTATCTGATTTTTTTTCCTTAGAATACTTGGACCAGTTACCATTTTATTTTTAGTCATCTCAATTTGATAGCTGTTAGTTGCTGGTTAGGATTTTTTTTTCATAGTGATTTTAGAAGAGATATCCCATTCATGAGTCACTATCATTTTTTTTATAATTGTGCATAACTAACAAAGGAGACTAGATCAACTGCATAGATAGTAAGACATATTAGTGTTTATGCCTTATCTGATTACCTCGAATTCAATGATTTAGATAATGTCATGTGGCAATAAAATCTTAAGAAAAGATAGAAGATTTTTTCAGTTGCTCATATGCTGGATGGGATCATAATTTATAAAGTCATGAGTATGTAACTCAAAAAGGATAAGTCTAGGTGATTACACCAAGACCTCACATGTTGTTGGCTTCACTAGCTAACCACCACCGTGGCCTCATGATCAAAATTGGATATTGGCTGATATGCAATCATACCAAATGACGAGCTCGATCGATGCACCATGGCCTATCACATGGTCTTTATAGTAAAAATTATTTGAGGCCTAAAATCACGACACATTATTCAAGTCCGTGCAAAGAAATGGATAACTATTACCAATACATGGCAATGTAAGAGAAACTCTTGTCCATGTAATGGAGATAAAACGAGTGTACAATCAATAACTAACACACAATGAACAAGCAACTGGCACCGTTTGATAGGCTACAATCATCTTTAGATCCATATGGTTATCTTTACATTAGTAAATAACATAATTGGCTAAGAAGACCGTTCATACAATTGTCTTAGAATTATAAGACAGGAAGAAGGTTGGAGAGCTTTAGGCCATCACCAACCAAATATATATCAAATCAAGTTTATATAAAACAATGCTACTTATCTTTTATTTTATTTTAGAATAGGACAACCTTTTTTTGTTGCTACATTGGACTACCTTTAGTATAAGAGTAGTATAATCTCATCCGTCTATGCTATTACGCTGGACCAAGTTAAACTATGAGTAGTGTAATTTCTTTCCATCTATGCCTGAGCATTGGAGTGTATGGAAGATATTTTTCTTTTCTTTTTAGTAGTGCAATTCTCTTTGTCTACACCTAAGTTGCTGGATCAAGAAAGATCTAATTAATTAGGTCACACTATCTACACCACAAACACTAAATCAATTAATGCAATTGAGTTTTTTTAACTATCACATTGTACAAATCAAATTATCTCTGCTACTGCGATTTAAAAAAATAAAAATAAAAAAATCATTTTAATTGAAAGGTTAAAGAAAAAAGCTCATTAGAAGGGAGAACCCTTCCTTTCATAAATTGTATGAATTGCAAGTGGTTGAATGAATGATCGAATTGCTTTAGTTCTTTGTTACAGACGATGCCCATCATCTGTGTCTATTTTGACTGATGAGGTTATAGGCGCATGGTTCCGATGAAGGTGTACAAGGCTTTGGTACATCCGACACAATACACATGTACCACCAGCCAAATTTTGAGCCAAACGGAGTGCAATGTGGAGCAGGAGAGAAAATGCACAGCAAGTCTAACAAGTTTCTATAGAAAGTTGTCATGTGCGTCCACACGCACACAAGTGTGTGGATTTCATAAAATCCTTTAGAAAGCATAAAGGACCAGTTGCCCGAAATTTGAATGAGTCAGTGGATCTGGCTAGTAAATTCCTAAATTAGCCTGAAAATATAAAGAAAAGTTCTTATTTTCTTTTCTTTTTTTTAGACACACGCACACCCACCCACACCTAATGGGCACTCGAGCCTTGTCTCGGTGTTGAGACTTGTTTCATTGAAACAGTGTCCGTCTACCGCTGAGCCATAGAGCTGGACCCAAAAATGCTCTAGTGCCTTGAGAATGGTATGAAATTATAGTGCTCCTAGTTGCAATGGGACACTTGGACAGTCTAATTCATTGATCTACACTGTTTAGTAGGTCCAGCTAGCGCATATTTCATCGGCTATCATTAAAACGTCACACAGTTTTGAAAATACTAACCATTTAATCAATGGTATTTAATATGGGCAGTCTAGATCATTTACGAAAAAAAAAAAAGGTTCAATCAGCAATTTGATCCATCTAACTAATATAGGTTCTATCCTAGATTGCTTATGATTTTGAAAAATCAACTTTGTTAGGTGATTATAACAATCCCATCCAAAAAGGATGCCAGTACAAATTAAGACCAGATCAAGGTTGGAGTAGATCAAATGAAATGAAAGGTTTACTCTAAGCTCTTCAGATTCCACCATGTTGTATGTTTAACATTCAATCCATTCATCATATGCTAATCTATATATTCACCGTTCCTGCAAAAGATCATCCCAATAAAACATTGAGATGGGCCACACCATTGGTAACAATGCAAATACATCTTCTAAGTTTGTCAGGTGTAGACCGCCTGAGTTGTGGATCAGGACTCATCTATTTTGTCTTTTATCTTGGTGAGTGAAGTTTGATTAATGGTTGCGAAGAAATATTCACAATATGGTGTGGCCCAAAACAAACTAAACTTTTGCTTCCCATCCCATTGTTTCTCCTAGTGTGGCGCCTCACATGAGTTATGTATGCAGTGTGGCCCACGAGTTATGGATCCAAATGACATTTCTCATGGTCTATAATTAATGAACTCACGAGATGGATAAAGTGGATGTCACAAAATCATCATGATAATTTCTCATAATTTTATCATTGTTAAACATCCCACTTATATAAAAGATGAAAGAGAAAGAAAGCAATTTTAATGGTCCAATCCACACAAACACAAAGCTCAATTTCCAAGTCATTGTGTTAAATAATCATGTCACAAACCAAGCTTTGTAGCTGAGTTTCGAGGTGATTCGACTGAGGATCTTAGTAGACCTCGAGTGAAAATTTTCAATTCTTGAGTTTTTAAACACCACTAATGCATACAAACATCCATGTTCTTCAAACTTCCTTTCATTATTTATAAAAAATCAAAGCCATTGATATGTTTACACTCCCCATCTTTATATTTAGACAGTGAAATAAATATATACAAGTGATAGAAGATTGTCATGTTACAAAGGCATTAAGCTTATATCACAACTCGAGATCTCTACTACGTATATCATCTTGCTGTGGCCTACATTCAAAGTGTATGTTGATAGGAGCTGTCTATGCTGTGGGCATCATCAACAGAAATATATACCAAAAGCAATGTGAGCCATACGTGATTTGATGGCCATCTTACATTAGCAATTTCGAATAAACCGACTTAGATTAATCATTGAATATAAAGTGTATGAGCATTAACGAAAGATTTCAAGGGTCGAGAGTTTTAGAACTTTTACCTTATCTTTTTGGAGAGTCATGTTCCTCATTATCTTATAGGAGAAATAATTTTAGATAGTATTATTTGCTATTTAAATTGTTCAAATTCACATTTCATATGTTCATATCAAATATGTTATTTTTTTAATTTTTTTTTTCAAAAATATTAAATTTATATGAAAATTATAAACTGTCAAATAAATAATGAAAGATCCACAAAACGAGATTTAAAGTGTACAAGGGATACTTGTGGGTTTTCCAATCTGTTTTTCTGTTTTACCATAACCTCTACTAAAAATAGCAGAACTACAGTTCTTACAATCAGGCCTCCTTTTCTGACTTCCAGGCACAGCACATGCAGAGACAGGAGAAAACGTCCTGTCTTTTTTTGTACACACGTGACCTACGTCATGAATTGACGGGCCTGATCGTTTTGGCCAGGTAATCCGCATATTTCAGCTGTACATTATCTTCATACGGGCAACCTTATGTTGGAAACCATATGAAATCGAAGTGGGGCCCACCTTGTGGATGGCTCAAATCTTATGTGCACGCGTCTATACGTCCAAGTGCATTTGAACACTGCCATGACGGATGAGAGGAAAAGTCAAGTCGAACTCTTATCTTTCCCAACTTTACCATCATTTTAGATGGAAGGATGTTCACGGTTGCCCCACCGTCAACTAAGACTCTTGTAACTGGACACCATCTAAATGGGTTGATATATATAATGGTTTCATATGTTGGGTCATAGCAATGACATATAGGTTTCTCTATGACCACTTTCTCAAATGATGTTATTGGTTGAACGGTGAAGGCGGAGATATTTTTTTTACTACCTCCTCTAGGTAGAAGAAACAATGTTGTATTATTACCAGAGGACCAAGTTCCTCCACGTCTCCTTACCATCTCGTTAGGCCGAGATGGTCTGGGTTAAAAACCTGATGGAAGTGTGATCACCATATTACAATCCACCACAATTGATGGTGACGATCTAAGCATTAGTATTCCTATAGGACCAAGTTCCAAAATGACGACATGATGAATTATTAGGTTGCAGTGATGCTTAGGTTACTTACAATGTTGGAAAAGTCGGTTAACCGCTCGAACTAAGGGGTGGCCCGAGTTAGGTCGTCCACCATAGGCTTGTTTGATCGACTTCGGGTTAAACACAGATAACTGACAGTAGCTAGACTACACGGGATACTTGCACCCAATGTCAGTTGTGTCGGAATTCTCCAAGTCAATCGAACTAGCTCAATAGTCGACTGACCATGTGTGTTCACAATGTATGATAATGACAAATAGAATTTAGGATACCCACATTCCCATTAGATAAGTCTACTTATAACTATTAGTGATACAATCCACAAGACTCATGGACCGGGCATGGTAGTATGGGATACCGTGTTCGAATTGTCGAAGTACGCTTGGGTGACAGACCTGTTGAGGGTCAAATATTACATATCAGACCCCATTTATTTCCTAGATTTACGAACATGATACCATTTAATGCCCTATTTTAATCGTGTTTGTGTTGCAAGGTGGATTTACGGACGTGGACTGAAAAAGGTGCTAAAAGTATGGAATTAGCTCTCTGATAAGACCAAGTCAAGGGACGGACTCCAAGGGACCAAGATCGACGAAATTACACGACAAAGATCTGAGAAAATCGGAAAATTGAAGCTCAAGTAGCCTGAAAATCATCCAAAATGCAAGATCACGGGGTTCCTACCATCTGTTCGACTTGAAACTTCATATATGGCCTGGGGACCATAAATTAACCGTACACGTCAATTTTCACCCATTGGAACCCTATAGAAGTGGCCAAACAGACAAATCAACTCATGAATCTGTGATTTGGGGCCCACCTGAGACTTAGATACGCTTCGAAATTGGTATTGAAAGCTTAAATTATATGACAGAATGAATGGTCGGATCGAATTTCTCAAGAACATCGTAGTAGACACCACATGAGGGTAGACGTGCATGTAGTGCATGCCCACGTGAATTGCACCGAATCGTGCAGTCCAGTCAAACAAACAGAAGACTGCGTCTTCTGTAAAAATTTAAAAAAATGGACAGCGTATTCACACTGTCCGTCCGTTTTTCAGTTGTGGGGCCCACCCATCATCCAAATGGATGATCCGAACCGTCCATGTGATTTAGAAGGGGGCCACGCCCCTTCCCAAGCTTTTCTTTAGGCCCCATGCACATGAAACAAAGTGTGTTACTGTACTGCATCTAATGGACGGTAGAAAAGAAAATTATTTGCGCAGATCATTACAAGCCACAAGAAGTCACACTCAGTTGAACTTTCTAACTCTTGGGATTGCTTGACACACTTTGTAGTTTCAAACGATCCCATGTTAAGAGACAAAGCGGATGCCTTGCGAGACAACATCTCGATAGTCATCATTGATCGAGAGAACTCTTATTCCGAAATTCTCTCTTCTCCTAATCTTAAACGTCTACTAGTAAAGGAAGAGGAGTTGAAAATTGAACTGAAGTTTGGAACTTCGGAATGCATTGAGACTACATCACTTCTTAAGAAGTTTTTTAAAATTTATCTACTTGTAGTCTCTGATTCACCATGTGATACTAACGTTAAAACTCCTTCTGTCATACGTGAATCGTATATATTATGGATACCTCAAGCAATTCAATGGAAGATTTTCTATGAGGTACATAAGTCTCTCTGGAAAGTCATGCTCCAGGGCGCCCAAGCCTATTGCAAAAAGGGCTTTTGGATGATCCTGTTGAGGAACTTATGAAGATATTGGACGGAAGGGGAACCTTGCGGCATGATCAATTCAATGTTTGTGGGTAACATTACTGCAAACCCTCACGAGACTACAACTCGTCCACTAGGGGTAACCTAGGGGTTTAAAGGCTTATTGCATACGCTAAATGTAATCGAGAGCACCTGCGAAAGTGGTATAGGTAGGATTTTATTTTTGTTATTTTTGTTTTACTTTTTCTCTCGTACTAACTTGCTTGCTCCCAGCGATCTCTTGAAAAATCTCTCTTGATTTTTTATCCAGGTACTATCCTCCCATCACTTCTCATTTACTTTCGTTGTCCCATGTGCATTGCATGTTTATATCTTTTACATTGAGGACAATGTAGATTTTTGGTTGGGGGTAAGAGATTAGGTTTTCTAATCAGTATTTTCTTGGTCTTGAGCAAAAATTGTGAAAATTTTTAAAATTTTTCTGGCAATTCTTGTGAATTTAATGTGATTTTGACATCTATCTTTAATTTAGAATTACGAGATACGTAATGTTGATAATTTATAACTCTTGGATTTAGCTACTTGATAGATTCCACAGTTGAGTTCGAATTATCAATCCATGATTAGAGGTTTTAAACATTGATTGAATCATGATTTCAGGACACGTCTCGCTTACACATTAAGATTTTAGTTCCATATCGAAGGATTAACTTGATAATCACTGAGCATGAAAGGAACCAGCCTGAAATATCTTGCCATCAGGGTATAAAAATTGAAAAGGTTGGGCAATTAATCTTCACCATGGGTTTGCTGCCTATAGGTGTGGATTCGATTCCCCACGGTTAACAGTTAGAAAGACTTGGGCGACTAGTTTCACCTTAGGTTTGCTCCCTATAGGTGAAAATTTGATTCCCCTCTTAACATTCTTTTAATGAAAAAATAAAATAAATTAAAATAAAGACTGAAAAAATGGAAGAATGACTCATGAGGCAAGTTTCGGTGTAGGTTTAGGTTGTCAGACATTCTTTTAGTTGTTACCAATGATATCATAAAATAGAGAAGTGAAGCTGAATGTGATAAGTTGAGATTACACTATACACTCATGGATCTTAATGTTTATAAATTGTCTGATTTATGGATTAATACTTTGAACTTGATTATGAGTTTACCATATGCCTGAGTCCAGCAGAAGAAATGCCCAACATTCATGAGTTTTAGAATTCTAGTATCCGAATTATTTTTCATAAATCACGCGAGTTCATAGGAATCGTCTTCTAATTCTCAACTAATTTTTCGCATACTTTGCTCGGGACTAGCAAGATGCTGGTTGGAGGTTGTGTTGAGGGTCAAATATTGCATATCAGACCCCATTTATTTCCTAGATTTATGAACATGATACCATTTAATGCCCTATTTTAATCGTGTTTGTGTTGCAAGGTGGATTTACGAACGTGGACTGAAAAATGTGCTAAAAGTATGGAATTAGCGCTCTGATAACACCAAGTCAAGGGACGGACTCCAGGGGACCAAGATCAACGAAATTACACGACAAAGATCTGAGAAAACCGGAAAACTGAAGCTCAAGTAGCCTGAAAATTATCCAAAATGCAAGATCACGGGGTTCCTACCATCAGTTCGACTTGAAACTTCATACATGGCCTGGGGACCATAAATTAACCGTACACGTCAATTTTCACCCATTGGAACCCTGTAGAAGTGGCCAAACAGACAAATTAGCTCATGAATCTGTGATTTGGGGCCCACCTGAGACTTGGATACGCTTCAAAATTAGTATTGATGGCTTAAATTATATGACAGAATGAATGGTCGGATCGAATTTCTCAAGAACATCGTAGTGGACACCACATGAGGGTAGACGTGCATGTAGTGCACGCCCACGTGAATTGCACCGAATCGAACAATCCAGTCAAACAAACAGAAGACCGCGTCTTCTGTAAAAATTCAAAAAAACGGACAGCGTATTCACTCTGTCCGTCCATTTTTCAATTGTGGGGCCCACCCATCATCCAAATGGATGATCCAAACCGTCCATGTGATTTAGAAGAGGGTCACGCCCCTTTCCAAGCTTTTCTTTAGGCCCCATGCACATGAAAGAAAGTGTGTTACTGTACTGCATCTAATGGACGGTAGAAAAGAAAATTCTTGTGGGCCACACCAAATAAAACTCAAATTCCCTTTCCTTGAGGACAGCATGGATTCTACATGATACATCATCCTAGGGCCCACCGATCATCGCAAGCGGCGTCCGAAGGCTCTGTTACGCAACAGAGCCTGCGGCCTCCACTTGTGGGCCATCATCACGATTCGAAAGTCCGATCTGGACCGTCTGTTAAAAGTCCACCGACCTTCCTATCCTTGCCTAGGTGTTAGTTTGATCCCATTCAAGTCGGCGAAAGATCCTAGCCATTGAACATAAGATGGACGGTCGTATGAAAAACTCTGTGGGCCACAACGAACTCAATATAAACTGACCATTCTTGATCGATTTTGTGAGATTAATCCAATGATCGGAATGGATTTCATGAACGGATTTGATCTTGGGCCCCACCATTCACCAGCGCAAACAGAGTTTACGTAAACTCTATTTCGAGATTTTCCTGACAATCTAGGTGGGCCACCACAGCTCTCTGATGAGATAATCTGGACCGTCCATTGTTTAGGATGTCCAAAAACGTCCCAAGTGAAGTGAGTTTTTTAGATGAGGAAATGGCAAGTAGAGGGCGTTGTCTTCTTGACGGCATAACAAAACTTCGCAGAGGAGTCCGCCTTGGGTTTCACTTCAGCTGCGTAGGCAGCCACCGACATCATGCAGCCACCGCCTCCATCAGGGTATAAAAGAAAGATGGAAGAGGGAACCTGACGTTGGACGTGGAGAGTGGGAGAAGAAAGAGGGATTAGAGAAGTTTTCTTTTCTTGTTTATTTATTTTTTCTGACTGTGGAGAGATCTAGTCCATCCATGTCGAGCTAAACCTCTTAGCTAGGGCTAAGAGGTAAAGCTTGTAGTGAGATGGAAGATTTTATGATTTTAATTTAATTTTAATGTATGAATTGTAGTTGATTTTAGTTTGATTAGTATGGAAATATTTTTTGTCTTTAATGGTCTGTTGTGACTGAAATTACAGTGAGTCTGCGATGGCTTTGAGTATTTCTATGTCCTTTTCATGTTTATGATGTTAGGAAGCCCTGTTGTTCACCATAGTCTCCTAGGCATGGTTGGATGTCGGTACCCTTCCTAACCTTCATACATGTGATTGCTTGGTAATTAGTTTAATTCTGTTGTTTGTCATAGTCTCCTGGGCATGGTTTGGTGATGGAATCCATTCTAATTCAGATACCTTTCATCTCTTGAAAACTAGATCAATGACAGTTTAGTAAATTCCATGATTCATGAAACAGGCATAAGATCTCCCTGATCTTTACAAGTGGATCCTCTGAATCCCTAGTTTCCTTTCCTTTGAAGTTCTCAAGTTTTAGATAATTAATTCACAATTATTTCCTCAATTCCATTCAGTTTAAATTTCATCTTATCCTAGTTCTAGTTCTAGTTAGTCTTAGATAACGTACAGTTTCAGTCCCTTGGGATTCGACCTCGGTCTTACCAAGTTATTACTACATCACAACCCTGCACTTGGGGAGTGAACAGGACCTCACCGTAGTGACCAATGAACAATCGAGAAGGCTATGAGCCTGGTAAATCAAACTGTAATGATGTTACGACCGCTCCACATTTGTGTTTGGGTGACAACTCTTATATCATTTATTAGCGCCCTCCACTCGTCGATGAGCCACCTAACCTTGTGCGTCTGGACTGTGTCATCCGGGTCCATAGTGATCGATCGGACCAATGTTAGTCTTACTTTGATTGGGGAGTTATCGTCTGGGTGCTAAAGTCGAATATGACTCAAGGGACACAGGTCAGGACTCACTTTGGTCGCCTCAAGCCTAATAATTCAATTAAGACCATGATAAAATAAGGGTACCTTATCTTCCCCAATATGCTAGATGAATGAAAGCTAATAACTAATCAACTAACATATGCATTCACCGCATTACATTATATAAGACTTGCAATTTGATGTTGGGCTACCTATGAGGAGGTGTTGACATATGTGAAATAGGGGTTGAAGTCGCTTGGGAGGGAGTATTATTCGAAAAGAGCATGCATCATGTCATATCTTCATATGCACATTTAACTAGAGTATTTAAGAATTGTTTAATTTCTTATTTTATCATTACTTGCGCTGATTGGATTGATACCATGTGTAACTTATAGCTAATGGAACCACTGAGTTAGCTACTCACTCTCACCTGGGATGATGTTTTAAAATATCAACTAGGCATATCATTGATGCAGGTACTAGTGAGACCTCAGACGGGTAGGTTTATATCGGCTTGTGCTACCTTCGTTATGTTTCAGAGAATTGGACGTAAACTGAAAGCTTTACACTTTAACCGTCTTGGGTATGTATATTGTGACTTATATAATTTTCATTTTGGGCGATCACCACTATTGGAATTGTATTTTTGACTGTTAGCCCTATATTTTTGAATCTTTCGTTTTCTTTACCTCGCTTTGAATTCTCTAAGTAAATTGTGTTACTCTGATTATCCGTGTGTTATGAATGTGAATTTGAATGAGGTCACATGTACATTCTCATTAGGTTAATATCCAGGAACTTAGGATTGGGGCCTCTATACTTGGGTGCTGATTTTTGAAGCGTTACATGCTTTGAGAACAGTATAAATTATGGTAATCCTAATTGCAAAGGGACACTTGGATGGTCTAATTCATTAATCTACACTATTCATTAGGTCCAATGCACATTTCATTGACTATCATTGAAACGTCACACTGATTTGAAAATATTAATCACTTAATCAATAGTATATAATATGGACCATCAAGATCATTTACACAAAAATAAGTCCAATCAGCAATTTAATCCAACTATCTATTAGGGTCCACCCTAGATTGC
Source organism: Magnolia kwangsiensis (assembly GCA_037074715.1). Taxonomy (NCBI): domain Eukaryota; kingdom Viridiplantae; phylum Streptophyta; class Magnoliopsida; order Magnoliales; family Magnoliaceae; genus Magnolia; species Magnolia kwangsiensis. The sequence goes on along the minus strand of CM073576.1, from coordinate 132,511,030 downwards.
TTATGATTTTGAAAAATCAATTTTGTTAGGTGAGAATAACAATCCCATATGTTCACCGTTCATGCAAAAGATCACCCCAATAAAACATTGAGATGCGCCACAGCATTGGTAACTATGTGTAGCACACCTGAGTTGTGGATCTAGAGGATTTTTCTATTTTGTCTTTTATCTTGGTAAGTGAAGTCCAATGAATGGTTGCGATGAAATATTCACAATATGGTGTGGTCCAACCCAAACCAAAGCTTAGCATCCCATCCCATTGTTTCCTGTAGTGTAGCCCACGTGAGTTATATATGCAGTGTGGCCCACGTGAGTTATGGATCCAAATGACATTTCTCATGGCTTATAATTAATGAGCCCACAAGATGAATGGACTAGATGTCACAAAATCATCATAGTAATTTCACATAATTTTATTATTTTTAAAGGTCTGACTTGTGTAAAAGATAAGAAAAGGCAATTTTGATGGTCCAATTCACACACAACTCAGTTTCCAAGTCATTGTGTTAAATAATCATGCCACAAATCAATCTTTGTAGCTGATTTTCGAGGTGATTCAACTAAGGTTTTTAGTAGAACTTGAGTGAAATTGTTCAATTCTTGAGTTTTTAAACACTAATGAATTCAACCATCCATCTTCTTCAAACTTCCTCTCATTATTTATTAAAAAAATCAAAGCCGTTGATATTTTTACACTCCCATCTTTATATTTAGACAGTGAAGTATGTACAAGTGGTAGAAGATTATCATGTTACAAAGGCATTAAGCTTATATCAGGACTCAGAGATCTCTACCAACATATATCATCTTGGTGTTGCTTACATGCAAAGTGTATGTTGAAAGGAGTTATATCTGTTGTGGGCATCATCAACAGAAATATATACCAAAAGGAATATGAACCATACATGATTTATCTTACATTAGCAATTCGGATTAAATAGACACTACAAAATCGTCATTTAGGAACAGTTTTAAATGCTTCCGGAACGGTTTAAAACCGTTCCTAAATTTTAAACCGTTCACAACCGTTTCGGGTACTATCAAATTTTAGAAATGAAATTTTAGGAACGGTTTTTAACCGTTCCTAAGGTTGCAAACAGCCATTTACAGTATGTGAGGAACAAAATTTTAGAAACAGTTTTAAACCATTTTTAATGTTGCCAACAGTTTAAATTTTAGGAATGGTTCTTAATACTACCTTATTTTAGGAACGGTATTTTTCATTATTTAGAAATGGTCAATAAAAGTCATACATCTGCTTTTATATTTAAAACCCAAAGAATACTTAGTACAGTTAAAATTTAATATTAACCAAATATAGTACGACTTTATAATAAAAATTATATATATTTATAACAATAAATTTACAATGGTCCATCCTTTGAAAACATAATATCCAATATGGAGGCAATAATCTCTTTAATGACCTTGAACTAGGAGCCTCTTGCTCCTCAAACCTGTAAATGAATAGAAATCATTAACTAATGCTTTATGAGATTGGGAAGTACGATCGTTGAACAAGTAGCTTATGAGAATAGACCATGAAATCCTAACCCTATGAGCACCTTTAGTAGTATTATACCAATGCACACATTATTGCATCCACACCCAGCACCAATGCAATTGTTTGAGTCCAAGTTATAAAGGAATGAATACAAAAAATTCAGTTGCAGTTGAGCACTTGAGCATGAACCGAACCATCTAGCCAAATCAATTTTCAAAGTTAAATCATTTGATTTAGCATGTGAATTTCACAATCAATTTGAGACGCCTTGTATTAACTTGAGAGATGTAATACAAAAGATAACGCCAATGAGTGAACATACTGCCACCACAACAGGGATGCATATCACTTTCCCTTCACCATTTTTAAAGAAAACCAATTGAGCCGCAATAACAGAAAAACAAGAACATGAGTAAACAATAGGAAAAACTAGTAATCCAGAAATATTTCAATTTTGATATGAAGCATATGAATGCACAAGATTTGTATCGGCTTCTTGCAATAGCATCATCCAAAGCCAAATATAAACAATAAATAATGAAGATAGAAGACATTTCAGAAGCCATTATGTATCAATCCAAGTGTAAAATATGGATCTAAACTCAAAAGATACAAAATTATATACAGTTTTTTAAGGACAGCTAGAAACCATGTAAAGTCTTTTAAGTAGTGGTAGCATGTTTGGCATGAATTGAATAGTTTACTGCTCACTCCATTGACATGAACTACTCTAGCAATGTTTGATATAACATTGAAAAGCAGATGTACTGATTGAAGAAGAAAAAAGAATTGAAATAAACCTCTGTGCTAACTGGAAATGGAACATGCCATAAATCTTCCTGCAAAATAGAAACAATCATTTTTAAACAACAAAAAGAAAAAGAAAAAATAGCATATAGTTGTTAGAGGACATGTAATGCCTATACAAGTTGAAGACAACTAGGTTACTAGTAGAATAAGCATTCTCCACTACAAGAAGGAAATTCATAAAATACTTTGGTAGATATATAATTACATATGGGGAAGCTAGCCTCAGCACAATGTACCAATTTCCTTATCTGACACTGCACTGAACTGGACATAGGTGCAATTGTCCATGACCAAGTCCATCCATCTAGTGGGTTTCACATATCAGATTATGAGATAAGGTGACGTTCTAATGTAAGGTACAAAACAATATTGGCAATAGACTACATTGAAATTCAAGAGATCCGCCAATTGGATTGGCGAGACTGTCCAATCCGTGCAATTTGAAGATAGTGGGGCATCCATGACAGATCTATTCAAAGTGGGTTTAGATGGAATGATGACACAGTGTATCATTATAGAGCTGGTTGTTTGGGATAAGTACATTGAGGTAGGCTATACGAAACTGTTTTTGCACAATACAATAAGCATTTTAGCTTGCAAGTATTATGAACATGATATATATTAATCTTTAAGGTGGCACTCTTATCAAGTAAGCCACATATATTTGACATATATTTGTTGAATCTAGGCTGTTGGACTTCTCTTTATTGTTATTTTTTCTCGTCCAAGTTTGATATGGATCGGCGAACCAACATTATTTTCAGAAAATGCATCTTAATAGTGGAGCTCAATTAATGGCCAAGCCATGCTCAGGCCAAAGATGAATGGCCCAGCCTAGCCAATTGGCCTGATCTAATCTCTAAGTGGGCCATGGTTATAGGAAAGAAAAGAATGCATGGTTTAAAGACCTTTGTTAGCAGCTCCCCTTCAATCCAGGTGAGCTAGACTACCATAGGTTTCAATGTTGTAATGCAGATTTTCTACCATTGAACTACATGCTCAAATCCAAACTCATACCCAAGTTCAGAAAAGATACTTGAAACTGAAGTTTATGCAAAATACTAGAGTTGACGCAAAGGAACAATCAAAGAAAAAAGAATATTTTGCATGGAAAAAAAATATCCATGTAAGAAATACGATTGTATGTTAGGTGGGATGGTCATCATACAATGTAAAAACACGAATGTCCCTGAACACAAAGTTTAAATGATTAGAACTATGGCCTTTCCAAGAAAAAAAATTCTGAATATACATGGGAGTTTCTATTGCATGATGTCTTTAAAAAATGAACATGCTCCTAATATACATGGGAGGCTCCCTGGTACATAAGTATCAATTCAAGTCAAGCTGCTCAATTAAAAAGAAACAGATTGGTGAACTACAATATACCTACTGAAAGCATGGAGTAAATGTTGGTGCATGCTGACTTGCTGAATGCTAAAAGCTAAAAGAAAATTGTAAAAATCGCTTCCAACCTGAGAAGTTTTTAACTACTTTTGTGCTATGTAAATAAATTTTTTTGGATAAAAGCTGGACAATGAAATTGGCAGCCTTCCAGTGAATTGGTTTATAGCTACAGAAATCTGTTGCAGGTGTGGAAACACAAGGCCTAGGTTGGGGGGAATGCTTCCATGTATTTAAACCAAATCCCTCTCCATTCCAAAATCATGATTTTGGTGGTGACATGAATCAAAATGCTACTGCAACACAACAAAAACCTGTGCAAGTGCATCAGCCATATAGAAATGTGCCCTAAACGAAGAAGAATCAATAGCTTGAGCTCTGTTGCAATCTCTAATAGCCATATGAACATCATTTTTCCACTTCCTCTGGAAAGAATGATCAAATTTAGTAAACATTGAACGTATTGGGTTTTTACAATTAGCAACTTGGGTTTCTAACGAACCTTGAGAAACAATGCTGCTCGAGTACATAAGCAGTCATGCTTAAGTTTGGTTCCAATTTCTGGACCATTTCTATCAAGTACTGCACTACATGCTTCAATTCCATATGATCAATTCCATATGAGTAGTTTGGCCCTTCCAAGGATTTTTCAGCAGCTTGAACCAATTCATAGCTCTTCCTAAGCTGGGGAAAAAAAACATATTAGTGAAAATACTTTGTCGATAGACAAATTATAGCCAGCTGAAGTTGCTAATTAGATTTAAATTCAGGACAACACAAAATGCAGACCCGAAGTAAGACTGTCGTGGGGAGCACCAGTTGGAAAAAGAATGGGTTATGATGGGCTTGGTTCTGCTCCACTGAGGAGAGGATCAAGATCCATTTGCTTCGCAACATCACCTGCTTTGTATCTCATGCTACTCTCACCACCTGCAAGTTTCAAAGACAAGGTTCAGATAACCAGTGAATAAGCAAGCAGATAAAATGGTAGCTGAACAAATGAAACAGTATTCTAATCCATTTAACTATCCATAGTTACAGAAATCAACACACACTACCAACGCCATCTAAACACCTTTAATATCCTCCATCCATCAAGATCCTGGCATCAAGTGGTAGCTGCAAGGATGATGGACAGTTTGCTTGTCAGTTGGGCCATAACTCATTTGCAAGGCCTGCTTTGACTCCCAAAGGATAGTTCAGACCCATTATCTACTCACAAAATCAGCAAGAACAAAAACATGATCACAATCCCAAGCTTGATACTCTGGCAAGAACATGGTGGATGATGCATAGGCACCTAGAAATTGCATTGTTGGCAAACAACTAAGTCAGCTAAATGATTAGGAAATACATATAACAGATGATTAGGAAATACATAGAACATGGTTTCTTCCTTCTTTTTTAACAGATCTGATCTAAAAGCTTAGAATGACAACAATCCGAGCTAAAGATATGATGACGCTGGAGCAGATTTTTCAATCCTTTGAGCTCTTTACAATGAGAGATTTTTTAGGAAAGCCCTAATCCATTTATCTACAGATCTAGATAACAGGGAAACTCAAAATTTTGGGCAAAAAAAAAAAAACAATAGATCTTGTTTCAGTACTAAGATCTGAACCTATTTCACCTAAAATCCTTATCTGGTTATAGATTTACAGGAAACGGAACCAAATTCCAGTATTATATCCTCTGGTAATCTGTGGATTTGCAGATCTAGGGCTTATGAAGACCTGAAGATCAGAAAATGAGCTACGATTCAGAGATTTGAGATTGAATTGTGATTAATAAAACGAGATCCGAACCTTCACTAACCTTATTATCAATTTCCACAGTTGATTCAAACAGAAACACTAAAATTTCAACGATTTGCAGATCTGGAAGATAAGAAAACCTATAACTTTTTGATCGGCGATCGGCCTCGTTTTGAAGAGCAGGTTCGAAGGAGAGAAGCACGAAGGAAATGGTGAATAACGTACCTGCGGGATTGGCACCCATCAGAACAAATCAGATTTCAAAATTTCAACACCAATCGGGAGTAGATATCAGAACCACAAATGCCTGATTCAAACAAAAAGACATACGAATTTGCATAGACATAAAAGCAATCGGGATTAAGCATGCGTGTTTCCCAAATGCATGAGAAATTTCAAATAGGTGAGAGCGTAATCTCAAAGGCACAGCAGAATATGAAGAAGTCATTGCAAATTTTCCAAGAATCCTTCAGATCAATGACCTTTAAATAAAAAAACCTACAATCTCTAGATTAATTCAGAATAACTGAAGAACAAAAACTCAGAGAAGTAGAACATTTACAGAAACCTAGAAAAATAAGAAAAAGGAAAGAAAACAGAGAAAAGCAGTATGCGAAATCCGACTACATTCACTTCCCCTGACGATTCCTTCCTTCGACCCTTCAAATCCACGCCAGAAATTTCGAAAAAAATAAAATCACAGAAGGCCAAGAAATGAGAAACTCCATGATATGATAAGAATCAGACGCAAGCGTACCTGACCTTTTCCATGTTTAAATCGGCCATCATTCTTCCGCTTCCCGCAAGCAAAACGTAGGATCTAGAGCTTGAGCTAGGGTTTTTTGAGAGTCCAATAAGTAGGGTTTTCAGAGCTCTCTCTCTGTGTCTCTCTCTCTCTCTTTTGATGTAGATAATTTAGCTCGACGACATCATTGTCGGCTATGCTATGTTGTCTTTAGTGAGGGAGAAAGATCGAGAGGGAGGAAAATCTGGAGTGAGGGAGCAGGAGAGAGAGAGAGAGAGAGAGAGAGAGAGAGAGAGAGAGAGAGATGGAAATCAGGTGTGAGGGAGTGGGAGAGCGGGATAGGGATAGAGATTGAAAGGGAGGGAGTGAGGGAGTGGGAGAGAGATCGGGAGTGATGGAAAAAGAGAGAGAGAGAGAGAGAGAGGGGTAAGGGAACGGGAGAGAGAGTTGGAATATTATTTTAATCTTCTTTTTGTTGCTGTGGTACGGTTCCAAATCTGGAACGGCTTAAAACGTTAAGCCGTTTCAGAACCAAAATCACGTTTCGTTCCAAAATTGATATTTTGGTGTAGTGACATTGAATATAAAGTGTATGAGCATTAGAGAAAGATTTCAAGGGTCGAGAGTTTTAGAACTTTTACCTCATCTTTTCGGAGAGTCATGTCCCTTAACATCTTATGGGAGAAATAATTTTAGATAGTATTATTTGCTATTTAAATGGTACAAATTCACATTTCATATGTTCATGTCAAATATATATGTTATTTGTTTAATTTATTTTTTCAAAATTAGTAAATTTATATGAAAATTATAAGCTGTCAAATAAATAATGAAAGATCCACAAAACGAGATTTAAAATGTACGAGGGATGCTTGTGGGTTTTGCTATCTTTTTTTTTTTTTTTTTACCATAACCTACTAAAAATAGCAGAACTATAGTTCTTACCATCAGCCCTCCATTTTTTACTGCCAGGCACAGCACATGCATACATAGGAGAAAACATCCTATCTTTTTGGTACACACGTAACCTACGTCATGAATTGACGGGCCTGCTCGTTTTGGCCAGGTAATCCGCATATTTCAGCTGTACATTATCTTCATACGCAGGGAACCTTATGTTGGAAACCATATGAATTCAAAGTGGGGCCCACCTTTTGGATGGCTAAAATCTTATATATATGCAAGCAACAACACGTACAAGGGCATTTGAACACTGCTCTTTCCAAAGTCCATGTGAGAATAGAAGATTAGATACTAAACCTGACGGATGAGAGGAAAAGTCAAGTCAAACTCGATCTTTACGAACTTTACCATCATTCTAGAGGGGAGGATGTTTACTATTGCCCAAGTGTCAACTAAAACTCTTGTAAGTGGACATCCTCTAAATGGGTTGGTATATATAATGGTTTCATGCATATGTTGGGTCATAGTAATGATATGTTTATCTATGACCACTTTCTCAAATGACGTTATTGGCTGAACGGTTACGGCTGATACATTTTTTTACTACCTCTTCTAGGTAGAAGAAACAGTGTTGTATTATCACCAAAGGACCAAGTTCCTCCACGTGTCTTACCATCTCATTAAGCTGAGATGGTCTAGGCTGAAAACCTGATGGAAGTGTGATCACCATGTTACAATCCACCACAATTGATGGTAGCAATCCAAACATTATTATTACCATAGGACCAAGTTCCAAAATGAAGACATAATGTTCAACTAGATCCAAAACACTCAACGCTCCCAATCAAGTAATATGCTGCCTATATCGGCCCATCAGAAAGCTAGAAGAACGAGAACTCCTCCTGATCCAAGTATGCTTCCTCTTGCGCATCCACTTCAGCGACTCCTGCATCTATGAATGTGTCTGGTTGATGTTTTAAAACATCATCCCAGAGTGGGAGTGAGTGATCAACTCGATGTTTCCATTAACTATAAGTTACCATGTTATTAACCCAATTGGTATAGGTAAGGACATTTAGAGAAAAACAACAATTCCTAAAAAATCTTATTAACTGCGAAGTATGAAGGTATGACATGATGCATGCTCTTTCCAAACAACACTCCCTCCCAAGTGATTTCAATGCCTATTTCACATATGCCGACAATTTCTCATGGGCGGCCCAACACCAAATCGCAAGTCCTAGCTAATGCAATGCAGTGAATGCAAATGTTAGCCAAGTAGTTATTTAGTCTTATTCATCAAGCAAATTTGGAAAAACTAGGGTACCCTCGTTTTATCGTGGTCTCAAACAGATCGCGAGGCTCAAAGCGGCCCCTCACATGTGTCCCATAATCTATAATCGGGCTTATCACCTATGCGACAATTCCTCCATTGATGTGAGGCTATCACTGGCCCGACCAATCGCTAAGGACTCGGATGACACAGCTCGGACGTATAGGGTTAGACAGCCCATCGACAAGTGGAGGGCATTCACAATTAATATAAGAGTCATCACTCGAACATAAGTGTGAAATGGTCGCGAGGTCATTGTGGTTTGAAATGTCAGGCTCATAGTCTTCTTGGTTGCTCATTGGTTAGTAAGGAGAGGCTCATCACCACAGTGTAGGCTGACAGCTCGGACACGATGTCCCATACCAACATGGCCAGCTCAGGAGTCTTGTGAATCGTACCACTAACTGTTAGAAATAAACTCATTCAATGGTAATGTGGGTATTCTAGATTCTATTCAGTGTTATAACAAACCACAATTTTTAAGCAATCAGTCGAATTTCAGACAGGTTCAGTTATCCTGGGTGTAACACCCCAAAAATCGGCACCCAAGTACTTAAACTCCGATCCTGAATTTTTGGGTGTTAACCAAATAAAATGCATGTGCGACCTTGTTTATATTCACACTCATTTTACACACGAGCAATCAAATTAGCACAATTCAAATTAGCGAATTTAAAGCGAGGTAGAGATAACAAAAATTAATAAATATGGGGTTGACAATAAAAATACAATTAAAATATGGTGTACGCCTAATTGAAGATTATACAAGACACAATATATATACCCAAAATGATTAAAGTATAAGTTTTTAGTTTGGTCCAATCCTCTAAAACACAATGTCGGTGATTCAAGCCACTCTAAGCCTATCCATATGAAATCTTGAAAGCACCTGCATTGATAATATCACCTGGTTGGTGTTTTAAAACACTGTCCCAAATTGAGAGTGAGTGATCAACTCAGTGGGTTCCATTAGTAATGAGTTACACATGTTATTAATTCCATAGGCATAATTAATGAAAAGCATCAAACATAAAGTTTCAAGCTACTCTTTTTAATGCATATGCATATCATTATGATATGTTGCCAGGTTGTTTCCTTTCGAGGGCCCACATCCGAAGGAGAAAAATGTCCATATGATAATTCTATATATAGGCATCAAAAATCAAAATTCAGTTCTCATTAATCACGCATGCACAAGTATTTGTGAAGGTCCAAACATAGGTGCTTGGGAGAGATGTGCAGAAATGACCCTTGGCCATTTTTAGGCGTGTCCCACAATTAGGTGGGGCCACATTTTGTCATGTCATTGGGTTCCTTTGGTAACCCTATGTGTGGCCTTCAAAATCCAAATAGTTTGGTTTACTAGATTTGTGCATGTGAGTTTTGGAATAAGGCCAAACATAGGCATTTCAATTTTTTCGCGCAGGATTTTTTGCACAACTACGCCCAGTTATTTGAGATCCACTCCCCAATTATATGGGGTCCACTAATTTCAAAGGAAAAATGGAATTTGGTAGTTATATATATACTTCAAAACCCATAAGGTAATCCTACTTAATCGTGCATATACAATTTTTTGTGAAGACTCAAACTTTGGTGCTTGGAAGAAATGTACTGGAAACACAGTGCAGAATTAGTTTTAGCCCGATTTGAGTATGTCCCATGATCACAGGGGACTAACTTTCAATGTGTTGTGAGGTGACCTTGGTAGTACTATATATGTACTTTAAAAATTATAAGTTGGGACCAACTAATTGTGCACATATAATATTTGTTATGGGGCCAAACATATGCATTTTAATTTTCTGCACAATTGTACCTTGCCCTATTTTGAGATCCACTTCCTGACTTATTTGGCCCAAGTAAAATATAATTTCTCTATTCATTAGTATAACTTAAGGATTCCAAGTAGTGGCTTACTCATATCTTGTGCTTGGGGTCCACTACAGAGGTTCAAAGTTGGTACAAAACACAGAAATAATCCAACAATTTTCAACAATGAGGTCTGCCACAACTTAGGGCTCAATTTTCAAACACTTAGGGATCATTTTATATAAAAAGGTGGGACATCCCATCTCATTGATATAAGAATTTAAACATCCCCCATAGTGGTACCCTTAACAATAGAGCGCAGGGCCCACTATAAGGTGTCAAAGAGACCTACATACAATACAGTTAAGTACTTGGAAAATTTTCAGCAAACAGAGTGCAAAAGAAATGAAATAGAGTCAATGCCAAGTGGGGCCCACACGCTAGCAAACTATAAATAAAATATAAAACAATGTACATGGGTGTCGAAATTGGATGAACTAATAAAATGCATAAATCATAAGTAGTCTCACACCCAAGTGAATCAATAAGAGGATGAATGTTATGTACAACATAGATCCAACATACACATTAACTAGCACATGAAATGTATTGATCAAATCTCTATGATCAGATCCTCCTGTCGGTCCAAATTTTTCTAAATTTTATCATGAAAGAATCTGACTATAGGGAGCATACATATGATTATTAACTATATCAAGTTAAAAATAAATATCAAATATATCTGGCCGTTGCAATCATGGATGTGGCCCACACAAGAATGGTCATGATAGGCCCCCAAATACATTTTCGTATAAGGCCAAGATCTCAGTCGTCCGAACTCTGATCAAGGCTTATTATATACCGTTGGAAAGCTGCTTTGATTTTATACGAATACAACGGAACATATATTTTTATTATATTCAATAAATGAAGTAAAAATGGTTCTGTTTTTGGAAAATTGGAATCCTACATGTGTTGGTAGACAATAGCTAAGTGGATGCCATGGGTGATTGGACCATTAGATAGCTACAAAATTTGGCCCAAAGTTCTCTTATATTGTAGTTCATATTATTCTTAAGTTTCAACTTCGATCATAGCATGGTTGATTTTATATATTTTTTAAAGTTGTTGTCCATATACAAAAATGGAATTACAAGTGAAGGGTGTTGATACAATGTTCATCATGGTGGACCATACTAACATGAGCCATCATGCTGACCACCATAGCCATTAATACATGCACCTATGGGGCTCCACACTAGTGGGCCTCACATGCATTAAGAAAATATAAAAGGTGGAAAGAGGAGGATGGAAGGTGGGGTGTGGACTCACCGCAAATGGATGGATGGCTTGATGATAATGTGTGGTCCACTCCCCCTATGTTGATGATGGGCCACACCTTGGCCCCACCATACTCACCCTCTTAAAATCTCAGAAATTTTCTAAGATAGCAAAAGGATGGGTGTAAGAGAGATCCTACTCTTATATAGGGAATTGGGGGTTGAGGTGGTAATATGATGTGGCAAGTTTATGGGGTCTTATTGGTGCTAAAAGTGAGGTGGAATGTGGTGTATGGTATAGGTAGTGGATGGATGAGGTAGATGGTGTTAATCATGCATTGGAAAATGTGGAAGAAATCTAGGCATGCATTAGCTAATGGATGTATAAGGGTTGTGGGTTGTAAGTACTACACTAGAATTCTTTAGTTAAAATTAAGAAAAAACCGTTCTTGAAGTTGGGCATCACAAAAAATTAGGGATGGTTGAAAACCGTCGCAAACCAAAAAACTGTGTAACTATGAGCCAAAGCAAATAAATTTGTAGCAACACATTATATAATTTTAAGCACACGAGAGAAGCCTGCATCAATAGTAAAGATTCACCAAAATGCACAAAAAAATGTCCAAGTTGATATACCCTCTTCTCCAAAACAGGTATGTATTTGAAGTCAATTGTTAATTTAGGCTAAACCTTCTTAATTTTAGGAACAATATTTTTCCTCATTAAGGATTTTGAACCCTTCTTATTTAGGAAGGGTTGATAAAAGCCATACAACTATTGAGAAAGCCAATAAATTTTTTTTATTATTATTGGAACCTATATTTTTTTTAATATTTGAAATCCAAATAATATTGCAGTACAATTAAACAAGGTGCAAGGCATAAGGACCTTGACAAGATACATAACCATCACCATGATACTGAACACCATCCACTATAATGCATTGACATAATCTACCCTGAAAGTGTCCTAAACAAACGGACAATCTAAAGATCAGTGAGAAGTGAGAAATAAGACCTCATTCACTCAGAAACCCACCTCTATACAATGGTCATATGTTTTTACCACATGAGAACTATCTTAACATGTATCATTCACAAGACGAATTTAACATAATCTCATTCACAATACCTTGCAAGTAGTAATATTCAATTTCTACTTCTGCCAACAGCCATCATTCCTTTCAAGGCACTAGTTAGTCTCAAGATCTGTAAACACAATAGGAAAAACCCAATCAAAATTCAATGCCTAGACCCCATAAGGAATTTCTAGAAACCAATCTCTACTAGAAAGCCGTAGGCATGTGTTTAACCTCCACTCAAACCATACACTTGGTTGCATAAAAATAGACTTGCTGATGCTTTATGCCATGAGAGTTTCACCTTCTCTATTAACTGCATTGTACCACAACAACATAGTCACCAAATCATGTGGATGATGAATGAAATCATGAAATCCAGTATATGTATATATATATATATGACCTCTTTGTTACTAACACTGATAGCTCAACCAAGCAAAGAAGAGACTATCTTCTAGCCAGCTAGATTAGAAAAGAGTGACCTAACGTAACTAAATCAAGAGAAATAGAAGATGCAGCCCACACCACTGATGCAGGACATAAAAATTAAATATGATATGCGAGATTTCAGGCTTAAGATCACGTTAGTTTAGAAACAATTACACAAATTCCATATCCCACATAAAAGTCCAAACATTCAATTAAGGGGAATCTATGCGGGTCCAGACCTACACATGATAGGGCTGGATCAATAAAAATTATGAACCAAACGATACTCAAAGATAAGAAATAATCACTCACACATGCATAGTAATCAGTTCCTGAACCAAAAGACGATCCCGCGTGTGGAAAGCAACAATGGCCCAGACGGACGTATGTGTGATCCCAGCCGCACGTGTGTGAGGCCCACTATTCAGAAAAAGGTCACCTTGGCCCTGGTCGACCAGGGATGGACTCCAAAACCTTCAAATATCAGCTCGATCCGATGTACGGTTTATGCGTGGTGTTCCGCCGAAGTTTGAGCTCGCCTGCGGGCCGAAATCTGAAAATCTGCTGTAATGAAGAAATCTGATGCAAGAAAAGGGAGGAATTCGAAGTATAGATGATGGTGGAAAATGAAAAAGAAGATGATGGAGGTTGGGGGTGAATCGGGGTCGATGTGGCTTCGCACCACGATAGTTAGCCCTTCGAAAAGGGAGGGTTTCACACCCACTTTTGAATTCTTCCACAACTCACGAAGAGAGCAGAAAAATAAAGCAGAAATTTTTTTTATTAACTTCAGTAAATCAAAAGAAATACAAATGGTGCCTATTTATAGAAAAAATCCTATACCCCAAAACTCGCACCATGTGCGTAACCAATTACTTGATGATGAAGTAAAATAAAACAAAAACTAAACAGAGAAATCTAAAGCGTTCACAATGTTCTAAATAATAGCAATAAGAAAAACTTAAAATATAAAATCAATCCGACGAGTGGGCCACGATCATGAGATCCCATGATGGGCTTTTCTTGACTATCGGGCTCACTTTTTTGAACCAAAACTTGTCTTCTAACTAGGAGGCCCTTCCTGGATATCGTCATCGAGCCAGATCGATGGTGAGGTCCTCCTTCTATGTACGTACGTGTGTAGGGGTGGTGGGGTGCGGGCGTGCATGTGCACAATGTCCTCATCAACTCTCCCCGGCTGCGAAGATTTCGCCACTGTCGAAATAAAACTCCTGAACAGCTCTAGGATGTCGGGATCAAGTCTCTGAAGCTCCTCCTCAGTGAGCCACGTACTGTCTGAAGCTGGGCGTGACTTCCATTTAACTAGGTATTTTTGAAACCCGCCATCCGACGTGGAAATTATCTCATGGTCCAGGATATCCTCTATTTTCTCTCTGGGTGTGTGAAGGTTAGGTATGGGAGGCAGAGGCTGAGATGAAAGGTCGGGAAGAGGCCATGGATCAAAGGGTAAGTCTGGGGCATTAGGATGAGTGGGCGAAGGGCTAGATAAAGTATCAGTGGGTCCCTGAAAAGTAACTAAATCCTCCACATTGAATGTGGAACTAATTTCCATGGAAGGTGGAAGATCTACCTCATACGCATTGAGACCGTTTCGCTTTATAATTTTGAAGGGCTCAGTGCTAGCGCGTGTAACTTATGAACGACCCCTGGAGAGTACCGCTCGGGCCTAATGCGGACCATCACGAAGTCCCCAATATTGAACTCTTTGAAACGTTTATGTAGGTCTGCAAAAAATTTATAATATTCATTACTAGTAGTGATCTTTCGCCTAATTTCTTGATGCAATGAATGTATGTGATGCGCAAAAGACTCTGTAGACTCTGATGGCTTATAGAACAATGACATGGGAATAAGATCAATAGGCTTTCTAGGCTTATAACCAGTAACGACTTCAAAAGGACTTAGACCTGTGGACCTATTGACAGAACTATTGTATACAAACTCAGCTATGGGTAGTATGGCGTCCCATGTCCTAGTATGCTCCCCCACTAAACATCAAAGTAAACTCCCTAGGCTCCTATTAACCACCTCAGTCTGGCCATCGGTATAAGGGTGGTAGGCAGAAGAAAATTGGAGCCTAGTATTCATCATGTGTCATAGTGTCTTCCAAAAGTAACTCATGAATCTCACGTCACAGTCAAACACTATAGTTTTTGGTACTAAAGAATAGCTTGGCAACATGAGAGGCGTCGGAGGTCTTAGAACAAGGAATGAAGTGGGTCATTTTAGAGAAACGATCCACGACAACAAATATGGAGTCATGCTTTCAAATAGTCTTAGGAAGTCCAAGCACGAAGTTCATACTGATGTCCTACCAAGGGATGAATGGGACTGACAAAGGTGTATATAATCCAGTATTCTATTTTCTCTGCTTTGTCAGTTGATAAGTTCGGCATTACCCTATAATTTTGGCCACATTCCGCTTGAGACTTGACCAATGAAATCTATCCTCCACTAGGGCAATGGTCTTGTCACGACCGAAATGACCCACGACCTCCCCTGAATGTAACTCCCAGATAAGAAAATCGTGAAGGGAGGTGCGTGGTATACACAAGCGGTCACTCCTAAACAAATATCTGTCCAAAATCAAATACTCACTATTAGTTCTTGACGGAATTTCTAATAAAGACGTATACATAACCCCAAAATCTGGACACTCAGAATACTCTTCTTTGATATGCTCAAGGCTCGTAACTTCAACGCTCATGGAGTTGAGTAATGCGACTCGACGACTCAATGCGTCGGCAGGCTTATTCTCTACACCGGCCTTGTGCTTAAGTACAAAAGTATACTCTTGAAGGAATTGAACTCACTTAGCGTGCCTGGGGCTTAATTTCTTCTAAGAGTTCAAGTATCTTAAGACCTCATGATCTGAGAACAAGACGAATTCTTAAGGATAACAGGTAATATCGCCAATAGCGTAGTGATTGCACTACCGCGTAGAATTTCTTGTCATAGGTGGAATATCTTTGCTTCACCTCATTCAGTTTTTCACTAAAAAAAAGTAACAGGGTGTCCTTCCTGGCTAAGTACTCCTCCTATGCCGACTCCTGACGCGTCACATGCGACTTCAAAAGCTTTTAAAAAATCTGGAAGTCGCGTGACTGGAGCTTCGGTCATCTTGACGTTTATCTCCTTAAAGGCCTTCGAAGCGGCCTTTGTCCATTGAAACTCTCCTTTTTTTTATGCAGTCCGTGATGGGAGCTACAGTGGAATTGAAGCCTCGAATGAATCGCCTATAAAACGTGGCTAAGCCATGAAAGTTGCGCACCTCATGAATATTGCGGGGTTCAGGCCAATTTACGATGGCCTTGACCTTCTCGGGATTCGCCGATACACCTTCAACTGACATAATAAAACCTAAGAAGATTACACTACTAGACAAGAACGGGCACTTCTTTAGGTTAGTGTACAACTTCTCGGCCTTAAGGATCCCACAAACCTGCCTCAAATGGTTGAGGTGTTGCTCCTTAGTCATGCTATAAATCAAGATATCATCAAAGTATACGACCAAGAACTTCCCCATAAAGTGTAACACCCTGAAAATCGGAGGTCGTGTATAAACTCAACTCCCGAGTTCCAGACCGTCACTTATGCAACAAAAATGATTATGATTCAATGTTGTCTGAGTTAAAGCATTCACATGAGTAAAAGTATACCAAAACTGCAATTCATACTCCAGATCCAGTGATAAAAGCAAGCGGAAGACTAAAGAATATATATATCATTGTATGGAAAAAATAAAGTAGATCTCGACTGTCACTAAAGTATGAATACATCACTGAGTCTCATATACATGTAAAGGAACAAAATCAAATGTTCAAAATAGTCCCACTGAAGTCCCGTCAACCCAGGTCACCTAAGCAAAGCCATCATGGTACTGCATGTATGAGAACTCGTCCTGGTCCTCATCATAGTCCGGCTCTGCCTCCTGGATCTCTGCATCACCTGCATCTAAAACAGGGTCTGGTGGGTGTTGCAAACACCATCCCGTAACGTGGGAGTGAGTGATCAACTCAGTGGAATCATAGAGCAAAGATTAGCATGTTCACAAATCAATCATGCGATAATAGTAAAGCAGTAAATCAGACAATCTTAATACTGTTGTTAATGCAATACGACATGACATGATGGATGCCCTCACCGACATTCTCCCTCATAAGGCACCATCTTCGTCCGCGGCATGCGTGTATCCCGCTCAGTGCTCCACATCTTCCAGGCACATGCAATGTAATGGTGATATGATTTTCGAGTTGTTATTTGTCCATTCAAACAGCAGGATTGGAAAACTAAGGTACTTCCCTTATATCAATCCCAACACAGATCCTGTCTATGGTCGTCACTCCTAGTAATCTCATACGATATATATTTTGTAGGTCGCTGCAAAGGCTGTCATGGCTGTTGCACGCACTCGTTGCTCCGCTCCCCCATCACCTTATCAATACAGGCCTACTGTACTCTACTGCTACTGAAGGGTCGTCGCCTCCCGTAGACTCGGAATACGCTCGCAGTCACTACAAAGGACTCGTCGCCTGATCAGTGTAGGCCGACAGCAAGAATATAGTGTCATATACCACCATAATCTGCTCACGAGACTAGGTGCTCACTAGTCAATACGGGAAGGTTTGTGGCTCCAGCATAGGCCGACAGCTCGACCACGGTGTCCCATACCACCATGCCCGGCTCATGAGTCTTCGTAGATCTAGGTACCATGGTTAACAGGGTTTACAATGGTAAGTTCAATACCCTAAGTTCAAGCAGTTATGACTCATGCAGGGTGAACATACAACGGCCAGTCGGGTTACTTGACGGGCTCGACTAGCGCGATCGCATCTCAAGTCGAACGACATGAGGTGCGTAAAACACCTCCCGTGGCCTAACCACTACCGCCAACTCCAAAACACGGCTCACGTTCATCGACGCGTCGTTCGTGGCCAAGATAAGCCAACTACGAATTCACTCGGTTACCGACTGCCTGGACTAAGTATAGTCCCAAACAATTATGGAATCACATCAGCATTCATATGAGAGTATTGGAAATGAAATACAACCATGTGAGCATGTTAACACATGTTATAACATACAAATTAAGAAAATCTTCAAGCACATACATTTCATGCATATAATGAAATCATGCATATAGTCAACATGTAGGAAATCATTTACATCAGCATATAAATTGAGAAATCAATCTCAAACTAATTCATAACATCATTTAATTCAATACATACTAATACAAGCATTTATACAAACACTTACACTACACACTTAAGTCTACATATAGTATGTCGATCCGAAGTGCTCATTTAGGCGAATCTCTTCGCCAAACAAATTATGCACGTATTCCTAACATTCTAATGCGACAATAAACCATGTCAATCACATCAGCAAAATATGAATGAAATAAGTACTTCCTACAAATGACTAAAATGCCCTAAATCTCATATTCTTCGTTGGTTTACGAAACAGGAAACGGATAGCATGTTGTACATGTC
The DNA here is from genome assembly GCA_037074715.1 of Magnolia kwangsiensis. NCBI lineage: Eukaryota > Viridiplantae > Streptophyta > Magnoliopsida > Magnoliales > Magnoliaceae > Magnolia > Magnolia kwangsiensis. The sequence goes on along the minus strand of CM073576.1, from coordinate 132,492,459 downwards.
AAACGGTGTTGCCGTCGATAATATACTATTAAACGACATTGAAAGCGTTGGAAACAGTCAATCAAAGCGTATAGAATCCGCACCTTATCTCTTATAAACATGTGAATTCGAACGGAGCGTATACGCTTCGTCTACAGCGAATAGAGAACCTAATTTTCGAGTTCTATTAGTTTACATGCTATGGAACGGAAAGAATCCCAAATCAGCAACTTATTAGGGTTATTTCTTACCTGAAAATGCGGAGGAATCATCGGCTGAGTGATGGAAGCGTGTTACTAAAGTACGTGCAACAGGCAGTGGAACGACAGGAAAATTCTCTCCTACTCTCTCTCACAAACTCTCACATTTTCTCTCTCCCAATCTAGGTTTTTTCTCAAATTCGGATGGGAGAGAGGAGTGAGGGTTTCAACTCCTTTTATAAGCATAAAAATGCCCGAAATAGGCTCGAGAACAAAGTTTACTTAGGGCATATCCATTTCGGAGCTGTTTCGGTCCAAAAGTATATTTCTGGTGGTCCCCTGGCCAAATGCGGTCGGACTTAAGCTCATGCATACTGGATCTAGCATACATCAAGTTTTCAGTCCGGCAGGGTTCGCAGATCGCACGTGGCGGTCCAGTTTCAGTTCAGTGGTCACCGCACGTAGATCAGGTCTGCAAATCTCATGATATGAAATAGAAATTTTTCCTGATCCGAGGGTATAATCTGACTGAATTCTGACGGTCAGAACGCTTAATACTGACGCGTCAAGTCGTGTGCCAGATTTGAATTTCAAATTCCAAATCTGTCCCTATTCGCACTCTCTTCAGTCCGAGCTCAATGAAATAGCTTGTGGTTATCGGTTGGACTTGATTTTTGAAATGATTGTCAAGTCCAGCTAGGCGGTTCTAACGGTCTAAGATAGCAGGTATCGGACTTTCGACGCGCGGTCTAGATCCAATACAAAATTTCAAAGTGGTCCAGAGAACAAACCTGCTTAGAGTTTGATCCGAGGTTATAGAGTATTATAGAGTCATTAGTTCTACTTGATTTGGGTCTTGTAGAACGTATTTAAAGTGATCAGGGACTATTTTCCAGCTACTCTAGCGTTGTGCTAGCTAACTTACACTTATTTTCTAAAGGAATTAATCCTACGCGATTTCGGGTCGAGTTGGTACTCGGGTCCAAGTACGAATTTTTTCAGGGCGTTACATGAAGGGTCTCAACACTTGGGTCATCACACGCATGAAAGTACTTGGTGTATTAGTTAACCCAAAAGGCATAACTAGCCACTCATATAGCCCATCCTTCGTCTTGAAGGTCGTCTTCCACTCATCACCAAGGCGTATACGAATTTGGTGATACTCACTTTTGAGGTCAATTTTTGAGAAGATAGTAGCATTGGTCATCATATCTAGTATGTCATCAAGACGCGGTATGGGAAACCGATACTTGATTGTGATTTTATTGATGGCCCTACTATCCACACACATCCTCCATGTGTCATCCTTCTTAGGTGTAAGAAGGGTGGGCACGGCACACGGACTCATGCTCTCTCGAATGAAACCCTTCTCTAGGAATTCATTAATCAGCCTCTTCAACTCAGCGTGCTCCTTCGGGTTCATTCTATAATGCGGGAGGTTTGGTAGAGTTGCCTCAGGGATTAAATCAATGGCATGCTGTATATCCCTCATAGGGAGAAGGTCATTTGATAAATCATCAAGAAAGACATCACGAAACTCATGTACTACTTGAATGGCCTCAGTGGGTAACTCTACGCTAGTCTCTGGTACACTCTCCCTAGCCACAAGGGCGTATATCATCAAGTCCGCCTCCGTCTCTCTCTCAAAGTCTTTGGCATTCAAAATATGGAGCGGTTTGGACTTGGATTTCTACTCCTTCGCTTCTTTTGGGCCGCTCATACCACTGTGTGGTGAACTCTTTTCCAGTTATATTCTTGGGTGGCAGAGGATTTAGCTTGACCTTCTTGCCCTCGAACTAGAACGTAGACATATTTAAACGACCAAATATGATAACATCCCTGTCATAGAGTCATGTCCTACCCAGAATGACATGGCCCACATCCATAGGAACAATATCACACCAAATTGTGTCTTTATAAAATCCGAACTGAATAGGGACAAGACAGCGGTGCGAGACTGGAATGGATGTTTCATCAACCCAGGAGACTCTATAGGGCTAAGGATGGGCTTCCAGCTTCAAGCCCAAACGACTCACAGTGCTAGTCGATGCCACGTTGGTACAACTACCACTATCCACGATCATCTTACAGCTCTTTTCTCCACATTTTACGTAAGTGTAGAAGATCGTGTTGCGGCTCCAATCATCAGTGTTTTTTGCTTGAGCTAGGGCGCAACGCATAATTGTGAGGGTCACAGAATCTTGTGCTCCCTCTTCCTCATCACTAGGGGTTCCGACTGGCTCATATTCCTCCTCACTATCACTCTCCGGGGGCACTACTTCTACTTGCCCATCAATAAGGAGTATTTTGGTGCCCTCACTCATGTTGCACTGGTGAGCAAAATGACGAAACCCCTGACACCTAAAACACCTAGTGGCCCTACTTCCACGTGAACTAGACCCGACAATCTCTTTACCCTTATCATCCTTAGGTCTGGGCTGAACATTAGGAGAAGGTTTATTTTGGAATCCCGTATTAGGTCTAGCTCCAGAGGGGTTGGCCTTAGCACCGGGTTCGCGAAAGTCAAACCGCCTTCCCACCGATGTTTTAAGGTATTGCTGGGCATCTAACACTACTTGGTACAACTGTTTGATAATGTCTATGTCTTTAGCGAGCAATTCTCTCCTAATGTCAGGACGGAGGCCCGTTTTAAAACCAGTAAGGGTGAGTACGGGGTCCTCATCAACCTCACAGCGGGTCAAGTACTCTTTGAATTTTTCAATATAGTCAGCAACACTCATAGAACCCTGTCAAAGAGACTGTCACTCCTCAATCAACCGCAGGCGATAAGAGAAAGGGAGGTACTTCTCTTTCAGCGTTTCTTTCTTTTCTCCCCAATGGACTATTGAAAGTTCCCTCGCACTTTCTTTTTTTCGTTCAACCGTAGCCCAAAACCTCTTTGCTTGACCTACAAGCTTCATCTTAGCGAATTGGACTCGTCAAGCATCCGACATATCATACCACTCAAAATAGTGGTCTATATCCGCCAACCAATCTAAAAAAGCTTTAGGGTCTAAGTGGCCATCAAAAGTAGGGGCGTCTACTCTAACTTCCTTGAGGAATTGCGTATCTGGGTCATATTGGTCCTGATGTCCCTCGCGAGATGGGTGCACAAGTACGCGCCCATGACCAACTCCTTGGCCGCCTCCATTCCTTAATCTAATCTCCTAACCACCTGCCTGAAAATAAGCATCTTCCCCAATGGTGGGGTTTGCCCTGAGGGAGGCCTCTATTTGAGTAACACGATCATCAAATTAGTTAAGGCGTTGATCCATGTGTTGTTCCAAGCGCTTAGACATAGACTCAAACTGATGGGTTAACTTGGCCATTGATTCTTGTAGTTGCTCCATGTTTAGAGTAGGGTCCAAACTAAAACTGCGACCCGTACGTATGGGCATACACAGGCTAACTCAACCTAAGGACTTTCTATGACGACTATATGCATCTAAAAACTAAATGATCTTACGAGACTCTATACGAAGGAGACTACACACCGTTACAAAAATTTAGCTATATATATATCAAGGACTACGATTTTCTAGCAGCTATATATGATGGACTGGATGCATGAAGAACTCAAACAAACTAAACCCTAAATATGTGGTGAATTCCCCTACAAGAACCCTAGGCTCTGATACCAAATTTGATGTAGGACATGAAAATTAAATATGATATGCGAGATTTCAGGCTTAAGATCACGTTAGTTTAAAAACAATTACACAAATTTCATATCTCACATAAAAGTCCAAACATTCAATTAAGGGGAATCTATGCGGGTCCAGGCCTACACATGATAGGGCTGAATCAATAAAAATTATGAACCGAACAATATTCAAAGATAAGAAATAATCACCCACATATGCATAGTAATCATTCCCTGAACCAAAAGACGATCCCGCGTGTGGACAGCAACAATGGCCCAGACGGATGTACGTGTGATCCCGGCCGCATGTGTGTGGGGCCCACTATTCAAAAAAATGCCACCTAGGCCCATCGGCCAGGGATGGACTCCAAAACTCCCAAATCTCAGCTCAATCCGATGTACGGTTTGTACCTGGTGCTCCGCCGAAGTTTCAGCTCGCCTGCGGGCTAAAATCTGAAAATCTGTTGTAATGAAGAAATCTGATACAACAAAAGGGACGAATTCGAAGTATAAATGGTGATGGAAGATGGAAAAGAAGATGGAGGATGAGGGTGAATTGGTGTCGATGTGGCTTCGCACCACAGTAGTTAGCCCTTCGAAAAGAGAGGGCTTCGCACCCACTTTTGAATTCTTCCACAACTCACGAAAAGAGCAGAAAAATAAAGCAAAAATTTTTTTATTAACTTCAATGAATCAAAAGAACTACAAGGGGTGCTTATTTATAGGAAAAATCATATACCCCAAAACTCGTACCATATGCGCAACCAATTACTTGGCGATGAAATAAACTAAAACAAAAACCAAACAGAGAAATCTAAAGCGTTCACAATGTTCTAAATAATAACAATAAGCAAAACCTAAAATATAAAATCAATGTGACGAGTAGGCCACGATCATGAGATCTCATGATGGGCTTTTCTTGACTATCGGGCTCACTTTTTTTGAACCAAAACTTGTCTTCTAACTAGGAGGCCCTCCCTGGATGTTGTCATCGAGCCAAATCGATGTTGAGATCCTTCTGCGTATGTACGTGCATAGGGGTGGTAGTGTGCGGGCGTGCGTGTGCACGATGTCCTCATCAACCACCAAGACCATCCTATGTCAGTATGTTTTGCAATGAATTATGACAACCATGGGAACTATGAAATCCAAATGCACTTTTACATTTAGTGTTGAAACCCGAAAGCAACCCATTCAAGTGATTGTTCTTGAATCATAATACAAAATCAAAGCAAGGTCATTGATATGAAGGATTTTTGTCCTTCAAAGTATGCTAAGAAATAAATAAACAACTTGAAAGAAAAAAAAGTACAGCTTTGACGACATAAATGGACAAGTATTGCAGACTCCATGCAATGCAAATGTTCACCAGATCATGGTGCTAAGGCCAAGAAGCAGCTTGGAAGAAGGGCAAGAATTCATCAATTTTCTTTCTTTCATCAACTTGGGGAGAACCCCAACTGACCAAAAGCTTTTTCATATGCATGTTTTATGTCCCCATTTCTACATACTATTGCGGTAGCTTAAAGAATCTTGGTACTCTCATTTTTTACTTCCTTCAACATAAATATGTATGGACTCACTAACAACAAAATAGTGTAAGTGTACGAGTAGTGTACAGAGGGAAGAACGTCATAGGATACATCACTCATCTTAATGGTGCCACTCGTCTCCTCCATCTCGTTCTCCAGCATTTCTTTAAAAACTGGAGATTTGCTTATCCATACAAGAACTTCAAACAAGCGTAGCTAGACAAATGCGTTCAAAAAGTTCTATCTGAATACAACTTTAAGGCGAACCAAACGGCCCCAAGATAAACATGAATTTAGTATCAGTGCTACATATGCACGCCACAAAAGCACTTACACATGCATATGTACAAGGTCATGCATGTGCACACATGAAGACACTAGCATGTTGCATCTACGAAAACTTCCCTGTTACTATAGTCTGTCACAGTTCAATACTTTCAGTACTTACAAGGAACGAATGCTATCCTTAATTTCTTGTAGATGATTATCATCCTTCCAATGAGCTGTTGCATCAATGTCACAGATGACCAAATATTAGAAGGTATATGAAAAAACTAAGGGATCATCGTGACCTGATTCAGAATGCCAGCTTCCAACACTCCAAAAGAAAATCGACACAGGATAAGGCCACCAAGTATTACAAGATAAAAGAGGAGAGTCAGGGGTCCAATGTGCTTCTTCTTTTGAACTTCCAGATACTTCCTGCAATGCTTATTCTTTCTGAAGAAGATCCATTTCTATTTCTGCCTCTTCTAGTTCCTGCAACAATTTCAAATGAAATGTATTGAACTAAGTCCAGTACATCATAAGCAACCATGGGGTAAAAATTATTCTATCAGTTTTGAGCTACAGTTTGTCAAATGATTACAAAGTTGTACCTTTCGACCAAAAAAAAAAAAAAACAAGAAGAAGAAGAAGAAGACATACTTCTGATAGAGTCTCCAAATGATAGAATCTCCAAGTCTTTCTTCAAAGAACACGCTTCAAGAACGTGCTCATACTTCTCCCTATCCATTTCCTTTCCAAACAATATATTTTCTTCGATTTTCATGCTCTGTATCGAAGGTGATTGAGCAACATAGGCTAAGAAACTGTCCAAGTTAATGGTACCTGCTGAAGATGTATCGTGAACCAACCATTAATCTTATTTGATTATCTGACTATCAGATTGGTGGATAGTTGACAGTTAAAAAATGAAGAAAATCCAATGGTCCTATTTCCCCAAATGAGTGTCCACAAATCAGAGGTTAGGATTGTTTAACCAGTCTAATTTTGATTTTTTATTTGGAAACAGTGGGCTGCACAATCTAATTGGTTTTATTGAAGTTAATATATGCCACGTGTACAATTTTCGAGTGGCTGTGTATCAAGCATCATATGCAACCTGAGTATCATACAACTCTAAAATCAATGCATGTAGTAAGACATATAACATCCAGACATTTCACCAAAATTATAAAATTTGGAACATTAGTAAAATGTGTGCATGCAATGGTATGTGTGTTGTGGATGATAATGGTAACATGCAATGGTAAATAATCCAGTACCAAACACAAATTCCTAAACACACTATTGACAGATCCTATCACCATATGAACATGAAGTCAGACAATTGATCCAACCTCTTAAATAATCAAAGCAAGTGTCACACTACCTAGACTAATTGAATAGAGATAGGATTCACAAAAGGCAAAAAATCCCTCTTGTGGTTTGTGCACATTTTTTCTTTTTTCTTTTTCTTTTTTTTTTTTTTTCTTTTCGTAACCACAGCAACTACTGGCCCCATTCATCAATATTTATGTTTTACATAACTAACCTGCAGCCCCAGCGTGTGCACAAAATACTCTGCAGAAAAGTCCATTCCTCTAAACCTGCTGCAGGTCTTACACAAGGGGAGCTCAACCATGGATTCAGATTCTCCATCAAGGTAGGAGAGATCATCGAAATCTGAGGGCATTGTCCACTTCCCAGCCCTTACAGAGATCATCGGAATCTGATTCAATGTTTACCTAATATTAACTATGAAAATCTCATAATATATAGATGAGTACATAATATTAACCATGAAAATCTCATGTATCCAAGATGATATGAATAAAGAATTTGCCAAACAATGAAAGAAAAAGAGCATACTTCATGTGGCATACTTCCAAGCTCTTTTATGAACATTTCACAAACTTGATCGTAAGAAGAAACCGAGCATCTATTTAGCATGGACTGTCTCATTGTCTGTACATATTCTTGAGGAACCAAGTATTCCTACAAGAGATACCAGCAACCAGAAAAAATAAATAAATAAAATAAAATTGAGGAACGTTGCACAGATTGAGCAGTTAACCACATTAAACATTTGCAGAAGATACGAAGTACACAGCTCAATAGAAGATCAGTTCATCGATTGTATGATTGCACTGATTTTGATGGCTTAAGATCATTCATGGAGAATTGCTGTAGCGGCAATAGTACGGGAACTAAGAAATGGAAAGGAAAGGCAAAATTTCAAAAGCATTATGATAATCATTGGAGTGTTACCTTTTAAAAAAAATTGCCCATAGGTTATGGTTTCAGTTATGGTTGGCTGTTGGATGGTGGGTGGGCTCCTGGCACGATTGATTTGAAGATCCAACGGTTGCCTACCTTCTGATGAGGGTGATTTTATTTTTATTTTTGTGAAATGGGCACTAAGGTGGTCATTCATAAACCAAGAACATATAAAAAAAAATGAAAATTCTGTTCATATTGGAAATGCATTTATCAATCCTGATTAGGAAAAGAGAATATAAATTAAATTGAATTACCGGATTGTCCCAGTCAGTTCTCCATGTAATTTAAGATAATACAAGAGTATGAACAACCGTGCTGAACAACATTCCAATCCAAATCCCCTACAAAACAAATAACATAATTAAGAAAACCAACCTCCTATTGCTGCATTTAGCAGTTTTTTCCAAGCAGTCGTTTGGCAGCATAGATTCTTGGAAGTTAGGATTTTCAATAGTGGATTTGTGAACAACATTCCAAACAACCTTGCACAACATAAAAACCAAATCAAGATGTATTGAAAAAAAAAAAAAAAAGACGTTGATCTTTGTTAGCATCTGCCTGCAAAATAAAAAACATGGCATGGTCTTGGAGAGTTGAATGATATGACAATAAATTATTAGATTCAAAGATTTTGCAATGTGTCATTGATCTTTGTCATAACCTCAACACTTAAGCATCAAATTGTGATGTGGTTAAAATTTGCATTTGTAAATGCAACTGTGTTAGATTCTTCAAATATTAATTCCTTAGGTTTTTCACTTAGTTCTAGATGGGATCATAACCCTGCATTTGCAAAATCATATTCTTGAAATTTAACCAAACTAAAAAGAAAGTGACGAAGCAAGATCAAAACAAACTTTAACTCTGAAATTTTCTGTGCCAGCTAGAAAGAAGTCCAAAAAAACGTTTACAGCAATCATACAAATGGAATTAGATAGAATAGGATGTATAATCCATAAATGGCATACACCATATAACGTTATCAAGTGTAATCACACAACTGGAGGAAGGGCATCTTACCCAGAAATTCCCCATCGCAGGAACCAGGCAATAAACTGGAGCGATATTTCATAAAAAATCATCATAACACCATGCATATGGATCTACAATTTATAGCACAGCCTGCTAGTACATTCTGGAATGTCTGTCTTTCTATCACAAGCTGAACAACTCCAAAACTCCAAATATAGAAATAAATTCTACAGAACAACTATTGCCCAAAAAACTTCAAGATACCTGCTCTTCAACTCCAGATCTCTCACATAGAGCTTCTCTCTCCCTCGATTTCATTGCAGAGTCCCTATTTCTCATCTGTCTGAGAAAAAAGAAAAAAAAAACTGATAAAACGACCACAAATATGAAAAGGGTGGAAATAAAATAGAATCTTCACCACTTTGCTTCTTCCAACAATAGTTTGCAAATGAGGACTCATGATAGAAATCAAGACAACAAGCATTCTGTTGACATGAGTGATGCCAAGTTCATTTGGGAATGTATTATATCTATAAATTAAAAAATTTTTATTGATATTTATTTAAGATACCAAAAAGAGGAAAAAATTAGTTAGAAGTGGGAAATATATAATTTCTTCCCAAATTATCATAGAGGCCCACTTTCTTGTAATTGAAATTATTCATTTAGCAGGCCTCACCTCATCATAGTTGGTGAATGATCCAAATATGCCCACCAGACGGCTCCAAAATTCATCAAATGGACTTTTTTAAAACCATACATTTCAAAATGCAAGCTAGGACCAGCTGAAGAATGAGGGTTTACAGAGTGGGCCTATCTCCTCTGAAGATCAGCCCCATTTCTAGCCTCCCAGAAAGGTACCAAGAATACACTGATAGTGTTGAATCTGCAGCTGATTCAACACATGAATGGGCCTTCTAAGGCCACAAGGTGGAACCAGTTTAGACAAAATATCTGTTCCAGTCTATGGCCATTCCACATCACGGAATGACAGAATTCATAAACTATGCTTTCCAACCGTTCCACATTGCAGACTGAATTTGTAAAACATGCTTTTTATTATATGTTTGGGGTTAGGCTCTCTTGATTTTCATAGGAAATTACAAAATAGAAGAAGAAAGAAAGGGGGAAAAAAAATCAGTCACAGCCGAATGAATAGTTTATGGTTGTTTTAATTTCTAGTAACGCCAACAGAAATTTTCCTTAAGAATTCCTCTGAAAATCCCAAAAAGGGAAAACAAAATTGAAAATTTACGGATTAACATTTGCATGAGAGATTTGAAATGAAACTCATCATTTTCATCAGCTATAAATAAAAAAAGAAAATTGATTAAGAAAACCAAAATTATCGATATATATTTCACAATCTTCCATGAAAATTACGGGTCTAGTCCCTCAATGGCATTCTCTTTACATATCCACAAGCAAATCACACCCTAAATTCCTGATATTTACAAGCAAACTATGAACGTGAGGAGAATGTCATATTACTATTTAAAAAAAATAAAAATAAATAAATAACTTAATTTTACCAGAAATATAGATAAAACCAGAAGATAAACCCTGACTAATCGTACCTTTTCCTTTTCTTGCTCATCTGATCGTCTTCTGCTGCGATTTTCTCTTCAGAGAAGTCGCTCTCCTCCATCTCTTTCTGCTCAACAGAATTTGTTTCTTGACTCGGATTCTCACCGTTCAAAGCCACATTGTCATCGGATCGAGCATTGGACGGCACATCGAGAAGAATGTCGGAGAAGAAATCGTGTAGAAATTGGGATTCTCTGCGATTTCGTCATTGTCCTCCAGTAGGAACTGCTCCACGTCATCAATACACGAAGAAACGTGAGAGCTGAAATCCCATCCCCACTGATGCCTGAGGGAGATGAAAGGAGGCAGAGAGAGCGGAAGGGAATCAGAGAGGCCGAAGGGGGTGAGAGAGCGAGGGGAATTGGGGGCAGAGAGAGAGAACGAAAAAATGGGAAACGGATTGATTGATGCAACACATGAGTTGTGTCGTGCGAAGACGTGGATGGTCGCTCCTCGAACTCCGAATTGTACGAACAGTTCAAATGAGATCAAAGCTAGGGTCGGACGGGGATTTGCTGTAAGAGCCTTTGTCAATAAGTTCCTTCGGTGGGAGGTGGCCATTATGGTGTTTGTGTGAAATACATGTCGTTTATACATTTTGAGGGGTCATTTTATTGCACGCGACCAAAAATTTGGAAGGTCCATAACTCAAGTGAGCTGTACCAGAGGAAATAGCAGAGATTCAATGACCATTATTTAAAGCATTTATATGGCAGATTTATATCAAGCCATGTTTTTGAATTATATTATAAAAGAATCTTAAATAATAGATGAACGGTCAGGATATATTGTATATATGCATCAAAGAATATAGAGTAGGTGCAACTTGTCAAAACCAACATTAAGAATGTTTCTTTTTAATGAAAACCGTACTAAATTTGGAACAGCCCATGGCCGTTCCTAAACCAAAGGTATACCCATTTCAAATTAGTAATTTTGGTGTAGCGAGGTGATGCATGATGAATAATAAAGTGTTATAATTAATTGTTTAAAGTGATATAGTATAAAATAAGATATTCATTGGATGCATGTTTAGGATGAAGTGAACATGAGCCATGATTAGCTTCGAAAGCATGGGAAGATGGTTAATGATGAATTTTGAGGTAGAACCCATTTTCGTCTCATGCGAATTGTCTTATATGTGGTATCTCATTTTTTTGTCATGTAGTAATTGTCCTATTTTATGATAATTTATATGTTATAGAAATTGGGCTTTAGGCCCACATGGGCCCAAGTCCAATGGACCTAACACAATAAATGTTGTTCATGTTATAGGATACGTAATTTTGACTGTGGATTCGATGGATCGTATCTTAGTAATAGAGCGTCAAACTGACGCACGGTTTTCACCTTGGCGACCGCAATGATGACGCGATCCACATGACAGAAGTTTCAAAAGCATCTGGAACAAATCACTCGGTTAGACAGTTTTAATGGATCCAAGGTCACTCCTTTTGGTCCCAAACACGTGCGAATACACGCATGGATATATACTCAAGTCGAAAATTCAAAGGTAATGGCCAAGGATATCCAATTTTCAGTTAGCAAAAATCTGAGACGTTACACTGGGGCACTTTAGCTTGATCGGCATTAGTACTAGTGTCCCGCATAGTCTAGCTACTGTCGATCGTCCGAGTTCAACCCGAGTCGATCGAACAAGTCAAGAACAGACGATTTAAACCAGACCACTCCTTAGTTCAGGTGGTTAGCCGACGTTCCTGAGGTGGGAAGTAACCAAGTATCGCTACAATTCTGCAGTTATCATGTTATTCTAGCGTAGTATTAACGTCACACCCACAGATTTTATCAAACACATGAGTACTAATAGGTCTACACATCTATTTAAATATCACAGTTAGCACGTGAGCATCATGCAACATCACACTTTTACCTAGGCATTCCATCGAGCATGTAATCAGTAGTAAAAAAGATAAATTAGGTCAATGAGGCATTTCATCGAACATGTGAACCTCAATAAACAGTTTTAACAAAGAACTTGCAATTAGTCTCAAGATGGAAACATATGATGAATTAATGAAAATCGTTTGCCACACATGATTATTAACTGAACCTTCAAGGGTTGATAAAAGGCAACCTAGGGTTAATGGTCCGCACCTTTGCAGCGAGTATTCCGATTTGACATTTTCGAGAATAAGGTTTGGCGGAAAGCATTGGAACCTATTTAACACACGGAGCTTGTAAGGAATTTGGGAAAGGAATTTCGATTCGTACTAGGGCTTGGAACAAGGGTCGAATCTCACCTTTTATTATTCAAGAAAACCTGAAAGAGGTTCTAGTTGCGGCACAGATTTCTCCTGAAGGAGAGGAGAGCAATCCTTCTTGATCATTCCTTCCCTTGCACTCTCTTCTCCTCTTGCTTTCTTGCTTCTTTCCCTCACAATTTTCTAGGTCAAACAACCAATTCGTATAAGGGGAGGGGGTGTGAGAAATAGAGTATTTATAGTGCTAGTTTAGGTGTAAAAAGCCTCAATGGCACTTGGTCCCTCATATTAACCATATGGGTTGTAGTTTAGGCTTGTAGGGTCCCACGGGGCATACAGGGTAATCTGCACCCTTGATTAGGTATCCCAGTAGTGGATAAGCGATACGATGCTGCGGTCCGATGATCAGGTGCACCAACGGACTTGGAAAGCCTCAACTCTGATTGACAGTAACCGATCGCCAATCAGGTTCCAATTTGTATGGATCCGGACAAGACGGCAACCTTGATGGGTGCCTCCAGTTCGGCCATCATTTGACAGTTCAAACGTCACAATTTCACAATCAAAATAGGGTGCTAGTCTTTCTCAAATTTCAGGTTATTGCCATAGTTAATCGCACTCGTCATCCACTCAGCCTGTGAGCCTAAGCTTAGCAACTTCTTGGCAGCATCCCGACTCAACACCCGTGATGGGCGTCAAGCCTGCGAAGATAGATGTCTTCCCAGAATTTTAAGCCCCATGGGCCGTTAACACACGATCCATAACCAAAACAGGGAATCGAGCCATCCACAGAAGGATTCGGTCCTCGGTGCCAATTTCATGCCCTGGCGGCTATTGGGGTTAGCCACGCTTGCCACCTTACTCGGTCATGATTTGGCGGGGCGGTCATTAGACCCCAAGTGTCTTAAGCCCACTCATCCTAACAAGTCGGTGAACTTAATCGGATTAGTACGAAACTTTCCAGAAGTAACATGTCCAAAGATAAAAGTAGACTACGCAAGAAATAGCACTGGGACAAGATTTTCACGGTTAAAACATTCATACGACCACCGTAACATTTATTTTCCATCCAATCTGTTTATAAGGTCATAGTGACCTGAATGAAGCGGAAAAACAAATTTCATATTGTAACTGCTGTGACCCCTAAAGGGTTTCAATGGTAAACATTTAATTCCCCACTGCTTTTTGCAGTGTGGTCCATTTTATCTTTTGATCTGTCTTATTTTTCTACTCAAGTCTTACAACGAGCTCACCAAATGGACGGACGGTTTGGATATGACACATACCTCGTTATGGGACCATCAAAGCCCCAGCCTGTCCCGGTTGGGAACAGTCGGAGCAGTACCCCAGCCGCGTCCCTTCGCATTTTCCCAGTTCAGTATTGTTATTTCCTATGGAGATGGGCGAACATCCCATTCAATGGATCTGATTAATATTCAAAGAGTAATGATCTTCCCGTGCACACAGTAGGTACCTGTCCCCATCAACACACTCATCTGGACCGTTCACTAGGTCACAACAATTTGGTAAATCTATTTTTTGGGTCCCACCTTGAATTGTCTGTGATTCTAAAGAATCACGTTCTTTACCAAGTCAATTCTCTCCGTGGATTCCCATCATGGTTTGAAAATGAATGGATGTGAAAAAAAATAAGTTCAAATTAATGATGGATTGATCATCATATGGGTTTTATTTTATTTTTTTCTATTATAAGGAACGTGTAATAAAATTAATGGACGGTTCAGATCAATCTAATAGACTGTTTAAGTGTCCTAATGCAACTAAAAGTACTGGAAGCTTTAACTTAAAGCTCTCGGAGCCCTGCATCTTTTTCTAATATAAAAAAATAAAATAAAATAAAATTGATAAGGATGGTTGGACGGAGAAGCGCAATGCGTCCTGCCCCCGTCTGAACGGACTCGCCCCGGCAGCGGCTCTGTGGGGCCCACCGCTATGTATAAGTTTTATCCATGCTGTCCATTCATTTTTTTTTTTTTTTTCATATTATTTTATGCTACCATTCAAAAAATTAGGCAGATCGAAAGCTAAAGTAAACCACACGGGAGATTGAAGGCTCACCATTAAAAACTTCTTGCCCCGCAGGAGTTTTGATCAAGCTAATATTTGTGTTTTCCCTTCATCCAGATCTCTAGGACCGTATGAATAGGTGGGATGGAAATTAAACATCACCCAGGGCCTTAGGAAGGTTAGTGGGTGTCACTATCACAGATTTTTCCTGTGGTGTGGTCCACTTGAGCATTGGATCTTCCTCATTTTTGGCGTAACAACCGAAATTGATCTGAAAAAACGTTTGGACGGAGTGGATGAAACTTATACATTACATTGGGCCTCACAGATCCTGCCTAGACAGAGCCCGTCTAGGCAGGGGAAGGCCGCAATCCACTTCAGCAGATGGGTATATTGACCAAATACTCATTTTGTAACCGGTTGTGGATAAGTAGGACCACACATGAGCTGAGTAAGTGGACCCCACCTGGATGCGATAGAGAAAAGCCGTTGACAACACAGACATAGCAACTGAAGATAGCCATCCAGGCATCTCAAATTAACCGTTCAAATCCTCGGCCCCACTTACTATCAGAAAACGCCCAGCCCGAATCAATCGAGTGATCCTAAACTCTGATTAACAGACATCTTTTGGTTGATTTTGGACCGTTGAATATTTTCATTATAACCATCCAGCCAACTATCGGAAGTTGGGAACCTCAGTTCACTATAAAACTTTGGTTAATGCACATTTAAAATGATGCTCATTATTTGAACGGTTTGGATTGACATAAATGTATGAAACGTCTTCGGATCAGTGACCTTTTCTCACTGAATACGACCCAAAAGATTTTGTTTTGACGTCCATTAAACGTCATGATTCAGTGTGCGGGAGGAACACGTGTCATAGATCCGTGCGTACGTCACACATGTCAGAAATCATAACCATTCATCGGGTAGGCCGCACTGTAACATATCACATGCCAAAGAAGCTTTTCGGTAGTCAACGGACCTTTGCAAGTGTTTCCTCTTGCCGACAGGGAGCGGAGTAGATGCAGCCCCTTACCCAAGACAGTGCGCAGCCCTTACCGTGGGGCCCACCCTGATATATGAATTCCATATCCACGCCGTCCATCCGTTTTTCTATATTATTTTATACTATCATAGAAAAAATGAAACAGATCCGATTCTCAGGTGGACCATACCATAAGAAACAGTGGTGATTGTCCATTAATGGACCACAAAATTTTTACATCAAGCTGATATTTGTTTTTTCTTTTCCTTCATCCAGGTTTATGTGACCTTATCAACGGTTGGATGAATAATAAAAAATACGGAAACACGTTACGGTGGGCCCAATGGTAAGACGTTCAATCACCACTGTTTTCTATGGTATGGTCCACCTCAGTGTTGGATCTGATTCGTTTTTGGACTCGTGCACTAAAGTAATCTGAGAAAATGGATGGACGACGTTGATGTAGAATACATACATCAAAGTGGACCACACGGAAAGGGCCGCATCTAATCCGCTCCCCTCCTCACGTGAGCCGATGACACTGTCCCGACTGTTTTCGTTTTTTTAAGGCAGGAACGACAAAGATCGTTTTGACGTCCGTTTCCGATGAGAATATCTAATGGTCATGCTAATCTGGCTTTAGAAAAGTCGGCATGGTGTACGGTGAAGGCTAGCAAATATGAATCAAATCTAGGTCATTGGTAAGGTCGGGCCCGCATGTAGAATCAACGGCAAGAAAATGAGAAAGTTGTACGGAACATGTTAGCTAATTTGCACGAAATAATTTAACGGTTAAAAATAATATTTTAAACAGTTCATACTAGTTTTGAATTTGGGTATAGGAATTTTAATTTGGGGGCTCAACTGATGAACGGATCAGATCTTTTCATTCTGCCATCTTGAGCATTTGGAGGACGTTACGTGAACTGGACTATACACGCGCGTGGGATCAGCAACCATGCATTGTCAATAATTTGCGCGCCTTCCAATGTTGCCTTAGCTGGCCTCTTTTTACGAGTTGGTTTTCCGCCGTCGTGAGATATCTGCTAAAGTATGTCGCAGGTCACTGGAGCCTATAGTATGAGTTATCTGATTATCGGAACCGTAAATAATTTCAAATGTTTTCTTTACGTTCTACTCTAAGAAAGTTATTCTGAACGGACAGTTTTGATCATCACTTTCAGGAGAACATTTAAGTAAGGAAAAGAAGATTTTTAATGGATCTCATCAACTGGAAAAATTAAAAGTCAATATAACCATAGAAGCTTGACTATGAAAAATAAAATAAAATTAGTTCATTGAGTAAAGACAATATAGACGGTTAAAATAATCTGAAAAATATGAGAATGTAGCCCCAGTCGGTGGTGAGACGCGCTGGATCGGGACTGTCCCTACAGATTATAGAAAACCGACTCTTCATTCGTTTTCGAGCAGCCGCTGACCGTGTCTTGATAGGTTATTTCGGTAATTTCCTACTTTCACATGTATTATTTCGAAAGAGAAAAAGCATTGATGCTCTTCCAAAGGGTACCCATCCATACACGCGCACAAGGCCACTCTCGACGAGACAGACATTTTTCAAAATCTAAACCGTCAGAAATATTGGGTGCCACATTATATGTAGGAAAACTAGAATTTAGATTGATAGACGATCTTATTCTCTTAGTGATGAGTATTTATCATTTGTATTTGGACCACCAACGTTGATTTCAATCGTCCATTTGTATCAGCATAAATGCATGTCAATCCGATCCAAATTTGGGCCTCACTTGGGCATGAGGCAATTTTACAAAAGCAAAAAAAATAATAATAATAATAAAGGCCGAGGGGAAGTGATGTAATCCACCACAAGGAGAGAGTTAGCAATTACAAGAAAAGTATCCTGTAACCTATATTAATAAAAGTGCCAAGTTTAGTTTTACAAACCGATAATTCATGGAGGCATACATTGGTAATGATTATTTTGAAAGAAGCTAAACATCCTAACAGGATAGCTCAGGTCCTCCTAAGTTGAGGAGATCGAGCACAACCAGAGACGAGGCTAGGATATCGGGAAAAATCCCGCTTCCAAAGATTATGCTGGCCGAGACAAGCTCATTGATAAATTCAAAGGAAGATTTGTATCCGTTTGGAAAGAAAAATGACAAATTCATAAACTCGGTATTGAATGAACTGAGTTTACTTATATTGTCTGAAGCAATAGATAAAGCTGAAAATAAAATGTCGAATGAGAGACTTAGCTCAGATCAGTGTGATTCAAATTCCAACCGAAGCTAAAAAATCAGGATCCATAGGCCTAATATGAAAGATGAACGAAGTTGACTCGGCTAAAGAGTCGGCAACGTCTGAAGAGACCAAGTGAGGTCCTAAGCTAAAATCCACCTAATCGACCATAAAATTGACCCATGAAACGACAGTTAGTGTCGGCCTCGGACTAAGAAGGGACGTCAGTATTAATCTGACTATGTTTTGTCCGAAAGTAGGCAAAGCTCCCCCTTTGTAAGTCAACCGAAACAACGATATGCGCTGAGGCCGAGCCAAACAAAGAAGAGGCGGTGTAATATTAAAATACCGTACTTACGTATTGTGAAAAGATTCGATCCCGAAAAGCTCGTGATCGAAAAATATCCCGAAACAATCGGAAACCAAATCAAATATCCCGAAAATATGGGAGAGAATCCCCGTACGCCGGGATTTCTCATGCTTATATAAAGAAGGTTCTCCAGGGAGCAAAGGTATGCAAGAAAGAACCTTAAAAAACTCATCTTCCTAAACTCCTACTGACTTAAGCATTGGAGGTTCCTCGGCTCTAGTTAGGGTTCTCTATACTTTGTGTTTCAGGAAAGCAGATCAGGAGAGAGAGATCCAGTTTTTTGCATCAACAGTTTGGCGTCGTCTGTGGAAAACGATACAAAAAGTCGTTTCTTTGAATTCTACCCAAAGGGCTGTGTAAACTATCTTTAATGGTGAGAACTACGAGAAGAACAGGCCCTGAAGAGCCAAGTGATGCTCTCGCCGTTGGAACCGACCTTGGACAAGTAGGGACAAGCGCGACTGGTGCAAACCAAGGGGCTCACAATCAACCCGACAACCGAGAGAATGAACGGTTGGATCGAAAAGTTAAAGAACTCAAAGCTGACGTGGCTATTATGAAACGACTGTTAGAACAAATGCACCATCAGCAAATGCAACAGTTTCATCAAAATCAAGCGGTAAATGCCCTGGATCAACTGGCTGACCCTTAGCCCACCGGTCCGCGATCTCTCCCTCAGCCGAGTCAGCCCCATGGTCCGACCAAACCACCGCCGGCTCATTCGACAACAGCCGTGTTTCCCCCCACTGATCTCCGACATGAGATAGATCGGAGGAGGCGTAACCGACTTACGGAAGAGGGTGTGGCGGAGAGTGACGAACCATGGAAAGCTGAACTCTCGGATTATAAGAAAGAGGTACGGGAAGAGATGGTGGATATGAAACAGGGTCGAGATATACGACAAACCCGGTTCGAAGCAAAAGCATCTCCTTTTACGGATATGAATTTTATCCACGCCGTCCATTCATTTTTTTTTTCATATTATTTTATGCTATCATTCAAAAAATTAGGTAGATCGAAGGCTCAAGTAGACCACACGGGGGATTGAAGGCTCATCATAAAAAACTTCTTAGCCCTGCAGAAGTTTTGATCAAGCTAATATTTGTGTTTTCCCTTCATCCAAATCTCTGTGACCGTATGAATAGGTTGGATGGAAATTAAACATCACCGATGGCCTTAGGAAGGTTAGTGGGTGTCATTATCACAGCTGTTTCCTGCGGTGTGGTCCACTTGAGCATTGGATCTGCCTCATTTTTGGTGTCACAATCTAAATTGATCTCAAAAAATGTTTCGACGGGGTGGATGAAACTTATACATTACAGTGGGCCCCATAGAGATCCTGCCTAGACAGAGCCCGTCCAGGGGCAGGTCGCAATCCACCTCAGCATATGGGTATATTGACCAAGTACTCATTTTGTAACCCGTTATGGATAAATAGGACCACAAATGAGCTGAGTAAGTGGATGTAAGACCCGTATCATAGACCGTATCGTTCCGTAGACTTCCGCGGTCTTCCCGCTCGAATCCCAGCAACCTTCGACCCTTAAGCGATATTTACGCGCGACCCTGATTCGCACGCTGTTAAACCGAGTCGACTCAACTCGAGACTTGTACCCTAGCAACCGCGGCGACCGATGATGCGTCTCGCGCGCCGAGGCAATACTCAAGCCAAGAGATGTGGGCCCTCGTTCAGTTCGAGAAAATGCCGCGCATTTACAAACCCAGGACAATCTTTCAAAATCAATCACATCACATCACATCAATCAAGTACCACATCATATCTCATGTCAAAGT
Source organism: Magnolia kwangsiensis (assembly GCA_037074715.1). Classification (NCBI taxonomy): domain Eukaryota; kingdom Viridiplantae; phylum Streptophyta; class Magnoliopsida; order Magnoliales; family Magnoliaceae; genus Magnolia; species Magnolia kwangsiensis. Next base: position 132,472,371 of record CM073576.1, on the reverse strand, counting down.
ACAACCCCATCCCCAAGCAACCCCAAAGTCAAACTCTCTCTTACACAAAGTACACCCAACACATCACTCACCCATCTCTCTCTTTCAATCTCTCTCTCTCATCTCCCTCTCCCTCATTCTCTCCAAGCAACCATCCATGGCTTCCATGGGAGAGAAACTAATGTGGCCCACCTTCTTACCTTCCATTTTCACCGTCCAAGTCCGATCTCAACCGTTGAAGTCCATCCATCCGAGCTCTAGATCACATTGGCGGAAGGAGGAAGAAGAGATCTTGAGATAAGTGTCTTCTATGGTTAGATCATTCTTTCTTCCTCTCTCCTCTCTTTATTTCTTTTTATGATATGATGATCTGTGTGTATGGCCCACCTGATCGACAATCTGAACTGTTTATATTTTCTGGACGTCCAGCGAATGGGACCCGCCTTGTTGCCCATTTTGGGCCAGCTAGGATGGAGAGGAATAACAAATATCAGCTTGGTAGATGTGGACCCCACTGTAATTGATATATTTCATCCCTGCCGTGTGGGGTGGCCACGTCTACGTGGGACCCACCTTGATTAATGTGGGTATGCAGACGCTGGACGTCTTCATTGAAGAGTGGAGAGACAGTGAGGTGCACCGTCTGCAAAAAGAAAAAGAAGAAGAGAAGGGTTTTAAGGCTTTTGGGAAGGGCCACCCATGCAGGCCCCACCCTGACATATGTTTCTAATCCAAGCCGTCCATTCCGTTTACTAGCTCATTTTAGGTGTTGAACCGAAAAATGGAGCCAATCTGACTTTCTGGCGGGCCATAGCATGGAAAACGACGGTTTTTGCCATTAAAATATATTCTGATGTTTCTGCACCCCGAAATTTTGCTGCATTGGGCTTGATGCATTTGTATTGAGCAACAGGGACCAATGGGTAGGGCGGATTTCCTTGATGTGGGCCCCACATGTGAAAAACCATGGGAAAATGAGATTTTCAAAATAAAATAAAATACATATATATGTACACAGCAGCGTCAGCGTTGCTGCTGCTGCAGACGCTGGCAGTGCCTGCCCTGGCGAGCGGACGGTTTGGGCTGGGCCACGGGTCCCAGCCATGGACCCCACCATGATGTGTTGGAACATCAACACCGTACATTTTGATGGGCCCCTTCTGATCAGGGGCCACTCCAAGATTCACCCATATCCACTACTCAGGTGGCCCACATCACATGGAATAGTGTGGATGAACATTTGCCATTGAAACCCTTTTTGGGTTGTAACAGAAGCTTTGGATTGATATGAAATTTATTTTTCTTCTGCATCTGGGTCCATGTGGCCTTACCAACTGATTAGACGGTAAATAAACATTATGGTGGGCCCTACATGGGACCGCACCTTGATGTTTATGGTTGGCCCTCACCATCCAGATAGTTGGACGGTGGGCTTAACCATGAAGTATGTGTTTCATATGCGCCTACCCCCTGTACGTGAGCCGCATCCGTGCAGCGTGGGTCCCACTTAATATATTTGTTTTACCTGCACCGTCCACACTACTGGACGGTGGGACCTACTTAATGTATGTATTCTATACATGCCATCCATTTCAATGGACGCGTGGGACCCACCCTCACAGCTGCACGTGTGGGGTAGGACCCACCTTCATGTAAGTGTTTTATATCCACCGTCCGTACTTGAACAGTGGTAGGTGGAGCTATTCAATGATGTATATTCCACGCCCCGTCTGCGATACGGACCCCACAGTGATGTATTTGTTCTATCCATTCCATCCACGTGGGATGTGGGGCCACCATTATGCACGTGTGTGTACATCCACTCTGTCCAACAATCTGAATGGGTGGGTCCCACCTGGATGTAAGTATCCCATCCCTGCTACGTGTGTGGCATGCTATGATGTAAGTGTTACCTCCAGACCGTCCATCATCTGGACGGTGCTATGGAGACCACCATGATGCAAGTTTTGCACTACTCCGTCCAGTTTTGGGCCCCACTTTTTACACGTGTGATATCCAACCATCGGTCCGTTTAAGGACGTGGGGCCCACCTTGATGCAAGTGCTTTCTATCCATGTCATCTCTAGCTCGCCATGATACATGTATTTCATCCCTGCCATCTAGGGGCTCCACAAGACGCATGACCTTCATCCTTGTCGTCTATTCCATGCACCTGGACGTTGAATATTTAGAAAATATTTTATTTTTAAATATAATATCATGGTGGGCCCTGAGGTACATGGGCCACCTTGATGAGCGGCCTTACATTCCAGCCATCCATCCAGCACTCATGAACGCTGGATCAGGTGATATTTAAATTACATAATATATATTATATATACATACATACGTATACGTTTGTTATGGTGGGCACGCGTGAGACCCACCCATACGTGTCACACGTGTGGGGTAGGAACCACCTAGCCGTATGTATCTTGCACCGTCCAGATCTGGATGGTGTTGTGTGGAGCCCTCCTTGATGTATTGTTCTATCCCACCGTCTATCTCATGAACGTGGGACCCACCTTGTATGGCAGTGGGTCGGCTGGTGTCCACTAGCTATATAGCTGATGTAGCTACGTCCCAAGTTTCGCGAGTCCCACGTATGATATATGTGTTATCCACGCTGTCCATATGCCGGACGGGTGGGCCCATCTTGATGTATTTTATGGCACATTCATTAAGCCCACTTTGATGAATTTTGTGACCCATTTGGGAGGCTCACTTTGATATACTTGTGGCCCATCTGTGAGGCCCGCCCTGATATATTTGTAGCCCATGTATGAGGCCCATTAGTGTGGCCCATTGATACAGCCCATTTGATGTTTATGAGGCCCATTGGTGCGACCCGTGGATGCGGCCCACTTGATGTAATGTGGCCTATTGTGATATAGTTCCGGTCCATATGATGGGGCCGATGTGATGTATATCTGACCCATGTGTTAAGGCCCGATGTGATGTATTTATAACCCATGTGTCGAGGTCGATTATCGTAGCCGATTACTGATCATGGCCGATTGTCGACTGGCGTGGTCGATTGACCGATTACCGATCGTCGAGGCCGATTATCGTGACCGATTACCGATTGTCGAGGCTGATTATCGTGACCGATTACCGATCGTGGCGGATTGACCGATTACCAATTGTCAAGGCCGATTATCGTGACCGATTACCGATCATGGCCGATCGTCGATTGACGTGGTCGATTGCCGATTCTTCTTATCGTGGCCGATTGACCGATTACAGATCGAGGTCGATTATCGTGACCGATTACCGATCGTGGTCGATTGTCGATTGACGTGGCCGATTGCCGACTCTGCTTGTCATGGCCGATTGACCAATTACCGATCGAGGCCGATTATCGTGACCGATTACCGATCGTCGATTGACGTGGCCGATTACCGATTCTGCTTGTTATGGCCGATTGACCGATTCTGATTATCGAGGCCGATTATCGATCGAGGCCAATTATCGTGGCCGATTATCGATTTCGATTGTCGTGGCTGATCGCCGATTCTGATTGTCGAGGCTCAATGTGATGTATATGCAGCCCGTATTTGAGGTCCGTTGTGATGTGTATCCAACCCGTGTTTAAGGCCCAATATGATGTATATGAGACTTATGTGATGAGGCCCACTGTGATGCATTTGAGGGCTAGGCGATAGAACCCATCGTAATGTATGTTAGGCCATGTGAAAGGTCCATTGTGATGTGTATTAAACTCTTGAGTGAGGCCCATGGTGTTGTATATTTGGCCCTTGTGTGAGACCATGAGTCCACCAAATGTTAGGCTTTATGTGGGCCATTCCTTGGGGGACAATGTTGGTTAAATGTTCACGTTGTCGATGTCGATTGTCAATGCCTGTTATTGATACCGATTATGAGTAAGTAACTGTATAGCATCATGATACATGCCCATACGCATCATCTGCATGTCTGTTATGAGATATGATTGACCATTGCATATGTCATAGTGCTGGTTGTTATGAGATTCGCTGGTAGGCGGAGATTGTCTCACATAAGCGCACATATGCGTGGGTTTGATGCATGATTGGATTGTATGACTCATGCATCTTGTATTATGTGTTGTGATTACTATATGCCCTAGAGACATCAGGGCTGTAGCCTCCACAGGCATATCGTGGATGGTCAGATGGAACACTAGAAATCTGTTCTACATGGGGTGCTATAGATATCCCTAGGTGAAAGTCCCTAAACCCTCTTGGTTCCAGAGGTTGCTCCAACGTCTAGACCAAGTGGATACATGAGTGCATGAGGGTCGTACACCGTTAGGCCACATCTCCCACTGTATCGTGGTCGATTGGAAGGGGGTGCGGCCTTACCTGCCCGAGAGGAGGGGGCAATGTTAGGCTGAGTCTGACCAGCTCGAGGAATGGGTCCGCTATTGACCAGCCGGGCCCGATGTTGGCAGGAGGATAGTGAGGTCTCTTCCACTCACCTTGTTGGGCGCGATGGGACGGCAATCTGGTTTGGAGTGTAATAGACCCCGGTGATTTCCTAGAGAGGAACCGTACTGATATGTGGACTTATTGAGTAGGAGTTGCATGCTCATTCATTCATTCACTATCCACTCAGGCTGGTGGTGCGCAACTAATTGTTATATACCTTCGTTATAGTAAGGATTTCAGTTAGGCGCACGACTAACCTGAGATCAGGAGTTTACCACGTTGAGTCTGACTATTCAAATTTAGGTATGAGATTGGTTTGGATAGGAGTCCCTTGTGGTGGATCCTGTAGCCTGCGATACTACGTATTATCATCCCGATTCACAATCCAGCATGGTTATTTCATTCGCATCGCATATTGCATTACATCTGCATGCATATGACATTTTGGACTGCTAAATTTCTACACTTATATGGCCTAGACAGCCTTAGTAGGATTTGTATATTGCATTGCATCCTCGGCATCTGATATTTGGCTCTTCATGACTCCTTGTTGCATAGCTGTTCTATATTGCGTATCCTGCTATTGATTTATTTGTGGACTTGTTCGTACCTTCGCTTACTCTGTTATCGTATGATTTATGATCTTGTTAGTATTTCTGCTTACTTTGATAATTCATGATCTTGTCAGTATTTCTGCTTATTCCGATATTGTATGATTTATGGATGACCAGAAATTTCGGTATTGTATGATGATGACATTGTATTGAACACTTGACACTTACCTTGTGCACACACTTACACCACCCTTTAAGCTTTCTATAAGCTTATGTACGATAGATGCGTGCAAGTGATGTTAGGTTGCAGCAATGTTGAGCTTGGAGCGTGCAATGGTCTTCTGGAGCTTGATTTTCTATTTATATATTTCCCTTTCAGTGTTGTACTCAAATGATTATATTAGTGGATATGTGATGATGATGTTACTTTTGTGAATTGGATAATCTTGTGGTTATGCTTATTACTATTTAAATATATATTAAAAAAAATAAAAATCCTCCTTATATGATCCCAGGATTGGAACTTGGCATATGAATGGTAGGAGCCGAGAATGGAGTACTACGGAGGCTGTCGGTATCGAATTTGGTGATCGAGATTCTTGTGAATCCGATTTCTGAATTTGGAACGTGACAGTGAACCCCACCTGAATGCGAAAAAGAAAAGCCGTTGACAGCATAGACATGATAACTGAAGATAGCCATCCAAGCATCTCAAATTAACCGTTCAAATCCTCGACCCTACTTACTATCGGAAAACGCCCAAGCCTGAATCAATCGAGTGATCCTAAACTCTGATTAACGGACATCTTTTGGTTGATTTTGGACCGTTGAATATTTTCCTTATAACCATCCTGCCAACTATCGGAAGTTGGGATCCTCCGTTTACTATAAAACTTTGGTTTATGCCCACCTAAAATGATGCTCATTATTTGAACGGTTTGGATTGATATAAATGTATGAAACGTCATCGGATCTAGTGACCTTTTCTCACTGAATACGACCCAAAGATTTTGTTTTGACGTCCATTAAACGTCATGATTCAGTGAGCGGGCGGAATACGTGTCATAGATCCGTGCGTACGTCACACATGTCAGAAATCAGAACCATTCATCAGGTAGACCGCACTGTAACATATCATATACCAAAGAAATTTTTTGACAGTCAACGGATCTTTGCAGGTATTTCCTCTTACCGACAGGGAGCGGAGTGATGCAGCCCTTACACAAGACAGTGCGCAGCCCTTACCGTGGGGCCCACCCTGATATATGAATTCCATATCCACACCGTCCATCCGTTTTTTTAGATTATTTTATAGTATCATCAAAAAACTGAAGTAGATCCGATTCTAAGGTGGACCATATCATAAGAAACAGTGGTGATTGTCCATTAATGGACCACAAAATTTTTTCATCAAGCTGATATTTGTTTTTTCTTTTCCTTCATCCAGGTTTATGTGACCTTATCAACGGTTGGATGAATAATAAACAATACGAAAACGTTACAGTGGGCCCAATGGTAAGACGTTCAATCACCACTGTTTTCTATGATATGGTCCACCTCAGTGTTGGATCTGATTCGTTTTTGAACTCATGGACTAAAGTAATCTGAAAAAATGGATGGACCATACCACAAAATTTTTACATCAAGTTGATATTTGTTTTTTCTTTTCCTTCATCCAGGTTTTTGTGACCTTGTCAACGGTTGGATGAATGATAAACAATACAGAAACGTTACAGTGGGCCCAACGGTAGGACGTTCAATCACCACTGTTTTCTATGGTATAGTCCACCTCAGTGTTGGATCTGATTCGTTTTTGGACTAAAGTAATCTAGATGGACGACGTTGATGTAGAATACATACATCAAGGTGGGCCATACGGAAAGGGCCGCATCTAATCTGCTCCCTTCCTCACCTGAGCTGATGACACTGTCATGACTGTTTTCGTTTTTTAAAGACAAGAACGACAAAGTTTGTTTTGACGTCCGTTTCCGATGAGAATATTTAATGGTTAGGATAATCTAGCTTTAGAAAAGTGGGCATAGTGTACGGTGAAGGCCAGCATATATGAAGAAAATTTGAGCCATTGCCACCATGTAGAATCAACGGCAAGAAAATGCCGCACGTAGAATCAACGGCAAGAAAATGAGAAAGTTGCACGGAATATGTTAGCTAATTTGCCCAAAATAATTTAACGGTTAAAAATAATATTTTAAATAGTTCATGCTAGTTTTGAATTTGGGTATAGGAATTTTAATTCGGGGGCTCAGCTGATGGACGGATCAGATCTTTCCATTCTGCCATGTTGGAGCATTTGGAGGACTTTATGTGGACTGGACAGAGTATACACGCGCGTGGGACCAGCAACCATGCATTTTCAGTAATCTGCGCGCCTTCCAATGTTGCCTTAGCTGGCCTCTTTTCCCGAGTTGCTTTTTCCTCCGTCGTCAGATATCTGCTAAAGTACGTCGCAGATTACTGGAGCATATGAGTTATCTGATTATCGGAACCGTAAATAATTTCAAATATTTCCAATACGTTCTACTCTAAGAAAGTTATTCTGGACGGACAGTTTTGATCATCACTTTGAGGAGAACATTTAGAGTGAGGAAAAGAAAATTTTTAATGGATCTCATCCTAGAAAAATAAAAAGTTAATATAACCACAGAAGCTTGACGATGAAAAATTAAAAATTTAATTCATTGAGTAAAGACAATATGGACGGTTAAAATAATCGGAAAATATCATAATGTAGCCCCAGTCGGTGGTGACACGCGCTGGATCGGGACTGTCCCTACAGATTATACAAAACGGACTCTTTATTCGTTTTCGAACAGCCGCTGACCGTGTCTTGATAGGTTATTTTGGTAATTTCCCTACTTCCACATGAATTATTTCGAGACCGAAAAAGCATTGATGCTCTTCGAAAGAGTTCCCATCCATACACGCGCACAAGGCCACTCTCGACGAGACAGACATTTTTCAAAATCTAAACCGTCAGAAATATTGGGTACCACATCATATGAAGGAAAACTAGAACTTAGATTGATAGACGATCTTATTCTCTTAGTGACGAATATTAATCATTTGTATTTGGACCACCAACATTGATTTCAGCCGTCCATTTGTATCAGCAAAAATGCATGCCAATCCGATCCAAATTTGGGCCTCACTTGGGCATGAGGCAATTTTACAAAAGCTAAAAAAAAAAATAATAATAATAATAATAAAGGCGAAGGGGCACTGATGTAATCCATCACAAGGACAGTGTAAGCGATTACAAGAAAAATATCGTGTAATCTATGTTGCTGTGTTTTTATGGGATGGCTTCCCTAAGGCGGACTTTCTTCCACCTGCATAATCAATAACGTCAAGGTAACCCTAGCTAGAGCCGGGGAACCTCCGATGCTTAAGTCAGTTGTCTGATTAGTAGCAAAGGGCTTATCTCAGTTCAGTATTGTGTACCTTCTTCGGTCCCAAGCTTTGAGATTTATACAGTTTGTCAATCCTCATCCTCAGAGGATTCTCCTCCTCATTATTCGGAGACTTACTCCTTTTCACAGATTGCTCTCAATCCCGAGAATCTCGGGATTCGCTACCCGTATCCCTGTATTTCCGTAAAACAGTATCTGTTCTCGTTCCGTCACTCGCTGTCTCGGCCAGGTCGTTACCGACTCTCGGAGAGTCTCGGCCAGGTCGCGACCGACTCTGGGAGAGTCTCGATCGACGTAGGAGGGTGGGTTCTTGGCCTTTTCACGGACGGAATAATCTCGATGTTTATCTGTCATTCTTTGTTCCGTGACCGACAGAACCAACTCGTTGAGTCGATCCCGTTCTATCGGCTAAGTGGCTTGAACACGCTCGGCCTTTAGTGGGCTTTTGCAGACGAGGTCATCACTCTGACAGAGTGACTTTAATCGTCCCTTGCTTATGCCTCCTGGCTTATCCTCTGTTCCGTCGGTGTTGTCTCGGACTCTTCAGGCAGTTTCAGCAGAGCCGACCTACTTTAATATGAGTCTCCGAACTTAACAAATTTTTTCCCAACAGTGAGCCCCCCTTACTCCTTATGTCGTCCACGGCATCAAGGAGTACGATTTTCTCAGTCGGTTCGTATTAGCATACGAGATAATGATGAGGTGTTTAATGCTCTTTGAGTCGTCTCTAGCGTACGACGTTGCGCCTCCCAAGGCCGCACGTGCGACCAGCCGTCGATTCGTTTCGTCCGCGTATGAAATGCGGACGCATGGCCACGAAGTTGCCGCTGTCAGCCAGCGTTCGCCACGCGTCGAACGGGGGAGCCGAGGCGAATGACGATTAGCTTTTGCCATAAATGCTTGGCCACGTGGCACAGCTATAAAAGGTTTTGGGTTGGAGGACTGTGCGAATTTTATTTTCGCTTTCCTTCCTCCCCCCTGTGTCCGCTTTCGAGGTCCTTTTTACTTCTTCCCCTCTTCCTCCTCCGCTGTCGCTTCTTTCTCTGTCAATCCTCCCTTGCATTCGCCGTCGATTTCTTGGTGAGTCCTTTCCTCCTTTTATAATCTATAATGGCCACGCGCGGCTCTCAAAGCCCCCGAGAGGAGATGTCCGGAGATGAGGGTGCGTCCCAACACCTTTGGGATGTTACGGAACCACCCTCACTATTGACGGAGTTTGCTGTCGGTGCTGACGCTGCGTTCCGGCTTGTCAGAGAAACCGGCGACTCATCGGCTGGGCGTCCTACTCAGGCCGGTCCATCCAGTGGTGGGATGTCTCTAGTGACTCGTCCAGGGAGACCTAACCCTTGGGTGGATCGACTGGAGGATGAGGATGGAGAGGACGAATTAGTCACAGGCGAAGGGGCGGCCATTTTAGGCCCTGCGAACCAAACTACGGAAGCCTCTTAGTCTTCAAAAGGGGAAGAAAACAAATGTAACGGTCTCGTCACCTCCATTCTAACTGAATCCGACTTAAACCGGTTCAGGGCTGGATATCATGTCCCTGACTCGATCGTCCTCTGTCTCCCTCGTTCGAGTGATTTTCCCGACCATCCCCCTGCAGGGATGGTCGCTATTTTCCAAGTCGCGATGCAGTGTGGCTTGCGTTTGCCATTCCAGCCCATTGCTCGTGACTTCTTGTCCCGAGTCAAAATAGCGCCCGGTCAAATTGTTCCGAATGTGTGGAGGAATTTATTCGGGTGTTCCGTACTCTGGTCCGAGTTAGAGCAGCCTTCCCTCACAGTCGACGAGTTCCTCTACCTGTATAAAGTCAGACCAAATCCAAACTTCCCTGGCCTCTATTTTTTGAGCGCGTGGAGAGGCAAAGGGGGGTCTTTAATAACCGACCCACCCACTTCGAATAAGTTCTGGAAGGAAAGGTGGTTCTGGGCGTGCGGTCAGTGGGAGTCGGCTGACACGTGGCCGTACGAGCCTCAAGTATCCCGCACGTTCCGTAGAGCAGGTGACTCGATGACTTGGCCCGATGGTCTTTCCTTTCTCTTTCTCTTTATTTTTATACCATCTTCTGCTAATCTTGACTCCACAATGTCTTGCAGATATTTTGAAGAAGAGGGGGAAACTCGAGTCCGGGACTCTGACTCGGATAAGGGAGCAGAGGAAGCTGAGCGCGGGGGAACGCTCTTGGAAGTTGCTACTGCAACCCGAGCGCCTCCATCTTGCAGGTTTAAATTCGTTCGTCTCAGGTAACTCGTCCTCCTTTGCTTTGTTCTTTCGGTTCCCTGTCCGCCTCCTCATTCTTTTTTATTCATCCTTGCAGACCTTCCCGAGGCTCGTCCCATTCTGAGGCTTGCGCCTGACAGCATGGCTGAGTCTCGCCCTGCCTTGAAGCCGCTTTTCAAAGTGAAGGCCCCCCCTGAGATCGGCTCTGCTGTCCGGGTCTCGACCCCCGAAGCAGCAGAAGACTGCAGCCAAGGTTAAGGAAACGGCCGTTCCATCCGCTCCTGTACCTGCTGCCTCCCAAGTGGTCGTCCTCTCCGATCCTGACGAGAGGGCCGAGGAAGTAGAGCCAACTCCTCCAATGACTCAGGCGACTATTGAGTCGGGACCTGTTGTAGGGGAGGTCCCGCGCGAGGAATCCCCGAGAAGGGAGATGACTCAACAGGAGTCCCTCTTCGCGAAGATCATCGCGGGGATGGTTCCTTGGGCGCTCGCCCACGGGGGAGAAAGAGACTTCGCCAGTTATTACAATGCTTCGACTGCCCAGACCCTCAGACATACGACGAGGTTACTTTTTGAGGTAAATTTCTCTTCAATCCTGTGTCATCCCTGACTAAGTTTTACCGCATAGCTCACTGTCTCTTTATCGCAGCTGGCACCTTGCCTCGTCAAAATAAGCTCGGAGCTGACTGCCGCTCAGAAACTCGCATCCGAGACAGAGACTGCGAGGAGGGTCGCTGCCGAGGCTGAGGGTCGCAGAGAGATCGCTGAGAGCCGGATTGGCATCATGACTGGCAATCTATCGATCGCTCGAAAGGCAGCCGAGGATGCCCGTGCAGCTCTTGAAGGAGTTAAAGCCAATAATGCTCGCCTGACTTTGCTCCTTCAGGAAGCTGAGGAGAGGCAGCGGCACCTTCTTCGAGTTCACGGTGGGTGCGAGGGTGCTCTTGCTCTCGCGAAGGCCGAATGCGCCGGCCTCGTTTAGGAAGCTCAAGAAGAAATGCAACGAGCCAAAGAGGAACGAGAGCGAGCCGTAGACGCCTTCCTCGAATCTTCCGAGTTTGAAGATGAGAGGGACCGCCTTTATCAAGGTGGTTACAAGGCCTGCGTCTTGGAGATGAGGGCGGCCTTTCCCGATCTCGACCTCTCCGCCTTCGAAGTTGACAGTCTGCCGAGGCTGATGAGGGGAAGCCACCGAAGGAGATGCTGCTGTTGACGAAGCCGGTCCTTCGGGCGTCGTATAGGAGATGAATTTCGACCGAATGGGGCAGTCAGATATTGTACTTTCTTTTATTTTTATTTTTTATTTATTGATGACCCGACATTGGGTACTTGGACGAAATAGAACTACTTCAATTACAGTATTTTCTATTCTATCTTACGGGTAATAAATCTTGAGATGCTCGGCGTTCTAAGGATGAGGCAACGGTTGTCCATTTAGGTCTTCCAGCCGATAGGTTCCAAGGCGGATGGTACCTGAGATGATGTAGGGGCCTTTCCAATTGGGTCATAGTGTACCCGACCCAATTTCCTTAGTATTTGGGAAGGTCTTTCGGAGGACCATATCCCTAGCTCGAAATCTTCTGACTTTAACTCGGTGATTGTAAAACCAAGACACCTGTCTTTGTCGGGCCATCATCCTCAATCGATCCCTTTCTCTTTTCTCTTCCAACGAATTAAGCTCGAATGGGAGGGGTTCGCCATTCTCTTGTTCACTGTACAAGTTGACTCGGGCTGAGCCAACGCCGATCTCAACCGGTGCGACTGCTTCCGCGCTGTAACATAGGAAAAAGGGGGTTTCTCCTGTGGCAGTCCGTGCTGTGGTCCGATAGGCCCACAGTATATTCAAAAGTTCCTCGGCCCATGCTCCCTTTGCTTCATCGAGCCTTGTCCGGAGGTGCCGCTCTATAATTTTGTTGACCGTCTTGACCTGTCCATTCGTCTGAGGATGATGAGGCGAGGCGTAAACGTTTCGAATCCCGAGATTACTGCACATCTCCCGGAATTGTTTGTTATCGAACTGCCTTCCGTTGTCGGTAATGATAGTCCAAGATATCCCGAACCGACAGATGATATTCTTCCAAACGAAGCTTGTGATCCTTTGCTCGGTGATCTTCGCCAATGGCTCTACTTCAGCCCACTTTGTGAAGGAGTCCACCGCAACCATAACGAATTTAGTCTGACCCTTCCCCAGTGGAAAGGGCCCGATTATGTCGATCCCCCACTGCGCAAAGCGCCATGGTCTCGACATCAGAGTTAGTTTCTCAGGGGGTTATCTCGGGATTACTGCAAACCGCTGACACTTATCACATCTTTAAACGAATCGTTTAGAATCGTGCTGTATAGTCGGCCAGTAATACCCTTGTCGCAACACTTTGTTGGTGAGCTAGCGTCCTCCTGAATGGTTTCCACATATCCCTTCGTGTATCTCTCGTAAGATATAATCGGCTTCTTGGGAGTCGACGCACCTTAGTAGAGGAGCATGAAAGCCTTTTTTATATAGAATCTCATTCAAGATTGTGTAGCGCAAGGCTCGAACTTTTAATCATCGCGCCTCGACGCAATCTTCTAGCAATTCTCCATCGTTGAGATAGCGGACGAGTGGGTCAAACCAAGCAGTCGCTAAGTTGATGGGAAATAGGGCCGAGACTATCGGCTCATCTACGCTCGGTTTAGGGACGTATTCAATCGGAACCGACCGAGGTATGTCTTCCTCGTCGGCTGAGGCGAGCCTCGCTAACAAGTCGGCTTTAACATTGTCAGTCCTGGGTATTCGAATTACTTCACACTTTTGAAATCCACCGATCAATTCTTTAGCCTTTTTCATGTACGCCTTCAGTTGTTCTTTTCGAGTTTGATAAACACCGAAAACCTGGTTAACGACTAATTGCGAGTCGCTAAAAATATTCAAATGAGTCGCGCATAGACTCGCGGCGAGTCTAAGGCCTAATAATAGGGCTTCGTACTTTGATGTATTGTTGGACGCCTGAAAGCCAAGTCGTAAGGCATATTACATAGAGGTTTGATCAGGAGTTTCTAATACTACTCCTGCCCCGCTTACCTTGGAATTGGATGAACCATCGACAAATAGCTTCCAGGATACCGGCCCGAGAGAGGAAGAAGCCTTAGGTATAATAATTTTCTCCGAATCATTGTCACGATTAGGAATCACTTCGACAAGAAAATCGGTGATGGCCTGTCCTTTTATGGCTGTCCGGGACCTGAAATATATGTCAAATTCGCTCAACTCGACTGCCCACTTTGTAAGTCGGTCGGAAGCCTCCGGCTTTTGGAGAATCTAGCGAAGTGGTAAGTCGGTCACAACGATAATGGTGTGGGCCTGAAAGTATGGCCGGAGGCGTCGTGATGATACCACCAGAGTTAAGGCTACTTTCTCGAGCTGAGGATACCTCCTCTCAGCTGATAGCAAAGCTTTGCTGACGTAGTACACTGGCAGCTGCTTCCCTTGACTCTCTCGTATTAAAGCCGAGCTTACTGCGACCTTAGATACGGCCAAATATAATAACAACGCTTCACCAGGCTCGGGCTTAAATAGCAGCGGTGGGGATCCGAGGTAAGCCTTCAGATCTTGAAATGCCTTCTCACATTCGTCTGTCCACTCCATCGTCTTTCGTCCCTTCAATTGCTCGAAGAACGGGAGACATTTATCTGTGGCTCGGGACAGGAAACGATTAAGCGCGGCTACTCTTACTATCAACCTTTGAATGTCTTTAATTGTTTTAGGAGACTCCATTTCGAGTAAAGCTTTAATTTTCTCGGGATTCGCTTCGATTCCTCGCTGACTAACGAGGAAACCGAGGAATTTTTCCGAGCTCACGCCAAACGCGCACTTACTGGGATTCAACTTCATTTTATATTTATATAGAGTCAAGAACATTTCTTCCAAGTCCGCCTCATGGTCGGCCGCTCGTTTACTTTTGACGAGCATATCGTCAATATAAACTTCCATCGTTCGGCCTATAAGCCGAGCGAACATTTTGTTCATTAACCTCTGATACGTTGCTCCGGCATTCTTTAATCCAAATGGCATCACTCGGTAACAATAAAGGCCTTTGTCAGTGACAAAGGCGGTTTTTGATTTATCATTCTCGTGCATTACAATTTGATTGTAGCCTGAATAGGCATCCATAAAACTTAACAATTCATGACCCGCGGTACTGTCTACTAGCTGATCAATGCGAGGAAGAGGGAAGCTATCCTTGGGGCAGGCTTTGTTTAAATCTGTATAGTCTATACAGACCCACCACTTCCCATTGGCTTTCTTTACGAGTACGACATTGGCTATCCATTCCGGATAGTATATCTCTTCGATGAATTTGGCTTTAAGGAGCTTGACGACTTCCTCTTCAATGATAGCGTACCTTTCCGGGCCGAGAGGACGACGGTTCTGTCGGATGGGTCTATAAGTCGGGTCGATGTTGAGTCGGTGTGTTATAACCGAAGGATCGATCCCAGGCATATCTTCGTGGCTCCAAGCGAAGATATCGGCATACCGTCGAAGCAAGGTGATCATTCGTTCCTTAAGAGATGGACTCATGGACGAGCCGATTCGGACTACTTTCGAGACGTCTGTCTCGGTTAACGGCTCCGAGATGAGTTCTTCCATCGGCTGCCCTCGTTCATGAGATCCGATACGAGGGTCCAGCGATTCAATCGTCGACACCTCAGTCGGAGCCTTAACTGCGGTGGCATAGCATTTTGAGAATCTTGTTGATCTCCTTTCACAATTCCTACTCCCGACTAGGTCAAAAATTTCATGAAAAGGTGGTAGGTAGATACCACAGCTTGAAGGAGGCTTAGAGACGGTCGGCCGAGTATGGCGTTATACACCAACGGTTGGTCCACGACCAGGAAGTCGACTATCGCAGTCATTTGATGGGGCGCGGTTCCAGCGGTAAGTGGCAGTGAAACGATTCCCTCAGGAAGTACCTATCCACCCGAGAACCCGATGAGTGGGGTTTGGACAGGTCGTAGTACCGACCGACCTATGCTCATTTTGTCGAACACTTGGGTGAACAAAACGTCCGCTGATGATCCTGTATCCACTAGTATCCGGAATGCTTTTCTATTGGCGATGGTAAGAGTGACCATGAGTGCATCATCATGAGGATGATGAACACCTCGAGCATCTTCTTCAGTGAACGAGATGCAATATTTTTCTCGTTTCTTCTCCTTGGGAGGCCGAGACAGCAGAAGAACCTCGGACTCAGGGCGATCGAGGCTTCTAGCGTGGTTTTTTCAGACGTTATTTGAGTCTCCACCTCCTCGGTGACCTCCGACAATCGTTCGGATTTCTTCTTAGGGCCGCTCTTCACTCGGTCTTGATGAAACGCCGGACCCTTCTATATGTTCTCTTAGTCGGCCTTCTTTAATTAGCCACTCAATCTCGTCTTTTAAGTGATAACAATCACTTGTGTTGTGATCGTGGTCACGATGATAGTGACAATACTTGTTCTTATTCCGACGATCCGGATTCCCTCGCAGTTTTCGAGGCCAATTGACGAAACCTTCGGTCTTAATCTCCATTAGTACTTGTTTAGGAGATTTGTTTAGGGGGGTGTATGTGGAGAATCTTCTGTCTGGTCCCTTTCCTGGCCTGCTGTCGTCTCACCCCCGGTCCTCTTTTCACTTTTTTCCTCCGGCTGAGTCGGCTTCTTTCTTGGCCGACTCTTTAGCTGATGGTTTTACGTTCTGAATCTTCTCTCGTAGGAGTCGCGTCTCTTCCGCATCAGCGTATTTGTCCGACCGAACCATAAACTCACCCAGAGTATCGGACAATTCTTGTCCAGTGACACCAAAAAAGGTTTATCTCTCACCCCCTACATGAGAGCGTTGAGAGCCGTTTCCTCAGAATGCTTTCGAACTTTCAAAGACTCGAAGTTGAAGTGTTTAATATAGTATTTCAATAGCTTTCCTTCCCTCTGAACTATGTTGTTCAGATGTGTGGGCGATTTTAATTTCTTCTTTTCGCCGATAAAATTACTGAGGAAGGCGTCACTGAGTTCGGCGAACGATTTAATCGACTTGGGTTTTAATTGCTTAAACTAAAGTCGGGCTACATCGGTAAGGGTTAAAGAGAAGGCTCGGCACATAACAGCATCCGAGGCGTCGTGCAACTCCATATAGGTTTTAAAGCATTCAAGATGCTCTGTCGGATCAGTTTTTTCAGAGAAAGGAGTTATCTGAGGTAAGCGGAACCTCTCCGGCAACCAAGCCCGCATTACTTCATCCACAAATAGAGAGGCTTTTTCTTCAGATTTGGTCGGATTTGAGTTTTGGCCGTGCTTTATATCCGTCATCTCCTTTTCCATCTTCTCCCGGACCTCATTCTTCAAGTCTTGTATGTCAGCCTTCCAAGGTTCAACGCTCTCCGCCGTTTCTTCTGCAGGGAGCCGACTTCGTCTCCTCTGATCTATTCTGTCTCAGATCAAAGGGGGGCAAAACGGCCGTTACTGAACGGGCCGGCGCTGGGTGACTCGGTTCTCGGGGTCGACTGGGTTGTCGGAGCGACTGTGGCACAGCAGGCTGTGCTACAGACGCTGGTAGGAGAACTTGCGCCGACTCATGACGCTGCATCTGCTGGTTACATAATTGTTCCAGCATATGTTTCATGGTAGCCATCTCGGAAAGCATTTCTTGGACCTCGCGATCCAAGTGCGCGTTCGCTTGATTAGGCTGGCTGGTAGTCGCAGGAGGTGCTGTCGGGGGAGCTCCCTGAGCTGTGCTAGCAGCGACCTCCCCCGCTTCATCTGGATCCGTCCTTCTGGTTCTTGCCATTCGAAAAATCAGAGAAAACAGCTTTTTCTCCGTTTCCCACAGACGGCGCCAAAGTGTTGCTGTGTTTTTATGGGATGGCTTCCCTAAGGCGGACCTTCCTCCACCTACATAATCAACAACGTCAAGGTAACCCTGACTAGAGCCGGGGAACCTCCGATGCTTAAGTCAGTTGTCTGATCAGTAGCAAAGGGCTTATCTCAGTTCAGTACTGCATACCTTCTTCCGTCCCAAGCTTGGAGATTTATAGAGTTTGTCAATCCTCATCCTCAGAGGATTCTCCTCCTGATTATTTGGAGACTTACTCCTTTCCACAGATTGCTCTCAATCCCAAGAATCTCGGGATTCGCTACCCGTATCCCTGAATTTCCGTAGAACAGTATCTGTTCCCGTTCCGCCACTCGCTGTCTCGGCCAGGTCGTTACCGACTCTCGGAGAGTCTCAGCCAGGTCGCGACCGACTCTGGGAGAGTCTCGATCGACGTAGGAGGGTGGGTTCTTTGCCTTTCCACGGACGGAATAATCTCAATGTTTATCTGTCATTCTTTGTTCTGTGACCGAAAGAACCAACTCGTTGAGTCGATCCCGTTCTATCGGTTAAGTGGCTTGAACACGCTCGGCCTTTAGTGGGCTTTTGCAGACGAGGTCATCACTCTGACAGAGTGACTTTAATCGTCCCTTGCTTATGCCTCCTGGCTTATCCTCTGTTCCGTCGGTGTTGTCTCGGACTCTTCAGGTAGTTTCAGCAGAGCCGACTTACGTTAATCCGAGTCTCCGAACTTAACACATTTTTCCCCAACAATCTATATTATTAAAAATGTCAAGTTTAGTTTTATAAATTGATTATTCATGGAGGCATATATTGGTAATGATTCTTTTGAAAGAAGCTGAACAGCATAAGGGAATAGCTCAGTTGCAAGAGCCTCCCAAGTTGCGGATCGAGCACAACCAGAGACAAGGTGAGGATCTCGGGAAAAATCTTGCTTCCAACCAAGAGAACAAGAGAATAAATAGATATGCTTTTACCCAAAGATCATGCCAGCTGAGATAAGCTCGCTAATAAATTTAAAGGAAGATTTGTATCTACATAAGATTTTCTAACAAATCCCACGAGATACATAAATCCTGTCACTGCCTGATGGACCCTATAAGTTCCCCACCGATCAAAGGGAGGTAAGAGACAACAATCCAAGCTCAAGTCTTTTCAATTTGAGTCTACCTATATCACGCTCCAAATTTGAAAATCGGGCTAAAAAAATTTCTAATTGTCGAATTCGATGCCGACAGCCTCCGTAGTACCTCATTCTCGACACCCAGCTCGCATGCGTCAGATTCCGATCCTGCGATCCTACAAGGAGAATTTTTTAATGTACATTTATCTCGTAAGAAACATAACCACAAGTATACCCAAATTACAAGAACAACATCATCATCACATATCCACTAATATAAATATTTGAATACAGTACTGAAAGGAAAATACATATAACAATAATCAAAGCTCTAGAAGATAACTGCACGCTCTATACTCAACGCTACCGCAACCTAACGTCACCTATACGCATCCATCGTGCATAAGCTTATAAAAAGCTTAGAGGGTGGTGTAAGTGTGTGAGCAGTATGTGCGTGCTTAGAATATAATATCAAAGTAAACAGAAATACTGACAAGTCCATAAAAATATCATCAACCTCATTAAGGATATACGATGAAAAGACATAACAAGCCAATATCACATACTGAGAAAGTAATGTATATCGGCTATATAATGCAGAAACATAATGAACCAGATATCAGATATCGATGATACAATACAATATGCAATTCGGAAGAGATATGAATGCCATTAGCCTCATCCAAGTCATATAAATGCAGAAACATAGCAACCCAAAATGTCATATGCCGAAAATGTAATACAATATACAATATGTGATGTGAATGAAATGACCCAGCTACAGTGTGAAGTCGGAATGATAGTACATGATATCGCAGGCTATGAGACCTATTATAAAGGACTTCTATCCAAACCAATCTCATACTTAAATTTGGATAGATAGACTCAATGTGGTAAGCTCTTGATCTCAGGTTAGTGTGCCCCAATCAAAATCCTGACTTTGTAAAAGTATAAATAACAATTAGTTACACACCACCAGCCTGATTAGATAGTGAATGAATGAATGAATGAGTATAACGCTGAGTATACAATTCTTACTAAATCAGTCCACAAATCAGTATTGTACATCTATGGGATCATTACTGGGGTCTAGTACACTCTACATGCAATTACTGCCCACTGATACACGACCATGCAAGTGGAAGAGACCTTATCATCTGTCTGGTTAGTAGTCAACTAATATTTACCCGGCACGTTGATGGCGGACCCAATCACGAGCTGGTCAAACTCAATCTAGCTATGTTCCCTACTCTCGGACGGGTAAGGCCACACTCCTTCCCAACTGACCACGACACAGTGGGAGATGCAACCTACTAGTATTCGGCATTCGGGCGCTCATGCATCCACTCAGTCTCGACGTTAAGGCGTCTCTTGACCACGGAGGTTTAGGGACTTTCACCCACGGATATCCAAAGTACCCAGATGCTAGAACCAAACATTTCTGGTGTCTTATCTAGTTATCCATGACATGCCTGTGGAGGTTACAACCCTGATGTCACTAGGGGTATAGTAATCACAATACACAATGTAAGATGCATGAGTAATACAA
The DNA here is from genome assembly GCA_037074715.1 of Magnolia kwangsiensis. Classification (NCBI taxonomy): domain Eukaryota; kingdom Viridiplantae; phylum Streptophyta; class Magnoliopsida; order Magnoliales; family Magnoliaceae; genus Magnolia; species Magnolia kwangsiensis. The sequence continues at coordinate 132,452,266 of CM073576.1, read as the reverse complement.
TCCAGTCATGCATCAATCCTGTGCATACCGTGCGCTCATGTGAGATAATCTCCGTCTATCAGGGAGTCTCATAACAACCTGTCCAATGATATATGCAATGGTCAACCACATCTTATAACAAACATGCAGATGATGCATATGGACATATATCATGATGCTATATTGTCACATACTCATAATCAGCATCGATAATCGTTCTCGATATCACATACTCATAATCGGTATCGGTAACTAGTATCAATAATCAGCCTCGACAATCGGAATTGGCCTCAACAATCAGAATCTAAATTGGCCTCAGCAATCAGAATTGGGATCAGCCTTTATAATCTGACTCGACCTCGACAATCGGCCTTGACAATCGAAATCGGGATCGGCCTCGACAATCTAACTTTGCCTTGACAATCGAAATCAGCCTCGATAATCGGCCCCGATAATTGGAATCAAAATCGGCCTCGACAATTGAAATCGGGATTGGCCTCGACAATCAAAATCTAGATCGGCCTCTACAATCTAACTCGGCATCGACAATTGAAATCGGGATCGACCTCGATAATCTAACTTGGTCTCGACAATCGGAATCGGAATCGGCCTTGACAATCTGACTTGATAAAGGCCTAAGGGAAGGTCACAATGTAGACATTTAACCATCATTGCCCATCAACGTGGACATTAAACCATCATTGCTCTTAAGACATGACCTTTCATAATCATCATTAAATACATCATGGAGTAATCACACATCGCAATGGACCTCATATACATCACATTCGGCCCCATATAAAGGCCCTATATACGTCTCATTGGGCCTCACTTGTGGCCCTTATATCAATCACATTGGGCCTCAACTCATAGGCCATCAAATACATCAAATGGATTACATCCACCAGCTGTACCAATGGGCCTTATATATATATCGAGTCGGCCATATCACATGGGTCGCACTAGTGGGCCTCATATACATCAATTGGACTGCATTAATGGGCCGCACTAATGGGACTAATACATCTCATAATGGGCCTTGTCCATAGGCCATGAATCATCACAATGGGCCTTTCCCTTGGGGCTCAGATTCAAGAAGGTGGGCCCCATCATATGGGCCTTATATATATCACATCGGGCCTCACTCATGGGCCTAATATACATTAATTGGGCCTCTCAAGGTAATGAGGCCTATGACCCAAAAATAAATGGACAGTGAGTGTAATACACATACATCATGGTGGGTCATAGGGGTCAGCCCTATAGTCTAAAAATAGATGGATTGTGTGCTTCCAATACACACATCAAGGTGGGCCTTTAAGCATCACAGAATGGGGCCCACCAACTGGATATACAATGCATACATTACGGTCATCCCATGGATGGACAATGGGTATATAACACATTCATCACCGTAGTCTGCATCGTCCAGATGGACGGTGGGAATAAAATATATATATTACAGTGGGTCACACTGTCCTACGAATGGTGTGAATACAATATACATCATGGTGTCCCCACATGCTAGATGCAGCACGTCAGTAGGTGGGTCCCACCTCCCAGCAAGTAGACGGACGGTGAGGATAAAACCCATGCGTCATGTGGATCTCCATCGTCCAAACAGTGGACGGTGTGGATGAAACATACATCACGATGGACACTTACCGTCCAGATAGTGGACGGCTGGGATAAAACACATATCTCATGGTGGGTACCCACCAGGGGGATTCCCACGAGATGGATGGTGTAGGTAAACCCCATACATCATAGGAAGCTCCACCGTCCAGATGATGGATGGTGGATAAAAAACATATATTAGAGGGGCTCCACCATCCAGATGAATGGACGGTGGATAAAAAAATCCTTGCCAGTGGGCCCCACCGTCATTGATGGATAGTTTGGATATAACAATACCTCATGGTGGAGGCCCACATACCGAGCTAACGTCCAACCCAGCAACTATATAGGTGGGATTTCCACCATCCAGATATCTGAATGGTGTGGATTCAAATATAAATCATGGTGGGTCCACGTATGGACAACTGTCCACTTGAAATTTGAATTTTGCTTTATACCCTGGACAGCGTGGATATACCTTACACCATCAAGGTGGGTCCCATCCCACACATGTTGGGTGGGCCACGTCAACATGGATGGACGGATTGATAAAATACATAAATCATGGTGTGTCCCACTGATCTAGGTAGATGGACGGATAGGATATGCAATAAATACATCAAGGTGGTCCTGCATGCTGTAGCAGGCCTAGCACCGTCCATACTGATCCAGCACTGTCCAGATGGTCTGGATAGTGTGGATGAAACAAATACAACATGGTGCGGTCCACCGCTCCAACCAGTGGGTGGTGTGGATGCATACATCATTAAGGTGGGGTCCACATTTTCAGGGATTGGACAGTGTGGACAGGAACATTCATCAAGGTGGGTCACACGGTATGTATGGCGTGGATCAAGTGGGCCACACCCATCACAAGAGAGAGAAAGAGAGAGAAAAATAGAGAGAAAGAGAGAAATCGGTGGAAATGGGAGGGACCCCGCCACTATGGGCCCTCCCTATATAATGCATACATCAAGATGGGTCCCACCATATGTGGGCCCTCTAATCATCAAAATCACACAAAAAAATACCCACCTTTGATCTCTTCTTCCTTCTTCCGTCAATGCGATCTAGAGCTCCAAGGGGAGCGATTCAACGGTTGAGATGGACTTTGGATAGTGGAGATGAGAGGTAGGAAGGTGGGCCACACAAAGTTCTCTCATAGAGCTTGGACGTGGGAGTTTCTTGGGAGAATGAGAGAGATGAGAGATGAGTGATGGGTGAGTGAGTGATGAGAGTACTTGTATAAGAGAGAGAGTTGACTTTAAGGGGGGTGGTTGTACTTGTGGATGGGTATGAGTGATGGGACTGATGTGTACTTGATTGATGTGATTGATGTGATATTTTTTAGGAATTGTAATGCACAGCGTTTTTCCTCGAACTGAATGCGGGCTCACATCTCCTGGCCTGGGTATCTTCTCGGGGCGCGGAACCGTGGTGACGACGCGGTCGCTAAGGTATAAGTTTTGGGTTGAGCCGACTCTAGAATATGAGATACAACTCAAGATCACATGCAATTGCTGTCTACGTGTCGCGGGTCGTCGAAATTCAACTAAAAGGACCGCGGAAGTTTACAAAATAGTACAGGTTAGGATACAGGTCTTACAACCTATCTGACTTAGGCATTGAAGGGTCCACAACCATTATCGACACCCTCATTATCTACTTCATCTTATCTTTGCAGCTTCATTGGTGGGATCGCCTTGATCCATCATATCTGTTCAGGCATATTTTGGTGATAATATATTGGCGTCATCTGTGGGAATGACAACAAAGTCAAGTTCTCACCAACTCTAACTTGAACCACTGCTTGCTCTCCCCCTCATCGATGGCCAAGAAAAAAGGAAAAGTCTCAAACACGGCCGAGTCTGCTCACGGGGCTCAGCCTAAAGACGCCAAGGCTTCATAGTCGACCCCTCAATCTCAGCTACCTTCGCAAGCGGTAGTGCAAAGGTCCCAAAATCGGGGTAGCCGACTCATCTCCTTAAAAAATAAGGTGAGATCTATGATTGGTAACGTAGATCGTATCATCAAGTTGTTGGAAAGGCAATATAGATCCCTAACTAACCAATAAGAGGAGGCGAAGGTAGCAACCCAGTAGTTCTGTCCAATACTATCACATCCTGAGCCTTGCCATAAGAAAGCTCGACTTGAGGGGAGCATTCTCACCTTGATGCAGACCCCAAAAGCCACCGAGCCTGCTGATTTGAATCTGCGTCATACCTTGGACTAGAGGAGGCAAGCTCAGGGAAAGACCTCAGAGATCATGACTAAAAATGAAGTCCCTTGGGGGTAGAAATTAAAGAAATCTGGGATCAGCTCGGTGATATACAACAGCCTACTGGGCTAAAGTTCCAACTTCTGTTGATGCCCTTCTTGAACAAATTGAGGCGCCATCTACAGATGACATCATGCAAGTGCAGCTTGCGCCTAGGTTTCAGATCCCCAAATATTGTCCTATTCATGTTCAGGAGACCCTGCTGAATACCTGAAATCTTTCGAAGCATGGATGACACTTCATGACACTTCTAGACCTGTGATGTGCATGGCATTTTTCCTTACACTAACCAGGGCGGCTCGAAAGTGGTATCGACACTTGAAACTAAAATCCATCAGCTCGTTTGCCCAACTCAACAGGGTTTTCATCACCCAATTTATTAGGGGTAAGGATATAAGAAAACTTTCAACTTACCTCCTCACAATAGCTCAAAAGGAAGATGTGCTTTTGAAAGATTATATCATCCGATTTAACACTGAGGTCGTCCAAGTATATGGCTATTCTGACCTGGTGGCACTCACAACAATGATGGTTGGGCTCAAGCGAGGAAAATTCCTCTTCTTAATTAGGAAGAACCCCTCGAAAACTCTTTCTGGTCTCCTTAATCAAGCTCAAAAATACTCTGATGTCGAGGAGCTATTCAGCGCAACAGAAACACCTGGGATGAAAGCAGCTCGATAAAAGAAAAGAAAAAGGAAGGAAAATAAGGAAAGATCCAATGCGAGCTCCAAAAGGAGGACCAAAGTAGTGTTATCCAATCTAGTCGGGTCTCAAAAAGTTAGTTTCGCCAGTACACCCCATTGAACACCACGCCAAAGTAGGTGCTCATGAAGTTCAGAGAAAAGAGAATCTTAAGATGGCCGAACAAGATGAGGGTCGACCTGAAAAAAAGAGATAGGAAGAAATATTGCCACTTCCACTGGGACCACGACTACAATACAACTAAATGTTTCGATCTCAAGGAAGATATTAAATCCCTCATCCAGATGGATACTTGTGCGAATTTGTCACTAGTCACAGAGGAGATCGACCAGCCCCTTAGCACGAGCGACGTGAGGAGCACGGTGATAATGAGCTGATCGGGGAAATACATACCATATTTGGTGTACCCATTGAGGGTGGCAACTCGAATCAAGCATACCAAACCCATGCTTGGAGTGTGAACACTACTGAAGAAGAACACCAGATAAACCTCGATAACCGACCCAGGAAAGAGCTCAGAATGAACTCGAGCACTATCGTCTTTATAGAGGAAGATGCTAGGGGGACTTAGCACCCCTATGATGTTGCACTAGTAGTTGCCATAACTATCACCAACCATAAATCCATAGAATATTGGTTGACACAGGAAGCTTGAAAGATATCCTATTCGCAACCACTTTCGATAAGATGGGATTTGGAAGATCAAATGTAACACCCTATACTTTTCGTACTCGGGTGTTACCATAAAAATCTAAACCAGTTTTCACGTGTGTGTGGAAACACACGTAGTTTTCCTTACACAGAAACATCCAGTGATCCCCAATTCATCAATCTCAATCGTTCGGTACAACATTCATTCGTATATCAAGCCATCCATTCGATTGATTTTCAAAACAATCTAGAGATGTCTATTTTAGGATCTCAGTCACCTCGATAGATGAATCGAACCATCCAAAAATATATTTAATAAATATATAAATTTTTATTAATTACTACAAATTCTACGGAAACAAGAATCAAAAGGATTATGAATGCACTTTGATGATTTAATTACCAATTAAATAATGTTGAAAATGTATTGAAATAGAGTGATGTGTATGTACATAATGTATGAAAAATATTATGAAAGTAAGATTATAATAAATAAACATAATGAGTTATAATTTTACAACATAAGATTGGCTTTATAAATATTAGTATAGTATTAAGAATCTTTATAAATACATATACAAAAATTACTAAATAATTTAATAAAGTTGTATATTACTTAACAATACTATTTTAAAAGTAGTGTTGTACAATTTTCAATTCACACATATGTATAGTATTATATTGTATATTATTGATCAAACACTAGAAAATGTATGGCCAATAGCATGTAAGTAGTAGTATGTTAATATTTAAATTATATAAGTGTAAGTTGTTTTAATTAAGGTAATTATAAGTAGTGCATAATAGTGATAAATTTTATGTTAATTGGGTAGAAATACAGGATGTAAGCCTCACAAATGGCCCATTAGGATCTTTTAACCGTTGACTTCCAACTTCAGCATGATTTGACCACTATATTGATAGGAAATCACCATACGCCTGCAAATCACATTGTGGGCCCCACCTAGGCACTCCATTGGCACGATCTCTAGTCAAGGCCCCTGAATGAGGCCTTCCAAGATGAATGGACGGTGTGGATTAGTCATACATATCACGGTGGACCCTGCACCCGGTGCGAGTGCACCATAACCACCCATGCAAGAAAGTGCACGGGATATCCAGCGCTGGTTTGACCGGCGCTAACCTGCCTTTTGCTTAAAAAGGGAGCTCTCTCTCTCTCTCTATCGCTGGTTGTAACAGCAATGGTCAGCCATCCGTTTGGGACGTGCTGTGGCCCACCATGAGGGGCCATCTCGATGATCAAAACCGTCCATCTAATCTAGATGGTAGATCTTACCAAAACCTCTAAGTTCTAAGTGATTCCACACATGTACATGCATACAGTACTCACTGAAAACAGACCCTACAAAGCCAACGTTTCCAAAAAAGGAAACTGTCCTCCTTGCCACAAGGGCAATTCGCGTGCTTACTTCTCTTTGCATCTCCACTGTTCAAAACGGAAAAATCTCAGCCATCCATTTTCTTAGGGCGTTCCTTGCAAAACCAAGGATGGTTTTGGTTCCCACCCACTGTTTTGGAGGCAGTTTCAGCCAAAAGAGATCTGGACCATTTGCTGCTCATCCGATGGTCTAAAAATGTTAGGGCAATGCTATAATATGGACTAGAATCGAGCGCAACAAACCCTACCACTATTTCCACAACAGCCCGAGAAAAACCATCCGCCTCTTTTGTTCTAGCGAACCCACCAACCTAAACCCTTTCAAGCTTCATGAAAGCCTATCCATAAGCTTCGTAGGGTCCCCACGGACCATCTGTTGGAGGTAGATTGAAGGATGTGGTGGTGTTTTCAAATCCACCATTAATGATAGTCTTCTCCTCTAACGCTGTTGGTGTATTTCTGGGCACGTTCGACCATGGCGTTGAGTCCAGAGATGGCTGGGCTCTGCTGCAGGGAAAAATGGAAAGAATAGAGGAAGAAACGAAGAAGGAAAGAGAGATGGAGAGGATGAGAATAGATGAGCGGTGGTGCAGGCCGGTTACTGCACTCGTTCGAGTTCAAGGCGGGCTTTCCTGGGCGTCCAGCTATTCTCGCTGGATGTTCAACAGGCAAAAATAAAAAAGAAAGAAAAGAGAAAGAAGGAAGGAAGAAGTATAGAGAGAGAGAGAGAGAGTTGGAGCGGTGCAGCTTCACCATGCACCGTCCAGCCACAGTGCTCGTTAGCTCGGGCTAGTCCAAGGCGATTTCCCAACAAGTCAAGCTGAGTTGACGAGTTTTGCTGGGTATTCCTAGCAGCAGGGAAGGAAGGAATAGAGAAAGAGAGTAGAAGTAGAAGAAGAGAGGAGGAGAACGAGAAAGGAGGGAGAAGAGAGTGAGGTTGTGCATGGATTGCTGCTGCTGTTGCTGGGCCAGAGTCAGCGCAGCCCAGTCCATTTTCTGGGCCCCACTGTGAAGTTGAATGAAGCCCAAACCGTCCAACTCATGGGCCTAGGCTTGAGCCTATCGGCTGGCAATAGCAGCCCGATGCTTGGACTGATGATAGATCATGGCTGCTAGGCTGAAATCAGACCAGCCCTTGGACAGTTTTGGGGTGCTGCTGGGCCAGGGCGAGCCCAGCCTAGCCAACCATCTTTTGGGTTATGTAAACACAACTGGCGCTGGGCCAGAAATAGCTCAGCCAGCCCATCTCATGGTCTGTGTAGGTGATGTTGATGTTGGGCCATAATAGAGGTCCAGTTCGGCCCTTAGTTAGGGAAAACTTAGGGCTAGTTTGGGCCCTTAATTGGACAAGAATCTATTGGGCCTGGTCACCCTAGTACAGGCCCAAATAACCATGTTCATGGGACCTTTCAAACTCAGCTTGCTGCCAAGACAACCTGTGTAAGTCGACTCCCTCTCCCTATGTAAATCGTTCGATTTATTATTATAATTGGTATTGCTATTGTTGCTGCGATTATTAATCATGTTTAAATATTATCGTTAATGGTGGATTATAGTATCTATTATCATGATTAGATCCACTAATGATACTTGATAGCTATTATTATTATCATTAGTATTACGATAACGATTGTGATTGATAAACACAACTAATTAGCCGTTAGTAGATTATCCATGCTAATAGTAGTAATTACAAACAAAATTTCGTTATTAAATATTAGTCATTTAATTGTCATTTTTAGGCACAATCATTAATGGTAGATCATAGCATTAGTGGCATCATAACGATTATTATTACTAAGTTGGCTAACGTTAATTATAACACTAATGTTAACAATTACTTTTCAATTATTAAATTAATGTTGTAAATTATTATACGCCAACTACAACCCAAATCCTAGAACTATACTTAAGATGTAAATAGTAAGTTGAGCTTTGGGCCTAATTGTAGAGTGTCATAAATCATGATAGATCCAAATATCTGGATTCATTAATAATAACAATTAATATTAACATTAGAAAATATTCATGACTTCCCTTATGGGATTAGTATAATACTTGTTAATATAATCATTAGTATTAGCCCTTATTATATTTTCATTGGTAAATATTCCATTATTATTACCCATATTATTTAGAAAATGGTTGGTCAGTATAAAAATATTGGATAATGTGGTACATCTAAATGTGGATTTATGAACCATCATTATTAATACTTCTAATAGGAATATTACTCAATCCAGGGAATAATAATAATGATAATAATATTATTAATAATTTAGGATTAAAATCTTAAAGTCTAAGTTTAAGGCTAAACCCTAGGATAGAAACCCTAAATTCTACATTAAAACCCTAAAAATAATCCAAACCCTAGGTAATGATTAGAACTGAGACCTAATTGTACAAATTCATGATTTGTGGTAGGATACAATTCTAAGGGCACAAGCACTTAGCAACACTAGAAGGCGATTCAACGTATAAGGTGATGATTCTTCCCCTTGAGCTTTCCATCTTCTCATTAGCTTAAGTTATAGTTTTTATTTAAATTGATATCTCCCTTTATAATCACATGTGTTAGCTGGTGGAAATTGAATTGCTATATTGCCTACTTAATGCTCATCCTATATATTTGTTTATGCTTGTGGATTATTTGTGTATTGCTTATGGACTTTAAACTGGTACATTAGTGAGAAACCCCTACCTATACATGTACACCCATACTTAGGATGTAACCCGACTGGTTGTGATTAAAATGGACCTTCGACTTAGTGGTTATTGAGTGGTGGTCTAGATGGATCATTGATGTGGGCATACCATCCAGGGTTGTTGTGTCCAATGGTTTTAAATGATGATTTTTACCGTATAGTTCTAATATTCGCCCTATATGGCATATTTTGATACCTGGCCTACATGGTTTCATTTTGATATTTTTTTTATATGGGATTGATGTTTTATATCGTGCAACCATGTGATGGTGCCCCATGTATTGTAATATGATTGGCTACTAGTCGACGGATTTCCATTAAACATCCTAAGATGGTAGTCTCATGAGCCGGGGATGGTGGTATGGGACCTATGCCTGAGCTGTCGGCCTACGCTGGGCTATACACTCCCCGTAGTGACCTTGAGCTTATTTAAAACTGGTTGATTGTAATCGGACTAATAATGGTTTGGTTAATCATGCATACATGGCACAGACCAGCGTCTATCGCTAGGCTGTCATTACGCTGCACTTAGTTTACTTTCGCTGACGACTAGCCTCATACGATGGGCAGTCGTTACACCGCACTTAGTCTGCTTTTGCTGACGACTCACCTCTATCCGACTGGATGTTTTTTCCAGGTCGTGATTCACATTCCGCACGGTTGATCCCAGGGCGTTGATTAGGCGGCGACCCTATCTGCACGGATGAGCATCCCCAGGGCGTGAATGCATTCCATACATCCATGTACTTAATAAAATTGCATTTATTATATTTTGTTTGTTTGAATGTTTCATACTATTTCTTACCTAATGCAGTGGTGTGTAATCTTGAGGAGAATTCACACTGAGTTGGCCACTCATCCATTAAAAATATAACCGTATAGGTAGCACAGGTGGCTTAAGTGATATGCAGGTTCAGACTGATGAGGAGCCATTATAGTGGTCAAGGATATGTGATTGTACCTATTAAGGAAGCTGCATGATCTTGCGGCTTATATTTATATGCTTTCTGTTATTCTCCATGTATTATATTCTTATAAATCTTGTACTTGTTAAATTCAGAGACATTGGTTCGTATAAATCATTATGGGCAGTTTCTTGTATATTCAAATGATGATGAAATTTTTTTTATGTCGATTTGTCCACACTACGCTCATCTGCTTACTCTGATAAAGAAAAAAAATGTATACTCGAATTTAACCATCCTTTAAGGTTAACACTCGAGTTTTTGGGAAACGAGTTATATACTCGGGTCCTGAAAAGTCGGGTCGTTACATCAAAACTGCGACCTATGTGAACCCCTATGCTTGTCTTCGTAGGGGAGAAGGTGACCTCAGAAGGAAGTGTCCTCCTGCCAGTGATAGTCGGAGAAGGTTCCAACCAAGTCACCACTATGGTGGACTTTCTTATTGTAGATTGCACCTCAGTGTACAATCTAATTTTGGGTAGATCATCCTTAAATGTCATTTGGGCTATAGCCTCCACCTATCACCTCACCATGAAAATTTTGACTAAGAACAGTGTTGGAAGAATCTTGGGCGACCAACATGAATCTTGGGCGATCAACATCCTAGGGAGGAGACTACCAAGAGGGGGTCACCTACAGAAGACCTCATCTCAGAACAACTCTTCAAGCCCGACCCATCTCAGACTATTCAGGTTAGGTCACTACTTGAATTGCAACTTTAGGCAGAGATAGTGAACCTGTTGAGGGAACATTCCAACGTGTTCACCTGGTCTCACTAGGATATGTTTGGTATAGACCCGAGAGCCACAGTTCATCAACTAAATGTAAACCCCCACCACAAGCTTGTCTGATAAAAAAGATGAACGTTCGATTCAAAAAGGTACGCGACAATCAATGAGGAAGTCAACAAGCTCCTTAAGGCTGACTTTATTAACGAAGTGCACTATCCCAATTGGCTAGCCAATGTGGTGTTGGTGAAAAAGGCCAGCAAAAAATGACTAGTTTATGTAGACTACACTAAACTAAATAAGGCTTGCCCAAAAAATAATTTTCTACTACCGAGGATTGACCAGTTGGTAGATGCTACCATTGGGTATGCACTCCTCAATTTTATGGATGCATACTCACGGTATAACCAATCAGCATGTACAAGCATAATAAGCAGAAAACTGCATTCATCACTGATAAAGGGTTGTATTGCTATCGAGTAATGCCTTTCGAGTTAAAAAACATTGGAGCAATGTATCAACAACTGGTGAATAAGATGTTCATCAAGCAAATTAGAAAGAACGTGGAGTTTTACGTCAACAATATGGTTGTCAAGAGCACTATGGCCAAAGGCCACACAACAAACTTAAGAAATATGTTTCAGATCCTGAGGAGATACCGAATGAAACTCAACCCAAGCAAATGCACCTTTGACATCAATTCAGGAAAGTTCCTAGGTTTCATGGTCCACCAAAGAGGGATTGAGGCAAATCCTGACAAAATTCGAACTCTCAGCTCCCTAGCTCGATAAAAGAAATCCAGCGCCTCACGAGCAGAGTGAAACGCTAAACAGATTAGTTTCCCGAACCATAAACAAGTGTCTGCCCTTCTTTAAGTAGCTGAAAGGGAGGTCGACTTAGATGGAGGAATGCAAACAAACATTTTTACAGCTCAAGGCCTACCTAGGGTTCCCTCCACTGCTCTTAAAGCTTGCACAAGGGGAAGATCTGTTAATGTACCTAGTCATGTCACCAACGACGGTTAGCTTGGCCCTAGTCAGGGAAGAAGGAGGCTCCTAACGACTAGTGTACTATGTGAATAAAGCCATGACTAATGTAGAGACACACTACCCAAAGATAGAAAAGCTAGCTTTGGCCTTAATCATGTTGTCTCAGCGACTTAGGCCTTTCTTCTAGGCTCACACCATCAACATCCCGACCAATTAGCCTCTCCGCCAAGAATTATAGGAACTCGAGGTGTCAGGATGACTCGCCAAGTGGGCAATTGAGCTCGACAAATTTGACATCGTGTATTAACCTCGAATAGTGATCAAAAGGCAGACAGTTACTAACTGTATTGCATCTACCTTGCAAACCAGCCACCCACAGAGAAAACTGAGTAAGGCTCGACATCACAAATGTAGACTCTCCATGTATACCGATCTTCGATTGCTTAGGGAAGTGGAGTGGGACTAATTCTGATCTCACACGACCAAGTGAAGATCAAGTACGCCCTACAGTTTGGCTTCTTGGCCTTCAATAATGAGGCCAAGTACGAATGACTTCTAGCCAGCATGAGGTTAGTGAATGGAATGGAAGCCAAAATACTGAAAATATATAGCAATTCGCAGCTGGTATTAAACTAAGTTACTGCAAAATATTAGGCTAGAGGAGACAAGATAATTGCCTACCTAACTAGGGCTCGTGAATTACTCAATGAATTCAAAAGGTATGAAATCATACAAGTCCCAAAATCTGAGAACTCTAACGCAAACTCTTTGCCCAAGTTGGCCTCAACCATCAACGTCGACCTCGCTAGGACCGTCCCAATTGAATTCCTATTAGTGCACTTATTTGCACACATGTTCGTCAATCATGTAACTAGTTGTGTTAAGTAGTTGGATAAGTCATTTGCAAATGAAGACCGACGGCGTAACTGGAGCAGAAGCCTGAGCTACAACATTAGATTCTAAAGAAGCTTCTATGATCAGGATCTTGCCTATAGATGATCCCAACCCAAACAGGAAAACCTAATTAGGTTATCTATTCAAAGCAAATTCTGAATTCATATTTTCTATCATTTAGTCTTGGCTTTAGCAAGTCCCAAGTTAATGAATGATTAAATGGACAAGCAGAAAAATCTATTAACATTCGGTAGGAAAATGTGCCACCGAATAACACTTTTGATATCACCGAAGATACTTTTTGTGTTACCGAAAGCGTTCAAAACAGTCCGGTAACATTTCAAAAGTAATTCGGTACCACCGACTGAAAATTTCGGTAACACTGACTGCCACTGACGAACAAGGTTTGGTGTCACCGAAATAAATCTTTTTCATTAAACAAACTTGAAGATTTAATTTGGTACTACTGATTGATATTTCGGTACCATCGAAGCAAGTTCGGTGATATCGAAGTTAGCTTCGTTAGCACCGCAAACTAGTCATTTTCTATATGTTGGAACTGTTTTTTTTTTATAAAAGCGGCTTGTAGAAACTTGCAAAAATAGTGAATTAAGGCATCTTAGAGTCTCTAATATATCCCAAGCTTATCCTATCCTACCTAGACTCTATCCATAGAAGTTTCATGCTCTCTTCATTGTGATCTTTCACTTTTATGAGTATTTAAAGCTTCTATTAATGAAGAACATGAACTCGTGCCTTTTCTAGAGTATAAAGACCAAACCAATAGGAAAATCCTTTATCTTTTTGATACTTTAGAGCATCCATAAGTTGAATCCCTTAGGAAATCCACTCATTATTCTAGATAGGAGATTCAACCAACTCCTATTACCTTGGTCACCTTTATAGGTATATCTTATGTAAGGTTCTTGATTATGAAGCTGAACCAACAGGAAAATCTAAGCTACGCAATCGGGGGGCATTGGAGAGCTGATTCAAGCACAAGAGATCGAATATTAAGCAACCCAAGATAAGTTAAAAGAAGGGACTCAATCCGACAAGTAAGTATCATTGTTAAGAGTCCACAAGTTAGTCTTTATCCTTGTGTAAGATTGAGGCTAAGAGTTTGCTATCCATAAACTCAATTCGGTGCCTAGTGTGGGACCTTGGTCGATGAGCCTAAACATAGGTGCCTTGTGTGGGACCTTAGCCGGTGGGCCTAAACATAAATGCCTATTCTGAGACCTTGGCCGTGAGGTCTAAAAGTAGGTTCGGGATTAAGACCTTGGCGTGTGGCCTAAATTGTTGGGTTTGGGAGTATGACCCTTACTCTTGTGTAGAGTATAAATCTTAGGTTCGGGATTAGGACCTTGGCCTGTATGGACTAAACTGTCAGGTTCGGGATTAAGACCTTGACTTGTGTAGCCTAAACTATAAGGTTCAGGATTAGGACCTTTGCTCTTGTGTAGGGCATAAATTGTAGTGTCTTTATATAAGACTGTAAAGATTTGAAGTGAACCTGATTTAAAACCTCCGATAGTGAAATCCGGTACACTCATGGGTTGAGTGCGTCTTCCGAGAGTGGAGTAGGCATGTAGCCGAACCACTATATATGATCGTGTTTGAGATTACTATTTGCTCATTTATTTAATTATGCTTATATGTCTTGAATGTTTAAATATGATGCATGATTAGATTAATCACATCTTACACACTCATATTCATTATCTTATATAGGCTAATTGATTAACTTGCATATCTAATATAGCCTATGTGATTGGACCCTCTATTGGCTTGGAATCTTTTGGAGTTAAAATTGTCTTGCTTAGTTTAATTACAAATTAGTTTAAGTTAGACAATTAGGATTTTAAATTATCATAATTTTTAAATGGTCCTAATCACCCATCGTTCAAGGACTTAGTCTATATTCTATAGCTCTGCCATATTCCATACTTAGACACATTGCGGTATATTAACCGCAATTTCATTCCTGCCTGAGCCGAGCATTAGTTAGCTCAACTAGAGAGTAGCCCTCCTGGTTAGCCACACACTGAGTTGGATAGATCCTATCATGCGCTACTTACAACAAGGAGAGTTACTTGAGGACAAACTAGAAGCTTAGAAAATTTGGTATGAATTTTCTTGGTACACGATACTGGGAGATGTCCTATATAAGAAAAGATTTTCACTACCTTACCTGAGGTGCCTATGACCAGATGAATCCGAGTACGTTTTAAGAGAAATCCATGAAGGTGTTTGTGAAAATCACTCAAGTGGGAGAGCCCTGTCACACAAAGAGATCCAAAAAGGGTATTATGGCCCATGACGCACGAGGATGCCATGAGGTTTATGAGGAAATACGACAAGTGTCAGCGCTTCACAATAATGCCATGTTAACTGCCCAAGCAGATGACCCAGATGAGTGGCCCTTGGCCTTTGCACAATGGGGAGTTGACATCATTGGACCCTTGTCGACCGATAAGAGGCAGACCAAGTTTGTTATTGTCGTTGTCGATTACTTCACAAGTGGGCCGAGGCTGAGCCTTTAGCTTGGATCATCAAATAGAAAACCACTAACTTCATCTGGAAGAGCATCATATGAAAATTCACCATACCCCCACACTATTGTTATCGAAAATGGTAGGAAATTCGACAATGTTAGGTGCTGAGAATTATGTGAGAAGCTCGACATTCAATGCCTTCACTTCACCTTAGCACCCCCAAGCTAATAGCTAGGTTGTAGCGGTTAATAAGATCATCAAAAACTACTTTAAAACCAAGCTTAAGAAATTCAAGGGGGCTTGGGTGGAGGAGTTATTACATGTCTTATGGGCATATCAGACCACTGCTTGATCAACTACTGAGGAGACCCCTTTCTCAATAGCCTTCGGCGTAGAGGCAGTGGTCTTGGTGGAAATTGGAATGTCATTAGGTCGAATCAAACTATTTCAACTAGAGGAAAATGATGAACAAATGTTACTAGGTCTAGAGGAAAACGATGAACAAATGCTACTAAGTTTAGACCTGCTCGAGAAACTCAAAGATAACGCGAAAGTGAGGGTCGCCACCTACCTGTAGAGAGCTGCTTAACACTATAATTAAAGAGTCAAGCAACAAAGATTCAGGGTGGGAGATCTGGTACTCCAAGGAACCCAACTTGGGAGCTCTAGGACTGAGCTGGGAGGGACCCTATAAGGTCACCGGTATAGCCCGACCAGAGATGTATCGGTTGGAGGACTTGCAAGGGAGGACTCTGCCTCATCCATGAAATGCTGAACACTTGAAAAATTCTAATACCAGTAAAAACTGATCCAAGGAATTCTATAAGCACATCAGGTGTACTAAGTCAATAAGACACCTCAAATGTCTACTACCTATAATTTTCCTTATGAATAAAAGAAAAGAAAAGTGCCTTTTTTCTACGCTAGTAATCTACTATCCATAAGGGACTAATGCCAGCAGCTAAAAAGCTCGAGAATGAGCTAAACCCGAGGAGGTGCCCTTCAACTGTGAAAGGTCCAATGGTTAATAAAATTTCAAAATAAGGGAGAGATCGAGAAATGCACCCTTTGACTGAGCTTGTTACCCTGATAAGGTTAAAAATCCAAGGGGTACAGCCCGGATGTAAACGCTCGACATTGGTTTGAGTACTCGGGACATAATATTTCTGAGAAGATTGCTAAAATGCTTGATCCCTGATCATTTCTCACCACATGACTTCCGAGCTTGGAGAAGCCAAGCTTGGGAGTGGGGGAGCTAAGAAGGCAACAAGTACACACACAAGTAATGTAGTAGTACACATGAAGAGAAGTTCTAAACAAATTTTTTTCGTTAATATGGGAAAAAGGTGTACAGAGTTGTATACAAAAAGAGAGAAAATAATAGAAATTCTTAGGCCGATGGAGGTCCCTCTGAAGCTCAGGAGAAAGAGCGACGTCTGCATCAACATTCTCTCCCAAGCTCGCTTCCTTATCCAGCCATGCTAGGTTGAGCTCAGGGAAACATCCTTGAGCCCTTTCGAAGTTGTTGGCGAAGTCGGCGTTGAAGACCTCCTCTAGCTTCGCCTGATGGGCCTTGGAGGCTTTGTGCACCTCCACCGCCGCCACCTTCCTAGCCGAGATACTAGTCTCAGCCTCGGCTATTGAAGTCTTCATCCCCTCCACCTCAGCCTCCAACTCAGCCTTTCTGGCCAGTAGCGCAGCATTGCGCTGGTGCTCTCCACTAGCTGAGTGAGGGAAGCTTCTAGTTCTTCCTTGGAAACACAAAGAATGCTTTGAAGCTCCCTCAGGTCTGACACAATTGACACTAGCTCCTGGGCCTTCGCCTTAAGGTTAGTATGTGTGGCATTCAGCAGGCATTCATCCTACTTGAACCTGGCCATCAAGTCAAGTGTGAATTGGTGAAGGACGATGACCTTGAGAGCCTCTTATAACATAAAAAAGGACCAAGATCAGTCTACCAAAAAAGGAGAAGGGAATAAAAAGAGAGTCTACAGGTGACCAACGTACCTTGATGGCTAAGGTAGCCATCACTAAAAATAACCACTATAGGTGCAAAGACAACATGGAGTTCACCTCTTCCTTGGGCAAATGACTCCACCCCTAGTTCAGGAGTATGGCCAAATGCCTTGGGG
Organism: Magnolia kwangsiensis; assembly: GCA_037074715.1. Lineage (NCBI taxonomy): Eukaryota > Viridiplantae > Streptophyta > Magnoliopsida > Magnoliales > Magnoliaceae > Magnolia > Magnolia kwangsiensis. The sequence goes on along the minus strand of CM073576.1, from coordinate 132,434,729 downwards.
TTGAAGAAGAGGAAGACAAGGGCCTCGTGGTGATTGCCTCGGGGGCTAAGCCCTGTCGCTCAGAAGCACTAGTAGTATCCAGGGACTCCTCGGCATGAGCTCCCTTAGACCTCGTTGAGGGCGCATCAAGCTCAACCACTTCAGGTGGGCGAGCATCAGCAGGAGCATCGACAACTCCACCCCCGGCACTAGCCGGGTCCATAGTGGGGGCAACGATGGTCGGAGCCTCACTTGCCCGTAGGTCGAGAGCAGGGGTAGTGGCTCTAAGGGGGGTGGCGAGAGGAGTTGATGGGGTCATCCTTTTCCCCACGCTAGCTCTTCAATTTCTCTAACTCATCCTTAAATGGAAGCTTCCTCTTTCAGGATTGAGGGCGTTCCGACATCACTGCAAGAACAACATGAAAAGGTCAATACGAGAGAAAGCATATCTACACAACCATCAATCGAGAATTAACAAAGGTCAAAGAAATTCACCTACAGGAGTAAGGGCAAACTGCTGTAAAAGTTGCGGAGTGACTATCCTCTTATAGTCCTGCTAAGTCGCTAGTCGCTCTCGAGGGATCCTGATCTAGACCTAGAGAAAGATAGAGAGGCTGAGCTAGGATTTAAGAAAGGTTGCAAAAAGAAAAGGAGCCCACATGAAACGAGCAAGTAAACAAAAGAAAACTAAATATAGTAGCTCAACATGTATTCTGACCTGGGAGGGTGAAGGAGATAGGAACTTAAGCTTATAATCCCTCCAGCTCTATCGGATGGGCCTCCTACTCTCCAATTGTAAAAAAAAATCACTTATCATTCCAGCCTTTGTTGGAGGACTCTAAGGATGGTGCAGACCAGGAATCAGAGCTACTGTCCACTGACTCCTCATAAAGTGCACTAGAGACAGTAGCTGCCCCAAAATCTTCCTTAGAAAACATAGAAAAGAAATGAACTATTCATAAAATAGAGAGGAGGACGAGAAGTAAGATCTAGTATATCGGAAAAAGCTCTGACATGTAGACTTTGAACCAACAGACGTGGGAGAACAGAAGATCCTTGGATCGAGGTGAAGACTAGACGCTGGTCGGCAGAGCTCAGGCTTCATACAATAATCTGATGGGTAGAGAGAGGGGATTGCGGTATTTATAGAATCCCCTTTGATAGTGCATTTACTCTTATGCGGTGCCGAATGAGCCTAAGGTGACGCTTCGACTGATGCACCCCTCCACGTTGCAACGCAGGGTTGGCCCGAGAAAAAAAATTGATGGCTCTAGTGACAGTTGTCGATCTGTGATTCGTTCAGAGTCTGAATGACGCTTTGCCATTAATGCATATCCCCTCGTATCCCACGACAATAATCATGCATTTTTTAATTTCGCGTTGGACGCTAACTTTTCAGATCCCGCCCTCACCAGAGAACGATAAACTCGGGCTTGATTTAAAATTCAGAAAAGATTGAGTTGTTTAAAATTTAAATTTCAGTTTCTGTGCTTTTAGACCAGTTTAGGATCTTACTTCCCAAGCACGTGCTGGACGAGCTCGAAAGTGGGGGACAACTGTTATGGAAAAAACTGAACTGGTCCACCGCACAAAAAGTGTAACCGATAATAAGAAAAATGTCTCGGAGCTGAGCTGACTGAAAATGTCAAGACGAGTTTTCCGAACTAATAGAGTACAAAGCTCGAAAGATATGGTTAATGATTCCTCCAATGGAGAGATGGGCCTAGAGCTTACCTCGGTTGAGTTGTGTAAGGGCGGAGCTTTATTGCAAGAGCCATCTCCTAAGCTAAGCAGATCAACCATAGCCAGGGATGAGGCGAGGATCTCGGAGAAAATCTCACCTTGAATTAAGAGAACATATTTAATATGATTTTATCCAAAGATCACGTTAACCGACGTAGGTTGGGTAATAAATTTGAGAAAAATTTTGTATTTAAATAAGATTATTCAATGAATCTTGCAAATCTCACAAGATATAGATCCAGATCGACACTCCCTCGTGATGCCTATGACTACCCATATTATTATTAAACGGGGGTGAGAGACAAAAAACCCCATCCCAAGCTTTTTTTATTCTATTCTAACTAACTAACTTAGGCATCCAAGGGTACATAGACATTGCGAAACACCGTTGTTTAATCTTCATGTGTTTGCTAGTGAGCTCGCCTTGCTGTCGATTATATCTGTTCCGCCATATTTTGGAGATAACAAAATGATCCACATTTCAAGATTTTTAGGTGGTGAAGTAGATTGAGAAATTTTCAGGGGTCCAAGTTCAACAATCAACCATCCATTGATGAGAAAGAAAATCTTCCGATCAAACTGATTATGATTGCATTGTCCATCCAAAAAGGGGGACCCATCATTTGGACGGTTGTGTTCAAGGCACATAATGCCACCATGGGATATCAGCGTGCGTGAGTACGGATGGCCATACTCAGTCTACTTTCTCCTGTAGGTTATTTAAAAAAATCCACGTGATGTGTCATTGGCCAGCGTTCAAAAAGACGAAAATGCCCTTTAACACTGTAAAGTGATTAAAAAATGAAATTTCTCCCCCAAATCTTCTCCTATGAATCTCTCTCAATCTTCTACACAAATCCTCACCACACAAACACAACCAACAATGTCATCCCAACTGGGGCTTTGCCTACTATTTCTGATGAGCTGTGCAGCGTCGATCACGGCCGAGCAGTGTGGCCGGCAAGCGGGCGGTGCTACGTGTCCAGGCAACCTATGCTGCAGCCAGTATGGCTGGTGTGGGACCACAGATGAGTACTGCACCAATAACTGCCAGAGCAACTGTAGGCCGAGTGGTGGGCCACCACCATCTGGCGGAGGGGCTACGGTGCGGGCCACGTACCATTTCTACAACCCCGAGAAGAACGGCTGGGATCTGAATGCTGTGAGTGCCTACTGCTCGACGTGGGACGCTGGCAAGTCCTATGCATGGAGGAGCAGGTACCGGTGGACCGCTTTCTGTGGGCCCGTTGGACCTCGCGGACGGGCCTCGTGTGGCAAGTGCTTGAGGGTAAGTATACAGGGTGTTTCAGTGTAGGATCCTTGATGGGTTAGTTATCTTTTGAGATGTGGGCCCATCTTATGTGAGCTCATCTCGTCCGTTTATTTATTAGGCATGGGGCTGATATGGATGCTCACAGACCTATGATTGAATCAGGCACGTTAATCTGTGGGTTATGATTTAGATTACGAGTCTGCTCAATCTGCGTCATAGAACACATTGACCCATCTGAATTTAGTGTGGAGCCCACATAATAAGAGGGACTTACCAGTTTCCTTTGGTAGGGATTCGGATTTGGGGCGTGGATTAGCTGCTACTGACAGGTTGAGTGTAGCAAGACTCGCTACTGAAGTGACGTCACCAAGTTCCGTGGGCCCCACCATGATGTATGTTTTGTATCCACGCCGTTCATCTATTTGGAGAGATCATTTAAGGGGAAGATCCAAAGAATGAGTTAAATCCAAATCTCCAGTGGACCCAGCACAGAAAACAGTGGGGACAGTGACCCACCATTAAAAACTTTTAAAGGCCATGAAAGTTTTAGATCAAGCTGATATTTGTGTTTTCCCTACTTTCATGTATTTTTTAACTTTTGAACAGGTTGGATTTCGGTGGGCCTTAGGATAGTTTCAACGATGGGAATCACCCTCCCCGCTGTTTTCTGTAGTGGGGCCCACTACAGATTTTTATATGGCTCATTCTTTGACTCATGACCTGAAATGATATCTCAAAATAGATGGACGGTGTGGATACAATACATACATCATAGTGTGGCCATTTAGTGACGTTACTCAACCTCTCGGTAGCTAATCGGCGTCCTCGGATTCGGTTGTGATGCGTCCAGGGAAGCGGATTAGCTACTGTCAGGTTAAGTACAGAGGCTTAATCCGCTTCCCTGTCAGGTTAAGTACCGAGGCTTGCTACAGAAGTGACGTCACCAAGTTCTATGGGGTCTACCGTGATGTATGTGTTATATCCATACCATTCATACATTTGGAGAGATCATTCTAAGACATGATCCAAAGAATTAGGCAGATCTAATTTTGGAGCGGATCTCACCACAAAAGACAGAGAGGAGAGTGACACACACCGTTGAAATCTTCCAAAGGTCCACCATGATGCTTATTTGGGATCCAAACTTTTCATATGTTAATGCAGAAATGAAAGAAGGGAAAAACACAAATATCAGGTTTATCGAAAGCTTTTGTGGCCCTTAGAACTTTTTAATGGTACGCGTCACTCTCCATGCTTTTTTCTGTGGTGGGGTCCACTTGATGCTTGGATCTGACTTATTCTTTGTATCATGTCCTAATATGATCTCTCCAAAAAGATGGACGGTGTGGATAGAAAACATACATCATGGTGGGTCCCACAGAACTTGGTGACGTCACTTCAGTAGCGAGTCTGCTATTCAACCTCTCAGTAGCTAATCGGCGTCCCGCGTCCCGTACCAATCTTGGTACTGGTCGGTGCTGAAAAGGCTATGTGGACCACACTACGATGTATGTATTTTATCCACGCTGTTCATCCATTTTGGATCATTATCTTAGTGGATGATCCCAAAAATGAGGAAGATTCAAATTTAAGGTGGACCACACCACCCTAAAATAGTGTTCATTGAACACTTACCATTAATCCTAGGGTCCACTGTAATATTTATTTTCCATCAAACCTGTTGGTTAGATCATACAGCCATGGATGAAGAGAAAACAAAAATATCATCTGGATCCAAAACTTTGGTGGCCCCAAGAAGTTTTTAATGGTGAGCATTCAATCACTACTATTTCCTGCTGTGTGGTTCACCTAAGATTTTGATCTGCCTCTTTTTTGGAATAATGCACTAAAATCAGCTAGCAAAATGGATGGATGGCATGGATAAAACACATACATAATTGTGGGGCCCACAGCACTGATCCGTACCTACCTCGGTACTGGGGTGGTCACTACCAAATCCGAGTCCAAAAGATAGCACTCCACAGGTTTTCAAATGGGGCCCATGCAATTTTCCAAAAGATAGAACTTCCTTAAGCCTTTGGGTACAAATAGACGGTGGACCTCTGTTTCCAAATGGGGCCCATGCAATTTTCCAGCCGTTCGTTTGTAAACTTCCTAACTTATTATTATTATTGAGATGTTTGTGGAGAAAATACGGATCAGCTGTTTGATGATTGGGCAGGTGACGAATCGGGCCACGGGAGCTCAGAGGACCGTTAGGATCGTTGATCAATGCAGCAATGGAGGGCTGGATCTGGATGAAGGTGTTTTCAGGCAATTGGACACTGATGGTAGAGGGTATGCCCGGGGCCATCTCATGGTTGATTACGTATTTGTAAACTGCAATGACGGATTGGGAGTTGCGAGCTATCACTCTTCGTCTTAGTAATGCTACTACGTATGTGGTTTTTGCTATAAAAATAAAAGTAAGTCCATTGCGCGTGGACCGTTCATTAAATGCATTGGTTATGTAAGTTTTGACTTAGTGCATCTCTTGATCACCATGATGAACTCATGTTGGCTCATTGAGTCACACCATTGATGAATTTGGATCGTCCAGCAAGGATCCATGATTGCAAAGAACAGGATAATTGAGTGGTCGGGATTTTTCCTAGGGTTGAAAGTCGGGCGGGTTGGGTCGAGTTGGTCCTCAATCCTAATCCAACCTAAGGTTCCTATACCTCAACCTTAACCCAACCCAACTCAATCTCGGGTTGGAAATTCTCAACCCAAGCCCAACCCAAGCGGGCTCGGTCGGGTTGATTAGGTTGGTCAGGTATATACATACTAATATTTTCATTATTACATTAGTTTATTATATTTCAATATAGGACTTATTTTTTGTATATATAATTTTATTAATTATATATATGATTATTTATTATAAAGAACTTTATTTTTTCTTTAAAAAACAAGCTAAAATATAAGACAACTATTCCTTTAAAAGTCATGTAGCATAGTATGAAGTCTGTTTGGGAGAGAGAAATCTAGCATATCTTGTTAGCTTGAGTCCTTGGAAATGATGTGGACAAATGAGACTCGACATCACTAGTGTGCCTTCAACACAAACAATCCACACTCAATTATAATTTATAAGTAACTTATATATTGATCGGGTTCGGGTTGGGTCGGGCAACCCGAGACCTCAACCCGAGCCCAACCCAAGTTTTATCGGGTTGGTGTTTGTATGGCCCAAGCTTAAGATCGGACCCGAAATTTCCTACTCGAGCCCAACCCAAATGTCGGGTCAGTCACGGGTCGGTCGGGTTAAACCCGCCCAACTTTCAGCCCTAATTTTTCCATCTAATAATTTCAAGGCAAAGGAAGCCAAAACTGGAAGCAAAGGGTGAAAACCAGTCGGGCTATTTATCATTGGCCCTTGCTGGAACTGTACATGAGTTGAGCTTGGCAGAGCTCGGCTTGGCTCGGCCACTAGCTAACCCTGGTTCGAATTTGGCTTGGCTCGGCTCAGCTTGGTCCTTAAGCTTGACTGGTTAGCTCAGCTTGGTTGGGCCGGCAGCCTAGGACATTCCGAGTTTATGCAACGTTTTGTCTAAGACATAAAGTGCATATTCAATTTTCCATACAATGCAAAACAATATCAACCGTATACATATATTTCATCAAACACTCAGCGGGTAACATCAAAATCATGATTTGAGAGGAGTTTTGTAATGTGAAGGCTGTTTTTTTCTTCTTTTTTTCTTGTGATTTGCTTCGTATCTATTCCTTCCTTGCCACTAGTCAAACTTGTGAAGAATGTATGCATCCAAAACAACACTTCATTGAGTCATTTCATCAAACACTTGGTGAGGAGTGAGTTAACCAATTTTAAATTAGATTGAATATAGCTTTTTCAAGACGAGCTAAGCGAGTTAACTAACTTGGTTCGTGTACAACTCTAGCCATCGCCCAACGTGGCCTGTACACCGGGTCTAAATTTCAAGCGCAGCCCATTTTCCCAGCCCCTACAAAATGCCAAGGGGGGCAATCGGCTGGTATTGGCCGGTTGGGTTATATTATTGGGCCTGAGAAGTAAGTTCTTTACATACAAACAGCTGATCCTGATGGACGGTTCTGCGAGGTCATTGATAGATTAACTGCCAAACCAATTATTATCAACCCTTCATAAGTCTCAATGCAGACCAATACTTGGTCTTAAATGGACCACTCAGACCTGATCTGGGTTCATCCCTGTTGGAAAATTGGACCTTTGAATCTACCAATCCCAGTCCTTACTGGTCATAAAAGGGTCTATACCCTGTACCTGGCCTCAACAGAAAATGTTGTTAAAACATAGGTTGGTACTGGGCCATGGCAAATTATTTATTGGGCTGAAATTTATTAAAGTCGGACCTGTAGCAGGTGGGCTCAGAGGATCGACCACCGTCCATAATTGCCAGCCATCTGGTCCATTGTTTTCTAAAGGCCAGGCCTAGTATTGTCATAGGTCTAGATGTTTACTTATTCTGACTGGGCCTAGTAAAATGTCTCATGGGCTAGGTCCAGGTTCAGTCAATATGTAGTTAGGGCTTAAAAATGAGTTCATCTCAATTTATTTAATTATAATTATTTATAGAGATCGTGATTGTTGGTTAACAAAATTATTTTTATGAGGTGTGCCCATCACAACCGTAGGCTATGTTAATGGCAAAAGTGGGAGAGGCATGATGCAATCAAGACATCTGAACCATCCATCAGATGTATCGCCTCACTCCCAATCCATAGGGAACGTCAACTCTTGGTTTACATTGGTGGGGCCCACCTCGTTGTTTATACAGAATCCAGTGCATCCAGATGCTTCATCTGCCCTTGATGAAGGTGATAAGAAACATCAGGCTCTTTCGCAAGTGGGCCCCAGTGAGAGCAAAGGGCGGGCGTCCCATCCCACTTTGTTCCTCGTAATGTGGTCGATAAGAGTTTTGGATCCAGCTGATTTTTTGGCACGAGGGGTAACTTGAAGGGACACGTCTAATGGACGGGTTGGATTGATAAACACTGGGCTTGGTCCAAAAAAGAAACATAATATCAAGAGCTTTGCTGAGTCCATGCATCGCAAGTCAGCTAATGCGCACGCCACCACATATGCTAACGTGGCAAACAGGTACAAGATCTAAGCCATCCATGAGAAGGGTACCACTATGTAGATTCGTTATCAAGAATCCGATCGGTGCATCAGTCAGGTGGGCCACAGTTAAATGAACAAATGTATGATTTCAAAAAAATCACCTAAAGTTTTCTAACCTATCCAACTTATTTCTAATATGATGCACGCCTATTAAATGGACCGTCTCTATGTTTCTAAAGTCATAATTGCACAGTGAGGTCCACCTGATGGATGGCTTGCATATCTCACTTGTCCAACTCACTTTCATATGTGACAGTGGTCTCCAAAAATCGGGAATTATAGGCCGTATTGTATGTGTCTGAGATTCAAACTGTCTAATATATGCATCGCACCAAAATTATTAGATAAGCAGAAAATATAGCAGCTTTAATAATAACATAAGCCAAACCATACAAGATAAATGTACACCACTCAAAAACATCAAAATTCAAATATGGCACATATGATAATTCGATTGGCCAGACTTTTTCTTGTAATCACTATGATGGGTTGCATATGTTCGACAAGTTGGATGTTTTACAATTCTCAGCTTTGCTACTTTAAAAGAAAAAAAGTAAGGATGGTTGGTGATCGGTTTATTTTCTGTCACGTGTAATATGTGCCAGCGTTCCAAAATTGATAAAGTGACTCAATTTAAACCGATTACTTTTAACCCCTAGCGTTGGAATAAGTAGATATGTCCAATGCAAACATAAATGACTAGATTATGAGAAGATTAGTTGCTTACTAGTCACTTACAAAATTTTATAATGATGAAGCGATAATTAAAGGGTGGGGTTCTGTTTGCAAAGATGGGTTGTACTTTACCTTTCACAAGAAAGGACTTTCAGTATACTAGTTCAAATCAAACAAAAAGAAAAACTCACTATTAGCCACCAGAAGCGACTGCAAGAATGCGTCACTTGAAGGAACTGTGTGATATTAGATAAATGACAAATCCAGCGTATGAGCATATATTTAGATTACAACTAAAAACTATAATTAAGAATTACCGCTAGTGGATTGTCATTACTTACATGATAACTGAGATAAAAAGATAGATTTGATTTGATTGTTGGATTGTATTTAAGATGTCTATTTTATAGATTTCTTCTGCTATTTATAAATTTTTGCTACGTATCTTACTCTCTCATATGTTTCTTTCATTACTCAAATATTACAATAGTTGAAGGGCCTCTCTCTAGATTCTTTTTTTGTTACGTTTTCCTTTTGTAACTGATCCTCTTCTATCGGCCATATTTTGTATTTTTTGATCACTTATCGTATCTTGAACTGCTCGACCGTGTTTTTCTCTTCACTCATTAAATTTTAGATAATTCAGTCGCGTTACTTTGTTGACTATCAAATGATGTATGGTATTGGATTTATGCCAAATATAATTTCGTAAAAAAAGTTCTAAGTATCTTGAAGATCTTTTTATCCATCTTCTATCTTTTTTGCAATACCATATGTCACATTCCTATTAGTTTTTTCCAGAATGGCTAGAAATAGGGTACAACATTGCCCTCATCCCATTTCGCCTTTAGAAAAAAGGTGACAACGACGTTGTTTCACTATTCAATTCAATTAATGCAATCAATCATTGGTCCACGTGTTGATTCCTCATTGATTCTACCCAATTAGGCTTAACCAAAAGATATCCTTTGTCGTTTCCTTTTAAGGTATCTATGTGACACATTACCTATAATCGTATCGTACGATGAGTCATCATTACCCTTTCATTAACAGGCACATATCATAGCTGATATATAAACACAACCCTAATTTGGCGTTTACCTTTCTTCACCCCTTAACTCTTCTCTCTCGTGTTAAAACTCTCTTTCCAGTCTTCTTTCTCTCGATTTTCATGGTTGCATATTTCCCCTCTTTCATTTCATTTTTTCACATGGAATCATTTATCAAAGATCTTGATGTTTTTTCTTCAAGAGTCATCAATGCTATTCTCTTCAATACTCCTATCAAACTGAATAAGGCGTTATTGACACTTGGTCCATCCTTTAACCCTGTGATTACTCACGAACAACTTTTTAAAAGCTAACAATATTTTTCAAAGTGCTCTAATGAAGTTTTTCTTATTCAATCTGATCATTTTTCAAACCCTTCTAATATTTTTAAATCTTTGAGATCATGACCAAAATTGATGAATGGTTGGGCGGAATGGTTTACTCGTGTTGAAGAACAGCATGACAACACATGAAAGCGAGATGGAATCTATGAATGTATCAAACTTTTCTTGTACGAATATTTAGTCAATACTTTTCTTCTTGCAATAGTTTCAACTTTATGGAATTGATCAACCAATACATTTCATTTTGTATGTGTCCTATGAGTTCAACAATCATGGATGTACGTGCCTTCACCCGCCTTTTGCCCTTTAGTGAGCCTATTTATCTGAGCTTTGCTACAAAGAATCAACATTCCTTCACCCTTCTAGACAAGACTAATAAGTCGTATTCCACTTTCATAGCTCTTCAATGTAAATCTCAATGTGAAGTTGATGAACAAGAGTACATGGTTTTTCTTCTGATCTGAATTTGCCGTTTTGTTAGTATGTGAGTGCTCTTCAAATTACCAAAGAATACATTCATATAGTTGAGGCACTGGCCCAAGGCATCCCTTTTCCATTTATTCACCAGGCTTGCAATCAACCTCCAACTCATCGACCAATTACGGATTAAGTCAGTACATTTCAAACTCTCCACAAAGGTTTTGATTATGTAAGCTCTTCTTTCATGCTCTCCCCCTTTACCAACTATCCTCAACAGTTAGATTCATTTCACTCTTGCTGGAAAAATTATTATGGGACTTTAATTAGTGGGTCCCATGAATTGATCATTGGCCGACTTTCTCATTTATCCAAAGTGGAGAAGCCTCTGGTTGAAAAGAAGGAGATGACTAAAGAAGGTACCAAAAAATCAACAATACCTTAGTTGACCATGTCTCCTATTTAGAGGAAGATATGATTAAGGAAAATGACTTCGGTTGCATCAAGCGTCCCATCCCCAACACTAATAAAGACGGTCGATCCTTCTTTCATGTTAATATGAACAGTTGAGCCAACTTAACCTAAACTGAAGCGTCGGAAGACCACAGTTGTAGGTTCAACTAAAGTAGTTTTAACAACTGCTTCAATCCCAACACCTACAACCCCTTTAATAATTTTGAAGATTTCTGAGCTCGGACATCTTTTAGCTCCTTGTCCTATACTGTTTACAACTTCTAGTTAATATGCTCCAGGTATTTTCTCTTAGCCAAAGTTATCATAACATTTGAAAAATATTACAAAACCAAGTTTTGGCCAGGTATTCCTCATTAAAAATATTCCTAATAGATGGAAAAGGCGTATAAGAGACACAAAGATGCTCACTTAAAATAGAATGTTGAATAAATGACAAAGTGAAAAGAAAAGATTAAATGATCTCAAACTTCTTTTTGAGCTGTTTCTCAAGCCATATTATCCTAATGTCCCCCCTATCCTTATTCCAACCCAGCTTTGGCTTTGGTCATTGATCCCACCAAAATTTTACCAGCTATCATTTGATTTACCATCGTTGTTGTTTTATCAGATTTAGATAGATGTTGTCATATTTTTTCTTTTTAATTATTTTGTAATTCACCACTTTTCTTACTTTCTCCATTCCTTTTCATAGTAACTAGAGAGCTCTTAGCCTTTAAAAACATGGTCTCTGTGCCACCTCTTCAAGCTGAGACATTTATCCCAAACCCTTTGGTTGATGCTGCTTAGCCTCTCATATAAAGACTTGAAGTTTCTAATTCAGAAAAGACTATGAGTGACATTTGTCAACCAAAAAATTAGATAGAATATCAAACTCAAGAGGAGGTAATAATATATAAGCTCATAGAGTCCTTCAGTCTCCTTTTATATTCTATAACTTCATTGCACACACTTAATAAGGATCAGAGAGTTGTAGAATCAGTCGTGCCGATAACCTCTTTCATTCAGCCTATTCCATCTTTAGTATCGACCAATCAAATAAACTCTACCCCAGTTGATGAACATAGGATGGTTCCCTTGGATGAAACATCTTGATCAATTGATGTCTCTCTTGATCGAGCTGCACCTATAAAGATTCCTACGGTTGACATCTCTACTTCTTTAGCCGCATCGGTCGATACTCTCATGCCCTATTTTCTTCTTTTGAGGACCTTCTTGTGAAAGACATTTAATCATCATTTTACTATGCATTCCCCCATGATCTTCTAGTGACCGAATCACATGCGCCTTCATCAGAGTTCCAACAGCTTCAGGAGGAGTTATGAGTTCACATTCACTCTGATGCCGTTGATATCATTTCATCAAGATGAATCGAGAGACTCAGCCTCCTCATTAGTCATTATTAAACTCTCACTCGGTTTGATGAGTCTTTGTCAACCAAAATGCTAACACTATTAATTTCTAAGTTCAATTCACGAGCATCAAGATACAGTTGTTACGGTCAATAGACTTCAGTCTGAGCATTCAACGATTTCCCTCAGAATGACCGAGATTACAACTGTAAGAGTATAAATTTTTATTGTATATAGTAACTTGAAGGAGTCAGATGTGACTCTGATAGATTAGAAGATTTATATCTCAATAATGGAGGATAAACTGAGAGCACTAAAAGAAGAAGAAAAATCTTTGAATGGGTGTAAACATAGTCAAAAGGTTAAAATCAATAAACTGGGCACTTATATGCAAGAGCACACTTCACTAATCGATTAAATAGCATGTTGATAAGCAAAGACCAGAATCGCTCTTCATCAGCAGGAAGCTAGATGATCGAAGCTATAAGAAACGATTACCTCTTTTTCTTCCTTTGAATTTTAATTGCATCGTGTCTATTTGCTATTGGTATGTACTTTCTCTTATCTTTAATACAATCAACAAAAATATTTTGTTCCCTTTTGCTCTTACATTATCTTTAGTACTTAACTTTTCTTCTCCTTTTCTCTTCTGCGTATATGGCATATATGCATGGCACATACATGAGAAGATGTGCACTCGTTCGTTCCTTTTTCATAGGGAATATTTTATGCCATTGATGAGACACTTTAACCATCACGACGTCTCATCTTTGGATATGATTATCTGTTCTGAGTCCTATATAAAGGAGTCCTCGGTGCTTTTTCCCCTACGCACCCAAATTTCCTTACTTTTCAATCTTCAAAAGTTCTTCCTTTATCGATGGTTGTTGTACCTTGTATCCTATCGACTGAGCTCAAACCTTTTTGAGGTAAATCATTTCCCTTGACATCGACGATTTTTCTCACTCCACCCTTCATTACACCATTTACGCTTTTGTTCGTGACCTTCAAATGATTGCGAGAGTTGATGTTCCTTTGAATGAACTGCTAGATGCTTTAACCAAACTCCAACGTATTGGTGATGCATAATTTGTTACTAAAAAGAATTTGAAAACTTTTGATACTCATGCGAATAAGCATGTAAGGCCCGTATTCTTCTCCGTACCGTTCCTTAGACTCATGCGGTCCTCTCGGTCAAATTCTGGCTAGATAGCATTTGCGCACGACCCTGAATCACACTCTGTCAACCCAAGTCGACTCGACCCTTGTACCCTTACGACCGTGCCGTCCCTTGGGTTTCAACGCCTTGTCTTATGCACTGATGTAATACCTAGACTAGGAATTGTGGGCATGCGTATATTCTGAAAAAACACCACATGTTGCGAATTCTGAGAGAATCTCTATAACCTATCTGTGAGTCCTGACCCGAGTTAGCATGTGTGCATGTGTGTGTGTGAGTATGCATTCCAACCATTTTGGTCTCACGGTCCTACCGGTCAAATTTCGGTGACCCATAACCCTCGAATTGTGTTTGCGGTGAACTTTGAGTTTGGTCACATTAACCCGAGACCTATGTCATCATGTTAGCATTGTTGTTATGGTTCCAACGACATGTCTTGTGCTTCCATCCAACCTATGTATCAAAAGTTATGAGCATTTCATAATATGGCCCAGTTTTTGTACAAATGCATGTGGACTACCTCCATGGCACAATTTCCCATTCACATCATACACACACTAAATAATTCCTATGGAATAAACACTACACACCCTAAACACTACCTACACCTAACCTACCCTAGCAAACATTGCTTGTATCACCATAGGCCATCATTACTTCCCTACAAATCCTCTCTCTCTCTCTCTCTCTCTCTCTCTCTCTCTCTCTCTCTCTCTCTTTCTTCTCACTTTCTTTTCCATTTGTAAAAAAAATCCAGCAACCTTCTCCTCATCTTTCCTCCATATTCTAGCCCCTCATCTCCCATTACTCTCCCCACCCTTCCATTAAAACCTCATCTCACCCTTTCATCTTGCTTTTTTGGACCCTTAAAAGCTTGGAATAGAGTTTTGGATAAAGATCTTAAGGTGGGTGTTTACAACTTGCTGATCTTTCTTCTCTATCTTAATCCTTTTATTTGTTCATGTATGGAACATGTTAGACCCACCAATCTATGGTGGGGATCCCATTTGATCTCTTGGATGTGGCCCTTGGCCCATCCTATATGCATGCGTTGTTCCATGATGGGGCCATTCTCCATGGACCCCACCATGATGTATCTCATGATCCAAATCAGTGTAAGGTCATCTAGACCTTCATTTTATGGTGGGGATGGTATCCCAACCGTCTATTTTAATTTTTAGTTATGCATGTATGAGATTCATAGTGTAGATGTATATTGGTGTATGATGTGTGGTTGAATTTTCTTGGGAAGGCTCAATAGTGGTGGAGCCCTTCCTTATGGCCGGATGCTCTTCCTTCTCTTTCCTTTATTAGTAATCTGATGATATTATGTGTGGTCCACTTAGTGGGCCTGGATTGTCCAAAAAAGCCTAGGAAGAAAGGGACATTTATACTCAACTTACACCATGATTTAGATGCCCCTTTTTGCCACCTTAAATGTTCTTGCAAGGGTGGAAATTTGGGAGTTTGTTCTGGATAATTATGGGGCCCACTAGGGTGGGCCATGACACCCAATTTATGGGCCAATCCCTTCCTTAATAGGTCCATACATGTATTTTATTCCATGCATGCATTGCTGTCCAAAAATTTCTAGACAGATTTTTGTTGGACTTTGGGCTTGAATTTGGGATTGATTGGGGGACCTTTTGTACCCATAAAATATATTTTTCTGAAATATGAGGATCTCATCTTTATTTTTCACAAATTTCAGCCCCACCTGATCTTGACAGAGGTCCCGAAGGTGTGGTCCAAGTGAGGTGGACAGTCTGAATTTTCTGCACTATTCCAGCAACATTACATCCTGAACAGGTTGGAATTCTAAAATTTATTAAAATACTTTTGGGTGTCTTAAAATTTTAAAAATTTACAGAGAGGTGTCCCACCCATGGTAGGACCTACCAACCAAATATTTTGACCAATGGACACCTGTATGCACGATGGTGGTGGCTGGAATGACTCATTATAATGTGGTGTCCAGATCAGTCCGATTTTTAGGATAGATTGATTTCTTTAAATGAATTAAAATATTTACATATGTTAAAATTTTAAACTTTTTTGGAGATGTGGTCCACCCATAGTAAGACCCACCTATAAAATTTTGAGGCCAATGGACCCCTGTGCACATCGTGGCAAGGGTCGGACTGGCCCACCACGTTGGGATGTCCAGGCCAGTCCAATTTTCTGGATAGATTGTTTTATCCAAATGAATTAAAGTACTTATAGATGTTCAAAAATTATGAAATTTTCTGGGGGTGTGACATACTTATAGAAGGACTACCCTGTAAATTTTCAGGGCCATCGGACCTCTGTACCTACCATGATGTGGCCTACAATTTGGATCAGTTTTGGGCCAAATACCCAGGCCCGTAGGACTAACCACCATGGGACACCCCTGCCTTAGGTTGCTGGGCTTGCATTCTAATGGCATGACCCACTTGACGTAAGTGTAGTGTATCTCCCTTTTTATCTAGTGGGGCCCACTATGATATATGTGGATCACCATGAGTCAATAACCCATCTAAATTAAATAAATTTCTGGACTCCAACAGGCTGAGAAAATGGGTGGGTTGGAATTCCAGCAAAGGGGTCCAAAATTTGCTACATGGTTGATTGTTTAGAAACTATTGTGGCACACCAGATTTGAGAGAGTGTTGCACACACTCCTTGCTTTCCCTCCTTAGACATTTTTTTGGGTGTAATTAGTGCCTCTTAAGGCCTATCTTTGAGGTGATAATATGGGCTAGCCTTAACCAGATTTTTGATAGTTTTATGGGATATTTGGGCTGAAAACCTATCCCTTGAGCCCAAGACTGTGCAGGGGCTGAATTTATTATTTTACGGGCCCAATGGGCTATTTACAAGTTGGTCATGTGTATTTATTAGCCTTGACGCCTTTATAAAATTCTTAATTGTGGGCTGACTTGCAAGGCCTACATAAATGTATATTGTGAAGGGCCTTGCTAAATCTTTGGGATGATGTGGCAAAGCCCACACTGTCAGTATAAGCCTTACCCATGTGTATTCTTGGGCTTATGGGCTAACCTCAAGTCTACCATAATGTATGAATTGGATGACTTTTGTTTTGGGCCATTTCCTTAGGGCCCATTATGTAATATAGTATATGCATGGCCGCCCCTTTTGGGATAGTGATTAGGCCTTTTGGACTCAATCCTTTTGGATATGTCCATTGATCTTGGGGCTATACTCTTTCATCTATTGTGATAGGCTTAAGGGTAATAATATGCAAGAAGTTGGGCTCTTGACTGCCCACTAAATTGACCTTGTACTTGGGCCAAAAGTGAGGCCCAACTCACTTATGTTAAATGTAAAACTTACCCATGTAAATGAATTACTGGGCTGCCCATGAAGCCCACCACAATATGTGGAATTATGATCTTTGTGATTGGGCCCAAACCTTACTTGAGGGTCCACTATCTGGCCTATAAGTTGAGCTTGGTGTATGGCCCATTAGGCCATGCATTGCATGGGATTTAGACCTTATATTATATGAGTAGTGACGGACTACCTCTTGGAAGCCAGTTGAGGTTGAATGTCCTCCTGGGTGATCCTAAGGTAGGCCCATGGGTTTCTCTATGGATGGTTAAAGGCCCACTATAGACCTTAAGTCATTTGTTTAAGGCTCAATGTATATGTATGTGGAACCTACCTTAACACATGTTTGGTCTAGGCCATCCAAGCCTTGGATCGCCCGATTATGGATGCACTCTCTCTGCCTTGGGTTACTGCTGGACTCACTGTCACGCTCCAAACTTAGAAATTGAATTCAAAGAAATTTTGATCGTCGAATTCGGTGCCAACAGCCTCCGTAGTGCCCCATTCTCGACTCCCAGTACTCACATGCCAGGTTTCAATCCTGGGATCCTACAAGGAGGATTTTCAGTATGATTTTTTTTTATATAATGGAGCATAACCACAAGCATAACCAAGTCACAAAATAACATCACCAGATATCCCCTATATCAAAAAATTTAAGTACAATACAGAAAGGAAATACAAGGTGATCAAAAACTCCAAAATAGCCAGATGCGCACTCCTCCCTCAGCGCTGCTATTGTCCAACGCTACCTGCACGCAACTGTAGTGCTTAGAGGGTGGTGTAAGTGTGTGCACAAGATAAACGCCAAGTGTACAATATCAGAGTAATGCAGAAGTATGCGATAAGTCCATGAATAAAACCAACCATACCAATGTTATGTGATGCAAGGTATGAATGCTATCGGCCATACCAAGGCCATGCGATGCGAGACATGAATGCTATCGGCCACACCGATGCAATGTGAGGCTTACATAGCCGAATGTCATATGCAATCCAAGCAAGTCGGTACTCATCAAGCACACATATCAGTACAGTTCCTCTTTGGATATCACCGGGGTCTAATACACTCACACCGACTGCCTCCTCCCTAGCTGCACAGCTAAGCAAGAGGAATAGACCTCACTATCCGCCTGACCAGTAGTCTACCAATACCTACCCGGCTCGTCGATAGCGGACTCATTTGTGAGCTGATCAAACTCAGCCTAACTTATAGCCCCCTCACTCAGGCGGATAAGGCCACACCCCCTACCAACCGACCATGACACAATGGGAGACGCGGTCTACTGGATTCGGCACTCGGGCTCTCATGTATCCACTTGATCTAGACGTTGGAGCATCTCCTAGTACCAAAAAGGTTCTGAAACTTTCACCTAAGGACGTCCTAAGTGCCCACAGTGATAGAACCAAGTATTTTTAGTATCCGATACAGCCATCCACGATGTACCTGTGGAGCCACGACCCTGATGTCTCTAGGGCGTGCAGTGATCAAGTCATACATATGCGAGGTGCATGAGTCACACCGTCAAATCATGCAGCAATCCAGTGCATACTGCACAATCATGTGGGGTACTGTTTCATAATGAGTCCCATAAATGGTCTGCCTAATGGCGTATGTTATGATCAGTCACTACTCATATCAAGCATACATATGATGCGTATAGGCATGAGTCATGGGATTATACTAGGCATATTATAAAGTCATGGACTACTCTTATAATGCAGATGAGCCTAGACGGCCTACACACAACTAGTATGGGCTTATCAGTGGGCCCTAGGGAGAGTCGTAATGCGGACGTTTAACCAACATTACCTCACAATGTGGACGTCAAACCAACATTGCTCCCAAGGTATGGTCCGCCATAAAACATCATTACATAAGCCATGGGGAATCACACATTGCAATGAACCCTAAGGATATCCTGTTGGGCCTTGACCAATGAGCCTTGGATACATTGAATGAGCCGTATCACATGGGCCTTATATTCATCAAATTGGATGTATTAATGGGCCTCACCAACGAGCCTTATGTACATTGCAATGGTCCATAACCCATGGGCCTTGAAATACATCACAATGGGCCTCATAGTATGGGCCTTACATTTATAGAAAAGTGGGCCTCAATAACTGTCTTATACACCTCAAGGTGGATCACAACAATGGCCTATAAATATGGGCTATAAATGCATTAAGGTGGGCCTCCACAGATGGCCACAAGTACATCCATATGGGCACCATTACATGGGCCTTATATAAATCAACGGGCCACACCAATGGGCCCTACATATACTTCAAATGGGCCATATCAATGGGCCCTACATATACTTCAAATGGGCCATACCCTAAATATAGGTGGGATAATGATGTCCACTATTAAAATTTATAAGGCCCACCATAACATTTATTTCCAACCAACCTGCTGGATGGCGTGGAGGCGAATATCAGTTTATAGGAAATTACTACGGCCTCTTTGAAATTTTAAATGGTGGACGTCATTGGCCACTACTTTAGGTGGTGGGGTCCATTTAAACTTTAAATCTGCTCCATTATTTAGCTCATGCACTAAAATGATCTATTAAAATGGTTAGGGGGAATGGGATGCAGCATGTGCATCATGGTGGACCCCACCGTCCAAACAGTGGACGGTGTGGATACATACATCATTGGGCCCCAGCTGCACGGAGGCAGCCTGCACATGGACTGCAGCGTGGATAAAACACCTACTTCACAGTGGTTCCACCGTCCACGGTGGTAGATAGTGTAAATAGAACACATACATTACACGTGGGCTCCACGTGAGGGCCCACCGTAATGTTTACTTACCATCCAACCTGTTGATAAGGTCACAGAGACCTGGATGAAAAGGAAAAACAGATATCAGATTGATTCAAAACTTCCATGGGCCTTAGAGAGGGCTTCAATGGTAGAGTTCAATTCACACTGTTTCCTCTCACGTGGGCCACCGGAGCATTGGATGGGCCTGATTTTTAGAGGGTGGCCCACTGCGCTGAAGGCATACCATATGAATGGATTGGATGACAAATAAACATCAAGGTGGGGCTCACGGCAGGGGCCATGGGTTGCTGTCCGCCCGCCCGTTGTAGGCAGTAGGCGCTGCCTATAGCAGCAGCCCTGCTGCTTACACCCTATTTTTTTCACATGTGGGTTCCACCTATGATGGATCCACCCCGCCTAATGGCCTCTATGGCTCAAGACAAGCTAAACGAGTCCGATATTGCATATGTTTTTGGCGCATCAAATTGTCAGGGTGAATTTCAATGGCAAACACATTGTTTGCTATGCTATGGCCCGCCTGAGAGTCAGATTATCCTCATTTTTCGGCTCAACGCCTAAAATGAGTTAGTAAACGGGATAGATGGCGTGGATTGAATATATACATCAAGGTGGGGCGTACACCAAGGGTCCACCTCAAATGCCTTTAACCAGGCTAATATTTGTGTTTTCATTTACGTCCAGCGTCCTTGGACGCTGGACAGTTATAACATAACACATGCATTGAGGTTGGCCCTACTTAGGTGGGCCGCCACATGGTGGGGTGATGTGGATCATATACACATGTAAGGTGGGCCTCACCCATAAATGGATTGGGTCTAATCCATGCTTCATGGTGGGGTCCATTCGGGTGGACCACACAACTAAATTACCACCACATAAAAAGATTGAAATAAAAGGAGAGGGAAAGAGAGAGAGAGGAAAAAGGTGGGACACGCGGGTGATGGAGGGACCCTTACACTATGGGCCCTCCACTCCATGATTTACAATATAAATCAAGTGGGTCCCAATCATGTGGGCTTAAAAAAAAATTGAAATCTAACGGTGGAGATCCCTTCTCCATGAAAATAGATGGTCTAGATGACCCATATCCAAGCTAGGAAGGTAAACATCATGATGGGGTCCATGGAGGATGGCCCCATCATGGAATGATATTGATGATCAAGATGGGCCATCGGCCACATCTTAGGGTCCAAAGTGAGATCCACACCATTGATCGGTAGGCCTCACTTAGCCCATCATAAAAATAAGAAAAACTATCCTATATAAGCACTCACCGTTCGATCTTCTTGGTCCGTTGGAAATCCTATCTCCTTGTGCTTCTCTTTGATGGTGAAAGATGAGAGATGGATGGCTAGGATGGAAGATCTTGGGAAGGGAAAGTGGGCCACACAAACTCTTTCTTCTCTCACTTGGAAGCTTGGACGTGGGATGCTCTTGCTTGGCTTGGAAATGTTGAGAAATGAGAGGGAGAGAGAGAGTTGTAAGGAGAGATGTGAGTGATGGGTGATGGAGTGATGGATGTGGTACTTGACATGTAAGGTGGTGTAAGAGAGAGGGTGAGAAAGAGTTGACTTTAGTGGTTGCTTGGGGATGGGGTGAAAGGTGATGTGTACTTAATATGAAGTGATTGATGGATTGATGGGTTGATTGATTGATTGATGGATTGATGGGACATGTTGTAGAGATTTTCTTAGGATTGCAAACGCGCGGCGTTTTCTCAAAATAAACGTCGGCTCACATCTCTTAGTCAGGGTATCGGATCTGTACATGAGTCGTGTCATTGGAACTGCGGAGACGGTGTGATCGCAATGATACAAGTCTCGGATTAAGCCAACTCAAATGTATAGGATACGACTTACGGTCATGTGCAAACGTCGATTACAGGTCGCGGATTGATGGACTTTGAGGGAAATGATCGCGGGAGTTGACAGAACAATATGGATTAGGATACGGGTCTTACAATCACAATCCAGTAGCAGGCCCACTTGATCTTTTCATGATATATACACACTCTCCATCTGGTGGGGTCCCCCATCGAATATAGTTATCTTTCATGAGATTATTTCCACATAGTTAACTAATTTCTATACCTTAGCAAGTCTAGGAAGTCAAACTGGCCAAAAGTTTATCAAAGAGCCTTGAATGTAAAATTTTATGGTTAAAACTTTATTTGGCTATGGGGCCCACCATATTAAGAACTTGTGTACGTGTTACATGCTTATGTTTTCTTATAATCTTTGAGCTTAATCAGTGCATTCTTTTGGGTCACCTTTAGTGATCAGATGAGAATCCTATCTTAGATTAGATTTTTTGGGGCATCCCATGGGCCCATAGTGGGTTGGGACGTTCCGGCTTGACCCAACCATATATTGGGCCAACTTCCACCATTTTGATGGACTTGTGGGCTAAGATAATGATAGCATTGGGCCCTTGGTTGCCCACTTAAATTGCTAGTTATTGTGTTGATGTAGTTGGGCCCATTTCATCCAAACTTAAACTTATTTTTGGACCGTATATTGTGTACGCGGGCAGACCACCAAGTCCAACTTAATGCATGGATTCTATGACCATTGGAAATTAAGCCTTAGGCCTTACTTTCTCTCTTGGAGGCCATGTTATTAAAAGTGGTATTATATCTTTTTATGGCCTATTATGAGGAATATATGTATGTGGTTACTTTTATTTTTATCTTACATGTAGGCCTTGGGTCTTCTGTCCATATAGTTTATGGTTGATATGCCTTTTTGCGGGAATGGCGGTTAAATATCTTCATTATGGACCCTCTAGGCCCAGTCGTATTTAAGAGTGATTGGATAATTATCTTAGACTCTTCCTATGCTCATTTCTATATTACTTAGACCCATAGTTTGTATGCTTAGTCTCGTGGGTTATCCCAGGTAAATGGGGAGCCCACTAGAGGTGGGATTCCTTATGGATATTATCTAAATACCTAGTCTTGGTCCCTTCTTAGATAGGAGTAGTGTACTACTTTGTATATCACCGCATAATACGTCTAGACCCATCTTCATGGCCCATGTGCATCATTGTATGCTTGGATGATACTGTGTGTATGGTTATGATTGTGTCATTGGGCATTACATGATATCTTCCCCAAGGGACGTAGTATCCCCTCTTGAGCACGTTGGATGCTTGGGATTTATGCATGGTTGATTGTGTGATTCATGGATTTGGCATTGCATATCATATGAGCATTATCGCCCTTACTTCATCAGGGCTGTAGCCTTCATAGATACATCGTGGATGGTCATGTTTGGACATAAAAAATGTTACTTGAGCATACCGGGTGCATAGGATGCCCATATATGAAATTTTAAAAACTTCCATGATACCAAGGATTTACTCCAGTGTTCACTCCCCAAGTGCTGGGTTGTGATGTAGTAATAAACTCGGTGAGATCGAGGTCGAATCCCAAGGGACTAATACCTGTACGTTATCTGAAATTAAGTAGAACTAGAACTAGACTAAGATGTAAACTAAATCAAATCAATTTAAGGAATAATGGTGAAAGTATTAATCTAAAATTTATAGAAATCAGAGGAAAGGAAACTAGGGATTCAGAGGATCCACTTGTAGAGATCAGGGAGATCTTACACCAGCTTCAAGAATCATGAAATTTAACTGAACTGCCGTTGATATAGTGTAAGTGCTATAGTTTATAACTCCTTGTTATTGTCAAATTTGTGGTGACAAAGACACTACTTTGAAGCATTCACGTTCAAGAAGCTTTCAAGATCTAAGAAGCGTTCAAGTTCAAGAAGCTTTCAAGATCTCAGAAGTGTTCAAGTTCAAGAAACTTTCAAGATCTCTAAATCTTAGAAATGTTCAAGTTCAAGAAGCCTTCAAGTTCAAAGATCTCAGGATTTGTTATACTCAAAGGTCACATGTCTTCAAGTTTCAATGTATTTTCTTCACTATTGAGGTAAGACTGAGCTTAGATTGACCTTTAATGTAGGACATTTTGGATACATAATCCATATATTCTGTGTACATAAATTTGATCTGTTCTAAGACCAGTCCTGGACCTTATTCGACTAGTCCTAGCACTAGTTTGACCAGTCCAAGAAATTTCACAACCAGTCCTGAGTTGTTGAGGATTTTCAGAATTTTTTGGTTACTCTTCGACCAGTCCTGGTGACTGTTCGACCAGTCGTAAGAACAATGTCGATTAGTTCTTCGACCAGTCGTAGACCTTCGACTCAAAGTCTAACAATGAAATTCAAAGGTGTACGACCAGTCGTGTGGAACTTATGACCGGTCGAATGTGACCTACGACCAGTCTTAGGGTACCCATGACCGGTCGTGAAACCGTCTTATCTTATCCCGCTCAAAATTTTAAATGTCTGTTGGTTCTAAGACAAGTCGTAGGGATCTTAAGACCAGTCGAAGGCGTGATTTTCTCACCTATAAATTGAACACGAATTTCAAAGGTTTGACATGTAATTCAAGTATATTTAAAGCTCCACTCCGAGATAAGTTAGTGTTCATTTTAAGCTACATTGTGCATAATTTTTATTCTCTTTTGTTAGTTTTCATTATTTGATTTTGTTCTTAAATTTCAATCTAATTTGAAAAGAGGAATTGCTGTATTCCTTCTTCTTGGAATTAAAATCAAATAGAGCTACGCCCAATTTGGTTTAATTTAAAATCAATTAGAAATAGAACCATTGTAATGTGAGTTTGGACATTGAACTTAGACATTCAATCATCTATTTAGACTTAATTCTTCTGGGCTGCTACAATGATGGAGATATTCAGGTGTTTTACATTTAATTGAAAATTCCTTTTTATTTTGATTTTGTTTGGGATTTGCCAGAAAAATTTCATTGTATTGGTTATCTGAGGAAAGCCAGGAAAACTCAGAAGTGGGGTTTTTTTAATTGTGTAAGCCCACATAGAAAGACACAATTGTAAGGTTTTGAGTGAACCTGTAAAAACCTAACTTGATAGTGAACACTAATATCCCCTGTGTGAGGATATTAGGAGTGGAGTAGCATTCTTTGTAGCTATTATTAAACAGTTGGTGAACACATAGGCGAACCACTATAATCCCTTGTGTCTCGTGGTTGAATGGTTTATATTTCATATATTTTATTATTCATTTGTGGGATGTATATGTAGATGTGAATGTTGTAATCATTTATTTTAAGCATTGTAGGAATGTTGTAATAATTTAGCAATTATTTCTTTCGATTCCTTTATCAGCATTCTTATTTATTCTAGTAAGGTTGCCCTGCCATTTCTATGGTGCATAGTTGTCCTTAGAACAATATATAATTGATTGCAGTTTATTCTTTTGTACAGTTTACATTTAATTTTCTTTTCCTCTTCGATTTGAGTTTTGATACAAAGACCTTTTTAGAAATAAGGTTGTCCTACCATAAACTCTAGTTTTTAGTGTAAGGTTGTCCTTAGAATAATATTTGTATCAATATCTCAAGATCTGAATTTTGAGGTTGCTTTATATTCTCTACATTCCTGCATTGGGATTGGTTTACTTTAATTGTTGGCTATCATATTTGTTTAATTTTCGCTGTTACAAGTTTTATTTGGCATTGTCCTATTCACCCCCCCTCCCTCTAGGACTTATAGCTAGGCCTTTTCATATAGTTTTCAAGAGATGAAAGGTATATGAATTATAATGGATTCCATCACCAAACCATGCCCAGGAGACAAAGTAAACAACAGAATTAAACTAATTACCAACCAATCAACATGCCATGAAGGTCAGGAAGGGTACCATCATCCGACCATGCCTAGGAGACGATGGTGAACAACAGGGCTTCCTAACGTCATAAACATAAAAAGGAAAGGAACATGCTCAAAGCCATTATAGACCCATTGTAATTTCAGTCACAACAGACCATTTAAAGACTAAAAACATTCCATTAAACTAACATCAACATTAGTTCAGTTCATAAATTAAATTAAAGTCATAGAATAAAATCTCCCATCTCACTACAAGCTTCACCTCTTAGCCCTAGCTAAGAGGTTTAGCCACACATGACCAAGCAAAAAGCTCTAAACAAATTTATAAGAAAAGGAAGAAAGTAAAGAAGAAAGAAAATTGGAGCCGTCTACACCTTCTTCTCTCTTTCTTGTACTCTCTCACGTGCCAATCCCTTCTCCAGATGCCTCCATGGCTGCTCCCCCCTTCCTCTCTCTTCTCTTTGCTCTTTTATAGGCAGCAGAGCAGTGGCTGTGTCGGTGGAAAGTCGGTTGGAGTAGTGCGTAAGTTTATGCAGAAGGAGTTAGAAAGTTTTGCGCTCAAGCGTGTTGGTGCTGTAGAGAACTCCCCATGATCGAATATTATCAATTTTTTTTTTCTCAATTTGGGGTTTCGATTCTTGCCTGGGCTATTTTTGGACAGTCCAGATCGTCGGACCGATCTTAGTCATGACTGTAAAATGGCTCAGATCGGCCGGGTCTTGGTTGCACTGTAACAAAGCATGTGGCTAGCTAGCACTGTGCTGTCGATGGGGCACTTGATCAGCAACGAACAAGAAATCCACACCGTCCATTAGGTTCTACTCCAAAAATTGTTTGGAGATGGACTATTTAGAATTTCCAACATTGCAGGCCACTAAATCAGTGCTTCAGCCATCCGACCTACGTTTGATCGAGATTCTTCTGCATGTATATGCATGGGTTTAAAAACACTCCATTCTTACAGTTGGTTTTCCCTTCTTAAAACGAATGGACGGTCCGGATTGACGGCATGATCGAAGGTGGTGGCCCACAAAGCTTCATCCGCAGTCCGCTTGCGAAACAGAGCTATCGCAAAGCGTCTTCTGTCGTGATTGTTGAGGCCATGATTGATACAGATGGAGAAATCCATTCCGTCCATTAGACTCCCTGTGAAAACCATTCAAGAGCGGACTGTTTTGGCTCATATTAGATGTGGCCCATGAAACTTTGCATTGCACCGTCCATTCTTCGTTTGGATAAGATACTCACGCCTTCGCTTGCATGAGACAAAAACTTCAGCATGGCTGTGGTCGTGGCTATCCTCCGAGGTGAATGTATGGTCCGGATTATCCAAATGATGGACATTTGTGGCCCATTACATGATACCGCGGTCGATCGTCCATCCGTGCATGCAAAAGGAGAGAGACTCTCTCTATCTAATTCGAATTCCACGAGTCATCTGGTCTTTGACCGGTTGGCTGATCCGGTGCACGCCGTTAATGCGTGTGCTATATACACATGCATCACATGCGTGGGTCCCACGGTGATATATTTGAGAAATCCGTACTAACCATCCTTTTCCCCATCCAATTTAAGATGTTGACAGCGAAATTGAAGTATATCCAGATATCAAGGGGGCCCAGAATCATGATTCTGAGGGCTGATCTATCCGTTGAGCCACTTCTAGAGGAGTCCAATGGCTGAAAATTGACATGTATGGTTAATTTATAATCCTCATGCCTTGTGTAAGGTTTGGAGCCGATCAGATTATGGAAACCTTGTTATCTTGAATTCTGGACGAGTTTCAGACCATTTATCAAGACACACATGATTTTCTCGAATCACGGCCATGTAAAATCTTCGATCTTGGTCCCATAGAATCCTGTACAATGCCTTGGTGATCATCAGAGCGTTAAATCCAGGCTTTTAACATCCTATTTCGGTCCAAGCTTGAAAATACACCCTGCATCACAAACACGATTAAACTGAGTCGTTAAACAGTATCATGTTCGTAAATCCAGGCAATAACTGGGGTCTATTATGCAATATTTGACCCTCAACACAACTCCCAACTAGTATTTTGCTAGTCCCGAGCAAAGTTTGCAAAAAATAAGTTGAAAACTATAGGGCAATTTCTATAAACTCGAGTGATTTTTTTATTTTTATTTTTTGGAAAACGATTCAGATACGAGAAATCTAAGAATCATGAATGTTGGGAATTATTTTCTCCTGGACTCAAGCACATAGTAAACTTCATAATCAAGTTCAAAGTATTAATCCATCAATCAGAAAAGTTCTAAATATTGAGTTCCATAGGTGTATAGTGTAATCTCAGCTTATCAACATTAAGATTCAATTCGTTATTTCATGATATCATTGGTAACCAGTAAGAGCATTTAGGACACCCAAAACTTTCTCAAAACTTGCCTCACAGATCATCTTTTCATTCCTTCACTTTTGATTTTTCTACTAAAAGTAACGCCAAGAAGGGGAATCAAATCCTCACCTATAGGGAGCAAACCTATGATGAAGATTGTACACCCAACCCTTTTCACATATCATCCATGGAAAATTAAATCTACACCTATAGGGAGTAAACCTATGGTGAAGATTATTCGCCTAACCCTTTTCAAAGGTAACTGCTTTTTTCGCTTCTTTTTTTATGCTAGGTATTTTCTTTTTCTTCAATTGATCATGACAGGAAAATTTTTCAGGCTGGTTCCTTACACGCTTAGTGATTATCAATTTAACCATTCAATATCAAACTGAAACCTTAATGTGAAAGTGAGATATGATATGAGAAATTATGACTTAATCAATGTTTACAACTTATAATTTTGGATTAACAATTCAAACTTAACTATGAAATCTAACAGATACTGAATCCAAGAGTCAAAGATTACCAACATCACGTATCTTAAAATTCTAAGTCACAGATGGATGTCAAAATCAGTTCGAATTCACAAGAAATTCCAGAAAAATTAAAATTTTTGACAATTTTTGCTCAAGACCAGGAAAATACTGATTAGGAAACCTAGTCTCCCACCCTCAACTAAAAATCTACATTGTCCTCAATGTAAAAGATGTGAGCATGCAATGCATATGAGCCAATGAAAGTAAAGTGATGGGAAGATAATACCTGAATAATGAATCGAGAGAGAGACTTACCAAGAGATCACAGTATGGCAGCTGGTCAGCACGAGAGAGAAAGCAAAACAAAAATAACAAAAATAAAATCCTACCTATACTACTTTCGCAGGTGCTCTCGATTGCATTTAGCGTATGCAACAAGCCTTTAAACCCCTAGGTTACCCCTAGTGGATGAGTTGTAGTCTCGTGAGGGTTCACAGCAATGTTACCCACAAACATTGAATCGATCATGCTGCAAGGTTCCTCTTCCGGCCAATATCTTGATAAGTTTCTCAGTAAGTTCCTCAACAGGATCATCCACAAGCCCTTTTTGTAATAGGCTTGAGTGCCATGGAGCATGACTTTTCAGAGAGACTTATGTACCTCATAAGAAATCTTCCATTGAATTGCTTGAGGAATCCATAATATATACGATTCACCAGTGACAGAAGAAGTTTGAACGTTAGTATCATATGGTGAATCAAAGACTACAAGTAAATAAAGTTTAGAAAACTTCTTAAGAAGTGATGTAGTCTCAACACATTTCGAAGCTCCAAACTTCGATTCAATTTTTAGCTCCGCTTCCTTTACTGGTAGATGTTTAGGATCAGGGGAAGAGAGGGTTTCAGAATAAGGGTTCCCTCGGTCAGTGATGACTACCGAGATGTTGTCTCGCAAGGCATCCAATTTTTCTTTTAACATTGGATCGTTTGAAACTACAAAATGTGCCAAGTAATCCCAAGAGTTGGAAAGTTCAGCTGAGTGTGACTTATTTTTCATATTAGAGCTCGCGATGATCTGCTCAAAGAATCCATCATCCTTGAAAGTGGATAGAGGTTCGCTCTCTTGCTCCAGTCCTGCACAGACAGACTGAAGATCAATAAGTGAAGCACTGATGTGATCACTTTGTTCATTGAAATTACTCAATTGATGCGTTGAATTGTCAAATGTGTGTAGCTCAGATGGGTGCCTCAACTGAGTGGTTTCAAATTCCAGAGTCATAGCGGATAACTCCTCCTTCTCCTGAATCATATCATCATTCAATTCAGGGGAGTGGTCTAAACATGTCTCACAAGAGTTAGAAGATTCGGTTGTAAGGGGTTCATTCTCCACATTTAAATCAGGCATGTCAGATGAGTGGAGTAGATCTTCCTAACTGATCACTTCGGGCACTTCTTGATCACTAACCTGGACCATACTTGAGATTGATTCCAGGAGAATTTGGGCTGAACATTCATGATCAATATCCCAATACGCATCATCGTCTACTTCTATGCAGTGCACAGTTGGGATGGGATCGCCTTCCTCACATTCTATTCCTAAATTCGGTTGAAGTTCGAATAAACTAACCTCTACCTCATCATTGAAATCATGTGTGTCATATAAGGAAGGTGTGTCATCATCGCTGTATTTAAAAGACGCCCATGTATCTTCACAATTCTTTTGAACAGTCATCGAGATCGACTCATCGAAAAATTGAACCGCATGCTCATTAACGGAATCCATCTCAATCAAAATTTTAGATTTTTTCAAAAGTGAGTGCGGATCACTTTCCTCGCATTATATTTCTGGATTGGATTATGGTTGGGATGAGCAAGCCTCCTCTATCTTTTCAAGGTGCGACATGAGTGTTTCCATTACTTTTTGAATTTCCTCAAGACAGGCCATGTCACGCTGATATAAATCCTCTTGGATCGTTTCTGGTTGGATCTCAAAGGTAGGGGATCCAAGAGAATAATCATTATAACATGTTGTTGGTTCATTTCTTCAATTTTGATATTTCCATTGATTGTAGTCATACGGATCATAGGTGGGAGAATCTGATGGTTAGTAATACTTATTATCACTCATGATATAATCACGCATTATTTTCTTTTTATCGGATGGGTGATAATAATTTTCACAGCCATAGTTATGATAACTTCAACACTCACGTACTATTTTATTAATCTGTGGGGTGTAATTATTCTCTTGCATATAATCACGTAAGGACTTCTTAGCTGGTGGATCTTTATATTTTGATCGGTTCTCAATGATAGTTTCAGAAAGGTTTTGAGACATAGGTTGATTTATATCATCATCATCACAAAATAGGTTATTCTTCTCAGCATACTGACGTTGCCACTCGTGCATATACATGATGAACCCCTTAATCTGAATTTAATCCTAAGAAAAATAGAAGAAAAGATCCTACAGCAATATGGAAAGTAAGAGGAGGAGAAGTTAGAAACAATGTACCAAATGAGAAGTTCCTATGTTGAGATCCTGAAAAAGAAAAATAAAAGAAATTAGTTTCTAAAAATAGAAAACCTAAAGTTAGAAAGTTTTAAATTATAAATCCTAAGATAGAAAGTAATGTTAGTTTCTAGAAAGGTAAAAAAAATTTCAAATATCTAAAACTAAGATCCTAATTCTAAAAATAGAAAAATTAGAGAAATTAGAAAGGGATTACCAAATTAGAACTTATGTCAGGATCCTACAAAACAGGAAAACAGATTAGTTTCTAAAAACAGAAAAAGAATTCTAACCTAAAATTAGAAAATCCTAATCTTAAACTAATCCTAAAACTAGTTAATGTCAGAAAAACGTAGCCTTCAGTCCCCGGCAATGGCGCCAAAAACTTGTTCACTCCCCAAGTTCAGGGTTGTGATGTAGTAATAAACTCGGTGAGACAGAGGTCGAATCCCAAGGGACTAATACGTGTACGTTATCTGAAATCAAATAGAACTAGAACTAGACTAAGATGTAAACTAAATCAAATTAATTTAAGGAATAATGGTGAAAGTATTAATCTAAAATTTATAGAAATCAGAGGAAAGGAAACTAGGGATTCAGAGGATCCGCTTGTAGAGATCAGGGAGATCTTACGCTAGCTTCAAGAATCATGGAATTTAACTGAACTGCCGTTGATATAGTTTTTAAGAGATGAAAGGTATATGAATTAGAATAGATTCCATCACCAAACCATGCCCAGGAGACAAAGCAAACAATAGAATTAAACTAATTACCAACCAATCAACATGCCATGAAGGTCAGAAAGGGTACCATCATCCAACCATGCCCAGGAGACGATGGTGAACAACAGGGCTTCCCGACGTCATAAACATAAAAAAGAAAGGGACATGCTCAAAGCCATTGCAGACCCATTGTAATTTCAATCACAACAGATCATTTAAAGACTAAAAACATTCCATTAAACTAACATCAATATTAGTTCAGTTCATAAATTAAATTAAAGTCATAAAATAAAATCTCCCATCTCACTACAAGCTTCACCTCTTAGCCCTAGCTGAGAGGTTTAGCCACACATGACCAAGAAAAAAGCTCTAAACAAATTCATAAGAAAAGGAAGAAAGTAAAGAAGAAAAAAGAAAATTGGAGCCGTCTACACCTTCTTCTCTCTTTCTTATACTCTCTCACGTGCTAATCCCTTCTCCAGATGCCTCCACGGCCGCTTCCCCCTTCCTTTCTCTTCTCTTTGCTCTTTTATAGGCAACAGAGCAGTGGCTGTGTTGCTGGAAAGTGAGTTAGAAAGTCTTACCCTTAAGTGTGTTGACACTGTAGAGAACTCCCCATGATCGAATATTATTAAATTTTTTTCTCAATGTGGGGTTTTGGTTTTTTCCTGGGCTATTTTTGGACGATCCAGATCGTCGGACTGATCCTAGTCATGATTGTAAAATGGCTCGGATCGGCCAGGTCTTGGTTGCGCTGTAACAGAGCGTGCGGCTGGCTGGCACTGTGCTGTCGGTGGGGCACTTGATCAGCAACGAATAAAAAATCCACACCGTCCATTAGGTTCTACTCTAAAAACCGTTTAGAGATTGACTATTTTGGATTTCCAACGCTGCAGCCCACTGAATCAGTGCTTCAGCCGTCCGACCTGCGTTTGATCGAGATTCTTCTGCATGTGTATGCATGGGTTTAAAAACACTCCATTCTTACGGTTGGTTTTCCCTTCTTAAACGAATGGACAGTCCAGATTGAAGGCTTGATCGAAGGTGGTGGCCCACAAAGCTTCGTCCACAGTCTGCTTGCGAAACAGAGCTATCGCAAAGTGTCTTCTGTCGTGATTGTTGAGGCCATGATCGATACAGACGGAGAAATCCATTCCATCCATTAGACTCCCTGTGAAAAACCATTCAGGAGAGGACTGTTTTGGCTCGTATTAGATGTGGCCCACGAAACTTTACATTGCACCGTCCATTCTTCGTTTGGATAAGATACTCACGCCTTCGCTTACATGAGACAAAAACTTCAGCATGGCTGTGGTCGTGGCTATCCTCCGAGGTGAATGTATGGTCCGGATTATCCAAATGATGGACATTTGTGGCCCATTACATGATACCGCGGTCGATCGTCCGTCCGTGCATGCAAAAGGAGAGAGACTCTCTCTCTCTGATTCGAATTCCATGAGTCATCTGGTCTTTGACCGGTTGGCTGATCCGGTGCACACCGTTCATGCATGTGTTATATACACATGCATTGCATGCGTGGGTCCCACGGTGATATGTTTGAGAAATCCGTACTGATCATCCTTTTCCCCATCCAATTTAAGATGTTGACAGTGAAATTGAAGTATATCCAGATATTAGGGGGGCCCAAAATCATGATTCTGAGGGCTGATCTATCCGTTGGGCCACTTCTAGAGGGGTCCAATGGCTGAAAATTGACATGTACGGTTAATTTATAATCCTCATGCCTTGTGTAAGGTTTGGAGCCGATCAGATGGTGAAAACCTTGTTATCTTGAATTCTGGATGAGTTTCAGACCGTTTATCATGACATGTGATTTTCTAGAATCACGGCTGTGTAAAATCTTCGATCTTGGTCCCATAGAGTCCTGTACAATGCCTTGATGATCATCAGAGCGTTAAAATCCAGGCTTTTAGCATCCTATTTTAGTCCAAGCTTGAAAATACACCCTGCATCACAAACACAATTAAACTGAGTCGTTAAACAGTATCATGTTCGTAAATCCAGGCAATAACTGGGACCTAATATGCAATATTTGACCCTCAATATCCAGTGCCGTGACCGGGTGAAATATATGAGCGCACGAAGGCCTTATACTGTTAGGCCGCGACTCCCACTGTCATGTAGTCGGTTGGATAGGGGTGTGGCCTTACTCGCCTGATGTAAAGAGGCATTGTTAGGCTGAGTCTGAACAGCTCGTGAATGGGTCCGCTACCGTCAGGCCTTACTGGTGATTGGCTGTCCATATGTGGTTAGTGAGGTCTCTTATGCTCGTTTGACTGTGCGGGGTTTGTAGAGCGGCAGTCATGCAGCAGTGTAATGGACCCCAGTGATTTTCTTATGATGGAAATGTACTTAATATGTGGATTAGATATGGCACTGGCATTACTTCGCATTTCATTTGCATCGGTTGTGTAAGCCTCATAATGCATCATCTTGGCATGGCACGCAATACTCATTGCATTACATTACTCATTGCACTACATTACTCATTGCACTATATAGCCTTGGTATGGCTTCGTACATTATCATACTGCCTTGGTATAGCTTCTTGTGTTCATAATAGCCTTGGTAAGGCTAGTGGTATTAGTATTGATCATGACTCCCTTATGCATTCTTTATCTTCTTTTGAGCACCATTGTCACACACTTTCACCACCCTCTAAGCTTCCTATAAGCTTATGCATGATTGATGCGTGTAGGAGATCCTAAGTTGGCGTCTTAGCAGCGGAGCTTGGATAGGTGTGCGAGCCGAGGACCCAGTGTTGTAAATCCTCTTCCTTCTTTCTTCTGTTATCTTATGTATGTCATTTTGGACCTTATGAAAACTTGTAAAAGTTCAAATTCATAGTGAATTTTATGATGTGTACCTTCGTTATTCTTAAATTTACTTATTGTGATCTTGGGTATGCTCTTATTGAAAATGATTATATTATTATGAAATCCTCCTTGTAGGATCCCAGGATTGGAACCTGCCTCGGGAGCTGAGAATGGGGTACTATGGAGGCTGTTGCGGCTAGAACCGGCCATCGAATTCCTTATAAGTCTAGTTACCGAGTCTGGGGCGTGACACCATCACATCAATCAATCAATTACAAGTCAAGTACATCCCATCACAACCCATTAATCACCCATACCTCTCTCTTCACTAAGTCAAATGAACCTATACCTAGCCACTCATTTCTTACCAACAAGTCAAAAGAGCCCATACCCTCCATGACATCTCTCCTTATAACACCCATTATTCTCTTCCATCTCTCACCCATTCCATCTTATCTCCCTTCATTTCTCAAGCAACCATGAGAGAAAAATTCTAAGGAGAGAAAGAACCCAAGATCAAGGCCCACTCCCTACCACCCAATCTCACCATCCAACCCTTGAAACTTCATCATCCACCCTTAAAGAGTTAGCTTAGGAGCCAAGGACTCTAAGGAGCTAAAGAAGAAGACCATCAGTGAGTGTTTTGTAGGATTAAATTTCAATTCTTGTGATGGATCAAGTGCGGCCTATTGATTGATGGTATGGATCCTATTTAGGACCCATATTGATGTATGTAATGTAATCCTAGGAGGGCTCATAGTGGCGGAGCTCCCTCCATTACATAATTCTCTCTCTCTCTCTCTCTCTCTCTCTCTCTCTCTCTCTCTCTCTCCCTGTTGCATCCCACCTTGATGAATGGATTAGATCCACACCATGGATGGTGGAAATCCCACCTTGATGTATTATCCACAACGTCCTTCCTGGATGAATCTGGATGATGGGAAAACACAAATTTCAGCTTAGTCGTGGGATTAGTGGGCCACATACACGTGGTAATCACCTGATGTATGTGCTTCATCCACCACCATCCAACTGAGGATGGTGGGAGCCCCCATCCCATGATGTACGTTTCATCCATGCTGTCCGTCTGTGAGGCATGGGACCCACATGCCATGTGTGCACCATCCAGCACGTGGCACAGTGTTGGATGCACCTTGATGTATTTGTATCCAAACCGTCTAGTAGTGGGTCCCACTGCATGATGTCAGCAAGTTTTGTGGGTCTCGCATGATGTATGTATTTCATATCATGCCATCTATTTGTTTCATCAACACCGTCCATTGCCTGGACTGTGGGACCCCCCAACGTTAACAAGCTCTTGGGTCTGAGCTTGAGGCATGTGTTATATCCCAACTGTCCATTTGTGGGGCCCGCACATGATGTATGTTTCTTACATCCACACCATCCAGCGGTCTGGATGGTGGGACCTACCTTTAATGTATATGTCTTATCTCCACCATCTAGAGGTTTTTGGATGGTGGGGATCCACTTGCTACACGTGCTGGTAACATGTGGCCCCACCATAATGTAAGTGTTTTATTAACACCGTTCATTTGACGATGGGCCCCACCTATGATGTTGGTGTTTCATCCATCTGTCCATCGTCCGGACGCTGGCCAGTAACCAAGCTATATAGGTGCTGCATTGATGTCAACAAGTCCTGCGGCCCAGATCATGAGGTTTATGTTATATCCAAACCATTTATCAAGTGGATCACACTGCAGAAATCAGTGAAGGATTGATCGTCTACCATTGAAACCGTTTAGTTTCACTGAGGTTTTGGATCAATATGAAATTTTTTTTCCTCTTAATTCAAGTCTTTGTGACCTTATGAACAGATTGGATGGAAAATAAACATTATGGTGGGCCAGTGAATTGTTGATGTTTTAATTTAAACCAATCTGATTTAAATGATTTTAACTCGCAAGTATACGAATCAGATGTAGATATGGTACGTTTTACGAGATCGTTCCTACGAGGACTGGTTGTCACAATTTGAAATTTAAGACTCTTCTTAAATAATCTAATAAAGAGTTTAGGTAATGATTAAGAAAACTAAACAAAAATCAATGAACAAGTAACTGAGAGTAGTGAGTAAAATCCAATCGATGAGAAGACTAAGACTTTCGAATCCACCCCTAACTATCATAACCCTTATTTTACCTGTTGATTTATCCTAATTCAAATTGATATAAATTTAATAAACAAAGCACATCCTATGTCCTTGGTCGGGCACACAGAATGGATAATCCTTTAAAGCAGATGGATCACGTCTTTCCATCCATGGTCAGGCATGGAGAGATGTAAATCCTGTTTCTTCCTCTATAGGAGACCTGTTCATGGTCAGACACAAGCACCTAGAATAATATTTCAAACAACATCCATATCTAGACTTTGGTCGAGCTCATAGAATGGAGAAGTATGAAAATCTCAGGAAAGCACACTAGAAAAAAAAACAAATCAATCCAATTAAAATAAATTTAACATAAACAAGAGTCAATCAAATTAGGGGCTTCATCTCAGCCCTATTTAAGAAGAATTAGCTATCCATAAAATTAATTAGGAAAAAGAAAATATAAAATAAAAACATTAAAAACATCTCCCTTATCTCTCTTCTTCCTTCTTCTCTCTCTCTTCTCTTTCTTCTCCTTAGCTCTGGATCTTCCTCCCTGGCTCTCAATGCTCCCCACGTCCAAAATCTCCTTATATAGCTGCTGGAGTGGTGAAAATCGAATTTGAATCGGATTTGGAAAGCTATGCATACCCAACTAAAGCTTTTTCGCAGTCAAGTTCGGTGCCTCAAAAATTGCCACTTTCCTCGCTTAATTTCCAAAGAAACACCATCTCTTAGGACATTTTTGGGTCCTCTACATGATAGACGGTTCAGATCTGCCATATGATCAAAGATGGTGGGCCAAAACTGCCTGGAAAAGTCAGTTTTTGCGGATGTGCGAAACCTTTCGTACCATTTCGCTGTTGTGATCGGTAGGCCCCACAGAAGCATTTTTTAGAAAATCCATTCCGTCCATTGCATTCAGGATAAAATTTCAGTAAAGAATGAGTGGTTTTGAACGTCCATTGATGTGTCTCAGAGAAGAAATCACTAAAAGATCAGATTTGAACGCTACAGGCCAGCCCTTTTGTGGCCCCTGTATCTCACACATATGCTTGCTTGGATGAAAAATATAAACATAGTTTTGCAGCACTCGCGGCTGTCTACACGATGGACGGTTTGGATTGAGAGTACGGGGTATGTGTGGGGCCCACTATCATCCGCAAAATGGACGCAGTCTGTCCATCACGCGCTGCAGGAAACAGAAGTTTCCTTTTCTAGCAGAAGGGTCGCGCTGACCAGCTCAGCCGTCCGGTGCAATGCTCATGCACGTGTGCTCTATGCACACGTTGCACATATAGGGTCTACTGAGATGTTTCTAAGAAATCTTCACCGTCCATCTTTTTTCTCATATTATTTAAACCATAGAGACAAATTTTGAAGCATGACCAGATAGCATGTGGGCCCTACTTAATGAATTAAGTGGATGATCTAACCATTTGGCCACTTCTCGAGATATCCAAAGGCTGAAATTTAATATGTACGGTTAATTTATGGCCCTTATCTCATGTATGAAGTTTCGAACCAATCAGATGGTGGGAACCCTGTGATCTTGTATTTTGGCTGATTTTCGGGCCCGTTTAATGCAAACAGCTTGATTTTCTTGGATCCTTGGCATGTAATTTCTTCAATCTTAGTCCTTTGGAGTTCGTTCCTTGCTCTGGTATCCTCGGAGCATTAAATCCATGCTTTTAATAGGCTTTTTCAATCAACGCTCTTTATTTCATCCTGCAACAAAACACAATTAAACTATGGCATTAAGCATTATCATGTTGGTAAAATCTGGTAATAATCAGGGTCTAATATGTAATATTTGACTCTCATCACAACCCCCAACCAGCATTTTCCTAGTCCCGAGCAAAACATGCGAAAAATAATTTCAGAAATAAAAGACAATTCCTGTAAACTCGATCGACTTGTGAACAGATATTTGAGATGTGAAAATTCTAAGATTCATGAATGGTAAGTAGAATTTTTCTCTTGGTATCAAGCTCATGGTGAACTTCATAATCAAGTTCAAACTATTAATCCATTGATTAGAATAATTCTAACATCGAGTTCCATGAGTGTATAGTGTAATCTCGGCTTACGATCATTAAGAGATCCAATTGTCAATTTCATGATAACAACAGAATTCATGACAACCAAAACTGAAACCAACACTTGCCAACAGGTTAACTTTTCATTCTACCAGCCTTTGACTTTTTTATAAATAATAACACCAAAGAGAGAAATCAAATCCTCACCTATAGGGAGCAAACCTATGGTGGAAACTTGTCGCCTAACTTTCTTTTTTTTCATATGTCGACCATGGGGAATCAAATCTTCACATATAGGGAGCAAACCTATGGTGAAGAGTATACAACTTACCCTTTCAAATCTTCTTACTGAACTGATGCTAAAAAAAATGTATTGTTCAAGCTAGTTCCTTCCATGTTTAGTGATTATCGAGTTAATCATTATTGAACTAAAACCTTATTGTGTAAGCGAGATGTGATATACGAAATCATGACTCAATCAATGTTTAAAGCTTCTAATTATGTATTAACAATTCAAACTTAACTGTGAAATCTAACAGATAACTGAATCAAAGAGTCATAAAGTACCAACATTCTGTATCTTATAATTTTAAAATCACGACTATCCTTCAAAATCACTTCAAATTCACAAGAAATTCTAGAAAATTTTAAAAATGAAAAATTTTCACAATTTTTCACAATTTTTCTCAAGACCAAGAAAATACTGATTAGATAACCTAATCTCCCACCCCCAACCTAAAATCTACATTGTCCTCAATGTAAAAGAAATAAGCATACAATGCACATGGGACAATGAAAGTAAAAGAGGAGTGATGGAAAGATAGTACCTGGATAGAGAATCAAGAGGCTTTCCAAAGATATTAGCATAAACGTGAGTCATCACAAGAGAGAAATAATAAAAAAATAAATAAAATAACAAAAATAAAATCATAAAAAGAAAAGATCCTACCTATACCACCTTCGCAGGTGCTCTCGATTGCATTTAGTGTATGCAATAAGCCTTTAAACCCCTAGGTTGCCCCTAGTGGATGAGTTGTAGTCTCGTGAGGGTTTACAACAATGTTACCCACAAACATTGAACTAACTATCTAAGAAAAAGAAAAAAAAAAAGCTGGGTTGCCTCCCAGGAGCGCTAAGTTTAATGTCTTCAGCCAGACAAGCAATGAAAATAATCGTGGACCATCGGCCAGTATCTTGGTAAATTTCTCAGAAGGTTTTTCAATAAGATCATCCAAAACCCCATTTTGTAGTAGGCTTGGATGTCCTGGAGCGTTAATAACAAGAGAAATTGAAGGATCTCAGTATAAAGTGTTCTTTTTATCGTCTGAAGTGTCCAAAGTATATATGATTCACCTGTGGCAGAAAAATTTTCAATGTTAGTATCTCATGGTGAATCAGAGACTACTTGTAAATGAAATTTTGAAAAAATTGTAGTAGGTGGTGTAGTCTCAACAAACGCCGATGTTTCACTCTGTATTTCAATTTTCAACTCTTCCTCATTTAATGGTAAACATTCAGGATCCGGGGAAGGAAGTACTTCAGAATATGAGTTCTCTCGAGCCATAACAACTACCGAGGTATTATTTTGCAGGACATTCACTATTTCTTGTAACAGGGGATCATTTGAGTCTGTAAAATACGCTAAGCAGTCATCTAAAGAGTTGGGATGTTCAGCTAAGCATGATTTATTTTCCACATTGGAGATTGTGATTATCTGCCCAAGGAATCCATCGTCTTTGAAAGTGGATGGAAGTACACTCTCTTACTCCAACCCTGCGCAAATATTTTGATGATCAAGAAATAAAGTATTGATGTGAGGACTCTGCTCATTGATACTACTCAGAAGAGGTATTGAATCGTCAAAAGTGTATGACTTAGATGGTGGCCTCAACCGGGTGGTTTCAACTTCAAGAGTCATATCAAGTAGTTCATTCATTTTCTGAATCATATCATCATTCAATTCAGAGGAGTGGCCCAAACATGTTTCATGAGAGTTAGAATGGTCGGTTGTAATAGGCTCATCCTCCACTTTTAAATCATACATGTTAGATGAGAGGAGTGACTCATTTTGATCAACCACTTCGTGTAGTTCTTGATCATTGACTTGGACCATACTTGAGATTGATTCCGGGGGAATTTGGGCTAAACATTCATGATCATCATCCCAATACATATCATCGTCTAATTCCCTGTCATGCACACTTGGGATGGGATTACCTTCCTCACATTCTATTCATAAATTGGGCGGAGGTTCAAATGAGTTGACCTCTTCATCATCATTCAACACGAGTGTCTTATGTGAGTGAAATGTGTTATCATCATTGTATTCGAAAGACACCCATGTCTCTTCACCATTCCTTTGAACTTTCATCGAAATTGATTCATCTGAAAATTGAATCATATGTTCATTAACGCAATTCAACTCTTCATCCCGAATTCCAAAGTTTTTCAAAAGCGAGTGAGGATCATCTTCCTCGCATTGTATTTCTGGATTAGGTTGTAGCTGAGATGAACTAGTTTCCATTAGCGCATCATAAGTACGGAATCCAAAGGAATAATCAACAGGTTGTGGTCGGGATGAATTAGTCTCCATTAGCCTATCAATGCGTGATTCAAGTGCATTTAATAATTTCATCAAGTCATAGGCTGTGTAACTCGGAGATGACTCCTCTTGGATCGTTTCTGGTGGATATTCAAAAGTAGGGAACCTAAGAGAATAATCATTATAACATGTTGATGGTTTATTTCCCCAATTTTGATGTTTTCACTGATTATAGTCATACGGATCATAAGTGGGAGAATCTCATGGTTGATAATAGTCCTCACGCATATAGTTATGATAATTCCAACGCTCACGTACTGTCTTATTAATCCGTGGGGTGTAATTATTCTCCCGTACATGATCGAGTAAAGACTTCTTAACCGGTGGATCATTAAATTCTGGTTGGTTCTCGATGATAGTTTCAGAAAAGTTTCGAGACATTGGTGGATTTCTATCATAATCATCATCCCAATATATGTTATTGTTTTCATCATACTGACATTCCCACTCGTGCATATACATGATGAAACTCTAACTCTGAATCTAATTCTAAAGGAAAAATTCTACACCAATATAGAAATAGGAAGAGAAATAATTAGAAAAAAGTTACCAATTCGGAGATCTATGTTAGAATTCTGCAAAAGAAAACAAAACAAGTTAGTTTCTAAAGAAATGAAAATTTTAAAATTTAAAATTTTCTAAAGAACAACAAAGAAGAGTTAGTTTCTATAAAGGAAGGAAATCCTAGAATTAGAAAGTTACTAAAAATAAAAATAGAAAGTTAGATTCTAAAAGTTTTTTTTTTTTTTTTTTAAAAAGTTTCTAATCTTAGAAATAAAAAGCTAAGTTAGTTTCTAAAAAGGAAAAAATTTCTAAAACTAGAAAATAGAAAGTTACTTAAAAGAAGAATCTATATCTAAAATTAGAAAATAGAAAACTTCTAAAAAGAAATCCTAGACTTAGAAAATTTCTAAAAAATAAAACCCTAATTCTAAAAATAGAAATTAGAAAAAATAGAGAATTTAGAAAGAGATTACCAAATTAGGAGTTCAAGTCAAGACCCTACAAAACAGGAAATATGTTAGTTTTTAAAATAAATAAAAATAAAAATAAAAACTTTAACCTAAAGTTAGTAAAATCGTAAGACTATGAATTATGATAAGAGAGAATCCTAAATCCAATTTGGACCGAAACAGTCCCCGGCAACGGCGCCAAAAACTTCATGTTTTAATTTAAACCAATCTGATTTAAATGATTTTAACTCGCAAGTATACGAATCAGATGTAGATATGGTATGTTTTACGAGATCGTTCCCACGAGAACTGGTTGTCACAATTTAAAATTTAAGACTCTTCTTAACTAATCCAACAAAGAGTTTAGGTAATGATTAAGAAAACTAAACAAAAATCAATGAACAAGTAACTGAGAGTAGTGAGTAAAATCCAATCGATGAGAAGACTAAGACTTTCGAATCCACCCCTAACTATCATTACCCTTATTTTACCTATTGATTTATCCTAATTCAAATTGATATAAATTTAATAAACAAAGCACATCCTATGTCCTTGGTCGTGCACACAGAATGGATAATCCTTTAAAGCAGATGGATCACGTCTTTCCATCCATGGTCAGGCATGGAGAGATGTAAATCCTGTTTCTTCCTCTATAGGAGACCTGTTCATGGTCAGACACAAGCACCTAGAATAATATTTCAAACAACATCCATATCTAGACTTTGGTCGAGCTCATAGAATGGAGAAGTATGAAAATCTCAGGAAAGCACACTAGAAAAAAAAACAAATCAATCCAATTAAAATAAATTTAACATAAACAAGAGTCAATCAAATTAGGGGCTTCATCTCAGCCCTAGTTAAGAAGAATTAGCTATCCATAAAATTAATTAGGAAAAAGAAAATATAAAATAAAAATATTAAAAACATCTCCCTTATCTCTCTTCTTCCTTCTTCTCTCTCTCTCTCTTCTCTTTCTTCTCCTTGGCTCTGGATCTTCCTCCCTGGCTCTCAATGCTCCCCACGTCCAAAACCTCCTTATATAGTTGCTGGAGTGGTGAAAATCGGATTTGAATCGGATTTGGAAAGCTATGCATGCCCAACTAAAGCTTTTTCGCAGTCAAGTTCGGTGCCTCAAAAATTGCCACTTTTCTCTCTTAATTTTCAAAGAAACACCATCTCTTAGGACATTTTTGGGTCCTCTACATGATAGACGGTTCAGATCTGCTATATGATCAA
Source organism: Magnolia kwangsiensis (assembly GCA_037074715.1). NCBI lineage: Eukaryota > Viridiplantae > Streptophyta > Magnoliopsida > Magnoliales > Magnoliaceae > Magnolia > Magnolia kwangsiensis. Next base: position 132,391,417 of record CM073576.1, on the reverse strand, counting down.
AGATGGTGGGCCAAAACAGCCTGAAAAAGTTAGTTTTTGCGGATGTGTGAAACCTTTCGCACCATTTCGCTGTTGTGATCGGTAGGCCCCACAGAAGCATTTTCTGGAAAATCCACTCCGTCCATTGCATTTAGGATGAAATTTCAGTAAAGAATGTGTGATTTTGAATGTCCATTGACGTGTCTCAGAGAAGAAATCACTAAAAGATCATATTTGAACGCTACAGGCTAGCCCTTTTGTGGCCCCTGTATCTCACACATGTGCTTGCTTGGATGAAAAATATAAACATAGTTTTGCAGTACTCGCGACTGTTTACACGATGGACGGTTTGGATTGAGAGTACGGGGTATGTGTGGGGCCCACTATCATTTGCAAAACGGACGCAGTCCGTCCGTCACGCGCTGCAGGAAACAGAAGTTTCCTTTTCGAGAAGAAGGGTCGCGCTGACCAGCTCAGCCGTCCAGTGCAATGCTCGTGCACGTGTGCTCTATGCACACGTTGCACATATAGGGTCCACTGAGATGTTTCTAAGAAATCTTCACCGTCCATCTTTTTTCTCATATTATTTAAACCATAGAGACAAATTTTGAAGCATGACCAGATAGCGTGTGGGCCCCACTTAATGAATTAAGGGGCTGATCTAACCATTTGGCCACTTCTCGAGATATCCAAAGGCTGAAATTTAATATGTACGGTTAATTTATGGCCCTTATCTCATGTATGAAGTTTCGAACCAATCAGATGGTGGAAACCCTGTGATCTTGCATTCTGCCTGATTTTCGGGCCCGTTTAATGCAAACAGCTTGATTTCCTCGATCCCTGGCATGTAATTTCTTCAATCTTAGTCCTTTGGAGTTCGTTCCCTACTCTGGTATCCTCGGAGCATTAAATCCATGCTTTTAATATGCTTTTTCAATCAACGCTCTTTATTTCATCCTGCAACAAAACACAATTAAACTATGGCATTAAGCATTATCATGTTGGTAAAATCTGGTAATAATTGGGGTCTAATATGCAATATTTGACCCTCATCACTAACAGTGAAAATCATTATCTCCATTGTTATTTGTGGTATGGTCCAAATGATCTTTCGATATGATTCATTTTTTGGGTAATGCTCTAAAATGATCTCTAAATATAGATGAATGATGCAGATAGTCCAGTTAGGACGGTGGGCCCACTTGATGTATATGAGGCCCACTGTTGCGGCCCAATGCGATGTATATGAGGCCCTTGTATGAGGCCCAATGTGATGCATGTAAGGCCCATGAGTGAGGCACAATGCAATGTATGTGAGACCCTTATGTGAGGCTTAAAGCGATGTATATAAGGATCGATGTCATGTGTGATTCCACCATGATATATGTAATAATGTTTATGATGAGCCATGCCTTGGGAGCAATGATAGTTAAAATTCTACAATATAACTTTCCCTAGGGCTTATTGCTAGGCCCATTCTCACCTCCCCTTAGTCGGTTAACCCAAACCATTGGGCCCCCATGATTGTTAGGCCCATTCTTGATGTGAGTAGGCCGTCTAGGCCCATCCTTGATATGAGAAGAGTACATCATCATCATATAACATGCTTAGTATAACTTCATGATCCATGCTCATGCACATCATCTGTATGCTTGATATGAGTGATTGATCATAACATATGTCATTGGGCGGATTATTATGGGACTCCCTGATAAGAGGAGTTACCCATATGAGCGCGTGGTACGCATAAGATTGTTACATGACTGGATAATATGATTCATGCATCTCACATTTGTGTGATATGATTTCTGTATGCCTTAGCGACATCAAGACCATAACCACCACAAGCATATCATGGATGATAGGATTGGACACCAGAAATACTGTTATTAGCATCGGGGCACCATAGATGTCCCTGGGTGAAAATTCTTAAACCCGATGGTACCAGAGGATGACTCCAATGTTGATACCGAGTGATACATGAGTGCATGTGGGCCATGTACCAGTGGGCCGAGTCTCCCACTATGTCGTTGTCGGTTAGAAGGGGGTGTGGCCTTATCCACCCAAGGGTAGGAGGTAATGTTAGGCTGAGTCTGACCAGCTCATAAATGGATCCCCTATCGACAGGCCAAGCCGATATTGGTAGGCGTATAGTGAGGTCTCTTTCACTTGCATTGTTGTGCGTCTAGTGGGCAGTGATATGGTGTATAGTGTACTAGACCCTAGTGATATATATATTCTAGAGATAAACTGTATTGATATGAGGATTCAAATGAGATTTAGTATGTTTGAGTTGCACCTCGCATATCACATTGGCCCGTAGGCCTTACATCGCATGACCTTGGTATGGCCGATAACATTCATGTCTTGCATCGTATAGCCTTGGTATGGCCGATAGCATTCATCTCTAGCATCGCATAGCTATGGTACGACTGATGACATTCATAGACTTATCAGCATTTTTGCATTACTCTGATATTGCATACTTGCATTTCTACCGTGCGCACACAGTTTCACCACCTTCTAAGCTTTCTATAAGCTTATGTACGGCCGTTATGTATAGGTGATGCTAGGCCGTAGCTGAGTAGGAGCAGGAGCATACCGTAGAGCTTCTTGAGTTTTGTCATTATTATCATTGTATTTTCCTTTATGCGCATTGTACTCAAGTTTTGATCATATTGTTCGTGGGTTATGCTTATTATGAATCAAATTTATGTTTAAAATTCTCATTGTAGGATCCCAGGATCGAAACCTTATATATGGGTGCTGGGAGCCGAGAATGGGGTACTACGGAGGCTGTTGGCGCCGGATTCACTGATTGAAAATTTTGTTAGCCCGATTTTTGAGTTTGGTGCGTGACAAAGCATACTGCCATTGACAAGGAAATGAACATATTCTTCGAACAATATGATTGAGCCTTATATAATTGTATAGATTAGACTGGATAACATCAGTTTAACAAAGTGATGGTGAGAACTATACAGGTCTAACGTAAAGATGTTGATGATGACCTCTAAGAGACCAAGCACATTTACCTTGGAAGGTGCTCTAATTACACCAAGACTCTTCTAAATTTCATCAACTCTTAAATCGACCTTTTATCAAGTTTGGTCACTCGAGAGCAGTGAATGGAAGAAAGAGGCAAAACATAAAGTCGATGTTATTGGTCACCACATCAACCAATTTTTATACTCCTTTACCATATTTTATAGAGTGAAAAGTCATAAAAGTATAAAGAGAAATGACCAAAATCACCAGGGAGCGTGCCCTTAAGAGTTTGAGGAGATGAAGGCAGCTTATGCCAAAAGCTGCATTTTAACCGGGTCCTCCTTTTTTTCTTTTGTTCGTCCCCTTATATATATATAGGGAAATGGTTCTATGCTGTTGAGCTCATGGGAACTTCCCATGAGGTCGAGCTGTGTGGGCCCCACCATGATGAGTGTCGAACATCAATGCCATGCATTTGATGGGTCCCCTTTAAATTATGCGATATCCCAAAAATCATCCGTATAAGGAACTTAGATGGGCCATACCATTTAAAATCATGTAAAGACATGCCTAAAACATATAAAAGCACTTGGTGGGGCCCACCTAAAATTTGGATGCATTTGAAACTTAGTCTAACCCCTCATCTAAGTGGGATACGCATAATGGATGGGCTGGATTTGTGAACCACATCTTGGTGGGCCCAACAAATGATTATGAATGTTTTAATGGGAGAGTAACCCCTTTAAACTTTTGTATGTGGTGTGGCCCACACAAGTTATGGATTGACTTGCTTTTAAGTCTGAGGCCCACCATAGAATGGTGCATTTGACTGATGGGGTAGATGTTTGACACGCTTCATGGTGGGGCCTACATAGCTCGACCTCATGAGAAGTTCCCATGAGCTCGATCGCATGGAACCATTTCCCATATATATATATATATATATATATATATATATATATATATATATATATATATATATATATATATATATATATATATATATATATATAGGTACTTGAGGTTGACCTCATGGGAACTTCCCATGAGGTCAAGGTGCGTGGACCTCACCGTGATGTGTGTCAAACATCTATCCCATCAATTAGATGAACCATTCCATGGTGGGCCATGGGCTTAAAAATGAAGTCAATACATGACTTGGATGGGCCACACCACATACAACATTTGAGAGGGGTTATCCTCTCATTAAAACATTCATAGTCATTTATTGGGCCTACTGAGATGTGGTTCACAAATATAGCCCATCCACTATGTGTCCCACTTGAATGAGGGGTCAGACTAAGTTTCATCTGCATCCAAAACTTAAGTGGGTCCCACCAAGTGTTTTTATATGTTTTAGCCATGTCTTCACATGGTTTTAGATGGTATGACCCACCTGAATTCCTTATACGGTTGATTTTGGGATATACCATAACTTAAAGGGGACCCCTTAAATGCACGATGTTGATTTTTAACACACATCACGGTGGGCCCACACACCTTGAACTCATGGGAAGTTCCCATGAGGTCGACCTAATACTACCATTTTTCGTATATGTGTGTGTGTACACACACACACACACACTTACACACAATTATTCACTACCCCAAGTGTAAGGTTACGATATAGTAATAATCTCGGTAAGACTGAGGTTGAATCCACAGGGACTAAACTCGTACGTTTTTTAAAGTAACTAGAACTAGAAGAAGATCTAAAACTAAATATGAAATTATTTGAAAGAGTAATTGTGAATTTATAATTAAAACTTGTGAATTTAAAGGTAAGAACTAGGGTTCTAAGGATACACTTGTAGCAATCAGGATGTTACCTTGCTTGATTCAAGAAATCCAATTAGAATTAAAGTCCTATCCTATCCAATTAGAAAAAGAGAGAGATGATTGAATCTCTGAACTCCTCATGGATCTAATCACCAATAAAGGAGAATTATGGGAGGAATTCTGTCACCCTACCACACCTAAGGGATGATGGTGAATAATAGGATTAACCAATCCCACAATCTCAAAGAGAAAAAGAAGATATTTAAAGCTATTGCAGATATATTGTAATTTGTCACAACAAACCATTAAAAACTACAAATATTTCTTATAATTAAACTAGAATCCAAGAAAGTTCAACAAAACATGAATCAAAGCAAAGCAAACATTCAAATCACGCTACAAGCTTCACCTCTTAACCTTAGCAAGAGGTTTAACTAACCATAAACATGATTGAACTAAAAACTTTTAAGAAAAGCATAAAAATAACTATGGAAGAAAAAGAAAGACTCCTAGACGGAGGCTCTACGCTTTTGGTCCACTCCTTAAACCCTAAAAGATGTTTAAGAACATCCAAAGAACTTCTATTTATAGTTGTGCAACTCCAACTTTCGCATTGAGTTGGAGCAATCTGGAAACCACCTTAAATTTACACATTCCTCGTAGAATATACGTAGCTTTAGACTGATTGAGGATGAAGGGAATTTAGAGGATTTTAATCACTGGAGTTCGAGTCGATTTTCCTTCGACTAGTCGAGGAAGAGCTTAGACTGGTCGAAGTAGGGCTTAGACTTGTTGAAGCAGACAGATTTTTAGGGTTCTTTTCCTTCACTTCAAGTCTTCAAATCTATTCATTCCTTATTTTTTTTTCTTGGATCTTTGGTATGTGATTTCTTCATTCTTGGTCTCATAAGATCCATCCTTGGATTTGGTGATTATTGAGCTTTAAATCTATGTTTTTAACATCATTTTCAATCCAAGTTCTTAAATTCACCGTGCAACACAAACATCATTAAAATATAATGTTAAGCATTATCATGTTCATAAAACAAATTAATAAATGGGGAATAATATGCAATATTTTGACCCTCAACACAATCTTCAACCAGCATTTTTCTAGTCTCGAGCAAAGTATGTGAAAAATGAACTTCAATGCTCAATGTCTAAAACCTCTTTAAGAAAATAATCTTTTATACACTCAAGCATGAATGGGTAGAATTAAGATATGAAAGTGAAAATTTGAAAACCTAGAGCCGAATCACATAAGCGATCTATCAAATAAATTCTTTATCAATCAAATCAGAGTATAAGTCTGTACATCATGTTTTTTAATGTGCTCAGTGAGAATCAACTTACTTCGTATAAAAATACTATCTTTTCATCATGCTAGCCATGCTCATCACTTCAAGATTGGTTTGAAACTCAAGTACTAATTTCAAACTTATCCTCTTCTCATTCTTTTTTCAGTTTTTTATTTTATATCGACGGTCAATTTTTACTCATTCTTTTTATTCTTTTTCATGATACATGACCTTTTTGTCGATCTCCTATTTTTTAACTGATTCTTTTCTTCCTTTAAGGTAGATAAAATTCTCTAGACTTGATTCTTACCATCTATCAATGATTCTCATACTAACAATCAAAACTTCTATCATGTCTTATAGAAGATAAATTAAATGTGTCTTGCGATTTAGATTATCATGATATTCAAACTCCCTCTTAATTAATTGAGCCCATGAACTTAGGTGGTAAATTATTTAGATGATCAAACTCCAACAATCCAAAATTCGATCTCTATCTTATCATACCCAAAGCATTCTTAAGTATACAATTCATTACTTCCTAAACAGATTTTAACTTGAAACATTAAAATTTTCAAAATCTTTTTACTCAAAACTGAGAAAATAATGATTAGTTTTACCTAATCCCTCATCCCCAATCGAAAAATCTACATTGTCCTTAATATAAAAGAAATAAGCATGTAATGCAAAAGAGACAATGAAAAGAAAAGGGAAGTGATGAAACGGTAATACCTGAAGAAGGAGAATTAAACTTTTCCAAAGTTCTTAGTGTGAAGATGAGTGAGCAAGAAGACTAACAATATAAAATCAAACTATCCTAATATTAAATCTTGTGAAAGTAATAAACCTAATCCTAAACTAGGAAAATAAGGAAAATATACTTAATCATGCAGCAAAGTTCCTCCTCTGGCCAGTATCTTGATAAATTCCTCATAAGGTTTCTCAACAAGATCATTCAAAAGCCCTTTTTGTAATAGACTTGGTTATCATGGAGCATGAATGTCTAGAGAAATTTATGGACCTTAGCATCATATTCATGATTGGAATTTGGAGGTTACTAGAGAATATACGATTCACCTGTAGAAGATGATTTCTCAATATTAGTAGGCTGAGATGAATGAGAGACCATAAATAATTGAATAATAAAAGGGTTGTTTGTCGTGGTCCCCTTAAAAACTGAAGTTGTAGGCTTCGGTTCAAAATCCATCTCCTCCACCTGTAATAGTAAGAGTTTAGTGTTAGTGGAAGGAGTGAAATCAACTTCCCGGCTAATATGATCGTTTCAATCTGCAAAGTGTGCCAAGTAGACATCCAAAGATTCAGGAGTTTCAATTAAACGAGACTCATCATCTTCAAATGTATCTATCAAGTTCATCTCATGGGTCAGGTCTTCATCCTCTTGTGGCTTGTGTAAATGAAACATATTGAATTCTACCGTCATATTCCCAAAATATATTTTCATTACTCCATTCCAGCGATTTATGATGGCACTGGCAATGGCCAAGAATGGCCAACCTAATATGATCAGAATTTGAGCACCCATATTTGAAGCTGAGTGTGTGTCCAAGATGATGAAATCTACTAGGTAGTAGAATCTATCGACTTCAACCAACACATATTCTTACCTCTCGGTATTCTAGTCAAGCGATCGATAGTTATAATATTGTTTTGGTAGGTTTCAACTCACCGAGGCCTAACAGTTCATAAATCGAGTATGGTATCAAATGGACACTTGCCCCAAGGTCTAAAAGTGCGTTATCAACCTTGAAGTTTTTGATCATACATGAGATTGTAGGACTTCTAGGATCTTATATTTTGAGGGAGTGTTTTGATTGATTATAGCACTCACTTGTTTAATAAAAAATGCTTCTTTGTGTATGTTTAACTTTTGCTTTACCGCACACAGATCTTTCAGGAATTTGGCGTAAGATGGGAACTATTTAATTTCATCCAACAGGGGGGTGTTGAACTTGACTTGTTGAAAAACCTCTAGAATATTTTGACTTTCACTTAGCCTTTTTGATGTAATAAGACGTTGGGGAAAAGGGGCCACGAGTTTTTATCCTTGCAATGGCTCTTTGTCATATGGAGCATTGCTAGATTCACCACCATTATTTGAATTTTTGGATTCCTTGGGTTTCTCAACCTTTCTTGGAATCTCTTTGTCTATTTTGTTTCCACTTTTCAAGGTGATGATGGTCTTAACATGCTCCGGATGCTAAGTTGAAGAGTTTAGATTACATATCTCACATTGTCTTGTTAGGTTAGGTTGTTGTTGTGCCAAAAAGATCCTAGTCTCCCTAACATTCATTTGTGTCTCAAGTCTTGCAACCGAAGTCCTAAGCTCATTCATAGCCTGCAGTTGCTCTTGCCAAAATGCATCTATTGTATCCTAAAGGGTTCTCCCTAGTGGAAGTCCACTAAATAGCCCTTGTGGATAATTAATTACATTTGTAGTTGGTTCATTTTCCAAATTAATGTTCCACTCATCAGGAGTGTGTGTGTTAGAATTTCGTGCATTAAGTGGTCATTGATACGTGTTTATAGCATCTTCTTGAACGTGAAACACCTCTTAAAAAGCTGGAATGTAAGACAATCTTTTAATTGGGTGTACATCGCTCTCAAAAATTCTACATACGGTTTCGACGACTGCTTTGGGTGAAATAGCGATGAAGACCGCTTGAATTGAAGTAGGAATATGTCAATATATCGTAGAGGGGGGTGAATAGGACTTTTTAAAGATTTATAAGTTATATTTCAATCCTATCATAGAGTACAGATTAGGATTACTCAAAAATTAACTCTACTGTTTTCCAAGCTTGATAGAGAATCCAATCACAAACTACTTGTAAGATAAATAACTTTATGAATCAGATTGTGATGGATATGACTGTATGTGCACAAGATGTGATTTTAGATAATCATATATAAAGGCATATAAAGTAATCACATAAATGAAAGACAATATCAATCTCAAACACAATCATTTTATAGTGGTTCGACTACTTGTCTACTCCACTATCGGCTTCCACACTCAACCCTTAAGTGACTGAATTTCACTAAGGAGGTTTCCCATAGTTCACCTCAAACCTAAGGTTTTAAATCAGGTTCACCTTCAACCTTTACAGAGGTTTTAACTCGGTTCACCTCAAACCCTGAAGTTTTGCTAGTGCACTCCTAACCAGATGTTTATGCCCACACAGAGCAAGGGTCCACACAACTCACCCAGATGTTTATGCCCACACAGAGCAAGGGTCAACACAACGCACCCAGATGTTTATGCTCTCCACAGAGCAAGGGTCCACAGAATGCACCCACGCACGTACACTCCCGTCGGATGCCTCCTTTGAGGACTTCAAATGGTGAGCAACACCTACGACCCAATTCTAAAAAGGAATGATCATAAATGTCCTCTGGACTCTAAGTACTTACAGATAAGTTGATGAGTCCCTTTAAGCGCAATGATGAAGATCTCCTTCTTGTCGATGAAGAGTCTTCAGCTTCCTTGATCCGTAACACAAAGATGTACCTTTACTAGGATTTTAGGTTGGGTCAAGGTTATGATGGAATACTACTCTCTAAAGATTTTTCTATAAGAAAGATAGAGTGGTTCTAATCATCTATGCATTCAAGGCATCCCAGCTTAATGATTTACCATTAAGGTAGTAGCTGGAGGATCCTTGAATGCGGAAGTTCATTTCCCAATCCACTCTATAAAATATCAATGATGAGGGTGGATTGGAGGATGAACTTCTTGAGAGAAAGGGCTTAGGATAAAGGATATGAAGTTTAAAACACACAAAAGCACTCTCTTCTTTCTCTCACAACAATAAAGACTAATCTCTCTATATATAGGAAAAAGGTTCTAACGGATATAAATAGTCATATTTATGACAGAGTTCGATATCATCGAGCAATCGTCGATATGATCGAGCGTATACTCTCGATTATATCGACAGACCTCTCGATGATACAAACTCAATTGTCATTTTGCTTTTGGAAACCTTTCGCTAATTGGTCGATGAGATCGAGACACACATCGATGTTATCGGATTTCGAACTCCGATTCCATCGAGAGATGGATCAATCTATCGACAGGTGAAAATAAGAGAGAGAAGCTTTAAAGAATTTCAGGTTCTACAGATATGATCGGGGAATAGTTGATGTCATCGGAATTTGTATATCGATGATATCGGAGACCGTGTCGATGGGATCGATAAATCATATAGATTTACTTATAAGCTTGCTGGACGATCTGTGTCCGGACTCAATCCAATCAACCAGGTCTCGATATGATTGATATATGAATATCGATTTATCGACTGGCATCCCGATCAACATTAAAAACAACCTGAAATTTATGTTGGAGAAAACATGCACCCACAATCGATATGATCGACTGACTTTCGATATGATCGATGTTTGAGTTTAGATTGAATCGGACAGTCATTGATATATCGAAGCTTATGTTAGTTTTCTTTAGAAAAATAGGGGCGCCAGAAAACAGTCTGTCGGTATTATCGATCCTCTTCCGATAGAATCGATATTCGAATATCGATGATATCGACTCACCAGTCGATATATTGATAAATCGTCCAGATGATTATTTGATTGCTAGGCACTTTTTATCCTTACTCGATTGTATCGATTGAGATGCCGAGGACATCGACAAAGTTGGTCGATCATATCGAAAAGGGAATCGATATAATCGACAGTGTAAAAAAAACTTAAAGATTTTTCTTTTTGATAAAAAATTTTCTTACACAAAAATCTTAAGATGTTCTACTTATTTTTAAGGGTTTTAATCACCTAGTGTTTTGGGACATGGGATGTGAGGCTATGATTTACCTATGACGAGCTTCTACACATCCAGTTGAGGCAGACACTTGACTTGATTTTTCTGTTAGGCGCTGTTGTCCGACTGACTCAACTCACAACGTAATTGACAAACCAGGGCACTTAATAGGTGCACTTTCATTGGGTTGAGTTGATTCCTTCCTAGATTCCAAGTCCTCAATTTTTCGTGCAAGAATTTTCAATTGTATATTAATATCATCCTCCTTCTTGAGTACATGTATTCCTATCTCTCTTGGCATTTCCTTGGGAATACTAGCTTGGTTTGATGCGTCCCATGATTGAGAGTTTTCAGCTAATATATTAAAATAATCCCATGCATCTTCTGGTTTCTTATCCATGAACTCACCATTACACATCATCTGTACGAATTTTTTAAGGAACTCCTGGCTCATCTTTGCCCATGTGTCAATGGATCTAGGCCTTAATGAATGAAAACATGAATTGGCCTTTTATTTTAGAGAGAATGGAAATAATTTAAGGCTAATTATATAAGAAGGAACATCATTAGAATATATGATTGTAACAATCTCTTCGAATTCTTTAATGTGCATATATGGATTTTCTGAATCAACTCCATGAAACTTAGCAAGTAATTGGATTATCTTAGGTTTGAAGCTCACGTTTCCTGTATTAATTGGAAGAATTATGCAGGAAGGTGAACTTGTTCTCACCGGTTGTAAATAATCTCATAACATTCGAACCAGGGGAACTCGATGCACTTCATTCTCATCGCACACCATCCTAATAGGTGGTATGTAATGCATAGGGCATTCATCAATCTAATGTTCTTGAGCCATGCTCCCAGATGATATTTTAAAAATATTTGAGGATTTTCTAACTTGTCAATCGATTTTTCAACCAAAACTTCTTTTCTAATTCCTACAGCAAGTATGAAAAGCAGCTAGAGGGAATCTGAAACTCGGTGAGTCGATGAGGCAGTAATCCAGGAATCTCCTGGAACACATCGGGAAAATCGTAAACCACGGGCAAATGGTCGATACAAGAGGCAACAGGCTCCTCGATGGCACACGACATCAAACAAGACAATCGCTCTCCTCTGGGTTCTGCAACAAACTAGAACTACGGCACGCCGGGTATACAAAACGTGACTGTCCTCGCAGCGCAGTCCAATATGGCATAGTACTCGGTGAGCCAATCCATACCTAAGATGACATCAAACTCGGACATTAGCAATGCAAACAGATCGGCAGGCAGAAAGGTATCCCCGACTAGAACTGGACAAGACGAGCAAAATCGGCTCAACATTGCAGTCCTCCCCAAGGGAGTCGATACTGATAGGTTCTCACAAAAAGACTCCAACGGTAAGCCAGTCGATTGATAGAAACTCTCGGCCACAAAAGAATGCAATGCACCGAAATCAAACAACATACGTGTAATGCATGCAGAAACTGGGAGTATACCCTCAACGACTCCTCCAAAAGACTGCAGGTCCTGCTAAGCTGCATAAAACCTAGTCTGAGCTGGCTGGGGAGGTGCCTATCCCCTCTGATCATGCTGTTGCTGCTGCTGGGGTCGCTGAGGCGGTCGAAACTGCTGTCTCTGCTACTGCGTCCTCGGAGGCTGGTGCTGATGCTACTGATAAGGTGGCCTCGTTGGTGGGGCTGCTGTCGCTGCTGCTGTGGGGGTCTTTGTTGCGACTGTGGTGGAGGCTGCTGTGGACCTCTCTGCTGCTGTTGGGGGCTGGGACACTCCCACAAATGGTATCCCGTCGCACCACACCTAAAATAAGTACCGAAAAACTGCCTCAGAGGTGGTGCTGGAGGTGCTGCTGGTGCTCGAAAGGCTGGGCGACCTGTACGCCTTTGCTGCTGTGGTCGACGCTGCTTAAAGTCACTGGGAGTCTTCCTCTTCCGGTCTCTCCTCTGATCGCGATCAGACTGAGAACCGGCCCACTCAGCCTCAAAAATCTGATCCTTCCGCACCACTTCCTCAAAGGTTGGGAGCTCATGCCCAATAACACGGCTGCAAAGACCGTAACATAGGCCGTCCTCGAAGCGACGGGCTCTCCGTTCCTCGTCATCAACCAGATATGGTGTAAATATGGACAGCGCTACAAAGCGAGCCGCGTACTGAGCCACTGTCATATCACCTTGCACCAGGGCCTCGAACTCCAACGCCCGCTGTCGTCAGATTTGATCAGGGAAGTACTATCGGTCAAATCGATCCACAAAATCTTCTCATGTCCATACAAAGTCGGTGCCTGCTGCTCGGGAGACTGATGTCCGCCAATGCTCAGCCTCACCATGGAGAAGAAATACGGCTAGTCGAACTCGTCGCACTGTCGTACATCCCATCGTCTCAAATATCTTCTCCGCATCGGCACGCCATCTCTCAGTTATAGTCGGGTTTGGCTCACCCTGGAAACGTGGGGGATCGAGCCGTCGAAACTCATGAAGGAGGGCACTCTCACGATCCTACTCTGCCTGTTCTGGTGAAACAACTGGCTGCCTGCCCCGCCCCTGAAGTACAGCCGTCACAGCCTGTAACATCTGCTGCAACTACTAGGAAATCATGGATACGATCGGGTCCGCACCGGTCTCTGGTGGAGGAGCAGCATACTTAGGATGGACAGTAGGAATCTCTGGTGGCAGAACGGGCATCATAAGTGGTAATGCAGGAGCCGCAGGTGGTGGAGCGGGATCCTTAGGTGGTGGTGCGGGAGTCGATCGGGTAACTCTTCTGGGCGACATGTCCTACAGAAAGAGCGAAGGCGCCTATCAACTTCAAAACTCTCGAAGGCACGCACGTTAAAGGCCTATAACGGAAGGTCGCGAAGCTATCCGAACTTCGAAACTTAGCCATTCTACACTCATAGTAAATATGTAATGTTGTTCTCGGTTATTCCTAAGTTATGCTCTGATACCAACTTCTGTCACGCCCCAAACTCGAAAACCGGGCTCACAAAATTTCCAATCACCGAATCCTGCACCGACAACCTCCGTAGAACCCCATTCTTGCCTCTTAGTGCCCATTCACCAGGTTCCAATCCTGAGATGCTACAAGGAGGATTTTCAACGTCAATTTGATTCGTAATAAGCATAACCAAAGGTATAACCCACAAACAACAACCAAAAACTCCATTACATTTTCACTATGATAAAAAAATTTACAAGTACGATGAGCATAAAGGGAAATACAATGATGAAGAACAAGAACTCCAAAATGATCTGTAAAGTGCTCCTGCCTCAGCGCTACTACGTCCCAACGTCACCTGCACGCAACGGTCGTGCATAAGCTTATAGAAAGCTTAGGGGGTGGTGAAAGTGTGTGCGCAAGGTAGTAATATGATAATGCAATATCAGAGTAATGCGAAATATGCAGATGGATCCATGAAAACCATTAGCTGTACCAAAGCTATGCGATACAAGACATGAATGATATCAGCCATCTCAAGGCCATGCGGTGTGAAATGTAACTCAAGCATACAAATCTTCATCTATGTCCACACATTAATACAGCTCAAATCTGGGATATCACCGTGGTCTAGTACACTCTAAACCAGATCGCCGCCTCATCGTGCATAATAAGGTAAGTGGAAGAGACCTCACTATTCGTCTGCCAATATCGGGCTTGACTCGTCGATAGCGGACCCATTCTTCGAGCTGGTCAGACTCAGCCTAGCATTTTCCTTTACAATAGGGCGGGTAAGGCCGCACCCCCTTCCAACCGACCACGACACAGTGGAGAGCAAAACCATCTGGTAATCGGCACTCAACGCTCATATATCCACTCGGTCTAGACGTTGGAGCAACCTCTTTGTAACGCCCGTGAAAAATCCGTACTTGGGCCCGAGTACCAACTCGACCCGAAATTGCGTAAAATTAATTCTTTTAGAAAGTATGACTAAGTTAGCTAGCGCAACGCTGGAGTGGCTGGGAAATAGTCCCTGATCACTTTAAATACGTTCTACAAGACCCAAATCGAGTAGAACAAACGACTCTATAATACTGTATAACCTCGGATCAAACTCTAAGCAGGTTTGTTCTCTGGACGGCTTTAAATTTTTGTACTGGATCTAGACCGCGCGTCGAAAGTCCGATACCTCCTATCTTAGACCGTTAGAACCGCCTAGTTGGACTTGACACTCATTTCGAAAATCAAGTCAAACCGATAATCATAGGCTATTTCATTGAACCCGGACCGAAGAGAGTGCGAATAGGGACAGAATTGGAATTTCAAATTCAAATCTGGCACACGACTTGACGCGTCAGTATTAAGCGTTCTGACCATCAGAATTCATCCAGATTACACCCTCGGATCAGGAGAAATTTCTATTTTATATCATGAGACTTTCAGCCCTGATCTACGTGCGGTGACCGCTGAACTGAAACTGGTCCGCCACGTGCGATCTGCAAACCCTGCCGGACTGAAAACTTAATACGTGCTATATCTAGTACGCATGAGCTTAAGTCCGATCGCATTCGACCAGGAGACCACCAAAAAGTATCTTTTGGACCGAAACAGCCCCAAATTGGATATGCACTAAGTAAACTTCGTTTCGGAGCCTGTTTTCGGCATTTTTAAGCTTATAAAAGGGGTTGAAACCCTCATTCCTCTCTTCCATCCGAAAATTGTAAAACCCTAGCTTTGGGAGAGAGAAAAGGAGAGAGTTTGAGAGAGAGAGTAGAAGGATTTTTCCCGCCTTCGTGTCGCTGATTGCACGTGCTTCAGCAACTCTTCCCAATCACCTGCTCGGTGATTTCTCCACTTTTTCAGGTATGAAACGACCCTAAAAGTTGCTGATTTAGGGATTACTTGGATTCATAGCGTGTTAGCAAACGTACTTCGTAAAACAGGTTCTCCTACTGCCGTAGACGAAGCGTATACGCTCCGTTTCAATTCACGAGTCTACAAGACATAAGGTGAGGATTTTAGACGCTTTGATTGACGGTTTACAACGCTTTCAATGTCGTTTAATAGTAGATTATCGACGGCATCGCCGTTTGACATGTACAACATGCTCTCCGTTTCCTGTTTCGTAAATTAACGAAGAATATGAGATTTAGGGCATTTTAGTCATTTGTAGGAAGTACAGATTACGTTCATATTTTTCTGATGTGATTGACATGGTTTGTTGTCGCATTAGGAAGTTAGGAATACGTGCATAATTAGTTTGGCGAAGAGATTCGCCTAATTGCGCACTTCGGGTCAACATACTATATGTAGACTTAAGTGTGTAGTGTATGTGTTTGTATAAATGCTTGTATTAGTATGTATTGAATTAAATGATGTTATGAATTAGTTTGAGATGGATTTCTCAATTAATATGCTGACCTAAATGATTTCCTACATGTTGACTATATGCATGATTTCATTACATGCATGAAATGTACGTGTTTGAAGATTTACTTAAGTTGAATGTTATAACATGTGTTAACATGCTCACATGATTGTATTTCAATTCCAATATTCCTATATAAATTGTTGATGTGATTCCATAATTGTTTGGGACTATACTTAGTCCAGGCAGTCGGTAACCGATCGAATTCGTGGCTGGCTGGTCTTGGCCATGAACAACGCGTCGATGAACGCGAGTCGTGTTTGAAGTTGGCGGCAGTGGTTAGGCCACGCGAAGTGTTTTACGCACTTCATGTCGTTCGACTTGAGATGCGATCGCGCTAGTCGAGCCCGTCGAGCAACCCGACTGGCCGATGTATGTTCACCTTGTATGAGTCATAACTGCTTGAACCTAGGGTACTGAACTTACCATTGTAAACCCTGTTAACCATGGTACCTTGATCCACGAAGACTCATGAGCCGGGCATGGTGGTATGGGACACCGTAGTCGAGCTGTCGGCCTACGCTGGGGCCACAAACCTCCCCGTAGTGACCAGTGAGCACCTAGACTCGTGAGCAGATTATGGTGGTATGCGACACTATATTCTAGCTGTCGGCCTACACTGATCAGGCGACGAGTCCTTTGTAGTGACCGCGAGCGTATTCTGAGTCCACGGGAGGCGACGACCCTTCCGTTGCAGTAGAGTACGGTAGGCCTGTATTGATAAGGTGATGGGGGAGCGGTGCAACGAGTGCGAGCAACAGCCCTAGCGGCCCTTGCAGCGACCTACGAAATATACATCATATGAGATTAATAGGAGTGACGACCCTAGACAGGATCTGTGTTGGGATTGATACAAGGGAAGTACCATAGTTTCCTAATCCTTCTGTTTTAATGGACTAATAACAACTTGGAAATCATATCACCATGCCATTGCATGTGCCTGGAAGATGTGGAGCACTTGAGGGTCGATTGCATACCGCGGTCGTAAGATGGTGCCGTATGAGGGAGATCGTCGGTGAGGGCATACATCACTTCATGTCATCTTGCATTAACGACAGTATTAGGATTGTCTGATTTACTGCTTTACTATTATCGCATGATTGAATTGTGAACATGCTAATCTTTGGTCTATGATTCCACTGAGTTGATCACTCACTCCCACATTAAGGGATGGTGTTTGCAACACCCACCAGACCCTGTTGTAGATGCAGGTGAGGCTGAGATCCAGGAGGCAGAGCCAGACTTCGACGAGGACCAGGACGAGTTCTCGTACATGCAGTATTATGATGGCTTTACATAGGCGACCTGGATTGATGGGACTTCAGTGGGACTATTTTGAACATTTCATTTTGTTCATGTATATGTATATGAGACTCAGAGATGTATTCATACCTTAGAGACAGATGAGATCTACTTTGTTTTTCCATACAGTGATATATATATTGTTTAGTCTTTTGCTTGCTTTTATCACTGGATCTGAAGTATGAATTACGGTTTTGGTATACTTTTACTCATGTGAATACTTTAAATCAGACAACATTGAATCATAATCATTTTTGTTGCATAAGTGACGGTCTGGAACTCGGGAGTTGAGTTTATACACGATCCCCGATTTTCAGGGTGTTACAAGTTGGTATCAGAGCGTGAATAAAAGTATACTGGGCCTGGATTATGGTCTCGTGATGTATGCTGTCGCTTCCTTTGACTTAGGGGGGTGCGAGAAGGGTCTAGAAACACTTCTAGGATCGCAGATTCGCCGATAGGCGAAGTCTATTTGAATCGATCGCACGATCGAGTTTATAACGCAACTCGGGTCGCGTAAAGCAACCCGAATAGCTCCTAGGTCATAGAAAGTCGGGTTGAGACGTTCCTTGAACGATTTTAAACCCCTAAAAGTAAATCCTTGGGCCGTGGGATGACCACGACTCCTGTATTCAATCGCTAGGGCTTAAAAACCCCGTTTCACCAAAAATCTTTAAAATTCTTCCTCTCACCACTCCAATATTCATTTCTTTCTTATCCATTTCATGTTAGGCATCAAACCTAACATGAAAATAATATAAAATAAAACTTTCACAAATTTTATAGTGAATAGTAAAATTTCATGAAAAATGGCCATAAGGCCATTTTAACTTCACTTTCTTTAGCAACTAAGGGTCTAGATGGATGTACTGGATCCTTCTACCCCAAAATAATATGCTGCATCATAGGATTTGGTATTCGGGATTACGAAATAGTCCCGAAAAGCTCCGAACACATGTTTGAGCTTACATAGGTCAAAATACAATGAACCAGGGGTCGAACCGTACATATCTAGGGTCCTTGGACCATAGGGGACCGAACCCATATGGCCCCATAGACCGGATGCATCACCGGTGGGCGATGCATTGCCGTACAGGTGGGCCCATTTGAAGTGAGACTCGGGCGCACCCCCTTAAATCCCATGTACACACTCCCCATATATGTCCCGTCCTAAGAAAACCCCCAAAACATGCCCCTCCTTCACAAACAGCCCTCCCCATAGCCCTATTTTCAATTTTCAGCAACCATCTCCAAAATTTGGGATTCCAAATCATCCCTAGATCCCTCCTTGGCCAAAAACGACCATCATCCATCATTTCTTTGGAGTTGACAGCCCTTTCTCTTGAAGATTTCATCATTTGGAGCTCCAAAAGCCCCCAAATCGAGCTGAAATCGTGAGGTGCTCCATTTCACTTTGTCATTTCCATTTCTCCTTGAAAATACATCCTTGGAAAGCTTGAAGCATCCCTCTACGATGCCTAGATCTCCTTTTTCCAGATTGGATAGCCACTTCTCCACATTTTTTCTATTTTTTATGGCTTTCGTGGAAGCCATTTTAGGCCTTTTATCACCTCATCCATCATATCTTTGATGGGTAAAAGGAAAACTGCAACAGATGAGGCTGGGCCGAGTTGCCCTGCTCAATCGAGAAGACCGTGGGGTGGTGCCGTAAGTTCAAGCGCCGCCGCAGGTCCAGCTACAGTCCTAGAGTGTCATACAAAGCGGGATTTGGATCCCCATGCTCACCTTGGGCGAGTAATTCTATCAGAGATGCCTCATGGCCAATACACTGATCGCAAAGTGTTATTTGAGGTGGACGTGGAAGGGCGACTGTTCGGTGAATTTTTGTTGTTCGAGCGCATTGAAGCTGCGCATTGGGGTCCGATCTTTGAAGCTCGTGCTTGTGCTAATGTGAGCACCGTTCGTGCCTTCTACGCTAGTATATAGAATCCTACCTTTGAGCCATTGTAGTTTAAAATCCCTTTTGGTAGAGATTGGATGGCTACGATTGATGTGCGACTGATTGCGCGACTTCTGAACGTGCCTCTTGGTGATGTTCATCCTAGTGAGAAGAATCTGAGGAGTAGGCGTGAACGAGATCGCCGCACCAGGTTTCTGTGCGGTAAGTTGGTTCCATGACAGCCTAATAATAGCCTTAAGGCGACGTATATGTCTGATGATTTGCGCCTACTGCACCATATCTGCATGTACAATGTGTATCCCAAGTCGACGAATTGCATTGAATGTACACGCCTTATGGTTGATTTCCTATATCTGGTGCCCCAGGGAGAGAACGTATGTATGGCCACTTTCATCTTGCGACAGATAATCCTCATAGCCAAGTTAAGAAGAACATCCGAATCGCTTCCTTTTGGCCGACTGATTTGTAAGATTACGCTTGAGTTTGCCTATAGACTTGGGCCGAAATTGCCAGTTTCGATTCATACCATTGATGAGTCAACTATGGTCAAGATGAAGATTGGGTCGTAGTACCGTGAAAATCAGCTTGAGGAGGACAGCGAGGATGACTTCGATGATGAGGAAGATCAAAGTGAGGGAGAACCTGGAGCAGAAGTTCAGGAAGAAGTTCAGGAAGAGGCAGAAGAGGAGGCTCAGGATACAGATGAGAGCCCTCCTCCTTTTGCACAGGCTACTAGCGATGATCGCATTGCTCGGATTGAGAAGAGTCAGATCGCCTTGCGAAGGGAAGTTTAAGAACTTCGCGCTGAAGTCGAGGATGCTAAGGCCGTTACGAAGAAGAAATTTGGCAAGGTGACTCGCACCTTGAAGGCGTTCCTGTGTTGCTTGCAGGATAAGGGAGCTCCTCCTCCGTCACCCGATTCAGACTAGCGATGCGACCTTTGATGTAGTTGTTAGTAGTTAGTCGTTTTCTACTTTTGTTGTTGTTTATGTTGCTGTTGTAATTTTAACTGTCTTAGTTCCCATGTATTTCTCGTCATGATGCTTGTAAGGATATATCCCTTGTATTGTGACAA
Organism: Magnolia kwangsiensis; assembly: GCA_037074715.1. Classification (NCBI taxonomy): domain Eukaryota; kingdom Viridiplantae; phylum Streptophyta; class Magnoliopsida; order Magnoliales; family Magnoliaceae; genus Magnolia; species Magnolia kwangsiensis. Next base: position 132,370,916 of record CM073576.1, on the reverse strand, counting down.
TTTTGATTAAATAAAATGCATAGAATGCCTTTGACTCCTTGTGTGAATGATTGCGGTGTATTTGTGCTATTAAGACTGACAAGGTTGCGCCCTATTCTGAATATAGGGAATGCCGCCTAAGGCTACGCGGAGCACGGTTCGGCTTGCATTGACTGAGCATATGGATCAGACTCCTTCGCAGTCTAACACTCATGCGGACCCTGCTGTGGGCCCGATTCCTGAGACAATTCGTGCGTCTCAACCTGCTGCTGGTCCTACAGTTGGACCACCGCCGTTCACACTGTCAGTTAGAGAGCCTCATCATGCATCTACTTCGACACAATATCCACCACAGCCTGCTCCACCTCTTGACAGATTTGAGCAGATGTTGGCTATGATGCAGCAGCAGCAGCAGCTTCTGACTACCATCGTGGGGACATTAGCACAGGGTGGGGGTGTGGCTCCACCTGCACCACCTACGCATCCTGCTGAGGATGCTTATACATACGCCCAGGATGAGGGCATGACTCATCCTGCGCCACCTGCTTACCCTGCGGGGAATGCCGCAGATACACGGGGCGTATTAGAGCGATTTAAGCGCTTACGGCCTCCCACTTTTATGGGTTCTCACAGACCCGAGGAGGCTGAGTACTGGCTCGACCGTGTGTCGAAGATTTTACGGATGTTACATTGCACAGAGGCTGAGCAGGTAGAGCTGGCTACATTCCTGTTTGAGCAAGAGGCCAGCCTGTGATGGGATAGCGTACTGCTGACCGTTGCCGCCGACTTTGTATGGACATGGCCAGCATTTGAGTTCCGCTTCCATGAGAAGTATTATCCCCAGACTTACAGGCATGACAGGGAGAATGAGTTTCTCCGCCTCAAACAGGCAGCCATGACAGTCACAGAGTATGAGCATCGGTTCACGGAGTTGGGCAGATATGTCCCGACGATTTTGGCTGATGAGCAGATGCACATACGACGCTTTTTGGAGGGTTTGCGACCGGATATTCTGTCGAAGATGTGTTGTGTGAACATTTCCTCATATGCGGAGTTGATTCACATGTCTATGAGGGCAGAGCAGGATATGGATCGACTTGCGCGATCTCGTGGCCCTGTTGCTTCTAGGCCATGACCAGACATGCAGGACAGGCCCTTCGCGGGTAAGAGGCCTCGCGTCGACCCTCCTACTGGGGCCATAGTGCCAACACCATCGTTTCAGCGCCCCGAGTTATCGTGCACATATTGTGGGAGGTCAGGCCACTTGGCGCAGAGCTGCTTTTCTCGGATGCGGGACAGTGGGTTCTCACCGCCGCAGAAGATTGACTGTGCTCGTTCATAGGCGATATCAGCACCGCCTATACGGTTAGCTCCTGCGCACCCTTCTTTCAGACCTCCAGTATCGCAGATCAGACAGCCTCCACGGCCCTTGACATAGCTGCCGAACCGGCCACAGCAGGCTCGGGTTCATGCATTAACAGCTGAGGCAGCTGTGACACCGACTTTTCAGCATTCGGCCTTCGAGGTCACAACCCATATTGGAGGTACTCCTATTCTTGTGATGGTGGACACTGGTTCCACGATTTCTTTGATATCGCGTGCTGTAGTCAGGCGTCTTGGGTTACAGACCATTACCATGGATAGGGTATGAGTCCTTGCAGCCCACAGAGATTATTCAGATGTCACCCAGATGTGTGAGGGTTGTTTGGTTGATTTGGGAGGCCGGACGATGGCTATTGATCTTGTCGTCGACCCCTCTCTTGTTTATCTCGACGTCATTCTTGGCATGGATTGGTTGATTGCAGCGAGGGCCGAGATTGACTGCGAGACTCGTATAGTGACTGTGTACGAGCCAGAGGGTGCATCTTTCACATTTCCTGTGCGGGTAAATCTCTCTTTCCGCATACTTAGTTACACCACTTTATTGCGCGACACTGGTGCCCAGGTACTTGAGCATGTGCCAGTCGTTTTCGAGTTCGGGGATCTGTTCAGGAAGATCCTTGATTTGCCGCCCCAACGTGAGATCGATTTCACTATCGATCTGGTTCCTGGTTCTACGCCCGTCTCACTGCCGACGTATCGCATGACACCATGTGAGATGGAGGAGTTGAGGACGCAGATTGATGGTCTGCTAGAGCTTAGCCTTATACGGCCTAGTGTGTCTCCTTGGGGAGCACCGGTCTTGTTCGTGAGGAAGAAGGATGGTTCAATGCGATTGTGTATTGATTATCGCAGGCTGAACTAGGTCACGGTGAAGAACAAGTACCCTTTACCCAGGATCGATGACCTGTTTGATCAGCTGAGAGGAGCGCAGTACTTCTCGAAGATTGATCTTCAGTCAGGATATCATCAGTTGCGCGTCAGGGATGAGGACGTGCAGAAGACAGCATTCAGGACCAGTTTTGGCCACTACGAGTTCCTCATGATGTCGTTCAGTCTCACGAACGCACCAGCCATGTTCATGGATCTGATGAACCGGGTATTTCGGCCTTTCCTCTATCGATTCGTCATTGTTTTCATTGACGACATTTTGGTGTACTCTAGGAGTCGAGAGGAGCATGAGGAGCACTTGCGTTTGGTCCTGGATACGCTCAGACAGCATTAGTTGTTCGCACAGTACAAGAAGTGCGACTTCTGGAAGCAGGAGGTGAAGTTCCTGGGACACGTGGTGTTCAAGGATGGCATGGCAGTTGACCTGTCTAAGGTAGCTGCGGTGCAAGACTGGGAGCAGCCTGGTTCTGTCACTGAGGTGTGGAGTTTCTTGGGTCTCGCTGGCTACTATCGGCGCTTCATACAGGACTTCTCGAAGATCGCGAGACCCTTATCTCAGTTGACATGGAAGGACGTGAAGTTCGCCTGGAATGATAAGGCGGAGTCAGCTTTTCATGAGCTGAAGGACAGACTTACGTCTGCCCCTGTGCTAGTATTTCCAGAGCAAGGGGTTAGATACACTATATACACTGACGCGTCTAGCGTTGGTTTGGGTTGTGTCCTTATGCAGAGGGACAGGTAATTTCGTATGCCTCGAGATAATTAAGGAAGCACGAGGAGAATTATCCTACACACGACCTAGAGTTAGCAGCCGTTATATTCGCACTGAGACTCTGGAGACATTACCTCTACTGAGAGGAGTTCGAGCTCTTTTGCAACCACAAGAGCCTCAAGTATATATTCACGCAGCGAGACTTGAATATGAGGTAGCGGCGATGGATAGAGACGTTGAAAGACTTCAAGTTTGAGGTCTCTTACCATCCTGGGAAGGCGAACCTTGTGGCAGATGCGTTGAGCCGTAAGAAGGCGATAGAGTTTGCGGCTCCGCTGATAGTTGCTGAGTGGGATATGGTTGAGTTTTTACGAGACTTTGAGCAGAAACTCACCGTAGAGGAGCCGTTTGAGTTCATCGCACATGTACAGGTGCGATCTCAGATCGATGACCGAGTCATCGAGGCGCAGAGGGACGATGTGCATCTGACTGAGCTTCGAGAGCAGGCCAGTGATGATGCAGATGCCGACTGGCGAGTTGGTATGGATGGGGGCTTACGTTATCGTGGCCGCCTATGCGTCCCAGATGTCCCTGACTTGAGACGAGAGATTCTCGAGGCTGCGCATTGTACTAGACTCGCGATGCATCCAGGCAGCACGAAGATGTATCGTGACGTGAAGAGGACGTATTGGTGGGAAGGTATGAAGACCCACATAGCTGAGTTCGTGTCCCGTTGTCTCACTTGTCAGCAGGTGAAGGCAGAGCATCGCCGACCACCTGGACTTTTGCAGCCTATGCCGATCGCAGAGTGAAAGTGGGATTTCATTTCCATGGACTTCATTTCTGGGTTGCCGAAGACGAGAAAGGGACATGATTCCATTTGGGTGATCGTCGACCTTCTGACGAAGTCGGCGCACTTCCTACCGATCAGAGTTACGAACTCTGCAGACGAGCTGGCTAAACTGTACATCAGATAGATTGTGCGTCTGCATGGAGTTTCGTTGGAGATCGTGTCGGACAGAGACACGCGGTTCACTTCTATTTTCTGGACTCGCATTCAGGAGGCTATGGGTGTGAAGTTAAAGTTTAGTACTGCCTTCCACCCACAGACAGACGGACAGACAGAGCGGGTGAACCAGATCTTGGAGGACATGTTGCGAGCTTGCGCATTGGACTTCAAGGACAGTTGGGATGATTGTCTTGCATATGCGGAGTTTGCGTACAACAACAGCTTTCAGACGAGTATCGGTATGGCACCTTATGAGGCGCTGTATGGGCGACCTTGTCGCGCACCGCATTGCTGGATAGAGGTCGGTGAGCGTAGCTTGATTGGCTCAGAGTTAGTGCAGGCGACGTCAGAGAAGATTGATATTATTCGACATCGGCTTCTTACAGCGCAGAGCAGACAGAAGAGTTATGCCGATACGAGACGGAGGCCACTAGAGTTCACAGTTGGGGATCATGTGTTTTTGCGAGTTTTCCCTATGAAGGGAGTCCTTCGGTTCGGGAAGAAGGGGAAGCTGGCACCGCGATTCATTGGTCCATTCCAGATCCTCGATCGTGTGGGAGAGGTGGCTTACCGATTGGCTTTACCCACGCCTCTCGCGAGCGTTCACAACATATTTCATGTTTCTATGCTGAAGAAGTACATTGCTGATCCTTCCCATATCATCAGATGGGAGCAGGTGCAGTTAGGAGAGGATGTTACTTATATCCTGCGATCGACACGTATCCTAGACAGGAAGGAGCAGGTACTGCGTAGCAAGGTGATTCCCCTTGTGAAGGTATTGTGGACGCATCACTCTGAGGAGGAGGCTACTTGGGAGACAGAAGCCGAGATCAGAAAGAACTACTCACAGCTTCTCGAGGAGTACGAAAAGGTACAAATTTTGAGGACGAAATTATTTGTTAAGGGGGGTAGATGTAACGCCCGTGAAAAACCCGTACTTGGGCCCGAATACCAACTCAACCCGAAATTGCGTAGAATTAATTCTTTTAGAAAATATGACTAAGTTAGCTAGCGCAACGCTGGAGTGGCTGGGAAATAGTCCCTGATCACTTTAAATACGTTCTACAAGACCCAAATCGAGTAGAACAAACGACTCTATAATACTCTATAACCTCGGATCAAACTCTAAGCAGGTTTGTTCTCTGGACCGCTTTGAATTTTTGTACTGGATCTAGACTGCGCGTCGAAAGTCTGATACCTCCTATCTTAGACCATTAGAACCGCCTAGTTGGACTTGACACTCATTTCGAAAATCAAGTCAAACCGATAATCACAGGCTATTTCATTGAGCCCGGACCGAAGAGAGTGCGAATAGGGACAGAATTGGAATTTCAAATTCAAATCTGGCACACGACTTGACGCGTCAGTATTAAGCGTTCTGACCATCAGAATTCATCCAGATTACACCCTCGGATTAGGAGAAATTTCTATTTTATATCATGAGACTTTCAGCCCTGATCTACGTGCAGTGACCGCTGAACTGAAACTGGTCCGCCACGTGCGATCTGCGAACCCTGCCGGACTGAAAACTTAATACGTGCTATATCTGGTATGCATGAGCTTAAGTCCGATCGCATTCGACCAGGGGACCACCAGAAAGCATCTTTTGGACCGAAACAGCCCCGAATTGGATATGCATTAAGTAAACTTCGTTTCGGAGCCTGTTTTCGGCATTTTTAAGCTTATAAAAGGGGTTGAAACCCTCATTCCTCTCTCCCATCCGAAAATTGCAAAACCCTAGCTTTGGGAGAGAGAAAAGGAGAGAGTTCGAGAGAGAGAGTAGAAGGATTTTTCCTGCCTTCGTGTCGCTGATTGCACGTGCTTCAGCAACTCTTCCCATTCACCTGCTCGGTGATTTCTCCACTTTTTCAGGTATGAAACGACCCTAAAAGTTGCTGATTTAGGGATTACTTGGATTCGTAGCGTGTTAGCAAACGTACTTCGTAAAACAGGTTCTCCTACTGCCGTAGACGAAGCGTATACGCTCCGTTTCAATTCACGAGTCTACAAGACATAAGGTGAGGATTTTAGACGCTTTGATTGACGGTTTACAACGCTTTCAATGTCGTTTAATAGTAGATTATCGACGGCATCGCCGTTTGACATGTACAACATGCTCTCCGTTTCCTGTTTCGTAAATTAACGAAGAATATGAGATTTAGGGCATTTTAGTCATTTGTAGGAAGTACAAATTACGTTCATATTTTGCTGATGTGATTGGCATGGTTTGTTGTCGCATTAGGAAGTTAGGAATACGTGCATAATTAGTTTGGCGAAGAGATTCGCCTAATTGCGCACTTCGGGTCGATATACTATATGTAGACTTAAGTGTGTAGTGTATGTGTTTGTATAAATGCTTGTATTAGTATGTATTGAATTAAATGATGTTATGAATTAGTTTGAGATGGATTTCTCAATTAATATGCTGACCTAAATGATTTCCTACATGTTGACTATATGCATGATTTCATTACATGCATGAAATGTACGTGTTTGAAGATTTACTTAAGTTGAATGTTATAACATGTGTTAACATGCTCACATGATTGTATTTCAATTCCAATATTCCTATATAAATTGCTGATGTGATTCCATAATTGTTTGGGACTGTACTTAGTCCAGGCAGTCGGTAACCGATCGAATTCGTGGCTGGCTGGTCTTGGCCACGAACGACGCGTCGATGAACGCGAGTCGTGTTTGAAGTTGGCGGCAGTGGTTAGGCCACGCGAAGTGTTTTACGCACTTCATGCCGTTCGACTTGAGATGCGATCGCGCTAGTCGAGCCCGTCGAGCAACCCGACTGGCCGATGTATGTTCACCTTGTATGAGTTATAACTGCTTGAACCTAGGGTACTGAACTTACCATTGTAAACCCTGTTAACCATGGTACCTTGATCCACGAAGACTCATGAACCGGGCATGGTGGTATGGGACACCGTGGTCGAGCTGTCGGCCTACGCTGGGGCCACAAACCTCCTCGTAGTGACCAGTGAGCACCTAGACTCGTGAGCAGATTATGGTGGTATGGGACACTATATTCTAGCTGTCGGCCTACACTGATCAGGCGACGAGTCCTTTGTAGTGACCGCGAGCGTATTCTGAGTCCACGGGAGGCGACGACCCTTCCGTTGCAGTAGAGTACGGTAGGCCTGTATTGATAAGGTGATGGGGGAGCGGTGCAACGAGTGCGAGCAACAGCCCTGGCAGCCCTTGCAGCGACCTACGAAATATATATCGTATGAGATTAATAGGAGTGACGACCCTAGACAGGATCTGTGTTGGGATTGATACAAGGGAAGTACCTTAGTTTCTCAATCCTGCTGTTTGAATGGACTAATAACAACTTGAAAATCATATCACCATGTCATTGCATGTGCCTGAAAGATGTGGAGCACTTGAGGGTCGATTGCATGCCGCGGTCGTAAGATGGTGCCGTATGAGGGAGATCGTCGGTGAGGGCATACATCACTTCATGTCATCTTGTATTAACAACAGTATTAGGATTGTCTGATTTACTGCTTTACTATTATCGCATGATTGAATTGTGAACATGCTAATCTTTGCTCTATGATTCCACTGAGTTGATCACTCCCACGTTACGGGATGGTGTTTGCAACACCCACCAGACCCTGTTGTAGATGCAGGTGAGGCTGAGATCCAGGAGGCAGAGCCAGACTTCGACGAGGACTAGGACGAGTTCTCGTACATGCAGTATCATGATGGCTTTGCGTAGGCAACCTGGATTGATGGGACTTCAGTGGGACTATTTTGAACATTTCATTTTGTTCATGTATATGTATATGGACTCAGAGATGTATTCATACCTTAGAGACAGATGAGATATACTTTGTTTTTCCATACAGTGATATATATATTGTTTAGTCTTCCGCTTGCTTTTATCACTGGATCTGAAGTATGAATTGCGGTTTTGGTATACTTTTACTCATGTGAATGCTTTAAATCAGACAACATTGAATCATAATCATTTTTGTTGCATAAGTGATGGTCTGGAACTCGGGAGTTGAGTTTATACACGATCCTCGATTTTCAGGGTGTTACACTCTTGGTACCATAAGGGTTTAGAGACTTTCACCTAGGGATATTTATAGCACCCCATGTAGAACGAGATTTTCGGTATCCATTCCTGCCAACCACTATACGCCTGTGGAGGCTACAGCCCCGATGTCGCTAGGGCGTACAGTAATCATGTCATACAATGCGAAATGCATGAATCACACTATCTAATCATGCGGCAAATTCTGCACGTATCGTGCGCTCATGTGGGGCAACACCGTCTATCCGGGAGCCCCTAAATAATCTGCCTGAAGGCATATACTATGATCAGTCACTTCTCATATCAAGCATACATATGATGCGTATGATCATGAGTCATGGAATTATACTAAACATGTGATAAAGTAATGCACTGTCCTTACAAAGCAGATGAGTCTAAAAGACCTATACACAATAAGTACGGGCCTATTAATGGGCCATAGGGAGAGTCGTAATGCGGACATTTAATCAACATTAAACTTGTAATGTGGACGTCAAACCAACATTACTCCCAAGGCATAGCTGTAGTGAATATCATTACATGAACTAGGTTGGGATCACACATTGCAATGGGCCTTAGGTATAACCCATTGGGCCTTAAATACATCAAATGGGCCATATCATATGGGCCTTTCATTCGTCAAGTGGGCCACATCAATGGGCCGCACCAATGGACCTTATGCGCATTGCGATGGGTCAGAACCCGTTGGGCCTTGAATGCATCAATTGGGCCTAATCTCATGGGTCTTATATGTAACAAATGGACCACACTAGTTGGGCCCCATATGTACATCAAATGGGCCTCAACCCATAGGCCCTAGTACATCTCAATGGGCCTTAACCCATGGGCCCCTAAAACATCAAATGGGTCTGAACCCATGGGCCTTATACAAATACCCAAAATGGTTGGACGGTTTGGATGAAATTCGTGCATCATGGTAGGTCCCATAGGGATGGAAGGCATAGATTAATCACATGGTCCATGCTAAAAAAAATCCATACTCATGAAGGGTGTGTACACAAGTCATGCATAAGTGGATCCTAAGTAGGATCCACTCAAAAATGTTTGTTTTCCACCGGACCTTGGGCCCAACATAATGTTTATTTTCCATCCAAACTGGGCACAGCATGATGTTTATTTTCCATCCAAACTGTTCATAGGGCCCACTGCAATATTTATTTGCAATCCAATCTTTCCATAAGGTCACGTGGACCTTGGGCCCATTGCAATGTTTATTTGCAATCCAAACCATTCATAGGGTCACGGTCAAGGGTAGGTCCCACCAACTAGTATGAATGGTGCGGATATAACACATAAAACATGGTGGGGCCAACTGTCCAGGGGTGGACGGCGCTGGCAGAACACATACATGACAGTGGGTTCCACCATCCACGGTTCTGGACGGTGTGAATATAACACATGCATCGTTGTAGGCCCCACATGGGGCCCACCATAATATTGTTCTCCATCCAATCCATCCATACGGTCACAGAGACCTGGACGAAGAGGAAAAAAAATAAATTTCATATTAGTCCAAAACTTCAGTGGGCCCCAAAAAGGTTTCAATGGTAGACCCTCAATCAACACTAATCCGTGTGGTGTGCGCCGCCTGAGGCTTGGATGCGTCTAAAACTTGGAGGAAGCCCACTTCAGGGAGGGGCCCACCTCGTGGAAGGTGTGGATACAAAATATACATCATGGTGGGGCCCACATGTGAGGCCGTGGGCCCCTGGCGTCCGCCCGTCGTGTGTCAGCGCCGTAGGCGCTACCTACGCTGGTAGCAGCAGTAGTTGCTGCTGCTATAATTTTTTTTTTGGAAAAATCTTTGATCTCGAGGTTTTTCGAGTGTGGGACCCGCTCCAAATGAATCCACTCCAGCCATGGGATTCTGCGGCTCATAACGGGTGAAATGAGTCCAAAGTTTGAGATTTTTGGATGATTAGAAATATCAGGAAATTCTTTTAATGGTAACCACCAAAGTTTCTAATATTACGGCCCACTGGATGATCACATCAGCCTCATTCTTTGGCTCAACGGTTCAAATGTTCCACGAAATGAGGTGGACGACATGGATTGAATACATACATCAAGGTGGGGCCTATGTGAGTGGGTCACTCCTAAGCTTGGAAACAAGCTGATATTTGTGTTCTTATCCATCCCACGCCCAGCGTCCCTGGACGCTGGACATTGCATGTAGATACATCAGAGGTAGGCCCTGCTTATGGTGGGCCACCTCATGGAGGATGGTGTGTGTATATCACATAAAGGTGGGCCCCACTTGAGGATAACATGGACAACATAAATACTTCAAGGTGGGGTCCATTCAAGTGGGCCACACAAACACAACATGATCTAAAAAAAAAATTGAAACAGAGAGAGAGAGAGATAGAGGGTGGGACACGCTTGTGATGGAGGGCTCCGCCACTATGAGCCCTCCCTCGAAGAAATCATACAATCAAATGGGTCCCTTTACACATAAGACCACCTAAATTGAAAATCAACGGTGGGGATCCTTTCCTCACCAATATGGACGGTCTAAATGACCTTCCTCATGCAATAAAATAAACATCATGATGGGGTCCATGGAGAATGGCCCCACCATGGATGATCATGATGATCAAAGTGGGCCATCGGCTACAACTTAGGGTCCCAAGTGAGATTCAAACCATCGATCGGTTGGCCTCACTTGGCCCATCTCAAAAACATGAAAAACTAACATGGGAGGTGATGGGGTAGGAAAGTGGGCCAACACAAATTCTCTTGGAGAGGTTTGGGAGAAGCTCATACGTATGGATTTTCTTGCTTGGATTTGAGTTTGGAAATGAGAGAGAGAGTTGTAAAGGGAGAGAGATAGATGGGTGATGGATGTGGTGAGTGATAGGTGTGTAAGAAAATCTTGACTTTTGTGGCCATTTGTGTAAGAAAGGTATGAGAGGTGTAAGAACTTTTTGACTTTGAGGATTTTTGGTGTAAGAAAGGTATGGGCTTGTAAGAAATTCTTGACTTTTGTGGTTTCTTGGGAATGAGTGAAAGGTGATGTGTACTTGACATGTACTTGACATGTGATGTAATGAGATTGATTGATTGATGGGATTGATGTGACACCTCATAGAGATTCTCTTGGATTTCACAACACGCGACATTTTTCTCGCACCGAACGTTAGCCCACATCTCTTGACTTGGGTATCACCTCGGAGCTCGAGTCGTGGCATCGGAACCTCAGCGACGGTGCGGTCGCTATGGTAATGGTCTTGGGTTGAGTCGATATGGGTTGACGGCATATGAATCAGGGTCGCGTGTAAATATCAGTTAAGGGTCGAATGTTGCCGGAATTCGACCGATAAGACCGGGGAAGTCTACGAAACGGTACGGACTAAGATACAGGTCTTACATCTTCGCACTGAAGGTGTGGAGGCACTATCTTTATGGGGTTAGGTTCGAGCTCTTCTCTGACCACAAGAGCTTAAAGTACCTATTCTGTTAGTCCGAGCTAAACATGAGGCAGAGGCGTTAGATGGAGCTCCTGAAGGATTATGATTTTGATCTCCAGTACCACCCAGAAAAGGCAAACATAGTGGCGGATGCCCTTAGCCGTCAGCCATGAGGCTTGGTGGCATGCATGATGATTCTGGAGTAGAGGATGCTCAAGGATATAGAAGAGTATGACTTTGAGTATGGTCTACAGTCTTCTATCGTTCAGTTATCGAGCCTGTCGATTCAACACTCTCGTGTTACAAGGGTGATCGAGGCTCAGTAAATAGGCAAATCGTTACAGGGTTATTGGGCTGAGGCAACAACTGAGAGTCAGTCAAATTGACAGATTGGTTCTGATGTTAGACTTCACTTTAGGGGCCGATTATGTGTCCCGGATATTCCTGAGTTGCGTAGAGATCATATGACTGAGGCACATCGATCACGACTTTCTATCCACCTTGGCTCGATGAAGATGTACCATGATATGAGGCGACACTATTTTTAGGTCGAGATGAAGTGTCAGATCACCAGTTTTGTGACCAAGTGTGACACATGTCAGCGTGTCAAGGTCGATTATCAAAGACCCCCTGGTCAATTACAGCCATTGAGCGTTCTTATGTGGAAGTGGGAGCACGTATCGAAAGATTTCATTATGAGCTTGTTGAGGACTCAGCACGGTCATGATGCCATCTGAGTTATCGTGGATGGCCTGACAAAGTCGACACATTTTCTTGTGATTCATACGACTTGGTCTTTGGACCGACTTTCGAGGTTATTCATCGAGAAGATTGCGAGATTGCATGACGTTCCAGTCTCGATCGTTTATGACTAAGACTTAAGGTTCACGTCTCAGTTTTGAGGGAGCTTTCAGAAAGTGATGGGGTCCATCTTACAACTCAGCACCTCATATCATCCACAGACCGATGGACAGATCGAGAGGGTCAACTAGATCCTTGAGGATATGCTTCGGGCCTGCGTGATTGACTTCGGGAGTAGTAGGGATGAGCATCTACGATTGGCTAAGTTTACATACAACAACAGCTATCAAGCGACATTAGCATGACTCCTTTTGAGGCACTATATAACAGATTGCGCAGATCTCCCAGTCGTTGGACTGAGGTTGGAGAGCAGCGTATCCTAGGTCCTGAGCTTGTGTGGTAGACGTTAAAGGCTATCGATATCATCAGGTAGAAGATGTACACAGCTCATAGCCAGCAGAAGAGTTTTGTTGATCGCTGACATCGTCCATTAGAGTTCGTTGTTGAGGATAGAGTGTATCTCAAGGTCTCGCCCATGAAGGGTGTAGTTTAATTTAGAGCGAAGGGTAAGCTTATCCCGAGATTTATAGGACCTTTCGAAATCACTGAGCGTGTTGGCACCGTGGCCTATTAGCTTGCCTTGCCATATCAGTTGTCTAGCATCCACAACGTTTTTCATGTTTTTATGTTGAGGAAGTGTGGGTCAGACATCGTTCCTGTTATTGATTGACAGCCATTAGAGGTTTGTGAGGATGCTTCTTACATTGAGCAGTCAGTTCGTATCCTTGATCAGAAGGAGCAGGTCCTCCGAACCAAGGTCATTCCCTTGGTGAAAGTGCAATGGGGTCACCATTCTGTGGATGAGGCGTCTTAGGAGCGCGAGGCTGAGATTCGAGAGCACTATCTTTATCTCTTTGATGATTGATTATATATCATATCTTGTATGCTTTTTTTAATTTTATATTATGATGTTATGTTTCCTCTTCCTTATGAGTTATGTTTAGTTTCAATGATTTTATAAATTTTGAGAATGAAATTTTTATTAAGAGGGGAGAGCTGTAAGGCCCGTATCCTAGACCGTACCATTCTATAGGATCTCGCAGTCCTCTCAACAGAATTCCGGTGACCTGTGACCTATAATCGTCATTTGCTGTAAGACCTGTGTCCTAGACCGTACCGTTCCCTAGACTTTCGCGGTCTTTCCGGTCGAATTCTGACAACCTTCGACCCTTAATCGATATTTACAAGCGACCCTGACTCATACGCCGTCAACTCGAGTTGACTCAACCCAATACCTTTACCATAGCGACCGTGTCATCGGCGCGGTTTCGATGCGGTGACTAGCTCACCAAGGCGATACCCTGGTTAGGAGAAGTGGGCCAGCGTTCGGTGTAAGGAAAACGCCGCGCGTTGCAAAACCCAAGAGAATCTCTACGACTTATCACATCAATCCATCAATCTCAACATATCAAATACATGTCAAGTACACACACCTTTCACCCTTTCCCATGCAAGCCCCAAAGTCAAAAAGTTCTTACAAAGCCATACTTCTCTTACACAAATTGCCACAAAAGTCAAAAAGCTCTTACACCCGTCACTCACCACATCCATCACCCATCAATCTCTCTCTCTCTTTACAACTCTCTCTCTCATTTCTCAAGCTTTATTCCAGGCAACCAAAAACCTCCATGCGTATGAGCCTCTCCAAGCTCTTCCAAGCTCCAAGTGTGGCCCACCTTTTCATCCCAAGATCTCTCATCTCAACCATCCAAACCTCATCTCCTTCGTTAGAATCGAAGCTAAGTTAAGGAAGCCTACGGTGCAAGAAGAAGCCGGTGGGTGATTTTAGATCTTTATTTTTCATTCATTTTGTTTGATTAAGGGTCCATATATGTGGGACCCACCTTGATGTATATTTGTATGCAAGAGGGCCCCATAGTGGCAGGGCCCCTCCATCCTCACCGATCTTTCTCTCTCTCTCCCTTTTCCTTTGTGTATGATGTCTTGTGGCCCACTTGATGTATGTATCTCATCCATACAAATAGTGGGCCACCTTGATTTTTTTTTTTTATTGTTTTTGGTATGGGCCATCCAAATAGTGGGCCACCCGGATGAAAGGGAACACAAATATTAGCCGGATCCAAAACAGGTGGGTCGTGTGGGACCCACCTTAATGGAGTGTTCATCCACACCGTCCGTCCAGGCGGACGCATCAGGGGGAGTAGCTAACTGTGAAGTGTGACTGACAGTGGGAGTAACTAATATGGAGTGTGCACTGACAGTGGGTGTACACTGACAGTGGGTGTGGCCTGGCGTGGGGTCCATGGGACCCATCCACGCCGTCCATCCATTTCTGTGGGCCACGCCATCACGTGTGGTGTCCACCGTCATTGGACGGTGGGACCCACCCCCTCGTGTGGGGCCCTCCTTACACGCCAGAGCCATAGCTCAATTGCAGACTGAGTAAAGATACCTCGTTTCAAACATTGAGGTCATGGTACCAATCCCTTGTGGCGGTGGCTAACATGGGGTGTGTTCTGACGTGTGTACTGATAAGGGTGTGGGGTCCATGGGACCCACCCACACCATCTATCTACTTTGTTGGGCCACACCATGATGCATGTGTTTAAATCCAGACCGTCCATCGTCCATCCTTTCACTTAGGCCCACCGTGGTGCATGTATTACATCCACCGTCCTTGGACGGTGGGACATGCCTCTTATGTGGGGCCCAACCTTGTTGTACGTGACTGTCCAGGCCACGGCCTGGACATCTCTCTTATATAATATATATATACATATATATATATATATATATATATATATATATATATATATATATATATATATATATTATAAATATATATCATATTATATATATAATATATACTAATATATTATATATGCTATGGTGGTGGGCCCTACGTGGGACCCACCTCTCTCTTGTTACAGAACAAAAAAAAAAAAAAAAGAAAAAGAAAAAGAAAAGAAAAAGAAAGGAAAAAAAAGTGAAAAGGGGCCACGTGCCCTCTCTCTCTCAAAATCTCTCTCTCTCTCTCTATCTCTTAAACGTCCAGAGACTTGTGGCCCCACCATGGGGCACATGTGTATATTGCATTGAATCTTTTAATCTCGATGATTGAACATCTTTTAATCTCGATGATTGAACATCATATGGGCTATTATTATTTCGATCAAGCAGCCATGGTGAAATCGGTAGACACGCTGCTCTTAGGAAGCAGTGCTAGAGCATCTCGGTTCGAGTCTGAGTGGCGTCATGGGACCCACCCCCCCCCCCCCCCCCCCACACACACACACATGTGTGTGTGTGTGTATGATATTATATTATATGCAATATTGTATATATATACTATATATAGTTTATATTTTATATTATATATAATATACATGATAGTGGGCCTTCATGTGGGTCCCCACCATGATGTATGGGTTGCATCCAATCCATCCATCCATTTGGAAAGCCCATTTTATGGCATGGGCATAAAGAATGAGCCAGGTCCATAGTCCAAGTGGATCCCACTTTAGCATGTTATGAGGCCCACCTTAATGTATCTGTGGTAGTCCATTGGGGCCACTTTGATGTGGATATAAGGCCCATGTTATGAAGCCATTCAATGTCCATGTTATGAAGCCATTCAATGTATTAGTGGCCCATGGTTGAGGCCCACTTTGATATATATGTAAGGCCCATGGGTTGAGACCCATTTGATGTATTAGGGACCCATGGGTTAAGGCCCATTGAGAGGTACTAGGGCCTATGGGTTGAGGCCCATATGATGTATATATGGGGCCCAATTGGTGTGGCCCATTTGTCACATATAAGACCCATGAGATTAGGCGCATTTAATGCATTCTAAGGCCAACGGGTTATGACCCATTGCAATGCAAATAAGGCCCATTGGTGCGGCCCATTGATGTGGCCCACTTGATGAATATAAGGCCCATATGATATGGCCCATTTGATGTATTTAAGGTCCAATGGGATGTACCTAAGGAGCATTGCAATGTGTGATCCCAACACGGATTATGTAATGATGTTTACGATGGTCGCGCCTTGGGAGCAATGTTGGTTTGACGTCCACATTGTAAGTATAATGTTGGTTAAATGTCCGCATTACGACTCTCCCTAGGGCCCATCGTTAGGCCCATACTTGTTGTGTGTAGGCCGTTTAGGCCATCTGCATTGTAAGGATAGTGTGTTATTTCATAACATGAATAGTATAGTTCCATGATTCATGATCATACGCATCCTATGTATGCTTGATATGAGAAGTGACTCATCATAGCATATGCCTTCGGGCAGATTGTTTAGGGGCTCCTGGATAGGCGATGTTGTCCTACATGAGCACACGTTATGCGCAGAATTGTTGCATGACTGGATAGTGTAATTCATGCATTCGTATTTTGTGATATGGTACCATACGCCCTAATGACATCAGGGCCGTAGCCTCCACAGGCGTATCGTGGTTGGCAGGATTGGATACCAAAAATCTTGTTCTATATGGGATGCTATAGATATCCTTGGGTGAAAGTCCTTAAACCCTTATGGTACCAAGAGGTTGCTCTAACATCTAGACCGAGTGGGTAAAGTTGTGTCAAGTACCGATTACCAGACGGTTGCACTTTTCACTGTGTCGTGGTCGGTTGGAAGGGGGTGCGACTTTACCCGCCCGAGAGTAGGGGGCAAAGTTAGGATGAGTTTGACCAGCTTGAGGAATGAGTCCGCTATCGACGAGTCGAGCCCTATATTAGCAGACGAATAGTGAGGTCCCTTCTACTTACCTTATTGTGCACGATGGGGTGACAATCTAATTTAGAGTGTACTAGACCCCAGTGATATTCTAGATTTGAGTTGTATTGATGTGTGGACTTAGATGAGGATTTGTATGCTTGACGTACATCTTGCATTGCATAGCCTTGGTATGGCCAACATTATTCATGCCTTGCATTGCATAACCTTGGTACGGCTAATGGTATTCATGGATTCATCAGCATTTTTCGCATTACTCTGATACTGCATAACTGCATTACCACCTTGCACATACACTTTCACCACCTTTTAAGCTTTTTATAAGCTTATGCACGACCATTGCGTGCAGGTGACGTTGGGGCGCAGCAGCGCTGAGGCAGGAGCGCTTTGCATATCATCTTGGAGCTTTTGTTCATCATCATTGTATTTTCCTTTATGCTCATTGTACTTGTAAAGTTTTTGACCATAGTAGAAATGTAATGGAGTTTTTGGTTGTTATTTGTGGGTTATGCTTATCACGAATCAAACTGATGTTGACAATCCTCCTTGTATCATCCCAGGATTGAAACTTGGTGAATGGGAGCTGGGAATCGAGAATAGGGTTTTACGGAGGTTGTCGGCGCCAGATTCAGCGATCGAGAATTTTATGAGCCCAGTTTTTGAGTTTGAGGTGTGACATTTGAGCACAACCCTAAGTCGCATCTTGTATATTTATGTTGACTCAACTCGAAACTTATACCCTAGCAACCGCGTCGTCACCGGGGTTCCAACACTGCGTCTCGCATGCCGATGTGATACCCAAGCCACGAGTTGTGGACCCGCGTTTATTTTCAGAAAAATGCCGTGCATTACAAATCTCAAGAGATTCTCTACAGCCCAGCACATCAATCAATCAATCATAAGTCAAGTACACAACCTATCCCTCTTGTAACACCCCAAATTTTAGCCAACCTGGGATTAGACGTCCTTAGGCAATGGGTCAACCAAAACACCTTGGTAACCGCTCAGAACCCAATTCCATAGCCAAATAAATCACTTAGGATTAATTCCTTTAGAAATTAAGCGTAAGGTAGCTAGTGCTACGCTGGAGTAGCTGTGAAATTGTCCTTGACCGCTTTAAATACGTTCTACATGACCCAAAACTTGTAGAATCAATGGTGCTATAATACCCTGAAACCTATGATCAAACTCTAAACCCATTTGCTCTCAGGAACCTTTTGAAACTTTGTATTGGATCTAGACCGCGCGTCGAAAGTCCGATATCTACCATCTTAGACCGTTATGACCGCTTGGCTGGACTTGACAATCGTTTTGAAAATCAAGCCCAACCGACGTTCAGAGGCTATTTCATTGAGCCTGGAGTGAAGAGAGTGAGAAAAGGGTTAGATTTGAAAATTTTAATTCAAATCTGGCACGTGACTTGGCGCGTTATTATTAAGCATTCTGACCGTCAAAATTCAGCAAAATTACACCCTCGGATTAGAAAAAATTTCTCTTTCATATCATGAGACTTGTAGACCTGATCTAGGTGCGGTGATCGCTGAACTGAAATTGGACCGCCACGTGTGATATGCGAACTCTTTCGGTCTGAAAACTTGATGTGTACTAGATCCAGTATGCATGAGCTTAAGTCCGACCGCGTTCGGCCAGGGGACCTCTAGAAACGCTCTTTTGGATCGGAACAGCCCCGATTTGGTTATACCCCAAGTAAACATTGTTCCCAAGCCTAATTTGGGAAGATTTTAGGCTATAAAAGGGCTTGAAACCCTCTCATTTCTCACCCATCCAAATTTTCTAAAAACCCTAGATTGAGAGAGAGAAAAAGTGAGAGTTTGTGAGAGAAGGTGGGAGAAATTTTCCTGCCACCTGCTGCTGCTGCTGCACGTGCTTAAGCGACATATTCCAATCACTTTGTTGGTGATTTTGACGCTTTTCTAGGTAAGGAAAACCCTGTCTACTTGCTGATTTAGCGTTTTGTCAATTCAAATAGCAAAGTAGTTGATATAACTTGTGAAATAGGTCGCCTGTTCGCCGTAGACGAAGCATATACGCTCCGTTCGAAACGATACATATCTAAAGCAATAGGTGCAGATTTTAGACGCTTTGATTGGCCATTTTCAACGCTTTCAATGTCGTTTAATAGTAGATTATCGACGGCAACGCCGTTTGACATGTACAACATGCTGTCCGTTTCCTGTTTCATAAACGTAGAAAAAGTATGAGATTTAGGGCATTTTAGTCATTTGTAGGAAATACTGTATACATCCATATTTTGCTGAAATGGTTGACATGGATTTTTGTCCCATTACGATATTAGGAATGCGTGTATAATCGGTTTGGCGAAGAGATTCGCCCAAAGGCGCACTTTGAGTCGACATACACTATGTAGACTTAAGTGTCTAGACTAAGTGTTTGTATGAATGTTTGTATTAGTATGTATTGAGTATATGGTGTTATGAAATAGTTTTGAGATTAAATTCTCAAGTAATATGCTGATGTAAATGATTTTCATCATGTTGGCTAAGTTATGGATTTCAATGTATGTATGAAATGCATGTGTTGAATGAATTGCTAAAGTGGTATGTTATAACATGCGATAACATGCTTATATTATTGTATTTCATTTCCATTACTCTTATGTGATTGATGATGTGGATTCACAAATGTTTGGGGCTATACTTAGTCCAGGCAGTCGGTAACAGAGTAAATTTGTGGTTGATTTCTATTTACCACGAAGGATGCGTTGATGAACGCGAGTCGTGTTTGGAGTTGGCGGCAGTGGTTAGGCCACGCGAAGTGTTTTATGCATTTCATGTCGCTCAGCTTGAGATGCGATCGTACTAATCGAGCCCGTCAAGTAACCCGACTGGCCATTGTATGTTCACCATGTATGTGTCATAACTGCTTGAACCTAGGGTACTGAACTTACCATTGGAAACCCTGTCAACCATGGTACCTTGATCCATAAAGACTCATGAGCCGGGCATGGTGGTATGGGACACCGTGGTCAAGCTGTCGGCCTACGCTGGGGCCACAAACTTCCCCGTAGTGACTAATGAGCACCCTATTCTGAGAAAATTATGGTGGTATGAGACACTATATTCTTGCTGTCGGCCTACACTGATCAGGTGACGAGCCCTTTGTAGTGACCTCGAGTTTATCCTGACACCGCATGGGGGCGACGAGTCCTAATGCAGCCTTAAGGATAATTAGGCCTGTATTGATAAGGTGATGGGGGAGCGGTGCAACGAGTGCGAGCAACAGCCCTGGCAGCCCTTGCAGCGACCTACAAATATAACATCGTATGAGATTACTAGGAGTGACGACCCTAGACAGGATCTGTGTTGGGATTGATATAAGGAAGGTACTTTAGTTTCTCAATCCTGCTATATGAAAAGCACTAATAACTACTTGGTAATCATATCTACATCACATTGCATGTGCTTGGAATATGCGGAGCACTGTGGGAAGAAAGCATGCACAGGCGTAAGATGGTGCCGTATGAGGGAGATCGTCGGTGAGGGCATCCATCATGTCATGTCATATTGTATTAACAACAGTATTTAAGAATGTTTGATTAATTGTTTTACTATTATCGCATGATTGATTTGAGAACATGTTAATCTCTGCTCTATTATTCCACTGAGTTGATCACTCACTCCCACGTTATGGAGCGGTATTTTCGGACACCCACCAGACCCTATTGTGATTGCAGATGATGGCGCGGCCTGCGAGGCAGAGCTGGACTTGATGATGATGAGGTGGATCCCTCCTTTATGCGTGTTCTGATTGACGGGATTAAAGGGAGGTTGATTAGATGCCTATACACTTGTCATTTTATATTTTTAAAGCACTCATGTATATTCTTTTTGTTTACTTTTGGAGTATACATGTATGTATATAACCTGGTAACATGTTCACACTCTAGAGACATACAACAGTTTATATATGTTATACATACTATCACAGTCTTTCACTTGTTAATTTAACTGTCTCTGGAGTATGATATGTTATTTTGACTTAATCTCAATCTTGTTTAATGCCTGTTTACTGACAACATGCATCTAATATTATCTACAACATGCATCTAATATTATCTATGTTGCATAAATAACATTTTGGAACTCAGGAGTTAGGTTTTTTACTCGACCCCCGATTTTCGGGATGTTACAGATGGTATCAGAGCGTGATTTGGATTAAATCGGGCCTGGGTTATGGACACGCGATGTACGCTGTCACTCCTTTGACTTAGGTGGGGTGCGAAAGGATCTAGAAACACTCATACGATCGCAGTTTCGCCAATATGCGAAGTCTATTCAAACCGTTCGTTTGATCGAGTCCGTAACATATCTTTGGTCGCATGAAGCGACCTAAGTAGATCTTAGGCTGTAAGTAGGCATGTTTGAGATGATCCTAAGAGAATTTCAAACCCTAAAATGCATGTCTTTGGGTTGTAAGGCAACCACAACCCTTACATTTAATCACTAGGGCTTAAAAACCCCGTTTCACTCAATTCCTTCAGAATCTTTCCTCTCACCTCCCCATTCTTCATTTTTTACTCAGTCTTTTCATATTAGGCATAAATCCTAATATGTAAATGATATAAAATCATACTTTGATAAAATTTTACAATGAATAGTAAAAATACGTGAAAATTGGCCTTTTGGCCATTTCAAATTAAAAATATTTTATAACTAATGAGTTAGTTGGATGGATTAGCTCCTCCTATCCCAAAATCATATGCTACATGATGGGTAAACGTATTCTGGTTTACAGATTGGCCTCGGAATATCCTGGAGGGAAGTTTGGGCCTCCCTAGGTCAAAATACAATGAACTAGGGTGGGGCCCATATATATCTGGGACCTCCAGGGTAGGGGGGACCCAGCCGACCAGGCTAGACCGGCCGGATCCACCATCGGCCGGTGATTCCATCGTCGATCCGGCGATGGATCGCCGTACAATGGGCCCCACATGACCTGAAAATCGGGCGCACGTAGTTTTTGGGGTAGGGCACCCTTCCCATATAGGTTTTGTCCGTCAAAACCCTCAAAAACATGTACTCCCTTCACAAAAAAGCCCCTTCAAGCCTCCATTTTTTATTTTCTTGCTGCCCTCTCTCAAACCGCAGCTCCAATCCCATTTCTTGCTAAAAACGATCCCATTCCATCCCTCCATCATGATTTGAACCCCCTCCCTTTCAAATCTTGTTCGTTGAAGCTCCCACAACCTCCAATCGAGGCTGAAATCGTGTGGAGCTCTATTCCCCTTTATAGTTCTCTTTTCCCTTTAAAAATCCAGCCTTTGGGAGCTTGATGCATCCCTCTACAGGGCCTAGATTCATTTCGGTCCATTTGGGCAAGCATTTCTCCGCATTTCCTCCGTTTTTCATGGCTATTGTTAAGGCTGTTTTAGCCTTTTTTCTCTCTTTCCACCATCCTCCCTCTCATGTCCTTGTTATTTGAGCCTTTACACTCTTTTGGTTGCAAAATCGTGCAACACTCAATCCTATTTCTCCATTTTCTTTGCTTAAGGAATATTGAAAATATATGGCCGAGAGAGCTCTAGTGAGCAACAGACAGTATTAGACTCAACAGTGTTAAAGAAGGTAAGTCGGGACTGTGGTAAAGTCCTTTGGTAGAATTAGGCATCTGTGCCGTTGTCTTGTAGATTGTTTGATTACCGTTTTGAGATTTCTGTGTTTTGTTGTTGTTAGGTTTAGTAAAGTCAGAGGTAGAAAATGTGTTTGTGTTAGTGGTTTGGCCTTAGCATAGTCGAATGCGTTCCTGTCATAATCCATGTGGAACTTTATTCCATGTATTGTGACAAATTTTGTTGAATGGAGTGCATGCCGTTTCGTTTGCTGTAAGGTATTGTCCCTAGATTAGGTGTATCCTATGGTTTCCACTGCCATGTTGTAAATCCCGGGATTAAGCATACAAAATTAGTTTTTATCCCACCCCACCCTCCTACCAAGCATGCCACACCTAATCCCGACGTGGGATTAGGAATGCAGTTCCATTTAATGCAACTTAATACTACTGGCCACATAGGCCCTTGGCGTTTTGGACCTAGTGTTAGCACTCCTAGATTTGAAGGATCTGACGATATAGGAAATCCAATTCCATTTAGATAATCTTGACCCTAAGCGATAGAGCAATTCCTTATATTAGTAATGGTATGGAACTATTTAGCATATAAACTTAGGCTTTGGATTATAGCTACTGAGTTACAGACTAGGCTACTAGTTACCTTAAGTAGTGTAAAGCCTGTATATGCTAAGGAATTGTAGGTTAGATTTGGTTGAAGTAGAACCTTATTCCTTCGATAGATCCCCTTACTACTTATAGACTTCTGTTGTAACCCATAGGAAAGTGGTTTTAACTTAGAACCATTCACTCTCAAGAAAAATTTATAAATCCCTCAGATTGAACTTAGAATGAACTAGCACGCCCCTTAGAATTTCCTTCCCTAAGGGCTTATTGCATTCGGGAACACGGAGTAAAGGAACTGTATATGTAATCGATGTATTCGCGGTTTGAGTCGACTTCTTAATCCTAGTGGTTACCAATGAATCCAATGCTCTGATCAAGCAGAGGATCGGCATCGACTCGGATTAAGAACTGATACAATGCATTCTCTATCCTGATTAGACAGAAGGTCAATGTATCCGGCTCAGACCCACTACACAACTTTTCTTCTGTGATGGCCCAACCACCTACAACCAAACGTGATCACATTGTCTTTGAGAAATGGCAAGAATTTATAGCCAATAGAGAATTAGACATCTTGCCACCAACTCATACCTGCCCCTGAACTCAACCACAATAGAGATTAGGCTCATCTCTATCACCATAGATACTAATTCCATATAACGCATCATTAGCAAAGGAAAACCACTGTAATGAGAGGTTGTTTCCCAATTCATGTTAAGGATAGCCCCTAAGTTGTACCTCGTTTCGATATACGGAGCGATGCATAGATTCTTGAACTTTAAGTAGAACCGAGTTTTAAAGGGGGTAGAATGTATTGAGTCCAATCCAGTTAGGTCAGCCAATGCAACCGTTCCATCAGAGTGGCGCAGTGGAAGCGTGGTTGGCCTCTTCTCCACTGGCTCAGGATCGAAACATTTGATTTAGGTTATACGTACGGTTAGGTCATTAAATAGGATTGACCCTTCCTTAGAATGTCAATACTGAAGTCTTGCTAAATACTCCTTACCCTTCACAAATTTCGGGGACAAAATTGTGTTTTAAGGGGGGTAGATTGTAACACCCCGAATTTTTGCCAACCTGGGATTAGACGTCCTTAGGCAATGGGTCAACCAAAATACCTTGGTAACCGCTCATAACCCAATTTCATAGCCAAATAAATCACTTAGGATTAATTCCTTTAGAAATTAAGCGTAAGGTAGCTAGCGCTACACTGGAGTAGCTGTGAAATTGTCCCTGACTGCTTTAAATACGTTCTACAAGACCCAAAACTTGTAGAATCAATGGTGCTATAATACCCTGAAACCTAGGATCAAACTCTAAACCCGTTTGCTCTTAGGAACCTTTTGAAACTTTGTATTGGATCTAGACTGCGCATCGAAAGTTCGATATCTACCATCTTAGACCGTTATGACCGCTTGGCTGGATTTGACAATCGTTTCGAAAATCAAGCCCAACCAACGTTCAGAGGTTATTTCATTGAGCCTGGAGTGAAGAGGTGAGAAAAGGGTTAGATTTGAAAATTTTAATTCAAATCTATCACGTGACTTGGCGTGTTATTATTAAGCGTTCTGACCGTCAGAATTCAGCCAAATTATACCCTCGGATTAAAAAAAATTTCTCTTTCATATCATGAGACTTGTAAACCTGATCTAGGTGCGGTGACCGCTGAACTGAAATTGGACCGCCACGTGCGATCTGTGAACTCTTTCGGTCTGAAAACTTGATGTGTGCTAGATCCAGTATGCATGAGCTTAAGTCCGACCGCGTTCAGCCAGGGGACCTCCAGAAACGCTCTTTTGGATCGGAACAGCCCCGATTTGATTATACCCCAAGTAAACATTGTTCCCAAGCCTATTTTGGGAAGGTTTTAGGCTATAAAAGGGCTTGAAACCCTCTCATTTCTCTTCCATCCGAATTTTCTAAAAACCCTAAATTGAGAGAGAGAAAAAGTGAGAGTTTGTGAGAGAAGGTGGGAGAGATTTTCCTGCCACCTGCTGCTGCTACTGATGCACGTGCTTAAGCGACGTATTTCAATCACTTTGTTGGTGATTTTGACACTTTTCTAGGTAAGGAAAATCCTGTCCACTTGCTGATTTAGCGTTTCGTCAATTCAAATAGCAAAGTAGTTGATATAACTTGTGAAATAGGTCGCCTGTTCGCCGTAGACGAAGCATATACGCTCCGTTCGAAATGATACACATCTAAAGCAATAGGTGTGGATTTTAGACGATTTGATTGGCCGATTTCAACTCTTTCAATGTTGTTTAATAGTAGATTATCGAAGGCAACGCCGTTTGACATGTACAACATACTGTCCGTTTCCTGTTTCGTAAACGTAGGAAAAATATGAGATTTAGGGCATTTTAGTCATTTGTAGGAAATACTGTATACATCCATATTTTGCTGAAATGGTTGACATGGCTTTTTGTCCCATTAGGATATTAGGAATGCGTGCATAATTGGTTTGGCGAAGAGATTCGCCCAAAGGCGCACTTTGAGTCGACATACACTATGTAGACTTAAGTGTGTATACCAAGTGTTTGTATGAATGTTTGTATTAGTATGTATTGAGTATATGATGTTATGAAATAGTTTTGAGATTAAATTCTCAAGTAATATGCTGATGTAAATGATTTTCATCATGTTGGCTAAGTTATGGATTTCATTGTATGTATGAAATGCATGTGTTGAATGAATTGCTTAAGTGGTATGTTATAACATGCGATAACATGCTTATATTGTTGTATTTCATTTCCATTACTCTTATGTGATTGATGATGTGGATTCACAAATATTTAGGGCTATACTTAGTCTAGGCAGTCGGTAACAGAGTAAATTTATGGTTGGTTTCTATTTACCACGAAGGACGCGTTGATGAACGCGAGTCGTGTTTGGAGTTGGCGGCAGTGGTTAGGCCACGCGAAGTGTTTTATGCACTTCATGTCGCTCAGCTTGAGATGCGAGTGTACTAGTCGAGCCCGTCAAGTAACCCGACTGGCTATTGTATGTTCACCATTTATGTGTCATAAATGCTTGAACCTAGGGTACTGAACTTACCATTGGAAACCCTGTCAACCATGGTACCTTAATCCATAAAGACTCATGAGCCGGGCATGGTGGTATGGGACACCGTGGTCGAGCTGTCGGCCTACGCTGGGGCCACAAATCTCCCCATAGTGACCGGTGAGCACCCTACTCTGAGCAGATTATGGTGGTATGGGACACTATATTCTTGTTGTCGGCCTACACTGATCAGGTGACGAGCCCTTTGTAGTAACCTCGAGTTTATCCTGACACCGCATGGGGGCGACGAGTCTTAATGCAGTCTTAAGGATAATTAGGCCTGTATTGATAAGGTGATGGGGGAACGGTGCAACGAGTGCGAGCAATAGCCCTGGCAGCCCTTGCAGCGACCTACAAATATAACATCGTATGAGATTACTAGGAGTGACGACCCTAGACAGGATCTGTGTTGGGATTGATATAAGAAAGGTATCTTAGTTTTCCAATCCTGCTATATGAAAAGGACTAATAACTACTTGGTAATCATATCTACATCACATTGTATGTGCCTGGAAGATGTGGAGCGCTGTGGGAAGAAAGCATGTCGCGGGCGTAAGATGGTGCCGTATGAGGGAGATCGTTGGTGAGGGCATCCATCATGTCATGTCATATTGTATTAACAACAGTATTTAGGAATGTTTGATTAATTTCTTTACTATTATCGCATGATTGATTTAGAACATGCTAATCTCTGCTCTATTATTTCACTGAGTTGATCACTCACTCCCACGTTATGGGACGGTGTTTCTGGACACCCACCAGACCCTATTGTAATTGTAGATGATGACGCGGCCTACGAGGTGGAGCTGGACTTGATGATGATAAGGAGGATCCCTCATTTATGCGTGTTCTGATTGACGGGATTACAAGGAGGTTGATTAGATGCCTTGACACTTGTCATTTTATATTTTTAGAGCACTCATGTATATTCTTTTTGTTTACTTTTGGAGTATACATGTATGTATATAACCTGGTAATATGTTCACACTCTGGAGACATACAACAGTTTATATATGTTATACATACTATCACAGTCTTCCGCTTGTTAATTTAACTGTCTCTGGAGTATGATATGTTGTTTTGGCTTAATCCCAATCTTGTTTAATGCCTATTTACTGACAACATGCATCTAATATTATCTATGTTGCATAAATAATACTTTGAAACTCGGGAGTTGGGTTTTTTACTCGACCCCCGATTTTCGGGATGTTACACCTCTCTTACACAAGCCTTACCCAAAGTCAACTCTCTATCTCTCCACCATCCCTGTCTCATCCAAAATTCAACCAAGCTCATACCCTCCATGTCATTTTCTTGCAACATCCATTCCTCCCATCCCATCTCTCTTATAATACCCTCTCCTCTCTCACTCTCTCCACCATTTTTCGAGCTTCCATGAGAGAAAAGCTTTAAGGAGAGAAAGATCAAGGCCCACTTCTTACCCCCTCATCTCACCATCCAACCCTTCAAACTTCATCATTCACCCTTAAAGAAGGAGCTTAGGAGCTGGAGTTCAATGAGCTAAAGAAGAAGACCATCTGTGGGTGTTTATAGGATTAGATTCATATTTTTGATGATGAGATAAGTGGGGCCTACCAATCAATCGTATGGATCTCACTTTGAACCCCAGGTGTGGCCGATGGCCCACCATGACTCATATGTTCATTCCATGATGGGGCCATTCTCCATGGACCCCATCATGATGTTTAATTTTGTAGTATGAAATGGTCATCTAGACCTTTCAATTTATGGTGTAAGAGGATCTCCACCATTGAATTTTTTATTGTTGGGCCCACATGTAATGGGACACACTTGATGTACGTTTTGTAATGCATGGAAGGGAGGACCCATAGTGCCAAGGTCCCTCCTTCGCACACACACACACACACACACTCTCTCTCTCTCTCTCTCTCTCTCTCTCTCTCTCTCTCTCTCTCTCTCTCTCTCTCTCTCTCCCTTTATCTCTCCATCCTTATTTCATTTTCTCTCTTTTATGTTGAAGATGACATGTGTGTGTGGCCCAAACGATGTGATCAACCATCTAGACTGTCCAGCGATGGGGCCCGCCTTGCTGCCCACTTTTGGGCCAACCATGATGGAGAGAAACCACAAATATTAGCTTAGTCGGGTGGGCCGCCAGTGACACCACCCTGATGTATGTGTTTTGCCACACCGTCCACACCTTGGATGGTGCGGCCTACCTTGAGGTAGCTTGAACACTGGACAGTTAGTTTTTTTTTTAAATTATATATATATATAAACATATATATCTGGTGGGCCCCACGTGGGACCCACCTACCATGAGAGCAGATTGGTTGGTGTATCTCACACCAACTATATAGCTGATGTGGATGATGTTAGCAGGTCCATGGGACCCACCCATCATGAGGTATGTGTTATATCCTACACTGTCTGTCCATCAGGCAGGACCCACCTCTGTTGTAATCCTAGCTGTCCATCATTGGGCCAACATCCCACGCACCAGCTATATAGCTGTTGCACCTCGTCAGCAAGTTCTGTGGGCCTCTTTCGTGATATATGGGTATTATCCACACCATCCATATAGTTGGATGGTGGGACCCACTGAAGATGTATGTGTTACATCCAAACTGTCCATCCAAATGGTTAGCTCATCTTAAGGCTTGAGACTAAAAATGAGGCAGATCCGTACATCAAGTGGACCACACTGCAGAAAATAGTGGAGGATTGAACGACTACCATTAAAATCCTTTTAGTATCCTAAAAGTTTTGGATTAGTATGAAATTTGTTTTTGTACTTAATTCTGGTCCCTGTGACCATATGAACATATTAGATGGAAATAAATGTGATGGAGGGCCCTAACCCGGTGAATTGTTTAACAGTGGAAATCATTTTCTCCATTGCTATTTGTGGAATGGTATAGATGATCCTCCGATGTGATCCATTTTTTTAGATAATGCTTTAAAATTGATCTTTAAAATAGTTGTATGGTGTAGATGGTGCGGCCCATGTGATGCGGCCCACTTGATGTATATAAGGCCCATTGGTGCGGCCCATGTGATGCGGCCCACTTGATGTATATGAGGCCCATGGTGCAGCCCATGTGATGCGGCCTACTTAATGTAAATGAAGCCCATTGTTGAGGCCCATGAGTGAGACCCAATGCGATGTATATAAGGCTCTTATATGAGGCCTAATGTGATGCATGTGAGGCCCATGAGTGTGGCCCAATGCGATGTATGTGAGGCCCTTCTGTGAGGCCCAAAGCGATGCATATGAGGACCGATGTGATGTGTGATTCCATCATGATGTATGCAATAATGTTTATGATAGGCCATGCCTTGAGAGCAATGATGGTTAAATGTCCACATTGTAATTCTCCCAAGGGCCCATTGTTAGGCCTATTCTCACCTCCCTTTAATGGGCTAACCTAAACCATTGGACCCCCATGATCGTTAGGCCCATTCTTGATATGAGTAGGCCGTCTAGGCCCATCCTTGATATGAGGAGAGTATATCATCATCATATAACATGCTTAGTATAGCTTCACGATCCATGGTCATACGCATTATACGTATGCTTAATATAAGGAGTGATTGATCATAACACATGCCATTTGACAGATTATTATGAGACTCCCTAATATGCAGAGTTTCCCTATATGAGCACGCGGTACACACAATATTGTTGCATGACTGGATAGTATGATTCATGCATCTCGCATTTGTGTGATATGATCATTATACGCCCTAGGGACATCAGGGTCATAACCTCCACAGGCATATCGTGGATGGTAGGATTGGACACCAAAAATATTGTTACTAGCATTGGGGCGTCATAGATGTCCCTGGATAAAAATCTCTAAACTCGATGATACCAGACGATGACTCCAACGTCGAGACCGAGTGGATACATGAGCACACGATGGCCTTTTATCAGTAGGCCGCATCTCTCACTATATCGTGGTCAGTTGGAAAGGGGTGTGACCTTACCCGCCTTAGTGAGGGGGCAATATCTAGGTTGGGTTTAACCAGCTTGAGGAATGGTCAACTATCGACGAGCCGAGCCTGATATTGGCAGGCGGATAGAGATGTCTCTTCCACTTACCCTGTTGTGCGCTCGGAAAGAGTGTACTAGACCCTAGTGATTGTTCAATGTGAGAACTGTACTAATATTTGATACTCTAGTGATGAGCTACATTGATATGTGGATTCGAATGAGGATTAATATGCTTGAGTTACATTTTGCATCACATGGCCTTGGTATGGCTGACATCATTCATGCCTTACATTACATAGTCTTGATACGACTGATTGCATTCATGGACTTACCAGTATATTCTGCGTTACTCTAATATCTAATATTGCATTCTGAGTACGCTTATAATGCACGCACACTCTCACTACCCTCTAAGCTTTCTATAAGCTTATGCACGACTGATGTGTGCAAGTGATACCATGACGCAGTCGTACCTTAGTAGGAGTAAGAACGTTCAATCGAGTTTCAGGAGTTTCCATTACTATTATCATTGCATTTCCCTTTATGCGCATTGTAGCTTAAAGTTTTTTTATCATAGTGAATTTTGTGGTGGTGACTTGGTTATTATTTGTGGGTTATGCTTATGGTTATGCTTATCAAATTCATGTTAAAAATCCTCCTTGTAGGATCCCTGGATCAGAACCTGGTATATGGGTGCTGAGATTCGAGAATGGGGTACTACGGAGGCTGTCAGCGCTAGATTCAGCGATCGAAGATTTTGTAAGCCCGGTTTCTTAGTTTGGAGCGTGACAACTGTAACTCCACCTTTTGAAGTGCTCCTGATCAACTGTACATGTTACTGAGTTGTTGCGCTTTCATGATTACCCGTGCTCTCTTAGATACCTTAAGGACACCATCAATACCCATGAAATTGCACCCTATAGTCTCGAGTGCACCAAGAGAAATCATGCTCTTCTTCGTGTTAGGAACGTGCCTTACTTTAGTCAGGGTACGCT
Source organism: Magnolia kwangsiensis (assembly GCA_037074715.1). Lineage (NCBI taxonomy): Eukaryota > Viridiplantae > Streptophyta > Magnoliopsida > Magnoliales > Magnoliaceae > Magnolia > Magnolia kwangsiensis. The sequence goes on along the minus strand of CM073576.1, from coordinate 132,339,639 downwards.
TTGCTCCATCAAACATCTTGATACGCACCGTACCAACAGCTACAATATTATAGGTAGTGTCATTGCTGATAAACACCTGTTTACCATCGTACTCTCTGTAACTGGTGAACCAACTCTAATGAAGAGTCATGTGAATAGATACCCCTGTGTCTAGAATCCAATCGTCCTTACAATCATCGTAAAAGTGTCTGATCGTAGATACAAACAAAATATCACCATCACATTCACTCGATCCATCCAACGTGGCAGTGTTGGCCTCCCTGTATGAGGCCTCAGAGTCTTCTCTCTTAGATTTAAGATTTATATAATCCTTCTTCACATGTTCTCCCATCCCACAATTCTAGCACTTTAACTTATCTTTATCTTTCCCCATGGACCTAGATCTTGACACGAAAGATCCTATACCTTGCTCAGAATTCTTGTCCCTCGTAATCAGTGCATCGAAAGATGTCTTCATGTCGTTATTACGTTTTATCATGGCCTTCCCATGAAAAACTGAGATAACAGTGTCAACACTCAGAGTTTTATTTACTGTGCACATCGTGTCCTTAAATCACTCATATGATGCCGAAAGAGAATTCAACAACATGCATGCTTGTTCTTCATCCCTGATCACTTCCTCCATATCCAGCAATTTACAAACCAATTATAAATTGTTGATATGGGCTTTTAGATCTCCACCCTCTTCTATCTTAAAGGTATACCACTGTGACTTCAAGTGTAGGTGATTTTCAGAGGATTTTTTTCATAGATATCCTCTAACTTCATCCACAACTTATCCACAGTTTTCTTCCTCATGACATTGGAGAGAACCTCATCCGTGAGATATAAACGGATAGAGGCTAAAGCATTACTATCAAAAGTCTCTCATTCTTCATATTTCATAGTCAGTTTTCGCTTCTTAATAGTCTTAACTTCGCCTTACTTGGTTAATAGATTAATCATTTTAATCTTACATAACTCAAAATTATTTGTTCCTGAGTACTTCTCAATATCAAACTTGGTGTTTCCCATTATTGTTAATCCTGCAGATTCAGATCTTTATCCCAACGATTGCTTTGACACCATTTGTTGGGATTTGTGATGCGGAATCATATATATTTGGATCTAGGATAGAAATCCAAGAGTACCAAGCAATCACAAGATAATATAAAGATTTAACGTGGAAAACCCTTGCGGAAAAAAAAAACATGGCATAAAGTGACAGATCTTCATTATGAAAGCAAAAATTACAAATAGAGAAGACTTACCCGATTCGAATAACCTCGAATTGCACCCTTGCTACACCCTTTGCAACCTCTAAAACCCTTTTAGAAACCTTTAAAATACCTTTAAAATGCTTTAGAATACTTTAGAATAGTCATAGAGACTCTTATTTATAGTTTATAAAATCCTACTTACGCACCGACTTTGAAATAGTCTGAAAACTGTCTCAAATTTACGCAATATGTACACAGTCTGCATAACCTTCTACTAGTCGAACTATCCTTCAATTGGTCGAAGACCTCGGGAATTCCTTACTACACTTCGAACCAAACTTTTCCAAGGCTAGTTAAACTTTAAAGATTTAAGACACATGTTAACAATACTATTTAACCGTATTTTTCTCTTTGCTCATTAAGTTTTACATAACTCAGCCGTGTTACTTTGTCCACCATCATATGACGCATAACACCGGATTTATGTAAGCTATAATTTCATGAAAAGCACTCTTAAGTATGTTGAAGATATTTTCATCCTATCTTATATCTCCTTGTCTCTCAGGCAGTGCTACACGTGGCCTTTTTATTGTCTTTTTCCATAATAGCCAAAAATAGATTACAAGAGTACATTTTGGTAAATCTTCTCTTAAATCAAAAGTCTCTCAGGATTTTGTGATAAAAATCCTTGCTATCAATTACTGTAAGCTCCTCGCGAGGAATGTTTAAAAAATCGGTGCATCGGGCATCATGATGTTCTCCACCAAGCCCTTTCTTGCCGACAATAGCTGATACAGCTGTCTTCCTCATAGATGATAACTTAAGCATGGGGCAATATGTGCCCGTTTATCACACTTTAAACCGACTCCACTACATTTTTTGAGTTTGAACTATGATTTCTACCATGACCTGGACCTTTTCTTGAAAATGCTTTTTCGTTCAAGTCATTTATGTATTAAAAGGATATGATCATAGAACCATACTATGTAATGGCCCACCATCATCTAGCTTGTCCAATGGTTGGGATCAACCCTTTCTATCAATCTTTCCATGTGCTGGGCTGGCCCACCAGACTCCAAGCTTCTCACCATTAGATTTTTCTTGAAGTACTGTTTTGGCCACTTAATTACATGTAGACCCATCTGGCCTAATTAGCCTTCCTGGACCTGACCTAAGCTTAGCAGCTTGATAGGTTGAATCATCTACAGGCCAGCATGTAAAACCATATGGTGGTGAAGATGAGATTCTTTTATATCCAGGCCGTCCATCACTTTGGAAGCACCAAGTACGTTCCTTGGGCCAAAATGTAGGCAACTTGGGCTGTTCCACTCGATGCATGTCTGAAAGATGGTTTTAGCCATTCATTCATTGTGGCCGATCTAATGGATCCACCAGGCTAGCAGGACTGCATGGTAGTTCCCACATGATATATGGATGGATCAGATCTCACGTGTTTGTGAACTAGTTCAGATGGGCCCACCATTTTATGTAGTTGGAACAGTCCATTAGAGAGCCCATGTCCTGGCCAATTAATTATCGGGCCACGCCCTTGAGGTTGGTCCACACCATGTGCCAAATGGGCCAGACCCATGACGGGAACGGATTGGCCACTCCCCCTGACACCAGCCCCGTGGCTGTTGGTTGGTGATTTGTGGGCCCCACCATGATGTATGTATTTCATCCATTCCGTTCATCCATTTTTAAAGATGATTTTAGGGTTTATCCCAAAAATGAGAGGGATATAAATCTCAGGTGGATCACACCACTAGAAAACAATAGTGATTGGATATCCATCATTTAAATCCTACTAAGGCCTATTGTACTGTTTATTTGACATCCAATCTGTTGATTGGGTCGTAAACACCCATATGAAGATAAAAACAAAGATCAGCTTGATCCAATACTTTTATGGGCCCTAAAAATTTTTTAATGGTTGATGTTCATTCAACACTCCTATAATGTGGTCCACTTGAGATTGGGATATACCTCATTTTTTTCATAATACCATAAAATGATATAGAAAAATAGATGAACAGAATTGATGAAACATATACATCATGGTGGGGCCCACAGAGCACCTACCACCAGCGATTGGCCGGTGGCAGGGGGAGTAGCCAATCCGTTTCCAGACAGACCAACTGGCCGGGCTCCACCGTACTGAACAACGCCCTGGTAAGGACGGGGATTAGCTAGTGACTCTGCCACTGGCCAATGACTAGTGGTCGGTGCTCATCGGGCCCCACCATGATACGTGTTTCAACTACACCGTCCATCAATTTTTTCAGATCATTTTATTATATATGGTTAAAAAATAAGGTAGCTCTGGATCTGAAGTAGACCTATACATAGGAAACAGTGTCGACTGAACTCTCACAATTAAAAATTTCCCACGGCTGCAAATGTTTTAGATCAAGCTGATATTTGTTTTTTCCCCTTCATCCAGGCCTGTATGACCTAATAAAACAGGCTGTAAGAGGTTTGACATCTAATTGCTACTATTTTCCTGAAGTGTGGTCCACTAAGATTTAGATCGGTATCAATTTTGGGATCACACAGCTTCCTAAAATAATATGAAAAAAAAATGTATGAATAATGTAGATAAAACACATACATCATGGTGGGGCCCGCATAGCAGTGACCACTAACCACCTGGCTAGTGGTAGCACCGCGTCCCACTGGTAAATCCAATACAAGGAGAGGTGGATAACTTTAAGAGGCCACTTGACATATCTGCACATTAAAGTTTATTTTTTTTATTTGCTTTATTTAAATAAATTTATCTTTAAACTTTTCAAGTAATTTCTATTCATGTGATGAACAACCTATATTGAAAGTAAGGCCCCATATGATGAATGGTCCACGTCAAAAGTAAGCCCACATAATGCATGGTCACATCAAAGGTGAACCCTACATGACAGATGGGCTTTATCAAAGTATAGATGCATATGATGGATGGTCCACATCAAAGGTAGTACCCACATGCTAAATGTGGGACTACGTGATAGAAGGTTGGCATTAAAGGTTGGCTCACATGATGATGACCCATATTGAAGGTTAGGACTTGCATGATGGATAGTCCACAACAAAGGTGGGACCTACATGATAGGTGGTGGACTTCAATAATGAGGTGCACATGATGGCTAGCTCGGATAAAAATGTCACCCGACATGATAGACTATCCACATCAAGTGAGCCCCACATGATAGATGGTCTACAACAGAGGTGGGACCCACATGATGGATGGTGGACATCAAGGTGGGCCCCTCATAATGTATGGTCCACACATCAAGGTGGGCCCTACATAATGAATGGTTCACATTAAAGAGGACCCCCACATGATAGATGACACGCATCAAAGTGTGGCCCAGCATGACGGAACATCCACATTAAGTGGGCCCGATTTGATGGGATGTCCACATCAAAGGTGGGGCTCACATGATGAATGATGGTTGTTGAAGGTGGGCCCACATGATGGTCGGTTAACATTAAAGGTGGGCCCACATGTTGAACAATCATATTGAAGGTGGGGACCCACACAATAAATGGTCTACATGAAGGTGAGCCCACATAATGGACGGTCCACATCCAATGTCTATCATGATGGATGACCTATATCCAAATTGAGCCACATGATGGATGATCCACATAGAAGGAAGCCTTGCACGGTGGACAATCCACTTTGTAGGGCCTACGCTATGGACACATCAAATGTGGAATTCAAGTGATGGGTGATGGGTAGTGGACATTAAAGGCCTCGTATAAAGGACAATTAACATTGATAGCGGCCTCACATGATGGATGGCCTACATCAAGGTGAGCCCCTAATGATGAATGGTCCACATCCGAGACAGACCAATCATGATTGACAACCCACTTTAAATGTTTGGCTCACATAATAGACTGTCTACATCAAAGGTGAGCTATATATGATGAATGATCCATATCTAATATCCGGTACAATGAATGCCTTAAATGTCTTAAAATATGAAGACTCTGTGTAGTGATCCAGTTTTTACCATTTGGAGCATATATAGTCCCTTTATAGTGAGATCCACCTAAACAACCGTATGAATTGCTCTTATAAGGGAGCTTTGATCATCTTTAAAAATAATATTAACCATTTCTCAAAAGCTCTTATTAAAATGTTTTGTCAAATAGGCTTATTTGAAATAATAAAATTTATATTTTTAAAAAAGTGATTTTACCTGTAACAAGAGCTATAGCAAAAAGAATTTATTAGAGTAGCTTTTATTAAATCTGAGTAGAGGTGCCAAATGAAAACAACTGTGAAATAAGCTCATACTAAAATTTTATATTCGGGCCACACGATAACGTAGGGCCCACATCCACTCTGTCCCTCATTCAAAAAATCAGACCGATCTTAAACACAGGTGGGTTGCCCTACAAGAGAGTTGGGATGGGGACACCAGCCATTAAAAACTTCCGGATTGATTGTATACTGTACACACCATCCTATCCATCCAATAGATGCACCAATCGAGATGAATGGACACTGTAAAAATCAGGCTATTTCGAGAAAACAGGTGGCCCATTCTGCATGATTTTAGAGATTTTAGGCATGATTTTACGTGGTGTAGCCAACCTGAGTTTCAGATCAGCCTGATTTTTGAGCTCCAATGAGATTATGAGAAGGCACACGTGATGGTCGGAGTAGATGTCTTGCATGCATGATGGTGTGGCCACACACAAACTTGCAGAATACAATAGCTGCAGAAGAAACCGCTGCAAGAAGTCCAAAACTTTGGTTTCTCAACACAACTTTCTAATGGGGCGCCAGACCTTTATAAGTCGGATCATGTCTGTTTATCTTTTGGGCCTAACATTCTGGCCCATGATCTGTGTAGGCCTAAAAATCAGGTCAAGCACATCCATTGAGAGTCAAAAATGGGGCTGGGATTGGACCCGAACTGGACCCGTTTGTCTGATGGGACAAGAATATGGGTTGGATCCGACTTGATGGGCCTTTTGTGAAGCCAAAGCCTGTTATGGTGGGGCTTCGCAGCCCATTGACATCTCTAAACATCCACCGTACACGTGGCATAATTGTAACCCAAATTGATGATCTGACGGTGGGTTGCGAATATTCTAATTTTACCTGTAGAATCTGTACCACTCATTGTTTTAGTTCTAACTATGCATTTGATAGCCTCCATGTTGACGGTTTGGAGAGCTGCCACGTCGGATGAGACAGCACCATTTTGGAAGGACGCGGATTGCCTACAGTGCTCTATGGGCCCCACCATGATATATGTGCTTTATCCATGCCGTCAATTCATTTTGGATAATTATTTTAGAGAATGATACAAAAAATGAGGAATATCCAAATCTCAGGTGGACCACACCACAGGAAATAGTGTTGATTGAAACGCTTACCATTAAAAACTTCCTAGGGCCCACTGTAATGTTTATTTTCCATCCAAAATTTTCATAAGCTCACACGGAACTGGATGAAGGGAAGTATATATATATATATATATATATATATATATATATATATATATATATATAGTTTTTTAATGGTGGCCGTTCAATCACCACTATTTCATCTGGTGTGATCTACCTGAGATTTGGATCTGCCACATTTTTGGGCTGATGCCCTAAAATGATATGGAAAATGGATGGACGGCTGGATAGAACATATACATAATAGTGGGGCCCATAGAGCACGTCCAGTAGCTACTGGGTACTGGCAGCTTCAGTAGGCAATCCACGTCGGAAACATCGGTGAAACACAGTCGTGCATGTCTGGTATATGATAGGAAATAATGCGTAGATACCATCTTTTGTCATATCATGATGTGCCCACAACTTCAGCCGTACAAGTGGCATGAGTAACTCTGAATCCAGACGTCTAACTAGCACATCACAAGGTTCGGATGGTCCTAAAAAGGAAATTGGTAGGCTTGATTAATGGACGGTGGAAACCAAAAGTAGTAAAAAAAGTGCTGGAATGTGATGGCTAGGATTGGCCTATCATTGTGGATTTTGAGTCATGGACGACCCACGGTAGGACCCACTAGGTGGACCGTCTGATTCGCTGTTCACCACCATTTTACGTTTTGGTGGCACAAACATGGAACATGTAGTAAATATTCACAGCAATTCTCACCCTCCAAATGGTGGGGCACAACATGGACGAGCACAACCCAGAATTCACACCGAAGGAAACAATCTTAGCCATCTGATTTTGAGCGTTGACTTTAGATTGCTGGTCGTTTTATATTAACCGTCCATTTTGACAGCCACTAAATGGATGGATATGATTGTTCAATGAGGACGGATCTCAGAATATACTTCATTCACAATGGACCAGGCAACTTGGAGAGTACAATCTAGGCTGAGGATCATGTATATTTTATTAACTTCCCTTGTTATCATCCCAACTCTATTTGAATAAGTTATCTTAATACATTTATTAGGCTAAGCCTTGATAGGATAGGCTCATATGTATAAGTTATTCTATGGTTCCGATAATTGTGATGTATGAAAGGACTTGTTAAAGTGAAGAGAAAGATCACCATCTTTTTTTAGGTAATTAAAACTTTGAATTTATAAGATAGCTTTTAAAGCGTAAAGTTAAAAAGGAAAATTTTGAGATATTTTATTAACATCTCTAAAGTGAAATTATAATACTTTAAATAATAAAATGTAAGCTCTAATTAAGAGTTCTAACTTACTAAATTAAAATTTACCAAAATAGTATAATTTACTAAAATTAAAAAATTCTAATTTAATTATGCAAGCTAATTTTTAACATGATTAAAAGTAATTTTTAAAAAGATATTACATACTAAATTATATCAACCTAAAATTTATCAAAAATAATATATATATATATATGTGTGTGTGTGTGTGTGTGTGTGTGTGTGTGTGTGTGTGTGTGATTTTAAATAGGAACGAATCATTTTCTTACAAAAATGGAAGTACATGACTTACTTATGAGAGTCGATTGGCTTGTTCCAATTAAAATTCATAGGTTGCACGCTTCGTAACGATACCGAGATAAAAAGTTATGTCTAATTTCTAGTTCACACTTCAAATGATAATTTCTTTCAATACGGAATGAACTTTTCTTCAATGCAGATGCGCCTGGAGCCTAATTATGTGATGCCTTATGTAAGATTAAGCCCGAATCTAATGAACTAGGTCTTCTTTCACTTGAGCTTCTTTCGATCCATCTAGCAAAGAATATGTTCACAGCCTGCTTTACACCATATTATTTTTTACACACCCAAGATTAAAATAGATAAATATGCATATATGGCTCTTGTAAACATTTTAAAAATCAATATGCATAAGCATGCATTGCATTGATTAATATTATTGTTACTAACAATATTAGACATCGAAGATGCATTGCAGCACATTTAAAGTGCTTAAAGATATAAGGCCACACATATACTCTTGAGCACTTGCACATGCCGGTAAGGGTGGCATTAGGTTGGGTAGACTGGGTTGGGCTTAAGATTCGTGCATGACTTGATTAATTTATAGGCCGGGCTTTGGTTAGAGTCATTTTAACTCAAATTAGCTTGACCTAACTTTACACGTACGCACTATGCTTCAAAAATATACCATTTTCCAATCTCCCCACAAGGCAATCCATCCATCTCAAATGTAGACAGATAGTTTTATTATAAAATGTCTATTTCTTTATGCATATCTAACCTACTTGATCAATTGATGGATTAAGAACATTTAAATGAGAATTAGAGATTTATCAATTTCTAGCCCTAGTTAGTGCATGCCTAGCCAAACTTTTTATTGGGTGAAGCTCGAGCTTACTGTATTAGGCCTATTCTAAATTTGAGTAATGCGAGTTGAAGCGTTGAATTAAATTCATATTTAATTTAGATGGGCTTGTCGCCACTCCTACCAGTAATTAAGGATTGAATGTAACTCATGTAGGATGTTTAAAAATGATAATAATTCTTAACATGTATTTGCATGCATTCCACATACACGAGCTATGTACAAAAAATGACTAGTCATTCATGTACCTTACTAAATAGAGAATAAAACCAACTTTTTAGATACATTGCATGTGTAACGGTAGTACAAGGAACTGCTAACCGGACAATGCCATCCTATCGAAACTTTTTAGGTAAACCAAACAGGCCTTAAAATTGTGGTCCAACATATCACCCGAGTCTTGTCTATAGTGGTGAAAGACAGGAATATCAAATCATCTCTCTCTCTCTCTCTCTCTCTCTCTCTGGTCCAACCCAAACAAGCGTCTCAAAAGGACAAGTTTATGCCCTTTCCATCATAGCTGTCGTTTCATTGGGCTCACTGCAATAAAGAGAATAATGGACGAGTGCTCACGAAGAACACGTCCGCGTCCCTTGATTGTTTTGGACGTTATCTATCCACTGGTGGGACCCACCTTAGAATCGTAGGGAATCGACGGCAGAGATGTAATCCGACCATTCTTGTATGGGCCCATGGCAAAGATAAGAATGATGGTGGTTGAAGATAGAAATCATTGCTAAAATGGCATTAGTGAAAACAAAGGACGCATCTATCCGTTAGCTACAAGATTTATCAGTGTTGGATTGTGGGCCCCACCAAAGTCTTGTCTTTTCATCCCACCAACTTAAATCGTACTGTGTGACCTACCATCCGATGTATTATCCATTTCATGGAACTCAGATAATCCCAATGAAGGAGGGACATTTGGCCTACCAATAACAGACACGTCTCAGATGGCCCACCGGATCCAGACCATCCATATAAAGAATCTTCACCATGGATGGACCCCAATTTAGAATCATACCAAAAGGAACAGAATATCCACATAGATGGTGACCATCAAATGGCTGGTTGGAATGAAAATGGATTCAATGGGAGAAACTAATGGATAAGATTATCAATTTGGTGTGATTTTCAACTGAGGGCCATAAACTAAAAGGACCCATTAGATGGATGGCATGGATCTACTTCCCCACCTGCCCTACATCAGGTATCAGGCAACAAATGGCACTACAAGTTCATCAAGATGCAGATCGAAGTGGGCCACATTAATCATTTGATCAATGACGATCCAAATTTAAAAATTTCCCAGCACAAGTATTAAAATTACACAATTCAACACACTCAATGAGTGATGGCCCCAAGGAATCAACAGCTGTGATGGAGAGGGCATATACTGATTCTATAGTACTTTTTTCTTTTTTTGTTTTCACTCATTTTGAAACCCTTTGTAAGGACAGAAAAGATAGGGCATCAATTCCCATGATTTGATTTTGAAGCCTTTTAAAAAAAAAAAACCTTAACATCCTTTATTTAATTGATAATGGTATAGTACTCCAGTGGACTATAGTATCATGTACACATCCATATCCATATCGTGGCCCACTCTTAATAGAAATACCACAAAATTCACACAAATTGGACGATCCTAAAGAAGCGATAGTTACCTACCAAATGACCAAATGAAATCTGATCGCCCAATGCCCGATCGAAACTCGATTAATCTTAATTTTGGGTTAGGTCTAATTCACAATGTGACATGCAATTTGGACGGTCTAGATTGGTTTACATTGATTTCACATTTACAACCGAGATGTCTAGGTATACCATCCATACTAGTTATCTGGACTATCATATAATTCTCCTTGTTTAAAATGGTTCCACTCATCCTATTGGGTGGCCCACTATTTTCTTTTGTGATGGGTAGATACAAGACAGAAATACCTTTTGCTTTTCCTTTCTTCTTTTCTCTCATGCAATCGAGGCTGCACATTTCATGGTATGTGTTTGGGGGACAAAAGGAGACCTTGCGCGTTGTGCGTTTGGACTTTTTCTTACCACTTTGAAGTATTCCTCTCTCTCCTTCTTTTCTAAAAGGATTTGAATATATGATCCGAACCCTTCATCCTGTAGATATGTCTACAGATATCCCATTAAACGAGAATTAGGGTGATTTGGATGACCTTTTGGGTCCCTCCGTGAGTTGCAAAGGAACGGCTGAAACTAAAAGTGGAAGGGGTTCATATTCTACGCGCGGAGATCCTTAATTCATGAAAAGAAGCATCTATTGATAAATTCTTGTGATTTAGAGGACAAAACTAACCGGATTAATGGTTTTGATCATCAAGAGTGGGCCCGATGAACTACAGCTTGGGCGTGGTTTGGCTGGTGATTAGGTACCTGGTGTCAAAGCTCTGTGGACCCCACCATGACGTATGTGTTTCATCCACACGGTCTATCCATTTTCCATCTCATTTTAAGGTATGAACCCAAAAATGAAACAGATCCATGGTTAAAATGGACCACACCATGGCAAACAGTAGGAATTGAATGATTACCGTTAAGGTTGAAAACTTCTCGAGACCTTATTTGCTATCCAACCTATTCCTAAAGTCACGTACCTCTGCGGATTGTTACTCAGTACGATTAGTAAACTATGTGGGTCCACCTTGATTTATGTATTTTTTTTTACTCCATTCATCCCTTTTAAGGCTTGGGACAAAACATTAGCTATACGCTGAAGTGGATCTCACCATGGAAAAAGGTGTGAATTGAGATTATGCTTTTGAAGTTTCGTGGGTAAAGAAGTTTTGAATCAAGTTGTTATTTGTGTTTTCCAGTCCCTGTGTAATCTTATGAACAGGTTGGGTGACAAATAAACATCATTGTGGGTCCAAGCAAGGTTCAACAGTAAAAGTCATTATTCCCACTGTTTCCTGTGGTGTGGTCCACTTGATCTCTGAATATGCTTTAATTTTGGGATCGACCACTAAAATAAGCTGAAAAATAAAATAAAAAATGAATATACGATAAAACACATACATACGATGCTGTTGGATAAACCACATACATACGATAAAAGTTACTAAATAACTCAGTAGCAATCCCATTTACCTCTTGATGAAGAGAAAATGCAAATATCAGCTTAATCTAAAACTCCTGAGACCCTTGAAATTTATTTTTTTTAAATTGTAAGCATTCAATTCCCTCTGTTTTTTGTGGTGTGGTCGACTTGAGCTTTGGATCTACCTTGCTTTTGGGTTTATGCCCTAAAACGAGCTGAAAAATGGGTGGACGGTATGGATAAAACACATACATAACGGTGAGCCATAGAGCTTTGGCACCGGCTAGCTGGCTGCTGTTGAGGTCACCGGCCAAACCGCCTTCCTACAGCTTCAGGTCGGGTCCTAGCATTTTTTTTTTCTTTGAATCGATGACCCATTCTGACTCAGTCAGCTTCAAGCTGAGTCACGACTCACCCAAGTCAGATGTATTTCAGTCCGACTTGCTAGAGCTGAGAGTAAATCAGGAGAGGATGACTCATGGTACTGACAGAGCTGTCTATGGCTGAAACTGAGTCAACTCAGCATGTTGGATATGACTTGGACCATAGTTTAAAACCCGAAAACTCAACTCGGCCCAATATCTAATCAGTTCAGGTCAACTCAAAGAGTCATAAAACTCGACTCAACCCAATATCTAATCAGGTCAGGTCAACTCAAAGAGCTTGACTGGATATTAATAATTAAACTAGAAGGGTGTTATTCAATACTTAAACTAGAAGGTTATATATTTAGGTAATAATATATAGATTGACGTATATGCCTATTAAAAGTCTTTTGTAACGTTTTTTTTATTGGAAGGTCTATAATTATAAAATTAGCCAGAGGAAATAAAAAAAGTAATGCCTGATAGACGTACGTTGCTTGTTGACTGCTCAGATAGAAAAGTTCCAGAACTCTCTTGAATTTAAAGACTCTGGCCATTAATTTTGAGGCCTTTCATATTTAGATGATAGGATTAACGGGATGAATGGTTTTGATCATCAAGAGATTCTGGCCTCTAATTTTGAGACCTGTTAAATTTTGATGATGGGACCCACTAGATAAATGGTTTTGATCATCATTAGTGGGCCTTTCATGGGTGAGGAATATTATGCAACATTTCCTCTGACATCCCTAAAAAAAATAAAAATTAATGAAACTTCTCCCATGTTGGAAGGTAATTCAACCTCCCTGCACTTCTTTTATTAAAGTAAAATGTCTAGGATACGGGTCATTAAAAAGGAGTTTTTAACATATGCCACCCTTTCTTTTTATTATACTTTAAATAACCCCTTTCCTTTTGTAGCATTGTTAAATTACTAATTTTTCTTATATACAGTCATAAAGCACTTAGATTGCTGATCTCATTAAATTATGCTTTTACCCTTCTTTACAGAGAAAAGAAATTTTCATTTAGCCCCTATCCAAATATGGAAAGATTATTCATCGCATTTCGAGTTTTTATCTACCATTTAATCTGTAAATCAAATGCCATGGATGTGCCATTGGCCAGTTTGGATCATGTGTCCATGTTTGGGCCCACATAACTAATTAATTTAGATCTTTCCCAAAATAAAAATAAAAAACTTTTTCTTTTCTACAAATTAAAATAAACACGCCATTTCATATGGTTAACAATTATAATTTACCCCTATGCAAACATGAATAGGTTATCCATAGCGTTCAAACTATTTTAATCCACTATTTAAACCGCCCATAAAGCAAATGCCATGCACATCCCACCACTGGCCAATCTAACTCATGTGGCCATGTTGAGGCCCATATAACCACATGATTTGGATCTTGACCATCCATAAAAATCTCTATCATTCTACAAAATCAATGATGAAAGTGTCATTTTAAGTAGTCACTAGTTAAATTTAATGGTTAATTATTATTTTTAATCGTTAATTCTGATGAAAATTATAACCAAAATATATTTCATGACTCATATGAAAAAGAGAAAATTTTATTTAACTATAATAAAGGGGAAGGGATTTTCTTTAGCGTATAACAAAGAAGGGGGTGGCATGTGTGTAAAAATGTGTCTAAACAAAATATTGATCTTTCCTACGTAGCGAATTGTAAATACCATAGACTTTTCCATATATACCATGAAATTTTAGTTTTTGACAAGTAGGACCATGGTTTAATAATCCACACCATTGGTTTATCATATCCTACGAAGGATATAAGAAATATGAAAAACCTTGGAGATTCCCTGCCACTAATTTCGACCGTTGCATCATGTCTCCATGTTGAACATCAACTTCTACTTCAAAGATCAAGAGGCTAGGATCATCTCACGAAGAGATTGATGGGGAATAATTTCTGTGCGGTGGAATGCAACAGACCAACGGTTTGGATTACTGAACTAAGGCCTCAATTTCCAGAGCTTTAAAACCGATTCTCATGTGTAGGATCCTATACATTAGTAGGTTCGATGGAATGGTTTCACATTCACAGAAAATTGAAATATATTCACATGCAACGTTTGCATGTTAACCTCGATATTGATTTTTTATTTTCCTATAATGTGTCATTTTAGTGGAACATCAGGCAGTGAAAAGGAAAAATCTAGTCATTAGCTCGTTCACAAGTTACACGGTGGCAGAAACACATGCTACATATAAGATACGTGTGCCATTGGCCAGGAAAGGCTTAGGGGCAACGACCTAGAAAGGAAAAGTCAGGTCTATCCACACGTCAGGTGGGCTACATATGTATGCTCGATATGCATGAGTGGTCACTTTTCCTAGTTGTCAATTTTCCTTTGATATGTGGTTTGCTTGATGATTGGACAGCCTAACTTTTCTTTTTTGAAGGTAAATATAGATTTTTATTACCCACCAATGAGGCATAAAGCCTAGTTACAATCTACTAACATTTCGGTTGGGAAATGTTTATAGGTGGCCGACCTGATTAAAGGTCGGATCTCAGACACGTGTTCTAAGTGCATTAGGTTACGGCCCTCGATCTCACTCACGCGCATGGAGTCTTGTGTGCTAAGAACCAAGCAGTCCAACTGTTAATCCACCAACCCATTTTTTTATAAAATGTTAAAAGGACCTTTGTTTGATATTGTTTTAGGCCTCATCTAAATGCAACCTAAAATAATTTTATTGAAGAAAATAAATATTTTAAAATCATTTACTTGGAAAACATATTTGAAATCTAGTGTATATGTGCATGTATGACTGGGCACAAGCTTTGAATGCACGAACTCATTTTTTTTATATAAAAAAAAAAATCTTTGTTGAAGACTATGTTAAGAAGTTATGTTTGTATGTGATTAGGACTCTCCCCTCTCCCTTATAAATAGTTGTGATACACATAACTTCTTTTCTCTGGTACTAGGAATTGTATTATAACATAACTCTTCTCTTCTCGATATCATATAATTACATATCTCTTAATGTATCTAGAAAAAAAAAAACATCAATACAAAATTTAGAATTTATTCCTCACCTATTTATTTCATATGGTATCAAAGCCATTTCTTTGATTTTGGGCTTCCTTGAGTGTGCACAGCTCCGCCATCTCCCGTGAGCAGATTCTGCTCTGCCTCCGTTTGCTTCCATCACAAAAATTTTCTGCAATATGCACGATGTAACTGTGCGCATCCCCTGCTTCGTTCTTTGGTTGTGTTAATCACAACCATCCTCCCTGCTTTTAATCACAGCCCCAACCCTATTTTCCTTAGGGCTGAATCATCAAATACAGAAAAAAATCTCACAAGCAGTCTTTTTTGCTCGGGAGAAATCCTAGCATTCAGAAAATTTCCTTTTAAGTTCAACTGAAATAACTCTCTCTTGGTCGCACACAGTAAAATTCTTTCTCAGTGGTAAAGGTAAGCTTGGGTATGTTAATGGAAAAATTTCAGCCCTAGAAGAAGGCGATCTTGGCTACCCTCAATGGGAATCAACCAATCATTTTGTTATGTCATGGTTGTTCAATTCCATGGAATCAAATATATCTGAAAACCTTTTCTTCCTCTTCATGACTCATGAAGTGTGGTCTTCGCTACATGATACTTATGTCAGAAAAATTTACCTTGAATTTATCAACTCCAACTAGAAATCTCCAAAAACTAGTATGGGGGATAAAAAAATTTGCGAGTATCTTGGATCTCTTCGTGGTATGTGGGAAGTGCTCTCCTATCTAAATTGCTTCATCAGTGATCGAATAAAATTAAAGAAAAGAATTAAGTAGGAGAAAATATTTCATATGTTGGCTGGCCTACCTACCAACTATGAACAAGTTCGTATTCAAATTTTAATGGCAACTGAGCTTACCTCTCTTAATGATGTATGTGCTCAGATACAACGAGAAGAATCAAGAATAAAAGTTATGGGCATTACAAATACCTCAAACTCAAAAAACATTTAGCCATAATTTTTTTATGCTCAACCACCCATGAGTCGTAGCGATAGAGGAAGAGGCAGTGGTTGTAGCAGAGGCCGAGGAAGAGGAACTAGTCAGGCTCTAGTGAAAGATCCCGATGCGCTCACTACAATAAACTTGGCCATGTCAAGGACAAGTGTTAGATTCTCCATGGTAAATTGTAAGATGTGACAAGTAGCACCAACCCTGTCAACCATGATAATATAGCCAACTCTCAAATTTCTCTTGAATAACCTTCTAAATTGCTTAAGTGATGTAGAACGTGTTACAGATACGTTCCCAGCATGGTTGAGCCAAAATGTGGGCCATAAATTAGCCATAACTTTTGATCTAGGTATTGTTACGGGATGCACAACCTATCAATCTTTACTAAAACGGGCCATCCGAGGTGAATTGACCCATTATGTGAGTCGCGTCTGTCCGTTTTGTTAAAAACGTGCGCTTTCAGCTCAAAAATAAATTTTTAGAAAAAATTTACTATTTTTAGTAATTTCGATTTTTTAAAATATTTTAGAGTTTTAGATTTTCTTTCCTTTTAGAAATAACTTTTAGTTATACTAGGACTCTTTTAGAGAAAGTTTATTTGTAATTTTTATTTTTTAGGGAAGTTAGGCCTTAGAAGAGTTTTATTAGAATTGAGATTTATATTAGAGTTAGAATTTTGTTATTTTTGTAATTACGAATTTTAGTTAATTTTTTTCCTTTATTAATGGTGTAAGGAGACACATTAGACAATTATCAATAATTCATTAATCAATTTCGAATTTTATTAGAATTTATTTCTATTCTCTTGTTTTCTTTCCTCATGGATTCGAGAAGTCTCTGTGAGGAGTTTAAAGAAGCTCCGTAGATTCGGAGTAATTATCCTTGAGGAAGATGGTGATCGACCTCATCACGTTCATCCCTGCGTCATTAAGCAGCTAAATAAGTTTAAGGATATGCCTCATACCATTCAATCATCCTTACAAGATTCAAGTATTATCTCCTTTGCTTTTTTGACTCGGGGTCATTTAAATTCTTAGATTATTGAATCCGGTGCTACCAATCACATAATCGGGACATTAGATTGTATGTCTTCCATAATATATGAAGAAGAAAATAAGATGGTCTTTCTTGACGATGGATCATCTACCTCTATCTATAGAATTGACAAGACCAATTTATGTTCCGATATTAATCTATCAAGAGTACTTTGGGTTCCCACATTTCCATCCAACTTATTATTTGTTAATAAATTAACCAAATTAATTAATTGTTTTATCACATTTTTTTTTTCTTCAAATTCTTAGTTTTACATTACTTAATCATAAGGAAGGAGATTGGTAGAGAATGAGAGGCACATACTCTATTTGTTAAAGTAGAACACGAGCTCTTTTAAGCAGAGAAAATAAAAGTGACACTCATTAGATATAGCATTGGAGGTTGGCACATCTATCAGACCATGTGTTACGTCATATGTGTCCCTTTTATTAGTTCTTCCTTTAAAAAATATGAGACTTCTCATTATGCTAAACAAGTAAAGGTACCTTTTAAGTGTAGTGAAAATTTAAGTGACAAACCCTTTAGTTTGATTCATTCATATGTATGGGTCTTTCCCCAATAAACTTATTATTTGTCTTTAAGTATTTTATAAGTTTTATTGATGACTTCTCAAGATCCTTATAGATTTACCTATTAAAATCTAAAGGAAAAGTATTTAATGCATTTAAATATTTTCATAAAATGATTACTACTCAGTATGATGCTAAGGTTAAAATTTTAGGATCGAATAATGGAGGAGGATACATGATAAAGTATTTGAAGAATATCTTGATAATAATGGAATAATTCATCAAACTACTTGTTCAAAAACTCTAAGAGCCTGTTTAATTTTCTTTTACAACTAGTAAATGCCAGTAAAATGGAGTTATCATTATTTACTTTTACTCACCTGTAGCTTGTCCGATGAAATGGTACTTGAATGAGAGTGTTTGGTTGCATCTCAAGACTATTGGAAATGATCATCATCACTTCCTTGATCCTGTTTGCTTTTTAGATTGAAATGTGATTTCAAATATAGTGGGCCCTCTATCTAACCCACTAGAGTATGTATGAAGTAGATTTCGTGTTGTACCAAGTACCAGAGATATTGTCGGTGTATTGACGTCAGTAAGTACTGTGGGTCCCTTAAGCCACCAATACCCATGTGAAAAATAAAAATTTTGGTTATGCATCCTCTACCAGTAGCACGATCGTCTCGAAAAATATACTCTAAATCATCATACCTTAAACATGGCTTACCACAAACATGTGTATATGAATGTGACTATTAATTAGAAAATAGGAATAAGCAATGTTGAGGTAGTTGAGATATAGTCGCCCTAAATTATAAATTAAATCTATGTATTGGGAAAATAGATTATTGCTTCTCACCTTTATGTAGTTCATTTAAACATTATCAGTTGTGACCACCACTTTCAAACCATCATCCCACCCAAAACCACTAACATTACACAAATCTCGAATTGTAAAGTAAAATTTCTTCATAGTGCATAAGTGGTTAATGACATTTTTTGAAGTGAGTACAATTCCTAATTTATCTCTGAAATTGTCAACAATGGTTTTGTATGTCTCTTTTTTAAAATCATGCTACTATTCTTATCATTTGCAACTTACTCCATAAGGCTATCGACAAGATAGTTGTCCATGTTATCTATCTAACGAAGTATACTGCCTAGGGAAGGTGCCTCATCTATTGATTTTTCAGTATTCTTCTTTGGAGTCATTTTTGGTGTCGTTGAATGACACCCACCAGTACACTTTGTAAGTATTGACGGTTGGGATCTCATGTTTACTGGTCCTGCTGAGGACAGATCTTCAACAATCTATAAAATGACGATTTGCAAAATCGATAAGACAAAAATGGGTCAATACTATAAAATTGGTCTAATCATTTTAATTTATAACATATGCAAAACAGAATTACGATATTGAATTATATATGATTATGAAAATGTCCAATGAGTAATAAACGTTTATCATATTTAAAACTATATTCGCAATATTATATATATAAAAAGAAAAAAAAAATACTTAGGTTGTGAATAGGGTACATATTTCAAAAGGAAAAAAATAAATTAAACCTTTTGACTCACTGTACTAGAATCATTATACATCCTTTGTGCAATGTCGTCACGAAATGACAACCATACATCTCTCTCTGCTTGAGTGGCATTAAACACATTGCGATCGTTATCGATAGTAAAAACTTCTACCATTGATGGAGATACTCGTACACCATTATCTCTTGATGTGTCTTCCTTATCCACAATTTCTTCATCTCCTAACAGACGGATAAAATTGTGCATGACACAACAAGCAAGCATAATCTTTACCTGTGTGAATACAAGGTACTATGGAGCTATCTTTTAGTATGCAAAATCTAGCCTTTAATACACCAATCAACGCTCAATAATATTTCTGAGTTGCGCATGCCAATAATTGAAAAACTCTTTCACATTTGCAGGATTACATCCCGTACGATATTCATTGTGATGGTAACGTATACCTCAATATGGAGCCATGAATCTAGGAGAATGAAAATACCCAACATCAACTATATAATATTTACCTACTGTGTATAGAGATTGATATTCAATCAGTGATGAATTCTTGTAATTTATCTGGTAAGATGTATTAGTCAGTAAGTGACGTTACTTTAACATTATATAAAATAATCACGTGGATTGGTCAAAGCACTTTGTAGGATGCATACGTCCAAAGTAAATCCCTCCCAACTCATGAGCACGTAGATGAATTTTATACCAAATTACATGCGACCATTACATTATGAGAAATTACATATTTTCTATTACGATAGATACTACTCTCATGAGTTAGAATATATGCAGGTATATATGTCTCATCTATTGCGCCAATATAATCTTAAATTGCATATTATGTATCAAAATGAAATATAAATTCAACTACTCAAATCTTGAACTTGTAATATCAAGAGTAAATAAATGTACTCACCTGAAAGTAATTATTCCAATTTGGATTACTAATAATCTCAGTTGAGGTTTTTAGCCCGGGTAGCTATACATATTCTGGATATAAAGACACTATTGCATTCAAAACCCGATTGAAATAACGACTAATGACTTCACTGGACCTTATGAATCGATGTCCAATGACTCAGTTACAAACATAGTCTTCCATACTTATATACTTCGTATCAATTAATAAATTCTTATCCCGTAAAATGGAGCATAGGTTGAAAAAAGTTATCTTGATTGGTAAGTGTTACCAAGTAACCTAACATAGTACAAATACCAACTTAACTTGGACATTCACATTCATTACAGTTTAAATCTAACCGTTGAAGAGAGTCTTAATTCATATATTAAGCCACTCAGCCATTAATGTTGAAATGAACCATCACACCATCAGTACAACCCGTTGTTAGGACTTTGGTCGCCTCGATAGATGAATCAAACCATCAAGTAAGATTTAATAAGTATATTATATTCTTTTTATTAAATTTTACACAAACATAGATAAAAAATAATTATAGATGTATTCTAATAATTTATATAAAAATGTATGAAAATGTATTATAATAGAGTGATACGTATATATTTAATGTATATAAAATATTATGAAGATAACATTATATTAACTAAACATAATGAATAATAAATTTACAAAATATAATTGTATTATAAATATTAATGTAGAATTAAATATCTTTTATAAAGATGTATATAAAAATTATTAGATATTTTAATAAAATTGTATATTATTTAACAATGTGATTTTAAATATGATATTGTACAATTCGTATATATGTATAATAGGATATTGTATATTATGAATTAGATATTAATAAATATGTGATCAATAACATGTATATAGTAGTACGTTAATATTAAAATTATATTTGTATGTGTATGAGATTTTATAACTAATATACAATAAGTAATAAAATTTATATTAATATTAGTATTAGTTTGTAATATATGATGAAAGCCTTACAAATGACTCATTAGGATCTTCTAACCGTTGATGTTCAATTTTGGAAAGATTCGACCATTAGATTGACGGAAATTCCCAGGTAAGACCCTAAACCAAGATGTATGGCCCACCTAAAACCTTGGATCTGCCCCACCTTTAACCAAATGTCCTAGCGGGACCTAAGAGACTCAATGGACAGAGCAAATTTCTCATAAGCATCATGGTGGGCCCCACCTTGCAGCGCAAGTGCACTGGCCAAGGCAGCCCGGTCAAACCAGGGTTGACCCAATCTTTCTAAATGTAGAGAGAAATTCTCCCTCTTCGCTCCTACCAGTGGACGGATGAACGTCCGTTCCCTTGATTAGTGGCCCACCTACACCAGCCCTATGGATGATCCAAATCGTCCATCAGCTTCAGGGTGTGGGGCTGACCAAAACTTGACTGTTGTATCCGATTTTCTTGTACGTGTGGACACACAATCCCTGGTGCAAACAAGCCATACAAATACACAATTTCAAAAAATGAGAATTGTTTCTCCGCTAGCTTGGCGATCCGCATGAGCCAGCAAAGGCTGATCTAAGCCGTCCCAAATGGAGCATTCTTAGCTATCCATTCCATTACAGAGACCATGGTTTTCATAGAAAAACCAATGGCTGAAACAATACCGGTTTTATGTTGCAGGCGATATTTATAGCCGTTGCAAACAAAGTCATCTAAGCCCTTCATTTTTCATCCAACAGCTCTATGATAGGCTAGGGTATGTTTAAGATAAGAAAGGATCACACAACATCTCATCTCTTTTCCATTCTTGCGGTAACACAAAGAGCAATCGGCCTTTTCTTCCTCCATTCGAACCCATTGGTCTATCCTCCACCAAGCTTCAATGAAGCTTGTTTACAAGCTTTCTAGGGACCAAACGGAGCATCCCTAAGGACTGGATTGGAGGAAGAAGTAGGGAGGAAGGAGCTGCCATTAACTACACCCTTCTTCTCCACCGATGTCGCGTCCTCAACTGAGTCACGGATCGAGTCAGATTGGGTTTGACTAGTTTGGGATGTGTTCAGGTCAAGTCTAGATGCCCCGGGACTGTTATGAATCAAAAGAGGAAGAAGAAAATAGAGAGTGGGGTTGGTGCGGCTACACCACAGCACCATTTAACTACTCCAAGTCGCTGCTCGACTCGGTTGGGTCATGACTGGGTCGAATCTAGTGGTGTTGCGGGACTTCAAAGAGGAGGAGAGTGAGAGAGAGAAAGTAGAAGAGAGACTGAGAGAGTGTGGGCTCGAGCTGGTGCCACACTACACCACCTTGGCTCAAATCGAGTTTAGTTTATGGCCCTACTGGTTCGAGTACTGTTGGACTTCCAGTACACACACAAAGAGAGAGAGAGAGAGAGAGAGAGAGAGAGAGAGAGAGATGAAGGAGGAGAAACAGAAAAGAGAGTAGAGAAGAAGAAAAGGAGAGAAGGAGAGAGAGGGTGGTGTGAGGCATTGTCTTGGCCTAACCGAGGTAGGCTAACTTGTGGGCCATTGTCGGGTCGACTGGACTCGACTCACTGAGTTTGAGTCAGGCCGAGCTTGGCAATCATTTCTGGACACTCCAGCAGGGAAGAAAAGAAGAAGAAAAGGAGAAGAAGAAAGAGAGAAAAGGAGAGCGAAAGTAGGTGAGTGCTTGGTTGAGCCGAGTCAATTCGGCTGGAACCGAGTCAACTCGGATGGAACCGAGTCAACTTGGTTGGGACCGAGTCCAGCTGATATTTGCTGGGGTTGAGTTGGGACAACTCCATTGTGCCAAGTCAAGTTGAGTCAAGTAAGGTGAGTTAGTTTTCTCTCCCAAAGCAAATTGTCTGACTTACTATCATCATGGGTGTCACTACAATTATTGCACCTATAAAATATGAATAGCCATTACCAGGTTAATTTTGCTAGAATTAGTTATTATAGGTACTTGATATTAACAATTATCATTATTAACGCTATTCATATTTTGTCATTAATAGGTTATCGATTATAAGGTTAGTGTTGTTAGTATTGATGGACAACTATTATTTTTTTTACCTCATTCTAATAGTATTATAAATTAGTTATATGAGTCAGATTTGAAAATCTAAACCAAAGTCTAAGATTAGTTTAGTGGATAAAACCCTAGACCTAGGTTAAGACCTTAACCATGATTAGCCATTAATGGATTATTTACGCTAATATTAGTTATATTAAACAAAGTTACAATTATTAAAAATTTATATTCATTACTCTTAAATATTATCATAGTAGATCGTGATATTAATCATCACCATAATGATTACTATTAACGTATTACGCTAATATTGGTTGTCATACATAAAACTACCATTAATGATATTAGCATGGTATCCATCACTCGAAAATATTATATTTAATAATAGATTATACTATTTTATTCCATTTGTAGTACTAATTATTACCATGGTCACAAATATTAGTGGTATCATTAACGTTAAATTGTAACTAACTATATTATTATATTGTATTTAAGCTACACATACATCATAGTTTAAATTATACAATCTAAGCATCTAATTAAACTCTAAGATGAAAATCCTAATTCTACATCAAAACCCTAAGTAATCTAAACCCTAGGACAATACTTTGAACATAAATGGTGAAGTTAAGTTTGGATCTAATAGTTCAATTTCATAACTTATGATAGGATCCAAGTCTAAGGGCACGCGCTCTTCCTAATAACATTAGAAGGCGAGTCGACAAACAAGATGATGATTTCTTCTCCTTAAGTTTTTCATCTCTAAATTAGATTAAGGATAGCTTTTAAATTGATTATAAATGATGCTTTAGAACTTGATTAATTATATGAATAGCTTACTTGTATATATGTTTGAGAATTGATCATGAATATTAAATGCATATGCTAGACCTTGATTCATTTAATAATTCTTGGTTTATATTTACATTTGTACTTGAGTTACACTTTATTAGGATGGTATCCTAGTTTGATACTTGATCTCTATGCTAATTGGATATGCTATTGTATTGTTTGCAAGACACACGTGAATCAAAATCTCTCTAGTTTGTGAGGTGAACCTCTATTTAAGAAAGAGAGTCTGTACTTAGGGTGTAATGAGACTGGTTATGCTAAAAATAGATCATCAACATGGAGGTTATGTTGGCGGCAATTTATTGATGGGACTTGCCATCTATGGGGTGGATCCACCTATTTGATTTTGGGATGAACCGCTTGACGTTGTTTATCACAGCTGCTTTTTCGTGTTTAAGACAAGCCTACTGACTCCTTTTAATCGTCGTATTTTAGCATCTTTAATAGTCATTTCTACTTAATATAGATGGTAATTTCTCATACATTGAGAATTGATTGGTAACGTATTGATAAATTCTATACACACCCTAAGGCCATAGACTCATGGGTCGGGGATGCTGGTCATGGGACACTATGCCTAAACCGTCAGCCTACGCTGATGACAAGCCCCTGTAATGACCTTGAGTTTTACTAAATCAGCTGATTATAACTAGACTAATAATGGTTTAGCTAATCATGCATACATGGCACTGATCAATATCTATCACTAACGTACGTGATGTACGATACGCAGTCGTTATGCGGTACGTGATGTACGCACGTGATGTGCTTCGCTAACGGCCAGCCTTTGTCCGACTGGATGAGCATTCTCAGTTTAATGATTGCATGGGTGACGAACCCATTGTGCGTACGGATGAGCATCCTTGGGGGGATGATTGCATTCACACATCTATGCATATAATAAGAATGCATTTTGTTATGTTTTGATTGCCTTGTTGTTTTCATGTTATACTTGTCTGAGACAGCAGTGTGTAATCTTGAGGAGAGTTCACACTAAATTAGCCACTTATCCATCAAATATATAACCGTACAGGTAGCACACGTGGCTTAATTGATTTTTAGATTTAGACTGATGAGGAGCCAGGTACAAGTGCAAGGGATGGTTGACTGTATTGCTAAGAGGAGCTGCGTGGTCTTACGACTTATATTAATATGCTTTCTGTTATTTTTCATGTGTCAAATCATGTAACTTGTTAATTTTAAAGACATTGGTTTATATAAGTTATTATGAGCAACCTCTTGTATATCCTAAATGTAAATGAAAAATTTCTTTTATGCTGACTTGTCCATTCTACACTTATTTATTAACTCTAATAAAAAAAAAGATTATATATGAAGTTGACTCTTTTTAGGTTAACACTCGAATTTTTGAAAAACAGGTTATATACTCGGGTCTTGAAAACACGGGGCATTACATGCTCATTCTCAACTGAGAAATGCATTTGTTGTCAGATGCCCTAATTATCTTGTCGATGATCCAATCTCGTTCATTATCAGCACGCTTTGGTGGATTCCAAAACAGATAGTTGCGTCAATATTCTCTAGCTATCATGGTTGCTAAGGTAGATGTAAATATAATGACAAACAATTTCATCTCCTTTTAATGAGTCCATTTATTAAGATCCATTGTTATTTCATATCTTATACCAGTCATCCAAAGATTCTCTATCAAATCTACATTATAAATATACTTGTATCCATCGCTTTAATAGACACAATACTCTACCGGCTTTACATTCAAAGAGCATATCAAATGAATAAAGTGTATTTAACAACAATTAATGGTTTCACATATCACCTAATTTCAATCTCTGTAGCATTGCACTTGATTTCACTACAAAAATTATGGTTCTACTTCATGAAGGTATTTCATCCCTATTATGTGGTCCACTTGAGCCATGCTTCTGCCTAATGATGTAGCTTTCTATGCTATAATTATATGGCATAATGGGTGAAGTATCTGGATGTAAAACTCCTATATCTTTGTAATCATATTCATCTCTCTCTCTCTCTCTCTCTCACACACACACACACACAATTTCAATTTTCATTTTCAAACACTCAAAAGAACATTCATATATATATATATATATATATATATATATGTGTGTGTGTGTGTGTGTGTGTGTGTGTGTGTGTGAGAGAGAGAGAGAGAGAGAGAGAGAGATTGATTCGACTATCAACATTTTCAGATCTTTGAATACAGGGGATTAAATTCCTAGCATTGATAAGTTATCAAACAACATAAAAGTTTTGGATGAAGATGATATTTGTGTTTTCACTCCATCCATGTATATTCTACCACCTATCTAGAGGTTGTATGGCAAATAACAAGATGGTGAGCGGAAAAAAGGTTTCATTGTTGCATAGATCCTTAACACCGTTGATTCCTTTGGTGTGGTCCACTTGAGCCTTGGATCTACCTAATTTTTAGTTTACCGATCTAAAATGATATGGAAAAATGGATGGACGATGTTGATAGAAGTCATACATCATGTTGGCACCTCTGTGGATGGTCGAAGCCTCTGCTTGTCCCGAGCACTGGAACAGGTGGGGGATTATATCCAACCGCTCCAGTTATCATGCTGGATGTGGAAACGGATTGGCTACTCCCCATGTCACTAGCCAATGGTTGGTGGTCAATGCTCTGGGAGCCCCACCATGATGTATGTGCTTCATCAATCCCGTCCATATATTTATCTAGATCATTTTAGCGTTTGAGCCAAAAAACGAGGTATATCGATATCTCAAGTGGACCACATTACAGGAAATAATGTTGAATGAATGTAAAAATGGATGAACGGCAATGATCAAGCTGATCTTTGTTTTTTACCCCTCATCTAGGTCTGTATGACCTCATCAACAGATTGGATGTCAAATAAACTGTATATTGGGCCTAATTCGATTTTAATGGTGGATATCCAATCACTATTGTTTTCCTGTTCTGTGATCCATCTGAGATTTATATCCATCTCATTTTTGGGATTAAGCCATAAAATGATTTGTAAAAATGGATGAACGACATGGATGAAACACATACATCATGGTGGGGCCCACGGAGCACCAACCACCAGCTATAAGGCTAGTGGCAGGGGGTGGCGAGTCTATTTCCGTCATACGTGGATTTCTAGCCTAAGCTGTTTGGGGAAGTTCCGTTACTGAAGACTTAGGTGGGCCCATCATGATGTTTGTGAGAAATACACGGTGTCCATCCGTTTTGTGAGATCATTTTTGGACTTGAGGCTAATAATGATATGAATACAAGACTCAACTAGGCCACACCAAAGGCAAAGGTTGGTAGGGAAATTCCTCCAGTTGGAACCTCTATGGGTTGGCATTGATGTTTGGCATCCATACCGTCCATAAAGTCATTATATCGCTCATAACGTAACTCATACTGGGATGAACTAAAAAAAAATTTTTAGCCTAATTCAAAACTTTTGTGAGCGCACGAATATTTCAATTATGGACATTAAATCTTCATATTTTCAGCCCACTTAAATATAGGATTCGACTCATTTTTACCCTCATGTCCTAAAATGTGCTCAAAAAATGAATGGACGGGTTGGATTTCTCACAAACATTATAGTGGTCCCCACCTAGGATCCGACCTTTGGAACTTCCTGGGTAAGGCTTTTGCAGAAATCTGCGTCTCATAATGCCTACATACTAACATGTAGATTATGGTGAAAACCCATGCAAGTTCTGTGGGTCCCACAATATAGGTCTCTGCGATATCCAAACCATCCATCCATGCAGCGAGCTCATCTTAACTCCTGAGCCGACAAAGAAGACAAATATAAAGATCAAGTGGACCACGCTGCAATAGGCAAACATCTATCATCCAAATGGTACGTAATTCACATCCATATATTTCTTATCAGAGCCAGATTAAAAAAGGAATGAACTGTTTGGATATACAATGTATTATATCATAAGGGCCTCATAGTCACTTGGCCCTCAATCTTTGGTGGCCTTGTGGGAATGTGCTGAAGTAGTAGGACATATATCATGGTGAGACTCACATCCACTGGTTCGCACCACGTCGATGGATGGGTGGTATCACCTCATCCGCTCACAGCCATTACAGAGGCTCTAAAATAATGTTAAGGGTCCCACCCCCATCAATGGGTTCGGGGTGTGATCTATACTCTATGCATCGAAATTATAAAACATGGCATTTTGCATATATTGTAGCAACGAATGAAGAATTCTCTGACCTGATAAGTGCCTAAAGAACTTTAGTGGACCTTCAAAGTTTCAAAGCTTCAAAGGCTTTCTCCTACTGAAAGGAATACCACATAAATCACATACATACTTCAGTTAAAAAAGAAGAGGAAGATAATTTACAACATTAGTTTACTGACTAGGAAGCACACCAGAAGAAAGCTTGCAAGAGAGGATTTGTCTATTGAATGATGTTTGTTTTATAGAAATTTTTTGGATGATGGTTCACCATTTATCATAGTCATGTGGACCACTAGAATTTTGTCACCAGTCATAGCCTGTCATAGAGAGAATTATGGTTCTGTAGTCGATG
Source organism: Magnolia kwangsiensis (assembly GCA_037074715.1). Lineage (NCBI taxonomy): Eukaryota > Viridiplantae > Streptophyta > Magnoliopsida > Magnoliales > Magnoliaceae > Magnolia > Magnolia kwangsiensis. The sequence continues at coordinate 132,310,813 of CM073576.1, read as the reverse complement.
AAATCAGATGTTATACTGAGTTACTTAGTATGCTCTTATCCTACTAAGTAAACTCAGCTGGGCCCACCTTGAATGTATGTTGTCTATCCACGACATCCATCCATTTTTTCGTATAATTTAAGGGGTTGAACCCAAAATTAAAGCATATTCAAAGATCAAGTGAATCATGCCACGGGAAACAATGGAGATAATGATTTCCACCATTGAAACCATGCTAGGCCCAACAGTGATGTTTATTTGTCATCCAACCTGTTAATAAGATCATAGAGACATGGATGAATAGAAAACATAAATATAAGCTTGATCCAAAACCTACTTGGCCCCTTAAGAAATTTTCAATGGTAGAAGTTCAATTCAACTGTTTCTTGTGGTGTGATTCATTTGAACATTGGATATGCTTCATTTTCGGGTTCAAGTCATAAAATCATCCAGTAAAATGGATGGACGGAGTGGATAAAATACGTAGATCATGGTAGACCTCACGGAGTTACTCACCACGCATTTCGCTTCCGCAGTCGGTCGATTGCAATCTTGGAAAGGGAGTACTTCCCTCTATGCATTCAAAGATTTCCCTACAGAAAATCCTCTTCAAAAAACAAATGTCGGTATTGGCTGTCCTTATGGTAATTCCTATTAATTAGGTGTAGTAAATGAAAAACAAACACCCCCGAGACAAAATGGAACAGTTGACTGTAAAAATCGTCATTTGCTTAGAGTTGCTAGGGCATTCATGTTTCATATGAACGTACCAAATTTCTTATGGCCAGACACGCTCTTATTAGCTAGTTATATCATTAATATACTACCAAGTGCGATGTTGATTGGAAAAAGTTCCTTTCAAATTTTGTTGGGAAAACTTCCTAATATCTCGCATTTATGTGTTTTTTGGTATATATGTTATGTTCACATGCTAGAATCTATCAAGCATAAAGTACAAAAAAATAAAAAGAAATTAAGTATATTTTCATGGTTTATTCATCCCATAAAAAAGATACAAATGTTTTGATCCAATATATATATATATATATATATATATATATATATATATATATATATATATATATATATATATATAGATATATATATATCACCATAAATGTGCATTTGTTGAAGAAGTTCCATATATGTTACTCAAAATCTGAAAATTCCACAGGAATAAAGGTCATGATTGAGGGGGAGAAATATACCAATTGGTTTTCATTAAGTTTATTTGTAGTTATACAACATATCTTGCAATCTAACCAGACAAAAGATAAAGATCAAATAGAGACCGACTCTTTCATGCCATGTATCTAGTGACACAATGGAATCCTCAAGCATGGAACCCGTGATGTCAAGCTCCTCTCATCAATCTCTATCTTTCATGATAGGTTCTCTCATGTTAGGTATGACATCCTCCCGTACTCCTATTGCTTTATGAAAAGAGAAGAGTCATTCATCCTCTGCTCATTTATCCATTTTTTCGTGTCAAGTTGCTTATCTAATTCTGTCATATATCTCCCTTAAAAACTACTCTAAAAAATATGCAACATTCTTAAGCTTCATCTCCTCTAATGTAATATTTTTACAAAGGCACGATCGTAAGATGAATGGAGAAATGCTATGGATGAGGTATTAGCGACCCTTGCATAAAACAACACTTGGAAAATAGTATGATTGTCCAAAGGAAAGAAACTAGTAGGTTGTAAATAGGTTTAAAAATTCAAATATAAAAGTCATGGCACTATAGAAAGGAACAATGCTAGATTGGTAGTAAAATGATTTACCCAAACTTATGGTATTAATTATCAAGAAACTTTTGCACCTGTGGCTAAGATGAACTCTATTTGTGTTGTTGTCCATTGCGGTTAATCAAGAGTGGCCTCTTTATTAGTTAGATGTTAAAAAAATGCATTTTTACATGGAGATCTTTATAAAGATGTATAATTTTTTATTTTTTATTTTTAAAAACAAGATCTTCTATTTCATTTCCAGCAGAATTAATGAAATAGAGACGTATACATAATAATACTTCTTGGCTACCCTAAGAGAGGGAGCACAATATAGCATGCAAGTTAATGAAAGAAATTTGTGGGCTTAAACAATCGTCAAGATCTTAGTTTGAAAATTTGAGATTGGTCCTAATTGATTTTGGATATAAAAAAGTGGGGCGGTCTATATAATGTTTGTTTAAGTAGAGAGGTACAAAAAGGGTGGTTGTTTTAGTGTATGTGATGAAATTATAGTCACAATCAATGATGATGGAGCCATGCAACAACTAAAACATGATGTTAAGGCTTGATTCAATATAAAAGATCTTGGTAAATTGAAATACTTCTTGGAATATATGTACCATTAAAAAAAAAAAAAAAACTCTTATTATAAATAAAATACATTTTAGATTTGCTCAATGAGACAAAAAAGTTAGTTATAAAGCCTATTGATATTTCAGTTGACTGCAATGTTCATCTCTCCGAAGAAATAGAAAAGTCTATAAAAGTTATTGGGAAATATCTACATCTAGTAGGACGACTTATATTATCTCATTATTACCAGTCCGAACATTGCTCAGTTGCCTATTTGGTTAGTTAGTTCATGTAAAGGCTGTCATCCATTAATATAGAAGCTATTAATGGAATCCTTAGGTACCTAAAGGGTTCTCCTAGAAAAGGAGTATTAATGAAGTGTAATGGGAGTTTAAAAATTGAGGATTACTTAAATCTAGATTGGGTTGGTTGTCCATTTGACAAGCCTATCACTGGCATGTGTACTTTTGTTGGTGATAACTTAGCTACATGAAAAAGTAAAAAAATAAAGTGTTATTGTTTGGTCCAGTGCAGAAGCAGAATATAGAGCAATAACTTCAACCACGTGAACTGGTCTAAATAAAAGCTTTACTTAAAGACACGGAGTTTCATGATGAAAATTCAATAGAACTATTTTGTGACAACTAGGTGGCTATTCATATTACAACTAATCCTATATTTCATGAATACATTAAAATAAATTTTCACTTCGTTAGAGAGAAGGTTCAAACTAAGGTATTTCTACTCCGTTTATATGGACCGAAGACTAGCTAGCAGATTGCTCCACAAAGGAAATTGGAAAACTAAGGTTGCAAAACTCATTGCGCAAGTTGGGCAATGTCAATATCTTAGCACCAACTTGAGGGGGAGTGTTGAAGACTATTCTAAGAAATTATATTTTTGTGTGATTAAGACTCTCCTCTCCCTTGTAAATCTTTGTATTATACACAACTTCTTTTCTCTCATACTAAGAGTTGTGTCATAACACAACTCTTCTCATCTCGATTTATATAAATATCTGTTAATGTATATAGAAAAAACATCAATAAGAAATTTAGAATTTATATTCCTTACTTGTTTATTTCATAAACTTCTCTTCATTCTTCATTTTTTGGCCTTTGTTTCTTTAATTGAATTTAAAACCATCTTTCAAGGATCAAATTGAATTAAACTCGACTACCTTTTCACGTGGTTTCTCTAAGATGTATTTGGAGTTTTTAATAGGGAGCATAATTAAATATGATGGTAACGTATGATGCTTGATGCTTAATACATATGCACCTTGGAATTGTATAGGTGATATTCATTAACTTGAACTAAGCTGACTAATTTATAGACTCCATTGTCGCTTGGTCACACTTTCAAAACCATATTGCTTGAACAATCCTACCCTTTAATTCATGGACGCTTTCTTGTTGAAATAGAGACATGATATTTATTTATTTATTCATTTTTAACGGTCCAATCAGTGTCCACAAATCTAATAGTCAAATTATGAAGTAGTTTGAATTTTCTATTTATAATACATCAAAACAGGCACTCATAATTGGGACCATTTAATTTGAGAATTACTTGCACAACACATGCATTTTAAGTAATTTTTAAATGTATGTGTATCATTTATTACTCTCTACTAGAGTATCAGTTTTTTTTTATTCTAAGTAAAAGAATATAATGAGCCCTTCAGAGAAGCCTGCCTACATGGAAACGTCTCAATGGATGCGGGTTATATGGATCCAGATAGCTATTGAGATTGGTGGATCCATGACTATGGGGCCACATGTATTTGTTTTATATCTACACTGGCTATCCATTTTTTTAACTCATTTTAGGGAAGCAGATCCAAATTTCAGGTGGACTAAACTCAAGAAACAATGGTGCTTGAATGCCCACTATTAAAAACTTCCTAGAGCCCACGGTAATGTTTATTTTCCATCCAACATGTTGATAGGGTTACCTAGACTAATGTAGGGAAAATAAAAATATTAGCTTGATCCAAAAAATTTGTGCCCCTAAGAAGGTTTTAATGGTAGGCATTTATGTTGGGGGACTGCGAAAGCAAAACCCGAATTCAGATCACACGACGATAATCAAATGTAAACAAAGTATGTACAAGTACACACAAAATTTAAATAATTAAAAAGTATATACAAAATTTACATGAAAAAATCCTTATGGAAAAAAAACTATGGTACAAAGCGACAAGATCACTATGAAAATAATAAGTACCAGATTTAGAAGAACTTACAATTAAGAAAACCCTCATTTTCTCCTCTGTAAACTCTAGAAATGATTAAGCCCCAATTGAAATACCCCAATCCCGCAATTACACCTACATATATAGCATAACACCCAGAATAGAAAACTAATTGCGTAATTAAATAAAATTGAACATCGTCGATCTAAGCATCAATTAAGAACCATATGTTTGATTGCTCAAACGTGCTTAAAAGTGCCCGGAGAGTTTACAAGTATTTCCAAATATTGTTGATCAATCAACCTGACAATTCAATTGATTAAGACTGTCTAAAACTATCTAAAGAGTAATCTATATAATTCAGAGTTCACTCAATTGATTGACCAGGGTGGTCGATCAATTGAACCCATGTTTCATGTATATATTAAAGACATCTAACAACAATCTCCGCCATGACTTTAATCATCATGAACCATTGCTCTATCTCTAACCGCCTCCATCATAGCTTTTCCATCGCCGTTGTTGGGGGCCTTGCACAAAACCTTAGGATCTAACCCTCCAGAACAAACTAAAATTATGAGATAATAATAACAATGAAATAAATCAAAGCAACAATCACACATCACACAAGAGATTTTTACGTGAAAAACCCTCAAAGAGGTAAAAATCATGGGACCTCGTCCAGATCAACAATTCATTATGAAGTAAAACGTTACAACCTTCGTCACTCACGCAAGAGTAGATGAACAATAAGAGAATAAAGAAAAATGAGAGATCTCACCTATCACAAGGACGTAGAAGTGCTGAGACGATGGCTCCCTTCCACAAGCTTCCTCTCTCTCTTATTTCTTTCTTTCTCACACCTTAAGCCCTTTAGAAAATCCTCTTATGCTTTTCTTCACACAACATAATACCCTAAAAAACCCTAGGAATCCCTTTTTATAGTTTTAGAAAACTTCTTTCCGCGTCCCTGTTGCGAAAGGACTCAAATCCGTAATTTCGCACAAAAACTATGTAACCTAGGACTGGTCCTGAAAATTCCAGGACTGGTCCTAGCCTCCTACGACTGGTCGTAGCTCACCTGCAACTGGTCATACACCGCGGAGAAAAATAACCGAATGTCACTGTACTTCGAGTCGTGCCAGGGCTCGAACCTACGACCGGTTGAGCGTCTCACATGACCGGTCGAGCAGTGTGATGAAACCCTCCGAAATTTTAACCACTGCAATGTCTCTCCTCTGAACTGAGGAGGAAAACTTCATCAAATCTTTCCCTTTCCGACTCAGGAGGAATTCATCTTCTTCAAGCCAGCCAGGTTTCTACAAACCTCAAACTTGCCCCTGACCAAAGCCTTAGTCATCATGTCTGACCCATTATCGTCCGTGTGGACCTTCTTAAGCTGTAACACCTTCTGTTCCAAAGTATCTCTGATCTAGTGATACCGAATCTGTATGTGCTTCGACTTGAAATTCTGACTTGGATTCTTGCTCAAGTGTATAGCACTCTGACTATCACAATAGACAACGTGCTCCTCCTGCTTCAGGCTAAGTTCCTATAGGAACCTCTTCATCCAAAGCATCTCTTTACATGCTTCTGTGACTACAATATACTCGGCCTCTGTCGTCGTCAATGCTACGACCTTCTGTAACTTACTCTGTCAACAAACCGCTCTCCCCTGCAAACGTAAACATGAACCCCGATGTAGACTTCCTGGAGTCTATGCGCCTGCCATATCTGCATCTGTGTAGCCCTCTATCACAGGTTTACCGTCACTATAACATAGGCTCAACATAGATGAGCTTCTTAGATACCGCAGTATCCACTTCATCGCTGCTCAATGTTCTTTGTCAGGATTGACAAGATATCGGCTGACAACACCAACCGGATATGCTATGTCTGGGCGTGTACACACCATAACATACATCAAACTTCCTACAGCTGACGCGTAAGTTATCTTCTGCATCTCTTCCACCTCTGCCTTTGTCTTGGGACACTGCTTGTCGCTCAATTTGAAGTGACCATCCAGTGGAGTACTGACCGGCTTTGCTGCATTCATATTGAACCGCTCTAGGACTTTCTCAATATACCGCTCTTGTGATAGCCAAAGCTTTCTGCTGCTTCTGTCATGGGTTATCTCCATTCATATGATCTGTTTAGCCGGGCCCAAGTTTTTCATCGTAAATGACTTTGCCAACTCCTATTTCAGCCTGTCGATCTTCTTGATGTCTTTTCCCATAATAAGCATGTCATCAATATATAACAGCAGAACTAAGAAATCACCATCTGAGAACTTACGCGTGAACACACAGTGGTCTGACTCCGTTCTATCATACCCATGCTATAACATGAACGAATCGAACTTCTTGTACTATTGCTTGTTTCAGCCCATACAAGCTCTTCCTCAGCTTACACACCATATGTTCCTTGCCCTTGACTTCGAACCCCTCTAGTTGATGCATCTAGATCTCTTCTTCCAGGTCAACATGAAGAAAAGTAGTTTTAACGTCCAACTGCTCTATCTCCAGATCTATGCTGGCCGCCAACCCAAGCAACACCCGTATGGATGTCATCTTCACCACTGGTGAGAATATATCCTCAAACTCTATGCCTTTCCTCTGACCGAACCCTTTTACCACAAGTCTGGCCTTGAACCTCATCTGTGAATTCTTCTGCTCAACCTTCTTTCTGAACACCCACTTGTTACTCAGAGCTTTCTTGCCCTTAGGTAGTTTCATCATGTTATAGGTGTGGTTCTTATGCAAGGATTTTATCTTCTCTTGCATAGCTTTTAACCACTCCTCCTTATGCTCGTTGGCTAGGACCTCAGAATAGTCTTCTGGCTCTCCCTCATCAGTCAACATAATGTACTCATGCGGTGAGTACCTCTTAGACGGCTGCCTGTCCCTAGATGACCTCCTCACCTATGGCTCAACAGGTGGATCAAGTGGGGGGTGCTCTCCCGGTCCATCTTCTGTAGGAACTCCCTCGTCCTCTACATCTTGTTGTACTCCCCCGTCATTAGGAACCACGGTAGAAATAATCGGATCCATATCCTCTAGCTCACCTGAACTAGGCTGGTTCTTCTCTGGCTTACCAATGTCTTCAATGCACTGATCTTTAAAGAAAAGCACATCTCTGTTCTTGACGAGCTTCTTCTCGGTCGGATCCCACAACCTGTAACTGAACTTGTCATCATCGTACCCTAGGAATATACACTGCCTGATCTTCATGTCGAGTTTAGACCTCTCGTCCCTTGGTACGTGAACGGATGCCCTGCATCCAAACACCTTGAGATGACTGTACGATGAATCCTGTCCAGTCCACACCTTCTCAGGTACTTCTCCATTCAACGGGGCTGATGGAGACTTGTTTATCAGATACACCGCCGTGTGCATTGCTTCTCCCCAGAACGTCTTGGTCAACTTCGCATAGGATAACATGCATCTGATTCTCTCAACAATGGTGCGATTCATTTGTTCAGCTACACCATTATACTGGGGAGTCTTGGGAACCTTCTGTTCATGCCGTATACCCAGGGACTTGCAGTACTCATGAAAGTCGCCAATGTATTCATCACCATTGTCAGTGCGGATGCACTTCAAGGATTTACCTGTCTCTCTCTTGACCATAATATGAAACAACTTAAACACATCAAAGACCTCGTCCTTAGATTTCAAAGCATAAACCCAAACCCTCCTAGATGCATCATCTATAAAAGTAACAAAGTATAATGCCCCATCCAAGGTTTTTGTCCTCATAAGACCACACACATCAGAATAAACCAAATCTAATGCATGCACTTTATTAACATGAGAAGCAGTTTTAACAAATGAAACTCTATGTTATTTTCCTGATAAACAATCAAGACAGGTTTTGAGAGGTATACCTGTCACGTCTGGAAGGAGCCACTTCCTCCCTAGTAGCTAAAGCCCTTTTTCACTCATGTGGCCTAGACGCCTGTGCCACATGTCAATAGCTGAATCTTCCGCTGCGTTCAATCTACCCTTGCATACACTGACACTTGCCTTGTATAGGGTGCAACACTTCTTTCCTCTAACTACGATCAACGAACCCTTGATGAGCTTCCAGTGCCCACCAGCAAACCGGCTTTCATAGCCATCATCATCCAACCTTCCCGTCGACATCAAGTTGAGGCGAAGGTCTGGGATATGCCTCACATCTCTGAGAACCAATGTGCAGCTCACATCGATCTTCACATAAATATCACCAACCCCTACGATCTTCGATACGCCAGAATTTCTCATCTTCACAATCTCATAGTCACCTGACTTGTAGATTGTGAAGAAATCTCTGCGTAGATTCGCGTGAAAAGAAGCCCTCGAGTCTATCACTCATTCGGTGTCCTGACCCGTAGCCATGAGACATACATCATGATCTGTAGAAAGAATAATAACAACGTCGCCATCTGAAGCGATCGCAGTGAAATCTAATTCATCTTCCTTCTCCTTTCCTTTTCCTTTTTTGTCGTTTTTAGCCTTACGACATTCATGCTTATAGTGGCCCTTCTTATCACAATTCCAGCACTTAACATCCTTTCTGTTACTGGACTTGCCTCTTGATTTATCTCGGGTCTTCCTGTCTTTCTTGTTCTTTCCTCTCCCCCGTTCCTGTGTCACAAGTGCCTCTTGCTGAGTAGACCCCTAAGACTTCCTCTTTATCTCTTCATTGAAGAGACAGCTAGTAACCTGTTCCATGGATATCTTTTCGTCTGGCGTGGAGTTACTTAGAGACACCACCAATGTCTCCCAACTGTCAGGCAACGATCTAAGCAATAGTAAAGTCTTCAATTCATCATCCAGGACCATCTTCATAGAAGAGAGTTGGTTCACTATATTGCTGACCTCATTCATGTGCTCAGTCACAGAACCACCATCTTTGAACTTGAGATTCACAAGTCGCCTTATCAGAAAATTTTTATTACCGGCTGTCTTCCTCTCATACAGCCCTTGTAGTTTCAGCCATAGGCTAGCGGCTGAGGTTTTCGTAGACACATAGTGGAATACAGAATCATCCAGCCATTGTCTAATAAACTCCACCGCCTTCCGGTCCAACTTCTTCCAATCTTTATCAGACATATCCTTAGATTTTGTTGATATGCCTAAAATTAAAGAATATAGATCCTTACAATAAAGAAAGTCCTCCATCTTAGCCTTCCATATGATCCAGTTAGAACCATTGAGACTGATCATCCTTGATGAGCCACCTTCTATAATTCCAAACCGATCCTACCCGTTCAATGAACTTAGCGCTCTGATACCACTTTGTTGGGGGCCTTGCACAAAACCTTAGGATCTAGCCCTCCAGAACAAACCAGAATTATGGGATAATAATAATAATGAAATAAATCAAAGCAACAATCAAACACCAAACAAGAGATTTTTATGTGAAAAATCCTCAAAGAGGTAAAAACCACGGGACCTCGTCCAGATCAACAATCCACTATGAAGTAGAACGTTACAACCTTCGTCACTCACGCAGGAGTAGATGAATAATAAGAGAATAAATAAAAACGAGATATCTCACCGATCACGAGGACGTAGAAGCACTGAGACCACGACTCCCTTCCACAAGCTTCCTCTCTCTCTTATTTCTTTCTTTCTCACACCCTAAGCCTTTTAGAAAATCCTCTTGTGCTTTTCTTCACACAACATAATACCCTAGAAAACCCTAGGAACCTCTTTTTATAGTTTTAAGAAACTCATTTTCGCATCCCTATTGTGAAAGGACTCAAATCCACAATTTCACACAAAAACTGTAATACCCCGGATTTTGGCCAATCTGGGATTTGACGTCCTTAGGTAGTGGGTCAATTAAAACACCTAGAAAATCGTTCAGAACCCAATTCCATAGCCAAAGAAACCACTTAGGATTAATTCCTTTAGAAATTAAGCGTAAGTTAGCTAGCGCAACACTGGAGTAGCTGAAAAATAGTCCCTGATCACTTTAAATACGTTCTACAAGACCCAAATCGAGTAGAACCAATGACTCTATAATACTCTATAACCTCGGACCAAACTCTAAGCAGGTTTGTTCTCTAGACCACTTTGAATCTTTGTATTGGATCTAGACCGCGCGTCGAAAGTCCGATACCTCCTATCTTAGACCGTTAGAACCGCCTAGCTGGACTTGACACTCATTTCAAAAATTAAGTCAAACCGATAATCACAGGCCATTTCATTGAGCCCGGACCGAAGAGAGTGCGAATAGGGAAAAAATTGGAATTTCAAATTCAAATCTGGCACACGACTTGACACGTCAGTATTGAGCGTTCTGGCCGTCAGAATTCAGCCAGATTACACCCTCGGATCAGGAGAAATTTCTATTTTATATCATGAGACTTTCAGCCCTGATCTACGTGCGGTGACCGCTGAACTGAAACTGGTCCGCCACTTGCGATCTGCGGACCCAGCCAGACTGAAAACTTAATACGTGCTAGATCTGGTATGCGTGAGCTTAAGTCTGATCGCTTTCGGTCAGGGGACCACCAGAAAGCATCTTTTGGACCGAAACAGTCCCGATTTAGATATGCACTAAGTGAACTTTGTACCGGAGCCTATTTCGGGCAAGTTTGGGCTTATAAAAGGGGTTGAAACCCTCACTCCTCTCTCTCATCCGAATTTGAAAAAATTCCTAGATTGGGAGAGAGAAAAGGTGAGAGTTTGTGAGAGAAGGTGGGAGAGAATTCCCTGCTGCTTGTGCCACGTGTTGTACGTGCTTAGGCAACGCACTCCGATCACTTTCCCGGCGATTCCTCCACGTTTTCAGGTAAGAAAATACCCTAGAAGTTGCTGATTTGAGGTTCCTTTCATTTCCTAGCGAAGTAGCTAATAGAACTTGTGTATTAGGTTCTCTAATCGCCGTAGACGAAGCGTATACGCTCCGTTCGAATTTACACATCCATAAGAGACAAGGTGCGGATTTTAGACGCTTTGATTGACTGTTTCCAAAGCTTTCAATGTCATTTAATAGTAGATTATCGACGGCAACGCCGTTTGACATGTACAACATGCTGTCCGTTTCCTGTTTCGTAAATCAACGAAGAATATGAGATTTAAGGTATTTTAGTCATTTGTAGGAAGTACAGATTTCATTCATATTTTGCTGACGTGATTGACATGATTTGTTGTCGCATTAGAATGTTAGGAATGCGTGCATAATTAGTTTGGCGAAGAGATTCGCCTAAATGCGCACTTCGGGTCGACATACTATATGTAGACTTAAGTGTGTAGTGTAAGTGTTTGTATTAATGCTTGTATTAGTATGTATTGAATTAAATGATGTTATGGATTAGTTTGAGATTGGTTTCTCAATTATTATGCTGATGTGAATGATTTCCTACATGTTAGTTATATGCATGGTTTCATTGTATGTATGAAATGCATGTACTTGATGATTTACTTAAGTTCTATGTTATAACATGTGTTAACATGCTCACATGGTTGTATTTCAATTCCAATACTTTCATATGATTTGCTGATGTGATTCCTTAATGGTTTGGGACTATGTTTAGTCCAGACAGTCGGTAACCGAGCGAATTCGTGGTTAGTTTATCTTCGCTACGAACGACGCGTCGATGAACGCAAGCCGTGTTCTGGAGTTGGCGGCAGTGGTTAGGCCACACGAAGTGTTTTACGCACTTCATGTCGTTCGACTTGAGATGCGATCGCGCTAGTCGAGCCCGTCAAGTAACCCGACTGGCCGTTGTATGTTCACCCTACATGAGTCATAACTGCTTGAACCTAGGGTACTGAACTTACCATTGTAAACCCTGTTAACCATGGTACCTTGATCCACGAAGACTCATGAGCCGGGCATGGTGGTATGGGACACCGTGGTCGAGCTGTCGGCCTACGCTGGGGCCACAAACCTCCCCATAGTGACCAGTGAGCACCTAGTCTCGTGAGCAGATTATGGTGGTATGGGACACTATATTCTTGTTGTCGGCCTACACTGATCAGGCGACGAGTCCTTTGTAGTGACCGCGAGCGTATTCTGAGTCTACGGGAGGCGACGACCCTTCAGTAGCAGTAGAGTACCGTAGGCCTGTATTGATAAGGTGATGGGGGAGCGGAGCAACGAGTGCGTGCAACAGCCCTGACAGCCCTTGCAGCGACCTACAAAATATACATCGTATGAGATTACTAGGAGTGACGACCCTAGACAAGATCTGCGTTGGGATTGATATAAGGGAAGTACCTTAGTTTCTCAATCCTGCTGTTTGAATGGACTAATAACAACTCGAAAATCATATCACCATTACATTGCATGTGCCTGAAAGATGTGGAGCACTTTAGGGAGTGTGGCATGCCGCGGTCGTAAGATGGTGCCATATGAGGGAGATCGTCGGTGAGGGCATACATCACGTCATGTCATATTGCATTAACAACAGTTTTAGGATTGTTTGATTTACTGCTTTACTATTATCATATGATTGATTTGAGAACATGTTAATCCTTGCTCTATTATTCCACTGAGTTAGCTACTCACTCCCACGTTACGGGATGGTGTTTCCGGACACCCACCAGACCCTTTTTGTGATTGCAGATGATGGCGCGGCCTGCGAGGCGGAGCCGAACTTGATGATGATGAGGAGAATCCCTCCTTTATGCGTGTTCTGATCGATGGGATTAAAGGGAGGTTGATTAGATACTTTGACACTTATCATTTTATATTTTTAGCACACTCATGTATATTAGTTTTGTCTACTTTTGGAGTATACATGTATGTATATAACCTGGTAACATGTTCACACTCTGGAGACATACAACAGTTTATATATGTTATACATACTATCATAGTCTTCCGCTTGTTAATTTAACTGTCTCTGTAGTATGATATGCGGTTCTAGCTTAATCTCACTCATGTTTAATACGTTATCACAGACAACATTCAATCATATATATCTATGTTGCATAAATAACATGTTGGAACTCGGGAGTTAGATTTTTTCTCGACCCCCCGATTTTCGAGATGTTACAGATGGTATCAGAGCATGATTTGGATTAAACCGGGCCTGGGTTATGGTCACGCGACGCACGCTGTCGCTTCCTTTGACTTACATGGGTACGAGAAGGGTCTAGAAACACTTCTAGGATCCCAGATTCGCCAATAGGCGAAGTCTATTCATTTCGATTGCGGGATCGAGTCCGTAGCGCATCTAGGGTCGCGTAAAGCAACTCGAATAGCTCCTAGGTTGTAGGTAGGTGGGTTGAGACGTTCTTTGAACGATTCTAAACCCGTAAATGTCAATTTTTGGGCCGTGGGACAACCACGACCCCTGTATTCAATCGCCAGGGCTTAGAAACCCCGTTTCATCCAAAATCTTCAAAATTCTACCTCTCACCACTCCAATCTTCAATTATTTCTTATCCATTTCATGTTAGGCATCAATCCTAATGTGAAAATAGCATAAAATCATACTTTCACAAAATTTTATAGTGAATAGTAAAATTTTATGAAAAATGGACATAAGGCCATTCTAACTTCACTTTCTTTAGCAAATAATGGGCTAGATGGATGTACTAGCTCCTTCTACCTTAAAATCATATGCTGCATGATAGGGTTCTGTATTCAGGTTTGCAGATTGGCCCCGAAAAGCTCCGAATGGATGTTTGGGCCTCCCTAGGGCAATCTACAATGAACCAAAGTGGGAACCATACCTTTTTGGAGTCCCTAGGGCAGGGGGAACCCATCCCATATAGCCTCAATGGCTAATTTACAAGTTCACCGGCGATGTCATCGCCGATTCGGCGATGCATCGCCGGTCAAACTCTTCAGTTGGGTCTGGCCTTTGGGCTGGAGGAGTTTGGGGGCTAGGGTAGCCCCATGGTATGCGGTCCGTACCTTGAAACCCCCCAAAAGATGTACCTCCTTCACAAAATGTCCCTCTAAGCTCTTCTTTCTTCACATTTTTGCTGTCTTCCCCTCAAATCTCGATGTCAAACCTCTCCTAATCTCATTTTTGGTCACAACTGACCCTACTCCATCACTCACAGCCGTTGGCACTCCCTTCCCTCTCCACTTTTATCATTTGGAGCTCCCACAATCTTCATAGAAGGCTGGAAATCGTGTGGTGCTCCATTTCCCTTTTTCATTCTCTTTTCTCTCTGAAAATACATCCTAAGGGAGCTTGAGGCATCCCTCTACAACGCCTAGATTTCATTCTGTCCATTTGGGCGACCATTTCTACGCATTTCCTCCGCTTTTCATGCCTATTGTTAAGGCTATTTTATCTTTTCTTCCCTTTCCATCGTCCTCTCTTTCAAGTCCCTTTTATTTGATCCTCAGACTCATGGAAACCTGCTTACCCATCCCATTTCTCCACGTTCTTCGCTTGTTTGATTACTGTTTTGAAATTTCTGTGTTTTGTTGTTGTTAGGTAGAAAATGTGTTTGTGTTGTGGGTTGAGCTTAATATAGCTGAAATTTGTTGAATGGAGTGCATGCCGTTCGTTTTTGTTAGGTGTTGTCCCTAGATTGGGAGTATTGTAACTCTCGAGATTCAGCCTACAAATTAATTTTTATCCCACCCCACCCTCCTACCAAGCATACCACTTCCA
The DNA here is from genome assembly GCA_037074715.1 of Magnolia kwangsiensis. Lineage (NCBI taxonomy): Eukaryota > Viridiplantae > Streptophyta > Magnoliopsida > Magnoliales > Magnoliaceae > Magnolia > Magnolia kwangsiensis. The sequence goes on along the minus strand of CM073576.1, from coordinate 132,295,752 downwards.
ATCCCGCCATGGGACTAGGAATGCAGTTCCATTTAATACAACTAAACGCTACTGGCCACATAGACCCTTGGCGTTTTGGACCTAGTGTTAGCGCTCCTAGATTTGAAGGATCTGACGATATAGGAAAGCCAATTTTATTTTGATAATCTTGACCCTAAGCAATAGAACAACTCCCTGTAGTAGAAATGCTATGGAACCATTTAACGTATAAACTTAGGCTTTAGATTATAGCTACTGAGTTACGGACTAGCCTACTAGTTACATTAAGTAATGTAAAGCCTGTATATGCTAAGGAATTGAAGGTTAGATTTGGTTGAAGTAGAACCTTATTCCTTCGATAGATCCCCTTAAGACTTATAGACTTCTGTTGTTGCCCATAGGAAGGAACCATTCACTCTCAGGGAACATTTATAAATCCCTCAGATTGAACTTAGTATGTACTAGCATGCCCCTTAGAATTGCCTTCCCCAAGGGCTTATTGCATTCGGGAACGCGGAATAAAGGAAATGCAATTATCAGCGAAGTATTCGCGGTTTGAATCGACTTCTTAATCCTAGTAGTTACCACTAAATCCAATGCTCTGATTAAGCAGAAGAACGACATCGACTAGGATTGAGGACTGATATAACAACTTTTCTGTCATTGCGGGGCAGAAGGTTTGTGTATCCGGCTCAGACCTATTACACAACTATTCTTCCGTGTTGGCCCGACCACCTACAACCACAAGTTATTGCTTTGCCTTTGGTAAATGTTAAGGACTTGAAGCCAGTAGAGGATTCGACATCTTGCCACCAACTCATACCTGCCCTTGAACTTAACCATAATAGAGATTAGGCTCATCTCTATGATCATAGGTACCAATGCCATAGAACGCATCATTAATAAGGAAAACCCTGTAGAGAAAGGTTATTTTCATTTTAGGTTAAGGATAGCCCCTAAGTTGCGCCTCGTTCCGATATACGGATCGATGCAAAGATTCTTCAACCTTAAGTAAAATCAAGTTTTAAGGGGGGTAGAACGAATTGAGTCCAATCCAGTTAGGTTAGTCAACGCCACCGTTCGATCAGAGTGGCACAGCGGAAGTGTGGTTAGGCTCTTCCCCACTGGCCCAAGATCGAAACATTTGATTTAGGTTATATGTACGGTTAGGTTATTAAATAGGATTTGAACCTTCCTTAGAAAAAAGTACTCCTTGCCCTTCGCCAATTTCGGGGACGAAATTGTGTTTTAAGGAGGGTAGATTGTAATACCCCGGATTTTGGCCAATCTGGAATTTGACGTCCTTAGGCAGTGGGTCAATTAAAACACCTGAAAAATCATTCAGAATCCAATTCCATAGCCAAAGAAACCACTTAAGATTAATTCCTTTAGAAATTAAGCGTAAGTTAGCTAGCGCAACGCTGGAGTAGCTGGGAAATAGTCCCTGATCACTTTAAATACGTTCTACAAGACCCAAATCGAGTAGAACCAATGACTCTATAATACCCTATAACCTCAGACCAAACTCTAAGCAGGTTTGTTCTCTAGACCACTTTGAATCTTTGTATTGGATCTAGACTGCGCGTCGAAAGTCCGATACCTCCTATCTTAGACCGTTAGAACCGCCTAACTGGACTTGACACTCATTTCGAAAATCAAGTCAAACCGATAATCACAGGCCATTTCATTGAGCCCGGACCGAAGAGAGTGTGAATAGGGACAGAATTAGAATTTCAAATTCAAATCTGGCACACGACTTGACGCGTCAGTATTGAGCGTTCTGGCCGTCAAAATTCAGCCAGATTACACCCTCGGATCAGGAGAAATTTCTATTTTATATCATGAGACTTTCAGCCCTGATCTACGTGCGGTGACCGCTGAATTGAAACTGATCCGCCACGTGCGATCTGCGACCCAGCCGGACTGAAAACTTAATACGTGCTAGATCTGGTACGCGTGAGCTTAAGTTCGATCGCATTCGGTCAGGGGACCACCAGAAAGCATCTTTTGGACCGAAACAGCCCCGATTTGGATATGCACTAAGTGAACTTTGTACCGGAGCCTATTTCGGGCAAGTTTGGGCTTATAAAAGGGGTTGAAACCCTCACTCCTCTCTCCCATCCGAATTTGCAAAAATCCCTAGATTGGGAGAGAGAAAAGGTGAGAGTTTGTGAGAGAAGGTGGGAGAGAATTCCCTGCTGCCTGTGCCACGTGCTGTACGTGCTTAGGCAACGCACTCCGATCACTTTTCGGGCGATTCCTCCACGTTTTCAGGTAAGAAAATACCCTAGAAGTTGCTGATTTGAGGTTCCTTTCGTTTCCTAGCGAAGTAGCTAATAGAACTTGTGTATTAGGTTCTCTAATTGCCGTAGACGAAGCGTATACGCTCCGTTCGAATTTACACATCCATAAGAGACAAGGTGCGGATTTTAGACGCTTTGATTGACTGTTTCCAAAGCTTTCAATGTCGTTTAATAGTAGATTATCGACGGCAACGCCGTTTGACATGTACAACATGCCGTCCGTTTCCTGTTTCGTAAATCAACGAAGAATATGAGATTTAAGGCATTTTAGTCATTTGTAGGAAGTACAAATTTTATTCATATTTTGCTGACGTGATTGACATGATTTGTTGTCGTATTAGAATGTTAGAAATGCGTGCATAATTATTTTGGCGAAGAGATTCGCCTAAATGCGCACTTCGGGTCGATATACTATATGTAGACTTAAGTGTGTAGTGTAAGTGTTTGTATTAATGCTTGTATTAGTATGTATTGAATTAAATGATGTTATGGATTAGTTTGAGATTGGTTTCTCAATTATTATGCTGATGTGAATGATTTCCTACATGTTAGTTATATGCATGGTTTCATTGTATGTATGAAATGCATGTACTTGATGATTTACTTAAGTTCTATGTTATAACATGTGTTAACATACTCACATGGTTGTATTTTAATTCCAATACTTTCATATGATTTGCTGATGTGATTCCTTAATGGTTTGGGACTATGCTTAGTCCAGGCAGTCGGTAACCGAGCGAATTCGTGGTTAGTTTATCTTTACCACGAACGACGCGTCGATGAACGCGAGCCGTGTTCTGGAGTTGACGGCAGTGGTTAGGCCACACGAAGTATTTTACGCACTTCATGTCGTTCGACTTGAGATGCGATCGCGCTAGTCAAGCCCGTCAAGTAACCCGACTGGCTGTTGTATGTTCATCCTGCATGAGTCATAACTGCTTGAACCTAGGGTACTGAACTTACCATTGTAAACCCTGTTAACCATGGTACCTTGATCCACGAAGACTCATGAGCCGGGCATGGTGGTATGGGACACCGTGGTCGAGCTGTCGGCCTATGCTGGGGCCACAAACCTCCCCGTAGTGACCAGTGAGCACCTAGTCTCGTGAGCAGATTATGGTGGTATGAGACACTATTCTTGCTGTCGGCCTACACTGATCAGGCGACGAGTCCTTTGTAGTGACCGCGATCGTATTCTGAGTCTACGAGAGGTGACGACCCTTCAGTAGCAGTAGAGTACCGTAGGCCTGTATTGATAAGGTGATGGGGGAGCAGAGCAATGAGTGCGTGCAATAGCCCTGACAGCCCTTGCAGTGACCTACAAAATATACATCGTATGAGATTACTAGGAGTGACGACCCTAGACAGGATCTGTTTTGGGATTGATATAAGGGAAGTACCTTAGTTTCCCAATCCTGCTGTTTGAATGGACTAATAACAACTCAAAAATCATATCACCATTACATTGCATGTGCCTGGAAGATGTGGAGCACTTTAGGGAGTGTGGCATGCTGCGGTCGTAAGATGGTGCCGTATGAGGGAGATCGTCGGTGAGGGCATACATCATGCATGTCATATTGCATTAACAACAGTTTTAGGATTGTTTGATTTACTGCTTTACTATTATCGCATGATTGATTTGAGAACATGTTAATCCTTGCTCTATTATTCCACTGAGTTAGCTACTCACTCTCACGTTAGGGATGGTGTTTTCGGACACCCACCAAACTCTTTTTGTGATTGCAGATGATAGCGCGGCCTGCGAGGCGGAGCCGGACTTGATGATGATGAGGAGAATCCCTCCTTTATGCGTGTTCTGATCGACGGGATTACAGGGAGGTTGATTAGATACTTTGACACTTATCATTTTATATTTTTAGCGCACTCATGTATATTCGTTTTGTCTACTTTTGGAGTATACATGTATGTATATAACCTGGTAACATGTTCACACTCTGGAGACATACAACAATTTATATATGTTATACATACTATCACAGTCTTCCGCTTGTTAATTTAACTGTCTCTGGAGTATGATATGCGGTTCTAGCTTAATTTCACTCATGTTTAATACGTTATCACAGACAACATTCAATCATACATATCTATGTTGCATAAATAACATGTTGGAACTCGGGAGTTGGGTTTTTGCTCGACCCCCCGATTTTCGAGATGTTATAAAAACTGTGTAACCTAGGACTGGTCCTAGCCTCCTATGACTGGTCGTAGCTCACCTACGACTGGTCGTAGACTGCAGAGAAAAATAACCCAATGACGCTGTACTTTGAGTCGTGTCAGGGCTCGAACCTACGACCGGTCGAGCGCCTCCCACGACCGGTCGAAGACCACCTACGACCGGTCGAGCAGTGCTATAAAACTCTCTGAAATTTTAACCACTGCACCGTCTCTCCTCCGAACTGAGGAGAAAAACCCCATCAGCCGTCACTTTTCATGCACACTCCGTCTTTATCAAACTTTTGCTAGACTGAGAGAAGTCGAACAGAATCGAAACTTCTCTGTGGGAACCACCTTAGTAAGTATATTCATAAGATCCAAGCTCAAGTGGATCTTCTTGAGAGTAATATCACCTTCCTCAAGCACCTGTTGGATATAATGATAAAAGGCATCAATATGTTTAGTTTTAGAATGGTAGGCCAATTTGTTCGCCAAATTGATTACGCTTTCGCTATCACAATTAACTGACATAACCTCTTGTTGAAGCACAAGTTTGTTCATCATTCCATGCAACAAAACACCTTCTTTGAAAGCCTTCGTCACTACCATATAATCAGCTTCATTTGTAGAAAGAACCACCATAGATTGAAGTTTCAATATCCAATTGATCACTCCACCTATGAATAAAAATGAGTAATTCCGGAAGTCAACATTTTATTATCCATATTCCCTGTATAATTTGAATTCATATATCTTACTAATTTTTTCTATGATTTCTAAAATATCAAGACACAGGCCGCTATACTTCATAGATAACAAAGTAGCCATTTTAGTGCCTCCCAATATTGCTTGCTGGGATTTGATATGTATCTACTCATAACACCGATTGTATGTGAAATATCTAGTCACGTAGAGACCATGACATATATCAAATTGTGCTTTAATAGGGCACACGAGACATCCTACTTTTATTTATCTATATGGGACATTACTTTGAAGAAAGCTTAAAGTGAGTAGCATAGGGTGTGTTAATTGGCTCAAACTTCATTAATACCTCCTTAAGGTACTTTGCCTAAGATAACAGTAATTTGTTCCTCTCCCTATATCTGTGTATGTCTATACCAAGAATCTTCTTTACAGCTCTTAAATTTTTTCATTTCGAATTTTCCTGATAGCCGAGTATTCAATATGTTGATTTGAGACATGCTTTGACTAGCAATAATCATATTATCAACATATAATATCAATAAAATAAATCCTCCATCACTTAGCATCTTAAAGTAGACACAATGATCATATTTACTTCTAGTAAACTGCTAACTCACCATAAAGGTATTCAACTTCTTGTATCATTGCTTAGGCGATTGTTTCAAGCCCTACAACGATCTCCTTAACCTGCAAGCTTTTTTCTCTAATCTCTTTTCTTCGAACCATTCTAATTGCTTCATGTAAATCTGCTCTTCCGATTCATCATGTAGGAAAGTAATCTTAACATCCATCTGCTCCAGTTTAATGTTGTATTGGGCAACTAGTGCCAACACAAACCAGATACCTAATTGATAATTAGTCTTAGTATCTCACTAAAGTCGATGCCTTCTTTCTAAGCATATTCCTTTGTAACTAATCTCACCTTGTATTTGTCTTATTTCTTCTGATAGATTCACTTAAGCCCAATTGCCTTATGCAGAATAGGAACTTTACCAGTTCTTATGTCTCATTCTTGTATAAACAATCAATCTCGTATTGTATCGCTAACATCCACTTCTCAATATCTGGGTCATTTAGTGCTTCTTGAAAGGTTGATGGATCTCTTTCATCTGCAATGAGGGTGTGCAATATTTGAGTTATTTTTGTATCTAACTAGTAATCAACGATCTCTAGGTGAATTTCTTGTCACAGGTGTCTGATCCCTTCCTAATTCTTGGTTTCTTCTTGCATCTTACAATTTTCTATTTCAATGTCAATTGCCGCTGACTTTTTTATTTTCTTATGTTTACTCTTATAGAATAATGAATCCTCATTAAATCTGACGTCATGGATAATTATAATTTTTCATATGACCCAATCATATAGTTTATATTCCTTCACACCATCACCATAACCTACAAAGGTACACTTCTTCGCTCTTTGCTCTGACTTATCTCTCTCAACTGAAGGTACATGAGAATAAGCATTACAACAAAATACTCGTAGTCCTAAGTAATTAACATCATGACCACTCTACACTTTCTTTGGAATTTTATAATTGATCAGTGTAGACAGAGATTGATTCATTAAATAACTAACCATGTTAACAGCCTTAGTCCATAGCTTATTGCTTAACACAACATTTCTTAACATACTTTAGGCTCTCTTCAAAAGAATTGGATTCATTTGTTATGTCACACCGTTCTGTTTTGTTATACGTTTGACTGTGTTATGCCATATGATCCCCTCGTCTTTATAAAACTGGTTGAATTCCTTAGAAGTGAATTAACCTCTATTGTCAATTCTCAAAATTTTTTACTTCTGTCCTTACTGTTTTTCCACCACCGCCTTCCATACCTTGAAGGCGGTGAAAATATCAGATTTGTACTTCATAAAGTAGACTCAAACCTTTATAAAGTAATCATTTATAAACAAAATGAAAATAATGACCCTCTTCAAAAACAATGAGCGACAACCCTCATATGTCAAAATGCACACATAATCCAGAACACCCTTATTAACATGCTTACTCGATTTAAAAGATAACTGCAATTGTTTACTATATATACAATGCTCGCGTATATCAAAATCAACACTTTTAAATATAAGAATCAACAAATGATAAGAAAGTACCTTCATGTCGTGCTCACTAATGTAGCATAGATGTGCATGCCATAAACGTGCCAACGTGGACTCTTTTACAAATGTTGTAGCTCCATCCGATACGACATTATTAATCAATGTATAAAGGTTATCATTTTATTGTGCTTTCATCACTATGAGTGCCCCCTTTAAAACCTTTAGGACACGATCAAACTTGGTGAACTTACACCCAATTACCTCGAAAGCTCCCAAAGAGATCAAATTCTTTTTTAGGTTCGGAATGTGTCTCACATTTGCCAGAATACATTTCATCCCATCAGACATCCTAATACGCACTAATCTGATTAAAATGACCTTACAGACAATATCATTGTCCGTAAACACTTGGCCGCCATCATGCTCGCTATATGTGATGAACCAATCCTTATGCAAGCTCATGTGGTATGACACCCCTATATCCAAAATCTACTCATAGCCGAGATAACTGAATTTGGATGCATCACTAGTACCCACCTCCTTACTCGATTCCTCTGCATTGTTGTCCTTCAGTGCTTCATCTACTTTATCTATATTTTAGCCTTTAGGATTCCGACAATCATTTTTCATATGCTCCTATCTCCCATAATTCTAGCTAGCACTTCATCTTTCCCTTAAACTTAGACCGTGATTGCTAGTTTCCCTTTTTCTACTCAGAATTTCTTCCTTTAGCTACCAACGCATCCGTACATGACCTCACACTGCTATATGACAATCTCAACATCACTATGACACATAATGCCTACGTACTAAGTTATTATAAGATTTTGTAAGAGAATTTAACAAAATTAAGGGTTGATCTTTTTCGTCAATCTTTACTTCTATGCTCGTCAATTTATAAAGTATCTGATTATATGCGTTGATGTAATCATTAAGATCCAACCGTTCCGCCATTTTTAGATTATAGAATTATTTTTTCAAATACAGATAATTTGACAAAGATTTCATCATGTATAAGTTAGCTAACTTCTTCCAAAGCCCTGCATTGGTCTTTTGATCATGGACATTGTATAGGACGTCATCCGCAAAATATAGTTGGACCGAGTTTTCGCCCTCTCATCAAATTCTTCCCACTCTTCATCGCTCATAGACGCTGGACACTTCTCTACACCAAGGAGTGCGGTAACAACCCTTGTTGAATTAGAAGGCCTCTTATATCTTCACCTTTCTTAGTTCGAAGTTATTTTTATTATGAACTTCTTCATTTCATGCTTCATATTTGATCCCTTAACCGTCATGCCTCAAATCTAAACTCGAATTCTCAACGTAATTAGCTCTAATATAACTTGTTAAGGGGCCACAAAAGTAAACTCCAAATTCGAATTACACGACGATAAGAAAACACAAACAAAGTATGCACAAGTACACACAAATTTTACATGAAAAATTCATTGTGAAAAAAAAAAATCATTGCATAAAGTGAAAACATCATTATGAAAACGATAAGTACAAGAGATAGAAGAACTTATAATTCAGAAAACCCTCGTTTTCTCCTTTCCAAATCTTAGAAATGATTAATTCTTGATTGGAATACCCTAATACTGCAATTACATTTGTATATATAGTATAACACTCGAAATATGAAAACTAATCACACAATTATGCAAAATTACGTGTGCCATTGATCTAAGTATCGATCGAGCAGTCCTCGATCGATCGAGCACCATATGTTCGATTGCTTAAACATACTGAAAAGTGTCAAGTTGACAAGTATTTCCGAATGTTGTCAATCGATCAACCCGATGGTTCAATCGTTCGAGATTGTCCAAAACAACTTAGAGACCAATATATATAATTTGGAGTTCACTCAATTAATCGACTAGGGTGGTCAATTATTTAAATACTTGCTTCATATAGAGATTGAAAACATCTGACAATAATTGAATCACCACTATTTCTTATAGTGTGGTCTCCTTGAGATTTATATCTATTTCATTTTTTGGGCTCCTGTATTAAAATGAGGTAGAAAAATAGATGGACAACATGGATGCGGTAGCCCCATGGTCATGGATCCACCGACTCGGGTGGTTCCCTTAACCCAAGGGATCTAGTCCATATCTCTGAGCCTTTTTTCCTTTTTCCTTTTTTATTTTTTTTCTTCCTACATTAGTTCTTTTTATTTTCTTATGGTTGCTGCTTCTACCGTGAAGAGACGTAGGATTAACTGGTTGGAGTTTGGTAGTTTGATAGACTACTCAATGTAGGTACACACTTCAACACAATGCATGTGTAGATCAATCTCCGCATGATCTCCATCCTTGCTTACTTTTTGGATCTTACACAAAATTTCAACATTAGCATGTGTTGTGCACCCGCGGGTCACGCAACTCCGTCCTACAAACTCATATTGAACTTCAGTACAACGCGCTGTAAAATTCTTTTATCCCACTCTGCATGCCTTGTGGTTTGCTAATTCCACACGCGTGTGGAGACTTACAAAACCACACACGAAGATACCCTTCAAGTGGGCCACAATGAATATCAAAGTAATTGACATAACTTTTTTTACCCATTCATTTTTATTTTTTTTTTGATACAGTGTGACTCACACAAGATGTGAAATGGCCTGATTTTTAGGCCACAAGTTATAAATAATGCAGCTCATTAGATGGAAAGCTTAGATCTCACAAGTATCATATTCTCACACATACGCCCGCATGTGGACGTGCGTGAAGGGTCCAATGCTCTTGTGGAATTAGCAAACCTCTGCTTATAAAGTAACTCCCAAGGAGCGCATAGATAGGAGAGGCTACTCGCAAAATAAGGGACAGTTTTGTGTTTGTTACATCAGGGTCATTCATTAGGTGGGACATGGTGTGAATATGTATAGCATGATCCAACCGTACGTAAGATGGAATACACTTATTCATCGACGTGTCTCTCTAATCGTCTATTTTTCTCACGATCTTATTAGTAAGGACATTGTCCTGGGGTCTTCACTTGATGAATGGCATCGATCTTATGCATGCATGCATGGTACATTGGCACGTGCATTTGCAGTTTATCTCTTCAAGTTCCTTCTCTCGCATGTTGCCTCACCATTACATGCATAGGTTGGTAAAATCCATATATATATATATATATATATATATATATATATATATATATATATATATATATATATATATATATATATATATATATATATATATATGGAAAAGGTACTATGCGCTCGAGCTCATGATAAGCTTATCGTGAGGTCGAGCTATGTGGGCCCCACCGTGATGCATGTCGACCATCAACACCGTGCATTTGATGGTTCCCCTTTAAATAAAGGGATATCCCAAAAATCAGCCGTATATGGAACTCAGATGGGCCATACCATCTAAAATCATGTGAAGACACCGTTAAAACATATAAAATCACTTGGTGGGGCCCACCTAAGTTTTGAATGTTGCTGAAACTTGGTCTGAACCCTCATACAAGTGGGAGACACATAATGGATGGGCTGGATTTGCAAACCACATCTTTTGTGGGCCCCAAAAATGATTATGAATGTTTTAATGGTTGCATGAACCCTCTCCACTTCTGTATGTGGTGTGGCCCACACAAGTCATGGATTGACTTGATTTTTGAGACATAGGACCATGGTGGAATGGAGCATCTGACTGATGGGGTAGATGTTCGAAATGCATCACAGTGGGGCCAACACATCTCGACCGCATGGGACGGAGCCGTGAGCTCAAGCGCATAGTACCTTTTCCCATATATATATATATATATATATATATATATATATATATATATATATATATATATATATATATATGGGAAAAGGTACTATGTGCTTGACCTCATGATAAGCTCCCGTGAGGTCGAGCTGTGTGGGCCCCACGGTGATGTGTGTCGACTATTAATATCGTGCATTTGATGGGTACCCTTTAAATTATGGGATATCTCAAAAATCAGCTGTAGACAGAACTCAGGTGGGCCATATCATCTAAAATCATGTGAAACACCTCTAAAACATATAAAAGCACTTGGTGAGGTTCATCTAAGTTTTGAATGCTGCTGAAACTTGGTCTGAACCCTTATACAAGTGGGACACACATAATGGATGGGTTGGATTTGCAAACCACATCTTTTGTGGGCCCCAAAAATGATTATGAATGTTTTAATGGTGCACGAACTTCTGTATGTGGTGTGGCCCACACAAGTCACGGATTGACTTAATTTTTGACACCTAGGCCCACGATGGAATGGTGCATCTGACTAATGGGGTAAATGTTCGAAACGCATCATGGTGGGGCCCACACAGCTCGACCTCATAAGACGGACTCATGAGGTCGAGCACATAGTACCTTTTCCCTATATATATATATATGAAAAAGTACAATGCGCTCGAGCTGATTTTAACGTCCCATGAGGTAGAGCTGTGTGGGCCCCACTGTGATGCGTTTTGAACATCTACCCCATCAGTCAGATGCACCATTCCATGATGGGCCTAGATCTCAAAATTCAAGTCAATCCATTACTTTTGTGGGCCACACCATATACAGAAGTTGAGAGGGGCCGTGCACTATTAAAATATTCATAATCATTTTTTAGGCCCACCGAGATGTGGTTTGCAAATCCAGCCCATCCATGATGTGTCTCCCACTTGGATGAGGGTTCAGACCAAGTTTCAGCAGCATTCAAAACTCATGTGGGCCCCACCAAATGCTTTTATATGTTTTAACGGTGTCTTCACATGATTTTAGATGGTATGGCCCACCTGAGTTCCGTATACGGTTGATTTTTGGGATATCCCATAATTTAAAGGGGACGCATCTGACTGACGGTGTTGATGGTCGACATGCATCACGGTGGGGCCCACACAACTCGACCTCATGGGACGTTAAAATTAGCTCGAGCGCATTGTACCTTTTCCCATATATATATCCTCACGATAAGCTCCCGTGAGGTCGAGCATCGTGATGTGTGTTGACCATCAACACCGTGCATTTGATGGGTTCCCTTTAAATTATGGGATATCCCAAAAATCAGCCGTATACGAAACTTAGGTGGGCCATACCATATAAAATCATGTGAAGACACCGTTAAAACATATAAAAGCACTTGGTGGGGCCCACATGAGTTTTGAATGCTGCTGAAACTTGATATGACCCCTCATCCTAGTGGGACACACATAATGGATGGGCTGGATTTGCAAAACACATCTCGGTGGGCCCAAAAAATGATTATGAATATTTTAATGGTGCACGGTCCCTCTGAACTTCTATATGTGGTGTGGCCCACAAAAGTCACGGATTGACTTGAGTTTTGAGACCTAGACCGACGATGGAATGGTGCATCTGACTGATGGGGTAGATGTTCGAAACACATCATGGTGGGGCCCACACAGCTCGACGTCATGGGATGGACCCATGAGGTCGAGTGCATAGTACCTTTTCCATATATATATATATATATATATATATATATATATATATATATATATATATATATATATAGGGAAAAGGTACCATGCGCTCGACCTTACTATAAGCTCCCGTGAGGTGGAGCTGTGTGGGCCCCACCGTGATGCGTGTCGACCATCAACACTGTGCATTTGATGGGTACCCTTTAAATTATGGGATACCCCAAAAATCAGCCGTATACGGAACTCAGGTGGGCCATACCATCTAAAATCATGTGAAACACCGTTAAAACATATAAAAGCACTTGGTGGGGCCCACCTGAGTTTTGAATGCTATTGAAACTTGGTTTGAACCCTCATACAAGTGGGACACACATAATGGATGGGCAGGATTTGCTAACCACATCTTTTGTGGGCCCCAAAAATGATTATGAATGTTTTAATGGTGCACGACCCCTCTCCACTTCTGTATGTGGTGTGGCCCACACAAGTCACGGATTGACTTAATTTTTAAGACCTAGGCCCATGATGGAATGGTGTGTGTGTGTGTGTGTGTGTGTGTGTGTATATGGGAAAAAGTACTATGCACTCGAGCTCACGGCTCCATCCCATGCAGTTGAGCTGTGTGGGCCCCACCGTGATGCGTTTCAAACATCTACCCCACCAGTCAGATGCGCCATTCCACCGTGGACCTAGGTCTCAAAAATCAAGTCAATCCGTGACTTGTGTGGGCCACACCACATACAGAAGTGGAGAGGGGCCGTGCAACCATTAAAACATTTATAATCATTTTTGGGGCCCACGAAAGATGTGGTTTGCAAATCCAACCCATCTATTATGTGTCTCTCACTTGTATGAGGGTTCAGACTAAGTTTCAGTAGTATTCAAAACTCAGGTGGGCTCCACCAAGTGCTTTTATATGTTTTAATGGTGTCTTCACATGATTTTAGATGGTATGACCCACTTGAGTTCCGTTTACGGTTGATTTTTGGGATATCCCATTATTTAAAGGAGAACCATCAAATGCACGGTGTTGATGGTCGACATGCATCACGGTGGGGCCCACACAGCTCGACCTCACGATAAGCTTATCGTGAGCTCAAGCACATAATACCTTTTCCCTATATATATATATATATATATATATATATATATATATATATATATATATATATATATATATATATATATATATATATATATATTCATGTGGGGCATACCATCTAAAATAATGTGAAGACAATGTTAAAACATATAAAAGCACTTAGTGGGGCCCACCTGAGTTATGCATACTGTCGAAACTTGGTCTGAACCCTCATACAAGTGGGAGACACATAATGGATGGGCTGGATTTGCAAACAACATCCTTTTTGGGCCCCAAAAATGATTATGAATGTTTTAATGGTTCCACAGCCCCTCTCCACTTCTGTATGTGGTGTGGCCTACACAAGCCACAAATTGACTTGATTTTTGAGACCTAGGTCCACGGTGGAATGGCACATCTAACTGATGGGGTAGATTTTCGAAAGGCATCATGGTGGGGCCCACACAGCTCGACCGCATGGGACGGAGCTGTGAGCTCGAGCACCTAGTACCTTTTCCCACATATATATATATATATATATATATATATATATATATATATATATATATGGGAAAAGGTACTATGTGCTCGAGCTCACGATAAGCTTATCGTGTGGTCAAGCTGTGTGGGCCCCACCGTGATGCATGTCGACCATCAACATCGTGCATTTGATGGTTCCCCTTTAAATAATGGGATATCCCAAAAATCAGCAGTATACGGAACTTAGGTGGGCCATACCATCTAAAATCATGTGAAGACACCGTTAAAACATATAAAAGTACTTGGTGAGGCTCACATGAATTTTGAATGCTGCTGAAACTTGGTCTGAACCCTCATACAAGTGGGAGACACATAATGGATGGGCTGGATTTGCAAACCACATCTTTTGTGGGCCCTAAAAATGATTATGAATGTTTTAATGGTTGCACGGCCCCTCTCCACTTCTGTATGTGGTGTGGCCTACACAAGTCATGGATTGACTTGATTTTTGAGACCTAGGTCCACGGTGGAATGACACATCGGACTGATGGGATAGATGTTCGAAAGGCATCACGGTGGGGCCCACACAACTCGACCGCATGGGACAAAGTCGTAAGCTTGAGCGCATTGTACCTTTTCCCATATATATATATATATATATATATATATACACACACACACACACGCACACACACGTGAAAAACCAGAAAGGAGCCATGAGATTGAGGTCCCATTGGGACCCACATGCAGGCATGATCAGAGCCATCCATATTATGTGAACTATGTATAGTTGATGGGTCAAAATCCAAAACTCAAGCTGAGTAGATATGCACGGTTGAATATCAACCAATAAAAAATAGTACTTCCAGTGGTTTGCATTCAAACCTGCAAATACATGGCCAGGATTATCCTTTTAGAGTGAATATTGGACCTAGGTCCACGGTGGAATGGCACATCGAACTGATGGGATAGATGTTCGAAAGGCATCATGGTGGGGCCCACACAGCTCGACCGCATGGGACGAAGCCGTAAGCTTAAGCGCGTTGTACCTTTTCCCATATATATATATATATATATATATATATATATATATATATATATACACGCGCGCGCACACACACACACACGTGAAAAACCAGAAAGGAGCCATGAGATTGAGGTCCCAGTGGGACCCACATGCAGGCATGATCAGAGCCATCCATATTATGTGAACTATGCATAGTTGATGGGTCAAAATCCAAAACTCAAGCTGAGTAGATATGCATGGTTGAATATCAACCAATAAAAAATAGTACTTCCAGTGGTTTGCATTCAAACCTGCAAATACATGGTCAGGATTATCCTTTTAGAGTGAATATTGGACCTTGGCCTGTCCACACACGTCACCAAAAGATGGACGGGTCTGATCATCATATCTCAAATGCGTGTGGACCCAATGGGGTGGTCCATTTTGCTGTGTCTGAGTAGCACTTCGGACGAAAAAACTCTTGTATATATTTAGCATATATGACACATGCAGTCATGTGGAGAGAAGAAGGGTTTACAGACATGGGAGACAGGCATTCAAGATATTAAAGAAGGGAGCGCTTAGTTGATACTCTGGTAGAGCATGACACTTAATATGAAGGCAATTAAAATTTGTACACGTGACATATACTATTAGTTTAACTGTCCAAATTGAAAAACCTTCTGTGAATGGGGCATTCATCCAAAGATCATACCATCTGAAAAATCCTGACCTCAACTTAGTGGACAAATGTTTGGTATAGGGCCTTTTTGTTTTTTTTTATCACACACCCGCACCATTTGAGGACTCAATCCCATGATCTCAATATTTACATAGAGTTTTGTTTTGTTTTTTTTTTTTTATTTATTAAACCAGAGTTTGTCTGCCACTAAGTCATGGAGCTGGGAATCTGGATTCTATGCTTGCGGCAAGCAGAAAAATTCTGTTTGTTGCAATTTGATTGGGCTACATCATCACACTGCATTTTATGTATCCTTTACTGGCAACATTAGTGATAATGTAGACTAATTATGATGTAGGAGAACAAAATTTTCTTACCTGTGACAAGTAAAGGATAACGATTGTCGGACCAGACCAAAGTATGACTCGTTTATACTATAGGATTTTTTGTTTCACTGAAATGTCCATCAATCAGCTATTTAGATGATCAAATCAGTAAATATTTCGGTTTATGGTCTAACTCATAAATAAGGTGTTAAATATGGTTTAATTTGAGTGACTTGTAAGCGTATGGATTTCCATCTCTATATATCAACTTCCACGCTTTATTAGGATATTTAAAAAAAAGAAAAAGTTTCTTTTATCTAAACCATTAATCATCATCTACCTTTATCCTAATTAATTAGGGTTGACTGCACATAGATCATGTTCCACCATTTCACTTTATAAAAATATCTATGATACACGTATTTATCTTAAATTACCTAAGTGCTCTTATATTTACTTTAAAACCTTCCTATAATCTGCTAATCCCCATAGCTAATTATCTGATATTTTATCTTCTTCTCTCGTTATGTTTAGTAGATATAGTTGATTATACAATATTATGAAATTTCATGATAAAGAAATCTAATTCGGTCTAAAATCTCATATTATATTTATGAAATTAATTTGGCAACCAAACGCACCCAAGTTTCATTATCATCCATTGTGACTCATTTTTTAGGACAAGGACAGGTTTACCAATCCAAAACACCATTCCTACATGCGTGTGGAAGTTATCTCTAGCCACTCATCAGGTAGGCTCTATCATGATCGTTACTTAGATTAAAAAAAATAATTTAAAATCAAGTCAGTTGGACAATTATAACCACTCGATTTGAAGGCTGAAATTGGAACGTTGGATGACATCCCACACAATGGTTCCCATTAAATGCTTAAATGCAGCAATTACGATTGTCCAACCAACCTGATTTTTCGGACCAAATAACATCACGGTGGGGCTCACCTAACGAGTGGATCTGATTCATACACATTTCCCTGCTCGTACATGGCCAGGTTTCAGCGTGTAGGAAAATTCCTGAAGTTGGGATCAAATTCCACTCGCCCTAGTTAACTGGGAGTTTAATCTACCACAAGAAAACAGACGTCTCAAGTCCAACGGGTTGGACCATTTTATACGGTCCATTAAGAAAATAACGTCTAACTTTTCATGTATGTGCGACGTCCAACCTGTCCAATAGGTTGGCCCAAATAGTTGAATTAAAATCATCTACATCCATTCATTGAGTGGGTCATACTTGAATTTTTTTATTTACCAATGGCTAATTTTTTTTTTTATTTTGTGGCCCACCGAAGGGGCTGATGTTTGCACAAACTAGATTTCCGTGGTTCTGCCAACCTATTGGAACGGTTGGATGTTTCACTAACAATCTAACATGATAGGTTAGATGTTATTCTCGGGGTGGATCTTGAAATTAAGGTCCAAGCTAAAATAGAAATAATAATAATAGAACTCGGGACAGGCAATGACAACTTGACAAGTCAGTGGAGAGGTCATTCGCAGCTCATATGCCAACGTGGGAAAATTGTGTGAGATCAGGTCCATTCATCCTGTTGGGACCTATTTTAACATGCTTTTCGCAAAAAATCAGGCTGGTCGACTAATCAAGTGGGCCACATGTATAAGAATAACAACCAACGATCTATCCTCAATTTACATATGGGACCCACCTGGATAAGTGGACCAGCATGAATTTTTCCGGGGTATATTCAAGCTGAGCATCACCAACAAATGACCCAGCACATGCCACATCAGCACATTCATCACAAGAGCTCTACTTAATCTATCCTCACGCAAATATAAAACAAATCTCGTTCTCGGCAATTTCTCGCCGGAATGTTATCTATAAAATACAAATGAAAATAAAATACTAAAAAATATTTATTATAAATTAATAAATAATTTCAATATTCTTAATATATAAGTATAAAAAGAATTCCATTAACTTTTAGATAGCATTTTCATTAAAATCATGATAATTTTGTAATAGAATTCGTGGAATTTTTAAAGCTTGCGAGATTTTGAAAATCCCGTGGTTCTATTGAGAAAATAACTTTTTATACATTTCTCGTGAAAATATCACGATATTTTAAAAATCTCGGCAATTTATACAAGCGCTGTGTACGTAGTTTCATTGCTCATTTTGGAATTCCAGCCCACTAAAAAAAGTCCAACGACAGACCTCAGTTGCCACTAAATAAAGAAATAGAACTGACATTTACACCCTGTCTTTTGAAAGCACAACCCCTTTTAGACCCCATGTGACTAATGGTGCACTTTTATCAAAAAGGGAGAAGTGGGTGTCAAAAATAGGTTCCTAAATATCATCCACCATAAACAAATAAATGATCATCTACCATAAACAAATAAATAACTGAAATTATAGATAACGTGAGTGACATTTACACCCTATCTTTTGAAACATGCCACTTTTGTAGAATCAATACAATAATTGTGGTGCACTTTTATTAAAAAGGGAGAAGTGGGTGTCAAAACAAGGGGTGTAAATATCATATCCCATAAACAAATGAATGGAGTTATAGATACATAAATGAACCATCACCATGCACATGGTCTGCTCCTGCCATCACTTGCTCATGACTATTATTAGTTGTCCCTTTAATATAAAAAAATCTATAAAAATATAAAATACAATAGATCACATGAAAAGAAAAATGTACCTTGAAATTCAAGGAATAAAAATACAATATCAACGACAACCACAACAACAGCGGCAGCAACAACAACAAACAATGGCTACAATAAGCAACAATGAAATGATTATTAAACAAGCCACTAGTAAACAAAGCATAGACATAATGGGTCTTGACAACAAAGTGTTATTACTTCATGTTCATAACAAATAATAATCCCATTTTTCTAATAAGTTTTTTAATATATATCAAACCACAGTACAGACACACCCTAACACCCTGCTCGATCCATCTCGCCTGCCGTCTCCATCGCCATTGCCGTCGTCCTGCCTTGGTGGCAATTGGGGTTTTTCGGTCAGCGGCATCCGAGATCGAATGAGCAGGCTGTGGTGGTTCGTTCTTCAGCATCTGTTCTTGCATTTCTCGACGGCTCTTGGAGCTGAAATTAAATTAGGAAAAATAGATTAATTTTGAGATTAGAACATAACTTATAGCATATTAAAAATGAGCTAGGCTACCATGTCTGGTCTGCATATTTTAAAATTTGGTGATGACTCATCAACCGTACACATGGCATAGTTGTACTGTGATCCGGACTGTCTGAATTGATGGTCTATCTATGGATGCTGCATGGCCAAAAAAATTGCACTGCAAACCCTCTGATTTTTTCCTCTGAATGTAGACCACTTACTATTTTAATTTTATCCATTCACTCGATAACCATTAATTGGATGGTTAGGATTGCTTGATTATTGTGATTTTAGACCTATGTGCCATCCACACTAGGACCCACAGTTTGGATGGTCTAGATGGTGTGAGGAGGATGATTCACCACCCATTTTTAAATTGTCCATAACTAACATAGTACGTGGCCCATGAAAAGAACAAAAAGAAATAAACAGGAAAGATTTGAATCGTGTGAGTATTACAGATGCAATTTCCCTACACTTTGTGTTATGCCTATAGAAAAACCCATTATTTTAAATATCAAGAAATTATCTATTAAAAAAAAATAAAAAATTTTGAGCTACCCAAATCAACTCTTTCAAGTATTTATGATAGTAACAGTAAGATTATTGTAATTATATTCTTGGTGGTAAGAAAAAACGCATGCTTGTGGGATTTCTAGTGGTCCATTACAATCTAGTGGTCCAACCACTATGATAATGAGTGGGAAATTTTGAAAGCTAACCTCCTTTAGCTGGTGGACATGTTTAAAATTCGATAATTATAGAACTATTTTCATATTAATATATGAGGGATATATTATCATTTACTAAATTTGCATATGAATGTTATCAGTGCAATGATATTGCTACTAACCAAGTCCAATCGCCTCCGATCCTTTCATTATGCGCAGACGCTTGCACGAGTCGACGAACATCCTGAATGAAATCCAAGTAGAGTTAGTGATTCCAACGATTTGGGTTATGGCCCTATAAGCTAATTGCTTGATATGAATTAATCGCAACAAAAACGCTAATCGTTCTTGTGCTTGGATTGGTTCAAACAGGCAGTGTGATCCCCATTTCCTGAGTGTTGCACCCTTTCTCTACTCCTGTGGACATCCTCCACAACTGATGAAAGGTTGAGCTGCACCTTTTTCTTACTCATCCAAGCGTGATTAGCTGGACTCTTAATCACTAGGCCACACCAGCAGCATGTGTGTGCGTGTATGATGGCCAGCTCCTTAACATCGAGAACACAAACATTCTAGCTAGTGATCCATGTGATTGAATGGGCGTTTGGTTTGTAGGTTGATTCTATAATTCACATGGTTTCGGATTTCAGTAATGGGCGGAGAACTTACTCCCATGGGACGTCGCCGACGAGCATCCAGTCGCCATCTTTATCTTCATAAGTGGGCACATACTCAGATCCGTTCAAGAGATCCATCAATTTGCTTTCATTCATGAAATCCCTTCCGTTCATTCCTTGCGGCCCGCAATTACCTTAGAGCCAAAACAAAGAACGAACTACATTTTATTAATATGGGAAAAAAAAAAAGAACCTCAAACACTACTTTAAAAAAAAAGAAAAAGAAAGAAGGAAACTATATGATATACTTCAGCTAGCATATCATATATATATATATATATATATATATATATATATATATATATATATATATATATATATATATATATATTAAAAGGAGTAGGAGTAGGAGAAGGAGAAACATGGAGATGATCTACCTCACAATTGAATCTGAAAAAGAAATGGTTGAAAACATCATTAGTAGAAATGTGATCTTCTTACTTAGATGATTTTTCACGTATTTCAAGTCGTGCATGGCTAGGCTGGTATGTTTTAGTAGGGTTTTGATTTTTCTTTTTCTTTTGATTTTATTTTATTTTATCTTTTCAGTTTTTGGGTGTGCTGGGATTGATATTTGCTTACCGATTGTGAAGGAACTGAACATCTTTTCCAAGGCATTGGACAGCTCTTGGTAGCTCTTGTACATCTTCAAGTCTACCTTACGTAGATAAGGTGCACCGTCCATGCTCACCTTGACAAATGCCGCACTGTTGCTAACCTTCTCAGCTTCCTTGGCCCCATTCTTCTCCGACTGGACGGCTAGGATGTTCTTCCTGAATGATCGAACGGGTGGCCAACCCACAACCTGTGCCCTGAAAATCAAACCCAGTTTTCTCTTTTAGCATCTCTACCTCTTTTTATTAAACACCAAGCTTTAGTACATACACAGGTTTTTTTTTTTTTTGGTAACTCTTTTTGTACGAAAACTAGAATTTTTTTTTTTTTTTTTTTTTTGGGGGGGTGGGGGGAGGAATGTATAGAAATGGAAGTAATTTCATTGTAAAAAAAAAAAAAAGAGATAGAGAATTTTTAATCTTTTTCTTCTTCTTGTTTTCTAGAAATTTTGCTCTTTATCTTTCCATTCCATGTAAAAATAATATATAATTACTGTTTTGTGTAATACTCTCTCTCTCTCTCTCTCTCCCAGATCCACTAAAATTACACCATTGTCTCCATGTCTTCTAAAGCTATCTCTAACCATACCAATGTAGCTTTCTCCTTTCTATCCATTTTCTATCTTCATCTTCTTCTTTTTCTTTCTTTTTGCGGGTTATGTATGTTTTTAATAAAAAATTAATAATTTTAGTGAAAAAATAAGTAGATTTTATTACAATTTCAAGGCCATCTCCATATGGATGTTGTACGTTCGGTCATAAATAATAAAAAGATTCACATTCTTCCTCATAAAAAAGAAACATTTATTTTAAAAAGTCTGTCCAACAAGTTCATATGTACATGAACATTATATAACACACTAAGATCTATCTCCTCATACACAAAACCCATCTTCCCAAATTTATAAATAATTATATATAGTACTTTCATGTTATTTATTTTCTTATCCATAATTTCTAGATGCATGTTGAATGGTGGTTACCCATAAAGGTTAATTCGTCCACACACATATGAACAAAGAAATGACCCAAAAATATTAATATTTTCTTATTTAGATACTAAACAAAATCACTAGAAAATTAAAAAATAATAATAAAAAAATAAAATAAAATCCAAGACCTACTTGGGAGCTGGAGGTTTCTCAGGGTCATTAGTGCATGGGAGAAGGTTCTTCTCCTTAGGCAAATTCCTCATCTTCTCGTTGGGATCAGGCCCGCCGAAGTCCTTCGGAGAAGCCGTCGGGAGGTTAAGCTTCAGTTCTACAGTCTCCAAGAAGCCCCTCTTGCCGGGATTCTTCCCCGCCTCACCGTCACCGCCACCGCAACCTCCCGGCAGCCCGAGCCGCAGCTCCGTCTCCTCAAAATTCAGCTTGAATTCATCACGGTTGAGCATGTGTGCCATTTTCCGGCAAGTATCCATGGAACCTAAATCAACTCAGAAACACCCTTCAGCCTTTCCTACTTTGCTTAGAGATCCTTCTCTTTCTTGTTTTTGTTTCTGTTTTTGTTATTGCTTTGGAGGGGTTTTTTGTAAATATAGAAAAAGACTGGGAAATGTGAAAGGGAGAGTATCTGGGCATTGTGGAGTGTATATATTAACGTGATTGGTTACGTTGCTCTATCGGCTCTCGGCCCATGTGATGGTACCACGTGGCGGGATAGCATCGGGCTCATATGGTTGCGACACGTGGCTTTGTAGCAGCTGGATTTTGCGAGGGCTTGCCGGCGTAAGTTGGAGCTAGGGTGACGTCAGCGGTGGGCGAATGATTGTAGTGGAGGGAGTGGACAGGGCCCACCACAAGTGGGGCCCGCTTGCGAAGCCGTTGCCTTCGCGGGCCTTTCTCGTGACTCCCGATGAATCGCCGACTTTGGAGAACTCGGCAGTATGAAGGATTTCTTCCCGCGACGGAAATATTTGATGGTTCGTTGCGGCACGCTTGCCAGGTTGGACGTGTGTTTGAGATCTACGACCATAGCCGACTTTGGACACTCGTACCACGAAAATGGACGGCTAGATGGTACCAGAGGCACGTGTGGTTCACCTGATGAATGAGAGCGGATTAGATGAGGCCGGGCAATAGTTTAGTGGGTGAGGCACTTAATGTGGGGGCCACCTTGATGTATTTGTTGCATATTGGTATATACTGTTCATCAATTTTCTTACAGAGGGGAAGACTTGTTAAGGATAAGCACCGTCTACCTCAAGGGATAAATGTTCGTAATCCACATAACTTCTCACATATATACCTTAATTTCGGGGAACAAAGAAGAAGATAGAGAATTATTAAATTTTAAAATTTTGTATATTGATTGGTGATAAAGATAAACAACTTTCCTTTAAATATGAATTAAGCCAAGAAATTTGAGAATCTAATTACAACTAAAACTCTTAGTAAACTTAATATTTATAAATGGTTATGATTTTTATTAGTGCACAGTCAAAAACAGTATGATCCTATTTAGTCAAACCATGTTGGTTCCGCAAATTTTTTAGACAATTTTATGTTGGACACAACTCTTTGAAGCCCAATTTATGAAAATTTATAATCAATCACTCCCGCTGGGGATTGATGCTATGACCTCAAGTGTTGAAATGAGGTATCTCCACTAACTTTGTCAGTTGAGCTATGGATGTAATATTAATTAAACTAAAACTTACTAAAACTAATAAATACGAAGTTAAACAAGAATTTCAACCGTCAATCTAATGGAATGTCGTAAATTCAGTATGGGCAACTCAGCAGAGTGGAGATAGATGGCTAAAGTAGCTCATCCTACTCCAAAATTATATATGGTACATCCAATAACCCATAGCAGTTTGCAATTAGATTAGTCCTCATGGCCTAGGTAATCTCTGTATCCAATTGGGTCTTTTCTAGCCCATCTTAGCCATGAAATTAAAATTATCCGTGACCTGCTCCACGTCATTTTCTCGTCTCATTTTAAAGCAAATCATATCCAAATCTCAAGTGGACTATATAGTAGGAATTTAATGTCCACCATTAAAAACTTTTTGGAAGTAAGAAATTTTATGGATCAGGCTGATATTTGTGTATTCCATCGTTCAGCTGATTGTGACATTATCGACGAGTCGTATAGAAAATAAAAACTACAGTGGGCCATAGGAATTTTTACTTGTAAGCATTTAATGACCAATTTTTCTGCGGTGTGGTCCACTTGAGATTTGGACTTGCTTCATTTTGGGAACCATGCTCTAAATGAGCTGGAAAAATTGATAGACCGTGTGGATATACAGCACATACATGGTGATGAGCCCCACGGTCAGGGCCTCACCCTGTAAGCTATTAGAGTGCGTCTTGTATATTGCAATCAGGCATTTGTACGAGTGGCACACGTGCCACTCCTCACCTCTTCAAATCTCTCCTCGCGCTTGAGAAGTGAGAGTAAAGTGGCACTTTGCAACACATGTGCCAA
The DNA here is from genome assembly GCA_037074715.1 of Magnolia kwangsiensis. NCBI lineage: Eukaryota > Viridiplantae > Streptophyta > Magnoliopsida > Magnoliales > Magnoliaceae > Magnolia > Magnolia kwangsiensis. Next base: position 132,270,995 of record CM073576.1, on the reverse strand, counting down.
CGTAGCATGTATAGGAGAGATCAGGTCCATTCATTGGTTGGGACAATAATGAAAATGTCCTGGCACAAAAATAAGCTTGTTGAAATATGTGAGGAGAAAAAAGGACCATTAGAAGAAAGATAACCAACGGTCTATATTTAATATACAATGTGACCCAACTTCTGATTGGACCACCTTATTCATTTTCTGTCCAGAGTGTTCTCATGCTGTCCACCATCTGATGAGTCGCCATCCTTTTAAAAGCAGCAGTAATCAACCTGCGTAGTCTAGTGCACCTACAACCGTTGGATCTTCATGGGGAAGTTAAGTAGATGTGGAGATAAAACTTCCTACTTTGGTGGGCCCCACCTGGCCACCCTCCCATCAAAATCCGACAGTCTTGCAAATTAAATTCGGGTGGGTGTACGTAACTTACATTAAATCATTCCTTGTTATTCTTTTGTGAAATGCTTTTAATAATTTCTTAATTTTATAGAAAAGCGTACGGGGGTTGGCAGTGGTCCAGTTAGGTCAAACCAATCTTAGCCGTTCATTACTGGGCCCGTTTTTTAATTTGGGTCTGGGCCCATTTGAAGGCCCTTTTGCACATCTGGATAACGCTCGAAATAACTCATTCCCAGTGTGAACCGCTGTAAATAGGGCTTGGTACTCAATCATACGGTGGAGATGGAAGAACGGATATATGGTAGAGTTATCTTCACATAGTACACGTGACGAAAGATTACTATATATATATATATATATATATATATATATATATATATATATATATATAGGTATCTTTTTCTGTAACGGCCACCATTGTTACCTGCCGTGAAATCTACTTCAAATATGATCTTATCACTAAGATATTCTCTTAAATTTTCTTCGCTATTGCTTACTAAATCTATTTTTTGTCATATCGGATGGTTGTTTCTTGACCTCATCCCTACGGCATAACCAGATATAAGAGCTTCTTCTCATCTAGCTTTTCAAAAGTAAAAATGACTAAATAATATTAATAATATTTATTGAATAATACACTAAATCATTTGATTTATAACACCAATAACAACAACAACAATAATAATAATAATAATTATTATTATTATTATTACAACAATTGTATTAAGCCGGTAATGGAATGTTACAAGCTGTTTTTGTATAACCACAGTACCACCTATAACCGTAAGGGCCTGTTTAATTATAAGTAAATACATGTAGTTAATGGTAACTAAATAATAATTACTTACCTTTGTATTTCTTGAAAATGTATGCCATTATAAAAGTCATGTATTGGGTAATGTGCTAAAATCATATAAATTCCATTATGATGTTTATCCATTTATTTTTCCAAATCATTTTAGGGCATGAGCTCAAAAACGAGGCACATCCGAGGCTCAAGTAGCCTTGAGAATAATTACATCTCCCATTGAACCTATTGTTTTTTGCGGCGTTGTCCACTTGATCTTTAGATTTTCCTTATTAGACCATTACATAACTGATTTTGCATAACTTTGGTAAATCCTATAGCTCCATCATGATATGTGTTATATCCACACAGTTCATTCATTGTTTCCAAATCATTTTAAGGTATGAGCCCAAAAATGAGGCACATTCAAAGATCAAGTAGCCTATAACAAGAGTTACATTTGAACCTGTTGTTTTCTGTGGTGTTGTCAACCATTACATTGATCTGTAGCCTCAAATGCGCACTCGAACCCAAGACCTGTGTTAAAATAAAGAACATCTACAGTGATCTAACCATCCGTTCTAACGCCCATATATGAGCAAACAAGATACCAGTATATGGGCAAACCTGATCAATACATCTTCCTGCTGCATGTCCTGGTCCTGTCTGAAAATAGATGGCTCTATCAGATACCGGTTCTCCAAGCTCCATTGTATCATCTCCTTGGTCCTCTTTATCTTTAGACAGTTTATTTTTATGGGCTTGGATATTAAGCCCGAGCCCACCAATGGACCCGTAAGGGCCCAAGCCCACCCATGAGCCCACTGCCAACTTGCCGCATGCGTCCACACTGGAGCCCTGCAAAAGGGGGGCCTGAACATGAAGATCCATTAATGAACGGCCAGATTTTCGTAACCCGTGGTGGACCCCACCGTTTGCACGGAGCTGGAAGCTTGTAGGCATGCAAGTCATGAATTACTCGATTCCACCGTTTCGTCTGGTAACTTTCTTTCCAAGAGAAAGCGAGCAAATCGGCGATTAGTTCCGTATAGAGGCGGTTTCGCCTCCTTTGTAACGGGGAGTACGTAGACCGTGAGATAAAGTTGGTGGGCCCCACCTATATAGGGAGGTGGGACAAGTCAACCGTGGACGCATGTGCTTCGATTCATTAGCGGTGGGCCCCACATCCCATGTGACGCTGTTGGCATGTCTCTGAGCGTCAAACCCACGCCCATGTGCGCCGGTTAAGGGAGCCCACTTTTTTTTAAAAAAAAAATCCAACCCCACCCTGTTGAGAACGCCTACATTTGCTAACATCACACGTGCAGATATGGAATACGTGCGAAAGATCCGGCCTTTCCATCAGATGGGCCACACTAACCAGGCCTCCTAGGTTAGAATCTAGCAGTTCCCACGCTCCGGTTCGCTACGATGTAAAGAAAATCTAATTAGCCGCTGAAACAGTCAGTTCCTAGCCGTCCAATTGATGTGTACATGATGGGCCACCTAAGGAGGTGAATGCCCTGATTTTCAGGCCAGAAGATCAAACCAATGCGGCCCACAAGTTGGAAATCTCAGATTTCACACACGTGTTGCATACTAGTGTACGTTCTTGCCTGTACAAGGACAAGGTTGTTCACGCGTGTGGGGTTATCAAACCTCCAAAATCTTACCTCCTTTTGTAGCATCTTCTATATAATTTCATGCTAATAAACTAAGCTACCCTTTTAACTAAATTATCATCTCTGGTTGTCCCATGCTTGAAATTAAAAAGGAAATGACATTTACACCCACTTTATGAACTTGCTTACACCCAATTTCTATATTTGGAATGGAATTAGTACAAAAGAAAGTAAGCAAAAACAGAAGTTGCTTTTACAAGCTTGTTATTTATGTTGATAAAATGAAAAATGAATATTAAAACTGCATTTCTAAATGGAGATTCTCTGATCCTGACTTATTATGATAGGATAGGTTATGACATTAAGGGTTCGTTTGGATAGCACTAAATAAGTAACTTTTGCTAGATAAGTGAATTACTTGAGATAAGTAAGTTTGGTTCTTAAAAGTTACTTTATCACTTCAAACTTATATAATAAGTAGAAACCAAGCTAAGCTACTTAAGGCATAAGTAGCTCAAGTAACTTAAGATCCAAATGCACTCTAATAGATGGATGAGAGTCTTTCTAATGACCCAAACGGTTTATACGTGAGCCTTTTGGGTCTAGTTCCTTGGCACACTGGTAGGCAAACTCTTTTCCAACATTGATATCATGGGATTAAGTGCCCATGTGGTGTTGGTGTGTGTGTTAAAAAAGAAAAAAGAAAAAAAAGGATGGGTTTCAACCCATGGCTCAGTGGTAGACAATGCATTAAAACAGTACTGGGGTTAATAGGTTTGAGTACCATGTGGGGTGTGTGTGGAGCGCATGTATTTGAGAGAGAGAGAGAGAGAGAGAGAGAGAGAGAGAGAGATTTAAGTAGAGGATGTGTAATAAGAAAGCTTATAGATTAACATATTTCAACAATTTGACAAAGCAAGTGACCCCTACAAAAGTGTGGAGCATATTATTTTAATTCGTGAATTAAAAAATGAGTGTTCATTAAAATCACAAAAGTATAAATATAAAGACTGCTTTCTTGAATGAAGATTTGCTTGTCCAGACTTATTTCGATGGACAGGTCAAGAATTTAAATGGTGGTTGGGAGTCCTTTTAATGGCACAAATCATTTATATGATGGGCCTTAGATTGGTCAGGAAACATTCAACAAAAAAAGCTCATGAATTGTGATAAGGGAGAATCTAATGATTCTCCATGATATTTGCTATTTCAACTCTTTGGTTACTCAAAAATTAAAGCCATCATCCATTCTCAGATGAGAAGAGTCAAATGATTGAAGGGCTATTTTTATTTTTATTTTTTCTTTCCAATCTTAAGTTTTTTTAACTTTATTTTTTTACTTATCTCCAATTTAAAGTGAGGCCCATCTTATAAATAGTTTCCAATTATCGAAAGATGAACCCAAATCCGTAGGATAGAGTTCTCACTTATAATAATTGAAATACCCTTGCATTGTTGCATACCTTTCCAGCATTATCTATTGTAAGATTATAAATTGACGTAAGGTATGTCGTCTTACTAATTTGTGAGTTGAGGACTCACCACCTCCATGTGAAGGCATGGTTATATACTTCCCATCTAGGCCTATCTTTTCTACTTGCATCTCACTTGTGTAGTACATCCATTGCATAAAAACATTGGGGCCCATCATGAAAATCGCATGGTACACAAGTCAGGTGGGTCAAATAATTTGGTGTCCCGCAAAGTTTGGAATATATTAATGGGCAATAGGAAGCTTACTCAATAAACAGGATGGCTCATGTTATGAGTAAATCAACTTGATTTTTTAGCCGAGTGATCTTCACTATGAGGCCTACTTTTACATGGTATGCATGTTCATGTATAAGTAGGTTATTGGAAATGAGGATTATCACGCCATCTCTAAAAATTATCCATACTCTTCCTCATCACGCCATCTCTAAAAATTATCCATACTCTTGTGAGTTTTGTGCTTCATCTCCAAAAAATTAGTAGTGTTGAAGAAAATATATTATCTTCATCTTGTGCTTTGATAATTTCATATTTCTAAAACATTAACCTATGATGAACAATTTAGATTAAACCTTAACATAATGTACAAGATGTAGATATATCAAACAATAACAATATCCCTCCTCCAATGCAAGAGGTCTCTCCCCAATCTATTGCAGATGGAGGGAGAGTGGGATCTAACGTCAACCTTAAGGTAGGGCAGGAAGACGAATACACATTAATATGTGGTGGACCCCACACTCACGTGTGATAAAGATGAGCAAGGAGAAGGAATGGATCTACTCTTTTTCATACATTCTCTCTCACTCATCCCCAGGAGGGAATCCAAGGCTCTCTATGGAATTGATAATCTCGTATGGGATATGATCTTATTTATAAGGGGTATAGATTTTAATACTTTGTCACCGTACAATTTTTCACAACTCCCACACGTAAATTAAAATATGTAATCGTCTCATCCATGCATATAATCGTTATTCAATACTTTTATTGCACTAACCATCCACCAAAGATCTATATCTCATACTATTCAAATAGTGAACCATCAAATCTAGACGATCAAATCGCCTTTTGCAATGACTTTTTTCGCGACGAGTTTAATTTCATTAAAAAGTTAAATTTTTACAATGACATTTCAAGTCGTCATAAAAAACTGATTATTCAGGATGACATTTTAAATCATCGTTAATAGTCAACTTTTTTATGACAAACTTCAATTGTCGTCGCAAAACTTGTCGCGAAAACTTGTCACATAAATTTTTCGCAAGAAATTATATGGCAGGAAAGAATTTTCGCAATGCGAATATACGAAATTAGATTTTTTTTTTCCACAAGTTTTTTCTGCAAGTAATTAAACTCATTGTAAAAAATATCAAATTAGACTTTTTACAAGAAATATAGTTTCATTGGAAAATGGTAGAATATTTGTAACAACATTATAAATCATTGCCAATACCCAACATTTTTACGACGAGATACAATTGTCGTCACAAACACTTATCGCACTATTTTTTCATGAAAAATTACATGGCGGGAAAGACTTTTTGTGGCGCGTTTTGATTGTCATCACTAATGTCCACTTTATGCAACAAATTAAGTGTCATCGCAAAACATTATTTTTTATAATGACAAAAAAGTCATTGCAAATTGTTTGTTTTAGCGACGATTAGGTTAACCCCTTGCAATAAAATCAACTGAAACTTTTTACGACGAATGTAGTTTCATTGCAAAAGGGTAGAGTATTTGCAACAACATTATAAATCATAAAAAATAGTCAACATTTTTATGACAAGCTGCAATTATCATCGCAAAAAAATTCGCACCAATTACTTCGCGAGAAATTACATGGTGGAAAAGACTTTTCGCAACGTATTTCAATTGCATCGCAATGTCCATTTTATGTGACAAATTGAATGTTGTCGCAAAATATTATTTTTGCAATGACACAAAAGTCGCTATAAATAGTTTGTTTTAGCGACAACTAGGTTAACTCATTGTGAAAACTATCAATTGAAACTTTTTACGACGAATGTAATTTTATTACGAAAGGTTAGAATATTTGCAACAACATTGTAAATAATCATAAACATTTTTACGACGAGCTGCAATTATCATCATAAAAACTTTTCTCACCAATTTTTTCAGAGAAATTACATGGATGGAAAGTCATAAAATATTAATTTTTACAACAACATAAAAGTTGCTGCAAATAGTTTATTTTAGCGACAACCTGGTCTGTGAAAAATATCAACTTAAACTTTGTGTAAATAATGTAGTTTCATTGCAAAAGGGTGGAGTATTTGCAACAACATTATAAATTGTCGCTAATAATCAACACTTTTACGATGAGCTATAATTATCGTTGCAAATATTTGTCGCATAAATTTTTCTACAAGAAATTATGTGATAGAAAAGTCTGTTTGTAAGGACTGGTTAAACTCGTTATAAAAATACTAAATTAGACTTTTTATGATAAATGTAGTTTCAGTCAAATGGTAGAAACGATCGCCTAATCAACCTCTCAATCACGTGGAATCCACTATTAAATTTTTCTAAAGAAAACACACTATAAGAAATTAATGTGATTTCCTAACGGATTTTTCCGGTGACTAAATAAAAAAATCTTCGAATATGCTTAATTTTTTTAATACACATCCTAAAATGAGTCATACGAATGGCGGGCGATGTAGATATCCAATAGATCATTAAGATGGGACTTACGGTAGGGGTAACACCCACTAAGGTGTTACTTGGGTATGTAGCAGCTTATCTACTCCCATCACACATCTCTCTCTTTAAGTAGTTGCATGAGAAACACCCACTAATTAAACTCACACATGATGTATATGTCTAATCTGCACCGTCCATACATTTTAGTAGCATTTTTTATGAAATGAGTCTAAAATTCAAGCATATCTGAAGCCTAAGTGATCATCCCAAAGAATTAGTGGGAATTGAACTTGTACTATTGAAAATTTCTTGGTGGCCAAGTTTTTATAAAGGTGATATTTAATATTCTCTTTAGTTGTTGGTGTGCTCTTATGAGTAGTTTTCCTTCATCTATTTATATGCTCATCAAATAAACGGTGAAAACTAACATAGATTGTTTCATTAAGTTCCTTATCGATGATCGAATAGTGCGCATTACTGATGATCACCCGATCGACCTCATAATCAACAATTGGATGACACAGTGTTTTTGAACATCTGATGAACCTCCAATTAATGATTGAACGGTACAAACCATCATAAATCATGTTATCAATTCCCCTACTAACGATGGAATGGTGCTGTAACACCCGTGAAAAATCCATACTTGGGCTCGAGTACCAACTCGACCCGAAATTGCGTAGAATTCATTCCTTTAGAAAATATGACTAGGTTAGCTAGTGCAACGTTAGAATAGCTGGGAAATGGTCCCTGATCACTTTAAATACGTTCTACAAGGCCCGAAGCGAGTGGAACCAAGGGTGCTATAATGCTCTAAAGCCTCGGATCAAACTCTAAACCAGTTTGTTCTCTGGACCACTTTGAATCTTTGTATTGGATCTAGACCGCACGTCGAAAGTCCGATACCTCCTATCTTAGACCGTTAGAACCGTCTAGCTGGACTTGACACTCATTCCAAAAATCAAGTCAAACCGATAATCACAGGCTATTTCATTGAGCCCGGACCGAAGAGAGTGAGAATAGGGTTAGAATTGGAATTTGAAATTCAAATCTGGCACACAATTTGACGCATCAGTATTGAGCGTTCTGACCGTCAGAATACAGTCAAATTACACCCTTGGATCAGGAAAAATATCTATTATATATCACGAGACTTATAGGCCTGATCTTGGTGCGATGACCGTTAAACTGAAACTGGACCGCCACGTGCGATCTGGGAACCCTACCGGTCTGAAAACTGGATGTGTGCTAGATCCAGTATGCATGAGCTTAAGTCCGACCGCATTTGGCCAGGGGACCTTCAGAAATGCCCTTTTGGACCGAAACGGCCCCGATTTGGTTAGACACCAAGTAAACATTGTTCCCAAGCCTATTTTGGGCATGTTGTAGGCTATAAAAGGGGTTGAAACCCTCACTCCTCTCTCCCATCCGAATTTGAGAGAAGCCCTAGCTTGGGAGAGGGAAAAAAAAGTGAGAGATTGTGAGAGAGTGGGGGAGTTCTTCCTGCCACTTGTGCTACGTGTTGCACGTGCTTAAGCAACACACCTCTACCACCTTCCCGGCGATTCCACCGCGATCTTAGGTAAGTAAATACCCTAAATAGTTGTTGATTTGAGTTTCCCTTGTTTCCATAGCGATGTAGCTTATGGATCTTGTGTATTAGGCTCCTTATTCGCCGTAGACGAAGCGTATACGCTCCGTTTCAATTCCCGAGTCTACAAGACATAAGGTGAGGATTTTAGACGCTTTGATTGACGGTTCCCAACGCTTTCAATGTCGTTTAATAGTAGATTCTTGACGGCATCGCCGTTTGACATGTACAAAATGCTCTCCGTTTCCCGTTTCGTAAGCTAACGAAGAATATGAGATTTAGGGCATTTTAGTCATTTGTAGGAAGTACTGTTTACATTCATATTTTGCTGATGTGATTGACATGGTTTGTTGTCGCATTAGGAAGTTAGGAATGCGTGTATAATTAGTTTGGCGAAGAGATTCGCCTAGTTGCGCACTTTGGGTCGACATACTATATGTAGACTTAAGTGTGTAGTGTATGTGTTTGTATAAATGCTTGTATTAGTATGTATTGAATTAAATGATGTTATTTGATAGTTTGTGATTGATTTTTCAATTATTATGCTGACCTAAATGATTTTCTACATGTTGACTAAATGCATGATTTCATTACATGCATGGAATTTATGTGCTTGAGGATTTGCTTAAGTTGAATGATATAACATGTGTTAACATGCTCACATGATTGTATTTCAATTCCAATGCTCTTACATAACTTGTTGATGTGATTTCATAAGTTTTTGGGACTAGACTTAGTCCAGGCAGTCAGTAACCGAGCGAATTCGTGGCTGACTGGTCATAGCCACGAACGACGCGTCGATGAACGTGATTCGTGTTTAGAGTTGGCGGCAGTGGTTAGGCCACGCGAAGTGTTTTACGCACTTCATGTCGTTCGACTTGCGATGCGATCGCACTAGTCGAGCCCGTCAAGTAACCCGACTGGCTGATGTATGTTCACCTTGTATGTGTCATAACTGCTTGAACCTAGGGTACTGAACTTACCATTGTAAACCCTATTAACCGTGGTACCTTGATCCACGAAGACTCATGAGCCGGGCATGGTGGTATGAGACACCGTGGTCGAGCTGTCGGCCTACGCTGGGGCCACAAACCTCCCCGTAGTGACCAGTGAGCACCTTGACTCGTGAGAAGATTATGGTGGTATGGGACACTATATTCTAGCTGTCGGCCTACACTGATCAGGCGACGAGCCCTTTGTAGTGACCGCGAGCGTATTCTGAGTCCACGGGAGGCGACGACCCTTCCGTGCAGTAGAGTACAGTAGGCCTGTATTGATAAGGTGATGGGGGAGCGGTGCAACGAGTGCGAGTAACAGCCCTGACAGCCCTTACAGTGACCTACGAAATACACATCGTATGAGATTACTAGGAGTGACGACCCTAGACAGGATCCGTGTTGGGATTGATACAAGGGAAGTACCTTAGTTTCCCAATCCTGCTGTTTGAATGGACTAATAACAACTTGAAAAATCATATCACCATAGCATTGCATGTGCCTGGAAGATGTGGAGCACTCTAGGGAGTGTGGCATGCCGCGGTCGTAAGATGTTGCCGCATGAGGGTGATTGTCGGTGAGGGCATACATCACGTCATATCATCTTGCATTAACAACAGTATTAGGATTGTCTGATTTACTGCTTTACTATTATCGCGTGATTGAATTGTGAACATGCTAATCTTTGCTCTATGATTCCACTGAGTTGATCACTCATTCCCACGTTACGGGATGGTGTTTGCAACACCCACCAGACCCTGTTGTAGTTGCAGGTGAGGACGAGATCCAGGAGGTGGAGCTAGATGTTGACGAGGACCAGGATGAGTTCTCGTATATGCAGTATCATGACGGCTTCCCGTAGGCGACCTGGATCGAGGGGACATCAGTGGGACTTTTCTTTTTGAACATTATTCTTTTGTTATGTATATGTACATGAGACTCAGTGATGTAGTCATATTTTGGAGACAGATGAGATTACTTTGTTTTTCCATACAGTGATATATACATTGTTTAGTCTTCCGCTTGCTTTTATCACTGGATCTGAAGTATGAATTGCAGTTTTGGTATACTTTTACTCATGTGGATGCTTTAAATCAGACAACATCGAATCATAACCATTTTTGTTGCATAAGTGACGGTCTGAAACTCGGGAGTTGAGTTTATACACGACCCCCGATTTTCAGGGTGTTACAAGTTGGTATCAGAGCATGAATGAGAGTATACTGGGCCTGGGTTATGGTCTTGCGACGTACGCTGTCGCTTCCTTTGACTTAGGTGGGTGTGAGAAGGTCTAGAAACACTTCTAGGATCGCGGATTCGCCGATAGGCGAAGTCTATTAGGATCGATCGCAAGATCGAGTCTGTAACGCATCTCGGGTCGCGTAAAGCAACCCGAATCACTTCTAAGCTGTAGGAAGTCAGGTTGAGACGTCCTATGAGCGGTTTTAAACCGCAAAAGTGAATCCTTGGGCCGTGGGATGACCACGACTCCAGTAATCAATCGCCAGGGCTTAAAAACCCCGTTTCACCAAAAATCCTCAAAATTCCTCCTCTAAACACTCCAATATTAATTTCTTTCTCATCCATTTCATGTTAGGCATCAAACCTAATGTGAAAATAATACAAATTAGTACTTTCACAAAATTTTACAGTGAATAGTAAAATTTTATAAAAAATGGCCATAAGGCCATTCTAACTTCACTTTATTTAGCAAATAAAGATCTAAATAGGTGTACTGGCTCCTTCTACCCCAAATTCATATGCTGCATCATATAGTTTGGTATTCAGGATTGCGATGTGGACCCGGAAATCCCCGAGCACATGTTTGGGCTCATACAGACCAAAATACTATGAACCAGGGGGTGGGACCTAACTTTTTGGGACCCTGGGACCATGGGGGACCAGACCCATGGGGTCCCACCGGCCAACTTGAGAGTTGGCCGGCGATGCCATCGCCGGTCGGGCGATGCATCGCCGGCCGGCGGTGTCCGATGGGGCCGTCCTTCGGGCGCACTCCCTTAAATAGGGTCCACATCATCCCTAGGTACCTCCCACATCACGAAAACCCCCAAATCTCACCTCTCCTTCACAAACAGCCCCCTACATAGCCCTAGATTTGATTTTCAGCAACCCATTCCAAACCCCGGCGTCCCAAACCACCTCTAAAGCCTTCCTTGGCCAAAATCGACCACCACCCATCATTTATTGGGTGTTGGCAGCCTCTTTCCTTGAAGATATCACCATTTGGAGCTCCAAAATCCCCCAAATATAGCTGAAATCGTGAGGAGCTCCATCCCATCTTTTTGTTTGTATTTTTCCCTAAAACTATAGCCTTGGGAAGCTTGAAGCACCCCTCTACGACGTCTAGATTTCCTTTTTTCAGATTGGGTAGCCATTTTTCCGCATTTTCAGCGTTTTCCATGGCCTTCGTGGAAGCCATTTTGGGCCTTTTGTCACTCTCATCCATCATATCTTCGATGGGTAAGAGGAAAACTGCAACAGACGAGGCTGGGTCGAGCCGCCCTGCTCGATCGAGAAGACCGCGGGGTGGTGCCGCAAGTTCAAGCACCGCCGCAGGTCCAGCTGCAGTCCTGGAGTGCCGTACAAAGCGGGATTTGGATCCCCATGCACACCTTGGACGAACCATTTTATCAGAGATGCCTCATGGCGAATACACTGATCGTAGAGTGTTATTTGAGGCGGACGTAGATGGACGATTGTTCGGCGAATATCTGTTGTTCGAACGCATTGAAGCTGCGCACTGGGGACCGATCTTTGAAGCTCGCGCTCGTGCTAATGTGAGCACTGTTCGTGCCTTCTATGCTAACATCCAGAGTCCTACCTTGGAGCCTTTGCAGTTCAAAATCCCTTTCGGTAGAGATCGGATGGCTACGATCGACGTCCGGTTGATTGCGCGACTTCTCAACGTGCCTTTAGGTGATGTGCATCCAAGTGAGAAGAATTTGAGGACTAGACGTGAACGAGATCGCCGCACCAGGTTTCTGTGCGGTAAGTTGGCTCCATGGCAGCCTAATAATAGCCTCAAGGCGACATACATGTCTGAGGATTTACGCCTGCTGCATCATATCTACACGTTCAATGTTTATCCCAGGTCGACGAACCGCATTGAATGTACACGTCTTATGGTCGATTTCTTATTCCTGGTGGCCCAGGGAGAGAACGTATGTATGGCCACTTTCATCTTACGGCAGATAGTCCTCATAGCCAGGTCGAGAAGAACATCCGAATCGCTTCCCTTTGGCCGACTTATTTGCAAGATTGCACTTGAGTTTGCCTATAGACTTGAGCCCAAATTGCCGGTATCGATTCACACTATCGATGAGTCGATAATGGTCAAGATGAAGATTGGGTCGCAATATCGTAAAAATCAACTTGAAAGGGATAGTGGGGATGACTTTGATGAAGAGGAAGATCAAAGAGAAGAAGAACCTAGAGCAGAGGTTCAGGAAGAAGCAGAAGAGGAGGCTCAGGATACTGATGAGAGCCCTCCTCCTTCTGCGCAGGCTACTGTCGACGTCCGCATTGCTCGGATGGAGGAGAGTCAGACCGCTTTGCGAAGGGAAGTCCAAGAACTTCGAGCAGAGGTCGCTGATGCCAAGGCCGTTACAAAGAAAAAATTTGGCAAGGTGACTCGCACCTTGAAGGCAATCCTGTGTTGCTTACAGGATAAGGGTGCTCCTCCTCCGTCACCAGACTCCGACTAGCGATGCGATCTTTGATGTTATTCTTAGTAGTTAGCCATTTCCTGTTTTATGTGTGTAAAGCCTGTTAAGGCTAGTGCTTTGCTTATGTTGCTGTTGCTTAACTGTCTTAATTTCCATGTCATTCTAGTCATGATGCTTGTGAGGATATATCCCTTGTATTGTGACAATTTTGATTAATTGAAATGCATGGAATGCCTTTGACTCTTTAGTGAATGATTGTGGTGTATTTGTGCAATTGAGACTGACAAGGTTGCGCCCTATTTTAAATATAGGGAATGCCACCTAAGACTACGAGGAGCACGGTTCGGCTTTCATTGTCAGAGCAGATGGATCAGACTCCCTCTTAGTCTGGCACTCGTCCGGACCCTGCTGTGGGCCCGATTCCTGAGGCGGTTCGATCGTCTCAGCCTGCTGTTGGTCCTACAGATGGACCACCGCCATTTACACCATCAGTTAGAGAGCCACAGCGCGCATCTACTTCCGCACCTCATCCGCCACAGCCTGCTCCACCCCCTGACAGATTCGAGCAAATGATGGCTATGATGCTACAGCAGCAGCAGCTCCTGACCACCATAGTGGGGACTTTAACCCAGGGTGGGGGTGCGACTACACCTACTCCACCTGCACCACCTGCGCATCCAGCTGAGGATGCCTATGCTTACACCCAGGATGAGGGCATAGCACATCCTGCGCCGCCTGCTTTCCCTGCGGGGAATCCTGCCGACACACGGGGCCTTCTGGAGCGATTTCAGCGCTTGCGGCCTCCTACTTTCACGGGTTCTCACAGACCCGAGGAGGCTGAGTTCTGGCTCGACCGAGTGTCGAAGATTCTACGGATGTTGCACTGTACCGAGGCTGAGCAGGTAGAGCTGGCTACCTTCCTGTTTGAGAGAGAGGCCAGTATGTGGTGGGATAGTATATTGCGGACTGTTGCTGCAGATTTCGTATGGATATGGGCAGCATTCGAGTTCCGCTTCCATGAGAAGTATTATCCCCAGACCTACAGGCACGAGAGGGAGAATGAGTTTCTCCGTCTCAGGCAGGCAGCGATGACAGTTACCGAGTATGAGCATCGGTTCACAGAGTTGGGCAGGTACGTCCCGACGATTCTAGCTGATGAGCAGATGCGCATACGGCGCTTTTTGGAGGGCTTGCGACCTGATATTCGGTCGAAGATGTGCTGTGTCAGTTTCCCTTCCTATGCGGAATTGGTTCACATGTCCATGCGGGCAGAGCAGGACGTGGATCGACTTGCGCGATCTCGAGGCCCGACTACTTCTAGGCCGCGACCGGATTTGCCAGACAGGCCCTTCGCGGGCAAGAGGTCTCGCATTGATCCTCCTACCAGGACCACGGCGCCTGTACCACCATTTCGGCGCCCTGATTTGTCATGCACATACTGTGGGAGGACGGGCCACTTAGCGCAGAGTTGCTTTTCGAGGATGCGGGACAGTGGGTTCTCGCCGCCGCAGAAGATTGATCGTGTACGTCCACAGGCGATATCAGCACCGCCTATACGGTCAGCTCCTGCGCATCCCTCTTTCAGACCCACAGTATCGCAGATTCGACAGCCTCCACGGCCCTTGACACAGCGGCCGAACCGGCCACAGCAGGCTCGAGTTCATGCACTGACCGCTGAGGCAGCTACGACGCCGACTTTCCAGCATTCAGCCTTCGAGGTCACGGGCCATATCGGAGGTACTCCCGTTCTTGTCATGGTGGACACTGGTTCCACGATTTCTTTGATATCGCGTGCCGTAGTCAGACGTCTTGGGTTACAAACTATCACTATGGATAGCGTACGAATTCTTGCAGCTCATGGAGATTATTCGGATGTCACCCAGATGTGTGAGGGTTGTTTAGTTGATCTGGGAGGCAGGACGATGACTCTTGATCTGGTCCTCGATCCCTCGCTCGTTTATCTCGACGTCATTCTTGGCATGGACTGGTTGACTGCAGCGAGAGCCGAGATTGACTGTGAGGCTTGTGTGGTGACGGTGTACGAGCCTGAGGGCACGCCTTTCACGTTTTCAGTGCGGGTAAATCTTCCTTTCCGCATTCTTAGCTACGCCACTCTATTGCGCGACGCTGGTGCCCAGGTACTTGAGCAGACACCAGTTGTTTCTGAGTACGGGGATCTGTTCAGGAAGATCCCTGGTTTGCCGCCCCGACGTGAGATCGATTTCACTATCGATCTGGTTCCTGGTTCTACACCCGTCTCACTGCCGACGTATCGCATGACACCATGTGAGATGGAGGAGTTGAGGACGCAGATTGATGGCCTGCTAGAGCTTGGCTTTATACGACCTAGCGTGTCTCCTTGGGGAGCACCGGTCTTATTTGTGAAGAAGAAGGATGGTTCCCTGCGATTGTGTATTGATTATCGCAGGCTGAACCAGCTCACGGTGAAGAACAAGTACCCTTTGCCCAGGATCGATGACTTGTTTGATCAGTTGAGAGGAGAGCAGTACTTCTCGAAGATTGATCTTCAGTTAGGATATCATCAGCTGCGCGTCAGGGATGAGGACGTGCAGAAGACAGCATTCAGGACCAGTTTTGGCCACTATGAGTTCCTCGTGATGTCGTTCGGTCTCACGAACGCACCGGCCGTGTTCATGGATCTGATGAACCGGGTATTTCGGCCTTTCCTCTATCGATTCGTCGTTGTCTTCATCGACGACATTTTGGTGTACTCTAGGAGTCGAGAGGAGCATGAGGAGCATTTGCGTTTGGTCCTTGATACGCTTAGACGACATCAGTTGTTCGCACAGTATAAGAAGTGCGATTTCTGGAAGCAGGAGGTGAAGTTTCTGGGACACGTGGTGTCCAAGGATGGTATGGCAGTTGACCTGTCTAAGGTAGCTGCGGTGCAGGACTGGGAGCAGCCTGGTTCTGTCACTGAGGTGAGGAGTTTCTTGGGTCTCGCTGGCTATTATCGGCGCTTCATTCAGGATTTCTCGAAGATCGCGAGACCCTTATCTCAGTTGACACGGAAGGACGTGAAGTTAACCTGGAATGATAAGGCGGAGTCAGCTTTTCAGGAACTGAAGGACAGGCTTACGTCCGCCCCTATGCTAGTATTGCCAGAGCAAGGGGTTAAATACACTATATTCACTGACGCGTCTAGCATTGGTTTGGGTTGTGTCCTTATGCAGAGGGACAGGGTAATTTCGTATGCCTCGAGACAATTAAGGAAGCACGAGGAGAATTACCCTACACACGACCTAGAGTTGGCAGCCGTTATATTCGCACTGAGACTCTGGAGACATTACCTCTACGGAGAGGAGTTCGAGCTCTTTTGCGACCACAAGAGCCTCAAGTACATATTCACGCAGCGAGACTTGAATATGAGGCAGCGGCGATGGATGGAGACGTTGAAGGACTTCAAGTTTGAAGTCTCTTACCATCCTGGGAAGGCGAACCTTGTGGCTGATGCGTTGAGCCGCAAGAAGACGATAGAGTTTGCGGCTCCGCTGATGGTTGCCGAGTGGGATATGGTGGAGTTTTTGCGAGACTTTGAGCAGAAACTCACCGTAGAGGAACCATTTGAGTTCATCGCACATGTACAGGTGCGATCTCAGATCGATGACCGAGTCATCGAGGCGCAGAGGGACGACGCGCATCTTACTGAGCTTCGAGAGCAGGCCAGTGATGATGCTGACGCCGACTGGCGAATTGGTATGGATGGGGGCTTACGATATCGTGGCCGCCTATGCGTCCCAGATGTCCCTGACTTGAGACGAGAGATTCTCGAGGCTGCGCATTCTACTAGACTCGCGATGCATCCAGGCAGCACGAAGATGTATCGTGACGTGAAGAGGACGTATTGGTGGGAAGGTATGAAGACCCACATAGCTGAGTTCGTGTCCCGTTGTCTCACTTGTCAGCAGGTGAAGGCAGAGCATCGCCGACCACCTGGACTTTTGCAGCCTATGCCGATTGCAGAGTGGAAGTGGGATTTCATTTCCATGGACTTCATTTCTGGGTTGCCGAAGACGAGGAAGGGGCATGATTCCATTTGGGTGATCGTCGACCGATTGACGAAGTTGGCGCACTTCCTACCGATCAGAGTTACGAACTCCGCAGACGAGCTGGCTAGATTGTATATTAGAGAGATCGTGCGTCTGCATAGAGTTCCGTTGGAGATCGTGTCGGACAGAGACACGCGGTTCACTTCTATTTTCTGGACTCGCATTCAGGAGGCTATGGGTGTGAAGTTGAAGTTCAGTACTGCCTTCCACCCACAGACGGACGGACAGACGCAGCGAGTGAACCAGATCTTGGAGGACATGTTGCGGGCTTGCGCATTGGACTTCAAGGACAGTTGGGATGACTGTCTTGCATATGCGGAGTTTGCGTACAACAATAGCTTCCAGGCGAGTATCGGTATGGCACCTTATGAGGCGCTGTATGGGCGACCTTGTCGCGCACCGCATTGCTGGTTAGAGGTCGGTGAGCGTAGCTTGATTGGCCCAGAGTTGGTGCAGGCGACGTCAGAGAAGATCGATATTATTCGACGTCGGCTCCTTACAGCGCAGAGCAGACAGAAGAGCTACGCCGATACTAGGCGGAGGCCACTAGAGTTCACAGTTGGGGATCATGTGTTTTTGCGAGTTTTCCCTATGAAGGGAGTCCTTCGGTTCGGGAAGAAGGGGAAGCTGGCACTGCGATTCATTGGTCCATTCCAGATCCTCGATCGTGTGGGAGCGGTGGCTTACCGATTGGCTTTACCCACGTCCCTCGCGAGCGTCCACAACGTATTTCATGTTTCTATGCTGAAGAAGTACGTTGCTGATCCTTCCCATATCATCAGATGGGAGCAGGTGCAGTTAGGAGAGGATGTTACTTATATCCTGCGACCGTCACGCATCTTAGACAGGAAGGAGTAGGTACTGCGTAGCAAGGTGATTCCCCTTGTGAAGGTACTATGGACGCATCACTCTGAGGAGGAGGCTACTTGGGAGACTGAAGCCGAGATCAGAAAGAACTACCCACAGCTTCTCGAGGAGTACGAAAAGGTACAAATTTCGAGGACGAAATTATTTGTTAAGGGGGGTAGATTGTAACGCCCGTGAAAAATCCATACTTGGGCTCGAGTACCAACTCGACCCGAAATTGCGTAGAATTCATTCCTTTAGAAAATATGACTAGGTTAGCTAGTGCAACGTTAGAATAGCTGGGAAATGGTCCCTGATCACTTTAAATACGTTCTACAAGGCCCGAAGCGAGTGGAACCAAGGGTGCTATAATGCTCTAAAGCCTCGGATCAAACTCTAAACCAGTTTGTTCTCTGGACCACTTTGAATCTTTGTATTGGATCTACACCGCACGTCGAAAGTCCGATACCTCCTATCTTAGACTGTTAGAACCGTCTAGCTGGACTTGACACTCATTCCAAAAATCAAGTCAAACCGATAATCACAGGCTATTTCATTGAGCCCGGACCGAAGAGAGTGAGAATAGGGTTAGAATTGGAATTTGAAATTCAAATCTGGCACACAATTTGACGCATCAGTATTGAGCGTTCTGACCGTCAGAATACAGCCAAATTACACCCTTGGATCAGGAAAAATATCTATTATATATCACGAGACTTATAGGCCTGATCTTGGTGCGATGACCGTTAAACTGAAACTGGACCGCCACGTGCGATCTGGGAACCCTACCGGTCTGAAAACTGGATGTGTGCTAGATCCAGTATGCATGAGCTTAAGTCCGACCGCATTTGGCCAGGGGACCTTCAGAAATGCCCTTTTGGACCGAAACGGCCCCGATTTGGTTAGGCACCAAGTAAACATTGTTCCCAAGCCTATTTTGGGCATGTTGTAGGCTATAAAAGGGGTTGAAACCCTCACTCCTCTCTCCCATCCGAATTTGAGAGAAGCCCTAGCTTGGGAGAGGAAAAAAAAAGTGAGAGATTGTGAGAGAGTGGGGGAGTTCTTCCTGCCACTTGTGCTACGTGTTGCACGTGCTTAAGCAACACACCTCTACCACCTTCCCGGCGATTCCACCGCGATCTTAGGTAAGTAAATACCCTAAATAGTTGTTGATTTGAGTTTCCCTTGTTTCCATAGCGATGTAGCTTATGGATCTTGTGTATTAGGCTCCTTATTCGCCGTAGACGAAGCGTATACGCTCCGTTTCAATTCCCGAGTCTACAAGACATAAGGTGAGGATTTTAGACGCTTTGATTGACGGTTCCCAACGCTTTCAATGTCGTTTAATAGTAGATTCTTGACGGCATCGCCGTTTGACATGTACAAAATGCTCTCCGTTTCCCGTTTCGTAAGCTAACGAAGAATATGAGATTTAGGGCATTTTAGTCATTTGTAGGAAGTACTGTTTACATTCATATTTTGCTGATGTGATTGACATGGTTTGTTGTCGCATTAGGAAGTTAGGAATGCGTGTATAATTAGTTTGGCGAAGAGATTCGCCTAGTTGCGCACTTTGGGTCGACATACTATATGTAGACTTAAGTGTGTAGTGTATGTGTTTGTATAAATGCTTGTATTAGTATGTATTGAATTAAATGATGTTATTTGATAGTTTGTGATTGATTTTTCAATTATTATGCTGACCTAAATGATTTTCTACATGTTGACTAAATGCATGATTTCATTACATGCATGGAATTTATGTGCTTGAGGATTTGCTTAAGTTGAATGATATAACATGTGTTAACATGCTCACATGATTGTATTTCAATTCCAATGCTCTTACATAACTTGTTGATGTGATTCCATAAGTGTTTGGGACTAGACTTAGTCCAGGCAGTCAGTAACCGAGCGAATTCGTGGCTGACTGGTCATAGCCATGAACGACGCGTCGATGAACGTGATTCGTGTTTAGAGTTGGCGGCAGTGGTTAGGCCACGCGAAGTGTTTTACGCACTTCATGTCGTTCGACTTGCAATGCGATCGCACTAGTCGAGCCCGTTAAGTAACCCGACTGGCCGATGTATGTTCACCTTGTATGTGTCATAACTGCTTGAACCTAGGGTACTGAACTTACCATTGTAAACCCTATTAACCGTGGTACCTTGATCCACGAAGACTCATGAGCCGGGCATGGTGGTATGGGACACCGTGGTCGAGCTGTCGGCCTACACTGGGGCCACAAACCTCCCCGTAGTGACCAGTGAGCACCTTGACTCGTGAGCAGATTATGGTGGTATGGGACACTATATTCTAGCTGTCGGCCTACACTGATCAGGCGACGAGCCCTTTGTAGTGACCGCGAGCGTATTCTGAGTCCACGGGAGGCGACGACCCTTCCGTGCAGTAGAGTACAGTAGGCCTATATTGATAAGGTGATGGGGGAGCGGTGCAACGAGTGCGAGTAACAGCCCTGGCAGCCCTTACAGTGACCTACGAAATACACATCGTATGAGATTACTAGGAGTGACGACCCTAGACAGGATCCGTGTTGGGATTGATACAAGGGAAGTACCTTAGTTTCCCAATCCTGCTGTTTGAATGGACTAATAACAACTTGAAAAATCATATCACCATAGCATTACATGTGCCTGGAAGATGTGGAGCACTCTAGGGAGTGTGGCATGCCGCGGTCGTAAGATGTTGCCGCATGAGGGTGATTGTCGGTGAGGGCATACATCACGTCATATCATCTTGCATTAACAATAGTATTAGGATTGTCTGATTTACTGCTTTACTATTATCGCGTGATTGAATTGTGAACATGCTAATCTTTGCTCTATGATTCCACTGAGTTGATCACTCATTCCCACGTTACGGGATGGTGTTTGCAACACCCACCAGACCCTGTTGTAGTTGCAGGTGAGGACGAGATCCAGGAGGTGGAGCTAGATGTTGACGAGGACCAGGATGAGTTCTCGTATATGCAGTATCATGACGGCTTCCCGTAGGCGACCTGGATCGAGGGGACATCAGTGGGACTTTTCTTTTTGAACATTATTCTTTTGTTATGTATATGTACATGAGACTCAGTGATGTAGTCATACTTTGGAGACAGATGAGATTACTTTGTTTTTCCATACAGTGATATATACATTGTTTAGTCTTCCGCTTGCTTTTATCACTGGATCTGAAGTATGAATTGCAGTTTTGGTATACTTTTACTCATGTGGATGCTTTAAATCAGACAACATCGAATCATAACCATTTTTGTTGCATAAGTGACGGTCTGAAACTCGGGAGTTGAGTTTATACACGACCCCCGATTTTCAGGGTGTTACAGGTGCACATCACCGACGATCGGTTGATCAACCTCTAATCAATAATCAAATGATACAAAATGTTGTTGACCATCCAATCAACCTCCGATCCTCTATCAAATGGTGGAAATCATCGTACATCACTTCATCAAGTCTCCAATCGACGATCAAATGTTGCACATCACCGACGATCACAAGATCGACCTTTAATCATTGATTGGATTGATGGATGGTTAGATGGATGGATGTTTGGATGATTAGATGGGATAGTTAGATGGATGGATAGATGGGTTGGTTGGTTGGATGGTTGGATCGATGGATCGATGGGTGGATAGATGGGATGGATAGATGGATGGGATAGTTGGGATGGATTGATGGGATGGATGGATGTTAGGATGGAATGGTTGGATGGTTAGATAGACGAATCTGATGATTGGATGGTTGGATGGATAAATTGATCAATGGGATGAATGGATGTTTGCATGATTTGATGGGATGGCTGAATGGTTAGATGGATGAATGAATAGATTGATCAATGAGATGGATGGTTGGATTGAATGGATGGATGTTTGAATGGTTAGATGGGTGGATGAATAGATCAATCAATGGGATGGATGGTTGGATGGATGTTTGGATGGGACAGATAGATGGTTGGATGGTTGGGATGGGAATGGATGGGTGGTTGTTTGGATGGATAGATGATATAGATGGTTGGATGGAATGGATGAATGCTTGGATGGGATGGTTGGATGGTTGGATGGTTGGGATGGGAATGGATGAGTGGTTGTTTAGATGTATAGATGATATAGATGGATGAATGTTTTGATGATTTGATACAATGAATGGATGGATGGTTTGGTTCGATGGATAAATGAGATGGATGGATGGATGGATGAGGTGGTTGTATGGATAGATGGTATGAATGGATGAATGTTTGGATGATTGATGGGATGACCCGATGTATGAATGAGATAGTTGGATGTTGGATGGATGGATGGTATAGTTGGATGGATTGACGGACAAAATGGTTGGATAGATGGATTGATGGATGTTTGGATGATTGGATGAGATAAATGGATGGTTGGATGGGGGATGAGATGAATGAGGCTTTAACGGGCTAGTAAGGGGCCAACAAGATGTATAAATTCTATCCACACATTCCATCCATCTATTCATATCATTTTAGAGTATCACCCCAAAAATAACAAAGATCCATGGCTCAAATGGAGCACAAAGTGAGGATTAAATTCCTACTGTTGAAAAATTCTTGGAAGACATAACTGTTTTGGATTAAGATGATATTTACTTTTACACTTCATCCAGATGTATATGACCATATCCATAGGTTGGATGACAAATAAACAATAGGGTGGACCCTAAAAAGGTTTCCATAGTGGCCATCCTTATCACCACTTCTTGTGGTGAGGTCCACTACATAAATTTGCCATTTTTTTATCTACTAAGGTAAAATGAAACAAGAAAATGGATGGACGATGCGGAAAAATGGATGGATGGTGTGGATAGAATTCATACATCATGATGGCCCCTCAGTAGCCCTCAGAGCCTACGCTTGTCCCGGGCTCCCTACAGGGACGCATTTTGGCTTATGACGCTGCCACTAACCAAGTGGCTACCGGTCAGTGCTCTTCCCCACCATGATCTCTGTGTTTTATCCACACCATCCCTCCATTTTTATACATCATTTTAATCTTTTATCCCATAAATGAGGCGGATCAAAATCTCAGGTAAACCACACCATGAGAAAACAATAGTGATTGAATGTCTACCATTAAAAACCCTTAGGGCCCACTGTGATGTTTATTTGACATCCAACCAGAATATTAGGTCATTCAGACCCAGATGAAGGTAAAAAAATAAAAAATAAATATAAGTTATATATAAAACTTTTTTAGCCCCAAAAAGTTTTTAATGGTTAAAGTTCAATCAACACTGTATGGCCCACTTGAGATCTTTATCTACTTCAATTTTGGGTTCATACCATAAAATTATTTGGAAAAATGGATGGTCGGCATGGATGAGACACATACATCATGTTTTGGCCAAATAGCACCGACCACTAGCCATTGGCTAGTGACAGGGTGAGTAGCTAATCTGTTTCCTCCGAAGAGGGGTAGTGCGTAATCCAAGACTTTGGCAGGAAGTTCATGCCCTAGAAACCAAGGTGGGACTCACCGTAATGTTTGTGCAAAATCTACTTCTCCCATCCTTTTTGTGAGCTCATTTCAGGACATTGGACAAAAAATGAGCATGATCCATGACTCGTGTGGGTAGCACTAAAGGAAAAGGTGGGTAGAGAAATTCTTACCATTGAAACCTCCATGGGTCGACAATGATGTTTAAATGCCATCCATACCATTTATAGTGTCATTACTACTAGAATGAACTCAGAATACAAATATTATATTGATTTAAAACTTCTATGGCCCTACAACTATTTCAACTGTGGGCATTCAATCCTCATGTTTTTGGCCCACTTGTGTATTGGATCTGGTTCATTTTTGGTCACACGCCTTGAAATGAGCTAACAAAACAGATGGGCAAGGTGGATTTTACACAAACATCACTGTGGGCCCCAACTAAGTTTTGAGCACAAGAACGTCCCCCAAATGCTTTCGCAAGAAATCCTCATCCCTTAATTCGTGCTCCATTTAACATGGATGCGGATTGCATTGTACTCGGTCCGATAATTAATATTCCTACTTCCTAAAAATAAAGAAATTCATCCAACTCTCAATCCTTTAGTAAATAAGAAAAGAGACTTTGAACGAAAGAGTGCAAAGTAAAGTCAGCATCAAAGCGGTGGTCAAGTTTAACCCGTGATCTTTGTTGATGTTCATCTTCTAGGTTATATCTATCTTTTAAGGTGGGTACGTTCGCAATGGACCCCACTAAATGAATAGTTTGGCTCTTGTGGCAAATGGGTCATGATGATCTTGTGGTAAGTGTTCAACCTCCTACTTTCTATGGGGTGTTCTACTTGACCCCACCATGATGTTAATGTGAGGTGTAGGTCATGCAGGGGATGATGAATGATATGCAAACACGACATGTCCAATTGAAGGGGATGGTGCGTACCCTCATGTCACAACAACCCTAATCGCATCCTCAATGATAAGCTGAAGTCACATTTAAATTATGCAAGTACTGTAAAATCATCACTAATAATATTTTATTTTAATTATTTTGTAGATTTTTCTAAAGACTGGTGCTATCTTCTTAGGCTCCACCGCATTATTAAGGATGTATATTTCTATTTTTATTTTATTAATATTTATTGAACAATTTGGACATGTGTAGTTTTTTATGTTCTATAAATTTAGTATTAATTTAATTTAATTATTTTTATATTTCAATGGATGATGATGAATATGATTAATACAGGTTATTTTGTTTGATTAGTTGGTTCAAATAAGAAATATATATATATATATATATATAAAATTTGTATTAGGAACAACTTTTACTTATCACTAATAAATAAATCAACATAATTCACGATGACCAATACTCATTAACAAAAGTTTTCGGCGACATGTTTGTGATTTTTAATGACGAGTAGATTTATAGCACAAAGCTTTTATTAGCAACGAGTTTTAAGTTTAGCGAGGTTTTATGATATGTAATAGTGACGTGTCAAATCGTCGTTAATATTTTATGACAAGCTGTTAGGTTTTGGTAAATAATTAACTCATTGGCGATGACTTGCTATTTTTATCACTAAATAGAATTTATGACAGCATATTTGCGACGATCAACACTCGTCGCTACAAAGGCTTTGGCAACGACTTTATGTTTTTTAGCAATAAGTAGACTCGTTGCAAAACGCCTTTATGCGCGATTAGTTTCATGTTTAATAACATTTTACGATATGTAATGGCGACGTGTAAACTCGTCACAGATAAGCTATATTTAGCGACAATTTACTAAGTCGTTGCAAATAATTAATATTTTCTACAAAATTGGTAATAAGCAACACATCATAAAAAAGTTTTTACGACAAGTTTAGTTGTTAGCGACGATGATGACCAATCGTAAAATGTCTTTATTTGCAACGAGTTTCATATTTAGCAATGTTTTATGATATACAATGGCTACGTGTCAACTTATCGCTAATTAGCTATATTTTGTGACAAGTTATTAGGTCATCACAAATAATTGTGTCATTGGCGACGACCATATTTTCAACAAAAGTGGTGATAAGTAAGAGTCGTCACAAAATATTTTTAAAAACGAGTTGACTTGTCATAAAAAGTCTACATTGTTATAGTGTTAGTGTAATTATAAGAGAATGATTCACTAAGTGACAAGCCGTATTAACCGTTTTTGTCCAAAAGTACTACTTAATCCAACAAAACTTGACATACTCCCAGCATTCCATAAGTATACAGTTCATTTATCCAACTACTCATTTTCTTGTGGAGTACCAAAATTTATATATTCTCTCAATGTTGTTTTAACTATAAAAATTCTTGAATTCTTTCAAAAATTATGCTCTTTTATTATGAATTCTTTGACACTTAATCTTTTTTCTCTTTTAGTTTTCAACCAATTTTCAAACTTAATAAAATAAGTAAAAACATCGTCTTCTTTTTAAGCATATAAACCCATACATTTCTAAAGAAATCGTAAATGAAATACTTCGAACCTTTCAAGAATTCAACAAAAGCTTCCTAAGTATCAAAATGAACTAAACTTAAAACATCCAAACTTTTAACAGTAGATGAGGAAAAATAAACTCTATGACACTTTTTAAAGAAACAATCTTCATAAATAGCTAAATTAAAGAATTTTAAATATAAAAGTAAATTTTGTTCAAGAAGCACTTTTGGCCTTTACTTGCTTATGTGGAACAACTACATGTATCAGATTGTAGCAACATTTGCAATAATATTAGAAATAACAACATCGCCAATTACAATATCTCTAATTAATCACTATAGTCTATCCGTCAATGGTATATATGCAACTACCAACATCTTTGTTATAATCTTCAATCAATCATTTTCACCAGAAAATTTATAGCCATCTTTATCAAAAAAATTTAACAACACAATACTTTTTCACAAGTCCGGTATGTAATTTATACTCAAAATTATACATGTAAAAAAATAATTCATTTGTGGTCTCATATGAAATAAAGCGTCTAAATCAAAAACTCATTGATGGTTCAAATTTTCTTGTAGAACTATAAACAAAAACACTTTTCTGTCTTGGGATGAATTATCTCATATGAAATAAAGCGCTCGAATCCAAAACTCATTATCTTTTGCTTCACAAAAGTTACACAATTTTTCCTACAAACCTTTAGCAGTGGTATGATTGATCACATTGAACAAAATCAAATCATTTAGTGGAAGAAAATTTGTCATGTTAAATATTTTTTTCTCTTAAAAAACACTATATTTCATCTTTACAGACTTTTTTCTTTTATTTAATGTTGAGATTTGTGCTGTGGAATCACATAGATATGGATCTAAGATAGTAATCCAACGACACCAAGCAATCACAAGAGAACACAAAAATTTAATGTGAAAAACCCTTTTGAAAAAAAATCACGGCACAAAGTGATAGAAATTCACTATGAAAATAGAAATTATAAAGAGAGAGGACTTACCCGATTCAAACAATATTGAATCTCACCCTTGTTACACCCTTTAATAACCCTAACATCCTTTTTGAAACCCTTTAAAATACTTTAAAAAGCTTTAGTATATTTTAGAAAGGCCCTAGGGATTCCTATTTATAGTTTAGGAAACTACACTTCCACACCAACTTTGAAAAAGTCCAGAAATCGTCTCAAATTTACGCAGTCCACGTGCAATTTATGTAACCTTCAACTAGTCGAAGGAACCTTCGACTTGTCAAGCTAGTCCCCGTCCTTCTTTTATACCATCGCTAAGCCCAGAGAAGTTGTACAGAACTTAAACTTCTCTATAGGAACGACCTTGGTGAGCATGTCTGCCGGATTCACGCTAGTGTGAATTTTCTTCAATGTTACGTCTCCTTCCTCAAGCATCTATTGGATAAAGTGCTAACGAACATCAATGTATTTAGTACGAGAGTGATAAATAGAATTTTTAGCTAAATTGATAGCGCTCTCGCTATCTCAGTTAACCGACACACCCTCCTACTGAAGTCCTAACTGATTTATCACGCCTCTTAACCAAACACATTCTTTAAACACTTCCGTCACTATCATATATTCTGCTTCGGGCATGGAAAGAGCCACCACGGACTGAAGCTTCGACATCCAACTAATTACTCCACCTACTAGTACAAACGAGTATCTTGAAGAAAAATTTCTAAAATTCACACTGCCCGCATAGTCTGAATCCACATACTCTATCAACTTTGTTCCTGCCTTCGCAAAAATTAAAACAGTCTTTTGTACCTCGAATGTATCGAAATAGTCATTTCACCGCTTCCCAATGTTGTTTGTTGGAATTTTACATGTATCTGCTCATAACACCGATTGTCTGTAAAATATCTGATCTCTCACAGACCATGACATACATTAAACTACCTACCATATTTGAATAAGGCACATGAGATATAACTTATTTTTCCTCATTTAATTTATGACATTGTTCTGAGGAAAACTTGAAGTGAGCCCCATGGGGAATGCTCACCGGCTTTACCTGGTTCATCCCATACTTGATAAGCATCTTTTTAAGGTATTCTCCATGTGATAACCAAAGTCTGCTCATATTCTCGTCTCTATGAATATCTATGCTAAGAACTCTCTTTACAGCCCCCAGATCTTTCATCTCGAATGTCCATGATAACTGAGTCTTTAGTACGTTGATTTCAGACATATAATGACTGGAGATCAACATATCATCAACATATAATATTAAAATGATGAATTTGTTATCACTTAATGTCTTGTAATAGACACAGTGATCGTATTCACTCCGAGTAAATTTTTGACTCAATATGAAAGAATCAAATTTTTTATACCACTGCGTAGGCAACTGTTTCAGGCCGTACAGCGACCTCATTAACCTGAAAAACTTTTTTTATGTCCCATTAACTTCGTAGCCCTCTAGTTACTTCATGTAAATCTGCTCTTCCAACTCCCCGTGCAGGAATACAGTCTTAACATCCATCTGTTCTAGCTTGAGATCGTATTGGGTAACTAGCGCCACACGAATCTAAAAGACGCCTACTTAACTACAGGCACGAATATCTCTATGAAGTCAATTCCTTCTCTGTGAGGATAACCCTTCGCTAGTAACCTTATTTTGTATCTATCATATTTCCTTTTGAATAACCACTTGCATCCGATCACTTTTCGACTCATTGGTAGCTCCACTAGCTCCCATGTGTGATTTTTATGTAATGAGTTCATTTCATCATCCATAGCTGCCTTCCACTTTTCTACATCAGGATCAGCAAGAGTCTCCTAAATAGTAGACGGATCTCCCTCATCTACAATGAGGGCATATGCAATATTAAAGTCGTCCCTTTATCTTGCCGATAACCTGTGATCACATGATGAATTTTTTTCTCACAAGTGGATACTCCACCTAATCTTATACCTTTGTCTGTGCATCTGTCTCTGCCTGAGTATCATCTATGTCAACTTGGATGTCTATGGTCAACCTTTTTTATTCCTCTTACTCCTTTTGATCATTCTTATTGAATAGAAAGCTTTCATCGAACCTAACGTCACAGCTAATGATGACCTTACGTGTGACATTGTCGAATAACTTGTAACCTTTCACACCAATACCATAGCTAACAAAAATATACTTTCTGACTCTATGGTCTATCTTATCTCTCTCAACTGACGGTATATGAGATAAGCCTCACAACCAAATATGTGCAGATCTGAGTAGTCGATCTTATGACCACTCTGTATTTCCTCTGAGATTTTACATTCAATTGCTGTAGAATGAGACTGGTTCTCCAAATAGCAGGTTGTGTTAACTGCCTCTATCCATAGGTCTTGTCCAACACAACATTACTTAACATGCATCTGGCCCTCTCTAAGAGAGTTCAATTTAGAGTGGTCAAACACACCATTTTGTTCAGGCGTATGGCACACTATGTTATGCCTAATGATCCCTTCATCCTTGCAATATTCATTAAAATAAGTGGAAGTAAATTCTCCACCATTATCAGTCCTTAAAACCTTTATTTTCTGCCTTGATTATTTTTCAAACCATTGCTTTCCATTGTTTGAATATGGTGAAACTTCAGATTTACGTTTTATGAAGTAAACTCAAACTTTTCTAGAGTAGTCGTCAATGAATGAAACAAACCATGACGACCCCCTAATGAAAACTTTTAGTGATGACCCCCATACATCAGAGTGTACATAATCAAGCACTCCGTTAAATACATAGTTTTCAATTTTAAAAGATAATTTAGATTATTTACCATATATACAATGCTCGCATATATCTAAATCAGAATATTTAAAAGCTAGAATCAAACAATGATCATATAGTACCTTCATACCCCACTCGCTCATGTGGTCTAAGCAAGCATGCCACATATGTAGAGATGTGAAATCTGCAATAGTTGCTGCCGCTCCACCTACTGAAGTTCTCCCGATCAACCTTTAAAGGTTTCTATGCCTTTGCACTCTCATAACCACGAGTGTCCTTTTTGAAACATTAAGGACACCATCAATACTAATGAACTTGCACCCTATAACCTCAAGTGCACCAAGAGAAATCAGACTTTTCTTCATCTCAGGAATGTTCCTGACATCAGTCAAGGTACGCTTCATCCCATCAAATATCTTGATATTTACAGTACCAATAGCCACAACATTACAGGCATTGTCATTGCCCATAAAAACCTGTCCACCATCGCATTCCTTGTAACTGGTGAATCAACTTCAATGAGGAGTCATGTGATGTGATGCCCTTGTGTTAAGTATCCACTCATCTTTGTAATTGTCGTGTAAGTGACCAATCATGAAAACAGACAGAACATCACTACCACTTATTTTTTCATCAGATGTGACAATATTGGCCTATTTAGAAGAAGCCGCTGAATTTTCTTTCTTCGCTTTAGGATTTTTATAATCCGTCTTCATATGTCTAGACATCCTACAATTCCAGCACTTTAATTTTCTTTTGCCCTTGCCCTTAGATTTAGATTTAGGCCTTGAAGATCTTGTACCTCGCTTAGAATTTCTGCCCCTCGTAATCAGTGCATTGGAAGATGTCCTCATGTCATCGTTTTTCTTTTTCATGGCCTTCCCTTGAAGGGCTGAGATAACAGTGTCAACACTTAGAATTTTATTTGCGGTGCAATCGTGTCCCCGAAATACTTATATGATACAGGAAGAGAATTCAACAATATATATGCATGTTCTTCATCTTTGACCACTTCCTCCATATCCAGCAATTTGTACATCAATTTATTAAAGTTGCTGATATGGGCTTCTAGATCTTCAACCTCTACCGTCTTAAAGGTATACCACTATAGCTTCAAGTGTAGGCAATTTTCAGAGGACTTCTTTGCATGGATGTTCTCTAACTTCTCCTACAAACTAGCTGCATTTTTCTCCCTCAAAATATTATAGAGAACCTCATCCGTGAGACATAAATGGATAGAGGTTAAAGCATTCCTATTAAGGTTTTCCCATTCATCATCTTTCATGGTAGATTTTTGCTCCTCAAGAGCCTTAATCACGCCTTGCTTGGTTAACAGGCTAATCATCTTAAACTTTCATAACTCAAAATTATTTTTTCTGAGTACTTCTTAATATCAAACTTACAGTTTCTCATTATTATTAATTCTATAGATTCAGATTTGTGCCCCAATGATTGCTCTGATACCACTTGTTGGGGATTTGTGTTGCGGAATCACATAGATCTAGATTTAAGATAGCAATCCAATAACGCCAAGCAATCACAAGAAAACACACAGATTTAATGTAGAAAACTCCTACGAAAAAAAAACCATAGCAGAAAATGACAGAAATCCACTATGAAAATAGAAATTATAAAGAGAGAGGACTTATCCGATTTGAACAACCTCAAATCTCACCCTTGCTACATCCTTTGATGACCCTAGAACCCTTTTAAAAACCCTTTAAAACACTTTAGAAAGTCTTAGTATGTTTTAGAAAGGCACTAGGGACTCCTATTTATAGTTTAGGAAACCACACTTTCACACCGACTTTGGAAAAGTCCAGAAACCACCTCAAATTTACGCAGTCCATGCATGGTTTGCGTAACCTTCACTACAAGAAAAGTCACTTTTACCTACGAAAATTTTCGTAGGTAAAAGGCTGTTTTTCTTAGGCAAACACTTTTTCCAATGAAAATTTTCATCGAAACTTTCGTTGCCAAAAGACTGAGGGAGAAAACCTTTAACAACGGAAAAAAAAAATTCATTGGCAAAAGTAAGACTTTTGCTGATGAATCTATTTCGTAGGTAAAATATTTTTCCAACGTTTTATTTCATAGCCAAAAATCTTGAAAAATACTTTTCACTTAACTTTGTAGCTAAAAAAGATTTACAAAACTTTTTACCTACGATTATTTTCGTAGCTAAAACGATTTACCTAGCAACTTGTTCGTATGTAAAAAATATGACACCACTTTCACCTACAAATAATTCGTAGGTAAAAATATTCATAAAGTTTTTCCAACGAATTTATTTCGTAGGTAATAATTATGACAAACCTTTAACCTACAAATGATTTTGCAGCCAAAAGTATAACATAAATTTTACCTACGAATTGTTTTCGTTGGTCAAAATTACTGTAAAACTTTTACCTAAGTATTCGTATGTAAAAATTGACCCAAAAGTTTTACCTACTAACAATTTTGTATTTAAAAATATTTTCAAAACTTTTACTACGAATGTTTTTGTAGGTAAAAATTGATAAGAAGAGTTTTACCTACTAATAATTTCGTAGCTAAAAATATTTTCAAAACGTTTACCTACGAATTGGTTCGTAGGTAAAAATTGCTACAAAAGTTTTACCTACGAATTTTGTGGTAGCTAAAAATATTTACAAAACCTTTACCTATGAATGGTTTCGTAGGAAAAAAATATTTACAGAACTTTTTCCTACGAAGGATCTTGTAGCTAAAAACGTTTACCTACGAATTGTTTGGTAGGTAAACCATTTTAAAAACATATACCAACGAAATATTTTTGTAGGTAAATACATTTTCAAACCATTTAGCTACGAATATTTTCGTAGCTGATAAAATTATTGAACTTTTCCCTACGAAAATTTTCGTAGGTAAAAATTTGTATGGGAGTTTTACCTACGAAAATTTTCGTTGGTAAAAGTTTTTTTTTTTAAAATGTGCCTACAAAATACTCTTAATATACACCTGTTAATATTCCTGATATACACCTATTATATATAAATATTTCATCAAATTCACATTCGTATCTATTCAAACCCAAAATATATAAATCCATCCAAATATAAATTACATCCATCAACATAACATTCATTCACAAACAAATACATATAAGTTTAACATCATAAATAAAATACAAAAAATCATAAAGATGAAGGCAGAGGAGGTGGAGCATCAGTGGGTAAGCGTGCAGCAAGAGCCTAAAACATCTCCGCCATCCATCGCTCATACTCCACCCGCATCTCTTCCATCCTCCTCTCATTCTCCTCTCTCTCCCTCGCCTACTCCTCCATCCTCCTCCTCTCCTGCTCCTCCCTCTGCCTTGTCAGATCCTCCATCCTCCTCCTCTCCTGCTCCTCCCTCTGCCTTGTCAGATCCTCCATCCTCCTCTCCTACTCCTCCCTCTGCCTCTTCAGATCCTCCATCCTCCTCTCCTGCTCCTCCATCTGCCTCTCCAGCTGCTCACTCTTCTTCTCCAGCTGCTCTTTAATGTCATGGACGATGACTCGTAGCTGCTGAACCTCTTTCTCTGCAATATTAGCTCGACAGGTGGCGCTCTCACCAACGATGATGGATCAGGTGGAGGTAGCTCTAGCGGGTGTCATGAGCTTGGCACCATGGCCAAGCCCATGCACATATCCAGAACGGGTGCCAAGCACCTCACTCAGGATCTCTGGCTCACTCCGCTGAGTACCATCGGGAGTGGGCTGACTGCGTAAGGTGTCCATCGCCGCTTGTAATGAAAACATATGAATTTTCTCTAAAAAATGGCATTATTATAATGTAATGTAATTAAACTTTACAATGTAAGGATTTTTATCCAAATCTCGTCGGCTCTAGGATGTACCCAAGATCCCGTCGCCTGTCGATATTGAGTCCCTCTGTAGTGGTCTACTGGTCCGGACTCCTGGCCAGTGACGGGATCTCGCTGCACAATCGAAAGGACAACTAAGTTAACATAAATGCATTGAAAGAATATATCAACTTAATAATTACTAGTAATTTCTTACCATGCTATGACGAACTTCTGTAAATGACTTTGAACCAGCTACGTAGTTCACTTCTAAGTTTCTTCTGTTGTCAGAATTTATTTTGCTTCTCTTCTGAACACATTATTCATAATACATTGTTATTAATAGTAATTTAATTATTACATTAAGATATCATAAATATGTAAATATTACCTGAAAAGAATCAGACGAAAATCTATCGCAGAGTATCCGCCAGTCACCATCGGTCACGTGCAGCGGTGCGGACAGTGCGCCCATACACTGCTTGTATCGCTTGTATAATATGGAGCGGTACTCCTTGAACCGCTCCTTGATCATGTCGTCGACAGCATAGAAAATGTGCGGAACACTCAAATCGAAGTCAAACTTATCTTGGAGTTTCGTAAATAATGGATTAAGGCAATAAACTTATTAAGAAAATAACTTAACTATAAAATAAATTTTAAAAAACTAAAATTTACCTGAAGTCGCTGACGAATGAGCTGCCGCACATCATCTGTCACATCTCCCCAACGGGGGGTGGTGGGGGGATCAGAGATCGGCATAAGACACTGACCTTTGACGTAAACCGTCTGACATTGTTCCCAACAGGTCTAATGCAGTCCTGTGGGAACTCTATCCTCACCCTACCCTCGCTCGTAAGTCGCTATAAAAGTAACCCACGCGTGGGTCCACATCCTCATCGGCTGGTCGACGACGCCGTTGTAAAAGAAATATGTAAGTATAAACATAAACAGAAATTATTAAAAATAATATATGTCTAGACTTACATGCAGTGCCCAGTGTATGCGCGACTGAGGGATCAGACACCTGCGATTCAACATGTGACGGCGATGCTGGCTCCATCGCATCACGAGTATAAGGGGTAGATTTAGTGCACGAACGACGTACTCTCCCACCTGGTGCCATCAGTGAATATGTGCGAGCTACGAAATTATAAATTTAAACAATATCAATGCAAGTGGAATATACTAAAATATTTTACAAGCAGTATTGATGGTACAATGCATTTGTGCTTATGCTTAGAGAGATGATTAAAATATACTTAGACCATTACATTATAATGCAAGAAGAATATAATAAAACTGTAAACTTTAATCTATAACCATTGAAAATTTCATTACACATTGTCATTCTATATTAAATACACATATTTTGTTGTAATATGAAACAACTTTGAGGTAAACTATCTGAAGTACTCCCTACGTAAGGTATCATATGCGTCAGAAGCATATGTCATTTCGTGTGAAGCACCCGACATATTTACAGCCAACTTAATAGTCACAATAAGAGAAATCTAGTCTCTCGGGACTCCATTCAAATGTGCAAGTGATAAAGTCGCATCTTCCATATCTCGTTTTCTGCAGTTATATATCTCCATCAGCTCCAGAATTTCTTTGAGATGGCATAATCTTTCCTCTGAGTCATCGTCGATATATTACACTCTACACTCATCGACCAGACCGGGTATCTCTATGGCCCTACCAGAAGAAGATAGGACCGAAACATCCATCTGCAATAGCTGATGAAGTATGTTGCGTGCTTCTACTACACTCCAGTTTAAGGAGGACATAATCAGAAATTGACTCAACTGTAAATGTGGATTATAAATAAGTCAATAAAAGGAAATAATCATGACTTGTAATTTTCACGTATACATAAAATACATAAATTATTCGAATTGAAAAATGACATGTAAATTATGTGTACATTTAATAATCATCCTCCATATCACTATCGTTTAGGGCTATTTCTTCTTCATCACTATCGCTGATCAATATTTCATCCTCATTGTCCGCAACGTCGTCATCAATGAAACCGCTATCATCTCTAACAATATCACGTATTATCGAAACATCAACATGATCAGGTGGCACATCATCTCTGTCTAATTGCACTGCATCAATATCAACACTTGAATTAGTCCCTATATCCTTAGATGGCATGTCTTCTTGATATGTTTCTTCAACCCTAAACGTGTCATTTCTCTCGTCCTCGCTATCTTCAACTTATAGTACGGGAACGTCAAATACGTTCCTGGGCTTTATTTTCTATACTACGTGCCAAAAGCCGCCTAACTTGGTGTTAGCGAGGTAAAATACTTGTTCGACTTAGCTGGCGAGGACAAATGGGTCGTCCTTAAACCACTTCCGAGATAAATTTACGCTCGTAAAGTAGTTGTCAGTCTATATTCCCAACTTCTTATTTCCAATGTCCCACCAATCACATCTAATTAAGTACACCTGCTTTCTCATACAAAAACTCAGCTCAATAATATATGTCAAAATGCCATAAAAGTTAATTTCATCCTCCTCATTTGTTCCCTTCACAACCACCCCACTATTCTATGTGGTCCTGTACTTCTCACGTTCTTCGGTGTGAAATCGAATTCTATTTACAATATAACCTGTATATCTAGATACATGTCTATCAGGGCCACACGCCAGTGAATATAGTGCATCAGACGCATCAGAAGAGTTGCTCCTGCGCAATGTCGTCATCTATTATCATGTACAAAATATAATTGTTTAGAGATTTTCATAGGTTGAAATAATGTGGCATACAACGAAAATTCTAAGTGTGGTGAGATACAATATGAAATCTTACACATTTGGCAAACCATTCTGGAAACTGGTCTTGATGCATTCAATCATAATTTGTGGAGAATTTTGACTTCATCTCGTCCATGTGTTCGTTACACATAAATAACACGTCATCAGCAAGAAACATTAAGATCATCGTATGTAAAGAAAATAAAAATCGAGGGAAGACTTACTCCAAGTACGACTCTATTTCTTCACAATTATGCAACACATACCACCGCGCCTTTGCTAAATCCCCAAGGTCTATATCCTGAAACGTCGGGGATCCTAAAGGATGAACGTTATGTGCAAATACAGATATGAATCCTTATTCATGCTCCTGCCCTTCATTGGCATTCCGATCTTCTCGATTGAATCTAGTCTCTATCCCACAAAGATACATGGAGCAAAATGTAAGGCACTCATTATCAGTGTACACTTTAGCTACCGATCCCTCCGGTCGTGCCTTATTCCTCACAAATTGTTTAAGTGTGTGAAGGTATCTGTACACAAAACCAATATGTTATACTATGAAAATATGGATATATATAGTTTATGGAATGAATAAAAATTTTAATAAGTTCAACCACCTTTCGATCGGATACATCTAATGATATTGTACTGGGCTTGCAAGCTTCGCTACGTGCGGTAAATGAATCGCCAGGTGTACCATGACATCAAAAAATACAGGTAAAAATATTCTTTTAAGTTTACAAAGGATTAATGTCCCTCTCCATTCGTTTAATAACATCTACATTCAACGATTTCGAACACAAATCCTTAAAGAATATCCCCAACTCAATCAGCGTCGTACTGATATCCTTGCTCAGGAATCCACAAATCGCAACTGACAGTAGGCGCTGCAGAAGGATGTGACAATCATGACTTTTCATTCCTGTTACCTTGCAGTCTGTAACGTTAATGCGCCGAGATATGTTTGACGTATACACATCGAGAAACTTCACCGATCTCAACCATTCACATAAATATTTTCTCTCTAATTTTGTAAACGTGTAGCAGACTGCTGGTATAGTATATAAATTTTCATGTGGTTGTAAGTGCAACTCTTTCCTTAAACACATTTCTTGTAGATCCAATCGAGCCTTGAAACTGTCTTTTATTTTCTTCTCTATGTTCATCAATGTTCCCAAGACATTGTCACGTATATTTTTCTCAATATGCATGACATCCAAGTTGTGTCATAATTTTAGATCGCTCCAATAGGGCAACTCAAAAAAGATGCTCTTCTTCCTCCAGTAATAGTCTAATACTGTACGTTTCCTCTTCTTCAAGTGCGATGCCTTACCAAATCTAACTTCTCCAATGTTACTCAGTTGTTGCATCACATCTTCTCCAGATAGCTCTTTCAGGGGTGGCCTATGATCTTGTTTGCATCAAAGATCATCGTCTTCCTGCGCCAACTATGATCGCTCGGAAGGAAGCGACGATGGCCCGTATAACACGTTTTTCTACCATGCTTCAATGACAATGAACAAGTCTCAATACCACATGTAGGACAAGCTAACTTGCCCTTCGTGCTCCACCCAGACAAATTTTCATATGCGGAAAAGTCATTTATTGTCCACAAGACCGCTACATGCAATCGAAATGTCCATCCTACAAATGTGTAAAACGTTTCTACACCTTGACTCCACAACACGTTTAACTCATCTCCTAACGGTCATAAATACACATCAATTTCATTTTCAGGTGACCTAGGTCCAGGAATAAGCAATGATATCATGAAAAATGACTCCTTCATACACAATAAAGGAGGTAAATTGTAGGGCATAAGCACCACTGGTCACATACTAT
This sequence comes from Magnolia kwangsiensis, assembly GCA_037074715.1. NCBI lineage: Eukaryota > Viridiplantae > Streptophyta > Magnoliopsida > Magnoliales > Magnoliaceae > Magnolia > Magnolia kwangsiensis. The sequence goes on along the minus strand of CM073576.1, from coordinate 132,232,757 downwards.
ACGAGATACTCATATTATCAAATGGATTAAAACCATCACTTGCAAGACCTAGTCGAACATTGCGAGAATCCTCTGCAAACCAGTCATGTTGCTTGTCAAAACTTTGTCAGGCTTCAGAGTCCGCAGGGTGCCTCAGTGTACTATCATCATAAACGCATTTCTCTTTATGCCACCTCATATCTTCAGCTGTCTTACGAGACATAAATAATCTTTACAATCCGGGTTTCAATGGGAAGTACCTTAACACCTTTCAAGGAATTTTCTTACCCCTGGCTTTGCCATACTTTCACCTAGACTCTTCACATTCTTGACACTCTTCAGCCTTATCATGCTCATTCTGATATAATAAACAATCATTTATACATGCATGTATGAGTTCATAACTAAGGCTCAAGTCTCGCATCAAGGATTTGGCCTCATAATGAGACTTAGGCAATGTCTCACCGTCCGGTAATGCTTCTTTCAACAACTCAAGCAATATGCTGAACGATTTGTTACTCCAACGATTTATTATCTTCAAATGAAGTAACTTTGTAAGAAAATTTAACTTGTAGAAGTTCTCACACCCCTAATAAAGTGGACGTTGCGCATCCCTCAACAACCTACTAAACTTTTCTGATTCGTCATCACCCATTGGAGGAATATCTTGGTTACTGCTTGTCGCTGCAAAATCAGTATCCACAGCTGTTCCCCTGAACACATCCCCTATGATATCTTGTATTTCGTCAACGTCTTCATCCTCATCATCCGGCACAATTGGGTCAGCAAGGACTTCAGTGGGCGCAACTCTATGGGTCATATCTTCACCATAATAGATCCACCAAGTGTAACTCTGGTCAATCTCAACTATGAATAAATCGTCCTCTACTTTATCTAAAGTCTTAAATATCATGTTCTTGCATTTTCGACATGGACACCTAATCTTATTCCTTGAATCTGCCCGATTTCGTGTAAATTCCATGAACTCTTGAACCCCTCGTTTATACTCTGGGCCAAACTTGTTCTTAGTTCGGATCCAACTCTTATAAATGTCTACAATAAAAAGACTAAAGTCAGTTTATGGAAATGACTTTAAGATTAGGTTAGGTTATAGGTTATAAGTATTGGTTATAGGTTAAGGTTAAGGTCTAGGTTTAGGTTATAGGTTAGGGTTTTGGGATTTAAGAATAGGCTTAGGTTAAGGTTATAAGCCTAGGTTTAGGTTATAGGTATAGGGAATGGTTTAGGGTATAAGTATAGGTTTTGGGATTTGAGAATAGTTTTAGGTTATAAGTGTAGGTTATAGGTTTAGGGAGTGGGTAGGTTTAAGTTATAGGTTTAGGTTTTGGGATTTGAGAATAGGTTTAGGTTATAAGTATAGGTTTTAGTTGGGTTATAGGTTAAGGATTAGGGATTTGAGTTTAGGTTAAGGTTGTAAGTTTAGATTAAGGTTATAATTATAGGCTATAAGTTAAGGTTAAGGTTTAGGTTTAGGTTAAAAGTATAAGTTTTGGAATTTGACAATAGGTTTAGGTTAAGGTTATAAGTATAGGTTTAGGGTTAGGTTTTAGGTTTTAGGTTATAGGTTAAGGTTAAGGTCTAGGTTTAGGTTATAGGTTAGGGTTTTGGGATTTGAGAATAGGTTTAGGTTAAGGTTATAAGTTTAGGTTTAGGTTATAGGTATAAGTTTAGGTTTAGGGTATAGGTATAGGTTTTGGGATTTGAGAATAGGTTTAGGTTATAAGTGTAGGTTATAGGTTTAGGGAATGGTTAGGTTTAGGTTATAGGTTTTGGGATTTGAGAATAGTTTTAGGTTTTAGGTTTTAGGTTTAAGGAGTGGGTAGGTTTAGGTTATAGGTTTAGGTTTTGGGATTTGAGAATAGGTTTAGGTTATAAGTATAGGTTTTAGTTGGGTTATAGGTTAAGGATTAGGGATTTAAGTTTAGGTTAAGGTTGTAAGTTTAGGTTAAGGTTACAATTATAAGCTATAGGTTAAGGTTAAGGTATAGGTTTAGGTTAAAAGTTTATGTTTTGGTATTTGAAAATAGGTTACAGGTTTAGGTTTTGAAAATCGGGTTCGGGTTCGGGTTCGGGATCGGGCTTAGGTTTGGGCTATAAGTATAGGTTTTGGGATTTGAGAATAGGTTTAGGTTATAAGTGTAGGTTATGGGTTTAGGGAATGGGTAGGTTTAGGTTATAGGTTTAGGTTTTGGGATTTGAGAATAGGTTTAAGTTATAAGTATAGGTTTTAGTTGGGTTATAGGTTAAGGATTAGGGATTTGATTTTAGGTTAAGGTTGTAAGTTTATGTTAAGGTTACAATTATAGGCTATAGGTTAAGGTTAAGGTCTAAGTTTAGGTTAAAAGTATATGTTTTGGGATTTGAGAATAGGTTTAGGTTAAGGTTATAAGTATAGGTTTTGAGATTTGAGAATAGGTTAAGGTTTAGGTTTTAGGTTTTGGGATTTGAGAATAGGTTATAGGTTTAGGTTTAGGAAATTGGGTTCGGGTTCGGGTTCGGGATCGGGCTTAGGTTTGGGCTATAAGTATAGGTTTTGGGATTTGAGAATAATTTTAGGTTATAAGTGTAGGTTATGGGTTTAGGGAATGGGTAGGTTTAGGTTATAGGTTTTACGATTTGAGAATAGGTTATAGGTTTAAGTTTAGGAAATCGGGTTCGGATTCGGGAATGGGCTTAGGTTTGGGCTATAAGTATAGGTTTTGGGATTTGAGAATAGGTTATGGTTTACGGTATAGGTTTTGGGATTTGAGAATAGGTTAAGGTTTAGGTTTAGGAAATCAGGTTCGGGTTCGGGATCGAGCTTATGTTTGGGCTATAAGTATAGGTTTTGGGATTTGAGAATAGGTTAAGGTTTAGGGTTTAGGTGTTGGGATTTGAGAATAGGTTAAGGTTTAAGTTTAGGAAATTGGTTTCGAGTTCAGGATCGAGCTTAGGTTTGGGTTTAGGGTATAGGTTTTGGGATTTGAGAATAGGTTTAAGTTATAAGTGTAGGTTATAGGTTTAGGGAATGGTTAGGTTTGGGTTATAGATTTTGGGATTTGAGAATAGGTTTAGGTTAAGGTTATGAGTATAGGTTTAGGTTATAGGTTAAAGTTTAGGTTTAGGGTAAGGGTATAGGTTTTGAGATTTGAGAATAGTTTTAGGTTATAAGTGTAGGTTATAGGTTTAGGGTGTGGTTAGGTTTAGGTTATAGGTTTTGGGATTAGAGAATAGGTTACGGTTTAGGTTTAGGAAATCGGGTTCGGGTTTGAAATCAAGCTTGGGTTTGGGTTATAGGTATAGGTTTTAGGATTTAAGAATAGGTTTAGGTTTGGGTTAAGGTTATAAGTTTAGGTTTAGGCTATGAGTATAGGTTATAGGTTAAGATTAAGGTCTAGGTTTAGGTATACGTGGTTTTGGGATTTGAGAATAGGTTTAGGTTATAAGTATAGGTTTAGGGTGAGTTATAGGTTAAGTTTTAGGGATTTGAGTTTAGGTTAAGGTTTAGGTTTAGGTTAAGGTTGTAAGTTTAAGTTTAGGTTATAAGTATAGGTTATAGGTTATAAGTATAGGTTTAGGTTAGGTTATAGGTTAAGGTTTACGGATTTGAGTTTACGGTAAGGTTTAGGTTTAGGTTATAAGTTTAGGTTTTGGAATTTGAGAATAGGTTTAGGTCATAAGTATAAGTTTAAGGTTGGTTATAGGTTAAGATTTAGGGATTTGAGTTTAGGTTAAGGGTGTGGTACCTACAAATACAGATATAAACAAGATATAAATACGGTCAGTCCAAATGGTCAGGCCCTTCCAATGCTGTCCATAAAAAATGGACAGCTTCATCATGATCATAACAACGGTTCCCACCTTCTAGGGACCCCCGCTCATCCGGATAGCTCCGACGCACATCCGGGTATGCTCCATTAATTTCGAGCTAATACAAAAATATGGCCTGTCCAAATGGTCAGGCCCTCCCAATGTTGTCCATAGGAAATGGATAGCTTCATCATGGTTATAACAGCGGTTCCCACCTTCCAGGGACCCCCACTCATTCGGATAGCTTCGACGCACATGCAGGTATGCTCCATTAATTTCGATCTAATACAAAATACGGCCTGTCCAAATGGCCAGGCCCTCCCAATGCTGTTGTCACGCCCCAAACTCAGAAATCGGGCTCATAAAATTCCCGATTGCCGAATCCGCCGCCGACAGCCTCCGTAGAACCCCATTCTCGGCTCTCAGCTCCCATTTACCAGGTTCCGATCCTGGAATGCCACAAGGAGGATTTTCAACATCAGTTTGATTCGTAATAAGTATAACCAAAGGCATAACCCACAAACAACAGCCAAGAACTCCATTACATTTCCACTATGATCAAAAACTTTACAAGTACAATGAGCATAAAGGAAAATACAATGGTAAGGAACAAAAACTCCAGAATAATCTGCAAGTGCTCCTGCCTCAGGGCTGCTGCGCCCTAACGTCACCTGCACGCAACGGTCGTGCATTAGCTTATAGAAAGCTTAGAGGGTGGTGAAAGTGTGTCCGCAAGGTAGTAATATGATCATGCAATATCAGAGTAATGTGGAATATGCAGATGGATCCATAATATCATGAGCCATACCAAGGCTATGCGATGCAAGATACAATCAAGCATACAATCCTCATCTAAGCGCACATGTCAATATAGCTCAACTCTAGGATATCACTGGGGTCTAGTACACTCTAAACCAAATCGCCGCCACATCGCGTGTAATAAGGTAAGTGGAAGAGACCTCACTATCCGTCTACCAATATCAGGCTCTACTCGTCGATAGCGGACCCATTCCTAGAGCTGGTCAGACTTAGCCTAGCTTTGCCCCCTACTCTCAGATGGGTAAGGTCGCACCCCCTTTCAACCGACCACGACACAGTGGAGAGCGCAGCCATCTGGTAATCGGTACTCAACGCTCATCTACCCACTCGGTCTAGACGTTGGAGCAATCTCTTGGTACCATAAGGGCTTAGAAACTTTCACCCAGGGATATCTATAGCACCCCATGTAGAATAAAATTTTCGGTATCCAATCCTGCCAACCACGATGCGTTTGTGGAGGCTACGACCCCAATGTCGCTAGGGCGTACAATAACCATATCACACAATGTGAAATAAGTGAATCACAGTATCCAATCATGCAACAAATCCTGCACGTATCGTGCGCTCATGTCGGGCAACACCGCCTAATCGAGAGCTCATAAACAACCTGCCCGAAGGCATATGCTATGATCTGTCACCTCTCATATCAAGCATACATATGATGCGTATGATCATGAGTCATGGAACTATACTAAACTTGTAATAAAGTAATGAATTACCCATACAACGCAGGTGGGCCTAGATGGCCTACACCCAACAAGTACGGGCCTATCAATGGGCCTTAGGGAGAGTTGTAATGCGGACGTTTAACCAACATTATGCTTACAATGTGGACGTCAAACCATCATTGCTCCCAAGCCATAGCCCGTAGTAAACATCATTACACAAACTATGTTGGGTCCACACATTACAATGGACCTTAGGTACGTCTTATTAGGCCTTCATTACATCAAATGGGCTACATTAGTGGGCCTTACGTTCATCAAATGAGCCGCATTACTGGGCTTCACCAATGGGCCTTAGGTACATTACAACGGGTGATAACTCATGGGCCTCAGAGTACGTCATAGTGGTTCTAATCACATGGGCCTTATGTGTCTTAAATGGGCCTAATCCCTTGGGCTTTATACATACTAAATGGGCCTAAATCATAGGCATTATATAGATCAAGTGGGCGTAAACCCATAGGCCTTATATAAATCAAATGGGCCTAAATCATAGGCCTTATATAAATCAAATGGGTCTGGTCCCAAGGGCCTTGGGATATATTAAATGGTCCAATCCCATGGGCCTTACATCCACATCAAAGTGGGCCCTAATAAACTGTCACAAATACATTAAGATGGACCTCAAATCATGCCAAGATGGGGTCCACTTGGACTATGGATCTGGCTCATTCTTTGACTCATTCCATAAAATGATCTTTAAAATGGATGGACCGATTAGATGTAGCACCTGCATCAATGGTGGGGGCCCACATGAAGGCCCACCATCATGTATATTATAAAATATATAAATTACATATAGTATATATATATATATAGATATACAATATTATATATGATATAATATATATATATATATATATATATATATATATATATATATATATATATATATATATATACACACACACACAGCAAACACACACGCACACACACACAAACACACGACACGCCTGTAGGGTGGTGTGAATAGAACACATGCATTAGGTGGGCTCCACCGTCTAGTGGACGGTGGAAGTAAAACATACATCACTGTGGGCTCCACGTGGGGCCCACCATAGTATATATTTTTCCATCCAACCAGTTGATAAGGTCACACAAACCTGGATGAGGAAGAAAAAAAAATTTCATTTTGATCCAAAACTTTTGTGGCCCAGGAAGGAGGTTTCAAGGGCAGATAATCAATCACACTGATTCATGTGGTGTGGGCCACCTGAGTTTTGGATGCAGCTAATCTTTGGAGGGGGCCCAATTCTGGGAGTGGCCCACCCCATGAACAGGTTGGATTTCACATATACGTTATGGTGGGGCCCACGGCAGGGCCGTGGAACGCTGGCCCGCAAGCCCGCTGCACGCAGCAGCGGGCTGCTGCTGCATGTCAGAGACAGAGGCTTTGCCTCTTTGCTATTTTTTTTAAAAAAAATTGAAAACCCATTTTTTTGGAGTTTTTCGCATCTGGGGTTCGCATCACATAAATCCACCCCGTTCATTAGCTTCCCTGGCTCAAGACAAGCCCAATGAGTCCGCTATTGAACATATTTAGGCCTGTAGAAAAATTAAAATTTATTTAAATGGTGAGAGTTGCTGTTTTGAGAGGTATGGCCCGCCCAATGAACGGATTAACTTCATTCCTTGGCTCAACGCCTAAAATGATATGGGAAAGAGGATGGACGGCTTGGATTGTACCCATACGTCAAGGTGGGGCCTACACAAGGTCCCACCCCCAAAGCTTTGAACCAAGCTTGTATTTGTGTTTTCCTTTATACAGGGACGTCCAGCGTCCCAGACGCTGGACGGTTGGACCTTGTAATATGCATTGAGGTGGGCCCTGATTAGGCGGGCCACCTCATGGAGAGTGGGGTGGGTACAATGCATTTGAGGTGGGCCCCACTTGAGGAAAGCATGGACAAAATAAATACTTCAAGGTGGAGTCCATTCAAGTGGGCCACACAAACACAATATGATCTAAAAAAAAGAAGAAAATGAAGTAGAGAGAGAGAGATAGAGGGTGGGACACGCTTGTGATGGAGGGCTCCGCCACTACGAGCCCTCTCTTATATGAAATCATACATCAATGGATCCCTCTATACATGGGATTATCGAAATTGAAAATCAATGGTGAGGATCCTTTCCCCACCAATATGGACGGTCTAAATGACCTTCCTAATGCAATGAAATAAACATCATGATGGGGTCCATGGAGAATGGCCCCACCATGGATGATCATGATGATCAAAGTGGGCCATCGGCCACAACTTAGGGTCCCAAGTGAGATCCACACCATTGATCGGTGGGCCTCACTTGGCCCATCATAAAAATAAGAAAACTACCCTATAGAGGCACCCACCGTTCGATCTTCTTGCTCCTATGGGCTCCTTAGCACCTTAGCTTCAATCCTAAAGGAGGAGATGAGAAATTGATGGCTAGGATGGGAGATCTTGGAATGGAGAGGTGGGCCACACTTGGAGTTTTTTTTGAAGAGAGGGAGAGGCTCATACGTGGGATTTTTTTTCTTGGAGATAGCTTTGAAAATGAGAAAGAGAGAAAGAGTTATAAAGGGAGAGAGAGAGTGATGGGTGTGTTAGGTTTTGTTGACTTTGGTGGCCTTTTGTGTAAGAAAGGTATGGGCATGTAAGAAACTTTTGGACTTTTGTGGTTGCTTGGGTATGGGTGAAAGGTGACGTGTACTTGACATGTACTTGACATGTGATGTGATAAGATTTTATTGATTGATGGGATTGATGTGACATCTCGTAGAGATTCTCTTGGGTTTCGCAACGCGCGACGTTTTCCCCACACCGAACGTTGGCCCACATCTCTTGACCAGGGTATCGCCTCGGCGCGCAAGTCGCAGCAACGGAACCGTAGCAATGGCGCGGTCGCTATGGTAATGGTCTTGGGTTGAGTCGACTCGGGTTGACGGCATATAAATTAGGGTCACACGTAAATATCGGTTAAGGGTCAAAGGTTACCGAAATTCTACCGGTAAGACCGCGGAAGTCTACGGAACGGTACGAACTAAGATACGGGTCTTATAGCCGTCCATAGGAAATGGACAGCTTCATCATGGTCATAACAGCAGTTTTCACCTTCTAGGGACCCCCGCTCATTTGGATAGCTCCGACGCACATCTGGGTATGCTCCATTAATTTCGAGCTAATACAAAAATACAGCCTGTCCAAATGGCTAGGCCCTTCCAATGCTATCCATAAGAAATGGATAGCTTCATCATGGTCACAACAGCGGTTCCCACCTTTCAGGGACCCCCGCTCATCTGGATAGCTCCGACACACATCCGGGTATGCTTCATTAATTTCGAGCTAATACAAAAAATACGGCCTGTCCAAATGGTTAGGCCCTCCCACTGCTGTCCATAGAAAATGGACAGCTCCATCATGGTCATAACAGCAGTTTTCACCTTCCAGGGACCCCCGCTCATCCGGATAGCTCCGATGCACATCCGGGTATGCTCCATTAATTTCAAGCTAATACAAAAATACGGCCTGTCCAAATGGCCAAGCCCTCTCAATGCTGTCCATAGAAAATGGACAACTTCATCATAGTCATAACAGCGGTTCCCACCTTCCAGGGACCCTGCTCATCCGGATAACTCCGACGCACATCCGGATATGCTCCATTAATTTCGAGCTAATACAAAAATACGGCCTGTCCAAATGGCCAGGCCCTCCCAATGCTGTCCATAGAAAATGGACAGCTTCATCATGGTCATAACAGCGGTTCCCACCTTCCATGGACCCCCGCTCGTCCGGATAGCTCTGACGCACATCCGGGTATGCTCCATTAATTTAATGCTAATACAATTAAATCCTAAATTAGTTACTCATCCAAGGTTGGATAGATTGTAATACTTTCATATTCTCATTTAAACGTTCACGCCGAAAATTCGGCAGCATCTCCCCATGCCTCTCCAGATAAGTTGATCTAACGTTACATTCCGATGCCAAATATCTAAAACAATATAAAGATATTTGGCATTGTATACGTAACGGAAGAAACATATCTAGAGAGAAACGAGGAGATGGACCACGGATCAAGCATGAACATTTAAATAAATTATATGAAAGCATACTATCCATCTAACCTTAAACTGTCCAAAATGGGACAATTTGAGCGACTTCTATGCCACCAAAAATACACCATATCTATGTATGGCCCCATAGAAATTCTCAAACGAGTAACTAATTATCTAACTTACAAATCTATAAACTACAACATAGGCACTATACACCCATGCTCAAGTGAACCAAGTCAAGAATTATTCACACATGTTCAAGTGAACCAGATCAAGCATCATTCGCACATTTTCAAGTGAACCAAGTTGAGCATCATTCACACATGTTCAAGTGAACTAAGTCAAGCATCATTCATACATGTTCAAGTGGATTGATTTAGGCATCATAAGAAAAACTTCTAGGGGGCTGATCTTAGCATCGTTCATACATGTTCAAGTGGATTGATTTAAGCATCATAAGAAAAACTTCTAGGGGGCTGATCTTAGCATCATTACCACACATGTTCTTGCCGAATATCTTGGCATCATTACCACACATTTAAGTTGATTGATTTAAGCATCATAAACACATGTTCAAGTGGACTGATTTAAGCATTATAAGCATTATAAACACATGAAAATATGTCTGTCAAACACAACATCATTGTGTTATTTCTTTAGAAAGCACTGAAAGGCATTTTCATGTTCATAAATACTGAGGTTTATGAATGTCAGAATTCATAATTTTTGTTCATAGCTAGCTAGACCTAACTATCTAGCTCTAGGGTGTCAAAACAAATGTCAGAATTCTGGTGGATACTTTCATGTTAGAAAAAATACACAAGCACAGGATATGTAGCTAAGGTGTATCCTAGTCATAAGTTTTATTGAAAATTGAGAGTTGGTCCATACCCATTATTAATGGTTTCCCAATAAGTACCATCTTCTGATGACTTATGCCTTTTGTTCTCATTCTAATTGGACAATCTATTGATTCAATAGAAAGATATAAATGGACAAATATTAACATTTTGTTGCTGCGAAACTCGGCCAAGTCAACTAAGCCGATTTTGAACCGAGTTGCTGCGAAACTCAGTATTGGGCCTGACTCCATCTAGACTCGGAGAGACTCAGCGAGTCGACTCAATGGTTCAGCCAACTCAACAAGACTTGGGTGACTCTAACAAATTCAAATATTTATTTGCCCTCCTACTATTTTCAATTTATAATAATTAAATATCAAGTTGAGTTGGGTCGAATCTTCAAGTCAACCTGACCCGGGTTTTTGAACTATGATCTAAACCAATACAAATTGCCATTTTGGGGCCCCACATGCAGTATTCAGCTCCTTAAAAGTAAAAGAAGTAACTTTAAAACCATGAGATGACCCAAAACATGACAAAGGTTAGCTAGAAACTGTCTCATGTGGGTGATCGTTTAGGTTCAAAGCTAACCAATATAAAAATTTACTAACACAGTAAAATTCTCTTGAAGTTTGCAACTCTAGATCACAAACATGAGCATTGGATTTGGAACTTCCTGCTCAAGCTTGAATATGTGAAGTCGTCAATCGTTGATAGGATAGTCTTCTCAAAAATTCAATGTTTTAGGATATATAGTCGATCTTCTCATTAAATTATCCAAGTTTATGATGGGCAGAAACAGGAATTGTGCTTTACATTTTCAAACTTTTCTAGTCCTTGACATCAATCTTCGGTACTTCTCTGTTCTTCCCCATTTTTTCCCACCGATTTCTGACATTAATTTTTACTCTATTTCATCATTTTCATCGACTGTGAAACCCAAACACTGATTTTGGATCTGATTAATAATCGGGTTGGATTAGTAGTGTTGCATTGATAACATATATCACACATAGATACACACATGGTTATATGGAACAAAACATTGCAGATATGTATGTACATATGAAACAGATAAATGTGGACCTATTTTCATAGGAATGCATGGAGAGTCCAATGATCCAATCAATCGATCTGGGCTGTTCATTAGGTCCAGTATACACTTTAAGGGCTGCCAAGAAAAACTACACCAGTCTGACCATTCCATCCAACGAATCAGTAGTGCTTATAAAATGGAAGGTCGAGATTTTTATTTTATTTTTTTGGTATATGAAAAATAGGTCCAATCAACAATTTAAACCATCCATTTTGGCAAATGTCACAATGATTGCTTATAACCATCCCATCTGTAGCTTAAAAAATGGAAGTTTAATGTGGAAGTCTACTCAGCATCGGCAACGACATGGCTGAATGTGTGGGAGGTTAATACAAATTGCTGAATGTATGGGATGTTAATACACTGTGTAAGTTTTGATAAGATTGAGGGTGGAAGGAAAAATAACTTCCAACGATTTGGGTTGTGGGATTTTGAATCTAAGAAGAAGAATTCCAGAACCCAAATGCGAAAGAGATCAAACTCAAGAAAATTTTCCAGCAAAAATACAAAAGAAAAAGGGAAAATGGAATTGAAGAAATTAGAAAAATGTCAGCAATAAGAAAATACCTTTTTTTCTTGAAGTGCTTGCAATGGCGCCTCTTAATCTAGCAACAAAGATGGCGACGTATGTCCCATATGCACGACATAGGGAGAGGGAGATGGAGAAGGAAAGGTAGCACGGGACAGGGAGAGGGAGATGGAGCAAGAAACGGAGAGAGGGGAACGGAGATTGAGAGAGAGAGAGAGAGAGAGAGAGATTTGGGGGAAATTTTGGGCGGGCCTCTATTTTGAGAGCGCGTCGCGGCCCGCCCAAATTTGGGGTTTTTTTTGGAGTGGCTCTGTGGGCCCCGCCATGATGCGTTATAAACATCTACCCCATCAGTCAGATGCATCATCCCATGGTGGGTCCAGGGATAAAAAATCAAATCGGTTTATGACTTCTGTGGGCCACACCACATACAAAAGTTGAGAGGGGTTACCCTCCATCAAAATATTCCAAATTATTTTTTGGGCCCACAGAGATGTGGTCCACAAATCCAGCCCATCCATTATGTGTGTGCCACTTAGATGAGGAGTCATACGAAGTTTCAGATGAATCCAAATTTCAGGTGGGGTCCACCAAGTGCTTTTATATGTTTTAGGTATGTCTTGACATGATTTTAGATGGTATGGCCCACTGGAGTTCCGCATACGGCTGATTTTTGAATTATCCCATAATTTAAAGGGGACCCATCAAATGCATGGTGTTGATGTTTGACACACATCATGGTGGGGCCCACACAAGTTGACCTCATGGGAACGGCATGGATTAAACACATACATCATGGTGGGGCCTCCACAGAATAAATGAAATTAGGATTTAAAAATGATACTTAATAAAATTATTTAATTGGGATTTAAAAATAAAATTAAGACTAGTAATATCAAATATTCTTTGAAATTTGGAGGATCTTGTAAGGTCTAGACATATCATATGGCAATATAAATCTCAGGTGGACCACACCATTAAAAACTTCGTAGGGTCCAATGTAAGGTTTATTTGCCACCATTAATGAATGGATCAAGCTAGTTTTTATCTTTTCCCATCATTTGGGCCTGTATGACCTAATCCTAAAGAATGGATGTCAAATAAAAAGTACAGTGGGCCTTAGGAGGGTTTTAATGGTGGATATCCAATCACTATTGTTTTCATGTGGTGTGGTCCACCTGAGATTTATATCCCTCTCATTTTTGGTATCAAGCCCTAGTATGACCTGACTTATTCGATTGTCGGGCCAGGTCTTTCCTTTTATGAATTAATTCTAGCCATTCCAAAAAAAATAAAATAAAATAATCAATAATGGTTGGATATCCACTCTTAAAATCCTCTTAAGGCCCCAATGTATTGAATTTGGCAGTTTGTTAGGGCTAATTTCATAATCCAACTCATTGATTTCTCTTACTGCTTGAACCACTTAGATCATTTCCAACTCTGTTAACATACTACGAATTCACCCCTACACAAACTAAGAACAGAAACATAAAGCATGATCAAAATCTTAACTTCAATAACAATGAGGCTAAAAAAAGTCACACTTGTGAGAGGGTAGCGTATCTGAAAAGGTTTGAACTTTCTTACCTGCATTGTGAGTGTTCCTAGATTGTTGTCTTCTTCTCCATGCATAAGTAACATCGGTTTTCATGATTTTGTTAGTTGACACAAAGGGGCTCATCTTAGCATAAGTAAAACTAGTTTCTTGATTCCAATCTATTAGATGTGTAACCTATTTTGGGATGAAAGCCAAAAAGCAAGTTGATCTATGATTTGAGATCCAAGCCAAGTGTGACTTTTGATAACTAAAAAAAAAAAAAAAGGAAGAGGATCTGCTACCTGCTAATAATGACACAAGAAAGGGAGATGTACCTGTCTTCTCAAGGGGACAGAATACTCATATCCAATCATATCATGGCTTCATGCCAGGTATGGCTAACTTAAAGGGAGATGTACCTGCCACTAGCTACCCAAGATTTATAACAACGCACATGTACACATGGCTTCATGCCAGGTATGGCTAACTTAAAGCATCAGACACCATGTCTGTCTTTGACACCAAAACAATAATATCTAAGAAGTCTTAAAATGAATGTTAGCTTCAGAAACAATTTTTGGTCAATTAAAAACTAATTTTAGAAGAGGGCAAGGAAAGCTCGTTGAATGAATCAGTCTCTTTGGTCGTAGCTCAATCCATTGCTCCAGATGTTTCGTTACTGGAAAATGTGCTAGAGTCAAGAGCTGAAGTTGTAGAAGCACACATTTCAGCACCTGAGATTGAGAAAGCCGAAGAAGCTAGAGTTATAGATGCACCCATCTCTCCTGTAGTTGTAGCTGAGAAGCAGGATACTATGGGCGATGCTTCAAATGTAGGCATTACTGTGTTACATGAGAAACAATAGATAGTGCCAGAACTGGTAGCTGGTGAAGGAGCAACTGAGGGAAACGCGTTTCAGGAGGATGGCGTTCTCGGTCATAAGAATCCAAGTGTCGGAACTGAGGTTACTGAATCAATTTTAGCTAAAGTTATTATTATGGATGTTTATTTGCCAGAAAATGGGCAAAATCAGGGGACTGAAGTCGTGGAGATGCATACAGAAGCAGATGTCTCTTTATTCGATGAGAAGCAAAAATCTGCGGGCAATGCTACAGATGCAGGCACTACTTTGTCAGAGCAGAAGTAGCATACAGGACCAGAATCAGTAGCTGGTGAATGAGAGCAAGTTGTGGCTGAGGAGAATGAAATTCATGAAGATGTTATTGCATGCCACAAGAATCTGAGTGCTTCAATTTTGGGTTCAACTCCTTAAATTATTTGGAAAAATGGATGAACGGCGTGGATAGACTACATACATTCATGGTGGGCCCAACTGAGTTTACTCAGTACAATAAGAGCGTACCGAGTAACTCAGTATGAATTAGGGATTTCGTTTCGTGTCCCTCTCTCCTGGAAGCGAATTGCGTATTGAGTAACTCAGTATGGTAAGCGTACTGAGTAAACTCCTTAGCCTCTGTGTGATTCATGCATTGTATCCACTCCGTCCATCTCTTTTAACACAAAATTTTAGGCTCTATCCCAAAAATGGAGTATATCAAAACCTCAAATGGACTACACCAACGGAAACTGTGTGAATTGAACATCTACCGTTGAAAAATTCTTGGGGACAACAGAGGTTGTAGATCCAGCTGATATTTGTGTTTTCCCTTCATCCATGTCCTTTTAATCTTATGAAAAAGTGGGATGACAAATAAACATCAATGGGGCCTTAGAAAATTTTCAACGATTGAAATCAATAGTTCCACTTTTTCCAGTGGTATGGCCCACTTGAGCTTTGTATATGCATCAATTTTGGGTTGAACCCATAAAATGCTCTTAAAAAAAGGTATGGACGGCGTGGATAAACCACATTCATTCACAGTGGGCCCATCTGAGTTTAATCACGTATACATAAGAGCGTCTGAGTAACTCAGTACACAACCCGATTTCCCCTCTCTTCTCTCTCGCCCTAACCTCCTCCCTCCCTCTCTCTCTCTCCCTCTATTCCAAAACATCGGCCGAGAATCCTAGCCACAACACCTCTTCCTCTCATATTTTCGACAGCGGCGCCACCAACGCAGTGAAAGACCAGCCATCGCACAAATCTGATTGGGGAAGAAGAGAGGCAATGATAGCAGCGGTGGTTGGCGGTGCTGATTGGGAAGATGAAGATGGGCAACGATTTCACTGCTATTAGCCATTGATGTCGACAGTTATTATGGTATGCATTTCCCCTCTCTAGACATCTGAAATTCCTCATTGCTGGTTTTACGGATCGAAAGACCCTAATATCTCTGATTTGGGGATCGTAATTTGAGATCCGTAATTGCTGAATTTTGTGATTACAAATTCTCCTAAGCAGCTTCTTTTGTATTTTTTTTTCTATTACAGGTAATGGTTGGATTATGAACTTGGTAGTTGGAAGTTGTAGGCTCAAATATCAAAATGAGGCTACCCTTCAAAAAAAAAAAGAAAAAGGAATAGATATCACCAAACACACCAACAAGTGTTGATTTATGCTTGTTTGTTGATGATTTTTGGGCCTAATCTAGTTTCTACTTTGGAGGCTTTTAGTTGAAGATTTTTGGACCTCAGTTCAGGGTCTACTTTGGGGGATCTAAGTGAAGATTTTACTAATTCTTTGAAGATCTTGGGGGTTGATTCTCTGGATTTCCATAAGCTCTTTTAGGACATTACAGCATGGCAACATCATAATAGATTTATTTCTTGCTATTTCTTGCAACATCATAATAGATTCATTTCTTGCGACTTATTCACATAGATCTGAAGCCAGAAAATATTCTTCTTATTTCTGTAGAATATGTGAAGTTGCTTGATTCTAAGGTGTACTTAAAACATGCATGTTTAGGTTTACAATTTCATATGAGATTTTTAGTGGAGGTCTAATTGCCTGGCCTTTCTGGTTTCTACTTTGACTTGTATGAGATGACTTCTTCTTCTTCTTTTTTTTCTAACTTTCATTTTGTTGAACTTGGCATATTTATATGCCTCCATCTTGTGCTATGCATAAAGTCAGGCATCTCAAGCCATCTTATATTTTCCCTTTGTCTTTTTAACTGTACTGTTTTTGTGGTAAATAGCTATCATCTTTCTCATGTGGATCCCACTTTGAGTTCAGATTACCATCATTTTCAAATTTTTGTCTTAGAGGTTGGCTTGAATGCATCCTAGCATATTGCAATATGATATGTTAGGAATTTATCCATTGAAATTAGGTTTTTTAATGACCCAAACCATTTGTGTGATCAGGCAATGGTTTTTTAATGACCAAAACCATTTTTATCTTAGAGTTGTTACACTTTTTCTTCCTTTGTTCTTAGGTGTATGGGCTATCACTATCTCGGTTTGCAGATGCTGGTGGTTTAGTTGGGAACACTCCTGTAGAAATATCTAAAGGTAATTCAATGTTACTCATTTTCTCTTATTGCCAAATCGAGAAAACCATTTTGGGTGGCAATCCTTGGAAATTTATAAGAACTATCTCTTGGACTGTTTTTGAGGTATGAGATTCAAGAGTGGTAAGATGGTGAGCCTCAAGACTTCCATGTGTGACAATAATGGGTCTTGTATAGAAAATATGTACAAACTAGACTTGTTAAATGAAGCAAATCTTTTTGGGTATGTTTCTGTTTTGAATGTGAATTCAGTTGGTTTTAATCTATGGCATAAACATTTAGGACACAAACTATTGCAAACTCAAGGATATCTTGAGTTCGGTCTTTTAACCATACTAACGGATGCATCTTCCAATTCCATGTGAAATTTGGTTAAAAAAGTGTAGTTACATCATGTTTGAAGCACACCCTAGGCGCAGCTGACAATGTAACTCCTGAAATGCCTAGGTGCACACCTAGAAATTGAAGTGAATTTTTTATGTACTTTATATTCTACATGTTCTATATATTTATGTATCGATTTTGTAAAAGTTTTAGCTCTAATATAAATTTTAAACATAGAGAGAGAGTTAGATACCACTTCCAAAAACTTACACCTACTCAAACATTCCAATGAATCCACATAATCTAGAATTGCTAATTACCCCAATTTCCCAAGGCTAAGAATCCTAATTTCATAAAATTCACAATTCTGCTTAACTCAAAACCCTCATATCCCAAATTCCACCAATTTTAAATCATAATTTCCAACTTCCCTAATTTCCTGATTTTCACAAATTCCTCAACCTGAAGTCGCATTTTGCTAAAATTGCTAAATATTTCAAATACTAAAATCCAAATTCTGAATATACCTAAATGATCTCCTAAATTTTCCTATTCCCCCAAAAATCCTCAATTCCTCATCTATCTCTTGTATGGTACATATGGAAAAGTGCTTTTAAGAAGTCCAATGCAGTGCTGAAAACACTATAGAAGAAAGAAATCAAGATCTCATGAGTTGATGAAAAACCTAAGGAATTACAGAGGAGGTACTTTTCATAAATCAAAGCCTTGATCTAAAAGTGTAACACCTCGAAAATCGGGGGTCGGGTAGAAACCCAACTCCCGAGTTCCAGAACATCACTTATGCAACATAGCTAATAATAAATGCATATTGTCTGTAGAATGGCATTAAACAAGATTGAGACTAAGCCAAAACAGCACATCATACTCCAGAGACAGTTAAATTAGCAAGTGGAAGACTGTGATAAATACATAAAATATATAATTGATTATAAGTCTCCAGAGTGTAAACATGTTACCAAGTTAATTAAATACATGTATACTCCAAAAATGGAAAGAAAAGAATATACATGAGTGCTCCAAAAATATAAAATGACAAGTGTCAAGGCGTCTAATCAACCTCCCTGTAATCCCGTCGATTAGAACACGGTGGAGAAGTCCTCCTCATCATCATACAAGTCCGGCTCCGCCTCACAAGCAGCGCCATCATCTGCAACTACAACAAGGTCTGGTGGGTGTCCGAAAACACCGTCCCGTAACGTGGGAGTGAGTGATCAACTCAGTGGAATAATAGAGCAAGGATTAGCATTTGCTCCACATCTTTCAGGAACATGCAATTCGATATGGATAATGATTACCAAGTTATTATTAGTCCTTTTCATACAGCAGGATTGGAAAACTAGGGTACTTTCCTTATATCAATCCCAACACAGATCCTGTTTAGGGTCGTCACTCCTAGTAATCTCATACGACGTTATATTTATAGGTCGCTGCAAGGGCTGCTAGGGCTGTTGCTCGCACTCGTTGCACCGCTCTCCCATCACCTTATCAATACAGGCCTAATGTACTCTTGTCGCTACGGAAGGGTCGTCGCCTCCCGCAGACTCAGAATATGCTCGCGGTCACTACAAAGGGCTCGTCACCTGATTAGTGTAGGCCGACAGCTCGAATATAGTGTCTCATACCACCACAATCGGCTCACGAGTCATAGGTGCTCACTGGTCACTACGGGGAGGTTTGTGGCCCCAGCGTAGGCCGACAGCTGGAACACGATGTCCCATACCACCATGCTCAGCTCATGAGTCTTTATGGATCAAGGTACCATGGTTAACAGGGTTTTCAATAGTAAGTTCAGTATCCTAGGTTCAAGCAGTTATAACTCATACAGGGTGAACATACAATGGTCAGTCGGGTTACTTGACGGGCTCGACTAGTACGAGCGCATCTCAAGTCGAACGACATGAAGTGCATGAAACACTTTGTGTGGCCTAACCACTGCCGCCAACTCAAAACACGACTCGCGTTCATCGACGCGTCCTTCGTGACAAATAGAAGCCAACCACGAATTCAATCCATTACCGACTGCCTGAACTAACATATAGCCCCAAACACTTGAATATCAACATCAGTAATCATATGAGAGTAACAGAAATGAAATACAACAATGTAAGCATATTGACACATGTTATAGCATACAATACAACGTAAGCGAATTAACCAAAACACATGTATTCCATACATATAAGGAAAGCAATTTAATAACAACATAGAGGAAATCATGTACATCGTCATATTGATTGAGAATTCAATCTCAAGACTAATCTACAACAACATTTACTCAATACATACTAATACAAACATTTATACAAACACTTAGCCTACACACTTTAGTCTACATAGCGTATGTCGACTCAAAGTGCGTATTTGGGCGAATCTCTTCGCCAAACAGATCATGCACACATTCCTAATATCCTAACACGACAAATAACCATGACAAACATTTCAACAAAATGTGGATGTAAACAGTATTTCCTACAAATGACTAAAATACCCTAAATCTCATATTTCCCGTACGTATATGAAATGAAAAACGGACAGCATGTTATACATGTCAAACGACATTTTCTTTGACAATCTTCTATTAAACGACATTGAAAGCTTTGAAATCAGTCAATCAAAGCGTCTAAAATCCTCACCTTAAACTAGAAATTGTGAAACGGAGTTGATTCAGACGATAAGTCTTCGTCAACGGCGGGTATGCTACCTATGACATAAAATAGATTAGCTACACCAACACTACAACTATTCTAAGCTTCAAATCAGGTTAGGGTTAGGATTTCTTACCTAAGAATGGAGCTAAAAATACCGGAATGGCGGTGCAGAAGCGGCGGCTATGGAACATGGAGCAGCAGGGAAGAATCCTAGGAGAGAGCTCCAAATCTCCTTCCCTTTCTCTCTCTTTCTCCCTCTCTTTTCTCTCTTCTCTCTCCAAATTCGTATGGAATGAAAGAGTAAGGGTTTAAGCCCTTTTTATAAGTCCAAAAGCGACGAAAATAGACTTGGGGCCAAAGTATACTTATTTTATGTCCAAATACGGACTGTTCCGTCTCAACAGAGCATTTCTGGAGGTCCCCTGGCCGACTGCGGTCAGACTTAAGCTCATGTACATTGGATCTAGGTCAGGCAGAGTTGTCGGTCCGATCGAATTTTCAGATCGACCGTGGCGGACCAGTTTCAATTCAACGGCTACCGGTACTCGATCAGGGCCACAAATGCGTTGACATGTAAGGGCCACCTATCCTGATATGAGGATAAAATTTGATCGAATTCTGACGGTCAGAATGCTTAGAAAATGTCGCGCAAGCGACACGTGCCAGATTTCCTAAATTATATTAATTTCTAACATTTCTCACACTCTTCACTCTGGACTTAAGGAAATCGTCGTGAGACATTATCTAGACTTGATTTTTGAGGTCATTGTCAAGTCCAACTAGGCAGTTAGGATTGTCTAAGTTCGGGGTAATCGGACTTCCGACGTGCGGTCCAGAGCTGATACAAAGTTTCAAGGTGCTCCCGAGAGCAATCGGGAATAGAGTTTGATCCTAGGTTTTACGGTATTATAGCGTCACCTATCCTATACGTTTTAACTCTAGCAGATCGTATTGAAAGTGATTGGTGAGAATTTCATAGGCCATCTAGTGCAGCGCTAGTTAATTCTCGTTAGATTTCTAAAGGAAGTAGCCTTTATTGATTTTTGTTTGAGATGAGATTTGAAGGGTGGAGCGAGGGTGTTTGGAAATGAAAAAAAGAAGAGTTTGGAGGGGTGGTTTTTGTCAAAAATCAGGCATTTTGGTGAAAAAAGAGAGCTTGGAGGGTCACTTTGTGAAGGAAGTACCTGATTGGAGAGGTTTTAAGGGACGACCCACATATCAGGGGGCTACCCTAGCCCCCAAACACCTCCGGCCCAAAGCCCGGACCCAACTGAGCATTTTGACCTACGATGCATCACCGAACCGGCGATGCCATCGCCGATGAAAATCATTTCCGGCAAGGCCGGCCATATGGGTTGGGTTCCCCCTGCCCTAGGGACCCCAAATATATGTGGGACCCACCCTGGTTCATTGTATTTGGACTTGGATAGGCCCAAGATTCCATTTGGGATGTTTCGGGGCCAGTTTGTAAACCAGAATGAGTTTATGCATCATGTGGCATATGATTTTGGGGTAGGAGAGGCTAATCCATCCAACTAACCTATCTATTTTATTAGATTCTAAAAGGTTAAGGGTCGAAATCCATTTTACCCATTTATTTACTATTCATGGTAATTTTGAGCTTCGGTATTGTTCTTCATCATTAATACCCTAGAATTGCTGTTCTTTACTATTTAAACTTGAGGAGTCGTGTCTAATATGAAAGTACTTGGAGAAGTTTGAAGAATGAGGTGGTGAAAGGTGAGTTTTGAAGGAAATGGGTTGAAGAGTGATTTCTTTAGCTTTGGGATTGAGCTGTGAAAGTGATAAGGTTGACCCATTGCCTAAGGACGTCTAATCCCAGGTTGGCAAAAATCCGGGGTGTTACAAAAAGAAATGGGAAAATGTGCTCAAAGTGGTTTATAAGATGTCTTCCAACCCTTAATGAGTGTCAAAATAGCCAAAGTAACTTTCTCTGAGGTCCTTAACAATACTTTATAACATTATGTTGATGGCACCCAAGCCGCCGTGTGCATCTAGGCACCTTGATCCAGGCACTCACCTGGGGACAAAGCCTCATTTGCAGCTAGGGTGAGGCACAAGTTGCCCAAAATTCCTTAGCATGTGCACCAAATGCCTTTGACTACACTTTTAAAATGTGAACATGCTCTCTGAAAATCCAACCCATTTAGTGTAGGGTTGCATATTATAGACTATGCTAGCAATTATGGATGTGTATTGAAGAACATTTTTTTGGACACTTGTCTTATATAGCTGGCTTCCAGCGTACCCTCATTGGCAACTTATTCATTTTTTTGGACTACCTTGTCCAAATGTATAAGCTTAAGTGAATACTACATGCAAGGACAATTCAGGCTCCTTTGAGAAGGATATCTTTATTTTAAGTGAGTTGTCCATGCATCCAAACGACTTCTTAGGGAACAAGTAATTACTACAATAATGTGATTGGAGCTAGTGGATTACATATTGGGGTTTTCTTTGCTTGTTTCTTTAATGGAAGTCAAGAACAACATATGGATAAAAAATTCAATCCAGTTTGACCACTTTTCAATTGAATGTACATTAGTTTATTAGCCTGCTCCCAAGTGTTTTTGTCTTTAGGCTCTAATATTCTCAAGTTCATATTGTAACTTGAATTCAACCTATCTCAAAGAAGCACAATTTTGTTAACTCTTCTATAATCTAGTTCTAACTAAATCAGATAGTTAAGTCTATATGATTCAATATTCAACTTTTTAAGTTCCTAAATGCATTGCTTCATTGCATAGGATCAGTTTATTAATTCCTACTTGAATAAACAAAATTGATGTTACATGTACATTGATTTAGTGAGGGATATTTTTAGATTCTTTTATGATTCAAAATTTTCTTATTCTTTTGTTGGAGACCCTGGTTTTTTTGTTGTGTCCTTACATAATAGTAGAGCATGTTCTACTATAGGTTCCTATGCTCCCTAGCTTAAGTGTTTATTTCAACTTTATAGATACAATGACAAGTGGTGTGTACTCCCATTTTCTTTGAAAAAGCAAAAACATGAAGGAATTGTTAATGTGAAGCTCTCATCAGGTATCTGGGTTCAAGCCCAACTAATCCTTCTGGAATGCCATCTGTTCGAGGAGCTATACCTATGGAAGGGAATGCTGTCATCCCAAATGTAATTTCTTAGTTTCCTTCTCCTGTGGAAATTTTCTTAACCATGAGGTCTTCTCCTTTGTCTTGGATTTGATTGAGATCCATGCACTACTGATGGTTCCACTCAATTCCTGGTTGAACTTTGTTCACTGAATTGATTTTTGGGCAAGCAGAACTTGTAACTTTATATGCAAGAATAATTGTGAATATTTTAAAGTCTTGGTTGAGTTTATGACTTGTAACTTTAGTTCTGATTAATAAGATATAAATTGGCTATCACTCTCAGCTGTTCAGGCAGTTTTGGTTGGGTTTGTGACTTCACTATGGTTCTGGTTAATAAGATATAAATTGGTTATCCCTCTCAGCAGTTCAGGCATTGATAGTTCACAGTTTTATGACCTTGTAAGAATTACAACCCAAGTGCAGTATGGCCATGTAATTATGGGTGTTTTTTCTTATTTTGAATGATGGAATAGGATCCCAAGGAATGGCCTGTTAGAGCCATTACCTTCATATGGGTGTGGGAGGGAGAGATTAGGAGGCCGACATATTAGCCTAATACATGGAGATTATCTCAATGATGTTGTTGTTACAGGTAATCCAACTTATCTATTTGTTCTTATTTGTTTTGAAAATTAATGTATACAATCTACATTAGTTGATGTTCATACACCCTTTTTTAAATATTTTGGGAATTGAAATAGTTCGTTGTAATATGGTTGTTTTATATGCAAATCAATCAGGTGGTGTGGACATTGGTTCCATTTCTTTATAGGCCTGAGCATTTTATGAAGAAGTCAACATCTTTTAATATTCATATATTTCTTTTGTTAATGATTTAAATAATCCCTTCCCTTCACAATAATTATCATTATGGTTACAGTTATTCATTATGTGACAGGTTTTTAGGTGAGATGAAGAAGTTTTAAAACAAAACAGTCTGCGGTTTTGAGAAGCAATTCCCAGGATATATGTGTGTTTCAATGGCCATCTGCACCTTGGAAGAATACAATGAAAGGTAAGGAAAGCCTAAACCATTGGAGTGGCCTGACCATTTGGACAGACCGTGTTTATGTATTTGCTCAAAATTAATAAACTAGACCTGGATGTGTGTCGGAGCTATCTGGATGAGCGGGAGTCCTTGGAAGGTGGGAACCGCTATTATGACCATGATGAAGCTATCCATTTCATATGGACAGCATTGGGAGGGCCTGACCATTTGGACAGGCCGTATTTTTGTATTAGCTCAAAATTAATGGAGCATACTCGGATGTGTGTCGGAGCTATCCGGATGAGCGGGGGTCCCTGGAAGGTGGGAACCGCTGTTATGACCATGATGAAGCTATCCATTTCATATGGACAGTATTGGGAGGGCCTGGGCATTTGGACAGGCCGTATTTTTTTATTAGCTCAAAATTAATGGAGCATACCCGAACGTGCGTCGGAGCTATCTGGATGAACGGGGGTCCCTGAAAGGTGAGAACTGCTGTTAAGACCATGATGAAGCTGTCCATTTCCTATGAACAACATTGGGAGGGCTTGGCCATTTGGACAGGCCGTATTTTTATTATTAGCTCGAAATTGATGGAGCATACCCAGATGTGCGTCGGAGCTATCCGGATGAATGGGGGTCCCTGAAAGGTGAAAACCGCTGTTATGACCATGATGAAGCTGTTCATTTCCTATGGACAACATTGGGAGGGCCTGGCCATTTGGATAGGCTATATTTATATCTTGTTTATATCTATATTTGCAAGTACCACACCGTTAACCTAAACTCAAATCCCTAAACCTTAACCTATAACCCACCCTAAACCTATACTTATAACTTAAACCTATTCTCAAATCCCAAAACTTACATTTATAACCTAAACCTAAACCTTACCCTAAACTCAAATCCCTAAACCTTAACCTATAACCCAACCTAAACCTATACTTATAACCTATAACCTATACTTATAACCTAAACCTAAACTTACAACCAAAACCTAAACCTTAACCTAAACTCAAATCCCTAAAACTTTACCTATAACCCACCCTAAATCTATACTTATAACCTAAACCTATTCTCAAATCCCAAAACCTATATGTATAACCTAAACCTAGACCTTAATCTTAACCTATAACCTATACTCATAACTTAAACCTAAACTTATAACCTTAACCCAAACCTAAACCTATTCTCAAATCTCAAAACCTAAACTTATAACCGAAACCTAAACCATAACCTTCACCTATAACCTATACTTACAACCTTAACCTAAACCTATTCGCAAATCCCAAAACCGATACCTATAACCTAAACCTAAACATGATCCCGAACCCAAACTCGATTTCCTAAACCTAAACCTAAACCTATACCTATAGACTAAACCTAAACCTTAACATATAACCTAAACCTAGACTCATAACCTTAACCTAAACCTATTCTAAAATTCCAAAACCTATACCTATAACCCAAACCTAAACCCGATCCCGAACCCGAACTCGATTTTCTAAACCTATACCTATAATTTAAACCTAAACATTAACCTATAACCTAAACCTATTCTCAAATCCCAAAACTTATACTTATAACCGAAACCTAAACCATAACCTTAACCTATAACCTATACTTACAACCTTAACCTAAACCTATTCTCAAATCTCAAAACTCATACCTATAACCCAAACCTAAACCCGATCCCGAACCCGAACCCGATTTTCAAAACCTAAACCATAACCTATAACCTAAACCTATACCTATAGCCTAAACCTAAACCTTAACCTATAACCAAAACTTAGACTCATAGCCTTAACCTAAACCTATTCTCAAATCCCAATACCTATACCTATAACCCAAACCTAAACCCGATCCCGAACCCGAATCTGATTTCCTAAACCTATACCTATAACCTAAACCTAAACCTAATCTCAAATCCCAAAACCTATACTTATAGTCGAAACCTAGACTTTAACCTTAACCTATAGCCTATACTTACAACCTTAACCTAAACCTATTCTTAAATCCCAAAACCCATACCTATAACCTAAACCTAAACCCGATCCCGTACCCGAACCCGATTTCCTAAACCTAAACCTTAACCTATAACCTAAACCTATACCTATAGCCTAAACCTAAACTTATACCTATAACCTAAAGCTAGACTCATAACCTTAACCTAAACATATTCTCAAATCCCAAAACCTATACCTATAACCCAAACCTAAACCCCATCCCTAACCAGAACCAGATTTCCTAAACCTAAACCTTAACTTATAACCTAAACCTATACCTATAACCTAAACCTAAACCTTAACCTATAACCTAAACCTAGACTTATAGCCTTAACCTAAATCTATTCTCAAATCCCAAAACCTATACTTACAGCCAAAACCTAAACCTTAAGCTTAACCTATAACCGATACTTACAACCTTAACCTAAACCTATTCCCAAATCCCAAAACCCATACCTATAACCCAAACCTAAACCAGATCCCGAACCCGAACCCGATTTCATAAACCTAAACCTTAACTTATAACCTAAACCTATACCTATAGCCTAAATCTAAACCTTAACCTATAACCTAAACCTAAACTCATAACCTTAACCTAAGCATATTCTCAAATCCAAAAACCTATACCTATAACCCAAACATAAACCCGATCCCGAACTAAAACCCGATTTCTTAAACCTAAACCTTAACCTATAACCTAAACTTATACCTATAACCTAAACCTAAACATTAACCTATAACCTAAACCTATTCTCAAATCCCAAAACCCATACCTATAACCCAATCCTAAACACAATCCCGAACCCGAACCCGATTTCCTAAACCTAAACCTTAACCAATAACCTAAACCTATACCTATAGCTTAAACCTATAACCTAAACCTAAACTCATAACCTTAACCTAAACCTATTCTCAAATCCCAATACCTATACCTATAAACCAAACCGAAACTCGATCATGAACCTGAACCCGATTTTCTAAACCTAAACCTTAACCTATAACCTAAACCTATACCTATGACCTAAGCCTAAAACTTAACCTATAACCTAAACCTACTTATAACCTTAACTTAAACCTATTTTCAAATCCCAAAACCTATACCTATAGCCTAAACCTTAACCTTAACCTAGACTCATAACCTTAACCTAAACCTATTCTCATAACCTATAACCTATACCTATAACCCAAACCTAAACCCGATCCCGAACTCGAACCCGATTTCCTAAACCTAAACCTTAACCTATAACCTAAACCTATACCTATAACCTAAACCTATACCTTAACCTATAACCTAGACCTAGACTTATAGCCTTAACCTAAATCTATTCACAAATCCCAAAACCTATACTTATAGTCGAAACCTAAACCTATAACCTATACTTACAACCTTAACCTAAACCTATTCTCAAATCCCAAAACCCATACCTATAACCCAAACCTAAACACAATCCCAAACCCGAACCCGATTTCCTAAACGTAAACATAAACCTTAACCTATAACCTAAACCTATACCTATAGCCTAAACATATAACCTAAACCTAGACTCATAACCTTAACCTAAACCTATTCATAAATTTCAAAACCAAAACCTAAATCCGATCCTGAATCCGAACCCGATTTCTTAAACCTAAACCTTAACCTATAACATAAACCTATACCTATAACCTAAACCTATACCTTAACTTATAACCTAAACCTAGACTTATAGCCTTAACCTAAACTTATTCTCAAATCCAAAAACCTATACTTATAGCCAAAACTTTAACCTATAACCTATACTTATAACCTTAACCTAAACCTATTCTTAAATCCCAAAACTTATACTTATAGCCGAAACCTAAACCTTAACCAATAACTTATATTTACAACCTTAACCTAAACCTATTCTCAAATCTCAAAACTCATACCTATAACCCAAACCTAAACACAATTCCAAACCAGAACCTAATTTCCTAAACCAAAACCTTAACTATTAACCTAAACCTATACCTATAACCTAAACCTAAACCTAAACCTTAACCTCTAACCTAGACCTAGACTTATAACCTTAACCTAAACCTATTCTCAAATCCCAAAACCTATACTTATAACCGAAACCTTAACCTATAACCTATACTTACAACCTTAACCTAAACCTATTCTTAAATCACAAAACCCATACCTATAATCCAAATCTAAACCCGATCCCGAACATGAAGCCAATTTTTTAAACCTAAACCTTAACCTATAACCTAAACCTATACCTATAGCCTAAACCTAAACCTTAACCTATAACTTAAACTTAGACTCATAACCTTAACCTAAATCTATTCTCAAAATCCAAAACCAATACCTATAACCCAAACCTAAACCCGATCCCGAACCCGAACCTGATTTCCTAAACCTAAACCTTAACCTTAAACCTATACCTATAACCTAAACCTAAACCTTAACCTATAAACTAAACCTAGACTTATAGCCTTAATCTAAACCTATTCTCAAATCCCAAAACCTATACTTATATTCGAAACCTAAACCTTAATCTTAACCTATAACCTATACTTACAACCTTAACTTAAACCTATTCTTAAATCCCAAAACCCATACCTATAATCCAAACCTAAACCCGATCCTGAACCCAAATCCGATTTTCTAAACCTAAGACTTAACCTATAACCTAAACCTATACCTATAGACTAAACCTAAACCTTAACCTATAACCTAAATCTAGACTCATAACCTTAACCTAAACCTATTCTCAAATACCAAAACCTAAACCCAATCACGAACCCGAACCCGAACCCGATTTCCTAAACCTAAACCGTAACCTATAACCTAAACCTAAACTCATAACCTTAACCTAAACTTATTCTCAAATCCCAAAACCTATACTTATAGTTGAAACCTAAACCTTAACTTTAACCAATAACCTATACTTACAACCTTAACCTAAACCTATTCTCAAATTTTAAAACTCATACCTATAACACAAACCTAAACACAATCCCGAATCCGAATCCGATTTCCTAAACCTAAACCTTAACTTATAACCTAAACCTATACCTATAGCCTAAACCTAAAACTTAACTTATAACCTAAACCTAGACTCATAACCTTAACCTAAACATATTTTCAAATCCCAAAACCTATACCTATAACCCAAACCTAAACCCGATCCCGAACCCGAACCCGATTTTCTAAACCTAAACCTTAACCTATAACCTAAACATATACCTATAACCTAAACCTAAACCTTGACTAATAACCTAAACTTAGACTTATAACCTTAACCTAAACCTATTCTCAAATCTCAAAACTTATACTTATAGCCGAAACCTAAACCTTAACCTTAACCTATAACCTATACTTACAACTTAAACCTAAACCTAAACCTATTCTCAAATCCCAAAACCTATACCTATAACCCAAGCCTAAACCCGATCTCGAACCCAAACCCAAACCCAATTTCCTAAACCTAAACCTTAACCTATAACCTATAACTATACCCATAGCCTAAACTTAAACCTTAACCTATAACCTAAACCTAGACTCATAACCTTAACCTAAACCTATTCTCAAATCCCAAAACCTATACTTATAGCTGAAATCTAAACCTTAACCTTTACCTATAACCTATACTTACAACATTAACTTAAACATATTCTCAAATCCCTAAACCTATACCTATAACCCAAACCTAAACCCGATCCCGAACCCAAACCCGATTTCCTTAACCTAAACCTTAACCTATAACCTAAACCTATACCTATAGCGTAAACCTAAACCTTAACCTATAACCTAAACCTAGACTGATAACCTTAACTTAAACCTATTCTCAAATCCCAATACATATACTTATAGCCGAAACCAAATCCTTAACCTTAAACTATAACATATACTTACAACCTTAACCTAAACCTATTCTCAAATTCCAAAATTTATGCCTATAACCCAAATCTAAACCCGATCCCGAACCCGAACCCGATTTTCTAAACCTAAACCTTAACCTATAACCTAAACCTATACCTATAGCCTAAACCTAAACCTTAACCTATAACCTAAACCTAGACTCATAACCTTAACCTAACCCTATTCTCAAATCCCAATACCTATACCTATAACCCAAACCTAAACCCGATCCCCAACCTGAATCCGATTTCCTAAACCTAAACCTTAACATATAACCAAAACCTATACTTATAACCTAAACCTAAACCTTAACCTATAATCTAAACCTAGACTTATAACCTTAACCTAAACCTATTCTCAAATTCCAAAACCTATACTTATAGCCAAAACCTACACCTTAACCTTAACCTATAACCTATACTTGAAACCTTAACGTAAACCTATTCTCAAATTCTAAAGCCTATACCTATAACCCAAACCTAAACCTGATCTCGAACCCAAACTCGATTTCCTAAACCTAAACCTTAACATATAACCTAAACCTATAACCTAAACCTATACTCATAACGTTAACTTGAACCTATTCCCAAATCCCAAAACCTAAACCTTAACCTTAACTTGTAACTTATACTTACAACCTTAACCTAAACCTACTCTTAAATCTCAAAACCCATACTTCCAACCCAAACCTAAATCCGATCCCGAACCCAAACCCAATTTCCTAAACCTAAACCTTAACCTATAACCTAAACCTATACCTATAGCCTAAACCTAAACCTTAACCTATAACCTAAACTTAGACTCATAACCTTAACCTAAACTTATTCTCAAATCCCAAAACCTATACTTATAACTGAAATCTAAACCTTAACCTTAACCTATAACCTATACTTACAACTTTAACCTAAACCTATTCTCAAATCCCAAAACCTATACCTATAACCCAAACCTAAACCCAATCCCGAACCCGAACCCCATTTCCTAAACATAAACCTTAACATATAACATAAACCTATACATATAGCCTAAAACTAAACATTAACCTATAACTTAAACCTAGACTCATAACTTTAACCTGAACCTATTCTCAAATCCCAAAACCTAAACCTTAACCTTAACATATAACCTATACTTACAACCTTAACCTAAACCTATTCTCAAATCCAAAAACCCATACCTATAACCCAAACCTAAACCCGATCCTAAACCCGAACTCAATTTCCTAAGCCTTAACCTATAACCTAAACCTATAACTATAGCCTAAACCTAAACCTTAACCTATAACCTAAACTTAGACTCATAACCTTAACCTAAACCTATTCTAAAATTCCAAAACCTATACTTATAACCCAAACCTAAACTCGATCCCGAACCTGATTTCTTAAACCTAAATCTTAACATATAGTTTGTCACGCCCCAAACCCGAAAATCGAATTCACATGAATCTCGATTGTCGAATCCGGTGCCGACAGCCTTCGTAGTGCCCCATTCTCGGCTCCTGACAATCAAATGCCAGATTCCGATCCTGAGATCATACAAGGAGGATTTTTAGAATGATTTTTTTTTTGTAATGGAGCATAACCACAAGCATAACCAAGTCACAAAACAACATCACCACATATCCACTATATCAAGAACTTTAAGTACAATGCGGAAAGGGAAATGCAAGGTGATTAAAAAAACTTCAAAAGGTCCTGATACGCGCTCCTGCCTCAGCGCTGTTTCTGTCCAACACTACCTGCACGCAACTGTTGTGCATAAGCTTACAAAAGCTTAGAGGGTGGTGTAAGTGTGTGCGTAAGGCAAACGCCAAGTGTACAGTATCAGAACAATGCGAAAGTATGCGGTAAGTCCATAGAATCAACCATGTCAAGGCTATATAATGCAAGACGTGAATGCTATCAGCCATACCAAGGTCATGCAATGCGAGATATGAATGTTATCGGCTACACCGATGCAATGCAAGACCTACATAGCCGAATATCATATGCGAAATGCAATCCAAGCAAGTCGATACTCGTCAAGTATACATATCAGTACAGTTCCTCTCTAGATAACACCGGGGTCTAATACACTTCGCAGTGACTGCCACCTCCCTAGCTGCACAGTCAAGCAAGCGGAATAGACCTCACTATCCGCCTGACCAGTAGTCTGCCAATACCTACCTGACTCGTCGATAGCGAACTCATTTGCGAGCTGGTCAAACTCAGCCTAGCTTATAGGCCCCTCACTCAGGCGGATAAGGCCACACCCCCTTCCAACCGACCACAACATAGTGAGAGACGTGGCCTACTGGTATTCGGCACTTAGGCACTCGTGTATCCACTCGGTCTAGACGTTGGAGCATCTCCTGGTACCAAAAAGGTTCTGCAACTTTCATCCAAGGACATCCTAAGTGCCCACAGTACTAGAGCCAAGCATTTTCGGTATCCAATACGGCCATCCACGATTTACCTGTGGAGCCACGGCCCTGATGTCGCTAGGGCGTGCAGTGATCAAGTCATACATATGCGAGATGCATAAATCACACGTCAAATCATGCAGAAATCCAACGCGTACTGCGCGATCATGTAGGGCACTCTATCTCATAATGAGTCCCGTAAATGGTCTGCCCAATGGCGTATGCTATGATCAGTCACTACTCATATCAAGCATACATATGATGCATATGGCATGAGTCATGGGATTATACTAAGCATATTATAAAGCGATGAATAGCAACGAGTATGGGCCTATCAATGGGCCCTAAGGAGAGTTACAATGCGGACATTTAACCAACATTGTACATACAATGTGGACGTCAAACCATCATT
This sequence comes from Magnolia kwangsiensis, assembly GCA_037074715.1. Lineage (NCBI taxonomy): Eukaryota > Viridiplantae > Streptophyta > Magnoliopsida > Magnoliales > Magnoliaceae > Magnolia > Magnolia kwangsiensis. The sequence continues at coordinate 132,200,144 of CM073576.1, read as the reverse complement.
GTTCCCTAGGCACGGTCCGCCATAAATATCATTATATGAACCATGGTAAATCACACATTGCAATGGACTCTAAGGACATCCCGTTGGGCCTCGACCCATGGGCCTTAGATACATCAAATGGGCCAAATCACATGGGCCCTACATTCATCAAATGGGTTGCATTAATGGGCCTCACCAATGAGCCTTATGTACCTTGCAATGGTCCATGATCCATGGGCCTAATATATGCCAAATGTGCTTAATCCCATAGGCCTTATATAGATTAAATGGGCTTGAATCCTGTGTGCTTTATATAGATTAAATGGGCTTGAATCCCGAGGGCCTTATATACATTAAATGGACCGGATCCCATGGACTTTATATATGTCAAATGGGCCTAAACCCATGGGCCTTATATAGATTAAATGGGCTTAATCCTATAGGCCTTATATGTGCCAAATGACTTAATCTCATGGGCCTTATGTGTGCCAAATGCGCTTAATCCCATAGGCCTTATATGTGCACCAAGGTGGGCCTTAATGAATGGTCACAAACAGGCCAACATGGGCCCTATACACATGCCAAGGTGGTCCCACTTGAACCATAGATTCTGATTCATTTATAGCCCAAACCATAAAATGATTTTATAAAATAAATGGACTGTTTGGATGCACACATGCACCATGGTGGAGGGGGGGGGTCCACATGAATGTTGGATGGTTGGGATGCAACACATGCATCAAGGATGGGGTCCACTGACCATCCAGCTCTAAACCCAATGGCTGGATGGCGTTGATAAAACACATACAACAATGGGGTCCCACCGTCCAGCGGTGTGGACGGTGCGGACGAAACACATACCCTGGTGGGGGTTCCACCGTCCACGGTAGTGGACGGCTTCATGAAACACATACATCATTGTGGGTCCCATGTGAGGCCCACCATAATGTTCACATGTCATCTAACCCGTTGATAAGGTCACACAGACCTAGTTGAAGGGAAAGTACAAATTTCAGCTTGATTCACAACTTCTATGGGCCCCAAAAAAAGTTTCAATGGTAGAATTCAATTCACACTGTTTCTTATGGTGTGGGCCTCCTGAAATTTGAATCATTCTGATTTTTGGGTGGGGCCTACTTAAGGTAGGGACCCACCATATGGATGGGTTAGATTGCCAAACAAACATCCAAGTGGGGCCTACATGAGGAGTCGTGGGCCCCTGGTGTCCGTCTGCTCCGAGACGTCTGACGTCAGAGAGGCAGCAGCCTCTCTGCTTCAAATCCCCTTTTCTTTTTTCTTTTTTGAAAACCTAAATTTTTGGGGTCTTTCATGTGTATGGCCCACCCAAAGAAAATCTACTCCATCCATTGTATTGCATGGCTCAATACGAGCTAAACGAGTCTAATATACGGTATTTTTTTAACTCAAGGTGGGCCCTAGTCAATTTTTAATGGTAAAGACAATGTTTACTATGCTATGGCCCGCCTGAATATCGGATCGACACCATTTTTTGGTTCAACGCCTAAAATGAGTCGGGAAAGAGGATGGACGGCATGGATTAGAAACATACATCAAGGTGGGGCCTATGTGAATGGCCCTCTCCAAAGTCTTTGAAACAAGCCCATATTTGTGTTTTCCTTCCAGCGTCCAGACGCTGGACGTTTTCACCCTTTTTTTATTTTATTTTGGGTTAATCAAACACATTTAAAGTGGGCCTTGTTTAGGTGGGCCACCACAAATGGATGATACATTTAAGATGGGCCCCACTCGTGGATGGCTTGGATAAAATACATATATCATGATGGGGCTCATTCAAGTGAGCCACATAGCCACATCAACATACAAGAAAGATAAATAAAAAGGATAGGGAGAGGGAGAGAGTAAAGAGTGGGACACGCGTGATGGAGGGACCCCAGCACTATGGGCCCTCTGTTTCAACCATCCAATCATACATCAACGGGTCTCATTGCATATGGATCATCCAAATAAAAGATCAACGGTGGAGATCCCTCTCCATCCAAAATGAACGGTCTATATGACCTCTTAATGCAAGAAAAGTAAACATCATGATGGGGTCCATGGAGAATGGCCCCATCATGAAATGATTTTGATGATCAAGATGGGCCATCGGCCACATCTTAGGGTTCCAAGTGAGATCCAAACCATTGATCAGTTGACCTCACTTGGCCCTTCTTAAAAATATGAAAAATTAGGCTATGGAGGCACCCACCACTTGATCTTCTCTGTCCGATGGGATGTCGGTCTCCTTGAGCTTCACTTTGATGGTGGAGATGAGAAATAGATGGCTAAGATGAGAGGTTTTAGAATGGGAAAGTGGGCCACTAAAATCACATTTCTCTCATGGGAAGCCTTGGACGTGGGATCTCTTGGTTGCTTAGAATTGTGGCTTGAGAAATGAGGGAGAGAGAGAGGGTTGTAAGGAAATGTGAGAGATGGGTGATGGATGTGAGTGATGGGTGAGGTGATGGTGTACTTGACATGAGAGTTGACTTGATGGTTGCTTGACTTGTGGGGAAAGAAAGCATGGTTGCTTTGTACTTGACATGAGAGGTGATTGATGGGATTGATTGATGTGATTGATTTGACACTTTGTAGAGATTCTCTTGGGAATATAAACGCGCGATATTTTCTCAAAATAAATGCCGACCCACATCTCTTAGTCAGGGTGTCGAATCGGTACATGAGTCGCGGCGTTGGAACCGCGGCGACGGTGCGGTCGCAATGATACAAGTCTTGGATTAAGCTGACTCAAATGTATAGGATACGACTTACGGTTGTACGCAACATCGACTACAAGTTGCGAATTGCTGAAATTTGACGAGAAGGATTGCGGGAAGCAACGAAACAGTATGGATTAGGATACGGGTCTTACATAGCCTAAACCTATACCTATAACCTAAACATAAACCTTCACCTATAACTCAAATCCAGACTTATAACCTTAACTTAAACCTATTCTTAACTACCAAAACCTATACGTATAGCCGAAACCTAATCCTTAACCTTAACCTATAACTTATACTTACAACCTTAACCTAAACCTTTTCTCAAATCTCAAAACTTATTCCTATAACCCAAACCTAAACCCGAACCCGATTTCCTAAACCTAAACCTTAACATATAACCTAAACTTATACCTATAGCCTAAATCTAAATCTTAACCTATAACCCAAACCTAGACTCATAACCTTAACCTAAACCTATTCTCAAATCCCAAAACCTATACCTATAACCCAAACATAAACCCGATCCCCAACCCGAACCGGATTTCCTAAACATAAACCTTAACCTATACCGATAACCTAAACCTAAACCTTAACCTATAACCTAAACCTAGACTTATAACCTTAACCTAAACCTATTCTCAAATCCCAAAACCTATACTTATAGCTGAAACCTATACCTTAACCTTAATGTATAACCTATACTTGAAACCTTAACCTAAACCTATTCTCAAATCCCAAAACCTATACCTATAACCCAAACCTAAACCCGATCCCAAACCCGAACCCGATTTCCTAAACCTAAACCTTAACTTATAACTTAAACCTATACCTATAGCCTAAACCTAAACCTTAACCTATAACCTAAACCTAGTCTCATAACCTTAACCTAAACCTATTCTCAAATCTCAAAACCTATACTTATAGCTGAAACCTAAACCTTAACCTTTACCTGTAACCTATACTTACAACCTTAACCTAAACCTATTCTCAAATTCCAAAACCTATACCAATAACCCAAACCTAAACCCGATCCTTAACCCAAACCCGATTTCCTAAACCTAAACCTTAACCTATAACCTAAACCTATACCTATAACATAAACCTAAACCTTAACCTATAACCTAAACCTAGACTCATGACCATAACCTAAACCTATTCTCAAATCTCAATACCTATACCTATAACCCAAAACTAAGCCCGATCCCGATCCCGAACCCGAACCCAATTTCCTAAACCTAAACCTTAACTTATAACCTAAACCTTAACCTATAACCTAAACCTATTCTTCCGCTTGCTTATTTAACTGTCTCTGGAGTATGATATGCTGTTTTGGCTTAATCCACCTCATGTTTTATATGCTGTTACCAACGACATTCATCCATTATTGAAAATGTTTCATAAGTGATGTTCTGGAACTCTGGAGTTGGATTTCTACCCGACCCCCGATTTTCGAGGCATTACAGATGGTATCAGAGCATAATTTGGATTAAACTGGACCTGGAATATGGTAATACAATGCACACTGACGCACTCTAACTTAGGAAGGGGGTGATGGAACCTAGAAACCACATTGAAATTCTAAGTTTCACCGACAGGTGAGACTATACGGTAATTTAGGTCATAACTTATCTTCGATCGCGTGAAGCGACTTAAGTCGCCTCTAGGTCATCAGTCGATGGGTTTGAGTCATTCCCTGAAGGATTCCAAACCCAGAAAAGAATATCCTTGGGTTGTGGGCCAACTACAACCCTTACACTCAATCTCAAGGCCCAAAAATCCCTTTTCATCCAATTCCTTCAGAATCTCTCCTTCCACCACCCCATTCTTTAAATTTTTCTAAGTCCTTTCATAATAAACATAAATCCTAATGTGTAAATGATGGAGAATCATACTTAAATAAAAATTTACTATAAATCATAAATATATGTATAAATTGGACTTTGGGCAATTCCAATTATGGAATCTTGTGGAATAAATGGGTTTGTTGGATGGATTAGCCTCTCCTACCCCAAAATCATATGCTACATGGTGCATAAAATCATTCCGGTTTGCGAATTAACCCCGAAACACCTCAAACGGAGTTGTGGGCCCACCCAAGCTAATCTGACATGATACGGGGGGGGGGGGGGGGGGACCACACATTTTTGGGGCCCACAGGACAGGGGGACCACGCCCCATAGGCCGGGCCTCACTGGATTTGACTTTGGCCGGCGCGGGCCTCGCCATATAGTGGGCCCCACTCGGACCGGGCTTCGGGCCGACTGAGTTTAGGGTGTTGTATGGCCTCCTGGTATGTGGGCCGCACCTTAAAACCCTTCCAAACTCCTACCTCCTTCATAAAATGTACCTCCAAGCTATCCCTTTCTCACATTCTTACTATTTTTTCCTCTCAAACCCCACTTCCAATCACTCCCATCACTGTCTTCTGCCTCAACCCACGTCCCTCCATCGTCTGCAGTGGTACACATTTCCCTCTCTCTCCATTCTCTCACGTTGAAGCTCTCCTATCCTCCATTTGAAGCTCAAATCGTGTGAGCTTCTAACCCAACCCATTTCATTCTTTTTCCTTTGCAACCCCAGCTTTTTAGGGCCTGTTTCCCTCCTCTACCAGATCTAGATTTGTGGTAGCCCAATAGGTCAGCCCCTTTTCTTCATTTCCTTCACTTTTCATGGCTCATTTGAGCTCTTAAGCTCTCGTTTGAGCCTTAAACTTATGGAAACCTACTTACCCATCCCATTTCTCCACTTCCTTCGCTTGAGGAGTATTGAGAATACATGGCCGATAGAGCTCTAATGGGCAATAGACAGTATTAAGCTAGAAAGTATTAAAGAAGGTAAGTCGGGACCGTGGTAGAAATCCTTTGGTAGAATTAGGCATCTATGTCATTGTCCTGTAGATTATTTGAATACTGTTTTAAGGATTTCTGTGTTTTATTGTTGTTGAGCCTAGTGATGTCATAGGTAGAAAATATGTTTGTGTTGAGTGGTTTGGGCTTAGCATAGTCGCAGTCGTCTCTGTCATAATGTATGTGGAATTTTATTCCATGTATTGTAGTAAATTTTGTTAAATGAAGTGCATGCAGTTTCGTTCGCTGTAAGGTATTGTTCCTAAATTATGTATATCATATGGTTTCCACTACCATGATTGGAATGTATACGATTAAAAGTAAATTTCGGGATTAAGCTTACAAATTAATTTTTATCCCACCCCACCCTCCTACCAAGCATGTCACTCTCAATCCCGATATGGAATTAGTAATGCGGTCCCAGTTAACAACACTTAAGACCACTGGCCATATAGGCCCTTGGAGTTTTGGACTTAGAGTTAGTACTCCTAGATTTGAAGGATCTGACGATGTAGGGAATCCAACTTCAATTAGACAATCTTGACCCTAAGCGATAGAACAATCCCCTGTAATAGAAATGGTATGAAACCATTTAGCGTATAGGTTTAGGTTTTAGATTATAGCTAGTGAGATACAGACCAGTCTACTAGTTACCTTAAGTCGTGTAAAGCCTGTATATACTAAGGAATAGAAGGTTAGATTTGGTTGGAGTAGAACCTCATTCCTTCGATAGATCCCCTTAATACTTATAGACTTCTGTTATAACCCTTAGGAAAGTTGATTTAACTTAGAACCATTCACTCTCAGGAAAAACTTATAAATCTCTCAGATTGAACTTAGAATAGACCAACACACCCCTTAGAATTTCCCTTAGAATTACCTTCCCAAAGACTTATTGCATTCGGGAACACCGAGTAAAGGAACTGCATATGTAAGCGATGTATTCGCAGTTTGAATCGATTTCTTAATCCTAGTAGTTACCAATGAATCCAATGCTCTGATCAAGCAGAAGATCGGCATCGACTCGGATTAAGAACTGATACAACGAGTTTTCTGTCCTGATTAGACAGAAGGTTCAATGTATCCGGCTCAGACCCACTGCACAACTTTTCTTCCATGTTGGCCCGACCACCTACAACCAAAAGTTATTGCTTTACCTTTGAGAAATGTTGAGGACATACAGCCAATAGAGAATAGACCTCTTACCACAAACTCACATCCGTCCTTGAAATCAACCACAACACCCATCACTTCAGCTTTTTTCTACAACCATAGGTACCAATGCCATAGAACGCATCGTTAGCAAAGGAAGACCAATGTAGTGAGAGGTTGTTTCCCATTTCGTGTTAAAGATAGGCCCTAAGTTATACCTCATTCCGATATACAGATCGAGACATAGATTCTTGAGCCTTAAGTAGAACTAAGTTTTAAGGGGGGTAGAACATTTTGAGCCCAATCTAGTTAGGTCAGTCAATGCAACCGTTAGATCAGAGTGGCGCAGCGAAAGCGTGGTTGGCCTCTTCCCCACTAGCCTAGGATTGAAACAGTTGATTTAGGTTATACATAAGGCTAGGTCATTAAATAGGATTTGAACCATCTTTAGAATGTCAATACTAAAGTCTCTTTAGGAACTCATTACCCTTAACCAATTTCGGGGATGAAATTTTATTTTAAGGGGGGTAGATTGTAACACCCTGAATTTTTGACAACTTGGGATTAGACGTCCTTAGGTAATGGGTCAACTATAACACATTGGTAACCTCTCAAAACCCAATTCCAAAGCCAAGAAAGCGTTTAGAATGAAATTCTTTAGAAATTTAACGTGAATTAGCCAGCGCTATGTTAGATTAGCTATGAAATTAGCACTGATCGCTTTAAATACTATCTGTAAGACCCAAAACCTGTACAATCATTGACGCTACGTTACCCTAAAATCTAGGATCAAACTCTAAACCAGTTTGCCCTCAGGAACCCTTTAAAACTTCGTATTGGATCTAGACCGCACGTCGAGAGTCCGATATCTACAATCTTAGACCATTACGACCGCCTTGTTGGACTTGACAATCATTTCAAAAATCAAGCCCAACCGATGTTCTGAGGCTATTTCATTGAGCCTAGAGCAAAGAGTGTGATAAAGAGTTAAATTCATTAAAAATTAAATGTCATTTAAATAAATCTGACACGTTTCGCTTGCGGGTTAAGTATAAGCATTCAGACCGTCAGAATCTGACCCAAATACACCCTCGGATCAGGGAACATTTCTCACCCAGGTCAGTGTACTTGGAATCCTCGATCGAGTCTCCATGACTGCTAAACTGAAACTGGTCCGCCACGTGCGATCTGGAAATTCTACCGGACTGAAAACTTGGTCTGAGCAGGATCCAATATCCATGAGCTTAAGTTCGACCGCATTCGGCCAGGGACCTCCCGAAATGCTCTTTTGGATCGAAAAAGACCCGATTTGTCTATAACCTAAGTATACCTTGACTTGGAGTCTATTTGGTTATGTTTGGGCTTATAAAAGGGGCTTAAACCCTTAGCTTTCTAACCCATATGAATTTGAAAAAAACCCTAGGAGAGAAGAGAGAAAAGAGAGAGAAGTGAGGGAGAAGCTAGTGATTTCTCCTGGGATTCTTCCCTGCTGCTCCACGTGCCAAAGTCACCTACCTGCATCGTTATTCCGGTGATTCTGGTTTCGTTCTAGGTAAGAAAACCCTAACCCTAACCTGATTTGAAGCTTAGACTAGCTGTAGAAGAGTTCTAGCTAACATGTTTCTTGCCATAGGTGGCGTATCTGTTGTTGGCGAAGACACATCGTCTGAACCCTAACGAATACGCATTTCTGGTTTACGCTGTGGATCTTAGATGTTTAGATTACCTGTTTTCAAAGCTTTCAATGCCGTTTAATGGTAGATTGTTGACAAGAATGCTATTTGACATGTACAACATGTTGTCCGCTTTTCATTCCGAATACATACGAAGAATATGAGATTTAGGGTATTTTAGGTATTTGTAGAAAATACTGTATACGTACGTATTTTGCCGATATGATTGCCATGGATATTTGCCGTGTATTTATACTAGTTATGGATGTATGATTTGTTTGGTGAAGAGATTCGCCCTAATGCACATATTGGCCGACATATGCTATGTAAACTAATGTGTGTAGACTAAGTGTTTGTTGAAATGCCTAAATCAATATGATTTATGCCTGCCATATGTTTTGAATGTAAGAACATGATTGTGTGTACTAGACAAATCCTTGATATAAGGATCTGTCATATTATATGTTGAAATCAACATACGTTAAGTACGTTGGAATTGTGTGGACTAAGTGTTTGTATAAATGTCTGTATTAGTAAGTATTGAGTAAGTGGTGTTGTAGATTAGCGTTGAGAATGGATTCTCAACTAATTTGATGATGTACATGAATTCCTCCATATTTGTTGTATTGAATTGATTACCTTATGTGTGAAATACTCACGTATGGTTAACTACTTCTGATGTATGTTATAATATGCTGATAACATGCTTGGATTACTTGTTATTTCAATTTTATTTATTTCATATGATTACTGGTTCACATCTTTGTGCTTAGGGCTATACTCTAGTCCAGGCAGTCGGTAACAGTTTAGAATTCGTGGTTGGATTCTATTTATCACGAAGGATGTGTATGAAGAACTCGAGTTGTACTAGAGTCGTCGACAGTGGTTAGGCCACACGAAGTGCTTGTGCACTTCATGTCGGTCGATTTAACGTGCACTTGTGCTAGTCGGACTCATCAAGTAACCCGATTGACCATTATATGCTCACCTTGTATTTATAGGGTACTGAACTTATCAGTGATAACTTTGATAACTGTGGTACCTTGATCCACTAAGACTCATGAGTCGGGCATGGTGGTATGGGACACCGTGGTAGAGCTGTCGGCCTACGCTGGGGCCACAAACCTCCCCGTAGTGACCAGTGAGTACCCTACTCTGAACAGATTATGGTGGTATAGGATACTATATTCTTGTTGTCGGCCTACATTGATAAGGTGATGGGGGAGTGGAGCAACGAGTGTGAGCAACAGCCCTGGCAGCCCTTTGTAGTGACCTTGAGTTTATCCTGACACCGCATGGGGGCGACGAGTCCTGATGCAGTCTTAAGGATATAAACTAGGCCTGTATTGATAAGCTGATGGGGGAGCGGTGCAACGAGTGCATGCAACAGCCCTGACAGCCCTTACAGCGACCTAGAAATATATCATTGTATGAGATTACTAGGAGTGACGACCCTAGACAGGATCATTGTTTGGGTATTGATATAAGGAAAGTACCTTAGTTTTCCAATCCTGCTGTATGAAAAAGACTAATAACAACTCAATAATCATTATCCATATCGCACTGCATGTGTATGGAAGATGTGGAGCACTAAGGAACGCAAGTATGCCACGGACGCAGATGGTGCCACATGAGGGAGTATGTCGGTGAGGGCATCCATCATGTCATTTCATCCATGCATTAATCACAGTATTTAGGAATGTTTATTTTTCTTACTTTATCATTATCGCGTGATGGATTTGATAACATGTTAATCTTTGTTTTATAATTCTACTGAGTTAGCTACTCACTCCCACGTTACGGGATGGTGTTCCGGACACCCACCAGTCCCTATTTTAGTTTCAGATGAGGGCACTGCTTGTGGAGTGGAGCTGGAATTGTATGATGCTGAGGAGGACTTCTCCTCCGTGTTTTGATCGACGGGATTACAGGGAGGTTGATTAGATGCCATGACACTTGTCATTTTATATTTTTGGAGCACTCATGTATATTCTTTTCTTTCTAGTTTGGAGTATACATGTATTTAGTTAACCTGGTAACATGTTCACACTCTGGAGACTTACAATCATTTATATATTTTATGTATCTATCACATTCTTCTGCTTGCTAATTTAACTGTGTTTGGAGTATGATATGTTGTTTTGGCTTAATCCACCTCATGTTTTATGTACTGTTACCGACGACATTCATCCATTATTGAAAATGTTGCATAAGTGATGTTCTGGAACTCGGGAGTTGGGTTTCTACCCGACCCCCAATTTTCGGGGCGTTACATTTTCACAAGGCACAATTGGATCTGTCAAACTTCTATAGCTTAAATCTTATAAAATTCGACCCAACCATTTGAAACATAATTACAACATGAATGCGAACACTGATATTGTGTTAAAAAGCTATTAATATTTAGTTTTGATACCAATTGTTGCAAACACTCGCATGCAATTAATACAAAAAATGCAAAACCACTAAAAAAAATAAAAAGAAACCAAAGATAAAAATAAGAGACAAGAGACGAAGATTTAAGTAGTTAAAATAATTTGCTTACATCCATAAGGCAGCAATATGTAGCTTACCTCTCTCTCTCTCTCTCTCTCTCTCTCTCTCTCTCTCTCTCTCCTAATATATCAATATATAAGGAATCACTTACCAATGAACTTCGAAAAGATTCACCCCTCTTTACATATGTTCCCCTTTTCTATAAACAATACACACCGGATCACTTTCTAAAATATAGGAAAATTAGGCTTCATCCATATGTATGTACAAAAAAGTAAGAGGTGTTTCCCTATTAGTAGACACATTTCATGCATTTTATACACCGTGTGCATAACCCATCACTTTAACCATGCTTCCATGTGATTTCTTCTAAATTCATCACAATGTGAATGGATTTTTTTTTATTTTTTATTATTATTATTATTATTATTATTATTATGTTAGGCAGTCAATCTAGTCCCTCAGTATAATGGCCTATTTGGGAGTGTGGATTTGGAACCCCCTGGATTCGGAACCCCCTGGATTTACAATCCTCCTTGTGTGTTTAGCACCTTGGGGTGTGAATCAGTTTTAATCCAAAAGTACTTATCCATGGTATATTTACAGGGGTTTGAATTTAATTACTAATTCAACTTTAATATCTCTAATTAGTGAGATATGTAATTTTTAACACGATGGTTGTGATAAGCCCGCTGAAATATATGCTTTGCCCGAAAATGATGAAATTCCAAGTCTTGGATGGGCCACAAGCACAAGATCATCTTTGAGTGACCAACCAACAATTTTTAATCATTGATTTACATGGACAATGTTTGGACGGTGTTGGACACTGTTTGGATGGTGCTAATTTACATGGATAATGTTTGGACGGTGCTGATCATCATTACTGGGCCATGTGCCCAATAGAATGATAGCGTATAGTAAGACATGTTATACCTGCAAATAGTGAAATGATTTTAGGTGTAATACAAGGTCTCACTATGGATTACGAACCCCCTCAGAGAGGGGATCAGAAACCCCCTGGATTTGAAACCGCCAGTTGCTTTATGCTGCCAAACAACCAGGGGATTTGAAACCCCCTCTAATCCACGGTGCTAAACGACCCTTAAGCTTATTAATCTCTCCATCTATGGGTATGGCTCAACTTCTGTAAGTGGTTGAATCCCATCCTAGGCCAGCCGTAAGTAAGATTAGATTTAGTCTAGGGTGGGCTTAAATACCAAATATTCTTGAACTTGGCCTTAGACTCTTTCAATTGGGCTTAAGAATTGGGCACAAGCATACTCTTTGGGTCAAAGTATAGTCACAACTCCCACCCTCTTATTTACACCTATAGCAAATGCAACACATGTGGAGAGTTGAGAGGAAATAAATGGAGTGTGTGTGTGTGAGAGAGAGAGAGAGAGAGAGAGAGAAATATATATATATATATATATATATATATATATATATATATATATATATATATATATATATATATATATATGTTAAAATGGTTTCAACCATGTGTAACCCATCGTTACTTTTTTTTTGGTGTTGTGCTCACTACCGTTTTGGATCTGCCACTCATTTGTCTGATGTCCTAACATGGTCTAATGCAATAGAAGCATAACAGTATAAGAACCTTTGTTGCATAGTCTCGTTAATATAACATTATCCTGCACACAACATGCTACATGCATGTAACGAAGAGAAACGTGAGAGCTGGCTACTCATAGTAATGAGTTAAAATAACGAAAATGTTGAAAGTTAAAAGGGTTAAATACATCTCCTTTTTACTTTTAAAAACTAAAAGCTTACTTGTAGGAGTAGAAGTACGTATCCGTTGTTGACTTCGTATGAAAAAAGTAATGTGACTCATCTTATCCAAAACCAACCAAATTGTGGCCCCCGTTATAGATTAAGCAAATCTCGTAAATGACATTGATTAGGCAATCTTAACTTTGCAATTAATGGCTATCAAATGAGTGATTAAAAGTAAAATAGCGACCAGCCCAAATTCAAAGGTGAAAGCTTAAATGATTAATGTTATCTTGTCACTACAATTTATACTCCATCCATTCATGGGTAGGCAATTTGGATAGTCTGAACTGCAGTACAACCATGCAATGTGTATGTATGAAGAGTCGCCACCATTCTTTAAATGGTGCAAAAACGACATTCGGCCTACCCCATGAGTATTTAGTGGATGAATCATTCATTGGCCAAATCATTTATTAGGAAAAATGGGACGTGTGGGCTTCATTTCTAAATGTATGGAAACACAAGTGCATGAATAAGTAAAGAGAAAAGCATGATATATTTACGTCGACAAAAGATTGTCATATCTAGCTAGTATTTTCATCAACCCCTACTTGTACCGACTTGAGTGTTGTCATGAGGGAAAGTACAAATGTTTCCAAAACCTGGGTATAAAGAGAAAAATGTCCCTGTATTTTTTAAAATAAATATAATATCTTATTATAATACTTAATACGGTTCACAAAGTCACATTTGTTCATTTATTGACTACGTAGATATTCTCTATGCATACTTCACTTTCTCTAATGTGACGTACAGGAAATCAACCCCATCCATTAGGTTTACGTATTAATCCCAAAAATTAGGCTAATTCAACATTCGGCTGATAATGAGACAACCCGTATATAAATTTGTACCTGAAACCTTTAAATTAACATTGAATGAGTCACTTAAGTTTTGGAATTTATGATTTTTGGGTTATTATTTCGACTTGATGTGGCATGCCAGATTAATAGGATCAGATGGCATGGAAACACCACAATGCGCGCGTCCCACACAAAACTAATGGTGGATGTTCCATCTCAACCTTTTTCAGATGGAGTGGCCTTTGGTCCAAGTTTTGGATGATTGTTATTTTTGGATTCCAACCTCATGAAAGTTCCTTCCACATGGCATTAATAGTTAGCGAAAGTGACGGATGGGAGGCACCTACATGAGGTACGCTGGCACGGTCCTTAGTAAAATGCCATCACGAATTTGTATTGTGTGTAAGTTCCAAAACCCTAAAGAAAGAAAGAAAAATAAATAATAATAATAATAAATAATAAATAAATAAAATAAAAAATCTATTCATCTTGGTGTCCCCCTCAATTGAGTAAATTGGAAGACTCAATAAAATAGACTCCGGCCGACACGAATTACATAATTAAGCAAAAAACACATTTGCATTTGTAATAAGCATAAAAAATACTTTGTTTTATATAAATATTATGAATTTCAAATGTAGACAAATTCATAGTATGGTATGGTGTGATCCTTCAAGACTTTCCCCAATTCTGTCAAACCACGGTCTAAAACTCAGTTTCCCCATTTTGCTTAATTTCATTAGCAAAATAACAACCAACCAAACGAGTTACTTGACTGATCAGTCACCATGAGTCGCATCGAGTCAACTCAACAAGTCTTCCTAACCGAGAACCTAGTCAATCAAGAGTTCCAAGTGACTCAGCTTGAAATCTAACCGAATTGAGTTGACTCTATCAAGAGTCTACCAAAAAAAAAAAAAAAGATGAAAGAATTTCTCACAAGTGGCTTGACTGAATCATTGTGTCACATTGAGTCAACTCAATGAGTCTTTCCAACCTATGACCGAGTCAATCCAAGACCCATGTTTCCAAGTGACCCAACTCGAAATCTAATCGAATCAATACGAGTTGACTCAGCCTACTCTACAGGAAAAGAAAAATGATGAAAGAATTCACAATTTTAGTGGACCAAGTCATTATATTGCTCTTCTAATATCTTGTAATTATGACCATTGAACCCCTTTGATCCTTTGGTTACGTGGAACAATGCAAATCAGCGGTACCTAGGTTTGAATTGTCCACAATCACAACCTAAAATTAATATTTTTGGAAAGTGGGTGAACAGTCACCCATCTGGTTCATCTGTTTACAGGTGTCCATGATCATGACCGCATCTCATCATCAATGCAATAAGTGGACCACATGGTCATAAACGATTTTTAACCATGGGCACATGCACACGTGCATGCCAATGTACCCGATCGAGAAGAATCTGCATGTTACGTTCCAAGGAAACATCAAATTTTCAAGCAAAAATGATCTGGTGTTGGAAATAGGTGCACTAATCTTACTGCACTGCACTTTTTTTCTGCTAACGTGTCATGCGTGTAAAACATCTGACCCGTGAGAATTGTCAGGGCCATCATGAAGATCATATAAAATGAAAATAGAGTAGATTCACTAATCAGTTGGTCCACGCTATAGAAATCAGTGAAGAACGGGAGATCGTAAACAATATACATGTTTGTCCTATGTGATAAACTGATGGATTTGATTTTCAAGCCACGTCATACTTATGCTGACACCAACCTTTTGAATGGTCCGGATGCCTCCACACGTGTGGTACGAAGGCTGTCCCTATCCCTTGTTATTTTCCCGGGTAGACTTGGGTATTAGTTTTATACCTTTTAAAAAATGATTGTAACTCCTCAACCGTACACACGGCATAGTTCCAGGGAAATATCAGACTGTCCAAATCTCTGACCCAAGTGTGTATGGACATAATTGAAAGAAAAAAAGTGCTGAGATGATAATACGAACCTTATTATTTTTTCCTTCAAATTTCAACCACTAACTATTTCACTTTTAACCATCCATTTGATAGCCATTAATTGGATGATTAGGATTTCTTGATCAATATAATTTTAGAGACATGCTCCATCATCAATGGGACCCACAATTCGGATGGTCTGGATATATCTGAAAAGTACCAGATATGAGGAGCATGAGTCACCACCATTTTCAAAATGGTGCTAAACTAAAATACGAGTTACGCACCATTTTTTCATGATAAAACTATTATTTGTACTTATATTTTAGACACCGAGTTCCCTGTTCAGTACAAACAAGGAACTTCCCTCTTTGGTACCTAATCTGTACACATGGGCCCTACGATTCGTTTCTCCAATCCATTGATCTGATGGGTCCCATCATGGATGAACCATAACCAAAAACAAAAAATAAAATCTTCATTTGGTCAACCCTAACTTTTCCACTGTAGGAATATTAATACATGGTCAAGAAGAATTGCACCAACAGTCCACATTCAATGGAGTAGGCATAAAATATCTAACATGTAGAATCTTCTGTTTTGGGAGATCTTTCTGGGTTTTGCTCATCCATGATGGGGTTATCAGATCAACGGCTTAGATAAACCAAACATGGCCCCACATATACAAAAAAGTAGCAAACAGGGAAGTTCCTTGATTAAAAAAAATCAGCTTATTTTTTACTTGGGTCACACAAACAGTCAAGACAGGATCATAAAAGTGAGAGGGAAATTCTTCTGGAAGGAAAGAGACATGCAAAAGCCATTCAATGTCTGTGTAAAATGACAATCAGACCCGGATAACTGAAAAATGACACCACTTGAGGAAGAAAAATACGACAATCTCCATGGTATTTGTTGTTTTGTATATGGTATTGTCGTGTGCATGTACGCCTTTTCTAACTAGTCACATGTCTGACTTGTTTTAGTTGATTCTCCCTATTTTATCCACCAACATATAGAAATGGACTTTTTTGTCCATGGCCCACCAAGATAACTGTCACGGGTCGTTAAATCCATAGCTCAAAAACTCGAAATTTTCACTCAGCTCAGAGTCCAGCTGTGTAGGCTCAACTCAATGACTCGCTGGAGTCTTTCGTTTACTCGAGTCAACGTTTGTTATGTTATAATAATGTCGCTAAAAATCATTTAAACCTATATGTAGGAAGATTTGATGTATCACACGCCGGATATGTACTAGTATCATCCGTAAACGATACAACTGTATTAGCGGATAGTCTGATATGGCGCATGCGATGAGACCTGCATTGGTGGTGAATGATTTGAAATGCAAAAGCAAACTTGTGAATCGTAGTATGTGGGTCAGATCAGCTCGACTAACCATTTGACTAGGGCTGAGTTGATCGACTCAGTGAGCCAGCAAGTCTAGCTAAGTTAGGCCAAGTCACTCCCACAACTGAGACCTTGATTCGGATGAATTTGAGTCGAATATGAGAGTTTTAGAAGTCTCTCTCTCTCTCTCTCTCTCTCTCTCTATATATATATATATATATATGTGTGTGTGTGTGTGTGTGTGTGTGTGTGTGTGTGTGATGTAGAGCGGGTCGCGGATAATTTCATGGCCAAAATGGATCAGAAAAGGCCCGGTCGGTGACAAAAGTGATCCGTACCGTCAGACCTTAGATCGGGCGTATCTCACAATCCCAAATAAGTTATCAAGCATAAAATATATGATTTTAGAGTAGAACGAGCTACTTTAGCCAACTAACCCTGCGATGCCGGGTTGTGCAAGCCGGATTTGCGAAATATCCCTGGATCTACGGCCGTTTCCGTGTTTTAATTTCATTTTTAGAATAAATAGTAAGTTTTAGTTTGATTATAACTCTTCATCCGTCAAGCTTTAGGAGTTACGCCCAACATGAAAAGAACTTAGAATAATTAGGAGAATGGTTTGGTGAAGCCAAATAAGACACTTGCTTTTTGGCCAAAATCCTTACGCACTAGTAGACATGACGACTATCTATAAATAGTAAGTTTACTATTTATACTAAGTTGTGAATTCTAAGAGTTTTAGTTGTAGTTTGATTCTGATTTCTTTTCCATTGCTTGTTATCCATATTTAAAGGGTTGTGAACTTATTTTTATTCATTCATTAATCAATTTCAAATTTATTAAAATTTATTTTTATTTTTTACTTTATTTCTTCGTGGATTTGAGAAGTCTCTGTGAAGAACTTAGAGAAGTTTCGTGTCAAAGAGCAAAGTATCCTTAATGTTGTGTTTTTTTTTGTCGTAGACCCATTTGTCTGAATTTGGTAGTATAGTACTTTCCAGTGTAACATCAGACGTTGAGAAATGGGTGTAGACAGCACTTTTGCCCTTACACAATAAGGGAAATATCTGAGTGCTTTAGTGTGCACAGATGCACGTGCATATCTCACTGTTAAAATATGATGAACGGGAATCTAAACGTATACTAATATTGGATTTTTAAGATCCCATCTTGAAATGTGTAATGGATTGCCTTCATGGCTTATGAGGATTGGAGATACGTATAGATTGAATCCTGAGCACAAATGGGTCCACCTTGGAGTAAGTATTCAGATGGGTACTGCACTCATACTATATCATTATGAAATAATCATCCATACCTATACTCGTTGAGGTGTTGAGTACCCATTTAGATTATGGGTCACTCTTATATAAAAACAGAAAACTAATAATAATAAAACTTATTATATATATATATATATATATATAGAGAGAGAGAGAGAGAGAGAGAGAGAGAGAGAGAGAGAGAGAGAGAGGAAATAGTTCTATGCGGTTGAGCTCATGGGAACTTTTCCATGAGCTCAAGCTGTGTGGGCCCCACCATGATGCATGTCGAACATCTACCCCATTAATCAAATGCACCATTCCATGGTGGGCCTCGGGCTTAAAAATCAAGTCAATCCATGACTTTTGTGTGCCACACCACATACAAAAGTTGAGAGGGGTTATCCTCTATTAAAACATTCATAATCATTTTTTGGGCCCACTGAGATGTGGTTCATAAATCCAACCCATCCATTATGTGTGTCCCACTTGGATGAGGGGTCAGACCAATTTTCATACACATTCAAATTTCAGGTAGGCCCCCCAAGTGCTTTTATATGTTTTAGGTATGTCTTCACATGATTTTAGATGGTATGACTCACCTGATTTCCATATATGACTGATTTTTGGGATATTCTATAATTTAAAGTGGATCCATCAAATGCACGATATTGATGTTCGATACACATCACAGTGGGGCCCACGCAACTCAACCTCATGGGAAGTTTCCATAAACTTGACTGCACATAACTTTATATATATATATATATATATATATATATATATATATATATATATATATATATATATATATATATATATATATATATCACCTGAAAACTCATTTAAACTTTTTGAGAACTCAACTTCTATGATATAAGCTAAAAATCTAAATTGTTCATGTAATGCAGTACCCGATGAAACTCCTAGGATCCCACGTTTACCTTGATTCAAAACTTTGATAGGTCATAAAAAACGGCGAGATAAATCGAGGTGAGAGCATTCATATATATATATATATATATATATATATATATATATATATATATATATATATATATATATATATATATATATGTCACATCATTGAGAACCAACATTTTATATCAATCATCAATCCATCATTGTAAGTGTTTCAAAGCTTCTCTCTTTCACTTTTCAATTTTCTTTCTTAAGCTTGGGCGTGCGTGCACGCAAAATCCGATTTAGGATTAAAAAAATTAATAATTCAATGATCAAGTGAGCCCCGTTAAAAAAAAAAAAAAAAAAAACCTCCAAATTCAATAGGTACCGACTTGATGGTTAGATTAGAACTTTAAAGTGTTACTTTCCTAATGGGCAGGCCTGCTAGATGGGTTAGAAAACAAACATACTACACCCACCATTAGTGGCTGCAAATGCAAAGTGTCGTGGAATATGCATATCCTGCTGCATGGAGAGGAACCATCATCCTTTTATATACTTTTGGGAATTTAAAAGTGTTAATTATTTTTATTAGTTAATATTTATTATAAATCAACTAAATGACTAGTGTGTGTATATATAATATATGAGAAATAATGCTCACATGTGCACCTTCTTACGTGAACACCTTTGCACACATGCCATGAAAAGCTCACGCGATGCGGCACCTCTTGAAATTCTATGGGCCCAACTTTCAACCCGATACAAAAATTTAATAGGCCATATCAAAGAAAAATTCAAATCAACGGAGGAAATCATTTCCTTTTGCCATGGCCCACTAGAGTTTTGTATCATACTGAAAGTTCAGCTTGTGAGGTTTCAAGGGGTGCCGCATCACATGGGGTGTGTGTGTGGTCATGCTCATCTGCGAACCTGCACACGTGACATAGACGTCTAATTCGAATAGTCCATGTGATGTAGAATCCCATAAAACCTCAGGGAGAATTTTCACCCTAATCTAAATTTTTGGTGGGATATAGTAAAGAGAAATGCAAATCAAGTGAGAAAACTATTTTCATTAAGTTTTGAATCAAAATAAAAATTGGGCTCACGGGATTTCTAGAGATTCTGCTTCATATGGACTGTTCAGATGCTGGTGTCACATCATATATGATGAGTTCTCAAAAAAGCTCACACGAATTCCATGCGGACTGATGCGCAGCTGAGCATTTGAATATATATATGAGATAGGATTTGAGTGTGAGTAGAAGTATATACCTACACTCCACCAAATTATTAATCAGGTTCAAATTAATATCAAAACCCACACCACACCTATTTAGTTACAACCATGCCCGGCTTGTGATGGACCGGTACTCTCAGGTAACCGTTGGGTCCATCCGGCCCACTGGCCAATGTCACCCTCTAGTTGATCCACCACCTTTGAAGCACTTGTGTGCCATACATGTGATACATGTGCATGATGATCTAAACCAGCCATCCTGTGGACTCCTCCACAACTGGTCACCTATAAAACGATCATTTACTGGACAATGATCTTTTTTAAATAAAAAAAAAACTGAATGTGAACCGTTTGTGACTACGTATTTTCAACATTTATTTGTATGCCACTAATCCACGGATTAGGATTTCCATGCAGCGTAATTTTTGGAACAAGGCCCATACACTATTTAATCTATCAATCCAAAGGTTTATATCAACTCAATCTTTTCTCCGTGCGTAGAAATGACGTGAAAGGTACCGTATCTACAATGCATCGAGAAGCACTGGATCCAGTCCTAATTAATAATGTTTTATTAAGAAGTTTAATTATCATTAACCATGGTTAATTAACTTGGGTTGATTGGGTCCCACAAATACACGGAAGAATCTTACGTTTGAGTCTACACATATTCGATGTGTCGGTTGACCGAGGGACAGCTTACTTCAATGGGTTAGGGCTGCCCGGTTATTGAGATTTGAGAATGTTTAGTCGGGGTCATGCCTGCCCGTGCTGCCCGAAAAATCATTCCCTTCATTGAGAAGAGTTCGTTTTGACTCTGTCGCGACTAACTTTTCAGCCTGTGCACGCCGCTCTATGGGGCCCACATGCTAAGTTTTTGAAGATCTAAACCGTTTAACTTGCGACCATATTATGTAAAAACCAAAATAAGAAATTTAATCTGAATAAATGATTTTGATCATCACTATCTATTGATAAAGATATAGAAATAAAGAGAAGAATTTTCATGGATGGATAGCAATCAGCTCTAAAAATCAAATGTAAAGATCATAAATGACGTTTTATTGTATAAAATATTTTAAAATGATGATAATAAGTACATGAACGGTTCAAATCATACGAAGATCTCAAAATGTGGACCCGATTGGGTGTCAATACGCGCTGCATCCTGAGTCGCGACAGAGGCAAAACGAACTCCTCTCAGACGCAGTTCATTACACTTTCAAACGAATACCGGGGCGATTCGCGCGAGTTGAGATTGAAGAGGCAAGTCGCTGTGCACTTGTTAACTTGGCACACGTATGTGAAATCTGGACTATTAATCAGGTGAGAAACCAAGTTTAAATTCATAAAGTCAAGTAATTCAGGTCTATTTATGTAGGAAACACTAGAATGAGTAAGATATACGGTTAGATCAGCATGATAACTCATTATTCAACGTACACATATGGCCCACCTGATGAATGGTGAATAGATATTCTTATGAGCCCAAAAATGAGGTAGATCCAAATCTCAAGTGGACCACACAGTGTTGATTGGACGCCCACCATTAAAAAGTTCTTGCAGGCCAAAAAAGTTTTGGATCAAACTAATGTTTCTTTTTCCCTTCATCTAGGTATTTACGACCTAATCAACAGGTTGGATGTCAAATAAACAATACAATGGGACTTAGGAGACTTTTAATGGTGGACATTCAATCACGACTGTTTTCCATTGGTGTGGTCCACATGAGTTTTAGATATGCCTCATTTTTAGAAAAACTCTAAAATGATCTTTAAAAATGAATGGACAGCATGGATAGAACACATACATCATGGTTGGGCCCACAGAGCACTGACCACTAGCCAAACCCGTCCAGCTATATGATACTCAGGCCCTCAGAAATTTTGCACGTTGCATGCATTAACTCAAACTAAACGGCTTAAATTACGGAGCCTACCTTTGCTAATTTGCTCAACCAAAATCAGATTGGATGAACTATCCTAACCTTTGATTTGTTGACAACTGTTGGATGAGATAGGATATCAGATATTTTCATTTTTAACCATCCAATAAATGTCCACCAATCCAATAATCAGATCATCAGTTATAGTTTTGGACGGTAATTTCATTGGTTGATTTTGTAGTCTTTATTATTATTGTTACTTATGATATTCTGGATGGTGAAAGCATGGGTTAAATGGGGGCAGACATGGTAAAATGTCATGTCCTTGAAAGATGGGGGACGTGATTGAACGAGAAACATACAACCTAGATGCTGCTTCTTCTTGTCTACCTACCCACCTAGTCATTTTAAAATGTATTATACTGAGTGATGTGATCAGGACCGTTCATCCAATGAGGCCCACTAAAGATGGGTCTTGACCTGAAATTTGTATGTGTTGAGTGATTGTAACCGTCTAATATATGGTGCTTTTTTACCTGACGAATGTGGTTGTTTTAGCATTTACTACAGGTTTGGAACCACTTATAAGAGAGTTGGGATCATCGCATCGACGTGACTTTTGGGTGATAACCCATTCATGGTGGGCCAATGGCGTGGATCATTGTATATATGTCCATGAATACAGTGGAGATTGGTCGTACATCTGGCCCCACGTCATATAATGCTCTCTTTCTCTCTAAGAGGTCGATCTCACGGAACTTCCCATGTGGTCGAGCTGTGTGGGCCCCATCGTGATGTATGTCTAACATCAACACCATCAATCAGATGCATCATTCTATGGTGGGCCACATTCTTAAAAATAAATTCAATCTATGACTTTTGTGGGCCACACCACATGCAAAATTTTAGAGGAGTTACCCTTCCATTAAAACATTCACAATAATTTATTTGGCTATTTGAAATGTGGTTCACAAATCCAAACCATCCATTGTGTGTCCCACTTGGATGAGAGGTTAGACTAAGTTTTAACCGCATCCAAAACTAAGGTGGGTCCCACCTAGTACTTTTATATGTTTAAATCATGTCCTTGAATGGTTTTAGATGGTATGTCACACCTGAGTTCTTTATATGGCTGATTTTGGGGATATGCCGTAACGGGGCCTAACAAATGCACGGTGTTAATGTTCGACACACATCATGGTGGGGCCCACAAAGCTCGACCTCATGGGAAATTCCCGTGAGCGAACCATATATATATATATATATATATATATATATATATATATATATATATATATATATATATATCCAACCGTTGGTACTAGTGGGACCCATATGTAAAATCTGCCACGTTAGTAGATCACATCCATCAAATCTTTTGCCTCTAAAACTGGGTGACTCAACTTGAAACTAGCTGAGTCAACTTGACTCGACAAGAGTCGATGAGTCAACTCAGTAACTTAGTTAACTCAGTTAAAATTGGGTTGAGCCTTGAAGCTTCCTGCTTGAGTTTGGCCCTAAGATTTAGTATCTTATATGAAGCATATATCAAATTCAGGTGGGCCTAGCTGTACAAAGAAGTGCAATTGATGGTTTGGTGGTCCACAACATAATGAACCATTTCCAGCCTTTATTCTTGGATAATGGGCCGTGCTGGGCCATCCCGACAATCATCGTATTAGCCCAATCAAGCTCTTTTGCACCTGTAAATATAGCCTTTCTTCGTTCTGGGTCCAACCAGTGCGTAAATGCTGACATGTACATTAAGCTGTCGAAAAGGTTGGCCCCACCACCATTAAGATCGCCTGATTCAAAGACCAAGACCAGGCCCATCCACAGTAGAAAACAACATATGATCGTTGGCCTAATCTGAAGTACACGTCTGGCCCACCTGATGAGTGGAACAGCCTACTAAGTAAAATGATCTTCATGGTCCAGCCAACTTTTCGGACATGTTTGATATCATAGAAACATGATATATTGGCACCTACCTGCTGGTTAGATGGGCCTAGCCACTTGTTCGAACATTCGATTATGGACTGGACCTGATTTATGTCGGACCCAAATATCTAACTAGCGTGACGAGGCCTAGGCCTGGGTCTTAAGCCTGATAGATAATTGGCTAGGGCCTACTCTTCTAAGTGCTCAAAGATCTGATGTAAAGTGGGTCTTGGACAACTTCATGACCAAGATAGACCAGAAGAGGCCTGATCAGAGGCGTAAGTAATCCAAACCGTTAGAACCTTAAAACGGGCGTATCTCGCAAAGTGAAATGAGTTATTCGACATATCATATATGATTTGGGACAGGAGAAGCTACTTTAGCCAACCAACTTGCTACGCTAGGTTTCCCACACCGAATTAGTCAGATTTCATCATATTCAAAATAGAAAATCCATTTTATTTTCGTTTTTACTATTTATAGTAATTTTTAGTTTGATTATAACTCCTTATCCTTTAAGCTTTAGGAGTTGTCAAACATAAAATATGCTTAGAAAAGTTGGGAGAATAACATGATTAAGCCAAATAGGACACTTACTATTTTTGGCAGAAAGCCATGAAGTCTACTAAAAATCATGACTGCCTATAAATACTAAGTTTAATAATTACCACGATTTTAGAGAATTTTAGTTGTAGTTTGATTTGGAACTTTTCCTTAGGGTTCATATCACTATTTTAGAGGTTGTAAACTCTTTTTTCTTCATTAATTAATTTATTTTCAAAATTTTAGAAAATCAATTTTATTTTCTTAAGCTCCATGAATTCCAAGTAGTTATCGCCCCCATGAAGATGGTGCTCGACCTCAACACATACATCCCCGTGTCAGGATCCGACATGCCGCCTGGTCCAATGTATTTAACTCATGCCATTCTTATTATCTGGGAAGTGGGCCTAGACTAGCTAATGCTCAAGCAAATTAGGCAGGTTATTGAAAACATGGTTTTAAGATTTGGATGAGTTGTCACAGTCGACTCAGACTCAGTGGGACCCAATCTCGTTTGATACCATGAGTTAACACCTTTACTCGGGTGAGTCGCATCTCTACTCATGGTCGTATGATCGGAAGAACCAACAGCTTCTCAAATGAATCGAGGTCTAGAAAAGAGGACGGCTATAGAAAATAAGGCCAAATCAAGGATGGATTGGATCATCCAACAGTGCTATTTTGCTTAAGTAGCCCATGAAAAGTGTTTTGGACTTAATGGACGGTTCAGATTGATTGATTCAATTGCCGAAGTGAACCAATCCAACTAGGAGCACTATAACTTATAGTACTCCAATGTGCCACAGTTACAGTATAGAGGGCCAATTTCCAACCCGGCATCATACCTTAAACAACGATCTAAACCGTTCACATCTAGATTCTATTTTATGGGGGCCATAAGAAGAAACATTTGATTGTTCACGAAGATGAATATCAAACATTGAAAATAACATTTCTAATGGCTTATAATCAAATCCAATATTCAAACGTCCGTATTCTATACAGCAATAATGAGAACATGAACGGTTCAGATCAATCTAAGTACATAATCCAGGGCTGGAAACCAGCCAACGCACAGTACTATGGTAAAGGGGCACCATACCTTATCAAATAGGTCAGAAGTTTTAATTGTATTGAATTTGGACGACCAAAAAATAGTCCTGATTCAATTTCCTCCCCCATTGACTAAAATAAAATAAAATAAAAAAGTACCGACATAAAAAAATAAATGGTTGGATGAGCATGAAAGGTCCAAGGAGATAAGGTCCACCTACCTTAGATCCAATTTAAAATAGGCAAATGGAGGAATGGGTCGTATCTTTGTTCCCTGACTGTAGACCCACACCGGATCCAAACAGACCTAACTTTGACTCAGACTCTGATGAGTTATTAATTGGGTTTGTGGGTGAAATCTGGACCTGACTATTAAACGGGTTAGGTCAATGCTCCTTCCACCGGACCTTAGATGGCCCATTTGAACAGCTTTCGAAATAACTGAAACGTAGGGCTGTCAACGGGCTAGGCTAGGTTGGGCTCTATGTTGCCCAAGCTCAGCTTGAAATCACATGGGTTCGCTGGCCTATGTCTGAAGCAGTTTTCCAAACCATTGCGATTGAGAGAGAAGGAATTAAAAATGCAAATTATTTGAAACATCTATACGCACTGGCATTTTAGGTGCATGCCAAGTCATGTACTACACGTATTGTCCTACATATGGCAACTAATTTTTTTTTTTTTTTTTGGGTCAGCTTGTTAGTACACACACTACATGTTAGCCAGCCCGGCTAGGGATCGATACCAAGACCTCAAAAGTGTTGAAACGAGGTATCTCCACCCAGACTGCCAATTGAGCTATGGATCCGAGTGTATATGCTAGGTAAGTTATGAAATGCAAGAGATATAAGGTGGTGAACTATGATGAAGTTTTTGTTATTATTAGTATTACACACTCCCACATTATTAGAGTTGGCATTTCATATCCGAACCGGTGGATCCGATCCGATTCGAATAGAACCGATGGTTAGGATCGGGTAGCATAAGCCAGATCCAAAATATTTTCAGGTCGAATTTGGATAGACCTTATTCAGAACCGACCCGATCCGGAATCCGATTCGAACCGACCCAATCCAGATCGTGTGTGTGTGTGTGTGTGTGTGTGTGTGTGTGTGTGTATTACTTTTACTTACCTTATCTGACTATTTTTTTACCATACCCTAACCGCATCTTGCCGCAGCGCCGAACCCTAAAAATCGTCAAATCGTATTCGTCTTCTCTACCCATATGGAATGAGATCCATTTGGACGAACGACCTGTAATCTATGTTCCAGTTACTAAGGTGAGGGAAAAAGTGCGATCTTGTACAGTTAATGGATCATAACACTAGCTCCTCTGCATCTTCTTCCGGTAATCATTAAAGGAAATGAAAATTGATTTTTTGCATTCTAGTGCAATTGCCTTGCATGATGGAATTTCTTCTTATGGGATAATGATTTGAAACTATTGGATCAAATCATCGAAATTTACCAAAACCCAGATTGAGATTATCAGCAATGGTAGTACTCATTTGGGTTTGAGGAAAAATGGGTCATGGAGCATTGGAAGAGCTCAAAACTGTGTGAGAAGATTGGTATAGGAAGTAAATAGTGATTTATAAGGCGTTTGGGTGTATCTGAATCTCCACTCTATTAGATTCCATTTTTTCTGAAGAAATTTTTTTTGGGAAATAGGGGCATTCATCTCATTTTAATCATGGGGCATGCTCCAGTGGTACTAGTATGGTACCAGGTAGATGTGGGGCCCATGTGATGCATTCATAAAATCCAAACTGTCCATTGTATGCATCCTCAGGGCCATAAGAGAAGACTGATCCATGAATCAGGTGTGCCACACCACAGTGAACAAGTAGGGAAGGAATGTCCTTAATTTGCATGAAGGGTCTACTGTTTTGTACATTTGAAATCCAGGGCCCTTCATCTGATCTGGATGAAGGGAAGGCCAAAAATTAGGCTGTTTTGAAATTCAGGTGGGCCCCCTGTGTAAGTCAAGGGTAAGCATCCTCTCTTACATTGTTCCTTGTGTTGTGGCCTAGATTAATACTTTGGTTTACTTGCATTAATTCAATCGATCAGCCAAATATCTGCATCTTCATTACCACTGTATGTAATGTGATGCTTTGGTTTACTTGCATTATAAAAACTATAGCGTTATTACAGCT
Source organism: Magnolia kwangsiensis (assembly GCA_037074715.1). Taxonomy (NCBI): domain Eukaryota; kingdom Viridiplantae; phylum Streptophyta; class Magnoliopsida; order Magnoliales; family Magnoliaceae; genus Magnolia; species Magnolia kwangsiensis. The sequence goes on along the minus strand of CM073576.1, from coordinate 132,172,374 downwards.
TTACGGAAGGAAAAAATAAACCTGATCCGAACCGGGGCCAATCCGATCCGACTCGGTTTTCCTGACCGAGTCGGACTCGGATCGGTCCAGGTCAAAATGGTTTAGGATCGGATCAGGTCAGAGGACCCAGACTCAGTCTCAGATCAGATCGAGTTCGGGTTCGGCCATGCAAAACTCAGACCTGGTCGAGTTGGGCCCAATCCGATTCGACTCGGTCCGATGCCCAACTCTACACACCATACACACCCATATCACATAGGCACTTGATCCCATGATCTCAGTGTTGAAATAGAATTTATCTAACACAAGCCATAGAAATTAATATAATTGTTAACACATGTAGTATTATTGTAGTGCATTTGCACAGTAATTAACACATGACATATATTAGATATTTGAAGATTGATTGAGACGCATGTAGGTGCTTAAATAAGAAAGATTGCACATGTAGGATTATTTGTACCAAAATCTAACAGATCAAATTGACATGCCGAGCGGGTGTAACTTGTTCAACTTGTGTGCCAAAGCCATTATGGTTTCTAAGTGCCACCTCAGTAAATCAAAATGAATAGTCATTGTGGACATGGCAATAGTAAAGAACGACCAATCAATGGAAGTCATGATTTACAAAGGATGACTAGTTGTTTGTAAAGATGCCACGTGGATCATCAGTTATCCTATCTTTTGGTAGAAGAAGTTATAAATACCTGAGGCAAATATGAAGAGGGAGTCGAATCCAAAACAACTCAACACACTAAAAATCTTTGCTAGTACAATGCTAGTGAGTATCTTATCATAATGCATCCACTGATGGTTATGGACCATTAAGTTAGCTACCGTGTACTTTCTATGGTCTTACGGGACACTCACTACGCCGTCTTAGAATCAATGAAATTTTGTAAGCATCTCGAACTAGGTACGTGATCACTCCCCAAGTGCAGGGTTGTGATGTAGTAATAAACTCGGTAAGACCGAGGTCAAATCCCAAGGGACTGATACCTGTATGTTATTTGAAACTAAGTAGAACTAAACTAGGATGAAGTCTAAATCAACTATAAATTGAGGAATAATATGAAATAATTATTAAATTTTAAAGAATTCAGAGGTAGGAAACTAAGGATTCAGAGGATCCACTTGTAGAGATCAGGGAGATCTTATGCCTGTATCAAAAACTCAACTGGACTTAGAGTCTCATCTTCATCCAGTTGAAGAGTATAACCATGGAAATCAACTGAACTTCCTTTGATATAGTTTTAAAGAGATGAAAGGTATATGAATTAGAATGGATTTCATCACCAAACCATGCCCAAGAGATAAAGTAAACAACAGAATTAAACTAATTACCAATCAATCAACAATGTATGAAGGTTAGGAAGGATATCGTCATCCAACCAAGCCCAGGAGACAATGGTGAACAACAAGGCTTCTTGACGTTATAAACATAAAAAGGAAAGGAACATGCTTAAAGCCATCACAGATCCATTGTAATTTCAGTCACAACAGACCATTAAAAACTAAAAATATTTCCTTAATTATCAAACTAATATCAATTCAGTTTATAAATTAAAATTAAATTAAAGGCATAAAAACCTCTCATCTCACCACAAGCTTCACCTCTTAGCCCTAGCTAAGAGATTTAGCTCAACATGATAGAGCTAGATCTCTCAAAAATAAAATAAAAAAACATAATTGAAAAAATTATAAACAAGTACTTCTTTATTCCTATTCCTCTCTCACTGACGTCTCAGCCAACTGCTGGATGATTCGATTCCCCATCCTCTCTCTCTCCCTTTCCTTTTATAGTTGTTGTAGTCGGTCAGCTGGGAATCGTTTACGCACAGCAGAAAGTCAGTTGCTCAAAGACAGGCGGTGGAGAGTTTTCGAAGCAACAAGCAGTGGGAAGCTTACGCAGCAACAGTGTCGTGGATCCGGTTGCAGACCGATTTTCATGCGCGTGAGGTATCTTCTGGATGCTAAACAAGTTAGGTTGGGGCCGAATCTATCCTTTAAATGTGATAGACGGATTGGATTCCCCAGTTTGATCACAGGGGTGGGCCACATCAAGTCGCAACGGCCAGGCTGCCCATTCAGGTGCGCAATGGGAAATCCCATTGATTTTTGGGATTTCTAACGAAATTACTTTCCGTTTTCTTTTTCTTTTAAACCTTCTCCATGCATGGCCCATTCCCTACAGATCCTCTAACTTGATGGACGATCTGAATCATCTGTGAGGTCCCATCATCTTGGAAACAGGCCCTGTCCATCAACGCCAGGATTTTCTACTGAGAAAGACCTAGGGTCCAGTCAAACATGGTCCCTGATCACGTTGGACGGTTTGGATCATCCGAACGGATGACAGTGACGGCCCACAACGTCCATTAAACGGACGTTGTGCGTCTGCTATACGCGGCTGTGAAACAGGGCTGTTGTGCACTGCTGTGAAATGGGAGGGATCTCTCCTAATTTGAATAGGAGCCTAGTGCACAGCTGGTGCCTGGTTGTTGGTGTGTGTGCACTGCATGTGGGGTCCCCTCGTGATGTATACGAGAAATCCGCTCCATCCATTCCTTTCCTCATTTACTTTAAGCCATTCATTCCAAAACCGAAGCATATCCAGTGATCAAGTGGGCTCCACTTAAGGATTAAAGGGGATGATCTATTTGTTGGTCCACTTATACAGCGATTCGGGAGCTGAAATTCGATGTGTAAGGTTAAATTATGGTCCTCAGGCCATTTTTGAGCCGATCGGATGGTGGAAACCCTGTGACCTTGCATTCTAGCCGACTTTCAGGCCACTTGAGCTTCAATTGCTCAGTTTTCTCAGATCTCTGGCATGTGATTCTGTCGATCTTGGTCCCCTAAAGTCCGTCCCTTTCCTTTGGTGTCATCAGAGCATTAAATCCATGCTTTAAGTACCCTTTTCAGTACATGCTCGTAAATACACTCTGCACCACAAACACGATTAAATCAGGCCATTAAATGATATCATACTCATAAATTCAGGCAATAATTGGGGTCTAATATGCAATATTTGACCCTCAACAGTACGTACAGGTGACCATTTTACATGCACTCTTCTAATTTTGATACATTAGTTATAACCGATGTTTTTAACTCCTTTAAAATAATCACCCTGATTATAGGGTTAGATCAAACTTACCATCACTTGCACTGTACTTCATCATTGCACGACCCTCCTAACATTGAAATTCAGGCTAACTGCACTTGTATCGTATAGGATTCGACAACTCCTGAGAAAACTGGAAGAGGTTGAATCTTATTTTGCTATTACATTAAATGTCACTAAGAGGTATAGAAGCCCTCCTAGTGTCTTGTATAACAAGCACTATTTTTTGAAAATTATCCCTCACGAGTGGCTACACTCCCTGGGAATATTATTACAATGGTTTTTGGAGGTTTTTCTTCATTGTCAAAGATATCTGTCCAATTCCATGGGTGGGTGTCTTTGTCCTATTTTTATTATGGCCTAAAAATAATTTTAGAAAATTTTGAACAAGTTTGGTCCTTCTCCACTAGAGATAGTGGGCATGATCAAAACTAGTTTTTATTGGGACCGACTTTTAGAATTTTTTTCTTAAAAAAGGTCCATACATGTATATCGAGGATCCGTAAGGTTTTTATTACAAAGCCTCCATTGGGGGTTCTGTGGGTCTTCTAACCAATCTAGTTTTTATTAGGACTGTACACAGGATCAATTTTATTACAAAATGTATTTTTATGACACGTTGTTTGTTCAATGAAGAATCATGGAGAAAGTTTACGAGTGTTTCAAATTCATAAGTTTTAAATATCAAAGATTGATGTATAACTTTCTATCGAGTACAATATCTTCCACAAAGATCAAAGTTAAGGGGCTAGATCATTTATCACTATTGTAGTGCAAAACACATAATGTAGTGATGCAAAAAGTTCAAAAACTACATGAAAGAAAGATCACTATCGTGGTGCCAAACACATAATGTGACAATGTGAAAAGTTCAAAAGCTACAAGAAAGAAGGAAAGATTTTTGATTTTTATTTTTTTAAAAAAATGGATGAAAAAATTGCTACTAATGTAGCAAGTGATGGCGCTTTTCTTATTGTAGAAAAAAAATGAGAATTGTCCGAACTCAACCAACATCGACATAGATTAGGTCATCAATTCAAGTTCCTCTTATCATGTTATGCCTATTGGAGAATTTAGAACCAAACTCCAAATTCGAATCAAACAAGAGAAAATCAAACGTAGACAAAGCACATAGAGAACACATAAATTTATGGAAGAAACCCTCACTAGAAAAAACTACAACACAAAGCGACAACGAATCTACTATGAAATTGAATTTACAACAGATGTATGGACTTACCAATCTGAGAAACCTCAAAATCCCTTTATAAAACCCTTCTTTTTGCTCTAAAACACCTATGAACATCTTAGCATACCCTATCCCGATTACACCCGCTTATATAGTGTTACAACTGAATTAGGAAATAAAATATGCACTTCTGTAAAATCGTGCAATTCTGTTGATAGGATCTACAGCCGTTGAGACTTATTGATGGGATCAAAGAATGCCCTAAAAACTATCCAATGAGCCTAGGGAAAAATCGGGAGTTTCTTGATACGATCGAGTGGTCTGTCATTTACATCAATAAACCCTTATTCCTGTCAAATTGAAGACATCTGACAACAATCTTCGCAATGACTTCAATCATCATAAACCACAACTTCAAGTTCCATCTTTAATCGCCTACATCATAGCTTTACTATCATGATCGCTCCTCGTGCATACTCTGTTTTTATTAAACTTTTTCCAAGCTTTGAGAAGTCGCATAGAACATAAACTTATATGTAGGAACCACCTTCGTAATCATGTATACCCGATTAATGCTCATGTGGATGTTTCAAGAATCGCATCACCTTCCTCAAGCACATGTCGGATAAAATGATGATGAACATCAATATGTTTACTATGAAAATAGTAAACCGAGTTTTTGACCAAATTAATCGCATTTTCGTTGTCACAATTAATCAGGCACGGCTTCTTGCTGATTCCTAAGTTGATTTATCATCCCTCTCCACCAAACACCTTCTTTGAATACTTCTGTCACTACGTTATTCATCTTCGGTTGTGGAAAAAGAAACCACAGACTAAAACATCGATATCCAACTGATCGCTCCACCCTTTAATACAAATGATTAACTGGAAGTCAACCTTTTGTTGTCCACATTTACTGCATAGTCCGAATCCACACTGCCCACTGGTTTTTTCTTCTGATTTTTTGAGTCTATTGTACCTCATAGATAATGAAATAGCCATTTCATTTCCCCTTAATATTACTTGTCGGGATTTGACATGTATTTGTAACCTTCATTCGCACCAAACCCACCGAAATCGGCTAAAACATGACAGCGTGCTGTGACAAAATTTTAGGTAATTTGACTGCAACTAAGTGTCATATTCAATCTCACAGATAACCATGTTCGATGCAATCGAAGACTATTTTCAATGCAACTGAAGGTACTCAGGTTTGTCCAGCGACTTTCCTGTCTAATTCGATATATCCAAACCCTAATTCGGTGTGACCAAAGACTAGCCATTTATGCCCATTACATAAGCGTTGGAACTCGATTCATGTATAAAAAAGATCCGGTCTTTGGGCATTTAAGAGGTTTTTTTGTGCAATTGAAGCTTAAGTGAATCCTGAATCATATCTCACATCCTATGCCCCATATTTCATGAGATTTGATTTATCTTCTTGTTCACTCCCCAAGTGCAAGGTTGTGATGTAGTAATAAAATCAGTAAGACCGAGGTCGAATCCCAAGGGACTGATACCTGTACGTAATCTGAAATTAAGTAGTAATAGAACTAGACTAAGACGAAATCTAAATCAATTAAATTAATGGAGTAATGGTGAAATATTTATCTACAATTTAAAAAATTCAGGGAAAGAAAACTAGGGATTCAGAGGATCCACTTGTAGAGATCAGGGAGATCTTATGCTTACTTCAAGAATCATGGAATTTAACTGAACTGCCGTTGATCTAGTTTTCAAGAGATGAAAGGTATATGAATTAGAATGGATTCCATCACCAAACCATGCCCAGGAGACAAAGCAAACAACAGAATTAAACTAATTACCAACTAATCAACATGCCATGAACGTTAGGAAGGGTACCGATATCCAACCATGCCCGGGAGACGATGGTGAACAATAGGGCTTCCTGACATCATAAACATAAAAAGGATAGGAACATGCTCAAAGCTCTCGCAGACCCATTGTAATTTCAGTCACAACAGACCATTAAAAACTAAAAACATTCCATTAAATAAACTAGTATCAACATTGGTTCATAACATGAATTTAGGCTATAAAATCATTCCCATCACGCTACAAGCTTCACCTCTTAGCCCTAGCTAAGACGTTTAGCCTAGAGAAAAATGATTAGGCTGACCTCTTAAAAGAAAAAAAAACTAAAACAAAGAAAAGAAAACAACTTCACTCGATCAAACTATGCCTCTGTCACGCCCTAAACTCGAAAATCGGGCTCACAAAATTTCTGATTGCCGAATCCGGCGCCGACAGCCTCCGAAGAACTCCATTCCCAGCTCCTAGCGCCCATTCGCCAGGTTTCGATCCTGGGATTCCACGAGGAGGATTTTCAACGTCAGTTTGATTCGTAATGAGCATAACCAAAGGCATAACCTACAAACAACAACCAAGAATTTTATTACATTTCCACTATGATCAAAAAACTTTACAAGTACAATGAGCATGAAGGGGAAATACAATGGTAAAGAACAAAAACTCTAAAATAATTTGCAAGGTGCTCCTGCCTCAGCGCTGCTGCGATCCAACGTCACCTGCACGCAACGGTCGTGCATAAGCTTATAGAAAGCTTAGAGGGTGGTGAAAACGTGTGCGCAAGGTAGTAATATGATCATGCAGTATCAAAGTAATGTGGAATATACAGATGAATCCATAAATATCATGAGCCGTACCAAGGCTATGCGAAGCAAGATGCAAGTCAAGCATACAATCCTCATCTAAGTCCATATGTCAATACAGCTCAACTCTGGGATATCACCGGGGTCTAGTACACTCTAAACCAGATTGCCGCCTCATCGCGCCCAATAAGGTAAGTGGAAGAGACCTCACTATTCGTCTGCCAATATCGGGCACGACTCGTTGATAACGGACCCATTTTTTGAGCTGGTCAAACTCAGCCTAGTATTGCCCCCTACACTAGGATGGGTAAGGCCGCACCCCCTTCCAACCGACCACGACACAATGGAGAGCACAACCGTCTGGTAATCTCCACTCAACGCTCATCTACCCACTCAGTCTAGACGTTGGAGCAACCTCTTGGTACCATAAGGGTTTAGGAACTTTCACCCAGGGATATCTATAGCACCCCATGTAGAATAAGATTTTTGATATCTAATCCTGCCAACCATGATGCGTCTGTGGAGGCTACGACCCCGATATCGCTAGGACGTACAGTAACCATATCACACGATGCGAGATGCATGAATCACACTATCCAATCATGCAGTACATCCTTGCACGTAACGTGCGCTCATGTAGGGCAACACTGCCTAATCGGGAGCCCATAAACAACATGCCCGAAGGCATATGCTATGATCAGTCACCTCTTATATCAAGCATACATATGGTGCGTATGATTATGAGTCATGGAACTATACTAAACATGTTATAATGAAATGAACTACCCTTACCATGCAGATGGGCCTGAACGGCCTATACACAATAAGTACGGGCCTAACAATGGGCCCCAGGGAGAGTTGTAATGCCGACATTTAACCAACATTAAACTCGTGACGTGGACGTCAAACCAACATTACTCCCAAGGCGCGGTCGTCATGAACATCATTACATAATCCGTGTTGGGATCACATATTGCAATGGACCTTAGGTACTTCCCATTGGGCCTTAAATACATCAAATGGGCCATGTCGTATGGGCCTTTTATTCATCAAGTGAGCCACATAAATGGACCTCACCAATGAGCCTTATGTGCATTGCAATGGGTCAGAACTCGTGGGCCTTAGATCGCATCAAATGGGCCTAATCTCATGGGCTTTAAAATACATCAAATGGGTCCAATCCCATGGACCTTGGAACACATCAAATGGGTCCACTCTATGGGCCTTAAATAGTTCAACAACTGGTTACATTCATGGACCCAATTAAATTCAACTGTGGTGGGCCTCAAAAGTGCATTCATTAAGCCCAACATTTACGGAACTAAAGGAATAAATCATTTCCTCTAAGATCTTTATAATATGGTGGGCCCCACTCCTCAAAATTTCAGCCCAAGGCTAGCATAATTATAACATGTTGCTGTCCTAAATTTGGGCACTCCATTGGAGTGGGTCCAAGGCCTCTAAAACTCTGAAAATTGAGGGCTAAAATCCCTCATCATGCATACAATGAGAGAAAACCCAAAAAGGTGGCCCGCCATCAGAAGAAATATTTTTGAATTATATTTTTTTTATCAAGGCATATTGCTGGACTGCACAGCAGAAAAAATCTGGGAGTCCAACCAGCTTGGCCCATTCTTTTGGATACCCAAAAGGGGTCACTTGAGGCTAAAATTTTACATTGTGATACTTCCATAGGTGGGTCACACCTCCACAAAATTTCATAATTTTTAGATATCTCTAAGTATTTTAATTAATTTAAACAAAACAGACCGTCCAGAAAAAAATTGGACAGACCTGGACGTCCCAACGTGGTGGGACAGTCCGGCCCTCACCACGGTGTGTACAGGGGTCCATTGGCCCTAAAATTTGGTAGGTGGGTTCTAACATAAGTGGACCACACTTCTAAGAAATTTCAGAATTTTTAGACATCTATAAATATTTTAATTCATTTACATAAATCAATCTGTCCTGAAAATCGGACTGATCTAGACACCATATTATAATGGGCCGGTCCCGCCATCACCATGGTGTGTACAGGTGTCCATTGGCCCCAAAATTTTGTAGGTGGGTCCTACCATAAGTAGGTCACCCCCGTAAAAAATTTTATAATTTTTAAACACCCATAGGTATTTTAATAAATTTTAAAAAATCCAACTGTCCATGGTGGAATGTTGCTGGAACAGTGCAGACAATCCAGACTGTCCACCTCACTTAGACCACACCTTTGGGACCCCAATGAAGGTTAGTTGGGGCTAAAATTTAGGAGACATCAAGATGAGATCCCCACCTTTTATAAAAGTATATTTAATAAGTATGAATAGTCCCCCAAACAGTCCCAAAATCTGGTCCAAAAATAACCAGAAACTGTCCAGAAAATCCTGGACAGCAACATGTACTTAGATAAAATTTATTAAATAAGTTAAAGGGAAATACATTAATAGGCCACACACATCAGGAAATAAAATGAGGGAAAAGAGAGATAGAAGGACAATTTGGCCATAGGGAAAGGGGCTCCGCCACTATTGAGCCCTCCCAAGATCAATCACACCCGCACATCATACCTAAATTTACATTTACAACATGGATCTTGCACATGCATGGCATATAATTAAAATGCATGGTGAGGATGTCATCCCCACCATGGTTATAAGGTTTAGATGACCCAAACATAATATGATATGAAATAAAACTACTATGATGGGGCCCATAGAGAAAGGCCCCATGCATGGATCATGCATGCATAAGGTAGGCCATTAGGCCACAACCATGGGATTGTGTGGGATCTCCACCATTGATTGGTGGGTCCTACACTTCCCTCATGAAAGATAAAAAAACATTTAGGCTATAAAAATTAAATTTTTACATCTAAAGGAGCACCCACCGTCCGATCTTCTTGCTCCTATGGGGTCCTTAGCACCTTAGCTTGGATTTCAATAGAGGAGATGGGGAATGGATGGTTAGGATGAGGAGATCATGGGGTAGAAAGTGGTAGGAAAGGTGGGCCACACTTGGTGTTTTGGAAGAGAGGGAGAGGCTTAGAGAGCTCACATACGTGGGATTTTTTTTATCTTGGAGATTTGAAATGAGAAAGAGAGAAAGAGAGAGAGTTGTAAAGGGAGAGAGAGAGAGTGATGGATGGATGGAGTGATAGATGTGTGTAAGAACTTTTTGACTTTTGAGGCCTTTTGTGTAAGAAAGGCATGGGTTTGTAAGAGACTTTTTGACTTTTGAGGCTTGCTTGGGAAGGGTGAAAAAGTGATGTGTACTTGACATGTACTTGACATGTGATGGATTGATGGATTGATTGATTGATGGGATTGATGGGATTGATGTGACACATCGTAGAGATTCTCTTGAATTTCGCAACGCGCGGTGTTTTCTTCGCACCGAATGTTGGCCCACATCTCTTGACCAAGGTATCGCCTCAGCGCGCAAGTCGCAGCATCGGAACGGTAGCGATGGCGCGGTCGCTATGGTAATGATCTTGGGTTGAGTCGGCTCGGGTTGACGGCATTCGAATCAGAGTCACACATGAATATCGGTTGAGGGTCTAAGGTTGTCGAAATTCGACCGGTAGGACCGCGGAAGTGTACGAAATGATACGGACTAAGATACGGGTCTTACAGCCTCCACGTCTCCCTCTCTCACGTCCCAACCTCAAGCTAAGAGATTGAATGAATTCTCCATACCCTCTCTCTCTCTCCTTTTATAACAAGAGAGGTCGGTCGGATGGAAAACGTTGGCTGGAGTTGGTTTACGTGGTTTTTACGCAGCAGGAATAGTCCTCGTATGCTGATTTCCTGATGGGGCCCATTCTTGAGCTCAGACGGGAGATCCACTCCATTCACTTGCTTCCCCTTGAAATTTTGACCGGAGATGGGTGATTTTGAAATGTTATTGATGCGGCCAAAGGTAGTAATCACGCTTCAATCAGCGCAGGGCTGTCCGTTCGTGACCGTTGAAACTAGCACGTGTACGTGCATGAATGCACAGGGTCAACATGAGTTTGACTAAATCGAGGCCCTCTGCACGATGGACGGTGCTGATTAACCATACAGATGGTGAGTGGGGCCCACAGCGCTCACCCACAACCTCTGTTGCCAAAACAGAGGTTCTGCATCCTCTTTGTGATGATCGGTAGGGTCCATAGTGATGTTCTTGATGCAATCCACCCCATCCATTGTAATCACGTTGAAAACCTGGTTGGGAAGGGACCGTTTCAGATTGATTTTGGTGTGGCCTGCAAAATAATTTGCTCCATCGTCTGTCCTAGTTTGAAAGGTGGAAATCAAGTGGTCGAGTGTATAAGGAAAAAATTCCACCTTGGCGAGGGTTATGCCCCCTTACGGAATGAATGGACGGTTCAGATCTTGCGAAATGATGATGGGTGGACCCCACTATAAGAAACCGGCAGCCGTGCGAAAGAACGCTGTTGCGTTCGTGAAGAATTTTTAAGAAAAAAATTGGTTAGCGCCCGCTGACTGATTTCTTCAATTGTGGTGCACGGTTGAAGCATATGCATTGTGCATGTGCACTCCCTTAAGTGGGGTCCATCATGATGTATATCCGACATCCGATCCATCCAATCATTTTGTCACCCCATTTAAGGGGTTGAGACCGAATTTGAAACCTATCCAGATCTCAGGCGGGACCCAATTTGAGATTTTATGGGCTGATCTGTCCATTGGGCCACTTTTACTGGAATCCAATGGCTGAAATTCGACGTGTATGGTTAATTTATGTCTCTCAGAGCATGTATGAAGTTTCGAGCCGAACGGATGATGGAAATCCCGTGATCTTGCATTCCGGACCAATTTTGGGCCACTTAAGTTTCAGTTTCTCAATTTTCGCAGATCCCTGGCATGTAATTCTGTCGATATTGGTTCCTTGGAGTCCGTCCCTTGCCTTGGTGTCATCAGAGCGTTAAATCCATGCTTTAAGCTCCCTTTTTCAGTCCATGCTCGTAAATACACTCTGCATCACAAACACGGTTAAAGCGGGCCATTAAACGGTATCATGTTCGAAAATTCAGACAATAACTAGGGTCTAATATGCAATATTTAACCCTCAACACTTCTTCAGCTTTACCACTTTAATAAGGATTCTAATCTCAATGTTGAAGATGAACTCAATCTCCATCATTTTCTAGAGATTAGATACAATCTTATTTGAATATCCTTTATCTAAACTCTCCAAAAGAACCTTCTTATGCAATCCCCTAAGCATTACAACTTCCCATTGGTTGTAGTAAATTCTACCAAACCTCACATCACCTTAGTCATCGAAATGAGTATCTCATATAAGGTGTTTGATCCTGGAGCTGAAGCATTGGTAATGCATCAGCATCATGATTAGGGGAGCGAAGGGGAGTTGATTGAAATACGTAAGAATATCGATCAAGCAACCTAAGAACGTGCTACAAAAGGGGCTCAACTCGACAAATAAGTTATCATTTGTAAGAGTCCATGTACACTCATTTCTTGTGTATGATTGAATATAGAGTTTAAATTGTTAAACTCAATTATATTCTTGTATATGACCTTAGTTTTTGTGTAAGTAATCAGACACGGGTGTATACGTGTTAGTCTCCAAGGGACCCTCTAGTGGGAGTAAATTAATATAGGTCATTAGACTAGGACTGAGGTTCGTGGAGAGCCTATAGAAAACTACATAAGTCTCTAAGTGAGTCGGTCCTTATGTAAGATTGTAAAGGTTAGATGTTAACTTGATTTAAGACTTTTGATAGTGAAATCCACTACACTCATGGGTTAAGTGCGTCCACTATGAGTGGAGTAGGAAAACTAAACCATTAAACATAGTTTTGTTTGGGATTGTCTTTGAGTACTTATTTAATTATGCCCATGTGATTGAAATTTAAATTATATGTATGCATGATTAGATGAATACTAGGAGTTGATGAGCAGTACATCCCACACACACATGTACAATATCATTTATAAAACTAATTGCTTAAATGTCATATCATTTGTAATTTATGTGATTTGACCCTCTATTGGCTTAAAAGCCTTATAGTTAAATTCCTTACTTAGTTTAACTTACACATTAGTTTAAGTAGACAATTATGTTTAAAATGTGAAAATTTCATTTGGTCCTAATTACCCCTACCCCCCCCCCCCCCCCCCCTTCGGAATTAGCCATCATTCTAAGCTTCTGCACATAGTCGTAGTATACAATTCCACGCAATTTCAGTACCCACACAGTATCTTGTACAATATTCACATTATCAAATATGAAAATACTTAATAATAAGTCGATAAAGGACTAGGAGAAGTCCATAATTCATATATACTAGATATGACCAAATATATGGTCAAGACCGTCCAATGTCAAACAAACATAGCATAAAGTTTTGGCAATATAAGGTAGGACACAACACTAATATAGACAAATAAAGTAAAGCATTTGTTACACGTTCATTCCAAGGCCAGTGTAGGATTAGAATCCATGTGGGATTGCATGGTCTGCAGGGCAATGTATTCCTTTACCACCACTGTCATGGCTTCATCATGGGTGCTTTTACTCATCAGCCAATGCTTATATTCTTAAAGTCCTCGCCAAATGGAGCTCGACACAATGTAAATTTGGCAACTTAGATCAAGTTTCGTTTGCTCGGCTTCTTCAAGCAATTCTTTGTTGTATTTAGCAGTAAATTGGTGGCTGGCCAAATTTTTGCTCAGCAAGAGAAGTCCGCGCCTAGTGCCCAAAACATCTTTTGGAGTGAAGATTTCTCCATCAGATAAGAGCTCTTCATCGAACACTTATTGGTAAATTTAGTAGGCCTTTACTCTGCCTACCATAATATATGTGACTTATCCACGCCATCTATCCCTTACGCAAGCTCATTTTAAGCTATGAGCCAAAAAACGAGGAAAATCTAAGGCTCAACTAGACCACACCACAGAAAAAGTGAGATTTAAATGCCTATGGTGTGGATGTTGGAGGGTGAATTTTCCAAGGGGATGAGAGATCGACTCTCACTTCTTCCACCGGTTGCCTCGCTCAAGGGCTTTTGTTAAAAAAATAAAAGGATGTGATATTTGACCAGAGTTGCTACTAACCAATTATTACGATTCAATAGTTGGTTAAACCTTATAGAAATGTTTAAGATTGAGGACTCAAAGATCCTTAACCCTAATATGACTCGTGAGTTTACATTCTAGAGATTTGAAATAACAAACCGCAGTTATAAAGAGGGAAGGTGTTAGGCACTCACTCTGCCCATATGAACGTACAATCTTTACTTTACAATACTGACTAATTTCTGAGGAATAATGTTATTTCTCACATGCAAAAATGTAATGTGATGCAATAGTAGTGATGATTAACCAATCTGAATTTCTGATGGGCAGGATCCAACTATACTAGCAAGCCAAAGAGCATACGTTCGAAACGATCAAGTATAAGGTGCAAAGTATGTATATATGAGATGTCTGATATTGTATGGATGTTTATGATAAACCAAAGGCCAACCGACTAAGGTTTCTGGTGAACCTGCTCTAATTATATCGGCAGGCCTCAAAGTATACACCCACCCACTACCAAAAAACTGGGCAAAGGCTACAGATAAAAGTCGTAGCCATAGACCTATGGTTACAGTTTTAGTCCGTAGCACGACCGAGTCGTCGGTGCCGTAATAATAGGTCTTGAACCTATGGCTACGGATTTAATCCGTAGCTATAGATTGCAATAGCTACAAATATAATCTGTAGCAATTATATCTGCAGTGAAAACTACAAACAGCTACAGATATTATTTGTAGCTAAAAGTCCGTAGCAATTTTCCAAATTTAATAATGGCTACAGCTGTCAGATTACCAGCTACAGTCAATATCCGTATCTATTTCGTACATTAAAAAAATATATAATCATTTGTTCATTCAATTATCACCTGTATAATCATTCATTCATTCCATTACAATCATTCATTCATTCAATTACAATCCTTCATTCAATTAATTACAATTACAATCAATTACAATTCTTCATTCAATCAATTACAATGACAATTACAATAATGCTGAAAATATAAATCTTTGGCTTCATTAGAGAAATTTTCTCGACTTCACCCTAGAATTTCAATGATAAAGAATTGAAAGAGAAGATATATTTTGACGGTATGATATTTTTTTCACAAGTAAATAGGCCTTTTTCGGCCATCAGCTCATCACCCACCTAAAGAATCAAAAACCAATTGTTATCTAATTTTAGTCCTTTTCCTTTTAATTTTTTAGTGACCTCTGTAAAATTACTTCCACGGTCATTTATGTAGTACTTTGAAGAGTTATCTCGAAATGCAACTCTAGTAATGACAAAGTCACTTCCTGCAACAGCTTCGTATATTCCACCATCTTACAAATAGTCATGACATTCATAAAATTGAATGACCATTGGGGGAAAGAAAGACAAAGTGAAAGAAGTGCATCATTTATAACTATTTTCTTTAATTTTTTTACTTAATGAATTAGTAAAAGCTCAAAGAGAGGAATAAAATTGACACAAAAGGAATGGTCTCACCATATGATTTGTAGGGCCAAAATAAACGTCTGGACAATTTCGCAAGGAGAACCATCGTAGCCATAAGTACCCACTTCCCAAGTGGAACAGATACCGACCACGATTATCTATGACCTAAAAAATGAGCAAGCAGAGTTGACCATCATGTAAAGAAAATCTCCATTTACTTGTCAATTACAAGTAGGACATGGCAGTGATTAGTGGCAATGCTTCGAGTTCTAGATAGTTTCTAGGGTATACAGTGCATCATGTTGTATAGAGAAAAGATCACCATCAAAAAGTAATCTAATGATGTTCAGAAGCAGCAGGTTCACCGCCCCCTAAAAATGTGCACCTTCTTGGTAGAGCCCACCTGAGGAAGGGAAAGAGGTTTGCTAAGCTCATATGCATGTGTAAGTGAGTTAATGCACACACTACCACATGCCAGCATGGCAAACAGGTGTAATATCCAAGCCATTCATCAGAAGGGTAAACTGTAGATTCTGTATCCCAAGAATCAAGCCAGTCCTCTAGTCGGGCCACAATCAATTGAATGAATCTATAGCTATGAAAGACCTGTTTGAAGTTTTCTAACACATCTACTTATTTTTAATATCATAGCTATGAAAGACTTATCTGAATTTTTCAACTAAAGGTTTAAGTTTAATTAGGTTATAGGTTTAGGTTTACGTTAAGGTTTAGGTTTAGGTTATAAGTTTTGGGATTTGAGAATAGGTTTAGGTTATAAGTATAGGTTTAGGTTAATGTTGTAGGTTATAGGTTTAGGTTATAAGTTTATATTAATGTTTTCGGTTATAGGTTTAGGTTTAGGTTTAGGGATTTGAGAATACATTTACGTTTTAGGTTTAGGTTAAGGTTACAGGTTTAGGTTTAGGTTTAAGTTTAGGTTATAAGTGTAGGTTAGGTTTAGGTTTAGGTTATAGGTTATAGGTTATAGGTTTAGGTTTAGGTTTAGGAAATCGGGTTCGAGTTCGAGATCGGGTTTAGGTTTGGGTTTTTAAGTTTAGGTTTAGGTTTAGGTTAGGGAGTTGAGATTAGGATTAGGTATAGGTTTAGGTTTAGGGATTTGAGAATACATTTAAGTTTTAGGTGTAGGTTTAGATTTTAGGTTATAGGTTTAGGTTTAGGTTTAGGAAATCGGGTTCGGGTTTAGGATCAGGTTTAGGTTTAGGTTTAGGTTAGGGAGTTGAGATTAGGATTAGGTGTAGGTTTAGGTTTAGGGATTTGAGAATATATTTAGGTTTTAGGTTAAGGTTTAGATTTTAGGTTATAGGTTTAGGTTTAGGTTTAGGAAATTGGGTTCGGGTTCGGGATCGGGTTTAGGTTTGGATTTTCAAGTTTAGGTTTAGGTTTAGGTTAAGGAGTTGAGATTAGGATTAAGTGTAGGTTTAGGTTTAGGGACTTAAGAATATATTTAGGTTTTAGGTTTAGGTTTAGGTTTAGGTTCTAGGTTATAGGTTTAGGTTTAAGAAATCGGGTTCGGGTTCGGGATCAGGTTTAGGTTTGGGTTTTCAAGTTTAGGTTTAGGTTTAGGTTAGGGAGTTGAGATTAGGATTAGGTGTAGGTTTAAGTTTAAGTTTAGGGATTTGAGAATACATTTAGGTTTTAGGTTAAGGTTTAGGTTTTAAGTTATAGGTTTAGGTTTAGGTTTAGGAAATTGGGTTCGGGTTCAGGATCGGGTTTAGGTTTGGGTTTTCAAGTTTAGGTTTAAGTTTAGGTTAGGAAGTTGAGATTAGGATTAGGTGTAGGTTTAGGTTTATGGATTTGAGAATACATTTAGGTTTTAGGTTTGGGTTTAGGTTTAGGTTTTATGTTATAGGTTTAGGCTTAGGTTTTAGATTTAGGTTAAGGTTAGGTTATAGGTTATAAGTTTAGGTTATAGGTTATAGGTTATAGGTTAAGGTTTAGGTTATAGGTTTTGGTTTAGGTTAAGGTTATAGGTTTAGGTTAAGGTTTAGGTTTAAGTTATAGGTTTAATGTTATAGGTTATAGCTTTTGGAAATTGAGAATAGGTTAAGGTTTAGGTTTAGAAAATCAAGTTCGGGATGGGTTTTCAAGTTTAGGTTTAGGTTTAGGTTAGAGAGTTGAGATTAAGAATAGGTGTAGGTTTAGGTTTAGGGATTGAAGAATACATTTAAGTTTTAGGTTAAGGTTTAGGTTTTAGGATATAGGTTTAGGTTTAGGTTTAGGAAATCGGGTTCGGGTTCGGGATCGGGTTTAGGTTTGGGTTGTCAAGTTTAGGTTTAGGTTAGGGAGTTAAGATTAGGATTAGGTGTAGGTTTAGGTTTAGGGATTTGAGAATACATTTAGGTTTTAGGTTTAGGTTTAGGTTTTAGGTTATAGGTTTAGGTTTAAGTTATAAGTAGTTGAGATAAAAAATTTTGCCACATACAAAAAATATTGAACTTAATATTATCTACTACATACTAGTAACATACAACCAATATTGGGGCATCATATCGTAAGCTACAAGAATTTCATGTCCCTCTAATCAAGGTATCCTCCATTGATAACATATATATATATATATATATATATATATATATATATATATATATATATATATATATATATATATATATATTATAAGTTGTTTATTTTCATTCATATTTGTAAATACAATACCATTCACATTTGTAACAAATAAATGTTATTATAATCACATAATGTATTATTTGATGAACTACACTTGTGCATTCTTGATAAGAGATGTACCAGATGCTTGAATCTAAAATATGCAGCTTCAATCCTCCCACATCCAACATCCACCTGAAAGAATGTACATAACCATCATGCTCGAGTAATCAATACAGGAATGTACAAGTAAAACTATAAAACCAGAGATACTCACTACATTTTCAAGATCTCTTCCATAGTTAACGATCTCATTCTAAGGTCTGTCTCCCTCCTCCTTTACCCAGGCTTGGGACCGACAATGCAAGGAGTTGCATTAGCGGAGTTAAAAAAGGGCTTAAGCTCCATTTGGTTTTTTTTTTTTTAAAAATGTTTTCATAAATACTAATCTGATGACCAAATGGAGCCTAAGACTATAAATACATTCAAATATAGAGTACAAAATTCATTCAATATTTTTTCGAAACTGTAAAAAAATCTAGCAATTTGATCACAATTCCCAGCATTCGAATTCAAATTCCAGTATCTGTAAACTTTTTTCCAATTACTGTCAGTCAGTGTCTGATTTATCTGGACATAAACAACCATTTGGTCAATAATAAGATTTTAATAAGCAGGGTATAACAATTTCAGGTTTCAATTTGTACAAGTGGATCCCATGATGAACAAGTTTAGTAAATCAATACTACAAACTTCACAAAATAACTAACAAAGTAAACAAACTTAGTAAATCAATACTACAAACTGAACAAACTGATGGTGAACCAAGCTCAGTGAATTGGATTCATTAAGCACCTCAAGAATCCAAACTGCAAACTGAACCTGAACTGAACTGAACCATGACTATGAAAACTATGTGTGACATGACATCCCAGCCATCTTTCACCACATAGATGACTTGGTCCTAGAGTCAGGTCATTCTACTCATCGAAAGATTAATTTATCCAGCGGAATCAAATTGATAAGATAATTGGAATAGTCCAATTGTAGTTAACTACTAAACAGAGGCAGGCGAATGTCAGTTAATTATCATATAATTGAATGATACATGTGCCAATGCTTACATGCTCTAAGGCAATGCAATTGTCTCCCTTTCACCAGGAAGCACCAACAAGCATGCATGTATTTTATCCAATTGTTCATCTATATGCACATTGTATACATGACAATCTAGACATATTTCTAGATACATGATCCCAAACATGAGATTAGATGGTCAAAATATCATGATATTTCTAGATATATGATCATTGTAAATTTCATCTAGACATATAATTCATCATCTAAAACAACATAAAATGCAAGCCAATGAAAGGAGTGAAATGGATTTCCAATCAATTCCCCCCCCAAATCCTTGCCAACAAATGACCCCTAAACGTAATTTGATATTTGCATCCACCCCACCCTTTTCATATTTCCATACACCCATATGAGGAATTCTCAAAATGGAAAATGAGTAGTATGAAAATAAAAAGGTATAAGTAAATTTTAAAAAAAAAATGAGGGAAAAAAATGCCCATAATGTGAACAAGTAACAAACAACTCAACTTTAAGTGATGGTTGACAAGAGAAGAAAAAAGTTCTGCATATTTCAAAAGATATACAGTTTAATTTTGAGAAGAAAAAAAATAGGTCCTTTAATGTTCTCTTATCCTAAATAGCACGAGAGCATCAGCTGATGAATCGAGTGCATCTTTACCGAGAACAAGAAATTGATTATTAAAAGTTATCTAATAGACAAGCTTCAATGTTCTATGAGAAGTTCCCATAGTTCTCAGGAACTCGAGGGATTAATTTCTCCATTGATCTATTCAAATGTTCACAAATTTCAACTATATGATTTAATCCTTTCTCACTTTTCTTTTCCTTTTTTTTCCCAGAAGAACAAGGAAAAGATCAAAGGCAATCTCAAATAGCTGGCGGAAAGTTATGACAATGGCAATGATGGTGGCCAACAAGGAAAATGCCTGGGCCAAGAGCTTATCTAGTGAGCTTAGGTTTTGAGCATGAACAGGTGAGGCCTGTGCATCAGTGATCCAATTATACGATGCTGGGTCTCAACATGGATGGTCCATGCGCTGAAAATCCCCAATTTTCATCTGCCCATGCATATACTATAGGTGAGCCCCACATTTTCAACATATTGGTTGGCTCCACTATGAACATGACTTGGGCCAAAGCTTAGGCCAGATGTGCCTGAGAGAAATGGATGATAGGACAAATATGACCAATGTTCTGTAGTCAACATACATGAAGAACGAGGGGTGAACCTCATAATTATCATGCTGAAGTTGATTTACTAGTTTATATAACATCATTTCCACTTATAATAGAAAATTAATAAAGTACATTATTTTGAAGTATTTTATTTATTCATTGATCCACAAAAGCATAGCTTATCAATAAAAATATAGTTACCATTCAAATACGTACTGAGAAATTAAGTATTGCACGGACAGTCTTTAATAGAATAGCACATGTATCTTCTTTTGGATCCTCCTGTCTGTTGTATCAACATCAACATAATAACCTTCTTGATGAATCTGATCCCATACCTGTGGAAATGTAGGAATAACATCAAAATCCATTTAACTTCTACATCATGCAAATAGAAAGAGATAAAACTCTTAGTTGATATAAAATTTCTCAAAAGCATTGTGTCTTAGATCCTTGATATTTTTTTTTTTTTTTTTAAAAAGAAAGAAAAAGAAAAAGAAATTACTATCTCAACTCCAAGGAGCATCGTCTGGAAGGCTACTCAACTTATATTATTATTATTTTTTGAAAGACCTCATATTAAAGAAAAAGAAGAAGAAGAATAGAAGATGATGAGAAGGCCTCCATTGCAAGTACAAGAAAAAAGCCAAAACATGACCAAAAAGCCAGGCAAAAGGAGGGGGGGAGATCAACCTACATAAAAGGACTCCCAGGTGGAATGGATTCAAGGAAAGGAACATCCTAAAAGGGAAGACATTGCCCATCCTATAGCCATGAAAAGTATTCTCCAACACAGCATGTCAATCTGCCAAGACTTTCTTGCAAAGATTTTACAACATCTTTCATTCCAGATTCACCAAAATACAATAAAAGGAAGCATCTTCCAAGACCACATCTCCATGATTAAAAAAAAAAAAAAAAAAAGTGTTGCATGTCCATACCACATGCAATTTAGCAATCAAGTGACAAGAGAACCAAACAAAATAGAAGAGCCTTAAAAAAGAAATTTCCACACACCTTTAAATGCCACACAATGGATATTTGTCAATTCTTCTGCCTCCCATAATTGAAAATTTTTAATATACACATTAGATTGGGCCCCGCCGTGATGCATGCCAAAACTCAGCGTATAGATCATCATTTTCATCTGAAATCAGAGAACTATAACAATTTCATACATCTATAAATCTTGTGAAATATAAGAAAATGAAATTGGTGTTGAAAAAAGAGGCCCCACCAAAAGAAGGTCCATGATTCTTTAGACTGATCTAAATTAAGGGCACCCTCTATGAAAGAGCATACAAAATGCCTTTCCCAAGGTAGAAATAACCCAAAAATACTCTAGATTAGAACACCATTGTATGAAAAAGCAAAAGATACCAATACAAACATACATACATACATGCAGGTTGGCTAAATGCATTTACTTCAATCATTCAAAGGAGAAATAACCCAAAATATCCTACATTAGGACATCACTGTATGAAAAGGAAAAAGAATACAATGTCACAACTATACATGCATGCAACAAAATGGGATTGGTTGAGTCTTTGAAGGGAGAAATAACCCAAATGTGTCCAACACCACCTAAAGTGCCAAATCCACATATTCATGCATACATACATACATGCAATGGATGCATTCAAATGGATATTTTAGTTCAGTCTTTGAAGAGGAAAATAACCCAAATGTGTCCTATATTAAGACGCCATTTCATGAAAAAACAACAACAAAATACAATACCATCAGCATATATGATTGAATGTGTCAAGCAGGAAAATGGGTATTTTTGTTTATTTCTCAAAGAAATGAAAAATCCCATTTTTTTATATAGAAAAAAAAAGCCAAAAATGTCTAATCCCCAAGTGATCTTTTAATGTGGTAAATAAAATTCTATAAAATTTGAAAAAAAAAATCATATATAAATGTAACCTTCCTTAATAAACAAACAGAGGAAAACAAAAATTCATAAAAAAGCAAACAGAACTCAAAATATAAAATAATAAAAAAGCCCCTGTGACCACAAACACTAGTTTTGTTTTTAAAGAGAGAGATAATTCAAAAACCAAATGGTATAGTTCATAACTAGTAATAACAAAACCCCAGTAAACACACTTATCATATATAATAATTAGGGGTGTACACGGGTCGGTTTGGTCCGGTTCTGGGGTGAAATCGAAACCGAACCATTCCTAATGGTTTTACAATTTTTAGAACCGGAACCGGACTGTTAGCACCCTAGAATCGGAACCGGAACCGGAACCGCACTCAAATCAGCGCCATTGAAAACCCATTTCAACAGAAAAATGAAATGTTTGAGCCCTTGGGCGATGTTCTCTCCATGGGGTTGGATCCCGAAGGATTGAGGAAGCATAGGGAATGTTTGGCGACCAGATCTTCGGGGCTGCCAACGCACGGGTGGCGACCAGGCATTAGCCGCACTCCTCGGAGAATTGGGACGGGCGTTGCAGCCTCGAGCCACTCAACATGGATGAACTGACCCAATTGCAGCTTATCGCTGAGGATGAGATCGTCATGCTCGTCGGGGAGGGAGGCATAAGTGGCATGTGAGGAATCCGAGACCTTAAGATAGAATCCCTTGTTTGGAAAGAGCTCGCCGCCTGCAAGTGCAGGGACGATGCTGACGACCTGCAGCAGTGATGAGCGGTGCTCACCAGCTACCTTCACATCGGTGTTCATGTGCTGTTGAAGCTTCAAGAGGAGTCCTGGGACCAAAGATGTCATTACTGCAATCCCTAAAGCGCATTACTCTTCAAACCCAAATTGAAAAAAATATACAAGATACTCTGGATTGTGGGAGCTCTTTAGTAACACCCTAGATGATGGAAATTCAGGCTGTATAATTTCAATGGATAATTCACAGCATGTGATCTTTCATAGAGGGGAAATCTCTATTCTCTCTGCAAACTCAAAAGGAAAAACTCTAGCTTTGCTTTCTATTGGTCCTAAAGAGAAGAACTACCAAAATCTGCGAAGCAAGATGAAATCATTCAACCTTTCGAGTCTTTAAGGGGTGGAGAGATGACAAAATGTAATATTCTCCAAAACCCAGATAGAAAACTCGAGCTTTCGTTGATGCCAGAGAGAAAAACCCAATAAAATCTACAATATCCATAGGGGGAGGGTGACGAGAGAGAGAGAGAGAGAGAGAGAGAGAGAGAGAGAGAGAGAACAGAGCAGAGGTAGGGTGCTCAAATAGGGCAAGGCGCTCAAACAGGGCGGGCGCTCAAACAGGTTTTTTTTTTTTTTTTTTTGGTTTTAAACTAAGTTGGATCAACGGTTCAGATCCACGGACCACGGTTCCTGTCATGGTTCGGATCAACGGTTTGGTTAACGGTTCGAATCAACGGTTCGGTTCGGTTCTACAGGAGCCTAAACTGGAACTGATCCATAATCAACGGTTCAGAAAATTCAGGAACCGGAACCGGACCGTTAGCACCCTGGAACCGGACCGATCCAACGGTTCCGGTCCGGTTCCACGGATCCAACGGTTAAATGTGCACCCCTAATAATAATATTTAAAAAAGGGCAAAATGGGAAACAGTGATGGGTAATCCAATATTTTCAAGCATGAAGGAAATTGAATACATCTCACACTGTTAAAGACAAAATTTTAACTAAAAACACGAATCATGCATTCAAGCAACAAAATTAAATCACTAACCCACTTGTCATCATGATCTCAGCAAAATTTTTATTTTATTTTTTTTAAAGATTGAAAGTGGAGATGATACCTCATTTCTACAGTGGAGATGGATACGTAATAGGAAAGGAGGAGGGATGGGGAAACTCCTCGTATATTGGCCGAAACAACCTATGTAGTGGTTGATGCATTAGCGATCGACGCCGAGGAGGATGAAAAAATCTGGTGACCGTCTGCGTATCCCGGCAAGAGACAGATACAAAGGGATGAGTGGAAAACCCTAACGGCGACACCGTCTACGTATTCGAGATCGAGAGAGAGAGAGAGAGAGAGAGGGGGGGGGGGGGGGGGGGGGGCGGGCACACGAGAGAGAGGGTTTGGGTTTGGGTTTTAGGAGAGGCGTGGGCGTGAGAGAGAGAGAGAGAGAGAGGATTTGAGTTTTGAGAGAGGGGCGGGCACGCGAGAGAGATTTAAGGGATTTAGGTCACACGCGAGAATGTGTTTTGGGGGGCGATGATGGACGACACTTTTAAGTGCTTAGTTTTAGGTCTTGTGGGGCCCACCATGATATATGTTATTTATCTAATC
The DNA here is from genome assembly GCA_037074715.1 of Magnolia kwangsiensis. Lineage (NCBI taxonomy): Eukaryota > Viridiplantae > Streptophyta > Magnoliopsida > Magnoliales > Magnoliaceae > Magnolia > Magnolia kwangsiensis. Next base: position 132,147,785 of record CM073576.1, on the reverse strand, counting down.
CGTCCATTCATTTTAAAAAATTATTTTAAGGGTTAATCCAAAAAATGAGTTATATCAAAGCTGTAAGTGGATCACATAAAATATTAACGATAGAAATTTATTTATTTATTATTTCTTATGGTGTGGTCCAATTAGACCTTCAATCTACCTACTTTTTTAGCTCATTCACTGAAATTATATATCAGAATTTATGAGCGGCTTAGATAAAACACATATATTCCAATGGGCCCATGGAGCCCCTTAAGCACCATCCATCTCTAATAAGAGAAGCTAGGTTTTAGCTACAGATTAAGTAAGTTTTAGCTACGGATTAAATCCATAGCATACTAGCTACGATTTATATCTCTAGCTAAAAACTCTCAAAGTCCATAGCCTTTGTCCGATTTTTTGGTAGTGACTAGTCAGATATAAGAAAATGATGGAATGCAATGTATATGTCAAAATAACAACTAACTGGCTAAGGTTTCTGGTAAGCAGGATCTGATTATATCGTCAAGTCGCAGATCATGTTCCCACTAGTTAGATGCGAGAAAATGATGAAATGCACTGTAATGCCGATGTATATGAGGACTAAGGGGATTGAAAAGGGAATGAATGTTGCAAGATGCTGATGCGCTGACTCGATGAAACTGATTAAGGCTTGAATGATTAGATGAATGACAGTGTCGTAAGGTTACATCGAGTGGCTCAAATTTGAACTTAGGTGACTTAAGAGGCTTGGATTTTATCCAGGCTGGGCTAGACTAGGGTCGGGCTCTCTCTCTCTCAGTCTCACTCTCCTTAGTGGAGGGATGGCTAAGGCTAAGAGATCTCTTCCGAATGTCTTGGATGAGGGTGAGTGAGTGCTTTGAAATGAGAATGGTTGCTTGAAATGAGAAGGGGAGGGGGTTATTTATAGTTTTCAACCCGATTTTCTTGTAATTCATGATAATGCTAGGGATGAAAGGTGGTTAAATGGTTGGGATTGGATATTGCCACATGGCATCATCTTATGTATTGTATAATATAGTAAAAGAGTAATTTTAGGCAACGAGATGGGCATCGGAGTAAATATACTTCAACCACACACTTGAGGCTTAAAAAGGAAGAGTTCTGCATACTTGATGGACGCTACCCCAAAGAGTACCATGTGGCCAATGATAACCTGTCTGTTGTTGATCCCCACTTGGATTCCCTACTTTGGCAGGCAGCATCCTCTAAGAGTATGGAGGCTCTATTATGAAAGTTGTTGCTTTGAAGTTTTACATATGTCTCCAATTGGGCTTGCTTTTGAGCTTAGATTTGGACTCGATTTTTGTCTTAATTAAGTAAGTTGACAGGGTTGTAGAGTTGTGTGGGCTAACCAGGTAAGTTGACTGGGTTGTAGAGTTGTGTGGGCTCACCAGGTAAGTTGACTTAAGGCTTTTCGGTTCCTAGGATTTAAGGTTTTAGGTTTATATGGTTCAGGGTTAGGCTGACTAAGTTGACTAGGTTGTCTGAGTTAAATCGGCTGAGTTTAAGGTTTAGGACTAGGGTTCTTAATGTTTAGGCTTCTAGGGTTAGGGTTTAGGATTGGGGTTTGGTTGTCCATTCATCAGTTCAAACTCAATCAGCTTATCAGCATGGGGTGAGATGTGTATGCATGGTTGAAAACTTTTTTAGGGCACTAAAAGTTTTAGATAAAGTTAATATTTGTGTTTTACTTTTTTCATGTTCTGCTATCCCTATGAACAAGTTAGATGAGAAACAAACATTAATATGGGCCTCGAGATGGAAATATCTTTCAACGGTGGACGTTTTTAGGACCATCGTTTCATCTAGTGTGGTCCACTTGAACTTCGGATCTGCCTCATTATTTTGCTCAAGCCCTAAAATGTTATGGTAAAATACATGGATGTTATAGATAAGTCATACACATCATTGTGGGGGCCTAAAAATTTAAGTCATCCATTTTCCATACAATTTTTAAGGAGGAAATACTCATTAATCTCCGTTGGTAAACATAAATGTTTGTAAAAAAGTAATTAAGATTTAATTTCTTGCACTTATATAGGGAAAAAGCAAACACCTACAAAGCGAACATCTTATATGTGAATCTCAATTAATTTTAAATAAAAAATTGTAATTGCATTTCAACTCAAACATACATTTTCTAATCACACCTCAAATCTATACATCTCAAATAGTCAATTCAAGTTATCGCAAGCCTACAACCAAGCTATGTCAAAATAAGCGAACTTCGTTAATTTACATAACATCACCGAAGAATAGGGATAAGAAGACAAAATAGTCTAACAAAGTTATAAATGATAGAATACAACCTTTTCACAAAATAGGAAAAAAAAATGGAGGTGAACTTAATAAGTTAGATAGAACTTCCTTCTTGTCTTGATATGTTATTGGAAATGATTGATGGTATCATAAAAGAGATGGACAAAGACGGAAAAGAAAGTTGAAAGGGTAAAATGCAAAATAGCACCTAAATGTGCTAGTGAAAGGTATTAAGATGAAGAGTTTCACGGAAGAGAATTAAAACTAGGCACGTCAAGCAAATTTTTAAAAGCTCGAGCTATTAAAAGATGACATATGAATATACATCAAACTACTTCAACAAGATATAAAGTATGATTTGAAATTAGTATGATTGCATGATATATATATATATATATATATATATATATATATATATATATAAAGTCTTACTTTCAATTTATCATTTGTGTTGAGGAAAGAGATGCATTAGAGGCCCAATTTAAAGGGAGAGAAGTCCGAAGGGTTGTAGGCATGGAAACGGATTGGCTACTCCCCTGCCACCAGCCCTGTGGCTTATGGTCAGTGATCGGGGACCCACTGTGATGTAGGTGATTCATCCATGCTGTTCATCCATTTTTACATATCATTTTAGGGCATGATCTCAAAAATGAGAGGGATATAAATCTCAGGTGTACCACACCACAGGAAAACAATAGTGATTGGATATCCACCATTAACATTCAATCTTTTGATTAGGTGATACAGACCCAGATGAAGGGAAAAAACAAAGATCAGCTTGGTTCAAAACTTTTATGCTCCCAAAAAGCTTTTAATAGTCAACGTTCATTCAACGCACGTTTCCTGTAATGTAATCCACTTGATACTGGGATATACCTCATTTTTGGTCTTATACCATAAAATGATCTATAAAAATAGATGGACAGCATGGATGAAAAACATACATCATGGTGGGGCCCACAGAGCACCGACCATCAGCCATTGGCTGGTGGCAGGGGGAGTTGTCCATCCGTTTCCAGTAGGTAGGATATACCAAACTGGGAGTCCTTCATGACTTGGTCAATCCACGGCAGCTCCCATCATCTCAACGGTCTGGATCAATGATCAATGAACCATTGGCTCGCTCGTGCAAGCTGAAAGCACAAGTACAATGACATCAGCGATTGATGAAACATTTACATACGAAAACGTCAACATGCAGAGCCCTGTGCATGTACACGTATCCCACGTGCTGATGTTGCACACGTGTGCGAGAACATAAATTTGTCATAAATAAATGAACAAAATCATAAAATATTTTTTTTATATAAAACCCCACTACTTTTGTAACTGTGGCCCACCTGAGTGACACTGACCAGACCTGATGGACAGCTCCGATCCAGACATTCATTTCATGTCGGCACGTGTGCTTGCGTGGAGATGGTCTTGGCTACATGCATGCATGCAATAAAGAGGGTATGAAGCATGGAATGGATGGTAGCATGGCATGGCCAACAGGCAGCATGGGGAGCACTTCTTCTGTAGAAACTCTGACAACGCAGCTAAAGTGAGCCTAGATACTTTGTACTCTGGTAGAGTACGAAGGAGGATACACGTGCGGTTAGAAATTACTAAGAAAATGTTTAGGATTATTCAACCATTTTAATGTTTAGATTGGAATTCAGAAACTGCTGTGTTTTAGAGATAATCAGTTTAATTTGAGTTAACATATATCACGTGAGCCCCCGTATGAACTGTCTTATGCAGCCGAGTATCAAACAACTGACTGGGCTCACCTCCAAAGTAAGATGTGGCCAACTATCACTTTCGAAGGTCTGGCCCACGTCGGCACAAAAAACAAGACACCACGCGTGTACGTTATATTGCTCTTATCTGTTTGTCCGGCCCGTAGATTTCTGAACATTTATTAGACGGTTAAAAATGAAAATATTCTATTGTTTAAACAAGTGTATAAAAATCAAAGGTTAAGATTATCTGACCGATCTGATTTTTAGATTGTAAATTAACAACAGTGGGTTCTACCATTTTAGCTGATTTAATTTGAGTTGGTATATGCCACGTGTACTAATTCTACACGCCTGTGTATCAAGCGCGTTAGGAGTATCAAATATCCCCTTCTAAAAAAGGCAGGGGAGATGGATACTTCTCCAACAAAGGATGTGGGTGACTATCACTTTCAGGAGGCATGGCTCCACGCCAACACAATAACCAAGACACCGCACGTGTACGTTGATGGGACAAACCCTGCCCTCGTCGAATCATCTTTATCTACCATTTAATGCATCCTGTCACCCTATCCTTGGGGCTGTCTGAAAATGGAACCGTCCAAACGCATGCACGCATGGTAGTAAAATATATAGGCTAAGGTTGGTCCACACAAGTTAGCCCCTATCACGGCTCTATGTCGAGTCACTCATCGTCAGCCCAAGAGTTGGACGAGAAAGTTAAATTATCAAAAGGTGGTTTGAAGTTAAAGATCCTGTATGATTCCTAACTTACTATGACCAGTAAACTTATTATTTATAGATAGTCCTCATGTCTACTCGTGGGCAAGGGTTTTGGGCAAAATTAATGTCATAATTAGCTTCACCACACTGTTATTCTAATTATTATAAGTCATTTTCATGTTGGGCACAATTCTTAAAATTCAACGAATGAAGAGTTATATACTCAAATTAAAACTTACTATAAATAGTAGAAAGTGAAATTAAAGCATGAATTTGATCATAGATCTGATGGTATTTTACGAATTCGGCATGAGCAACCCAGCATAGTGGATTGAGTGGCTAAAGTAGCTTGTCCTACCCCAAAATCATATATGAGACGTCTGATGGTTCATTTCAATTTATGAGATACGTTAGTTTTAAATTCTAACGGTTCAGATCACTTCTATCATAGATCAAGCCTTTCCAGCTCCATCCTAGCCATGAAACTATCTGCAACCCACTCTATATAAGGAAGTTAAATTATCAAAAGGTTTGAAATTGTTGAAATTTATGAATTTTCTTAGGTGTGTTTGGTTTTCGAATTACTATAAGGGGCGTCAATGGGCCGGGCTCAGGCTTCCAAAATTAGAATTTTGAATAGGTCAGCCCAACAATCTAGCCCGAAATAGTTTAAAATCCGGACCAAGACAAACCTTAGGCCCGCCCCATTGACAATGCATAATTATAAATGGGTCATGATTATTTATCTTATAACTGTGTGATCACATATAATCTATTTGACGATAATGATGATTTTGTTATATTATTTGTTTTATAATGTGAAAATATAATAATTACATTTTAATGAACTACCTCTTTGCCTTAGAAGGTCATTTGACTCTTGATTTGCAGGTCATGATTTAAACAAATAGATGGAAATGATAATAATCACTTATTTACATTACATTTCGTAGGAAATTAGAAAATTAAATGGACCCTTAGGAAGTGTTTGGATCTTAAGTTGCTTAATATAAATTACTTAATTAGTACACAAATAGATTATCTTAGTTTCTACTTATTAAGAAAATAAGTATTTTGGCAAACAACATATTTATCATCATTTCATCTCTCATCTCTTTGATGCCTCTCTTCAACAGCTAATGAAAAGTAAAAAATCTAAAAAAAGTAAAAGTTAACTGGAATAATTAAATACTTTTAAGTTTAAAAAAATTACTTACAACTAATCATAGACCATACTTGTCTGAAATAGTCATTCATCTACTATTGTAAGTAGAAATAGTAACTTACTTGGTGGAATCCAAACGGGCCCTTAATGATATTATTATCAACCACAAGCAGTAAGTCCCGTCATAAAATAATTTGGATCATTTAAATGTGGCTCATGTGCTGCAATGACTATCTTTAAACTACACATCTTCATCAAATGGGAAAAGATGGCAAGTATCTTTGGACGGCTTTTTTTTTTTTTTCCTTTTGTTTTCATAAAGGTAGCCTATTTGATGACTGGATTGGACCAATGATCCAGACTAGATTATTCATAATTGGCCTCAGTCCACCTTAGTAGACATCATGTCTAGATTTCAAGCTTAAGCTCCCTCCGGGCCAAATTTAGGAGCCTAGACATGGTCAAGTTGCTCGGACTTCTAATATGCATTAATGACAATTAACGATTAACTAATTAATTCATTAAGCACAAGAGCTAATGGCTCATTTAGGATCTTGTATTTAGAATATATTGGATTCTAAATTACATTTACACTAGAATTAAGCTAATTCTAAGTTTTCAATTGTGTTTGGCAGCATATTAATTGAAATACACTGGAATCCATAACTTACATTTAGATATTGTAATTGGAATACATTGGATTTATTATTATTATTATTATTTTTTGTATTCATGTGACCTAAATTTAATTAATTAAATCAGCTTTAATATTCATAGGAACCTAAATTTAATTAATTAAATTAACTTTAATATCCTAAATTAATGTACATATGTATTTGATTGAATAATTGTGATAAGCCAAAAGAATTATACATTTTGTCCAAAAATGAGAAAATTCCAAACCTGAGTTAGACCACAAATGCAAGGACAACAAATGAGTGACTCACCGGCACTTTTTAATAGTCCATTTAGATGGTCAACATCTGAATAATTTGGATCATTCAATTGGTGTGATTTTAGTGACGCATGGATGATTCCTTCAAACATTTGGATGATTCCTTCAAACAATTCATGAGACATGATAATTTGGATCATTAGATTGGATAGTTGACTTGTTTGAAGGAATCGTCGTAGTGTCTCATGAAAAATGGATTAGTTGTTTACTAACATCTTTATTATATTTTCAACTCTAAAATATAATATATATATATATATATATATATATATATATATATTAAAAAAAAATTTAAAAAAAAGAGGAGTATTTCACTTCAATTACACCAAAATCACATTTAAAATGTTAGATTTTAATGCATGCCAAGATTATAAGCTCTTGCTTTATCATTGAGGTCATCTTTTCCAACCTTTCAATCTCCAATAGCAAATAGGATGGTTATGATCATATTATTGAACTTTTTTTTAAGAAACATTAGCAATCCAAATCGGGATCCAATAAATTGATGGCTTGGATTAATGAGTTGCCTTTATAAACAATCCCATACACTGATTTTGTGGGACATTGATCGGATGCACAGGATTATCGCATGTCTGAGTTTTTCATAGTGAACCAAGAAGATTGGGTTGCACTGATGATGGCCAAGATGCACTAATACGAGTGCCCATGCGTCCAAATGCGACTAATGCAAGTGGTCCTCAGCATTCTCATTTAAATTTAAGTTCAACCAATCAATGTACATTATCAAGAAAACCGTAACAACCCTTAATCCGGATATTACTAGGGATTTGAACGGTTGCTGCCGGTCGTTCAAATTTCAACGGCTTGATCAGTATTACCTATCAATTCATGATGGTTGAAGACCTTTTATTGAAAAGGGCGCTGCCATGACTTCAAGAACGTAACCATTATCTCGATCGTTGACCAGCAAAACAGGGTCTTTACGTACCCGTCTCTTCTCCCACCCCTCACTAGAGGAGACTTAGACCTAAATAGAATGGACCTAGGAACAGTTGAAATCAGCCCAAATCCGGATACCCCTTCTGAGTTTTAGCTTATAGGGTCATGCCCCCTTCGCTCATCTAATATACACATTTTGAAAAGTAAAAAAAAAAAATGTTGGTTGATTAACATTGATGGCATCCATGGCCCCATCCACAACCATAGTAATGATCATGAACAAGATCAACTCTTTGAAGATCAGCCCAATAGTTCAACGGTCAAGATGAAACGCTGCAAGGCTGTAACTCAGTACGCTATTTCCTACTGAGTAAACTCTGTGGGGCCCACTGTGGTGTATGTATCTTATCCAAGCCTTCCACCTATTTTATGGCATGAGCCCATAATTGAAGCATATATAAAGCTCAAGTGGACCAAACCAAAGGAAATAGTTTCAATTGAACGTCTACCGTTGAAAACGTTCTAAAGGCCACGGAAGCTTTGGATCACGCTGATATTTGTGTTTTCCCTTCATCCATATCTATGTGACTTTGTGAACAGATTGGATGATGAATAAACATGACTATGAGCTCTCGGAAGTTTTCAACGGTGGACGTCATTCTCCCCACTGTTTCCTAATGCGTGGTCCACTTGAGCTTTAGATATTCTTCAATTTTGAACTAGGGTTTAAAATGAGCTGATAAAACGGATGCATGCAAGGCATGGATAAGACACGTACATCCCGTTCGGCCCCACAGAGTTTACTCAGTAGGCTATAGCGTTGAGTTACTCAGTACGCAATCATCTTCCGTTTGTTTCCCTCTTACGTGACGAAATTCCATTCCCTGAGGCCAAAATTTCCAAATGACCATTTTGTGGGCCCACATGATTTGACCACGTGGCTTCACATTTCGAAGATCCACACAGTCCATTTTGCAGTGACCATCATGGATGAGCGATGGTAGAAAAACAGGAGAGATTGGACATCTTACTCCATGACATTTTCCCAGTTAAACGTGGATCATCAAATAGTTTTAATCCTAACCGTCTATCTGAATGCTAACAGTGGGACGGTGATGATCATCAATCAACCTGATTACCATAGCGCACACCAGATGGACCATTCAGATCGTTCGAATATTAATCAATATATGCCCCATCCAGCGACGGATTTTAGATGGACATGCATCGACCAGTCTCCACCGTTGAAATACATTAACTCAATATTCTTATCTGGACTTGACCCAGCATGACGTTGATGGCTTTGAAAGGTGATGGGGTGGTCGGGACCATGTCTTCCGCAACGCACGCGTGCAACGAAACCGTGTCCGTCCGATTCTGAGCAACCAAGTGTGGCCCACCCATGATTTAATAAGTAGGGGTTGTGATTGGCTGGGTTTGGAAAATAGAGATATCGAAATTAGAGTACACTTGAACTCGTGATGTGGTCCATACAATAATGGTTGCGACATTTAGGGCGTGTGGTCCTGTCCATAACTATACGACTTGCGTTGGCCAAAGAACACCCACGGATTTATGAGATGTGTGGGGCATGATCTCTACCTGTTTTTGTCTGCACCTCTTTTATGGTTGGAAGATTGGTTTACATATGATGTGCGTGTAGGGCCCACCAAACGTATCGAACCCACATTGGGCTGGAATGGGTGTGCATTGCCAAGTTGTTCTGTCGTTCAAACCATAAGGAGATTATACGATGGAGCCATCTTTATATTCTACAGTCGGCAGGGGGATGCATCAATGAGGGCCGTTGATCAAGTGTGGCCCAGATTTGGACCCTAATTCAGCTCCTCAAGTCCTTAATTTAAAAATTTTTCATTCTCTTAAAATATTCGCATTGTAGACTACTTTTCCTATACTTAAAACTTTAAAATATTCGCATTATAGTACTTTTCCTATACTCAAACTTCAAGAGATTTTAAGCTTTCATTTCAACTAAAACATAAAACTTTTGAAAGATTTCAGCTACTTCATTCTTACAATTTTTATAGCATGTGATCGTAATTTTCCATATGCATTATCAATAAAGGTTTCCAAATAAGAGGCATGACCATCTGTAGCAATTTTCATGAGACTGGATACATCAGAAATACTCTCCTCTCTAATATCTTTGTGGCATATTTATAATAATCTCTTGTGAAAGAAACTCTACTTTCCTTCCTAATTAAACAATCACCATGATTTTAAATGCGTACCATTAAATTTAAAAAAAAAAAAAATGTTCTTTTTTATTATAACTTTCATCCCGTTCTTGGTCATGTGGCCAAGCCATTTGTGCCATTTGTATAAGTTATATAAGGAGCATTTTGATGTAGCATTTAGCTCCCCCTTACATGAACATCCCTACATGTTGTATCACACTTGTTGGCTATTTTACACTACAGATGCACCTTTTGTAAGCTTCCAAGTCGCCTTATCGAAAACAGTATAGTGTACGTACCGTCATCATCATCTAATTTTTCTAGTGGATATGAGATGCAAGTGTAAATTCAGAACATGCCACAATTCATTTAGCATAAGCTTAACTCCCATACTAGTTTCAACACATAATAGTACATACCAATAGTTTCGGATGTCTCTTTATTATTATATGAACAACACTAAACTTTCCAAGCTTACATGAGATAAATAAATCCATATATGGTATTGTTGTCAGATGTCTTCAATCTGACTAGAATAGCAGTATGTTGATGCCATCAACAGACCACTCGATCCCATCGAAAGACCACTCAATCATATTAAGAAATTTTTAATTTTTTTCCTATGCTCGTTGGACAATTTTTTAGGGCATTCTTCAATCTCATTAAATGTGGTTTCGATCCTATCGTCAGGCCTTGATGGTTGTCGTTCCTATCGAAAGTCCTATCAATAGAATTGGGCAATTTTGTGAAAGTACATATTTTGTTTCCTAATTTGATTGTAAACTATGTAATCGGGTGTAATCAGGATTAGGGTATGTTAAGATGTTCCTGATGTGTTCTAGAACAAAGATAGGGTTTTGTAACATTTTGAGGTTTCTCAGATTAGTAAGTCCATCTATATATTTTAAATTCGATTTCATAATGGATTCGTTGTCGCTTTGCGTCATGGTTGTTTTTTCCACAAGGGTTTTTCCATATAAATTTGTGTGTTCTCTGTGTGCTTTATCTGTGTTTGATTTTCTCTTATTTGATTCAAATTCAGGGTTTACTTTCGTAATTTCTCAGTAAGTGGTATTAGAGCTAACGTTGAGTTTCGAGTTTGAATTTGAAAAATGTTGTCGAATGGATTAAATGTGAAGTACGAAATTGAGAAGTTCACTGAAAGAAATAACTTTAAATTATATAATGTGAAGATGAGAGGCTTTTTAGTTAAATAAGGATTGCAACATGCTCTCCTTGGTAAGGTGAAGCATAATGCGTCTATGAGCGATGAAGAGTGGGATGAACTTGATGAGAGTGCTACTACCTCGATCCAATGTATCTAGCAGAAAATACTCTCTATAATGTCCTGGATCAAAAGACCGTTGTAGGGGTATGGATAAAACTTGATAATTTGTACATGAAAAAATTCATGTGCAATCGTCTGTATCTTAAGAAACAGTTATACAATCTTAGGATGATGGTATCTAATATCAAGCAACACATGAGCACATTCAGTGAATTATTTTACAAAATGACAAATACGGAGGTAAAGATCGAAGAGGAATATCAAGCCCTAATCATGTTGAACTCTCTTCCACCGTCTTACGAGAATCTCATCGACGGTATGGTGTCATGGTAGGAAGATCATAGTGTTGAAGTTGTCATCTCAACCCTTCATGTGAAACAGTTAGAAAGAAGAATAGTGGAAAGGGTTCTTCTACAGATGCGCTGGTCTCTAGGAGAAGGAAATCTGATCGGGAAAATGGTAAGTCACGATCGAGACTGGTCTCTAGGAGAAGGAAATCTGATCGGGAAAATGGTAAGTCACGATCGAGATCCAAATTGAAGGGTAAAGATAAGATGAAGTACTGAAGCTATGGGATGATGGGATATATGAAGAATGATTGTTAGAATCCTAAAGCTCAGAAGGAAGAGAAATCAGATAATACATCGAAAGAATCCAACGAGGAAGTTGATGGTGATGGTGTTTTGACCACATCCAAATTTGAGTATCTCAACGACAAGTGAATTTTTTATATGTGGGTCTCATACCACGTGACTTTTTATTGATATTAGTTTACTAGTTACAACGAGTGCGATAGTGAACAAGTGTTTATGAGCAATTATATTGCCTATAAGGTTATTAGTGATGGCTCAGTATGCATCAAGATGTTTAAAGGAGTGAAGCGTATCTTGATGGATTGGAAACACATTCCTGATTTGAGGAAGAATCTGATCTCTTAGGGCACTTAGGTGCAAATTCACCAGTTTAGATCGTGTCCTAAAAGTTCAAAGGAGACTCTCATAATGATGAAAGCGCAGCGGATCAATAACCTTTACAAGGTGATCGGGAATACCATATCAATTGGAGCTGCAACGTCTGTAGTGGAGTCTACATTGGCACATTTGTGGCATTGGTGTCTAAGTCATATGAGCGAGCGTGATATTAAAGTACTTTCTAATCATTGCATGATTCATTCCTTTAAAAATGTTAATTTTAATATATACAAGCATTATATATATGGTAAACAATTGCGGTTATCTTTTAAGTTGAGAAAACATGTTTGTAAAGGGATGCTTGATTATGTGCATTCGAATGTATGGGGACCGTCATCCGTTATTTTTGCTAGGGGTCATCTTTTTTGTCTCATTCATTGATGACTACTAGGGTTGTACACGAGTTGAGCTGGCTTGAAAAGCTCTCTTGACTCAGCTCGATTTAGCTCAAATTGACTCGACTTGAAGGGCGACTCGGGGCAAGTCAAGCTCGAAATGTCTCAACTCATTTTGAAAATGAGCCAAGTTCGACCATAATGCATCTCGACACAACTTGACTTGAATATTATATATATATATAACCTAAAATTTTAAAACATACGAAACAAAACCTTTCCCTTTCCCTTTTTCTCCTTTTCCCTTACCCAACCCATTGAAGCCCGCCTGAGCACTCATCTCTCTCTCTCTCTCTCTCTCTCTCTCTCTCTCTCTCTCTCTCTCTCAGCACCCAAAAAGGTGACACCTAAACCCATAAGTTTTCATCTATTGATTATTTAATTTATCTAATTTTTTAATGTTCGATTTGGGGTGGGTTGGGTGGGTGGGTGGGTTGTGGGCTAGGTCGGTGCGACTTGGTTAATGGGTTGGGTTGGGTAGGGTTGAGCGTTGATTCGAGCTGGGTTAGGTACTAGGTCGGGTGCGGGTTGGGTTAGGTTGGGTTGAGCGTTGAGTCAGGCGAGCTCCAATGTCAAGCTCAAGAGCGAGCTCAAGCTCGAGTAAAGCACGGATGAGTCAAGTCGAGCTCCAATCTTAAGCTCGAGCTCGAGTAGAACACGAACAAGTCAAGTCGAGCTTGGCCCACCTCGACTCAACTCAGCTCAATGTATAGCCCTAATGACTACTCCAGGAAAGTGTGGGTTTATTTTCTGAAAAATAAATCTAATATTTTTACCACATTTAATGTATGAAAAGCAATGAATGATAAGCAGACGCGGTAAAAACTAAAAGTCTTTGGGATAGACAAAGGTGGTGAATTTACTATAAAGGAATTCAACCAGTTTTGCAAAGACAAGGGGATTGTGAAGCACAATATAGTAAGATACACATCAGAGCAGAATGGTGGAGCAAAACGGATGAATCGAAGTCTTTTAGAGATAACCTGAAGTATGTTAAGCAATGTTGCATTGGAAAAGAAATTATGGACTAAGGTCGTTAATATGACTTGTTATCTTGTGAATCGGTCCACGTCTAAGACTATAAGATTTCAAACAAAGTGTAGAGTGGCCATGATGTAGACTACTCACAGTTGTGTGTATTTGGTTGTGATGCATACTCTCATGTACCTTCAGTTGAGAGAGAAATAAGATATACCAAAGAGAAAAGAAGTATACTTTTACAAGCTATGGTGATGGAGTGAAGAGATACATGTTGTATAACCGGGTCACTTGAAAAATCATAATCAGTCAAGATGTTAGGTTTAATGAAGATTCTTTATTCTGTAAGGACAAACACAAGGAACCGAAGGAATCAACAATCATTGATGTCGAGATTTAAAAACTTGATATACAAGCAGAACCTGAGCTGCAAACAGAGGTATAAAAGCAAGTGAAGTAGTTACCTCTTAGAAGAAAAACGTCGAGAGATCGTACATTACCGGCTAGATATAAAGATTAATCGAATATTGCGTTCGCTCTCATTACGAATGATGAAATCCGTCTACCATCTACGAAGCATTAGATGAAATTAGTGTTGAGAACTGGATGGGGGTCATGCATGATGAGATGGATTCTTTATACAAAAATGAGACATGGGAGCTAGTGGAGCTTCTAGAATGTAAGTATATTTACAAAAAGAAACATGATAGGTACAAGGCGAGACTGGTAGTGAAGGGGGATGGTTAAAAAGAAGGCGTAAACTTTAGTGAGATATTTACACCAATTGTCGAGCAAATATCTATCAAATTTGTATTGCCGCTAGTTGCCCAATACAACTTGAAATTGGAGCAAGTGGATGTGAAGACTACTTTCCTATATAGGTAATTGGAAAAGCAGATCTACATTAGCAGTCGGAAGGGTTCAAAGTAAAGGGGTTAGAGAATAAGGTTTGTATGTTGAAAAGGTCGTTGTATGGCCTGAAACAGTCACCTAGGTAGTAGTACAAAAATTTTAATACCTTCATGATAAGTCAGCGGTTTACTATGAGTGAATATGATCACCATGTCTACTTTAAGATACTGAGTGATAAAAATTTCATCTTACTGGGATTATATGTTGATGACATACTTATTGTCATCCATAACATGTCTGAAATCAATATATTGAAGACTCAACTATCAGGGATATTTAAAATGAAAGATCTAAGGGCTACAAAGAGGATTTCGGCATAAACATACATAGAGATAGGGAGAGGAGCATATTACAGTTGTCTTAGGCTGAATAGCTTGAGAATGAATTAGTGAAGTTTAAAATAGATAAGGCTAAACCAGTTAGCACACCCCATGCTTCTCACTTTAGGCTTTCTTAATAGAAATGTCCTACTATAAATGAAGAAAAACATGTTACGTCTTATGTGCCCTATTCGAGTGCAGTTGGCAGATTGATATATGTCATGGTCTATATGAGATATCGGTATTTCACATGCAGTGGATGTTATGAGTAGATACATATCAAACCCCAACAAGTAATATTGGGAGGTAGTGAAATATTAGCTACTTCATTATCTACGAGGTACAGTGAACTACGTCTTAATATTTAAAAAATCAACAGAAAGACTAGTAGGCTATGTGGATTCAGACTACATAGGAAATGTGGACAACAAAAGGTCAACTTTCAGTTACTCATTTGTATTGGTGGTGGAGCGATCAGTTGCATGTCGATGCTTTAGTATGTGGTTTCTCTTTCCACAACTAAAGCTGAGTATAGTAGTGACAGAAGCATTCAAATAAGGTGTTTGATTGAGAGGGATGATAAATCAACTTAAGCTTTAAAAGAAAATTATGTCTGGTTAATTGTGACAGTGAAAGCATGATTAATTTACCAAAAACTCGCTTTACCATTCTCATAGTAAATATATTGACGTTCATCATCATTTTATCCGACATATGCTTGAGGAAGGTGGTGTGATTCTTGAGAAGATTCATACGAGCATTAATCTGACAGACATGCATACGAAGGTGGTTCCTATAGAGAAGTTCAAGCTTTGCGCGACTTCTCAAAGCTTGGCAAAAGTTTAATAAAGACAGAGTATACATGAGAAGCGACAACAACGGTGAAGTTAGGATGGAGGCGATAGAGATGGAGTTTGGAGTTGTGATTCATGATGATTGAAGTCATTGTGGAGATTGTTGTCAAATGTCTTCAATCTGATAGGAATAAGGGTCTGTCATTGCCATCGACAAACCACTCAATCATATCGAGAAAATCCTGATTTTTCCCCTATGCTCATTGGATTGTTTTGGGGCATTTTTTGATCCCATCAAAGGTGGCTTCAATTCCATCAACGGGTCACAGTGTCCATCGATCCTATCGAAGGTCCTATTGATAGAATTGCGTGATTTTACAAAAGTGTGCATTTTATTTCCTAATTCAGTTGTAACAATATAAACGGGTGTAATCATGATTAAGATTGTAAGTGTTATGATTTAATATCCCTTTGGTTATCAAATTTTGTGGTGACAAAACCTATGTCTATGTCTTGTATATCTTGTGTATCATGTTTGAGACTATTCATTGCTTCAAGACATCGTATTTTCAGACAAGAGTCTAAATGAAGAAAGTTTCAAGTCTAGTCATGGATGAAGTATACAAGAATAGAAGTCTTCAAGTATGCATGTTCAAGATTCTAACAAATACAAGAATAGAAGAAGACTTTATCAAGTTAAGAAAGGTTCAAGCTCGAGAAGGCCTACAACAAGATTCGTAAATTCTCAAACTTCTCTTAAAAGTCATCTAAGAGTACATATTATCAATGTTCATCTCACTTTCAAGGTTTGTTTGACCTTAGATTGACCTTAGGTTGGGCTTTATTATAGGTCATTCTGGATACATAATTCTTATATTTTAAATATGCTTGTACGAGATATTCTAAGACCAGTCTTAGCTCTATTACGACCAGTCTTAAGTTTTTCAGGACCAGTCCTAGGTTATTGAAGATTTTTGAATCTTTCTGGTTGTCCTACGACCAGTCCTATGAGCTGTACGACTCGTCCTTCGACCAGTCTTAGCCCTACGACTCAAACTCCAGCAACCAGTCGTAGGTGACCCACGACCAGTCGTAGGTGGCTCATGATCGGTCGTAGGCTAACCATGATCAGTCGTGGAATAGTTAATCCTTATCCCGCAAAAATCTTTGAAAATCTTTGAAGCTACGACCAGTCCTAGGGATCCTAAGACCAGTCGTAGAAGGGATTTTTAAGGCTATAAATAGAGCACGAACTTTAGAGTTTTTCATCTCAATTCAATTCAATTCAAGCAATTTTTAGGCTATACTCTGAGATAAGTTTGTGTTTATTTTTAAGCTACTTTGTGCTTATTTAATATTCCTTTTGCTAGCTTTTTTTGTATTTGATTTTGATCTACATTCCAATCTTATTAGAAAAGAGGAATTTGTAATATTTCTTCTTCTTGGATTCAAAATCAAATAGAAGTAGCCCTTTTTTATTTAAAATCAATTAGACTTAGAACCATTCATAAAGTGAGTATTGGACTTTGAACGTTGAATCGAACTTTTACTCCGATTGGTTCTACCGGGCTACTTCAAAAGGAGATTCAAGTATTTTACATTTTTGTAATTTACATTCTTTGATTTTGTTTAAGATTTGCCAGAAAAATCTCATTATTTTGGTTATCTGAGGAGAGCCAGAAAATCAAATTGTGTGGGTTTTTGGATTGTGTAAGCCCATGATAAAAAGACACAATTGTGAAGGTTTTAGGTGAACCTGTGAAACCTATTTTGATAGTGCATGCTAATATCCCCTGTGTGAGGATATTAGGAGTGGAGTAGCATTCTATGTGGCTTTTGGATAACAGTTGGTGTACACACAGGCGAACCACTATATATCTTTATGTTGTGGATGTGCTTTATTCCTTCATTCAATTTTGTGGATTGTATTTGTGGTTGAATGTTGTAATCATTTTATTTCAAGCAAGTTTGAGGAATGTTGTAATAACTTAGAATTTATTTCTGCAAGTTATTTTGGTTTCCTTGCTTTTTATTCCTCATTGGTTTGAGATATAAACGACGTTGTGGAAATAAGGTTGTCCTACCTTAAACCTTTGATTTTTGGTGTAAGGTTGTCCTTAGAACTAATATAGGATCATTCTCTTAATTCAGCATTGTGCTTTATTTCTTTTATTATTCCACTGCTATAAGTTTTATTTGGCATAGCCCTATTCACCCCCCTTCTAAGGCATATAGCTAGGCCCTTTCAAGTGGTATCAGAGCCTAATAGCTCGTGCTTATTATTTATTTATTGGATTTATTTCCTAAGCTAACGATCTAAGCTATATTAAGATGTCAAATTTTGATAGCCTATCAGTCACTAGGCCACCACCTTTTAATGGAACAAACTATGCTTATTGGAAAGCCAGGATGAGGATTTTCCTCAAATCCATGGATGAAAGTGTGTGGCTGGCCACAGTGAATGAATGGAACCCTCCTATCACTGAAGTAAATAATGACGATGGTTCAAAATCAATGAAAGTAATGGCTAATTTTCTTTGGACCACTCTTCAGAAAAGTGAAAGTAGTGCCAATGCAAAAGCACTAAATGCAATTACTTGTGCATTATCACCAGATAAATTCAAAAGAATCATCTCTTGTGAAAATGCAAAACAAGCATGGGATGTATTAGAAATGACACACGAGGGTACATCAATTGTCAAGAAATCTAAAGTCCAACTCCTCACAACTAAATTTGAAGAAATTCATATGGAGGAGAATGAGATGTTTATGGACTTCTACACTAGATTGAATGACATTGTGAACTCTATGTGGGGGTCTTGGTGATAGAATCCCAGAAAGTAAAGTGTACGTAAAGATACTGCGCTCACTTCCTGAACGGTTCAAAAGTAACCGCGATTTAGGAATAACCGCGATTTAGGAACTTCGTGATACGGATACCATGAGGGTTGAGGAACTAGTTGGTTCACTACAAACCTACGAGTTGTCCTTTAAAGCTCCTAAAGAAAAATCTATTGCTCTCAAATCATCTAAAAATGTTTCACAAGAGTGCACTTCGGATTTAGAAAATTCCAAAGATGATATGGCGCTTTTAGCAAAAAAGTTTTACAAAATTTTTAAAAATAAGAAATAAATTGATTTTCAAAAGTCAAATGATAAGAGACGATCTAAACCTAGATCTCAAAAATCTTTAAAAGATAGTCAATGTTACAACTGTCAATAGTATGGGCACTTAGCTAACAAATGTCCAAAAAAGAAAAAATTAAAAAAGAAAAGCATGTTGGCTACTTGGGATAAATCGTCTGATTCTGAATCCTCTTCTAAATCAGAAGATTCTGAAACCGAGTCGGGCGAAGATGTTAAAGCCCTTATGACTCTAGCCAAGATCACTTTTTCAGACAATGATGATATATCTAGTGAAGTAAATCTGAATAATGATTGCGATAATGAAGATGATCTTCAGAATGCTTATAATGCTCTTTATAAGGAGAGTTGTAAAATTGCCGTCAAGCTTAAGTTATAAAAAGAAAAAAATTTTAAGCTTAAAGAAGATTATGAGTCTCTCATTTTAGAAAAGTCTCATATTTTCGATTCTTTTGAAAAGAACAAATGTGATTTAGATTTTAAAACCTCCAAAATTGAAGATTTGAGATCCGAAAATGAGAAACTCAAAAATGAGGTAGCTTCTCTTCTGAGTTTGAAAGACACATGGAGATATGCCCAAGGTGATCCTAAATTAAAAAAATTATTGTCCGGATCAAGAAAATGTGGCGATCGATCCGGGTTGGGCTATGATAAGAATACATCTTCTAAACAAAAAATACTGCTCCTAAATTTGTAAAAGGAGAGTCTTCAACCTCAAAAGAAAAGAATACTTATCAAGGTTTTTCCAAAAATTTAAGGACTTTTCAAAAACCTAAAGGTAGCCATGTCAACTTTGATTTTCAAAACCGAAATCCATTGGCTGAAAAAATAATTGATCTACTCAAGGTGCTATTAAAGTCTAACTCTATAGGTCACTCCTATAACAACAGACAAAGAAAGACATCTATACTCCTAAACCCAAAACAGTTCTGAAATGGGTTCCTAAAGTTGCCTACTTGGTTGCCCACACTGCTTTCAAAGAAACAAGCCATTTAAAGTGGTACCTAGATAGTGGTTGCTCCAGGCATATGACAGGTGACAAGGATTTATTCACTGATCTAAAAGATATGACTGACGGGTCAGTCACATTTGGTGATGGAAGCAATTGTAAGATCATTGGCCAAGGTACGGTTCAGCTTTATAACCTTCCCTCATTTAAGAATGTTTTATATGTTGAGGGCTTGAAACACAACCTTCTAAGCATATCTCAGATATGCAATAACAACCATAGTGTGAAGTTTTCTAATCAAGGTTGTGAGATAGTTAATAAAAAGGGTTCTGTAATATTAACTGGTCACAGAACTTCTGAAAACTGCTACATCGTTAGTGATGCAAGCTCATCTACTCAATCGTGTTACATGGTCCATACCGATGAGACTGAATTATGGCATAAACACCTTGGACATGTACACTACTGGAACTTATTTAGATTGAGCAAAAGAGAACTAATTAGATGTCTACCCAAATTGCAAAGAGTAGACAAAATATATGGTGAATGCCAGTTGGGAAAATAGACTAGGAGCTCTCACAAGAAAGTGAACTCCAATACCATATCTAGACCACTCGAGCTTCTCCACATGAATCTTATTGGACCAACCAGATCGGAGAGTCGAGGAGGCAAAAAATACATTTTGGTTATCGTAGATGACTATACTAGATTCACTTGGGTATCGTTCTTAAAAGACAAAACTGAAACCTTGGATGAAGTGAAAAAGGTCATTAAACGAATCCAAAATGAGAAAGGTTCTCATGTTAGTAAGATCCGTAGTGATCATGGATCCGAATTTGAAAATAGTAGTTTTGAGAAATTCAGTAGCGATCAGGGAATATCGCATGAATTCTCTACACCCAAAACACCGCAACAAAATGGTATAGTTGAAAGAAAAAACAGATTGCTTCAGGATATGGCTAATGTTATGTTGAATAGTATGAAGCTCTCTAGAAATCTTTGGGCTGAAGCAGTTAATACCGCATGCTATATTATTAATCGGGTTTATACCAGTAAATCTGATATAAGACTGCTTATGAATTATAGTTTGAAAAGAAACCTACTGTCAAATACTTTCGAGTTTTTGGCAGAAAGTGTTATATTTTACGAGTCGTGAAAATTTGAGAAAGTTTGATACGAAGAGTGATGAAGGTATTTTTCTTGGTTATTCTTTGAACAGTCGAGCTTATAGGGTTTTAAATAAGAGAACTGGTGTGATTCAAGAGTCCATCAATGTGGTCATTGATGATCATTTGAATACACCAGCCCCGAACTCAGATGATGATGAAGTTCTTATTATCGACAATCAAGATACCTCATCAAGTCAAAAGGAATCTGAACCAAGGACTGTCAAAGATCATCCAACCAATCAAATTCTTGAAAACCCTCTCACTGGAGTTCGTACTCGCAAACAACTTGAGAAAATATGTAATTATGTTTATTTTACATCCTAAATAGAACAGGTCAATGTGAAAGAAGCACTTTTTGACGAAAATTGGATAATTGTTATGCAGGATGAACTTAATCAATTTGTTCGTAATGATGTCTGGTATCTTGTTCCTAGACCTAAAGATAAACACATTATCGGAACAAAATGGATCTTTAAAAATAAGTCTGATGAACTTGGAAATATAATACAAAACAAGGCTAGACTGGTTGTAAAAGGGTACACTCAGATTGAAGGCATCGATTACGATGAAACCTTTGCTCCAGTCGCTCACCTTGAATCAATTAGACTTTTTATTTCCATCGCATACTTTAGAAAATTTAAGATTTATCAGATGGATGTAAAGAGTGCTTTCTTGAATGACGATTTACATGAAGAGGTGTATGTTGAACAACCTTCAGGGTTTGAAGACCCCAAGTTATCTGACCATATATTTCGTCTCAAAAAGACTCTATATGGTCTAAAACAAGCGCCCAGGGCATGATATGAGAAATTGACTAAATTCTTACTTAGTCATAGTTTTCATGTAGGAAGTGTCGATAAGACGCTCTTTGTTAAGAAGCATAACAATGATATTTTGATGGTTCAAATTTATGTTGACGATATTATTTATGGATCAATATGTACTAACATGTCTATTGAGTTTGCAGATCTTATGAAATCAAGATTCGAAATGAGCATGGTTGGTAAACTAAATTATTTCCTAGGGTTGCAAGTAAAACAATAACCTGATAGAATTTTCATTTCCCAGACCAAATATGCTAAGAACTTGGTTAAAAGGTTTGGATTTGAGAATGGTAAGAATTTTGATACTCTTATGAGTACAACGTTAAGACTCTCAAAAGACTCTATGGGTAAAGATATAGATCCTAAACTGTATCGTAATATGATTGGTAGTTTGTTATATCTAACTGCAAGTAGACCTGATATCTCATTTAGTGTTGGTATTTGTGCGAGATATCAGTCTAATCCTAAGGAATCACATCTTACTGCTGTTAAACGGATTATTAGATATGTCGCAAGTACTATAAATCTGGGTCTTTGGTATCCTTTTGATACTAGTGTTCAATTAGCCGGGTACTCAGATGCTGATTCGGCCAGTAATATCGATGATAGAAAATCAACCAGTGGTGGTTGTTTTTACATTGGAAATTGCTTAGTTTCCTGGTTCAGCAAGAAGAAAAGCTCAATATCGCTCTCCACTATTGAAGCGGAGTATATTGCAGCTGGATATGCATGTACTCAACTAGTTTGGATGAAATGCATGCTAAGCGATTATGGAATTAATCAAGATTCAATGATCTTACATTGTGATAATTCCAGTGCTATAAATATTTTCAAAAATCCAATCCAGCATTCACGTACTAAGCACATTGACATTAGGTATCATTACATTCGTGAGTTGGATGAAGAAAAAGTTATCTTCTTGGAATATATACCAACCGAAACTCAACTTGCTGATATATTTACTAAACCGCTCGACAAAAGCAGGTTTAATAAATTGAAATTTGATCTTGGTATGTGCATTTTACATTGAGTATTCTTGCTTGTATGTATCATAGTGTATTATATTTCATATTATATATGTTAAATCTTCATTTTTTTACATTCAATATGTATTTTTGGTCGATACTCGACCGGTCGTAGCTGTACACGACCAGTCGTGGTACGATCGGTCGTGCACCACACTCGACTTATCGTGGAGCTCGTGAACATTATATAATTTAGGAAAAACTCCCTTCTTCTTCATTTCCACTCCGACCTATGATGAGTCGTGGCTCGACCAGTCATAGGATTTCTTGTATTTCTTCAAAGTAAGTCCTATTTCTTCATTTTTCTTGAAGTTTGATATTCTTTATGCTTTGATTTGTTCATTATGTAGCTAGATTTCATATTTTATTGGGTTTTTCAAGGGTTTCTTCTCAAATTGCTGATTTAGAGAAAACTCATCCTTCTTTTTGTGCATTTCTCTTGCTCTTAGTATATCTTGTTGAAGATGGATGCTAGAGGGAAAAAGAAAATATCCCGTGGTCCATCCTTATGTAGATCTTCGTTGCATTAATAGGGGCTTACACCAGATTGATTGTCACGCCTCAAATCTAAAAATTGGATTCACATGAATCCCGATTACCGAATCCGGTGCCGACAGCCTCCGTAGTGCCCCATTCTCGGCTCTTGACAATCAAATGCCAGATTTCTGATCCTGGGATCCTATAAGGAGGATTTTCAGAAAAAAAAATTGTAATAGAGCATAACCAAGTCACAAAACAACATCACCACATATCCACTATATCAAAAACTTTAAGTATAATGTGGAAAGGAAAATACGAGGTGATCAAAAAGCTCTAAAAGGTCCTGATACACACTCCTGCCTCAGCGCTGCTACTATCCAACGCTACCTACACGCAACTATCGTGCATAAGCTTACAAAAGCTTAGAGGGTGGTGTAAGTGTGTGCGCAAGGCAAACGCCAAGTGTACAATATCAGAGTAATGCGAAAGTATACGGTAAGTCCATGAATAAAATTAGTCATACCAAGGCTATGTAATGCAAGGCTTGAATGCTATCGGCCATACCAAGGCCATGTAATGCGAGATATGAATGTCATCGGTCACGCCAATGCAATGCAAGGTCTACATAGCCGAATGTCATATGCGAAATGCAATCCAAGTAAGTCAGTACTCATCAAGTACACATATCAGTACAGTTTCTCTCTGGATATCACTGGGGTCCACCTCCCTAGCTGCACAGTCAAGCAAGCGGAATAGACCCACTATCCGCCTGACCAAAAGTCTGCCAATACCTACCCAGCTCATCGATAGCGGACTCATTTACGAGCTGGTCAAACTCAGCCTATCTTATAGCCCCCTCACTCAGGCGGATAAGGCCACACCCCCTTCCAACCGACTACGACACAGTGGGAGACGCGACCTACTGGTATTCGGCACTCGGACGCTCGTGTATCCACTCGGTCTAGACGTTAGAGCATCTCCTGGTACCAAAAAAGTTCTGGGACTCTTACCCAAGGACATCCAAAGTGCCCACAGTGCTAGAACCAAGTATTTTCGGTATCCGATAAGGCCATCCATGATGTACTTATGGAGCCACGGCCCTGATGTCGCTAGGGCGTGCAGTGATCAAGTCACACATGTAAGATGCATGAATCACACGTCAAATCATGTAGGAATCCAGCGCGTATTGCCCGATCATGTGGGGCACTCCGTCTCATAACAAGTCCCGTAAATGGTCTGTCCAATGGCGTATGCTATGATCATTCATTACTCATGTCAAGCATACAAATGATGCGTATGGGCATGAGTCATGGGATTATACAAAGCATGTTATAAAGCGATGAATAATAACGAGTATGAGCCTATCAATGGGCCTTAAGGAGAGTTATAATGCGGACATTTAACCAATATTTTACTTACAATATGGATGTCAAACCAACATTGTTCCCTAGGCACGGCCCGCCATAAATATCATTACATGAACCATGAAAAATCACACATTGCAATGGACCCTAAGGACATCCCGTTGGGCCTCGACCCATGGGCCTTAGACACATCAAGTGGGCCGAATCACATGGGCCTTACATTCATCAAATGGGCTACATTAATGGGCCTCACCAATGAGCCTTATGTACATTGCAATGGTCCATGATCCATGGGCCTTGAAATACATCAAAGTGGGCCTCACAACTTGGGCCTTACATGCATCAAATGGGCTTAATCTTATGGCCTTGTCAAATGGGCCTAATCCATGGGCCTTATATATGCCAAATGGGCTTAATCCCATAAGCTTTAAACATGCCAAATGGGCTTAATCCCATGGGCATTATATATGTCAATTGGGCTTAATCCCATGGGCCCTAGATATATACCAAGGTGGGCCTCAATGGATGGCCATAAGTAAATCAAGATGGGCCTTATACACATACCACGGTGGGCCCTTTTGAACCATAAATCTACCTTATTTTTAACTCAAGCCAATAAGACAAACTAGCCAACTGGTGGATGGTTTGGATGCAACACATGCATCAAGGGTGGGGGTCCACATAAGGATGGACGTGTGGAGAGAACACATACATCACGGTGGGTCTCACCCCGTTAGTACACACGCTCCATGCGAGCCACCTCCACCAGGGATCGTGCCAAGACCTCAAGTGTTGAAAATGAGGTATCTCCACTTCGTTCGCCAGTCCAGCCGCTGGACTGGACGTGGACAGTGGGTCCCATGTGGGGCCCACCATAACGCTTGTTTTCCATCCAACTGGTTAATAAGGTCCCACGGACTTTGACAGTATAGGGAAAAATAAATTTCACTTGATTCAAAACTTCTGTGGACCCCAAAAAGGTTTCAATGGTAGAGTTCAATCACCGCTGTTTCTTGTGGTGTGGGCCACTGGAGATCTGGATGGGCCTAATTTTTGGAGGGGACCCACCTCAGGGGGTGGTCCACCTCATCAATGGGTTAGATGGCAAATAACATCAAGGTGGGGCCCACGGCAGGGTCCGTGGTCCCTGGCTCGTCCATCCGCAACGCGAGCGCAGGTAGCGCCTGCGCCTCTGACAGGCAGCAGCCTCTGCTGCTTGCTTTCTTTTTTTTTAAATGCGGTTTTTTCATGATTTTTCAGGTGTGGGGCCCGCGTGTGATAGATCCACTCCAGCCATTGGATTCCTCGGCCCATAACAATTCTATGGAGACTAATATCGGGACCTTGTCAGCGCGTAAAAAAAATCTGGATAGATTTCAATGGTAAAGATACTGTTTTCAATACTATGGTATCCCCCAATCAACCTCATTTTTCGGCTCAACGCCTAAAATGAGTCAGGGAGTGAGGTGGATGGGTTGGATTAGAAACATACATCAAGACGGGGCCTATGCAAGCAACCCCTTTCCAAAGGCTTTAAAACAAGCCAATATTTGTATTTTTCCTTCCACGTCCAGCGTTTTCCATTTCTTCTCTCTCTTTTTTTTGTGTAGGTGGGCCACCACAAAATGGATGATGCATCTAAGATGGGCCCCACTCATGGAAAGCTTGAAAAAAATACATATTTCATGGTGGGGCTCATTCAAGTAGGCCACATGGCCACATCAACATACAATAAAAAAAGAGAGAGGGAGAGAGAGAGAGAAAAGGTAAAAGAGTGGGACACGCGTGATGGAGGGATCCCGGCACTATGGGCCCTCCGTTTCAACCATCCAAACATATATCAATGGGTCTCATTGCATATGGGCCTTCCAAATAAAAGATCAACGGTGGAGATCCCTCTCCATCCAAAATGAACAGTCTATATGACCTCTTTAATGTAAGAAAGTAAACATCATGATGGGGTCCATGGAGAATGGCCCCATCATGGAATGATATTGATGATCAAGATGGGCCATCGGCCACATCTTAGGGTCCCAAGTGAGATCCAAACCATTGATCGGTTGGCCTCACTTGGCCCATCTTAAAACATGAAAAATTAGGCTATGGAGGCACCCACCACTTGATCTTCTTGGTCTGTTGAAAAGCTACACTCCTTATGCTTCACTTTGATGGTGGAGATGAGAAATGTATGGTTAAGATGAGAAGTTTTGGGATGGGAAAGTGGGCCACCAAAATCACATTTTCTCTCATGGGAAGAGCTTGGACGTGGGAGTGCTCTCTTGCTTGGGTTTGGTGTGAGAAAAGAGAGAGGGAGATGGGATGTAAGGAGAAGTGATGGAAGATGGGTGATGGATGTGAGTGATGGGTGAGGTGATGTATTAGTTGACTTTGGTGGTTGCTTGGGGATGGGGTGAAAGGTGATGTGTACTTGACATAAAGTGATTGATGGGTGATTGATTGATGAGATTGATTTGACATGATGTAGAGATTCTCTTGGGATTACAAACGCGCGGTGTTTTCTCGAAATAAATACTGGCTCACATCTCTTAGTCAGGGTATCGGATCGGTACATGAGTCGCGGTGTTAGAACCGCGGCGACGGAGCGGTCGCAATGATACAAGTCTCGAATTAAGCCAACTCAAATGTATAGGATACGACTTACGGTCGTGCGCAACATCGACTACAGGTCGCGGATTGCGGAAATTTGACGAGAAGGATCGCGGGGAGCGACGGAACAGTACGAATTAGGATACAGGTCTTATATTGATCCTACTATCCCTACTCCCTCCTCTGAATCTGATTAGGAGGTTTATCATTTTGATTGTATTATATTATCTTATCTTTTATTTTGGATATGTATTAACTCTCTTATGGCTTGATGATTTTGGATTTATATTTTGGGATATGATATTTCCTTCCATATTCCTCTCTCAGTATCTACTTATTATTACTCTCTATGTTGTTGTTCTCTTTCCTATTGTGACTTTTCCTTGTCATTTTGTGATAAAAATGGGGAGTAGTATGGTAAGGGGGAGTAGTATGGAAAGGAGGAGTACTTGAAGTGGAATATGTGTGGATTAATTGATAATATGGAGTCTTGATGTTTACATGTGGTTTATTGTTTACATGAGTAGTAATCGTATTACTCAAGGGGAGTAAAGTAATTTATACTTTTTTGGCTCATGATTTTTTATTGAGCAAATGTTGTTCTTATCTTTTATGCTATGTGTTTTGTCACAAATTTGACAAAGGGGGAAATTGTAAGTGCTATGATTTCATATCCCTTTGGTTGTCAAATTTTGTGGTGTCAAAACCTATGTATATGTCTTGTATATCTTGTGTTTCATGTTTGAGACTATTCATTGCTTCAAGACATCGTATTTCAAGACAAGAGCCTAAATGAATAAAGTTTCAAGTCTAGTCATGGATGAAGTATACAAGAATAGAAGTCTTCAAGTATGCATGTTAAAGATTCTAACAAATACAAGAATAAAAGAAGACTTTATCAAGTCAAGAAAGGTTCAAGCTCGAGAAGGCCTACAACAAGATTCATAAATTCTCAAGCTTCTCTTAAAGGTCATCTGAGAGTATAGACTATCAATGTTCATCTCACTTTCAAAGTTTGTTTGACCTTAGATTGACCTTAGGTTGGGCTTTATTGTAGGTCATTCTGGATACATAATTCATATATTTTAAATATGCTTGTACGGGCTGTTCTAAGACCAGTCCTAGGGACTTCAAGACCAGTCCTAGCTCTGCTACGACTAGTCTTAAGTTTTTCAGGACCAGTCTTAGGTTGTTGAAGATTTTCAGATCTTTCTGGTTGTCCTACGACCAGTCGTGGACATCTTACGACCAGTCTTGTGAGCTGTACGACTCGTCCTTCGACCAGTCTTAGCCCTACGACTCAAACTCCAGCAATTAATCTGGGAGTCCTACGACCAGTCGTAAGTGACCCACGACCAGTCGTAGGTGGCCCACGACCGGTCGTAGGCTACCCAGGACTAGTCGTGGAACAGCTAATCTTTATTCCGTGGAAATCTTTGAAAATATTTGAAGCTACGACCAGTCCTAAGGATCCTAAGACCAGTTGTAGACGGAATTTTTTAGGCTATAAATAGAGCACGAACTTTAGAGTTTTTCATCTCAATTCAATTCAATTCAAGCAATTTTTAGGCTATACTCTGAGATAAGTTTGTGTTTATTTTTAAGCTACTTTGTGCTTATTTAATATTCCTTTTGCTAGCTTGTTTTGTATTTGATTTTGATCTACATTCCAATCTTATTAGAAAAGAGGAATTTGTAATATTCCTTCTTCTTGGATTCAAAATCAAATAGAACTAGCCCTTTTTTATTTAAAATCAATTAGACTTAGAACCATTCATAAAGTGAGTATTGGACTTTGAACGTTGAATCGAACTTTTACTCCGATTGGTTCTACCGGGCTACTTCAAAAGGAGATTCAGGTATTTTATATTTGTGTAATTTACATTCTTTGATTTTGTTTGAGATTTGCCAGAAAAATCTCATTATTTTGGTTATCTGAGGAGAGTCAGAAAACTCAGATTGTGTGGGTTTATGAATTGTGTAAGCCCATGATAAAAAGACACAATTGTGAAGGTTTTAGGTGAACCTGTGAAACCTATTTTAATAGTGCATGCTAATATCCCCTGTGTGAGGATATTAAGAGTGGAGTAGCATTCTGTGTGGCTGTTGGATAACAGTTGGTGTATACACAGGCGAACCACTATATATCTTTGTGTTGTGGATGTGCTTTATTCCTTCATTCAGTTTTATGGATTGTATTTGTGGTTGAATGTTGTAATCATTTTATTTCAAGCAAGTGTGGGGAATGTCGTAATAACTTAGGATTTATTTCTGCAAGTTATTTTGGTTTCCTTTCTTTTTATTCCTCATTGGTTTGAGATACAAAGGATGTTCTAGAAATAAGGTTGTCCTACCTTAAACCTTTGGTTTTTGGTGTAAGGTTGTCCTTAGAACTGATATAGTATCATTCTCTTAATTCAGCATTGTGCTTTATTTCTTTTATTATTCCGCTGTTATAAGTTTTATTTGGCATAGCCCTATTCACCCCCCCCCCCCCCCCCTATAGGGCATATAGCTATGCCCTTTCAAAGATATGCTAAGACATTCATGAGGTGTTTTAGAGCAAAGATAGGATTTTAGATTTTGAGGTTTCTCGGATCAGTAAGCCTATCCATCTCTTGTAAATTCAATTTCATAGTAGATTCGTTGTCTCTTTATACCGTAGTTTTTTCCCACGAGGGTTTTTCATGTAAATTTATGTGTTCTCTGTGCGCTTTGTCTGCGTTTAATTTTCTCTTGTTTGATTCAAATTTGAGTTTTGCTGTTAAATTCCCCAACAGGTATAGCATGATAAGAGGAACCTAAATCGATGACCTAATCTGTGTCGATCTTGGATAACTTGAGACAATTCTCATTTTCTTCTACAATAAGAAAAGAACCATTACTTGCTACATTAGAAACAGCTTTTTCATCCTTTTTATCTTTCCTTCTTCCTTGTAGCTTTTGAACTTTTTGCATTGCCACATTATGTGTTGGGGACCACGATAGTGACAAATGATTTAGGCCCTCGACTTTGATCTTTGTGAAACATGTTGTACTCGATACGAAGTTCAACATGTTGTACTTAATACGAAGTTCTACCTCAATCTTCGATTGTTAAAATTGTGAATTTGAAACACACGTAAACTTTCTCCATGTTTCTTCATTGAACAAACTATGTGTCATAAAAATACATTTTGTAATAAAATTGATCTCGTGTACAATCCCAATAAAAACCAAATCGGGCAGAAGACCCACAGGAACCCCCAATAGAGGCAATAAAACCATCTAGACTTCTTCCAAAAAAAATTCTTTGTAATAAAAATATTATGGATCCTCGATCTACATGTAAGGACTTTTTTTAAGAAAAAATATCAAAAATTGATCCTAATAAAAACTAGATTTAATCATCCCCACTATCCCTATTGGAGAAGGACTAAACTTATTCAAATTTTTCTAAAAAACATTTAAGGCCATAATAAAAACCGGAAGAAGACATCACCTATGAAATTAGCCAGATCTCTTTGACAGTGAAGAAAAACCTCCAAAAACCACTGTAATAAAATCCCCACAGAGTGTAGCCACTCGTGGGGGATAATTTTTAAAAAGTAGTGCTCTCTATCCAAGGCACTAAGAGGTCTTCTATACCTCTTAGTGGCATTCAGTGCAATAGCAAAATAAGATTCAACCTCTTCTAGTTTTCCCAAGAGTTGTCGAATCTGTATGTGATACAAGCGCGGTTAGCATGAATTTCAATGTCGAGACAGTCTTGCAATGACGAAGTACAGTGCAAGTGATGGTAAGTTTGATCTAACACTAGGTCAGAGTGATCATTTCAAATGAGCAGAAAATTTCAGTTGTAACCAACGTATCAAAATCAGAAGAGTGTATGTAAAAAGGTCACCTACATATACCTAGTTCAAGATGCTTACAAAGTTTAATCGAGTCGAAGTCAGTATAGTAAGTTCCCCATAAGGCCACAAAAAGCGCAGGGTAGCTAACCACTTTGACGATCAAATGAAATAAGTACTCCTAGGGTGATTACATAGTAAGAGAACATCACAAATCCAGATAATAGGGGAATCCTCATAAGGTTGCAAAGAATTAAAGCACTACTTTTTATATTTACCCTTCAATGATATTATGGACTTGATGCGAAAGGGTTATGATCCATGGCCCGTAATGCCGTAAAAAATGCATAGCCAATCATGACATTTTCCTCAAAACCTCATGATTGTGTCAGTTATCTTTTTAACAAACAGTAAGCTAACAATGATACAATAGTAGGCAACAGGTCCAAACCATAATATTTCTTGACTAGTGTAACACCCTAAAAATTGGGGGTCGTGTATATACTCGACTCCCAAGTTCCCGGGTATCGCTTATAATCAATTTTATTATTTTATGATTAATCAAATTTAAATGCGCAGCAAGGAATTACTTGAAATATGAATCACAATTCACAACTAGTCTACTGTAATGAAAAAGGGTAAACGTTTATAAGTCCAAAAAAATATAACTATGGGTCACACAATGCGTTGCCCAACAAAAGTACAAAAAATGGTATGTCCAAAGGAATGATTAGCCAAGTCTCCCTACTTAGCGATCCAAGTCGGCCCGTAAAACTAGGGCGAACTGCCCATCAACTGGAAATAGGACAACTCGTCCTCCTCATCAATGCCAGCGCTGTTCGGCTCCTTGAACTCATCGCTACCTGCAACTACTGAAGAGTCTGATTTATGTTTTAAAACACCATCCCAGAGTGGAAGTGAGTGATCAACTCAATGGATGTTATTAGTCTTAAGTTGTAACAAACATCAATTATATTTTGAATTTATTGAAAGGTAAACATTCATAAACACCTAACTAGTCTTGTTAATGCAGGTGCATGATAAATGATATGATGCATGCCCGCACAACAACACTCCCTCGAGCGACTCCATCTAACGATCGCGTATAACCACCAAAAACTTGTTCACTCCCCAAGTGCAGGGTTGTGATGTAGTAATAACTCGGTAAGACCGAGGTCGAATCCCAAGGGACTGAAACTCGTACGTTATCTAAAACTAACTAGAACTAGAATTAGGCTAAGATGAAATCTAAACCGAATGTAATTTGAGGAATAATGGTGAAAATATTAATCTAAAATTTATAGAAATCAGAGGAACGAAAATAATACTGCTTCCTCTCTCTCTTGACAATCCACGTCCAAGCCCACGTCTCCAAGCCAAGCTTCCCTAAAGAGATCTGATGCCTTTCCACGTTTTCTCTCTCTCTTCTTATAGCTGCTAGAGTCAGTTGGTGTGGGTTTTCGCACCACAAAGGCGGTGGAGAAAAATCACATGTGCAGTTGAGACTGGTCGGAGCTTTACGCAGCTCTCCTTATGCAACCAAAAACAGAACCTCCCAACTCCCTACTTCCTTTGATTCTATCCAAAAGACTAATGTCCCTTGGGGCGTTTTGGATAGGCCTACATGATGGACGGTCCAGATCTGGCGTCCGATCATCATGATGGCCGTACAACAGCCCCAAAACTGGTCAGCGGTGGACGCAGAAACAGGGCATGCGTAAGGTCCTCAGCGCTGTGACGCTGGCGGAGCCATGCTCGCAATGCGGTTGAGAAATCCATGCCGTCCACTGATTTCTTCTCAAAAAACCGGTCGGACATGATCAGTTTGGGGACAGACTCGACGAGAAACGCATCGTTTTGCTTAGCGCCATTCAATCCTATGCTTACACCTCCATGTTCATGCAACATCCGAGAAAAATAAGAAGCTAATCAAGGTACGGTCGGTTTGGTCTCGTGAACTCAGTGAATGGCTTGGATCATCAAAACATATTATGATGGTGGCCCACCAGGAGTGGACAGCAACTCTCGGTTGCGAACAGCGAAAACGTTGTTTCCTTTTTTTTAAAACGGGCGTCGGGGCAGCGTTGCTGACCGACTTTTCCTGTTCAGTGCACTGCAAGTGCACGGCTTCTGTGCACTCCTCTTTCGTAAAGTGGCCCCGCCTTGATGTATATGCAATATCCAAGCCGTCCATCCACTTTTTCATCTCATGTGAACAGTTGAGACCAACGTTGAAGCACATCCAAACATCAGGTGGGCCCCTTATTACTATTTTATGGGTTGATCTGTCCATTGAACTACTTCCATAGATATCCAATGTCCAAAATTTGACTTGTACGGTTAATTTATGGTCCTCAGGCCGTGTATGAAGTTTCAAACTTCATGGATGGTGGGAACCTTGTGATCTTGCATTCTACACCAATTTCGGGCCATTTAAAGGTGAATGGCTGGAATTTGTCTTCTTCGATCTCTGGTGTTGATCTTGGTCCCTAGGAGTTCGTCCCTTGCTCTAGTGAATCTTGAGCGTTAATTTCATGCTTTTAGTATCCTTTTGCAGTTCATGCTCGTAAAATCACCTTGCAACATAAACACGATAAAACGGCCCATTAGACAGTATCATGCTCGTAAATTCAGGAAATAAATGGGGTCTGATATGTAATGTTTGACCCTCAACACCAACCACCCTCATTGTGACCTCAACTGCCGAGTCGCCAACCTAACTACTACAATGCGATCATGATCATGTTAGCCAAGTTTTTAATTAGGTCCATTCAAACACCAGATTGGAAAAACTAGTACACCCCTCGATGTCAATACCCTAAACTGGTTGCGAGGCCAAGGCCCCCCAACGTGTGAGGCCAAGACCCCACGATCTTTGATCCCGTCAAGTTTCCCATCCTCGACTTCAAGGACATGGGGACTGCTGAGCAGAGGGATCGCTCGCGGTTACTACGGGGAGGCTCGTCACCCCAGCGTAAGCGGACAGCTCGGACAAAGTGTCTCATTCCACCATGCCTGACTCTCGAGTCAGTAGATCAGTTTCAAATGGTTGTCAATGGGCTCCAATGGTTGAAGGGTGTTCCAAGTTTCATACAGGTGTGGGCAACATGGTTAACGAACATGATAGGTCAATACGTGGACTAGACCTCACGAGTTCAGGCGAGTACGTGACAGACGACATCGGGTACAAGCGACTCATGTAATCCAACTCTATCGCCCATACGCACCCGCCCAAATCTACGGGTTTAACCTAAGGATAGTCCTACCAACGGGACCACCGTCTCTCACCTCAGATTCCTGACCAACCCAGAGGTTTGATGATCTTCAATATCACTTCAACAATCAGGGTTGATCTACTAACATAAGCAACATCATGCATTCAAATTTCCAACCATAAAATTTTAGTTTATTCTACAATGCAAATGCTAACAATATTATAAAATAAAGGTGCATGTGTATTGTATGGGTTAGTGAGGAAGCCAAATATTTCATATACCGCATAGTACAAAAAATACACAAGGGTTAGTGCATCAAACATGTTATGAGGAAACATCATACAAGAATCAAGCAAGGAATGTACAAGCAATCATTAAATGCATACCCAATCATGTTGAGAAACATCAAACATTCTATAATCATTCATATTAATTTGGGGAGGACCTAAGGTATAAAGTTTTGTCTAGGTTTCTCTAGATTGCCCAAATACATCACCCAACAAGCAAAATCATTAGATTCATATTAAAATTAGTTCTAGGCCAACTAAAAATAATAGTCTGTACCTATGAATCGTTGAGAGCTCTAGGAAATGATCTAGGGTTATCAAGCTCACGGGTGGATTCGTAGAAATCCTGAGTCAAATGAATTTGCATGTTAAGGTTACATGCAAATCCTAACTCAACACAAAAGATTACAAAAATGTGAGTGCTTACCTCCCCAATCGGTTGGAAATTGAGCTTGGAGTTATGGATGTGAGAGAAAGGAAAGAGATTTGCTAAGGTTTTAAGTTTTCTTGGCTCCTCCACCAACAACACCCTCCTTCATTTTCTTCTTCCTCTCTTCCTTCTCCTCCCTTTTTTTTCTCCTCTCTCCCTTTGTTCCTCCTAGGGCAAATTCGTATGGGAGAGGGGGTGCCCAAATAAGGCCTTTATATAGTGTCAGATTTGGTGGAACCTAAGGGATGGGTTTTTACTATACTAGTCTTAAGGGGTGTTTTTCTACCATGTTGGGGGTTCTACAGGGCGTAGGAGTCGACACCCACCATTGGATAGTTGGCCCTAGCGATGATCTACCCATAGACACAACGGCCTGTCATTTGCATGCGTTGATCAACGGGTAGGATCAGAATTCAGTTCAACAGTCACCAACTATTGATCGAACCCGCGACTATACGGATTTGTGTAGGACATTACTCTAGGTTGTTGGCCCAAATTTGGTCATGATCTAACGGTCCGAAAGTCACAACTTGAGAAAGGACTGAACGCAGATAAGTGACTTAAGTTCTTGGTTAGTTTCAAGAACATTCATACAACTCATGCACCGACCTTGTAAGTCCAAGTTGAGCGATCCGAGTCACGATTTGGACTGGATGTTTCGTGATGGACATCAAGCCCAGTAAGACGGACATTATTCTATAGTTTGGGAACCAGTGGCCCTCCAACGAGCGATCTAAAGCTCGTTTGGAAAATTGGGATATTTATGGAATGAATCAGGTATTGAGATTTCTCGTGGGCAATGATTAGGGTTTGGATTAACTATATTCATAGTGTGGCCTATTTATAACTAGTGAAAGTGGAGATTTAGTCATGATTACTCTAAACCATCGATTTTAGGCTAAACGAGTAACGGGTTAATTTGGTCTATTAGTCAAGATTTGAGCCTTATCTGACTCGGCTTCGGTTAGATCTTTAATTTAGTTATGATTGTCTTGATTAGTTAGCGTTGGGTCGGTTAGATTTGAGTCATATGTGACTAAATCATGGGCTACACCTGGTGTTCAAGTGATTGGGTGGATTCTTGGGCTTCCTACGGTTGGTTAATTGGACTAGTGCGGTTCTTTACTAGTACCACCCCTGTATAAACTAACATTAAGTGTTAATGGTCATTAAGTGATATTGTAAGTTAATTAATAGAAAAAATTTCAAGGATTTTTGAAAATCCAAAACAGTGAAAATCCAAGACATTACAACCAGAGGGTTGGGGTGTTCACTCACTTTGGCATTCGATTGCACATAACCTCAGCCAAAGAATGGCATTTGTAGACACCCCACCCAAGATAACAACCTGATGATGCATAGATGATACTTAGGAACCGAACATAAACTCTAAACTCTACCTAATACCTCAACCATTTATAAGCCTAAGCCAAACCCTAACTGAACCTAAGCCATTATCAAGCCTTAGCCATATCAAATCCATTACCTAAGCCAAGTCATATCCAAGCCATTGCTTAAGCTAAACCATACCCAAGTCATTTCTAAGTCAAATTAAGCCTTAAACCCAAGCCTTAAGCTGCTCGCCATGCAGGAACGAGTCAGCTAGGTAAATCACAGATATGAACAATAAAAAAAGGTAATCCGATTACCGCGTCCTCTCAGAATATATATGTGCCCTGAGTTATAGCTATTTCTCTTATGGAGAAACAACTGTAGTGGAACCCACTTTACCCATGGACTTCTACCCATTTACGATTTTATCAAACCTCATCAACTTATGAGAGTATGTCATGTGGCGCCTTCGACCCTCCAACCAATCATAAGTCTTCACCCAACTTTTACCCTTCATAATCCTAACTGTCACGCCCCAAACTTAGAAAATGAGCTCACAAAATTTTCGATCGCCGAATCCGGTGCCGATAGCCTTCATAGTGCCCCATTCTCGAATCCTGGTACTTACATGCTAGATTCCGATCCTAGGATCCTATAAGAAAGATTTTCAGTATGAATTTTTTTTGTAATGGAGCATAACCAAGTTACAAAACAACATCACCACATATCCACTATATCAAAAACTTTAAGTACAATGCGGGAAGAAAAATATACGATGATCAAGAGGCTCCAAAATAGACTAATGCACACTCCTGCCTCAGCGCTGTTGCTGTCCAATGCTACCTGCACGCAACTGTCGTGCATAAGCTTATAAAAGCTTAGAGGGTGGTGTAAGTGTATGCGCAAGGCAAGTGCCAAGTACATAATATCAGAGCAATGCGAAAATATGTGGTAAGTCCATGAATACAATCAGCCATACAAAGGCCATGCGATGCGAGACATGAATGCTATCGGCCATACCGATGCAATGGGAGCCTACATAGCCGAATGTCATATGCGAGATACAATCCAAGCAAGTCGATACTCATAAAGTATACGTATCAGTACAGTTCTTATCTGGATATCACCGGGGTCTAGTACACTCCACACTGACTGTCGCCTTCCTAGCCGTTCAGCCCAGCGAGTGGAATAGACTTCACTATCTGCCTGACCAGAGTCTGCTAATACCTATCCGGCTTATAGAGAGCGGACTCATTTATGAACTAGTCAAACTCAGCCTAACTTATAGGCCCCTCACACAAGCGGATAAGGCCACACCCCCTCCCAACCGACCACGATACAATCAGAGACGCGGCCTACTGGTATTCAGCACTCGGGTGCTCGTGTATCCACTCGGTCTAGACGTTGGAGCAACTCCTAGTACCAAAAAAGTTCTGGGACTTTCACCCAAGGACATCCCCTCCCAACCGACCACGATACAATGAGAGACGCGGCCTACTGGTATTCAGCACTCGGGTGCTCGTATATCCACTCGGTCTAGACGTTGGAGCAACTCCTGGTACTAAAAAGGTTCTGGGACTTTCACCCAAGGACATTCCCTCCCAACCGACCACGATACAACTCCTGCTATCGGCCTACTGGTATTCAACCGACCACACCCCCTCCCAACCGACCACGATACAATGAGAGACGTGGCCTACTGGTATTCAGCACTCGGGTGCTGGTGTATCCACTCTGTTTAGACGTTGGAGCAACTTCTGGTACCAAAAAGGTTCTGAAACTTTCACCCAAGGACATCCTAAGTACCCACAGTGTTAAAGCCAAGTATTTCTGGTATCCGATATGGTCATCCACGATGTACCTGTGAAGCCACGACCCCGATGTCGCTAGGGTATACAGTGATCAAGTCACGCAAATGCGAGATGCATGAGTCAGACCGTGCAATCATGCAGCAATCTCGAGCGTACCATGCGCTCATGTGGGACACTCCTCATAAGGAGTCACGTAAATGTTTCTGCCCAACGGCTTATGCGATGATCAAACATTCCTCATATCAAGCATACATATGATGCATATGGGCATGAATGATGGAATTATACTAAGCAAGTTATAAAGTAATGAACTACCCTTACAATGCAGATGGGCCTAGATGGCCTACACAACAAGTACGAGACTATCAATGGGCCCTAAGGAGAGTCATCATGCGGACATTTAACCAACACTATACTTGTAATGTGGACGTCAAACCATCATTGCTCCCAAGGCATAGCCCATCATAAACATCATTACATAAACCATGTTGGGATCACACATTGCAATGGACCTTAAGTACATCTCATTGCGCCTTAAATACATCAAATGGGTCATATCACATGGGCCTTTTATTCATCAAGTGGACCACATCAATGGGCCGCACCAATGGACCTTATGTACATTGCAATGGGCCATAACCCGTGGGCCTTAGAATACATCAAAATGGGCCTAATCACATGGGCCTTATGTATCTCAAATGGACCACACCAATTGGGCCCCATGCATACCAAATGGGCCACACCCAAATATAAGTGGAGATAGTGATTTTTTCCACCATTAAAGTTCCCAAAGCCCACCCTAACATTTATTTTCTATCCAATCTGGTCATAAGGTCACACAGACCTGGATTAAGAGGAAAACACATTTCCTAATAATTCAAACTTTTATGACAACAAAGGATTTCAATGGCAGGGACTCAATCCCCACTACTATTTGTTATGTGGTCCACTTGATCCTAGATCTGCCTCATTCTTTAACTTATGTCATAAAATGATCTTTCAAAATGGATAGACGGTTTGGATGCAACATATGCATCATGATGGGTCCCACTGTCCAAACAGTGGACAGTGATGAGGTCATAGGGGTTCCACCGTCCACTGTGGACGGCGTGCATGAACACGTGCATCATAATAGGCTCCACCGTCCGCCTGAACGGTGGGAATACAACACATATATCGTTGTGGGTCTCACGTGGGGCCCACTATAATGTTTATCTGCAATCCAACCCGTTTATAAGGTCGCATGTCACGACCCAAACTCGAAAATCGGATTCACAGGAATCTCGATTGCCGAATCCGGTGCTGACAGCCTCCGTAGTACCCCATTCTCGGTTCCTAGCATTCATATGCCAGATTCCAATCCTAGGATCCTAAAAGGAGGATTTTTTTTATGTACATTTAACTCGTCATAAGCATAACCACAAGATTATCCAATTCACAAAGGCAACATCATCATCACATATCCACTAATATAATCATTTGAGTACAATGCTGAAAGGAAAATACATCAATCGAAAATCAAGCTCCAAAAGACCGCTGCATGCTCCAAGCTCAATACTGCTGCAACTTAACATCACCTGCACGCATCTATCATGCATAAGCTTATAAAAAGCTTAGAGGGTGGTGTAAGTGTGTGCACAAGGTAAGTGTCAAGTATTCAATACAATACCATAATCATACAATACCAGAAAACTAGTAATCCATAAATCGTACAATGTCTAAATAAATAGAAATACTGATAAGATCATGAATTATCAAAGTAAACAAAGATACTGACAAAGTCATAAATCACACGATAACAGAGTAAGCGAAAATACTGACAAGTGCGTGAGTCATACAATATTAGAATACGCAATAGAGATCGACTATGCAAATGAGGAGACATAAAGAGCCAAATATCAGACGCAGAGGATGCAATGCAATATACATTCATGATGAGTAACACAAACAGCGTCAGTATTATCATATGTCGCGGATGTAATGCAACATGCAGTGCGAATGGAATGACCATGTTAGAGTGAGAAGTCGGGATGATAGTACG
Organism: Magnolia kwangsiensis; assembly: GCA_037074715.1. Taxonomy (NCBI): domain Eukaryota; kingdom Viridiplantae; phylum Streptophyta; class Magnoliopsida; order Magnoliales; family Magnoliaceae; genus Magnolia; species Magnolia kwangsiensis. The sequence continues at coordinate 132,107,704 of CM073576.1, read as the reverse complement.
TAGTATCGCAGGTTATGTGGTCCATCACAAGGGACTTCTATCCAAACCAGTCTCATACCTAAATTTGGATAGTCAGACTCGATGTGGTAAACTCCTGATCTCAGGTTAGTTGCGCGCCCAACCGAAATCCTTGCCATAACGAAGGTACACAATAATTAGTTGCGCACCACCAGCCCGAGTGGATAGTGAATGAATGAATGAATGAGCATGTAACTCCTACTCAATAAGTCCACATATTAGTACGGTTCCTCTCTAGGAAATTATCGGGGTCTATTACACTCCAAACCAGATTGTCGTCCCATCGCGCGCAACAAGGTGAGTGGAAGAGACCTCACTATCCACCCGTTAATATCGGGTCCGGCTCGTCGATAGCGGACCCATTCCTCGAGCTGGTCATACTCATCTTAGCATTACCCCCTCCTCTCGAGCAGGCAAGGCCGCACCCCCTTCCAATAGACCACGACATAGTGGGAGACGCGGCCTAACGGTATACGGCCCTCATGCGCTCATCCATCCACTCAGTCTAGACGTTGGAGCAACCTCTGGAAGCAAGAGGGTTTAGGGACTTTCACCCAGGGATATCTATAGCACCCCATGTAGAACAAGATTTTTGGTGTCCCATCTAGTCATCCACAATATGCTTGTGGAGGCTACGACCCTAATGTCGCTAGGGTGTATAGTAATCACAACACACAATACAAGATGCATGAGTCATACAATCCAGTTATGCATCAATCCTGTGCATACCCTGTACTCATGTGAGACAATCTCCGCCTATCAGGGAGTCTCATAACAACATGCCTAATGATATATGTAATGGTCAACCACATCTCATAACAAACATACAGATGATGCGTATGGGTATATATCGTGATGTTATGCTATCACATACTCATAATCGGTAACAATAATTGGCACCGACAATCGGCATTGACAATCGCTCTCAACAATGTGGATATTTAACCAACGTTGCCCCTAAGAAGTGGCCCATATAAAGCTTAACTCATAGTGGTCTCATAGCCTCACACAAGGGCCTAATATAGAACACAGCGGGCCTTGCCCAAGGACCACAGATACATCACAATGGGCCTCAACTACGGGTCACATATAAATCATATAGGTCTCAGCAATCGGCCTTAACAATCGAAATCAGAATCGGAGTAGGACTCAGTAATCGGAATAGGTCACGACAATCAGAATCGTCAATCGGCCACGACAATTGAAATTGATAGACAATCGGCCTCAATACTCGAAATTAACAATGGTCACGATAATCGAAATCAATCGGTAATAAGAATCAGCAAATCGGTCACGTCGATCGGAATTGGCAATTGGTCATGAAGAACGACCTCAATCGCTAATCAAAATCGATAAATCTGTCATGACAATTGGCACCGATACTCAACCTCGATAATCGGCATTGACCTTGATAATCGACACCGATAACATTAGATAAACAAAGTGGGGTCCATAGATGATCAACTGATCAACCATAGTATAAAGATCGGCACTCGGCCGTGGTTATATCAAATTCGATAGCATGGAACCATCCGTCTACGGCAAATGGGGCCCACTTATTTGGGTTGACTTATTAAGGGAATGATGAGATTGGGCCTAACAAGGCCTAAGGGAAGGTCTCAATGTGGACATTAAACCATCATTGCCCATCAATGTGGCCATGTAACCGACATTGCTCCTAACGAGTGGCCCACATAGGGCTAAACATACACTGGGCCCACAGCCTCATACAAGGGTCTAATGTACATCACAATGGGCCAAATACACTGGCCTAATATACATCACCATGGGCCACGACACATGGTCCTCAAATACATCATAATGGGCTACAACCATGGGCCTTAATATTCATTAAGTGGACCGCATTAATGGGTCTCATATACAGGACAAGTGGGCCCTACACATGGGCCTCATATACACAGCATGTGAGCTCCACACATGGGTCTCATATACATCAAATGGGATACATACCTGGGCCTCGGATACATCAAGTGGGCTAGACATCATGGGCATAATACATATCACAACGGGCCTTGCCCTTAGGCCACGAATACATCACAATGGACCTTACCCATAGGCCCCGAATACATCACAATGGGGCACAACCCATGGGTTTCAAATACATCATAATGGGCTGCATCACCTAGGCTTCATGTACATTAAGTAGGCCGCATCGCATGGGCCACATATACATCGCAATGGGCTACGTCACATGGGGCGCACCAGCAGGCCTCATAGACATCAAGTGGGCTACATCAATGGGCCGCACTGATGGGCCTCATAGATGGCTATAAATATATCAAAGTAGACCTCTCGAATGGGCCACAAAATCATCGCATCGGGCCGCCCAATGGGCCACTCTAATGAGCCTCATATACAACATGTCGGGCCTCATGGATGGCTACTATTCATCGAGGTGGGCCTCATGGAAGGGCCATAAATACATCAAAGCGGGCCTCATGGATGGCCACAAATATGTCAAGGTGGGCTTCATCAGATCGGCCGCACCAAAAAAAATCATTCCAACAATTGTAGATGTAACATGTGTATCACTGCACATTATCATTCTATGGGCACATGGCCCACTAATGATGATCAGCACTGTCGAAACATTATTAGTATAAATCAGCACTGTCCAAACATTGTCCAGCACCGTCCAAACATTATCTGGACGGTGTGGATGAAATGGATACATCAAGGTGGCGTCCATGGTGCAGGTGGGACCCACATAACTTGCTAATGTCAATCAACAGTGGGACCCACTGTCCTAAAAATCAGATGGACGGTATGAATGTAACATATACATCACGTGGGCCATACATAGGGATGGACAACATAGATAAAACACATACATCATGGTGGAGTCCACACGACACGTGTGACCCACCAAATGAAATGGACGGATGATTTGGATTTCCCATGTCCGAATGCAAAGGCTCCACCGTCCAGAGCACATGGACGGTGGATATAAATTACATGAGGCATGGTGGGTTCCACGTGGTGTGGTCTCACCATGAAATATATATATAAGATCATATACACCTGGTGGGTCCCACATGGGCCCACCATAATATATTATATATCATTATATATATAATATATATGATATTATATTATTAAAGTTATATATATTATATATATGCAGTGGGGTGCAGCGTCCAGATCTTCTGGACGCTGGATTAACGGTGTGGATATAAAATAGAGAAAATCAAGGTGGGTCCCACATTTTGGACTGTCTGACCATCCAGACCTTATACGACATGGGTGGGGTCCACGCACGTCCATATGGACGCTGATGATAAACACACGCATCAGGTGGACCCACGTCCAGAGATGAATGGCATGAATAAAACTCATGCTTCAGGTGGGGTCCACGTGCTGCACTCAGCACGTCACCAAGGTGGGCCCCATGCTCCCTTTTCAAAACACAGATGATTTAGATATAAAACATATACATCAGAGGTGGGGGCCACAGAACTTGCAGACGTCCTGCAGTGGGACGGCCCACCATCCAGATGATGGACGGTGTAGATATAACAGGTAAATTACGGTTTGGCCCACATAGCACCGTCCATCAGATCCATCACCATCCAAATGGTTTGGACGGTGTGGATGAAACAAATACATCACGTGGAGGGTGTCACGTGCCATCAAGGTGGGCCAGATACATCACGGCTGGGTTCTCCAGCATACAACACTGGAGATGGATGGATGACTAAGAAACACGGTCATCATGTGGGGTCCACCATTAGATAGACGGTTAGGATAAAACGCACATACCTCACTTCTGGACCCACAAAGTTGCTGACGTCGTTAGCAGCTAGGTAGCCGGTGTGTGTGGTCCGCATAGATGGACGGCTGGATGATGGGTTTCACGGACTTGCTGCATTGCAGCAGCAAGTCACTGGTGTATGGAAACCAACCACTCTGATTTTAGCAGGTGGGTCCACGTGGGGCCCACCAGATATGTATACATCATATATACACTATTATATGTATATATATTATTATATTATTATATTATACACATCAAAGGTCCAACCTCTGGACACCCAATGACGGATGGTCAGGATATAGGCGCCCGTTGTTGGACGGTCTGAAGGAAACACAGATATCAGGTGGGTCCACACGTGTGGTCCATCTGCTCCAAATATAACTGGTGTGATATACACCGTCCAATCAACTCCACGATGGGAGGTTGAGATCCTCATGGTGGAATCCACCGTCCAACACACTGGACGGTGTGGATCTCACATCAAGGTGGGTCACGTCCATGCCGTGGACGACCTGCCCCCCAACACGGCATCAGGTGGGCTACAAGCATCATTGAGAGAGAGAAAGAGAGAAGAAGAGAGAGATCGGATGGTGGAGGGGCCCCGCCACTATGGGCCCCTAAGGATCTACAATACATACATCAAAACGGGTCCCACTATGATCCAAAGGTCAAGATCTATACAAAAGAAAATCACCCACCTTGATCGCCTATTCCTTCTTCCGCCTATGCATTCTAAAGCTCCAAGAGGGCATCTTCTACGGTTGAGATGATGATCCAAGCAATGGATTTTATGGTAGGAAGGTGGGCCACACTAGCTCTCTCATGGGGAGCTTGGACGTGGGTTGCTTCCATGGGAGTTTCTTGGAATGATAAGAGAGAAAATGAGAGAGAGAGAGAAGGGTGAGGTGGAGTGATGGGATGAGAGGGATGGTGAGTGATGTAAGGGAATACTTTTGTTGTAAGAAAAGTTGACTTTTAGGGAGGGTGGTTGTACTTGGGGATGGGTGTGAGTGATGTGTACTTGATTGATGTGACCGATGTTATGTGTCGTAGAGATTCCCTCGATATTTACAACGCGCATCATTTCTTCAGAACGAACGTAGGCCCACATCTACTAGCCTAGGTATCGGTTTGGTGCGCGAGTCACTGTGTTAAAACCGCGGCGACGGCACGGTCGCTATGATATAAATTTCGGATCGAGCCGACATCGGTGTGTGGGACCTGGCTTAGGATCGCACGCAAACGTCGGATACAGGTCGAAGGTTGTCGGAATTCGACTGGAAGGACCGCGGAAGCATACGAAACGGTACGGCATAGGATACGAGTCTTACATCGCACGTACCTGGATGAAAGGGAAAAATAAATTTCATATTGATTCAAAACTTCTGTGGTGATCAAAAGGGTTCTAATGGTAGACGTTAAATCTTCATTGTTTCCTGTGATGTGGGCCACTTGAGCATCAGATGGGTCTGAGCTTTGGAGGGGCCCCACTTCGGGAAGTGGCCCACCCTTTGAACGGTTTAGATGACAAACATACATCATGGTGGGGTCCACAGCTGGGGCCATGGGTCCCTGCCCGCCCGCCTACAGCGCAGGCGCTGCCTGCACCTCTGGCAACAGCAGTGCCTGCTGCATTGATTTTTTAAAAAAAAAAAAAGCTTTTCTACGGTTTTTCGTGTATGGGGCCCGCATCAATAGGATCCGCCCCACCCAATGGATTCTACAGTCCATAACCAATCCATCAAGCCCAATATTGGACATCTTTCGGCGTGTAGAAAATTTTAAAATGAAGTTGAATGGTGAAAATCGCTTTTGCTAAGGTATAGCCCACTAGCTAATCGGATCGACCTCATTTTTCAACTCAACACCTAAAATGGGTTGGGGAAAAGGATGGACGGCTTGGTTTGAATACATACATCAAGGTGGGGCTTACACAAGTGGTCCACTCCAAAGCCTTATGAAGCAAGTTAATATTTGTGTTTTCCCCAGTTCACGTCCAGAGACGCTGGACTCTTTTTTTTTTCTTTTGCTTGGGCATACAAATAACGTTAAGGTGGGCCCTGCTTAGGTGGGTCACTACATGGCTGGATGGTGTGGAACATACACACATATAAAGTGGGCCCCACCTATAAATGGACTGGATCCAATACATGCTTCATGGTGGGGTCCATTCGGGTGGGCCACATGGCCATTTCATCACATAAAAAGAAAAAAAGAGGGAGGGAGAGAGAGAGAGATTGAGACACATGTGATGGAGGGACCCCGACACTATGGGCCCTCCCTTGCATTCAATCATACATCAGGTGGGTCCCAATACATGTGAGCCCACCAAATCAAAGATCAACGGTGGAGATCCTTTCTCCTCCAAGATGTAAGGTCTAGATGACCCCTTTTTAAGCTAGAGTAAACATCATGATGGGGTCCATGAAGAATGGCCCCATCATAGAATGATAATAAAATCAAGGTGGGCCATCGGCCACATCTAAGGTCCAAAGTGAGATCCATACCATCAATCAGTATGTCTCACTTGTTCCATCATCAAAACATGAAAAAAAAACCTAGCCTAATAAGCACCCACCTTCGAACTTCTTGGTCCGTTGGAAAGTCAATCTCCTTGTGTCTCACTTTGATGATGGAAGATGAGGTTTGAATGGCTAGGATTATGGATTTGGGATAGAAAAGTGGGCCTCACGCATGCACTTTTCTCTCCATGGGAAGAGCTTGGACGTGAGCCTCTTCTCTTGCTTGGGAAAATGTGATGAGAAATGAGAGAGAGAGAGAGAGAGAGAGAGAGAGAGAGAGAGAGAGAGAGAGGGTTGTAAGGAGGAGGAGTGATGGGTGATGGAATGATGGATGTGAGGTGAGTGATGGGTGAGGTGAGTGATGAGTGAGGTGAGAGATTGGTTGACTTTTGGGTTTGCTTGACTTATGGAGAAGAAAGCATGGGTTGCTCTTTTACTTAACATGTGGTGATTGATTGATTGATTTGAGTGATTGATTGATGAAACATGTTATAGAGATTCTCTTAGGATTGCAAATGCGCGGCGTTTTCTTCGAAATAAACGTCGGCCCACATCTTCCTGTCAGGGTATCGGATCGGTATGCAAGATGTGGCGTTGGAACCGCGGCTACGATACAGTCGTAATGGTATAAGTCTCAGATTAAGCCGACTCAATTTTTTAAAATACGACATAGGGTCGTACATAAACGTTGATTATACGTCGCAAATTGTCTAACTTCGACGGAAAGGATCGTGGGAATCAACGGAACAGTACGAACTAAGATATGGGTCTTACACTAACAATTACCTAAAAATTAAAAGGGGATATAAATACCCTCTCCTCTCTTCACTCCAAACCTTCATGGATGTATATTACAAGAGCCCATAGATAACCTCCACGCACGCCAGTGTTACGTGGAATTCCTATCCATATACAATTACCAACATTTCAATTTTATTTTTTAGAACTTCATTATTCTAATTATGCTGTTGAAAGCGCCACGTCAGGTTGTGGAACTTGAGGTCAGATTGGCTACTATCCCCACAGGGACTTAGCTAGAGACAGACGGTTCTATTAGAGGTTATGTGGAGCCCACTGTAATGTATATGTTTTATCCATGCCGTACATCTATTCTAAAATATCATTTTTAAAGTATGAGTCAAAAAATGAGTTAAATTGAATGCTCAAGTGGACCACACTACAGGAAACAGTGGAGATTAAAAGCTTAACGTTGAAAACTTCTCAGGGGCACGGAAGTTCTGGATCAAGCTGATATTATGTTTTCCTTTCATACAGGTCTACGTGACCTAATAAACAGTTTGGATGGAAAAAAAAATATTCGGTGGGTCCTACGAAGTTTTCAACATTAGGAATTCAATCTCCACTAGTTCCTGTTGTGTGGTCCACTTAAGCCTTTAATCCGCCTCTTTTTTGTGATCAGGCCCTAAAATGATCTTTCAAATGTATGGACCGTGTGGATGAAACATATACATCACAATGGGCCCCACAGATTCAGGACCGTCCGTCTCAAGCTAGGTCCTGGTGGACGTGGATTGCGTCCTACGCCCACCCGTCTCAAGCTGGGAACGACAGGAGTTTTGTGTGGCCACCGTGATGTATGGGTCTTATCCATACTGTCCATTCATTTTTTTTTTTCGTATAATTTTAGATTATAAGTTTGAAATTGAGGCAGATCCAAGCTCAAGCGGACTACACAATGGGGAATAAAATTTTACCGTTGAAAACTTCCTGGGGCCACGGAAGTTTTGGATGGAGTTGATATTTGTGTTTTCTCTTCTTCCAGGTCCATGTAACTTTATGAATAGGTTAGATGGTAAATAAACATCAAGGTTCGATATAGAAAAGTTTCAAAGGTAAGAATCATTATCACCGCTGCTTCCTGTGGTGTCGTCTACTTGATCTTTTGATCTGCCTCATTTTTTGTTTTAAAACTTAAAATGATACTAAAAAATGGATGGACGGTGTGGATAAGACCAATACATGACGATGGCCACTCAAAGCTCCTGCCCGTTCCCAACTGAGGACAGGCGGGGGTAGGACGCATAGTGCCCAATCCGCGTCCGTGGATTCCGGACGCTCATTTCTGCTAAAGCCTGTATCAGGAAGTTCCTTTGCAGGGGTGCTGGTGGGGCCCATAAATATGTTTGTGATAAATCCACCCCGTCCATCCGATTAGAGTGCTCATTTTAGATAATATTATTGGAAATGAGGTGGATATAAAACTAAGTGGGTCACACCAGAGGGAAATTTGGAGAAAGAAATTCTTACCGTTGAAACCTTCCTGGCTCCACCTTGATGTTTATATGCCATCCAAACCGTTTATAAGGTCATTACCACTGGGATGGAGTTAAAATACCAAAAATATTGCCTGCGAAATTTTTTTTATAACCCCAAGATTGTTTCAACGATTCACAGTTAATTCCCACTTTTTCCTCTCGTGTGACCGACTTAATTCTTGGATAGACATTATTTTTGGCCACATATGCTAAAATGAACCCTCGAAGCCGATGAACGGAGTGGATTTCTCACAAACAGCTCGATGGGCCCAGCACGCTTACGCACCAACATCATGCAAAAGGCTTTAGCAGGAAATCCACGTCCGTGGAATCCGTTGTGGACGATGTAGGGCCCATCAAAACCAGGATTATCCTTCATTTATGATTAATATGTTTTTTCGGGTCCACGAAAATCGTTAGTACGCTGGCACGTATCTCATCATCATGCTCGGCATGCTCCACTGATCACGTGCAGCACATGTTGGTGGGCCCCGGTTGGTGCTATCAAATGCACACGGGGCATTAAATGAAATGCTGGCTAGCAATTCGGATGCGCTCCGATCATTCATTTCTAAAAGATGGGCCCCACAATACCGTGTTCCAGCTAATGGCATACCGATCTGTGGACGTGCTTTATTTGACAACTCAGTGGGGCCCACTTACATTAACAGTCACAAATCAAATATCCCAACATCTCTTTCTCATTGCTTATATCCTTGTCCTAGACTATCCTAACGATGGCTTTCCACCGTTCATCTATTGCCACGTGTGATGTTCTGAATTACACGGTGAACAGTCTCCATTTATATGGTCCACAACAACTGTTCAAATCAATGCCGTAGTTGATGGATATGAAATCAGCTGCTACCTGATTCCAACTAAGCAGCGATGGGGATGTGTACAAAATCCAGCCCATTGATAGCAATGACCCATGTGTTTCAAAAGCCGTGCACGTGTCTTTACATAATTGATGATCTGGACCGTCCAGAAGGGTTGTTGAGCTTCTCCCAACAAGATCTGGGATTGGGCTGAACATGGGCTTATTGAGTTGGGCTCATGTGAAAATGCAGGCCCACAGGCTGCGCCAAGCCAGGCACGAGGTTGATTTAGGCCCATGCTCACGGGCTTGGATCTTTCACAGATGTTCCACACATTGGCACGTGTAAACAAGGGCTGTAGTTGGGCTGCCTCATACACGCGCGCGGATTAGCAAACCTCAATCATGAAATGAAGGGCGTGTCTGGCCAGTTGCATTGAAAAGGATTAGGTAGGATGGGATTCAAAAAACATAATTATTAACCAAGGTGGGATTGTTCCCTGTTATCATGGGATATGTTTAATTCCCTGCTTTGTTTGTAATACGATGGTACATTGAAAGGATTTACCCACCATCATTTAAAACTATTGAGAATAACACATGTGTTATATCTAAACTGTTCATTTATTTTGTAACTTCATTTTATGGCATTGGCCTAAAAATGGGAAAGATCTAAAACTTATGTGCCCCCAAAGAAGTTTTCAACGGTAAGTATTCAATTCCCTTTCCTTTCTATGGTGGGGTCCACTTGAGCTTTAGATCTACTTGATTTTTTAGCCCATGCTCTAAAATGAGTGGACGGTGTGGATATAGCCCACACATCATGGTAAGACCTACACAACTTGCTAAAATTGAGTGAAAATGGCATGGACCAATAGGATTCCATCTACCGCTGGTGGGTACTCGAACCCTTAACCCGGTGTTGAAACTCCTGGGAGTCTACCGCCCGGGTAAGAGTAAGGACCCGGGTTCCATCTAACCTACTTCCAAGCTTTTTCACTCTTCGCGTACGTAGAGTTGAATTGGGACAGGATCATATGCAATTCCATCCCACCTAAGGCCATCTAATCCAACCGGCCAAACAGGCTCTGAAGGACACGGATTACGTCCTACTCCTGCCAGGATGGACCCCGTCCCGCAGGAGCTCTGTGCGGCCTATCCTAATGTATGTGTTTTAGCCAAATCATTCTTTTATTTTAAATCATCATTTTAAAAAGATACACATCCACGGCTCAAGTGGGCCACGCATTAAAATAGTGTTGATAATGATGACACCATTGAAACCTTCCTAGGGCCTACCGTGATGTTTATTTGTCATCAAACCTGTTAATCAGTTCATAAGTAGAAAGGATATATATTGATCCAAAGCTTCCGTGGCCTTTGAGAAGTCTTCAATGGTAGGCATTTAACACCAACAGTTTCTTATAATGTGGCCAATTTGAACCTTGGATCTGCCTAAATTATGGTATCATGTATTTAAATTATATTTTAAAATGGATGGACAGCGTGGATAAAACACATACATCACCTTATGCCCCACATCCACCTCGCAGGACCGAATCTGTCCTATCAGAGGTAGGACGCAATCCGCGTCCGAAATGGAATTCTCAAATATTCACAGGAAGAATGCTGTCTGCACACGCGCGCATGCAGATGACGCGCCAAAAGCATGCAAAAGCGGCGATCACCATTTAAAAATTTATATTGTCGGTTCTATTAAGCCGTTCGTCCTACAAATGCATGAACACTGCAAACCCTGCATACCCAATGACGCGGATGGCATTCTAAGTAACTCAGTGAACTTTCTGAGGGCAACGGTGATGTATAAGTCTTATCCATGACACCCGTACATTTTTTGAGCTCATTTTACGGCATAAACTTAAAATTGAAGCATATCCAAATCTCCAGTGGATCACACTGTAGGAAACAATGAGAATTGAATGCCTACCATTGAAACTTTTAAACGGCCATAGAAATTTTCGATCAACCTAATATTTGTGTTTTACATTCATCCATGTCTGTGATTAGGGGTGTACATCGAGTCGAGCTGGCCTCAACTTGACTCGGCTTGAACACTGGCTGACCTCAGCTCAAACTCAGCTCGGCTCGGCTCGGTCCTCGAGCTTGACTGGCCAGCTCGGTTCAATCAGGAACCCCAACCAGCTCGGGCCGAGTACAAGCCAAGATCAAGCCGAGTTCGCCATTAAGGCATTTCCACAAACGCCTAAACTGCAGCTTCAAAATCCCAATATTTAACAAACAGAGGGAATGGTTTTACAAATATTTTATCAAACACTTCTTAGTAACATAAAAATCCAAAAAAAAGTATTTATTTCATGTACAAACCTTGCTTGCCACCAGCCACATTTCGTTGAGTCATTTTATCAAATAGTTGGTGAGCAACATTAATGGCAAAGTAACTGAGTCACTGAACTGGCTCGATTCGAGTTCGGATCAAGCTGGATTCGATCGGAGTCGAGATGAGCTAGGGCCTACTTGAACCCATGTTCGAGCTTAAAAAATCAGCTCGACTCAGCTCGAACTCAGCTTTGAACTGAGCCGAATCAAGCTTTTTCGAGTCGACCGTGCTAACTGAGCTAGCTCAGTTCGTGTACACCCCTACCTGTGGTGTTAACTCGAGCTTTTGGTATGCTTCACGGTGGATAAAACGTACAGAGCTACTCTGTACGCAATCGATACTTGTCAGAAAATGGAAGCACCAAATCCTGTTAAAGCCATTCGAGAGTCTCCTATGATAGTGAGTTAATGACCCTATCTTACTGCATGCGTGCGATGGCCGGCTGTGATCTAGACCAACCACCATGTGGTCCATGCCATGGATGGCTCATGTTTCAAAATTTACGAAAATCAAATGATCTTAATCATTTAGTTAGTTGATTTCAAATAAACGGTAAAAAGACAAAATACTCAATTGACATTCATAATAAGAGTGAGGGAAAGATATGGCTAGGATCTTCGAATCAGTGTTGTTCTAGAAAGGACCATCAGCTGTGGACCCCACTGGCAAATCCCATTCCACCATCTTCCGTGCCATGTCCAGAAATCAAAATAAGCGTGTAAAAAGTGGACCACCTCTCCAAGTCTCATCTTCTCCTTGTCGAACACTCCAAATAAAAATAAAAATAAAATTATTTAACACACATATATTCCTTACAAACTTGGCAAATATTGTCCAAGTTTGATGCTTTGTAACATATACAGTGTATGTTGTGTGTTCAAAAGTTTATGATGAGGCATGTGGCCCACATGAGGCACTTGATGATGTACAATGACATACACCAGTATTCAAAAGTTTACAATGAAACAGATTGTGCAATTTTTTTTATTTTTTATTTTTTTTTACACACACACACACACACACACCCACTCACTCACGCCACACGCACACACACCCCACACATGCACACCGTGGTATTTCACCACTATGGGTACTCGAACCCTTGACCCGGTGTTGAAACTCCCAAGCAAGGAGAGAGCACTCCCACGTCCAAGCTCTTCCCATGAGAGAAATGTGATTTTGGTGGCCCACTTCTCATCCCAAAACCTCTCATCTTAGCCATCCATTTCTCATCTCCACCATCAAAGTGAAGCATAAGGAGTGTAGCTTTCCAACAGACCTAGAAGATCAAGTGGTGGGTGCTCCCATAACCTAGTTTTTCATATTTTTAAGATGGGCCAAGTGAGGCCAACCGATCAATGGTTTGGATTCACTTGGGACCCTAAGATGTGGCCGATGGCACATCTTGATCATCAAATCATTCCATGATGGGACCATTCTCCATGGACCCCATCATGATGTTTACTTTTCTTGCATTAAGAGGTCGTATAGACCGTTCATTTTGGATGGAGGGGGATCTCCACCGTTAATCTTTTATTTGGAAGGCCCATATGCAATGGGACCCATTGATGTATGATTGGATGGTTGAAACGGAGGGCCCATAGTGCCGGAGTCCCTCCATCACGCGTGTCCCACTCTTTTACTCTCTCTCTCTCTCCCTCTCCTTTTTAATTATTTTCTTGTATGTTGATGTGGCCATGTGGCCCACTCGAGTGAGCCCCACATGAAATATGAATTTTATCCAAGCCGTCCATGAGTGGGGCCCATCTTAGACGTATCATCCATCTTGTGGTGACCCACCTAAACACAAAAAAAAAAAAAAAAAAAAAAAAAAAAAAAAAAAAGAGGAAAGAAACGTCCAGCGTCTAGACGTTGCTGGACATAAAAGGAAAACACAAATATTGGCTTAAATTTTAAAGCCATTGGGGTGGGCCACTGTATAGGACCCACCTTGATGAATGTATTCAATCCAAGCCGTCCATCCTCTTCCCCAACTCATTTTAGGCATTGAGCCGAAAAATGAGAATTTTTTTAGTATTTGGTGGGCCATAGTTTTAAAAATTGTATCATTACCATTGAACTCTACCAAAATTCTTCCTACACGCTGAACGCGGCCCAATATTGATCTTGATAAAATCGTTGCGGGCTGTAGAATCCAATGGCTGGAGTGGATTCATTATATGCGGGCCCCACATGAGTAAAAACCTCAGAAAATGGGTTCTTTAAAAAAAAAGAAGATTCAAGCAGCAGAGGCTGCTGCCTCTGAACTTGTCAGACGCGCAGGCATCCTGCGCTCCCAGTTGGCGAACGCCAGGGGCCCACAGCTCCTCATGTGGGCCCCACTTTGGTGTTTATTTGTAGATCCAACCCCTTCATAAGGTGGGCCCCTACCTTAAGCAGGGCCCACCCAAAAATCAGTTCAATCCAGATCTCAGGTGGCCCACACCACACGAAACAGTGTGAATTGAACTCTACCATTGAAATCTTTTTTTGGGCCCACTGAAGTTTTGGATCAAGCTGAAATTTGCCTTACCCTTCATTCAGGTCTGCGTGATCTAATGGATGGGTTGGATGGCATGTAAACATTATGGTGGGCCCCACATGGGACCCACAGTGATGTATGTGCCTCATTTCCACCGTCCGCCCGGACGGTGGAGGCCCCCTGTAATGTATGTATTATCCACACCATCCAGCCATTTTTGGGGCTACTGGACGGTCAGTGGACCCCATCCTTGATGCATGTGTTGCATCCCAACCATCCAACTTTCATGTGGACCTCCACCATGATGCATGTGTCGCATTCAAACCATCCATTAATTTTATAAATTCGTGGTTTGAGCTAAAAAAATGAGTCAGATCTATGATTCAAGTAGGGCCCACCTTGGTATGTATATAGGGCCCATGTTGGCCTGTTTATGACCATTCATTAAGGCCCACCTTGGTGCACATATAAGGCCTATGGGATTAAGCCCATTTGGCACACATAAGGCCTATGGGATTAAGCCCATTTGGCACACGTAAGCCTATGGGATTGAGCCCATTTGGCATGCATAAGGCCTATGGGATTAAGCCCATTTGGCATATGTAAGGCCCATGGGTTTAGGCCCATTTGACATATGCAATGCCCATGGGATCCGGCCCATTTAATCTATATAAGGCCCACGGGATTCAAGCCCATTTGATATATATAAGGCCTATGGGATTAAGCCCATTTAGCATATATAAGGCCCACGAGTCATAGACCATTGCAATGTACATAAGGCTCATTGGTGAGGTCCATTAATACAGCCCATTTGATGAATGTAAGGCCCATGTGATAAGGCCCATGGGTCGAGGCCCAATGGGATATCCTTAGGGTCCATTGTAAGGTGCGTTTTCCCATGGTTCATGTAATGATATATATGGCGAGCCGTGCTTAGGAATCAATGATGGTTTGACGTCCACATTGTATGTACAATGTTGGTTAAATGTCCGCATTGTAACTCTCCTTAGGGCCTATTGATAGGCCCATACTCGTTAATATTTATCACTTTATAACATGCTTAGTATAAGCCCATGACTCATGCCCATACGCATCATATGTATGCTTGATATGAGTATTGACTGATCATAATATGCGCCATTGGACAGACCATTTTTGGGACTCATTATGAGACGGAGTGCCCTACATGATCGCGTAGTACGCGCTGAATTTCTGCATGATTGGACAACGTGATTCATGCATCTCGTATATGTGTGACTTGATCACTGCACGCCCTAGCAACATCAGGGTTGTGGCTCCACAGGTACATCGTGGATGGTCGTATTGGATACCGAAAATACTTACTTCTAACACTATGGGCACTTAGGATGTCCTTGGGTGAAAGTCCCAGAACCTTTTTTGTACGAGGAGATGCTCTAACGTCTAGACCGAGTGGATACACGAGCGCCCGAGTGCCGAATACCAGTAGGCCACGTCTCCCACTGTGTCGTGGTTGGTTGGAAGGGGGTGTGGCCTTATCCGCCTGAGTGAGGGAAGCTAGGCTGAGTTTGACCAGCTCCCAAATGAGTCCGCTATCGACGAGCCGGGTAGGTATTGGTAGACTACTGGTCAGGCGAATAGTGAGGTCTATTCCTCTTGCTTGACTGTGCAGCTAGGGAGGTGGCAGTCACTGCGAAGTATATTAGATCCCGGTGATATCCAGAGAAGAACTATATTGATATATGTACTTGATGAGTATCGACTTGCTTGGGTTGCATTTCGCATATGACATTCGGCTATGTAGGCCTTGCATTGCATCGGTGTGGCCGATGGCATTCATGTCTCGCATCGCATGGCCTTGGTATGGCTGATAGCATTCATGTCTTGCATTACATAGCATTGGTATGGTTGATTTTATTCATGGACTTACCGTAGGTTTCCGCATTACTCTGATATTACGTACTTGGCACTTGCCTTACGCACACACTTACACCACCCTTTAAGCTTTTGTAAGCTTATGCACGACAGTTGCGTGCAGGTAGCGTTGGACAGTAACAGCGCTGAGGCAGGAGTGCCTATCAGGACCTTTTGGAGCTTTTTGATTACCTTGTATTTTTCTTTCCGCATTGTACTTAAAGTTTTTAATATAGTGGATATGTGGTGATGTTGTTTTGTGACTTGGTTATGCTTGTGGTTATACTCCATTACAAAAAAAAAAAAAAATCATTCTGAAAATCCTCCTTGTAGGATCCCAGGATCGAAATCTGGCATATGATTGTCAGGAGCCGAGAATGGGGCACTACGGAGGCTGTCGGCACCGGATTCGGCAATCGGGATTCATGTGAATCCGATTTTCGAGTTTGGGGCGTGACAGCAGGTGTGCTAAATTCGTACTTGAATTAATGTTTGATTGAATGTTAGTGCCCTGCACTAAAATAACCGAATAAAATCGAATTCAAAAATCCAATTGTCATCTTAACCACTTATTGCAATAGTGATAAGGTGATTTATGAAATGGTAGGGGTTAGTCCTTCCCGATGGATTCTTTATACCTTATATCAAGGACTTTTCTTTCATGACTAATTGCAACTAATGTATTTCTCAAAAGAATGAAGATGAAAAATTACACTAAAAATGTTAAAAAAATGTTGATTCTATTAATATGAAGATGCGGTTCATTTTAATCAACTGAATAAAAAAATTTTAGAGAAAATGAAAATGATAAATAACTAATTCGTCCGTATATACAAATGATCCAAGCGAGTGGCCAAAAGGATGTGACCAAAATGCTTAATCGCCCAAGTAAGAACTCAGTTGATCGGGTTCTAGCAACATAAAGTTCGGGATGTTTAATCTAATCCTACGATATTGTAGCGGTGGCACTGGATAATAACGATTTATGCTAAAACTAAGTTATGTTAAGATAAATGTAAAAAATAAACATTAAAAAAAATTGTGTTTGGCATGGGCTCTAAGTTGTTATCAAGTACTCCTTTTATAGGTTGTCAAGGACTCAAGGCGATAAAACCCTCGTTATGTTTCCTTGAGGCTTGTTCGGTTTAACGTAATTACATTATTTTTATATAATTTCTCTCAAATCAGCATTAAATGCAAACATCAAACAATACCACATGTGTTTAAGGAGTTGCCCCATATCAGATTTCATGATAATTCGAAGTCAAAGATTGGTGGGCCCAGCCATGATATGTGTTATATCCACTTCATCCATTCATTAGTACAGATACCCATTTAAATGTTCTTCCCATAGTGTGGTTCACTTGAGCTTTGGATATGTCTCATTTTTTTAGGCATACCCTAGAATGATCTGGCCAAATGAATGGACAGCATGGATAAAACATATACATTATGGTGGGACCCATAAAGTCCATCTTGTTTTCTGTATATAAAAGTTGTTGCCGACAATGTCACACAGCATCCCTTCCATCACAAGATCCAATAGCATGTAATTAACGGTTAAAAAGTATTAAATACGCTATAATTCCCCTTAAATATATCCAACCAAACAGGCCCTTAATGGTCTAAGATCATCCTCATCTACGGCTTTTGATTTAGTCTTCCTATAAGGAATTTTCATAAATTTAAAACTGTTGGTTTTTAGATCCTCCTTTTACATAAATTCTCTCTTATTAGAGAGCTTCAGGACACCACTACATTTAAAAATGGCTTAATAAGAGTCATCTTCACCCTTTATCCTATTGTGTCCTTCTGATCGTGGAACTGGTGGGATCAAATCCATCAGATCTAGATCTCTCATTCTATTGATTCTGATATGCTCCAATAGGAATCCGTATTGCCACCAATCCTCTTAAATATAAATCCGATCTTTGAATATTTGGAATCTTCATATTCACCACAAGAGCTTCAAATATCTTTAAGAAATGATAATGTCTGGAATTGGAGAAATTCCAATTGCTTTTTTTTTTGTATTTTACTTCATCTCAAATCGGGTTTAAATAAAGAATATACATGCATATATAAGGAAATCTAATTAAAACCAACCCTAATTAGTGTATTTCTATATATGAATAATTATAATTAATGTTATATATGGCTAATTTACAGCTAATCTCACTCCCCCCCCCCCCCCCCTCAAACTGATGTGGGAGAACGAACCAACATTACTTTGCTACTGAGAAAATTATGTCGAGATGATGTATGTATTTTGTAAATAAATCAGCAAGTTGTAATTCCAATGTCACATGAGGGAGAGATGATCCCAACCATGTATTTTTCTCACACAAAGTGACAGTCAACTTCGATGTGTTTAGTGTGCTCATGAAATGTCGGATTGGAAGCTAACTAAATAACACTCAAATTGTCGTCATATAATGGAGTTAGCGAAGACAAATGAATCCCAAGATCTGTTAACAATCCCTACACTAAGTAATTTCACTATAAGCTTCTGCCATTTCACGGTATTCGGCTTATGTGTTGAATCGAGATAACGTGGTTTGTTTCTTACATTTATAGCTAACCAATGATTGTCTCAAGAAAACACAATAGCCAGTAGTAGATTGTCCTAAAGTAAGACACCATTCCCAATTAGCATCAGAATAAGCATATAATTGCAAATCATTTGAAGATGGAAAGAGAAATGTCTCATCGAGGGTAGTCGTCATATGCAATGTATAAGGTGCTACAAAAAACTGACTAACAACGTGAACTACATGTGCGATATTAGGATGAGTCATAGTGAGATAGACCAAGCTCCCTACCAACTACATATAGGTCATAACATCTAAGAGAGGATCTCTATCGTCTTTCCCATACATGAGATTTAATTCTAAAGGAGTTTCATATGACTTGAAATCCATTAGGTTTGCTTGCTTGATCAAATCATAAGTGTATTGTCGTTGACGAAAAAGATATCCTCGAGATGTATGAGATATTTTAAGTCTTAAAAAATATGTTAATGACCCCAAATCCTTTACATGAAATGAGGTGTGGAGTAATGAATTAAGATTGGCAATGCCTTACACATCACTGCTGGTTATGAAAATATCATCAACATATACCAATAAAGCAACAAGACATGAACCAGTCTTGAGACTAAACATTAATAAGTCATATTAACTTTGGGAATAACCAGCCTAGGTTAACTGTAACGCTTAATATTTTTAAGACCCGAGTATATGACCTATTTTCCAAAAACCTAAGTGTTAACCTATATAGTGTCAAATTCCATATATTTTTTTTTTCCTTTTCAAAGTAGGCAATTTAGCGAAAGATGGATAAATCAACATAAAGGAAAATTGCATTTACATTTAGAATATACAAGAGGCTACTCATAATGACTTATACAAACCAATGTCTCTGAACTAACAAATACAATGATTACACAATTTATACAAGAGAGATAGAAAAATGCATATAAATTTAAGTCACAAGATCGCGCAGCTCCTCTTAGCAAATACAGTCATGCATCCTTGGAAGTTGTACTCTACTTCTCATTGAGTCTAAATATGCATATCACTTAAGCCACATGTGCTACCTGTATGGTTATATATTTGATGGATGAGTGGTCAGCTCAGTGTGAATTCTTCTCAAGATTACACACTGCCGCATTAGGTAAGCATAGTTATAAAAACGTAACAAGATATACAAAATAATACATGATGCAGTCTTATTAAATGTATAGATGCATAACTGAGGATGCTCATCCAGTTGACTTTCGGGTAAAATGCATGCAATGTGGTCAGTCACAGCGAAAGTACATAGTACATGAGTAGTGCCAAACTCACTGAAGTTGGGTCGATAGTCGATGGTTTGGGAGCTAGCGAAAAGATGCTCCAACTAAATCCTACTAAGAACATGTTATAGCATCAAGAATTAGCCACCCGTCATCACCCGAATGTTATGAATGTATGATTAACCCATTCATTATTATTTCATTTACAACCATCCAGTTTAATAAGCGCAAAGGTCGCTAGGGGAGGTTCGTCACCTAGCGTAGGCCGACAACTCAGACATAGTGTCTCATTCCACCATCCCTACCTCATGAGGCTACCACCTTAGGATGTTTAATGGAACCTATCACCTAGTGGCCAATCATATTTAACATATGGGGTTTGCCATCACATGATTGCACAAAATAAAACATCGAACCCATATAAGAAAAATACCATAACAAGCCATATAGAGCGAATATCAAAACTAAGCCACATAGGACGATAAAAGACCATCCTCAAAAACTACTTAGACTCAGCAACCCCTAGATGGCAGGCCCATATCAATATTTAATTTAAACCACCATTCAACAACCACTAAGTCGAAGGTCTATTACAATCATAATTAATTAAGTTACATCTCAAGTATGAGTGTACATTCATAAGTGGGGATTTTTCACTGATGTAACAGTTTAAATTACATAAGCAATCCACAAGTAATCCACCAGCATAAGAAAATATGTAGGATAAATATTAAGCATGTAATCTAGCAATTCAATTCCAACAATTAACACATGTGATTATAAGATGGAGATATCAATTATCAATCGAAAGTAAAATAAAAATTATCACTTAAGCTAATGGAAAAATGAAAAGCTCAAGGGGAAGAAGTCATCACCTTATGTTTTGAACAGCATACGTCACTGCTAGGAGGTGCGTGCGGCCTTAGGATCGAACCCTACCACAAATTATGAAATTGTACGATTAGATCCAAGTTTTATGCACTATTTAGGGTTAAGATCATGGCCTAGGGTTTGAATTAATTATTCTTAGGGTTTGATGTATAATTATGGTTTTACCCTTGAGTTTAGTCATTAACTTAGATTTTAGAATTTGAATCCTAAATTATTATTATTATTATTATACAATGGATCAAATAATATTCATAATGGGAGTATTAACCAATTAATATTAATAATGATGATTTACAAGTTCATATTTGAGTATTCCAACGTTCTCTAATATGACTAACAATCTATTAAATAATATAAGTAATAATACTAAAATTTTTACTAACAATAATATGATAAGGACTAATACTAACAATCATATTAACAAGAATTATGCTAATCCCATAAGGAAAATGATAATATTTTCTAATGATAATAGTCATAACTATCAATAATGAATCTAGTCACAATAATAGATACTATGATCTACCATGAATTATGAAATTCTACAATTAGATCCAAACTTAACTTATTATTTACGTTTTAAGTATAAACTTAGGGTTTAGATTAATTAGGTATAGGATTTCACCCTAAAGTTTAGGTCTAGGCTAGATTTTTAGGGTTTAAACCCTAGTTGGTGTGTAATTAATTTTAATGTTAATTTAATAATTAGAAAGTAAGTATTAACCTAAGTGTTATAATTAATATTAGCTAACAGAGTAATAATAATCATTATGATGATAATAGTTACCATGATCTACTGTTAAGGATAATATTGAAGAGAGTTAAATAAAATACTACTATTTAATCATTACAATTTTGTTTATAATAACTAGTTTTAGCATAAATTATCCGTAAATGACTAATCATATTTAATATTAGCAATCCTAATGATAAGAATGGTAACAATGATATTAATACAACAAGACAAGTGTAGTCTAAAAGGAAAACATTTACTCACTTGTGTCGACTCGTTTCATCCCACAAGCTCGATTTACTTCCAACTCGAACCAACTCAGTGAGTCACCCAAGTGGGGTTGAATCTTTGCAAGTAGTTGTTGGATTGCTGGACCGAACCAGCCCCAATCCATGACTCGATCGGTTTGCCGAGTCAACTTAGCAATCTTCCCTTCTCCTCCTTCTTTCTCTTTCTTTTTCTTTATTCTTTTCATATTTCTTTTCTTTCTTACAACTCCTAGCAGCAGGTCTGGATAAATCAGATTTAAACCAGGCTTGATACGACTGAGTCAATGACTTAACAATAACACGAAAGAAAACCAACCAAGTTAACGTGATAGTGATGCAGCAACCACCCCAACTCTTTCTCTCTCTTCATCTTCTCTCCCCTCACTAATATTCTTTCTATTCCTTTCTTTCCTTCTTCCTTCATGTCTCCTCTGTAGACGTCCAACGACGTCCGGACATAGCTGAGTCCCAACCCAACTCGTCCAAACTTAATTCGACTCAATGTGGAGCAACAGAGGGAGAGACGACTCCCAACTCGAACTCACTCTCTTTCTCCTGCTTCTCTTTCTCTCTTTTCCTTTTTCTCTCTTTCTTTTACTCTCTTCCTCGCTTCTCTATTCAATATGACCATGTCTGGACTCAGTCTGGTTATGCTAACTCGAATCATAACTCAACCCAACTCAAAGTAGTGTGGTGATCTCTCTCTCTCTCTCTAAATTTTTGGGTGGGAATCCCGAGATATCAAAGCTCCTTATAAAGTGTTAGGGTGACAATCTGACCACATCCAACGGTCGTTGTTTCTTATCACAATGGTCCAGATGAGGTGGTTGCACTCACTGCTTTCGTATGCATGGGGCTGATCCACCACGTGGGATGGGCTCTCACCACCATGGCCCACTAGATGAGTATATTCGATCAGAAAATGAGGCCCATTACACCTTGGTAGGTTTTCCAATTTAATGGGGAAGATGACCTGGTTGATAATGGTGGATTATTATCCACGGCCTAACAAGATGATCTGGACCGTTTGAATGAATTAAATGGGACCATTTATCACCATGGGCCCACTAATCTTGTCATTCATCGTCGTTTTGTCCATCTCATGAGATTTTCAGCCGTAACCAAATTCTCACGAGATGAGAAATCCTCCCCTAAAGGAGACGTTGCCACCCTAGAGGGCATGGTGGAGATTGCCCTACGTGGCTTTGCAGGAGGTCTGGTTTGCACCAGCGTGTCTTTCCTGAAGTGGAAAGGCTTCCCACGTGGTTTTGCCTTGCAGGTGGTTGCTTTCCCACTTTTGGCGGTGAAATGAAGGGCTGGGATGGTGCTTTGAAGGATGGAAGAGATCGAGGGAAAAAAAGGGCACACGGATTGCTGACATGGCAACACAACAGGTTCTATTTTCGAAAATTGTCACACCCACTTGAACTCGGGCCCGCACTTGTGTGCATGCATGGATGCATGAACGTGTACGGACGGCATAGATTTGGTCAGACGGGGATGCCCTACTAGATGAACGGTCTAGATTGGCTTAAAATGGTCCACCTCGATCACAATGGATCAGATTTGGAGAGACTGAAAACACACTCTTGCTTGTACGTTGAACTGTTCACGTCTATTGTTGTGCAAACGCTTGTAGGTTTCAATATGCCCAAAATGCCAAGTTTTGATGAGGTTTGAGAGCCACACTTGATGGACGGTCTGGATCATCATATCAGTGAATAATGGGCCACAACTCAATACGCGGACGGTCATCCATTTTTTTTAAAAGTCCCATAGGCGGGAAGAAAGAGAGAGAAATCTCTCGTTTTGGAGAGAGCTCGGGTCAGCGGCTACTTGACCGAGCCCTTCGATCTGGTGCACGGCGAGCGCACGTCAATTGTGCACACGCACAATTAGGGTGGGGTCCACGATAGTTTTTTTCCCAATCCGCTCCATCCATTCATTTCTAGGAGTCCAC
Organism: Magnolia kwangsiensis; assembly: GCA_037074715.1. Taxonomy (NCBI): domain Eukaryota; kingdom Viridiplantae; phylum Streptophyta; class Magnoliopsida; order Magnoliales; family Magnoliaceae; genus Magnolia; species Magnolia kwangsiensis. Next base: position 132,083,913 of record CM073576.1, on the reverse strand, counting down.
TTAAGGCATTTAGCCAAATATCAGGTAGATCTAAAGTTTAGGTGGGCCCCACATCTTGATTTTGTGTCCTGTTTATGGATTCACGTCGATACAATGACTGAATCGATCTCAATCTGACCATCAATAGTCAGAAGGTCCTAATGGACCACTCATATGCTCCAGACTTGTTACTACCCAAATAATAATATTAATTTTAATTATATTTTATATTATTATTATTATTATATGCACACACACATACACACACACACACACACACACACACATATTTATAATTCATGTTGTGGGCCACTCTGTAGGTCATTAGGACTATCATCTCATGATTTTATATTATTAAATATTTAATTATTATTATTATTATTATTATCTTCTTTTTAAGGTCTAATTTTATTTTATTTTATTTTATTTTATTTCTTGTCAGAGACATCTATTAAGTCTATAAGTTCTTATTAGGCCTCAATTCCAAATTTAAGGTGGATTACCTATATTAGTGGACCACACGGAATAAATTTCTATTATAGTTTTAAGTTATAGGTTTTTGAGAAACAAAGATTAAATTGATTTTAATTCGTTACATGGGCGAATGGCTTCTAACTTGACATAGAATGGTTTTAGGGGTCATGAACTAGTATAGGTGCATCTGAATAGTCGTCTTTACATGATTCTTGAGATATTAAACTCGCAGGCTATAGTGCATCTCTCCATCCAATCATTTAATTAAGTTATCTTGAGCAAATGCCCACCTTCGTAGTTGTACATTGACTGCAATCCTTGCTCTGTAATTCAATAGTCGGTTTGCCTCAAAATCATTTATCAATGGTCCTAGGATCTTAACGGGTGTTTCGGCGTAATATGGGGATTGAATATGGACTTGAACATTGATTGCATTTTTCAATGATGGGCCTCACAATGGTAACCTTGATGGTTGGTTAGATTTATGTATCAATTTAAAATCGTAAGAATAGGTCTTTCTAATGATGTAATAGTCCATCTAAAAGACTAACAGATGGATATCCTAATATATGAATAGGAATTATTTTCGACAGTCAGATTCATATTAGAATGAGGGTGAACATTCAATAAGCTAGGTTAATGTTCATTCTAAGTTAGGTTACATAGTAACACTCGAGTACTAAAAAGTACGGGGTGTTACATTAACATTCTATGGAACTTTTCAAACAATGCCCGTGGTGCTTGCTTGAGCCCATACAAAGCCGTAGATAACTTGTAAACTAGTTTAGGATCCTTTTATTTATAGCCAGGTGGTTGTTTTATGTAGAGCTCCGCTTTAAGATCCCCATAGAGGAAGCAATTCTTAACATCAAGTTGACTAAGTTGAAAACCTTTGAAAGAAGAGAGTGAAAGTTTTCATTTTTCCAATGAGAGTGAAAGTTTCATCATAATCTACACCATGCTCTTGTTTATACCCTTGGGTCACAAGACAAGCTTTATATCGATTCAGGATTCCATCTAATTTTAATTTCATGATATATACCCATTCACTATTGATAACTTGCTTTTCCTTAGGTAAAGGAACTAGAGTCCAAGTAGCATTTTCTTTGAGAGCTTGAATTTCGTCATCCATAGCCTTTACCCAACATTGTTGTGCAGATGCCTGAGAATAAGATATAGGAATAACCAAATAATATAATACAGATAACAATGAATGATGAGAGATAATGAGATTTAACTAAGTATGATGAACGGAAGGACGACTAAAATGATGTAATGGAACATTAGTGGAAGGAGGAATACCCACTGGCTCAACAGGAGGAGAAGACATTGAATCTGAAGAAGGTATCGGTGTTAGAGAGGCTACTAGAGTTGTAGGTTGCATCCGGTGTTGATAATCCTACAAAGGGGGAGAAGAAGAAACAAGGATAGTGATTTTCATCAAAGGAGGTCATATGAAAAATTGAAGAAGGCACAAGAATAATATATTGAGATTCATGAAAAGATTTAAAATACAATAAGTGCTTAAAAAAAGTAACATGACAAGACACCTGGACACAACGAGCACACGAAGGCAATGTAACCAAATACCCTTAGTCGTCTATATAATCAGTGTCTTTACCATAAAGGAGGAATGATGGGGACTTTTTGTTTATCAAGACACTTCATGGTAATCGATTGATTAGATATATCGTTGTTGATTTTGCTTTAGCCCATAAAATTTAGAAACATTTGCATAGTTCAACAATGTGGTAGTTATCTTATTTATGTGCCTATTTTTGTGTTCCATTATGTCATTCTACTCCGATGTGTGAGGGAAAAACTGTAACATCCCGAAAATCAGAGGTCGAGTAAAAACTCCACTCCCGAGTTCCAGAACATCACTAATGCAACATAAATGTGTATGATTGAATGTTGTCAGTGTTAATGTATTAAACATGAATGAGATTAAGCCAGAACAGCATATCATACTCCAGAGACAGTTAAATTTATAAGCGGAAGACTGTGATAGTATGTATAACATATATAAACTGTTGTATGTCTCCAGAGTGTGAACATGTTATCAAGTTATATACATACATGTATACTCCAAAAGTAAACAAAAAGAATATACATGAGTGCTCTAAAAATATAAAATGACAAGTGTCAAGGTATCTAATCAACCTCCCTATAATCCCGTCAATCAGAACACGCATAAAGGAGGGATCCTCATCATCATCATCAAGTCTAGCTCCGCTTCTCAAGCAGCGCCATCATCTGCAACCAAAATAAGGACTGGTGGGTGTCCGAAAATATCATCCCGTAACGTGGGAGTGAGTAGCTAACTCAGTGAAATAATAGAGCAAGGATTAACATGTTCTCAAATCAATCATGCGATAATAGTAAAGCAGTAAATCAAACAATCCTAATACTGTTGTTAATGCAATATGACATGACGTGATGTATGCCTTCACCGACGATCTCCCTCATACGGCACCATCTTACGACCGCGGCATGCAATCGTCCCTCAAGTGCTCCACATCTTCCAGGCACATGCAATGTTATGGTGATATGATTTCTGAGTTGTTATTAGTCCATTCAAACAGCAGGATTGGGAAACTAAGGTACTTCCCTTATATCAATCCCAACACAGATCCTTTCTAGGGTCGTCACTCCTAGTAATCTCATACGAAGTATATTTTGTAGGTCGCTGCAAGGGCTGTCAGGGCTGTTACTCGCACTCGTTGCACCGCTCCCCCATCACCTTATCAATACAGGCCTACTGTACTCTCACTGCTACTGAAGGGTCGTCGTCTCCCGCAGACTCAGAATACGCTCGCGGTCACTACAAAGGACTCGTCGCCTGATCAGTGTATGCCGACAACAAGAATATAGTGTCTCATACCACCATAATCTGCTCACGAGATATAGGTGCTCACTAGTCACTACGGGGAGGTTTGTGGCCTCAGCGTAGGCCGACAGCTCGACCACGGTGTCCCATACCACCATGCCCGGCTCATGAGTCTTCGTGGATCAAGGTACAATGGTTGACAGGGTTTACAATGGTAAGTTCAGTACCCTAGGTTCAAGAAATTATGACTCATACAGGGTGAACATACAACGGCCATTCGGGTTACTTGACGAGCTCGACTAGCACGATCGCATCTCAAGTCGAACGACATGAAGTGCGTAAAACACCTCGCTTGGCCTAACCACTGCCGCCAACTCCAAACACGACTCGCGTTCATCGACGCGTCGTTCGTGGCAAAATTAAGCCAACCACGAACTTACTCGGTTACCGACTACCTGGACTAGGTATAGTCCCAAACACATATGAATTCACATCAGCAATTCATATAAGAGTATTAGAAATGAAATACAACCATGTGAGCATGTTAACACATGTTATAACATACAACTTGAGTAAATCACCAAGCACATGCATTTCATACATACAATGAAATCATGCATATAGCTAACATGTAGGAAATCATTTACAATAGCATATTAATTGAGAAATCAATTTCAAACTAATTCATAACATCATTTAATTCAATACATACTAATACAAACATTTATACAAACACTTACACTACGCACTTAAGTCTATATATAGTATGTCGACCCGAAGTGCGCATTTTGGCGAATCTCTTCGCCAAACTAATTATGCGCGCATTCCTAACATTCTAATGCGACAAGAAGCCATGTCAATCACATCAGCAAAATATGAATGAAAACAGTATTTCCTACAAATGACTAAAATGCCCTAAATCTCATATTCTTCGTCTATTATGAAACAGGAAACGGACAGCTTGTTGTACATGTCAAACGGCGTTGCCGTCAATAATCTACTATTAAACGACATTGAAAGCGTTGGAAACAGTCAATCAAAGCGTTTAAAATTCGCACCTTATCTCCTAGAAGCGTATCGTTTCGAATAGAGCGTATACGCTTCGTCTACGGTGACTAGACAACCTGATTTATAAGATCTATCAGCTAACATGCTATGGAACGAAAGGAACCTCAAATCAGTAACTTATTAGGGTTTTTTCTTACCTAGAAATGCGGAGAAATCACCGGCCAAGTAATTGGAGCGTGTTGCTAAAGCACGTGCAACAGGTGGCACGACAATAGAAAAATTCTCCTTCAGTCTCTCTCACAAACTCTCACCTTTTCTCTCCCAATCTAGAATTTTTTTCAAATTCGGATGGGAGAGAGGAATGAGGGTTTCAACCCCTTTTATAAGCCCAAATGTGCCCGAAATAGGCTCGGGAACAAAGTTTACTTGAGGTATATCCAAATCGGGGCTGTTTCGGTCCAAAAAACTATTTCTGGTGGTCCCCTGGCCAAATGCGATCGGACTTAAGTTCGTACTTGTCGGATGTCGCTCACATCCCGTTTTCAGACCATCAGTGTTCGTAAATCGCACGTGGTGGTCCAGTTTCAGTTCAGCGATCACCGCACGTAGATCAGGTCTGCAAGTCTCATGATATGAAATAGAAATTTTCCTGATCCGAGGGTGTAATTTAGCTGAATTCTGACGGTCAGAACACTTAATACTGACGCGTCAAGTTGTGTGCCAGATTTGAATTTCAAATTCCAAATCTAACCCTATTCTCACTCTCTTCAGTCCAGGCTCAATGAAATAGCCTGCGAATGTCGATTGGACTTGATTTTTGAAATGATTATCGAGTCCAAGAAGGTGGTTCTAACGGTCTAAGATTGTAGGTATCGGACTTTCGACGCGCGGTCTAGATCCAATACAAAGTTTCAAAGTGGTCCAGAGAATAAACCTGCTTAGAGTTTGATCCGAGGTTTTAGAATATTATAAAGTCATTGATTCTACAAGTTTTGGGTCTTGTAGAACGTATTTAAAGCGGTCAGGGACTATTTTTCAGCTACTCCAGCGTTGCGCTAGCTAACTTACACTTAGTTTCTAAAGGAATTAATCCTAAGTGATTTCTTTGGCTATGGAATTTGGTTCTGAGCGATTTTCCAGGTGTTTTAGTCGACCCATTGCCTAAGGACGTCTAATCACAGGTTGGCCAAAATCCGGGGTGTTACAAAAACCATTGATGTATAGTATCATTTGAACAAAGAAAGTTCTGAAATTCTAAAAAGATATACTTGTCACTAGAATCTGATCGTAGAATCTTAACTTTCTTTGAAAATTGGGTCTCTACATATATTGAAAATTTCCTATAGCAAAAAAAGGCTTCTAACTTGTGTTTCATGAAATATATCCATGTGTAAAAGTCATCTACAAAGATAATATAATACACAAAATCACCAAGAGCCATAATAAGAGATGGACCACAGACATTAGTATGAATAAGATCAAATAGGGTGGTAGCTTGAGAGTTGCTTAATGGAAACAGTAATGCAGTAGATTTACAAAGTTTACAACTAACACAAGTCATATCAATAGAATCAGGATTAATATTTAAATCATCATTCAACATAACAGACTTAAACAAGGATAATAAATTCTTGGAATTAGGATGGCCTAAAAGACTATGCCATAATTTTTAACAATTATTAGCAAAAGAAGTATCATTAAAAGATGATAGAAAACATTTAGATGAGAGAACAGCAAGATATTAAACTCCAGGATGAACAACCGCCCCTCTTATGGCCCTTCCCAATTAGTCTCCCTGTGTTCAGATCTTGTATGAAACAACCAAATTGAGAAAATCATGCCAAACAATTATTCTCAACAAGTCGGGCAACAGAAACTAGGTTAGCAGACAACTTGGGAACATAAAATACCTTTTGAATGAAGAAATTACGAGATGATGAGGGTGAGACTTTCAAGGAACCAATATGTGATATAGATAATTATGCCTCTATATGAAACATAGTTAGTTAAATAAGAAATGTCACCAGTCATGTGATTAGAAGCCCCTAAATTAATATACTAGGTTCTATTAGAGTCAATATTACTTATAGAACTTGAGGAACCCATAGCCTAGGGAATATATTGAATTTGTTATGGAGAAATCAAATTTAGCTGCATTAATGAGGGTGAGATGAAAGAAGAAGAATCATTCTTCCCAAAAGAAGCTGCTACAAATGCACATCTACGTTGCTGGTACTAAGGGGATAGAGGAGGTCGTATCAGGCAATTTGTTATGTCATGTTATTATTGTCTGTAGTATCGGCAAAATTGAGTACTTGGATCAGATGATTTCAGAGGCTTTTTCTTCTTGGTACAACGAGTAGTCATGTGACTAAATTCATCACAATTATAATACTTAACTTTTGACATGTCACATTACTTTCCCATAAAATTGCGAGTAATGAGGGTAGCATCAGGAATAGTTTTTCTCATATAAGTAAGAGTTTTCAAACCTCTCTTCTGTCATCAAATCTGATAGGGCTGCCTCATGAGATAAAAGTTGAGGTCGATTCATCAATGCGGCCTGGGTTGGTTCAAACTTTGGACAAAGTTTATATAGGAATTGAATCAATTAACTTTATTTCTTGAAGTGTCTTCACTGTCTCTACTGTTGCAGTAGGAATCACTGGATCCGTAAGTTGAATCTCATACCAAAGGGATGTAAGCTTAGAATAAAAGTCATGGACACTCAGAGATCATTGTTCCAGTTTTTACAACTTGTACTCTACATGATATCTACGAGCATGATTTGATTGCAGATAAAAACCCATATTTTGCATCCTATCTCGAATGATGTGAGGTTAATCACGGTGTTGCTCTCAACACTGTTAAGGATCTATGTGACCACCTTAAATTATTGGTGATCTAAGTTATAAGTTCTTTTTCATCAATTGGTTTTCCCATAAAACCATCCATATAGCCATAAAGGCTCTTTCCTGTTAGAAAATGCTTGAAATGAAATTGCCATAAGAAAAAATTCTTCTCATCCAACTTAACATGAATGGTCTCAATCTTAGCTAAGGGATTCATTAATGCCATAGAAAAATAACTGCAGAAATGAATTGTGAAAAATATGCCGTTGTGTGAATTGTGCACTAGGAGTGCACATTTAACCGGTAGAACCATGAAATCGGACTGGAACCATTGGATCGGTCCGGTTTGATCCGGTTCTAGTATGCTAACGGTCCGGTTCCGGTTCTGAAAATCCCAGAACCATTAGGAACGGTTCGGTTCTGGTTTAGGGGCATGTAAAATCGAACTGAACCGTGGACCCGAACCGTTGAACCGTGGATCTGAACCTTGGATTCGAACCGTTGATCCAGAACCATTCCATTTTTTATTTTTTATACCTTGCTTCCTCGGCCCATTTACAGCCCTACTAATCCCATCGTTCATGTATGACTATCTCTGATGAGGCCCACCAAGCCAATAATATGTGAGATTTTTAGTGTGGTGATTCAAGTGTAGGAAAAGGAGTCACTTGAACACGTGGAGCCACTTCAGCATCTCCTTTTCCCCGTCATTCATGAGATACGTGTGGGCTCCAAGGGTGTCAGGCTTAGGTTAGGCCAGACTCAGGCCTTATCCATCCATAATCATCATAAGTTGGGCCAGGTCGGTGTCAGATCTGGATTTTACATTACATCTAGGCTCAGCCCATTGACAATCCTACTGTAAACCAAGTCATGCTTGGGTCCAGGATCTGCTATTGTCTAAGACAAGGCCATGGCCAGGCCCATATATCTGTAGGACTTAAAGATTTGGCCCAAGCTCCACCATGCGGCAAGCCCAGATGTGCCCGTTAAAAGCTGAGATGTGAAAGGAAGACATGGCATACCAAATACATGTACTCGTTGTGGCCCTATGACATGGTGATTTTGTGGAGTCTGCATACTAGATATATGTACTTGTCGTGGTCCCATGACATTGTGATTTTTTTTTTCACCTTTTTTTCTTTTGTTGAATTTTCTAAAAACCCAAAACCGTGGAACCGAACCGGTTTTCACGGTTCGGTTCTGGTTCGGTTCTACTATGCTAATGGTCCAGTTCCGGTTCCGAAAATCCCAGAACCATTAGGAATGGTTCAGTTCCGATTTTACCCCAAAACCGGACCGAACCAAACAGTGTGCACCCCTATTGTGCACGACAAAATTTTTCTGTAATGAAGAGATGTTGATGTAGATTCATGGAATGCAACAACAGGGAAGCGACAAAATGACCCCAATCTAAGAAGGATAAAAAAAAAAGGGCAATCTTGATTGAACATGATGGGAGTGGCAAAGGACCAATGTCGTATGCTGGTTCTGTTGGACATGTGAAAGAGGAATAGAATATTGGGCAAACAGAAGTACAAAGGTACAACGATGCACTAAGAGAAATCTGGACCATCTGAATATTTCAGATCAATGGCTCTAATACCTTGATAATGTCTTGAATTGGAGAAATTTCAATTACTTTTTTTCTGTATTTTACTTCATCCCAAATTGGATTTAAATAAAGAATATACATGTATATACAAAGAAACCTAATTAGAACTAACCCTAATTAAAGTATTTCTATACATGGCTAATTACAGCTAATGCTATACATGGCTAATTTACAGCTAATCTCACTGGAAGATCTCCCATTTTAGAAGGGTTGTGAGAGATGACCTTACCAATTATATCATATCCAGATTTGTGGTATGATCTTTTCTTCGATGGGTCTTTTTATAGACATGTTGGGTATACTACCTCATTCGAACGCCACACAAATCACAACCACATATCATCCAACATTTCACTCTCTTAAAGGCATGTTATGTTTGATGTCACTACGTTAATAACGAAAGAAGTACCGTCAAGGATAAGGATGTGAAAAATATCTTCGTATATAGAGCTGGGCATTGAACCGAGTTGGATCGGATTGGGTCCAACTCAATCCGATCCGAAATCTCAACGGCCTAACCCGAACTCGATTCAATCCGGGACCGAGTCCGGGTCACCTGACTCGAACCGATCCGAAATCTACATGACCTGATTCGATCAGGAAAATCGAGTCGGATCAGATTGGGCACTGTTCCAATCGGTCCAGATTTCAAGAGAAAAATTATAAAAGAAGTAATAAGGCAATCGACGCGTGAAAAAAATGTGTCTTCTTAACTCCAAACAAGAAGTCTAAAGAAGAAAGACTCGAGAATTGTGAGAAAGACGAAACCAAACGTAACTCCAAAATCAAAAGTCTGAAGAAGAAAGCTCTTTTTCTTCCCTCTTCCATTTTTTTTCTTATATTTGTGACGCAAAAGGGTAGAACTTACTCCAAAATGGCGATTCAGTCCTCCACTCCCTCTTCTATACTCTGCGCTTCCTTTAGTCAAGATAACATGTATGAAAAAAATCATATTCCAATCAGGTCGGATTCCGGATCAGTACAAATCGGATTAGGTCGGATCTGATCCAATCCGAACTTGGACCCGAAAAGCTTTAGGATCTTAATGGACCTAATCGATCAATACCGATCCAAGCCATCGGTTCCGTTTGAATTGGGTCAAATCGAGTCAAAAATGCCCAGTTCTATCATATGCTAATACGATTTTACTAGCGTCGTACCCATGTTGTTGACACATGCCATCCTCTTTTTCTTTTTAACACACGCACACACCACCACACACTCACGCCTTAGTGGAATTGCACCACCAATGGGTGCTCGAACCCTTGACCAGGTGTTGAAACTCCTAAGAGTATACCAGCAAGGACCCTGCCACCCTCTTATTGATCCGGTAGAATCGCACCCGTATTGTTGACACATGCTACCCTCTTATTTATCCATGTAGGCGAGGGTGTAATCAGGAACACGTGGCCCTTATGAGGCCATTACATATGCATTATAGGTCAATTTTACCCATGTGATAAATGCACATGAATGGTACAGTCTGTTGAATGCAGCATACTAGTAGTACTTGAAAATAAACATCTATACTTGTGACACATGCGCCGTATATGTTTATAAGAGAATGCTCCTCCATGTATCATAATAGGGATAAGTTGGATAATAGGCTCTGTGTGGTGTGCGCGTGTGGTGTGCGTGTGTGTGGGGATCTTCCTCTTACCCGGGTGGTAGACTCCTTGGAGTTTCAACACCGGGTCTCAGGTTCGAGTACCCACAGTGGTGACGGCTTGAATCCCATGGCGTGCGTGTGTGGGGTGTGTGCGTGTGGTGTGCGTGTGTGTGGGGCTGTGTGCGTGTGTTAAAAAAAAAAAAAAAAAAGTTGGATAATAGGCCCAAAAAAGCTATATAATGATAAAAATAAAAAATTGGACAACTTATCTTTATTTTTTATAACTATGTGCAAATAAACAGGAGATAAACCATCAACGGATGCTAGCCCACCAATCTCTTGCTGCCACTAAATCGGTGTTATCTAAATAATTTAATTCATTGGGTACTCTCTACTATTTTAGCCGTTGTATTGCCCGCCAATAAATGGAAACTAATTGACCGATTAGGATTATACTACCGGTGTGATTAGGAAAAATAGGACCCATGTGGCCCACCTGATGAGTGGTCTGGATTTGGTCGACGTGTGCTGTTTCCTGTCTAGAGCAGAGGGCTCTCTCTGTCTTACCCTTCAGTCAAATGACGAAAATACCCTCAAAAATTTAGGATGGGAATAATGACTAGGGTCACTTCAAAGGGCTGAATTGTAACTTTTCAAAAGCGAAGGGTACTCGCATTTAGATGGAGGAGTTAATGCCACCCACGTGCAAATAATTTATATGGTCCCCGAGCCGAGTACATACACTGTATCATGTTGTTTTTAGGGCCTGTTTGGCCGGACCGATCCCACGGCATTTGATTGGATGGGATTCAATAAAATATAATTATTACCCATGGCAGGGATCGTCCCCTCTTGCCATGGGATGAGATTAATATGTAATGTATCATGTTGTATCATGTTGTGGTACATTAAATAGATATATCCACTGTCATTCTAAGTTACTGAGAATAACACAAATGTATTATACCTAAACTGCTCATTTGTTTTGTAACCTCATTTTATGATGGTGGATGAGATTAATATCATATTTTCTTGGTTATATGGTGGTACATTGAATAGATATACTCACTATCATTTGAAATTATTGAAAATAACATATATGTGTTATACTTAAAATGTTCATTTATTTTGTAACCTCATTTTATGGCATGGGCTTTAAAATGAAATGGATCCAAAACTTACGTGGTCCTAGAGAAGTTTTCAACGGTAAATATTCAATTCTCATTGCTTTCTATGGTGGGTCCACTTGGGCTTTAGATTTATCTGATTTTTTGGCCATGCTCTAAAATAATCTTAAAAAATGAATGGACAATGTGGATATAGCTCACGTATCATGATAAGACCTACACAACTTGTTAACATTGAATGAAATTGGTACAAGACCCAATGCAATTCCATCTATAGCTTTTCTATTCTTTCCAAACATGGAGTGGATCTGGCATGGAACAAATGCAATTTCATCCCACCTGATCCCCTCTAATCCCATTGCCCAAACACACCCTTAGGGCCTGTTTGATTTTCATCGTTTCACCAGGAAATGGTAAATACCCAAAGAAATGGATGATTATTACCGTTTCACCTATTTGCATATTCACGTCTTGAAAATCGGTTCAAAAGTAGTAGTGGACATTTTAGGAGCCCATTTTGATGTATATGAGATATCTACTCCGTCCATTCATTTTATCACAACATGTTGAGATATTAGAAGAAAAATGAGTTAGATCCAACACTCAACTGGCCTGTACCAAAAGAAACAAGGGCCACATTAAGTTTTTAATGGTAAGCATTTAATTCACATATTTCTATTGCGTGGTCCATTTGAGCATTGAATATACCTCATTTTTTAGCTTATACCATAAATTTATCTGACATAATGGATGAATGGTGTGGATATATGATATGCATCATGGTGGGACCCACAAATGTTTTATAATATTTGTCATTTTAACATCTAAAAAGTAACCGTCAAATCAATTACGAGGAAGAGTGCGGCAACCACGAAGGAAAATAATTATTATACTTTTTCTAGGTATTTATCATCCCACTGGAAAATCATACAAGCCCTTAAGGCCTGCCTGGCCGGACCGATCCCACGGTGGTGGAATGAGATTCAAAAAAACATAATTATTATCCATAACAGGGATTGTCCCGTTGCCATGGGATAAGATTAATGTCATGCTTTGTTGGTAACACAATAGTACATTTAATGTATATACCCGCCATCATTGAAATTGTTGAGAATAATAACATATGTTATATCTAAATCGCTCATTTGTTTTGTAACCTCATTTTATGGCATGGGATTTAAAATGAGGTAGATATAAAACTTATGTGGCACTAAAGACGTTTTCAACAGTAAGCATTCAATATCCGTTGCTTACTATGATATGGTCCACTTGAGCTTTAGAGTTACTTGATTTTTTAGCCCATGCTCTAAAATAATTTTAAAAGATGGGTGGACAGTGTGGATATAGCCCACACATCATGATAAGACTTACACAACTTATTAACATTGAATGAAATTGGCGACCTACGCAACTTACTAACATTGAATGAAATTGGCACGGGACAATGCAATTCCATCTGCAGCTTTTCTATCCTTCCCAGACATGGAGTGGAATTGGCACAGGACCAGATGTAATTCCATCCCACCTTATCCCTTCTAATCCCATTGCCCAAACACGCCCTTAAGTTCTTAGAAGTGAGATCCTTGTTTGCTGATCCAGACCGTTGGTATGATGGGTCCCACCAACGACGAATAATGAAGAAAAATTCATCGAGTGTGGTGGATTCTAGATGTTCAATCGGTGTAGCCTTACTCAGTTGAATATGGACGATTGTAATGCCTCTTCTATGACGCGTCTATTTCCAGGCCACCAATCAAAGAGCGCCACTGGGCCGCGACCCTAACCTGAGGACCCACCTCGATGCATGCATTGTTTATCCACGCCGTCCATATGTTTTGCCCGATTATTTTAGCGCGAGGCCGAAAAAATGAAAAAGATAAAAAATCCAGGTGGACCACACCACGAGAAATGGTGATCTTCGAACACCCACCATTAAAAACTTTCTAAGGTCCACAGTAATGTTTGTCCACCATCCAACCTGAAGACCCACTACGATGCATGCATTTTTAATCCACGCCGTCCATATGCTTTGCTAGCTAATTATAGGGTGTATTCCGAAAATGAAAAAGATATAAAGTCCAGGTGGACCGCACCCGGAGAAATGGTCTTCATATAACGTCCATATTGAAAACTTTCTAAGGTCCACAGTAATGTTTGTCGACCATCCAACCACTTAATAAGGTCAAACCAGACGGGGATGAAAGGAAAAAAAAAAAAAAAAACAATTATCAGCTTCATCCAGAACTTTTGTTGTCCACGGAAGATTTTTATCGGTCAATAGCCACTGTTTCTTGTGGTGTGTTCCACCTTAAATTTCTATCATCTTCATTTTTAGGATCTAACCCCAAAATAAGATGAAAAAAAATATGGACGGCGTGGATCTACAATGCCTGCATCAAGGTGGGCCCTACAGTCAGGGTCGCACCCACATAGCTGGTTCCAGGGTTGCAGCTACGTCGCTCTCCTAATCAAATGAGCTAGGATTATCCTGCCGTTGGGATTTTTGGGCCGTGGCCCATCCACGGTTAATCCAGATCAACGGCCTGTGTGGCTTGCTTAAACCCGGCCCCACCTGTCCAAACTAAAACCTGAGAACACAGTACTATCCTCGGCCGAGGATCAAACTATTTCTGACAAAACTGCCGTCTGCCGACGAATCTCTCAATTTCCTACGGATGTTACAATCACGATATTTTAACAAGCAGCGGTGAAGAATCCCTCTTCATCTACCCGTCATTTATCTGCCAATATGGCAAACGAGTGAAAGATCGGATCCATTCATTTGGTGGACCACATCTATTATATGTTATAATCCAAAAATCAATGCAGTATACTCATTAGGTGAGCCGCTATGAATGACACAAATGGACGGCTCGCCAAGTTTTCAAGTGATCCATTTTTGTACACTGAATTACTTAACAAATGGACGGCTTGGATTTTGCACTGTGTGTAAGTGTGTAGCACTTGGATTGACGTTTAGATAGACAGGTCTAGAGACGGTTGGACCATAACTTAGTGCCATGCAGCAAGTGGATAGCTTCTAATTTATCACGAGCATGAGACATCCAAACCTTCCACTATGTTGGCCCCATCATAAGCATCACCTATGCAAAAATCATTCCCTTCATCTCATTCGATGGACCATACTTGTATTTTATTATTTATTTATTTCTATACATTATTTTCTAATGTGTGGTCCACCGAATGAGAAAATAGATCTTTTCTTTATTTAATTTGATCCTCATTGTGGAACTAACCTGTTGGATTGATTGGATGTAACATTCATACATTTGGTTAGAAATTATTTATTGGGTGGACCGCAACTTACCATCCAACCAGTTGGACTGGAGACCTCACTTTCAATGGAGACGAGGCACCCGTAATAGCCATGTAACTAAAGGCAGCTTTTCCACAACCTTCTGTCCACTAGGGTTTGGAAAGTCTACCCCCACTAAAATAAATCAAGACGCTCCCAACAAAGCTTATCCAACCATCACATAGGCCACCAGGTGAATGTAAAAGCTTTTGAGTGGATATCAATTAATTTTTACTGTGTGACTCACCTAATAATTTTATAGACTTAATATTTAAGGCATTTCATTATCATAGTAGGATTCATTTGATGTAAAGATTGGATGGCATACATATAATATGCTAGACCTTACACATGATATATAAATAGGAAAATAAGTCCCACCAATGTTAATAACTTTCACGCACAGTAATTAGGAGCAGTGGATTAGATGTCACCAGGGTAGCACTTAACCGTGTGGGGCTCACCTTATGTATTTTTTGTATATATGTGCTGTGTATTTATTTTTCCATATCTCATTTAAGGATGCATTCCCAAACCTTAAGAAGATTTAAATCTCAAGTGGATCATACCACTAGAAATAGTGATGAATGATTATTAAAAACTTTTTGTGAGCTATATAAGTTTTGGATCAAGCTTATATTTGTACTTTTCCTTTCATTCAGGTATTCTTGACATTATTAATAGATTGGATTGCAACAAAACATTACTAAAACCTTACAATGGGCTTGTTGAAATTTTTAATGGTGAGGTACTCAATCACCATTGCTTCCAGTGGTGTGGTCCACGTGAAATTTGGATCTACATAAATTTTGGGAACTCATCCTAAAATGAGGAGAAATGAATGAATGGTGTGAATATACAACAAATCATTAGGGTATGCCCCATACTAAGGGCAACACCTGCTAAGTTCTTACTCATGTAACACAACAAGCCAAGTTAGGGTCGAACCGAGCTTTATCCAAGCTCAGCCCATATTTTTCAACAAAAGCTTGACAAGCCAAAATAGTTCAACCTCAGCTTGACTCAGAATGGTAGGCCGCATAGTAGGGGCAACACCCACTAAGTTATTACCCATGTAACATAACCAGCTAAGTTAGGGTCGAACCAAGCTTGGCCCACGCTTGGCCCATATTTTTTCAACATAAGCTTGACAAGCCAAAATGGTTCAACCTAAGCTTAACTTGGAATGCTTATTCTAAGAAAGGGTTAGCTTGGTTCGAGCACAAAGAGAAGAATGAGAGGACAAGATAAGTCTTACTCCAGTGGTAGACTCTTTGGAGTTTCAACACCTGGTCAAGGGTTTGAGTACCCATAGGTGGTGAAATCCCACTACTGTATGAGTGTGTGGGGGTGCGTGGATATATATATATATATATATATATATATATATATATATATATATATATATAGTAATTTTCATTACAGAATTGATCTTGTAAACCTTTATGAGGCGTTTGGAGCAGGGTTTTAGATAGGATATAATTGTATTTGGTCCTGTGCAATTCCATCCATCATTTGGAGAAGTCGGAAAAGGTTGGAATTGTATGGGATGGAATTGCATTTAGTCTCATGGAATTACATTCGGTCTCATGTAGGATTTTCGTGGATTTTAAAATTCACTACAAATGTGGGCCCCACATTGATACATGCGTCCATCCGTATGCACCATTTACACATCACATTATGGTTATATGTTATATGTGTACAAGTGAATGACATTTGTTGTGAAATTGGTCCATTGATTACAATTCTGCGGCTATTTCGAAGTTGGTCGAGCTGTCGTATAGTGTCCAAAGCCAGCTTATAAAGAAATGGGCCTGAATTTTAAAACCGAGCGCAACCTTCGGACCTGATACTACAGCCCAAGCCCAAGCCCAACCCGAGGTGGACCAGCCCGGCCATCAACAGCCCTACATTGTTAATGACTTTTACACGCAGGTAAACAAGAACTGCAACAAAAAGCATTTTCTATGAACTTTTGCAGAGGATCTTCCTCTCTATCTTTACCCTCGAGAAAATACGAATACTTTATTGAGATATTCTTCGAGATTTTCAATTTATCATAATAATCTCACGACAAATAAGTCAGAGTTCATGTCCATAACCCTCCTTCCACATGTCATGTGCTGCCCATAGTTCTAATAAAATCCAAAGACGCGGTTAGTTCCAAATCACATGGAACATGCCATCCCCATCCCACAGCACCGCCGTGGGCCCCACTCACATGGGCTGCCTCCCATCTAATCTCCTCATCTAACGCTCCCCCTTCATTCTCCCACGTTCCCCAAGACACATCTAGACCGTCCAATCTAGCCTTCCATATGGGCGGCTGAGGTTGCACCCTTTTGTCGCCCAATAGACAGGCAATACTCTCAAAGTGTGTTAAAACATGTGACCGACAACTTAGCTGCCTGTGTCGAAAAAATCAAGTATTAAGAGAATAGTAGCCTTGATATTGTCCCACCATCACCTCATATCCCTCTCTATAAAATAAGAACTTCATGCATCACAGCTCACCTTAAATACCTTGTTTTTTGGCATACTCTTTGCATTCGGTTGAAAGAATCTTTACTTTCGCCGGTGAATTAATTGAGTTTCAATTGTTTGAATTACTTGTTTAGCTTTCAGACCGCTTTAAAACAGGTTGGTGCAGGCCGGTCTTTAAAATAACAGTTGGATTTAATTGAAAATCGTATTTTTGTAGCAATACTGCATATTCGATTGATTTGGGTGTGGGTGATTTGGTTGTGGGAAGGGAGAATGGAAAGTGCTACTACATTTGAGGCCGATCTAACCCTTAAGGCGACCGAGTTGAGATTAGGGTTGCCTGGGACAGATTCATTTGAGACGCAAACACCGTCGATCTCAAGGGGTAACAAAAGGACACTTGCAGAGACGACAGCTGAGGAGTGTCGGGTCAAGACTAATCCCACGGAAGGCAATGACGGGGAGAGCGACCAAGAAGCCGCGCCTGTGGCCAAGTAAGTCATTTGAATCATGATCGAGCCGTTGATTGAATAATATTAGATTTGTTAGTATGTAATTAGGGTTGGATTTAGTACTTGTTGGCAGTTTTTTTTTTTTTTTTTTTTATGGGTGATTTACTGATGAGTGTGTGAAATGGCAGGGCACAAGTAGTAGGGTGGCCACCAATCCGATCCTACCGGAAGAATAGCTTCCAAGCGAGGAAGACGGAAGCCGAAACGGCTGGGATTTACGTGAAAGTTAGTATGGATGGAGCTCCTTACTTGAGGAAGATTGATCTCAAGGTCTACAATGGCTATCCTGAGCTCCTCAAGGCCTTGGAGACCATGTTCAAATGTTTCATTACTAGTAAGGTTTATATACATGATGATGATGATGATGATTATCATGTTCATGTTGGTGATGTGATTATGATGATGGTGATCTTCTTTTTTTCAGGTGAATTTTCAGAGAGGGAAGGTTACAAAGGATCTGAATATGAACCCACGTATGAAGATAAAGATGGGGACTGGATGTTGGTTGGAGATGTACCATGGGAGTAAGTCTCTCTCTCTCTCTCTCTCTCTCTCTCTCTCTCTCTCTCTCTCTCTCTCTCTCTCTCTCTCTCTCTCTCTCTCTCTCTCTCTCTCTCTCTCTAACAGCTATTCCAACGTGGTTTTGCAGTATGTTCATCTCTTCATGCAAGAGGCTGAGAATAATGAAACGATCAGAAGCTAGAGGTCTGGGTTCATGTGTATAAACAACACCAGCAACCCAAAAGAGATGGAGCATGGAAATGAGATAAGAATATCTCATGAAAAGAAAATATTTTCAGCTTGGGTTCTCGAAGTTGGTGGGGGAAAAAAGGCTTGGATTTGGGATTTGGACCGCTGAATTGCAATTTCTTATCATGGTGGCCCACCCAACAAAAAAAAAAAAAAAAAAGACTTGGTTATTTACATGTATTCAAGAGTTCTGATTTTATTTTATTTTTTTAAGATCAATGGCTTGTTTTGAGCCTTTTGTGATGTTTCTTGTATTGTAATAATTCCTTCAAACCGAAACTGAATATGGAGATGAGAGGTATTGTTTATCATGTCTTGTATAAAGATCAAACTCACATGTGTACAATTGAAGAAATTTTCCCTATCCCTATGTTTTGGTTAGTATGCATGTATTAGAAAGCCTATCTGGCCAAGAGAAAATATTGTATAATTGCTTGTGTTTTGTTGAGATTGTTAGGGGAAAAGGAAAAAGAAAAAGAGAAGAAAATACAATTTGGTCTTACTTCCATTATTTGTGTATATTTTCACCAGTACAGTGAGAATCCATTTTGCACAAGTGGACACTATGATCTATTGATCCAGACCGTCAATCTGATGGGCCACACCATGGATGAGAGATCAATGCCCCTTAAAAGGGGGGAAAAATCAAAGTCGTATGCAGTGCACAAAACATGTCTATTCCATTGTTCAATTCTTTTTTCTTATTATTATTATTCTTTGTCTCTTCCCTTCAGCGGATCATGCAAGATAGAAAACTCATTATGTTATACACCAACTTGCTAGTATGTTATCCACCAACCTGCTAGGTTTTCAGTAAGATATCCATAGAAAATTTTATCCTAGTAGTGGAAATTAAAACTACTAAAACCCCATGAAACCATCCCAAGAGTTTATGTATAAAGAAGATTGAAGATTACAGTAAGCCAAATATTCCATCTTTTTTTGTTGTTGTAGTTTCTATTAACCA
This sequence comes from Magnolia kwangsiensis, assembly GCA_037074715.1. Classification (NCBI taxonomy): domain Eukaryota; kingdom Viridiplantae; phylum Streptophyta; class Magnoliopsida; order Magnoliales; family Magnoliaceae; genus Magnolia; species Magnolia kwangsiensis. The sequence continues at coordinate 132,064,387 of CM073576.1, read as the reverse complement.
CTTTTGATGAAAGGCGTAGGAGCTTTAATTGTCGGCCATTGATGGAAAGAGGAATAATATCAATACTTTGGATCACTAAACCATAAGCCATATTAGCACATCAAGATATTCGTTACATAATGATGCATAGGAACCTTTAATTATTTTCCCTTTAACTACTAGTTTTCTAATCGAATAAAAGCAACAAATGATATTAACAAAGTTTTGAAAGAGCCTCCAATTAACATTTATTAATATTATAATTACCTTGTATTCTATGCTAGAGTATTTGACTATAAAATGGGTAGTGATTACCCTATAGAATTCATTATTTTCTTTACTAATCAAATATAGTAAATTATCCTATTATAAAAAAGTACTATTTTTTCTTTCTTGTTTTGTCTTTTCCTACTTATCAAATAGGCCCTTAATAATAAAATGTATAATTTTTTATGTAAGAAAAAATAGATTTTTAAAATTCTCAGTATAATGGTTAATTTGTTTGGTAAAAAGATGAAATAGATGGAAAAAAAAAAAAAAAAAGAGTTACAATAATTGCACATTCATAGTAGATGTTCCTACCACAATACATATTTATCTAAAGAGAGACTGAATTTATAAAAGAAAAAAATAGAGAAGCTTCTAACAAGAAGAGGTAGGTATTCCCCACTCAAAGTGTGGTGAATCAAAACCCATTAATTTATATTTATACTAAAAAGATAATTATAAAAAGAGAATAGTTTACAATGAATTGGAAATTGCTAAATATAGTATTATCAAGAATAAGAAATATAATTACAATTGCTCTTTGAGTTGGAAACTATAAATTGAGGAATCCAGTGTTGGCGCGGAAGAGTACTCACCTAGATGTGACCCATATATGAATCAAACATGCATAGAGATAGAAAACTCGATCATGCATAAAAAAAAATACAGAGATTTACATGAAAAAACTCTTGTTGGAAAAAATCACAATACAAAACGACAAGCAATCCACTATGAAAATAAAATTAATAAAAGATGAGTAATTTACAGCCAAAACCCTACATTATAAAACCTTAGATCATCTTTCTCCAAACCCTAGCTATCTTTAGAACAATTTTTTTTTCATGCTCTAATCATGTATTACATTAGATAAGCAACTTACAATCAAAATCCTATAGTATAAAACCAGTCAGAAATTACAAAAAAATGAACAACTTACGGTCAAAACCCTATAGTATAAAACCTTAGATCATCTTTCTCCAAACCTTAGCTTTCTTTAGAATAAGTTTTGGCATGCTCTAATCATGTATTACATCCGTTTATATAACTCCAGATCTAAAATTGAAAATAAAACTGTGCACTTTCGTAGAAGATGTGCACATCATCAATCGAACCTTCGATCACATCGATTGAACATCCTTCAATCAATCGATGTCAAAATGTTCGATCAATCAAACATACTCAAAAGTATCTAAAGAGCTAACTTGATTTTTTGAAATTATCTTGATTGATCAAGCTTTTATGTTCAATCGATCGAACATGTCTAAAACTATCCAAAGATAAAGTTAGAAAATTTAGAATTTTCTCGATTTGATCGAGGCTTCCATTGATTGATCGAAATTCCATTTTTCCATACGGATTGAAGGAACCAATTTCAACATCCAACTCTCATTGATTATTTTGAAAATATACGGCTTGCTCTCCTTGTATGATTTGCCATCACATCAGGCTTGCTCTCTTTTGTGATCTGAAATATACGTCAATTCTCCCACTAAATAGGGATAGGGATTGCTAGCCAACTTTGGTAAGTCCAATTTTCAATATCTTTACCGAAAATAGGCTAGCTAAACTTTATTATAAGCTCCCAAAATTGGAAAAGAGAGAAGAATAACAAAAGGTGGAAAGTGAAACCAGAATTTCAACTTTTGAAGGTCAAGGTTGTAAATAGGCTTAAAATCCCTTTAAATTTTGGTTACTTTTTCTTTATTGAGCTTAGAATTAAAGGCAGTGTATTGTTCTTTTGGCATTTTCATGAACTATATTCCATAGTTTAAAAGCTCAAATAACTCAACTCAATAGTTGATTAGAGTCAAGTAACTCAGCTGAGTCTTTTCAAGTTTTTCTTGAGTTCTTTTTATAGTACTAGTAAAATGCACATGGGAACTATTATCAAAGTGTAAGTGCAGCATGGATATATCAATGTATAAAAATTGAGTGTGCCGTGTATGCACATCTGGACCATCTAAATTTTAAACTTCATCATCAATGCATCATAGACCAAAACTCACACTAATTGGATTATCCAAACCAAATGAATTTACCTGTGAAATTTGAACCTTTGGCCATTTTATTTTAACTATCATTTTAATACCCATTTGATAGATGGTTTAGATTATTTTTGTGCTATGCACCATCTTAGAAAAGAATAGCACAATGTGTCTTTTTCATCCCCAAGCAGAGAAAAAAAAAAAAACCATTTATGGTTTTTAATGCTCTTGGCTTAGGCCTGTTTTAGAATCAATAAGGTGGGCCACCTTTTTTTTTTTCTAACCCATCAGTTTGTATCTGGCCCAACATGCTTACAATCCTAGTCACGCATCTGTGAAATGAGAATTTGATCGTAAGCGAGGTTATTGTCTCACTGTGCAGCCACATGAATCCACTATGAATGGGCCAAGAAAGGTTACTCAAACACTAACAAAGATAATGGCCTTTGAGTAACACAAGAGGAGCTTTTGTGTTAGCTGGTTAGGGACGCAGTTTGGCTAGTTGCGCTGCTCCGTGGGCTTCACCATGATGTATGTGTTTTATCCAGGCCGTCCATACATTTTTCGAGATCATTTTAAGGTTTGATCCCAAAAATTAGGCAGATCTAAATCTCAGGTGGACCACACCACAGGAAAATAGTATTGATTGAATGTCCACCATTAAAAAAACCTCCTAGGGCCCACTGTAATGTTTATTTGGCATCTAACCTGTTGATTAGGTCATACAGACCTGAATGAAGGGGGGAAAAACAAATATTAGCTTCACTGAAAACTTTTGTGGTCCCCAGGATGTTTTTAATGGTGGGCATTCAATCAACACTGTTTCCTGTCATGCGGTCCACTTGAGATTTGGATCAATCTCATAAAATGATCTGGAAAAATGGATGGACGGCGTGGATGAAATACATACATCATGGTGGCGCCCACAGAGCACCGACTACTGGCAGAATCGGTTACCAAACCGCGTCAGTTAGCAGGGTCGTGTTGCTAGCATTATGTTTAGTGGTGATATGAGCAATGAAAATAAACAATCTCTGATTCGGTAGCTTTATACTTTCTATGTGAAATCTACTCCGTCCATCAGATGATAAACTTGATTCTAGGTTATGGGTGCAAAAACCAAACAGATTTACAACTCATATGGGCCACACCACCTGGAACAATGGGGACGGAATGCCTACCATAAGTTACGTTGGGGGGCCACAATGGTGTGTATCTTTCTTTCATCAAACCCGTACGTTCTTCATCATCAGGAGTGACTCACCAGGATGTTGGGAAGATACTAAAATCATCCTGATTCAATACACAAGGACCACAACACATGAACACAAAAGGTTGTTTATGCAATTTTATGTTGTTACTAATTCGTCTGGCCCATCTTTATTTTTCTAACGGTCTGATCTTTGTTTGTACGGTGAATATAAGGGTTATCACTTAAAAGACGGAGTGGATTTCTCAGACACAACATGGTGCCCACAAAAACCTTTAAATATACATCTTATGTAGGAAGAAATTGGGTTGATCCGATACATTGAGTCCAAGGGTCATTTTTTATAATTTTCTAAGGATATTTTGGGTATTTAAAGCTCTAAAACGCCAACAAATATTTACTTCCATATAGTAGTGATACATTCAATTTTTAAAATATAAAAATACATAAATATATATGTTTTTTAAATAAATTCAGAACAGTTCACTCAACGAAATATAATTAATTATTCGATATTTCGAATTCTTACTCATTTTTATCATGTTATCAGAGCTTCTAATTCAAAGTTCTTTATTGTTCAATAACCATTAATCCAATGGCCTCTTTTTCATAAAGAGATCTCATCCACACAGTGCAATGCATGGCAACTTATTATGCATCCATATCATCCATAAGGTTGTATCGGCTCAAAATTAAACAATGCAAAGTAATATATACAATACAAGGCATGCCAATGTGCCGAAATTCATTTTTAAACAATGAGAAAGACTCTTGAATATTTGGAGTCTAATGTAGATTGCACATGACTCAAAAATAACCATGACTGGATAATCCAAGTCATACAATTAAGATGATCCAAAATGGATGAGTGGTGGCTATCATCCCAAGCCCTTGTGTAAACTTTGGTGGGCCATTACCATCCAATGGTCCATTATGATCATAGGCGGGCCACTTGGGCTCCATATTACGAGGTGGCATTGTAATATGTATCAAGCTCGAGCATAGCTCATTATACTGTAGATTATTAAGGGAAGTATCCAATGCTAAAAGACCAATATATGATGAGGGTGTGTTTGGTTGCACCAAATTTCATGAAATATCATAAAAATTTGCACTAGCTTAGACAGACTAATCATGAAATATCATGAAATGAAACAACTTAAATGGATTAATCATGAAATATCATGAAATGTTTCATTACATTCGGTGCAACCAAATGCATGCACACTAAGTTATAAGCAATATGAACTTCGTCTATGGAGTCTGTACCCTGCTTTCCATACCATGGAGCGATAGGCCAGAGGCCAAGAATCCATAAATCAAATGATCCTAGCCATCCATAGGAGTTTTGCCTATTGAACATCCACCTTTGGTTGGAACCCTTTTAATGTTTATGTGATCATCATGTCTCATCCAATCAGTGGCTAGGATTATCCAACTTCTATGATTTTCAGGGTAAATCTCATCCACAGTAGAACCTAACATAAGAACGGTCTAGATCCGGTGCACACGTATCACAGTCACGCATATTGAATGCCTTATCATAACTCGCTCAAATAATACGGATGGAAATAGATGTAGAGAAATGATCCAATGCTCTAGAGCACCACTGTAAGTTATTGTGCACCTAATTGCATCAGGCACTTGGAAAGTCCAATCAATTGATCCAGACTGTTCATTAGGTCTGACACACCTAATGGGCTACATCCAAAAGCAAAAGAAAAAAGAAAAATCTGACAGTTTTACAACGTGAATCAATTGCCTATAAAACGAACGGTCCAGATCACTTATGAGAAAATAGGCCAAATCAACAATTCCAGCTATGTAACTATTGAAGGCCATCATGGATTTCTTATGTTTCTAAAGAATCACTTTTATTAGAGAACCTTAACCATACCATCAATGTATTAAAAAACGGACGGCTATAAAAATGACAGACATGATATGGATTGATAAGCTCATCCAACCCATGAGATTTTAACAGTATATGCTGAAATTAATAAACGGTCTGGATCAATCGATTGGTCTATACAAGTGTCCCGAAGCAACTAGGAGCAGTATTATAACTGAGAGAGTAATCAATCGTTTGTACAAGTTGTAATAACAGGACGGATTCCATTCATAAATCGAGGTTGACAGAAATGGTCTTGGTACATGGTCATTTGAACCACCCATTAATGTGTTGCACGGATGATGGATACAGACTGTCCATTTGGTGAGAGACCTACATCAGATGGTCCCACAAGAAAATGATCAGGCAATGGCAGTTGTTGGATCTATGGCCTTTTTAACCTAGAGTGAAAATGAAAAGATGGTCCAATGATACAGATTGTAAGAAAAAAGTACATAAAATGTCTTTTTGATATTTCTGTAAAGTGGCCCACCCATTAATAGGCCCTTGGATGGCCGGTCACAAATGGAAAAGCCATGAGTACGATAGAACCCAATACCCATTTATTGAGGCAGCTCCAAAAGCTCCTCATTGATTCGTTCATCTAAGCAGTGCTAGTCTCTTTCATTGATATAATGTAGGCTGTAAACCATGGTTTGCAAACTAGGCCTGCCCCACTAAGCGACCAAAAATTAAAATTTTTATTATTATTATGAAATACTAGGGTATGCCATGTGACTTATGGCACGTACGATGCACGTGGAGGAGTGAGGGTGAGAAATTCGGAGGGGAGAGAGAAAAGAGACACAGGCAGAGGTAAAGATGGGGCCTCGATGTACATGGAAAAAAGAAGGGAATGAACGAAAAACAATCCTCACTATTCTCTTTTTGTGGCCCACTTGAGTTCTCCACTAATTAATTTTTGAACTGATATCCTAACATGAGCCGACACAATAAATGTACAGAGTAAATGTCACACCATCATAAAGGTGAACCCTTACAAAGCATTTATCTCAGTCTCCCTAATTACGATGCAGGCTTCACGAACTAAAAGAAGTGGAGCAACTACAATCTATGTCATTCTTTTCGTGCAGTAAAATCTCAACTCCTTTTCATCTGCAAAGCAGCTATATTATTACGACAAAATAAATCCTCTTAAAAAATGTTGTAAAGACTAATTATGAGTTTAAAAATGTCCAAAAGCTATTAGCAATATTATATGTAGTAGAGATAAAATATTTTAAATAATATATCATTACATATCGCCTATAGGTTCCAACTTCATCCATTAACAATATGGCCGCATCGACCTTCTCAACCCACAACGGCAAGATACAAGGCCACTGCAGGCTATGCAGAACTACAAAACTCAGTTTAAGTGAAGATAAATGCAACGACTAAACCAACACAAGCCTAATTTTCCTCATCAAGTCACTAATTCACCTGAACTACTTGACTTGAGAGAATCCTTAATGAACCATCTTGGCTAGGAAACTAAGGTGTTATTTGGATGCAAGTTGCGTCCGACATAAGTCATAGCTTGTCAATGATTTCTCAAACTCATTTATGAACAGAAATATTTAAAAATAATAATAATAATAATTTATTCCCAATTTTGATTGTTAGTAAGCTTAATGTCCTTGTAAAAAGGTGGAATAAAGATGAGTCACATGTGTTAATCTAAACTTCTTCTATAAATATTTATTAAAAAAATAAAAAATTAAATAAATAAATAAACATGTGTTAATCTACACACTGGCAGTAAATGTCGTGTCCTAACAACCGTCTTAAGCTCTCCACATGTGATACATTCCATCTTTAATCCATATCATATGTCCTAGATAAACTCTTACATTACATGACCTAGATTGCATGTGCCGCAAACAACTCACATCCATATAGCCCATGAGAGTGAAATTGCAGCATAACATGCAATTGCTAGGACCATACAATTCAAATAGCGAATGGACCACAAACAAAAAGCCACACTGGTTATGCATGCCTACTATTTAATTGCCATGGTACAAAAGATAGCATGTAGTGGTCACTATAAAATTCATTGATTAAAAAAAAAAAAAAAAAGATCATTTAGCAGACCGTTGGAATCATCCAATCAGAAAGAATTTTTGGTCAGTGGTCACTCAGTGGTTAAGATTGTCCAACCAATGCAATCTTTAGGATATAGCCATCCACATGGTAGCTGGATGGCCCACCAAATCAGCATTCCTGATCAACATACACATTTGCTTCACATAAGGAGGATCGGAGCTCAGAGAAACTGTTAAGTGCACATCCTATGGCATTGAATGATGGTGCACTCAATCAAGAATAGGCACTGCAGATTTTGCAAACATGGCTGATCCTTCCCTTCCCTCGCTACCATTGAATGATGTGATTGGATTCTAGGCCATACCCAAAATTCTTCATTTCTTCAAGTAACAAATCCAACACAGCGTGGATTCGATTATAATCAAAGCGTGACATATCTCCCATGACAAACTCATGAACAACACAATCCAATTCTATCCAGCTAGAACCTCGATTTTTCCTCACCCCATGTTGTCTTATCATTGTTCTTACTCTAGCAACATCATCCCATCGTTTAGCAGCAGCATATACATTGGAAAGAAGAATGTAGTTACCTGAATTACCTGGCTCGATCTCGAACAAGCAGCCCGCTGCAACTTCGGCCAGCTCAACATTGCAGTGCACTCTACAAGCAGCTAGCAAAGCTCCCCACACAGCTGAATGTGGCTTGATGGGCATATCTCTTATAAGCTTATGCGCCTCTTCAAGGCACCCGGCACGGCTAAGAAGATCAACCATGCAAGCGTAATGTCTCTCCAATGGCTGAATACTAAAATCCTCAGTCATTAGTTTAAAGCACCTCTTGCCTTCATCGATGAGGCCCGCATGGCTACATGCACTCAACACCCCAATAAAAGCTACCCCATCGGGTCTTATATTCACTTGTAGCATTTCATTGAGAAGGTTGATTGCATCTTGACACATACCATGATTGGAGAAAGCTGTGATCATAGCACTATAACAAACCAAGTCCTTCCTATGAGCATGTTCAAACACTTGTAATGCCTTTCCGACACTCCCACACTTTGCGTACATGTCTATTAAACTAGCAACCAACCGTGGATTGGACAACTGAGAATGTTCTATGTATTCACCAACAATACCTTCGGCTGTGTCTAGAAGTCCTACTTGCGAGCAAGTTGAGATAATTACTAAAATAAAAGTCTCATCCGGCTTTATGCCTGTTTCCTTAAATCGCTCGAACAGCTTCAAAGCATTATTAGGTTGTCCATGTTTAGCATAACCGGCAATCATGGTAGACCAAGAGACCACATTCTTCTCGGGCATCTGATCAAATAAACACCTCGCATGCTCGACATCCCCAATTCTAATATACCCATCCACCATCATAGTCCATGACACTACACTTTTGGCAGGCATTCTATCAAACATATCCCTCGCCAAATGCAATTCTCCAGCTTTACATAAGCCAGAAATCATCATATTCCACGATCCAATATCCCGTTTTGGCATTTCTTCAAAAACACGACAAGCAGCTTTAGCATCACCAGTGTTCATGTACCCAGCAATTAATGCATTCCATGAGGCAGAGTCTCGGACAGGCATCTGCTCAAACAGAGCATGTGCTGCCATGATATTGCCAGCTGCCACATACCCAGAAATCATCGCGGTCCAGGACACCACATTCCTCTCCGGCATCCTATCAAACAGCCCATGTGCGACATCAATTCTACTATTATTGCAATAACCAGAAATCATACAATTCCAGGAAAATATGTCTCTGCAATGCATTCCATCGAATACACGGCGTGCAACATCGACGTCCCCGCACCTCGAGTACAAGTCGAGCACTGAGTTCTGCAGCGTTGAATCGGACTCAAGCCCCAATTTGAATACAAGCCCATGTATGGACTGCCCGTCTCGCAACCTCGATTGCCGGGCCAGGGCTTTACTGACCAATGAGAGGGTGAAATTCAGCGGGGGCATGGATTCCATCCGCATCCGGCGGAAAAGGAGAAGAGCATCTTCATGGAGACAGTTCTCAACATGCGCATAAATCAGCGCCGTCCACAGGAAAGCATTGGGTTGGAGAATTTGGTCGAACAGTTTGCGGGCGTGATCAACGGCGCAGAGGCGGCCATAGGACCGGAGGATTCTGCTGAGGACAAAGTCGGAGGAAGCAATGGAGCCTTCGATCAGTAGACGGGCATGGATGGATTTTAAGGATTTGAGGCTCCGGCAGCTGTAGAGAAGAGACGAGATAGAGCCATTCATCTCTCATGGCGGGAGGGCCAATGTAGGTAGCAGCTTCTTTTTTAAAAAGCCGTTAATGATCGTTTTGCACATCTTCTTCGCGCCTTTTTCCTAACAAGGCTCTCCCGCTGGAGACTCGCCACTTCCCTCCCACCGTGGAATGATCCAGGCCAGTCATCTGGAAGCTCCTATCGTGAATGGGTCAATACACCCAAGCTCTGGGGGCCCACCATATTATTAAAAAATTACTTCGTGAAAATAGAGCAACATAATACGGGAGCGGATTGGATACTACCCCCACACAAGGACCTAGGGAGAGACGTACGGTACCGTCAGGGGCTCTGTGGAGCCCACCGTGATGTATATGTTCTATCCACGCCGTTCATCCATTATGAAAGGTCATTTTAGGGCATGAGCTCAAAAAAGAGGAAGATTGAAGGCTCAAGTAGACCACACCATAGGAAGCAAAGGGGATTGAAAACCTACCGTTGAAAACATCCCGAAGGCACACAAGTATTGAATAAAGCTGATATTTCTATTTTACCTTTGGATCTAGCCTCCCGAAACAAACCAGAATTATGGATAATAAAACAATGAAATAAATCAAAGCAACAATCACACACTATACAAGAGATTGTTACGTGGAAAACCCTCAAAGAGGTAAAAACCACGGGACCTCGTCCAGATCAACAATCCACTGTGAAGAAAAATGTTACAACCGATCACAAGCACACCATGTTATGATCAAACCTTCATCACTCACGTGGGAGTGGATAAATAGTAAGAGAAATAAAGAAAACTGAGAGATCTCAGCGATTACGAGGACGTAGAAGCGCTGAAATGCTATTGCACAGTAGATCACCTCCACGAGCATAACCTCTCTTCTACAAGCTTCATCTCTCGCTTTCTCTCTCTCTCACCTTTGATAGCTCTCTTGTGTTTTTCATATACACCATCATACCCTAAAAAAACCCTAGAGACTCCTTTTTATAGTTTTAGGAAACTCCCTTCCGCATCCCAGTTGCAAAAGGACTTGCGAAACGAAATCCGCACAAAATCATGAAACGAATCTGCGTAACCACGATCGGTCGAGAGGAGTCCACGACCGGTCGAGCGCCACCTGCGATCGGTCGTGAACCACCTACGACCGGTCGAGCACCCCGGAGAAAAATAGGCCTCACTCGTTGGACTTTGAGTCGTGTTAGGGCACAACTCCATGACTGGTTGTACACCAGCTCACGACCGGTCGACGACGGGTCAAAAACCTCATCAAATCTCTCCCTTTTTGACCCAGGAGGGATTCACCTTCTTCAAGCCAACCTAGTTTCTGCAAACCTCAAACTTGTCCTTGAGCAAAGCCTTGGTCATCATGTCTGACTCATTATCGTCCGTGTGGACCTTCTCAAGCTGTAATACCTTCTGTTCCAAAGTATCTCTGATCCAGTGATACCGAATCTTTATGTGCTTCATCTTGGATTGCTGACTTGCATTCTTGCTCAAGTGTATAGCACTCTGACTATTGTAATAGACCACGTGCTGCTCCTGCTTCAGGCTAAGTTCTTGTAGGAACCTCTTCATCTAAAGCATCTCTTTACATGCCTCTGTGACTGCAAGGTACTCGGCCTCTGTCGTCGACAATGCTACGATCTTCTTTAACTTACTCTGCCAAGAAATTACTCCCCCTACAAACATGAACATAAACCCCAATGTAGACTTCTTGTAGTTTATGTCACCTGCCATATCTACATCTATGTAGCCCTCTAACACAGATTTACAATTACCATAGCATAGGCTCAACTTGGATGAGCCTCTTAGATACCGTAGTATCCATTTCACCGCTGCCCAATGCTCTTTGCCAGGATTGGCAAGATACCGGCTGACTACACCAACCGCATATGTTATGTCTGGGCGTGTATACACTATAGCATACATCAAACTTCTTACAGCAGACGCGTAGGGTATCTTTTGCATCTCTCTCACCTCTGTCTTCTTCTTGGGACATTATCTGTCGCTCAATCTGAAGTGACCATCCAGTGGAGTACTGACCGGCTTCACTGCATTCATATTTAACCGCTCTATGACTTTCTCAATATACCGCTCTTGTGACAGCCAAAGCCTCCTACTGCTTCTGTCATGGTTTATCTCCATTCCTACGATCTATTTAGCCGGGCCAAAGTCTTTCATCGTAAACGACTTGCCCAACTCCTGTTTCAGCCTGTTGATCTTCTTGATATCTTTTCTCATGATAAGCATGTCATCAATGTACAACAGCAAAACTAAGAAATCATCATCTGAGAACTTGCGCGTAAACACACAGTGGTCTGACTCCATTCTGTCATAATGCTATAACATAAACGAATCGAATTTCTTGTACCATTGTCGTGGAGCTTGTTTCAACCCATATAAGTTCTTCCTCAGCCTACACACCATATGCTCTTTGCCCTTAACTTCGAACCCCTCTGGTTGGTTCATATAGATCTCTTCTTCCAGCTCACCATGGAGGAAAGCAGTTTTAACGTTCAACTGCTCTATCTCCAGATCCATGCTAGCCGCCAACCCAAGCAACACCCGTATGGATGTCATCTTCACCACTGATGAGAATATCTCCTCGAAGTCTATACCTTTTCTCTGACCGAACCCTTTCACCACAAGTCTGGCCTTGAACCTTGTCTGTGAATTCTTCGGCTCAATCTTTTTTTTGAACACCCACTTGTTGCTCAAAGCTTTCTTGCCCTTAGGCAATTTCCCTATGTCATAGGTGTGGTTCTTATTCAAGGATTTCATCTCTTCTTGCATAGCTTTCAACCGCTCCTCCTTATGCTCGTCGACTAGGGCCTCAATATAATTTTCTGGCTCTCCTCCATCAGTCAACATAATGTACTCATGTGGCGAGTACCTCTTGGACGGTTGTCTGTCCCTAAATGACATCTTCACCTATGGCTCAACAGGTGGATCAAGTGGGGGCTGCTCCCCTGGTCCATCTTCTAAAGGAACTCCCTCATCCTCTGCACCTTGATGTACTCCCCCGTTATCAGGCACCACAAGAGGAATAATCGGATCCATGTCCTCTAGCTCACCTGAACTAGGCTGGTTCTTCTCTGGCTTACCAATGTCTTGTATACACTGATCTTCAAAGAAAACCACATCTCTGCTCCTGACAAGCTTTTTCTCGGTCGGATCTCAAAATCTGTAACCGAAACCGTATCCTAAGAACACATATTGTCTGATTTTCATATCGAGCTTGGACCTCTCGTCCTTTGGTATGTGAACAGATGCCTTGCATCCAAACACCCTGAGATGACTGTACTATAGATCCTGTCCAGTCCACACCTTCTCAGGTACTTCTCCATTCAACGGGGCTGATGGAGACCTGTTTATCAGATACACCACCATGTACATTGCTTCTCCCCAGAACGTCTTGGACAATTTCGCAGGGGATAACATGCATCTAATTCTCTCAACAATAGTGCAATTCATTCACTCAGCTACACCATTATGCTGGGGGTCTTGGGAACCTTCTATTCATGCCGTATACCCAGAGACTTGCAGTACTCATGAAATTCGTCAATGTATTCACCACCATTGTCAGTACAAATGCACTTCAATGATCTACCTGTCTCTCTCTCGTCCATAGCATGAAATAATTTAAACACACCAAAGACCTCGTCCTTGGATCTCAAAGCATAAACTCAAACCCTCCTAAATGCATCATCTATAAAAGTGACAAAATACAATGCCTCACCCAAGGTTTTTGTCCTCATAGGACCACAAACATTAGAATAAATCAAATCTAATACATGCACTTTATTAACATGAGAAGCAGTTTTAACAAATAAAATTCTATACTATTTCCCTGATAAACAATCAGGACGGGTTTTGAGAGGCATCCTGTCATGTCTGGAAGGAGTCGCTTCCTCGCTAGTAGCTGAAGCTATTTTTCACTCATGTGGCCTAGACACCTGTACCACATGTCAATAATTGAATCTTCTACTGCGTTCAACCCACCCTTGCAGACACTGACACTTGCCTTGTAAATGGTGCAACCCTTCTTTCCTCTGGCTGCGATCAACAAACCCTTGATGAGCTTCCAACGCCCACCAACAAACCAGCTTTCATAGCCATCATCATCCAACTTTCCCGTCGACATCAAGTTGAGGCGAAGATCTGGGATATATCTCACATCCCTAAGAACCAATGTGCAGCCCATATCGGTCTTCACACAAATATCAGCAATCCCTACGATCTTCGATACGCCAGAATTCCTCATCTTTATGGTCCCATAGTCACCTGACTTGTAGCTTGTGAAGAAATCTCTATGTGGAGTCGCATGAAAAGAAACTCCTGAGTCAATCACTCAATCGGTGTCCTGACTCGTAGTCGTGAGACATACATCATAATCTGCAGAAAGAATAACTACAACGTCGCCATCTGAAGTGACTGTAGTGGAATCTGATTGATCTTCCTTATCCTTTCCTTTTCTTTTCTTGTCGTTCTTAGTCTTACGACATTCATGATTATAGTGGCCCTTCTTGCCATAATTCCAATATTCAATATCTTTTTTATTACTCGACTTGTCTCTTGATTTATCTCAGGCCTTCTCACCCTTCCTATTCTTTCCTCTCCCCCGTTCCTATGTCACAAGAGCCTCTTGCTGAGTAGACTCCTGAGACTTCCTCCTTGTCTCCTCATTGAAGAGACAGCTAGTCACATGTTCCATGAATATCTTTTGGCGCGGAGTTACTTAGAGACACCACCATTGTCTCCCAACTATCAGGCAACGAACTAAGCAAGAGTAAAGCCTGCAATTCATCATCCAGGATCATCTTCATAGAGGAGAGTTGGTTCACTATATTGCTGACCTCATTCATGTGCTCGGCTACAAAACCACCATCCTTGAACTTGAGACTCACAAGTCGTCTTATCAGAAAAATTTTATTACCGGCTGTCTTCCTCTCATACAGCCCTTCTAATTTCAGCCATAGGCTAGCAGCTGAGGTTTCCATAGACACATAGTGGAACACAGAATCATCCAACCATTGTCTAATAAACCCCACCGCCTTCCGATCCATCTTCTTTCAATCATCATCAGACATATCCTTGAATTTTACTGATATGCCTAAAATTGGAGAATATAGGTCCTTGCAATAAAGTAAGTCCTCCATCTTAACATTCCATATGGTCCAGTTAGAACCATTGAGGCTGATCATCCTTGATGAGTCACCTTCTATAATTCCAAACCGATCCTGCCCATTCAATGAACTTAGCTCTGATACCACTTTGTTGGGGGACTTGCACAAAACCTTAGGATCTAGCCTCCCGAAGCAAACTAGAATTATGGATAATAAAGCAATGAAATAAATCAAAGCAACAATCACACACCACATAAGAGAATTTTACGTGAAAAACCCTCAAAGAGGTAAAAACTACGGGACCTCATCCAGATCAACAATCCACTATGAAGCAGAATGTTACAACCGATCACAAGCACACCATACTATGATCAAACCTTCATCACTCATGCAGGAGTGGATAAACAGTAAGAGAAACATAGAAAATGGAGAGATCTCACCGATTATGAGGACGTAGAAGCACTGAGATGTTGATTGCACAGTAGATCACCTCCACGAGCATAACCTTCCTTTTACAAGTTTCTTCTCTCTCTTTCTCTCTCTCTCTCTCACACCTTTGATAGCCCTCTTGTGTTTTTCATGTACACCATCATACCTTAGAAAAACCCTACAGACCCCTTTTTATAGTTTTAAGAAACTCCCTTCCGTATCCCAGTTGCGAAAAGACTTGCGAAACGAAATCCGTACAAAATTGTGGAACGAAACTGCGTAACCACAACCAGTCGAGAGGAGTCCACGACCTGTCGAGCGCCACCTACGACCGGTCATGAACCACCTACGATAGGTCGAGCACCCCGGAGAAAAATAGTGCGCACTCACTGGACTTTAAGTCGTATTAGGGCACAACTCCATGACTGGTTGTACACCAGCTCATGATCGGTCGAGCAGGGCTCACGACCGGTTGACAACGTGTCAAAAACTCCATCACATGAAACTAAGAAATTTCATGCATTTTGAACTATCTAAGGTTTTGTTTGTTAATGAGGTTAGCTCCATGGAAACCTGGATAAAGTTGGCCAAAAAATCCTTTCAAGATAAATTCACTAAGGAGTGGAATCCCTTCACTATCTACTCTGCCTTTAATAGATTGGTTAATCCATAAAGATACATGTACTTGGTGTCCCACCTACGAAGGAGACACTGGTCATACTAATCCGACCAAGTGATGATTCAACTTAGAATCAACATCTTGGAACCAAGCCAATTTTGGAGCAGCTCTTTGATAATCTAATTATTTATACCTAATTTTGGCGCATGACGTGGATCAATAAAAGGCTACGACATGTTGATAGTATAAAGCTAGTACTAGCAAAAATCCAACTCTTATTCGAGAGTATCTTCGTTTAATCTTTCTTTAGCGTTACGCATTCTGTTATTAATGCGAAGGCACGGATCCTTACGTCTGTCGCCAAGAAAATGAATCAACAAATGCCACATGGCCATGTTTATCATGTCAATTAATGAGGCAGCGTGTCAAGCCTGTCTATAAGAGACCCACCAAGATAATAGATCTTATTACGTATCCGCTTGATACACTTAGCAAGGCCATCTCTCACAATCCTTCCAAAATAGGAGATCTTGCCAGAAACTTTCAAAGAGTCTGTAGCATTCGAGAAGGTTTCGAATAACGAGAGATCGAACCGGATCCAAGCAACTTCAGCTACGAATTGGTCCCAAATCATGAGAGACAAATACATCAGTCGAATGATCCGGTCCCAACCTGTGGTTCAATTGGAATAAAGACAATGGGAGAACTACATCTAATCTAGCTTGATAATAGATCGGTATCGAGTGTGAAATCCCTCCAACACTTCAAACCATTCGGAGGATGAATAAATGCAAGAGGTGGTTTGATCCGGACCATCTAACACATCGATCGGAAGTGGAGGATGGGGGCCACTAAATGAGCAACCATGATCGATTTGAGGTCTGAGATCGGCCCTGATTTCATTAGCGGGTCCATGATCTTGGTCTGATTGTCTTCACCAAAGGAATCTTAACGTTCTTACGCCCAATCTATTTAGTGGGCCATGAAGATCTCCGTAGCAGGACCAATTATGAGAAGAAGATCCAATAAGCTAATAACTTCGAATCTAAATGGAGTTTTTCTTTTCCAATACAAGTCAAATACGCAAAGGATCCTATATTAACAAAAAAACCCAGCAAAGGTTTTGCCACCCCGATGAGCTATAAAATGAGCCCATGAAATGAGCTCCGGACCCTACGACGAACACATCTATATACTTTACATTTATCTTAACATAGCATATCCTAGTTCTAGCATAGATCACTACTGCATAATGGCTTTTGCTACGGTACCTTAAAAATAGATTAAATATCCACAACATTAAGTTATAGATCCATGATCAACTAAGTTTTAATTTAGCTCATCATACCCATTCAATCACATCCTACCGACTACCCGCCTTGATCGTCTGTTCCAATAGACGAATTGGGTATTTATCTTTATTTTTCATTTATTTCTTTAGTTGATTCATACTTTGTCAATTGTAACAGGCCATATATTCAAATATTAATATATATATATATATATATATATATATATATATTGGTATTATTTAGTATATTCGTAAAGAAGAAGTCCTTAAGTCCGTAAACTCGTGTCTACTGTCATAAGGCAAAAAGAATCCATTCGAAAGGGCTAACCCCTAGCCTTTCACAAATCGCATGAATGTTAAGCACAATCGCTAGTTGAGAGGATAACTAGATCTTATGCCTAGTCACCAATTTATCCGTCTTAACACAGGGGAACATCAACGATTCAATCAAACCTTGAGTCAAGTAGACTCTAGCACGTCCACGCATCATACCCACACACGTAAACTGAATATAGGCCCTTGTTCACATGTGCAGCCTTGTTTGATTAAATTGACAACAACACTCTTTTGGCACCCTAATGAAACCCAGTAAGCTTTATATTTCTCAATAAAAAAAAAGATGCCTCCTACATTGAAAATGGCTAGTTTTGCGGCTGCTATTACAGAAGAGCAACAAGACCCGGGCCAACATTATGAGCCCGTCATCAACATTGAAGCATGATCATCTTTACAGTAGATCTCTAGTGACTTCGGTACATTCTTCTACTAGTTCATCGAATGCATGCAACATGTTACTAGACTATGTCAGTTGCAACTTGAGATAAGGAACAAATCAACCCAAAGTCTCATTGTGAGACTTGAAGCCGTTAATAAACACACTCTCTTACCCCACCCCGGTGGAGGTGAGGAAGAGTGACCAACTAAGCTCCCAACTAGAGCCAGTTAGAGTGAACATCGAGGTCATCCTTCACCACCTCCACTGGCAACAAGGAATGATTAAGATGGCCAGTTTGATAACCAATTAGATTACCTCGACCGACAGAGTTATTACCCTACCAGGAGTTAATACCCTTCCGGTCCTAGTAATTCAGGAGAGTACCCAGCTGCCCAACCATCATCTTATGGCAATGTGGTCGAACTGCTCGAGCTGCAGCCTCTAAGTGGCTCGATCAGTGTAATGTCTCAAAAAAATCCGTACAAAGACCGAAGTACCACCTCAGGCAGAAGTCGCTAAGGACCAAATCCTTTGGAAATTAAACGAGACTTGATTAGTGTTAAACTAGATTACCTGTGAAATTAGCACTAATCACTTTAAATACGATCTGTAAGACCCAAAACTTGTAGAATCATTAACGCTACGTTACCCTAAAATCTAGAATCCATCTCTAGACCCAGTTGCTCTCGGGAGCATCATGAAACTTCGTATCGGACCTAGACCGCACGTTGAAAGTTCGATTACCCCGAACCTATACGATTATGACCACCTTGTTATACTTGACAACCATCTCAAAAATCAAGTCCTAATAGTACCCAGAAACACACAACTTAAGCTCAGAGCGAAGTGTGTGAGAAACGCGAATATCTTTAGAAAATGAACTGAAACTTAAGTGAATTGAGTCGGTTCGCTTACAGGCCAAAATAAGGATTCAGACCGTCAGAATCTGACTTAATTACACCCTTGGATCAGAAAAAATTTCTAACACATATCAGTGTACTTATGACCCTGATCGAGCACCGGTGACCGTTGAACTGAAACTGGTTCACCACGGTCGATATGTAAACTCGATCGGACCGAATACTTCGCCTGACATAGATCCATGGTCAGGGAGCTTAAGTCCGACCGCATTCAGCAAAGGGGCCTCCAAAAGTGCTCCGTTAGATCAGAACAGACACTATTTGGCTGTAGCCTAAGTATACCTTGGCCCTGGGGCCATTCCCATCAGTTTTGGGCCTATATAAAGGGCTTAAACCCTCTCTCTCTCATTCTATACGTATTTGAAAAACCCTAAGGGAGAGAAGAGAGAAAAGAGAAGGAAAGAGAGAAAGCGAGGGTGAGCATTAGAGTTCATCCCTTGGATTAAATCCCGCTGCTCCACGTGCATCACCACTGTTCCTATATCGCTATATGAGCGATTCTGATTTCATTCTTAGGCAAAAAAACCTAACCCTAATCTATTTTAGGGTTTTAAATAGTGTAAGTGATGAAATAACTAACCTATTTCATACTATAGGTGGTCGTCGTGCCGTAGACAAAGGCCTGATCTACAAACTGAGTTCGATACTTGTTTATCAGCGTAAGGTGCAGACTATAAATGTTTAGGCTATGATTTTTAAGGCTTTCAATATCAGTAATGATTTATGACTGGCTTGATTGCTATCACAAGTACTTAGATACAAGGGTTTCTGTGTATTACGCATCTATATATACTATGTTGATCTATAATGCATTCCATGTGTTTGTTGAAATGACTGAATGAAGATGGATTCATGATTTATGCCTTCCATGTGTATGGAATGTAAGAACATGATTGATGTGTATTAGACAACTCCTTGGCGAAAGGATTTGTCCTATTATATGTTGAAATCAACATACATCATGTATGTCGGCTATGTGTAGTCTAAGTGTTTGACAAAATACCTGAATGAGTTGTTGTTAGATGAACTGTAGTTAATAAGGTTGTTGAGATGGGATTCTCAACCACCTTAGCTATATACATAAATCCCTTCAAGTAACTATATATCTATATGGTGTGTTTGAGTAGAATAGGTATATGTATAATGGCATGTTATATGTGTTTCATTGTATTTTCAAATGTTATCCATGGTTACAATGGTTGTTAAGTGTTGTATGATTATCACATGTACATATTTCTTATATTATAATGTGTTTAGGAGTACGATATAGTCCAGGCAATCGGTAATAGGTCCTGACTAGGTGGCTGAGGTTGTTTCACCACACATGACGTGTTCGATGCATCTGAGCCGTACTTCGATTGTCGACAGTGATTAGGCCACATGGAGTGCTTACGCACTTCATGTCGATCAACTCGATGTGCGATCATACCAGTAGAGCTTGTTAAGTAACCGGATTGACCCAATGTATGTTCACCATGTATGGACGCTACTACTTGAATCTAAAGTACCAAACTCACCAGTGAAGATCCTTTTAACCTTGGTACCTCGATCCACTAAGACTCATGAACTGGACATGATGGTATGGGACACCGTGGTCGAGCTTTCAGCCTATGCCGGGGTGACAAGCCCACCCGTAGTGACCAGTGAGCAACCCAGACTCGTGAGCTAAATACTGTAGTATGGGACACTGTATTCGAGCTGTCAGCCTACACCGATCAGGTGACGAGCCCTTTGTAGTGACCTCGAACATACTTTGAGACTGCATTGAGGAGACGAGTCTTTCCGTAGCCACTAGAGTATAAATTAGGCCTACACTGATCAGGTGATAAGCCCTTTGTAGTGACCTAGAACCACAACTTCGTATAAAATTTACTAGTATTGACGACCCTAGAAAGGATCATTGCTTGGGAATTAATATAAGGGAGGTACCTTAGCTTCCTGCTGTATGAATAAACCTAAGTAAGAACCTGGCTAATCATGTACATGCACCACACTGCATGTGCTTTGGCAAGGAAGAGCACTTTCGGGAGGTTGCCATGCGCGCCGTGAGATGAAGATGCTGAGGGAGTGTAGGCGAAGGCATGCATCATTATCGCATATCATTCTTGTATTAATAAGAATATTTAGTATATGATTGTTGTATTGCTTTATCATTACTACTTAATTGAATTGATAACATATTAACCTTTGCCTTATAGCTCCACTGAGTTTATCACTCACTCTCACGTTTTGAGACGGTATTTTAAACACCTACCAAACTCTATTATAGTTTCAGAGGATGACACGACTTATGAGGTGGAGCTAGACTTCGCGGATGATGAGGAGGCGTTCTCATATATGCAGTATTCGAGCGGGTTTATATAGACCGTCTTGATCGACGGGGGCTATAGGGCTTATCATTTTTAGTTGGACTATCTCTGATATTTTATATTTTAAACTAATGAATGTAATATTTAACCTGGCAATGTATTAATACGCTGGAGACCGACAAGGGTCTATACGTACCTTATATGTTTATATACATCTCTCAGTCTTCCGTTTGCGTTATTTAACTGCCTCTGGAGTATGATATACTCATTTAGTATGATCTCACTCATGTTTAATGCACTAATACAAACAACATTCAATTATCATCATATATGTTGCATAAGTGATGTTTTAAAACTCGGGAGTTGGGCTCCTGCTCGACCCCCAATTTTCAGGGCGTTACAATCAACCATAGTCGAGTCTAGAGGCCCGACCCCAAGCAATATTGGCTACTTAGCAGGATATCAAAGGGTTGAGGCACTCGGGCGGCAACTTCCAACTGCACTTCCCTATCATGATAGATACCAAAGAATGGAGCCACCCAGCGGGCAACCACTGGTTATGACTCCATACTAACAAGTACAACACAAGAATGAGGTGCTTAGGGAACAACCATCAACTGCACCTCTCGTCCATAACAACTATCAAAGGGTTGAGGCACCCGGGGGCGACTTCTAGCCGCACCTTACCCAACGGCCATTCCTCATGCGACGTAAGCTCCAAACCTCGAACAATCGCACACATACCCTGGCCAAGAAAATTTATTAAGCTCGCAGTAGCCGATCAGCTGAGATGACGTTATAAGGCTCATCTGGGAGTACAGAGTATAGCTAAACGGCCGATGAGTTGTTCAGCCGACCTACAAAAAACCATACCCTAAGTGATTTAATCGAAATTATGAGTTCCCAAGAGATTTTAGGTTCCCCAAATTTATTCTATTTTCAGGAGACAATGAAACCTCCATCATTAAACATATAGGTCGCTCCACCATGCAATGCGATGAGGTGTCTCACAATAACATTCTAAAGCTTAGATTAATCAAGAATTCCTTAATAAGAGTTGTTTTTACATAGTAACATAAACCTACCGGCTAACTCAGTCCAAACCTGAGCCGAGATGGAAGAGAAATTTCATATGCAGTTCCATCATAATGAGTGAGAAGTATCCATGGCCGACCTCTCCAGGCTAAGCCAATTGTCAGAAGAGTCAGCCGAATAATTTGTTGCCCAATTCAAGGGCATGAGAAACGGTTACCTAGTTATTCTTCCCAAGGCTGAGTTCGTCAGGTTGACCTTAGAAGGCATGGGCTTCAACTTCACAAAAAGTTCGAAGGCATGTACTTCAAAGTCCTATTTGAGTTGTCAACGAGGTCTATCAAGTACGAGTGGATCCTTAAGGAGGAGCAATAGCAGATGAGCTCATCTTAGGGCATATTTTATTGTGACCCAAACTATGAGCTAGATGTAGCAGATATAGTGTTCGCGTTGCCGAGTGAAGACCATGACACCTATTACGAGGTAGTCATGGCCGGGATAATTGGTGCACGATCATGTGAATGCCTAGCCCTCAAAAAGATCGAGTGCACGGCCTCGACCATGGTAAACCTAAAAAGGGGTACGCCTAAGGCCGCCAAGTTGTATACATTTAATATCTCCAAGGCTGAGGAAATATTTAATACATTACTTTAAAGAAAGTTCACCAAACTCTCTACATATCAAAAAAATCCATCAGCAGAGGATCTCGAAAATGAAGTCTATTGTAAGTGGCATGGCACTAAGAAGCACTCTACTAAGAATTGTGTTGGGTTTAGAAATCTAGTGCAGGAAAATATTGAATAAGGTTCGCTCAAATTCCCGAATATGGGAGGACATGAAATGGGAGTTGATGTTGTACCCACCTTTAAGACAGTCACCATCAATATCGCCCAAGCCGACATCACAACGATTAACCATCTGACGGAGAAACAATTTGCAGTACTCCAGGACTTAACTGAACAAAAAAGCCCACATGTGAGCACCTAACTCGTGGCATCCCGAATAGAACGGTTTCCACTCCCTATTGAAGCTATGCCAAATGAATTGTCAGTCACATCATTGATAACACTAGAAGCCAACCTCACCACTGACTAAAAAAGTTAAGTCCATCAGGAGTACGACTAGTCCTTCAAAGGGAATTACGAAGGACAAAGGTAATGCTCTAATGGTGTATCAAGACCCTGAAAACCCAAATACTCGAAAGTCTGACTTTAAGCCCCAAACTTTCATCTGTTGTGAATGCTAGAGAAAGATGTTATAGTGGCAAAGCCAATAAGGGCGTTAATTACAGAATAAGTTGAGAACATTCCAGGATAAGGGAAGGTCTGGACCCTACCAAGCACCTATGTATCAATGTTCACTCCCCAAGTATAGGGTTGTGATGTAGTAATAAACTTAGTGAAACCGAGGTGGAATTCCAAGGGACTGAAACCTATACGTAATCTGAAACTAAGTAGAACTAGAACTCAACTAAGACGAAATCTAAATCAGAGTGATTTTAAGGGAATAATGGTGAATTGATTAATTAAAAACTAATAAATTTAAAAGTGAGAACTAGGGTGCCAAGGATCCACTTGTAGCAATTAGGAAGCTACCTTGTATTGATTCAAGGACACAACTAGAATCAGAGTCCTATCCTGTCTAGTTGATAAGAAGAGATTTGTCAGGTCTCTGAACTTCTCATGGATCTAATCATCAATAGATAAGAGTGGTGAAGATTTGGAAGTAATTTCGTCACCTAACCATGCCCAGGAGACTATGGCAAACAATAACAATTTACTAATCTCACAGCCAATCATAAGAGAATTGTGAAAGTTAGGAAAGGTTCTATCACCCAACCATGCCCATGAGACAATGGTGAATAACAGGGTTCCCAAGTTCACAATCTCAATACCTGAAAAGAGAATATCTCAAGCATTGCAGATCTATTGTAATTCGAGTCACAGCAAACCATTAAAACTAAAACATTCCTTATAATTAAACTAAAATCTATGAGAGTTCAATAAACATAAATCAAAGCAAAGCTAACACCCCAATCATGCTACAAGCTTCACCTCTTAGCCCTAGCTAAGAGGTTTAGCCAACCATAGTTTTGATTAACTAAATCTCAAAAGAAAAGAAAAGGAAAAAAAAATAAAAAAAAATAAAAACAAACTTTGTCCTGTGCTTCACATCTAAGCTGCCCAGATCTGATTCCCCCTCTCCCTTTCTTCTCTCTCTTTATAAGAAACCTTGTCGGTGAGATGCTACAAGTTGTGTGCTTACGCAGCAACGTATTTGGAAACCCTTTGCGCCGCTCCTCTATTTTACGCAGCAAAGAACACAATCATCTTCTTGCGTTTGAATTGAATCCATGACGTAATTTTTCCACTCCATGAGATCTGACGTCATAGGCACGGTCGAAATTGTCTTCTCCTCATTTGGACGGTCTAGATCATAGATCGACTATGATCTTGATCGCACAATCACCCACAATGGGCCGGGTGACATCCGTGCATAAGTTCGCACTCACCTGCGCACTTTCTTGCGCTGAGACATTCGATGGGCCCATGATCAGCTTCAACAGAGAGATCCACTTCGTCCATTGGATTTTTGGTAAAAAACCATTTGCAATTGACTAGTTTTGGATTAGATTCGGTGTGGTCCACATGGCTTTCTGCTCTACCGTCTATCTTACGTTTCGACAGTCGAAATCTGATACATGCTACTTCTTAGAAAATTTTCACCTAGGTAATGGTTGGTGGACCTATAGAACTCTAATGGACTGTCCAGATCGGACCTTTGAATTGCGATGGTGGCCCACAAGAATGAACCGCAACCTCTGTTTCGCAACAGGATTGCGAAATCGTTGTTAGTTTGACCAAATTTGGTGCACCATGAGTGTACGTGTGTTGTGCACACACACTCACATAAAGTGGGTCCCACCTTGATTCTATTGATAAATCAACACCGTCCATTTTGTTACCCATCTCATTTTAACTGTGGGGACCAAAGTTGAAGTGTATCTGAACAGCAAGTGGGCCCCAAATCAGGGTTTTAAGGGCTGATGTATCCGTTGGGTCATTTTCACAAGGATCTAATGGCTCAAATCTGATGTGTATTGTTCATTTATGGTCCTCAGGCTACATATGGAGTTTCGAGCAGAACGGATGGCAGGAACCCTGTGATCTCGCATTTTATACCCTTTTTAAGCCACTTGAGTTTTAATTTTTCAATTTTTCTCGGATCTTTGGTGTGTAAATCTATCCATCTTGGTCCCTTGGGGTCTATCCCTTGCCTTTGGTGCCATCAAAGCGTTAAATACCTGCTTTAGGCATCCTATTTCAGTCCAAGCTCATAAATACACCTTCATCACAAACACAATTAAATTGAGCCATTAAACAGTATCATGTTCGTAAATCCAGACAACAACTGGGGTCTAGTATGCAATATTTGATCCCCAACACAACCCCCAACTAGCATCTTGCTAGTCCCAAGCAAAGTTACAAAAAGTAAGTTGAGAATTAAAGGACAATTTTTATAAACTCGAGTGATTTTTGCAAAATAATCTAAATACGAAAATTCTAAGATTCATGAATATTGGGTATTACTTTCTCCTGGACTCAAGCACACGGTAAACTTCATAATCAAGTTCAAAGTATTAATCCATCAATTAGAACAATTATAAACATTGAGTTCCATGGGTGTATAGTCTACTCTCAACTTATCATCATTAAAATTCACTTCTCTATTTCAGGATATCATTGGTAATCAACAAGAGAATTCATGATAACCAAAACTTGCCTCAAAGATTATCTTTTCAGTTTTTGACTTTTGATTTTTCCATTAACAGTAACGCCAAGAAGGGGAATCAAATTCTCACCTATAGGGAGCAAACCTATGGTGAAGACTGTACACTCAACCCTTTTCACATATCATCTATGGGGAATTAAATCTACACCTATAGGGAGCAAACCTATTATGAAGATTATTCGCCCAACTCTTTCCAAAGGTATCTGATTTTTTTTTAAGCTAGGCATTTTCTTTTTCTTCAATTGATCATAACGGATAAATTTTGCAGGCTGGTTTCTTACATGCCTAGTGATTGCCAAATTAACCCTTCATTATCAAACTGAAACCTTAATGTGAAAGCGAGATGTAACATGTGAAATCATGACTCAATCAATGTTTACAACTTCTAACTCTGGATTAATAATTCAAACTTAGTTGTAAAGTCTAACAGATACTGAATCCAAGAGTCATAAATTACCAACATCACGTATCTTGAAATTCTAAGTGCCCTAGATGGCTGTTAAAATCACTTTGAATTCACAAGAAATTTCAAAAAAATTAAAAAATTTCACAATTTTTACTCAAGACTAAGAAAATACTGATTAAAAAACTTAATCTCCCACCCCCAACCTAAAATCTACATTATCATCAATGCAAAAGATATGAGCATGTAATGTACATGGGACAACAAAAGTAAATGAGAAGTGATGGGAAGATAGTACCGAGATGAAGGAATCGAGAAACACGTTTCCACAATGATCATAGCATGCCGGTCAACACGTGAGTGAAGACACGAAAGCAAACTATCCAAAAACAATGCAGGAAGCAAACTAACCTAATGGCATAAAACTATCTATCTTAAAACAGCATAAAACAAACTACCCTAGTCCTATGAAAGCAAAGAAAAACTACTTGATCATGCTGCAAGGTTTCTCTTCTGGCTAATATCTGGATAAGTTTCTCAGTAAGTTCCTCAACAGGATCATCCAAAAGCCCTTTTTGCAATAGGCTTGGACGCCCTAGAGCATGACTTTCTAGAGAAACTTATGTACCTCATAAGAAATTTTTCGTTGAATTGCTTGAGGTATCCGATTCACCTGTGACAGAAGAAGTTTCAACGTTAGTATCCCATGGTGAATCAGAGACTACAAGAAGATAAAGTTTAGAAAACTTCGCAAGAAGTGATGTAGTCTCAACACATTCCGAAGTATCAGACTTCGGTTCAATTGTCAGCTCCTCCTCCCTTAATGGTAAACAGTAAGGATCTGAGGAGGGAGGAGATTCAGAGTAAGGGTTCTCTCGGTCAGTGATGACTACCGAGATATTGTCTTATAAGGCATTCACTATGTCTCTTATCATGGGATCTTTTGAATCTACAAAGTGTGTCAAGCAATAATCCAAAGCGTTAAGAAATTCATCTGAGAGTGATTCATTCTTCACATTGAAGTTTGTGATACGCTGCCCAAGGAATCCATTGTCTTTAAAAGTAAACGGGGGTATTTTCCCTTGCTCCAGCCCTACACAAACAGATTAAGGGTCAGTATATGAAGCATTGACGTGAGGACTCTGTTCATTAATACTACTCAGAAGAGACATTGAATCGTCAACATTCAATAGTTCAGATGGTGGCCTCAACTGGGTGGTTTCAAATTCCAGAGTCATATTGATTAACTCGTCCATCTCCCGAATCATATCATCATTCAATTTAGGAGAGTGGTCCAAAAATATCTCACAAAAGTTAGAAGAGTCGGTTGTAAGAGGTTCATCCTCCACATTTAAATCAGGCATGTCAAATGAGTGGAGTAGATCCTTCTGACCGATCACTTCGAGTACTTCTTGATTACTAACATAGACCATACTTGAGATTGATTCCAAGAAAATTTAGGCTGAAAATTCATGATCATCATCTCAATACGCATCATCATCTAATTCAGTGCAGTGCACACTTAGGATGGGATCGCTTTCCTCACATTCTATTCCTAAATTGGGTTGAGGTTCAAATACACTGACCTCTTCCTCATCATTGAACTCGAGTGTGTCATGTGAGTGAAGTGTGTTATCATCATTATATTTGAAAGACACCCATCTCTCTTCACCATTCTTTTGAATAGTCATCGAGATCGACTCATCGGGAAATTAAACTGTGTGCTTGTTAATGGAATTCAACTCCTCATTTCAAATTTCAGAGTTCTTCAAAAGCGAGTTAGGATCACTTTTCTCACATTGTATTTCTAGAATGAATTGTGGCTGGGATGAACGAGCCTCCTCTACCTTATTGAGGTGCGAATTAAGTGCTTCCATCGCTTTTCTCATTTTCGTAAGACATTCCATGGTATACTGAATTGAATCCTCTGGGATTATTTCTGGTTGGGTTTCAAAGGTAGGGTATCCAAGAGAATACTCATTATAACATGTTGTTAGTTCATTTTCCTAATTTTGATGTTTCCACCAGTTATAGTCATACTGATCATACATGGGAGAATATGATGGTTGGTAATACTTATTATCACTCATAATATAATCACACATTGTTTTCTTCTTATCTGATGAGTGATAATAGTCCTCACACCCATAATTATGATAACCCTAATACTCACGTAATGTTTTGTTAATCCATGGGGCATAATTATTCTCCCGCATATGATCACGTAAGGACTTCTTAACCGGTGGATCATTATATTCCGGTTGGTTCTCGATGATAGTTTCAGAAAAGTTTTGATACATAGGTTGATTTCTACAATAGTCATCATCCAAATATACATTATTCTTCTCAGCATACTAACGTTCCCACTCGTGCATATTCATGGTGAGACCCTAACTCGAAATCTACTCCTAAGAAAAATAAAATAAAAGATCCTACAGCAGTAGGAAAGTAAGAGGGGGAGAAGTCAGAAAGAAGTTACCAAGTTAAAGATTCCTAAGTTAAAATCTGTAAAACAAAATAACCCAAGTTAGTATCTAGGAGATAAGACCTAATCTAAAAAATAGAGAAAGTAAAGAAATTAGGACGAAGTTACTAATTTATACAATCTATCAACGACCCTACAAAACAGTAAAGTTAGTTGTAAAAATCAAATAGAAAGAAAAATCTAAAACTAAAGTTAGTAAATCCTAATCTTAATCTAACTCTAAAACTAATTAATTTCAGAGAATCGTAGCCGTTAGTCCCCGACAACGGCACCAAAAACTTATTCACTCCCCAAGTATAAGGTTGTGATGTAGTGATAAACTCGATGAGACTGAGGTCGAATCCCAAGGGACTGAAACCTGTACGTAATCTGAAACTAAGTAGAACTAGAACTCGACTAAGACGAAATCTAAATCAGAGTGATTTTAAGGGAATAATGGTGAATTGATTAATTAAAAACTAATAAATTTAAAGGTAGGAACTAGGGTGCCAAGGATCCACTTATAGCAATTGGGAAGCTACCTTGCATTGATTCAAGGACACAACTGGAATCAAAGTCCTATCCTATCCAGTTGATATGAAGAGATTTGTCAGGTCTCTGAACTTCTCATGGATCTAATCATCAATAGATAAGAGTGGTGAAGATTTGGAAGTTATTCCGTCACCTAACCATGCCCAGGAGACTATGGAAAACAACAACAATTTATCAATCTCACAGCCAATCATGAGAGAATTGTGAAAGTTAGGAAAGGTTCCATCACCCAACCATGCCCATAAGACAATGGTGAACAACAAGGTTCCCAAGTTTACAATCTCAATACCTGAAAAGAGAATATCTCAAGCATCGCAGATCTATTGTAATTCGAGTCACAACAAATCATAAAAACTAAAACATTCCTTATAATTAAACTAGAATCTATGAGAATTCAATAAGCATAAATCAAAGCAAAGTTAACACCTCAATCACGCTACAAGCTTCACCTCTTAGCCCTAGCTAAGAGGTTTAGTCAACCATAGTTTTGATTAACTAAATCTCAAAAGAAAAGCAAAGGAAAAAAATAAAAACAAAACAAACTCTGTCCTGTGCTTCACGTCCAAGCTCCCCAGATCTGATTCCCCCTCTCTCTCTTTCTTCTCTTTCTTTATAGGAAACCTTGTCGGTGATATGCTACAGGTTGTGTGTTTACGCAGCAACGTATTAAGAAATCCTTTACGCCGCTCCCCTCTTTTACGTAGCAAAGAACGCAATCATCTTCTTGCGTTTGAATTGAATCCACGACGTAATTCTTCCATTCCCTGAGATCTGACGTCATAGGCACGGTTAAAATTGTCTTCTCCTCAATTTAGACGATCTAGATCATAGATCCGACCGTGATCTTGCTCACACAATCGCCCACAGTGGGTCGGGCGACGTCCGTGCATAGGTTGGCACTCACCTGCACACTTTCTTGCAATGAGACATTCGGTGGGCCCATGATCAGCTTCAACAGAGAGATCCACTCCGTCCATTACTAGTTTTGGGTTAAATTCGGTGTGGTCCACATGGCTTTATACTCTACCGTCCATCTTACGTTTCGACTGTCGAAATCTAATACATGCTACTTCTTAGAAACTTTCCACCTAGGTAATGGTTAGTGGATCTATAGAACTCTGATGGACGGTCCAGATCGGACCTTTGAATTGTGATGGTGGCCCACAAGAATAAACTGCAGCCTCTGTTTCGCAACAGGATTGCGAAATCATTATTAATTCGAATTTGAGCGGGTCAGCAGTGGCTAACAGGTTTGACCAGATTTGGTGCACCGTGAGTGTACGTGTGTTGTGCACATGCACTCACGTAAAGTGGGTCCCCCCTTGATCTGTTGATAAATCAACACCGTCCATTTTGTTCCCCATCTCATTTTAATCGTGAGAACTGAAGTCGAAGTGTATCTGGACAGCAGGTGGGCCCCAAATCAGGATTTTAGGGGCTGATGTATCCATTGGGTCATTTCCACAAGGATCTAATGGCTCAAATCTGACATGTACAGTTCATTTATGGTCCTCAGGCTACGTATGAAGTTTCGAGCTAAACAGATGGTAGGAACCCTGTGATCTCGCATTCTGAACCCTTTTTAAGCCACTTGAGTTTCAGTTTCTCGATTTTTCTCGAATCTTTGGCGTGTAAATTTGTCCATCGTGGTTCCCTGGGGTCCATCCCTTGCCTTTGGTGTCATCAGAGTGTTAAATCCCTGCTTTAAGCATCCTATTTCAGTCCAAGCTCGTAAATACACCTTGCATCACAAACATGATTAAATTGAGCCATTAAACAGTATCATGTTTGTAAATCCAAACAATAACTAGGGTCTAGTATGTAATATTTGACCCTCAACAATCAACAGGGTCAACATGTCATAAAGGGCACCAACTTTAACGGAATCCTTAGGACTGGGACCAATAAGAGGAAAGGTGGTCTACCCATCAATCTCTTGTTGGCCAGGAGCACAACTGCTATAAATTTGGGACCCTATTAGCCCAGTGATCTGTGGATATGCAAAGGCACCCAGTCAAATACACAAGAGACGAGTTGTTAAGATTGAGGCCCATGTGGCAGTCAGTGGAAGGGAACCTTGCCAAAGCGAGGCTTAACGCTGGTCTTGGCCGATGATCGACCAAAGGAAAACTATCAAACGGCCCAGTACAAATCTGTCTAGACCAAGAGTACGTCAAGTGTGCACGAAGCATCATAAACATCATCAAGCATGGTCTACCCAATGACAGATAACAGTAGGGCCAAAGTGGACAACTGTAAGCAAGGCAATCCAAGGCTAAAAAGAGACGTCTCCACAAGAAGAGGGCTGCCCAAAAAAAGAACTAGGAGGTGGATCAAGTTGCCCAGTAGCAAGGTGCCACCCTAATTCCACGATCGATTGTCCTACAGAATAAGCAGCAACCCAGGAGTACCATCCCACGAGGGTTCGAAAGAAATGGAGGCTAAAGCCATTGGTCACCCGGACTGTGTAGAAGTAAACATAAGTTAGAATAATAATTTTTAAAAAATGTTGATATGAGAACCTGAAAGCTCAACTATAAGGGTATCTTATAGTTTAGGATATTTCTTTCCAGTTCGATAATGTACAACTGACTGAATACAGTCAAGCTATGAGTATTTGACCTTTAAGAATAATAAATAATAATAATAACTCAAATATTTAGAGAAAAAAGTAATTGATGATTGGAATGGCCTCGCAAGAAGGAAAAGGTCACCATTAAACCAACTATGGCCAAAACCACATGTATTAAATACAGACTTAAAATTTATAGTCCAAAAATAATAACCATAAAAAAGTCACTATGGTCAAAGTTTAAAACCCACTTCTTAGTGATCAAAGAAGCGCCATCTAGATTCTCTTATATTGGTCAAAGCCTCTCTCATATGTGCCTCCCATGCTGGTACTTGTCATTGAGCCACATTCAGGTGCTTCATCATAGCCGAAGCATCCTCTAAGATTTAGGATTGCTTCCTCTCGCATTCTTCCTTTTCAACTTCAGCTCGACTGTAGTGTCTCCCTAAGCCCACAACCTTTGTATCTAGGACTGTTATTTCTCATAACCATTCCTTAATCCCAATATCAAGAAGGGATATTCGGCTATCAATCTCTGCAGTTTCGGCAACAAGCTCATGGTGGAGGCACCCTTGAGCCTCGAAGTCATCCCCTGGGGATAAAGAAGCAACAATTGATTTCTTTCGCTTACAAAAATGGGATATTGTTTCATATATGCTTCCTGACAAGCACGGTAATCAAGAGCTCCCAATACAATTGCCTTAGCATGTTC
Source organism: Magnolia kwangsiensis (assembly GCA_037074715.1). Lineage (NCBI taxonomy): Eukaryota > Viridiplantae > Streptophyta > Magnoliopsida > Magnoliales > Magnoliaceae > Magnolia > Magnolia kwangsiensis. The sequence continues at coordinate 132,031,814 of CM073576.1, read as the reverse complement.
CAAGCGAGGGGCCCACTCGTCATCAAAGTAGATTAGTCCCTGGAGTTCGTTGAGAACATGTGGAAGCAAATGAAGCTCTTTAGTAAATAGTTGTTCAAGAAGGTCAAGTTTAAGGAGTTTTTCCATAAACTCCTAACTCAAAACATCTTCAATACGGATATGGATTCATCAAGAGAGGATTATTTCTTCCAAACGGTCGAAGATATCCACACCTGGCGATGAAGACGCTTCCTCATCGGTGGTGGTAGCCGTCTCTGAATACGACACCAAGGCATCAATCATCCTTTCTCCTAATTCTCATGAAGGAAAAATGGTGTTTGCGGGAGTAGAAGTATCGCCATTAAGAACTTGTTGAGGATCCACAGGTCTCATCTCAACTGCAGTTGTACCCATTGTCGAAGGGTGCTTAGGATGATGAGAGATCATTACCCCTTCAGTAATTACATCACTAAGATAGCCCTCATTGTCTAACCCAAGTGATGGGACCACCCCAGAGTTTGACACTAGATCCGTCAAAGTTTCTTAGTCATGAGGAAGAAGTGATGGTCCATCCTTTCTGTCAGATACCCCCAAAGAATCCTTTTCAGATAAAGCAGTCGCTACTTCACTAAAACTTGGAGCCACGCCAACCATAACGCCCATATCGGTAGGATTTTCAAGAGTACATTCTGGATCAGTCCCAGGAACGAAACCCAACATGGAGGAAGGAGCCCAAATCTCTGGATCCGTGGACTCGTTCTCCAAAGTCTCGTCCTCTTTTGAAGAGATCATCAAAAGCACAGAAGAATTGTGCATCAATCGGGATATGATGCTTTTCCAAAGAATCGAGTGGTTTTTTAGAACTCTGCTTCGATCAATAGGGGAGAAAACATGATAAATCAATGGTAGAGTAATTTGTGAAGCATGTTGCTATTTCGTCGACAATTAGACTTCCTCCTCCCTTCCTTATGTTCTTCGGTTTGTTTAAAAGCGAAAATGGAGGAAGACATTAATAATGAAATATAGAAGTCGAGGAAGAAGCCCTGGCAGATGTGTTACCTTTAGTAAGGGTAAAAGCAACTATGTCACCACGTGATATTCGAGGCCAAGGTCGGGGATGTTCGGTCATCTTCCAATAGAAACCCCACCTAAAGAATGAGCTACTCTAGTAGCACTCTTACTACGCCGAGGAGAAGCCACTTTAGCCGGTTGCTCTCCCTTATCAATTTTCTCTGACAGGGCAAGAGTTTCCCAAGGAGCCTAGTCAGTCGAAGGGCAGATGCCTTTACTGATTGGGCCTTAGGATGTTGATGGAAGAGCTTGAAGCGCCCAGGCTACCCTTGAATCCATGGAAGCATGCAGAGGATGGGATTTCTAGCTTATCGTGGCAAAAGAGCCACATCCCAAAATGATCGGCCGGGGAAAGAACCCCGACCAAAGGAAATAGTCGATTTTGTTAGATGAGGAAACGATCCAAACAGGTGAGTGCAATCAACTATGACTGACAAAGGATGCCTTTTCCAGTATGCCCCCTCCCCTCCAATCCCAAAACTAAGGAATGACGTACACATGAAAAGAAAGACCAGAAGTAAAAGAAATGTGAAGGATCGTGTCGTTAAAGTTAGCTCAAATGGGTTCCATTTCTTCAACAGAATGGATTTCCTCCCTCAACGGTGTACATACATTTTTTTAAGGCGAGGGGGAAGCAGGAGACCATCAATTAATCCAACCTATCGAGCACATAGAAAAGATGGATAAAATTCTAACCCGTCTTTGCGTTAAGGCTATGGATCGGGAAGGCACTGTCGTTTGGAAGATCCTGAGCAATTAAGAGATGGGACCACAAGTCATACACGAGTTGAAGGCCCTCATTCTCAATCAGACCATGTCTCATACGACGAAACCAAAATGGAATCTGGGACATCTCATGGAAAGGGAAGAAAGGTGTATTAAGAAACACTCTTGGTTCAATAAGGAAAAACTCTAAGCAATCATGAAAAGGACACTCTATGATATGAAAATGAACCAACCAACGGTGATGTCACACCCCAAATCCAAAAATCGGATTCATAGGAATCCCGATCACCGAATCCGGTGCCGACAGCCTCCGTAGTACCCCATTCTCGGCTCCTAGCATTCATATGCCAGATTCCGATCCTGGGATCCTACAAGGAGGATTTTTTTTTAATTGGATTTTTATACATTTAACTAGTAATAAGCATAACCACAAGATTTCCCAATTCACAAAGGCAACATCATCACCACATATCCACTAATATAATCATTTGATTACAACACTGAAAGGAAAATACATAAATAGAAAATCGAGCTCCAGAAGATCACTGCACGCTCCAAGCTCAACACTGCTGCAACCTAACATCACCTGTACGCATCTATCGTGCATAAGCTTATAGAAAGCTTAGAAGGTGGTGTAAGTGTGTGCACAAGATAAGTGTCAAGTTTACAATATAATGTCATAATCCTACAATACTGAAAAAAGTGGTAATCCATAAATTATATAATAATTGAATAAGCAGAAATACTGACAGGATCATGAATTATCAGAGTAAACAGAAATACTGGCAAGTGCATGAGACATATAATATCAGGGTACACAATGCAAGTCAGTTATGCAAATGAGGAGTCAAAGCAAGCTAAATGTTATATGTCAAGGATACAATGTCATAAATCATACAATATCGAAATAAGCGGAAATATACTGACAAGTCTATGAATCCCATTAGCCGTACCAACGCTATGCAATGCAAGGCATGAGTACTAACGACCATATCAATGCAGAAACATGGTAACCCAAAATACTAAGTATTGCAGATGCAATGTAATATGCGGTGTGAATAAAATGACCAAGCTGGAGTGAAGTCGGGATGATAATACGTAGTATCACAGGCTATGGGGTCCATCACAAGGGACTTCTATCCAAACCAGTCCCATACCTAAATTTGGATAGTCAGACTCAATGTGGTAAACTCCTGATCTCAGGTTAGTCGCGCGCCCAACCGAAATCCTGGCCATGCGAAGGTACACAACAATTAGTTGCGCACCACCAGCCCGAGTGGATAGTGAATGAAACAAATACATGAGTATGCAACTCCTACTCAATAAGTCCACATATCAGTACGGTTTCTCTCTAGAAAATCACCAGGGTCTATTACACTCAAAATCAGATTGCCACTCCATCGCGCACAATAAGGTGAGTGGAAGAGACCTCACTATTTGCCTGCCAATATCGGGCCCGGCTCGTCGATAGCGGACCCATTCCTCGAGCTGGTCAAACTCAGCCTAGCTTTACCCCCTACTCTCGGGCGGGTAAGGCCGCACCCCCTTCCAACCAACCACGGCACAGTGGAGAGCGCAGCCATCTGGTAATCGGTACTCGACGCTCATTTACCCACTCGGTCTAGACGTTGGAGAAACCTCTGGAACCAAGACTTTCACCCAAGGATATCTATAGCACCCCATGTAGAACAGATTTTCGGTGTCCCATCTGGCCATCCACGATATGCCTGTGGAGGCTACAGCCCTGATGTCGCTAGGGCATATAGTGATCACAGTACAATGTAAGATGCATGAGTCATACAATCCAGTCATGCATAAATCCTGCGCATGTCTTGCGCTCATGTGAGATAACCTCCGCCTATTAGGGAGTCTCATATCATCTTGCCCAATGACATGTGCAATGGTCAATCACATCTCATAACAAACATGTAGATGATGCGTATGGATATGTATCATGATGCTATGCTGTTACATACTCATAATTGGTATCAATGATCGGCCTCGACAATGTGGATATTTAACCAACATTGCCCCCAAGGAATGGCCCACATAGAATCAAACATATAATGGGCCCACGGCTTCACACAGAGGCCTAATATACAACACAATGAGCCTTACTCGAGGGCCACATATACACAACAGGTGGACCCTGCTCATGGGCCTAATACATTACAATGGGCCTTGCCCATAGACCATGCATACATCACAATGGGCCTTACCCATGGGCCATGAATACACCATAATGGGCCTTACCCATGGACCATGCATCATGGGCCTAAGACGTGTTACAATGGGCCTCAACTACGGGTCACACATACATCATATAGGTCTCGACAATCGGAATCGGCCTATACAACCGGTCTCGACAAACCAGAACCGGCCTCGATCGATAATCGGTAATCGGCCATGATAAATCAGAATCGATAATCGGCAATCGGTCGTGGTAATCGGAATCGATCGATAATCAGAGTCAAAAAATTGGTCACATCGATTGAAATTAACAATTGGTCACGTCAATCGGAATCGATCGGTAATCAGAGTCAGCAAATCGGTCACGTCGATCGAAATTGGCAATCGGTCGTGGTAATCGGAATCGATCGATAATCTGAATCGGTAAATCAGTCATGTTAATCGCACCGGTAATCAGCAGATAAAAAAAATGGGGTTCATAGATGATCAGCCGATCAATTATAGTATAAAGATCAGCACTCGGCCGTGGTTATATCAAATTCGATAGCACGGATCCATCCGTCTACGGCGAATGAGGCTCCCTTATTTGGGTTAATCCACTGAGGGAATGATGAGAATGGGACTAACAAGGCCTAAGGGAAGGTCACAATGTGGACATCCAACCATCATTGCCCATCAATGTGAACATTTAACCAACATTACTCTCAAGGAGTGGCCTACATAAACATCATTGCATACATCACAACAAAATTACACATCACATCGGGCCTTGATTACACAACAGGCGGGCCCTATACCTAGGCCTCAAATATATCACAATGGGCCTCTTATGACAAGCGGGCCACGTCACATGGGCCACATTATATGGACCTAATACACGTCACGATGGGCCGCATCACATGGGCCTCGAATACATCACAATGGGCCACAACCATGGGCCTCTCATACATCACATTAGGCCTTGCCATCTAGGCCAGAAATACATCACAATGGGCCACAACGATGGGCCTCAATATACAACGGGTGGGCCCTGCAAGATGGGCCTCAAATATATCAGGGTGAGCCTCATGGATGGGCCACAAATTCATCCGAGTAAGCCCTATGGATGGGCCATATATACATCAAGGTAGGGCCCACTGTATACTCTCCATCCAATCTGATTATAAGGTCACAAAGACCTGAATAAGAGGTAAAACAAATTTCATACGGATCCAAAGCTTCTGTGACCTAAAAAGGGTGTCAAGGGTAGCCGTTCAATTCTCTAATATTTTCTACTGTGTGGTCCACTTGATAGCTGGACGGTGTGGATCACAAATGCATCACGATGCGCCCCACATAGCCTGTCAGATGGATGGCTGATACAAAATACATACAATCAAGGCGGGACCCACGGAACGTACTGAAGTCTTCACAATAGCAAAAATGCTGCTTATGAATGGTGAGATATAACACAAACGTCAAATGAGGGCCCCACCATCCAGTGTCTGGACGGTGTGGCAAAACATATATTTCACGGTGGGTCCCACCTTTTGATGGACGACGTGAATGAAACACATATCATGGTGGGCTACAGACGGCGTGGATAGAATACACCTGCATAAAGGTGGGTCCCGCCACCTGCACGTGTGACACGTGCAAGGTTGGCCTCACATGGATGGACCATGTGATTTAACACATATGCCATGGTCTCATGGCTGCTGGACAGCTGTCCAGCAGCGTCCAACAGGTGGACTGTGTATATAAGGTGATTTTTCACCAGAGATTTGAATCAGTTCAATGGATGGATGGTGTGGGTACACACGTCCATCAAATGGGGCCACGTCCGATGTACGGACGGTGAGGATCACGACACATGAAATCAAGGTAGCCCCACACACTGACATGGTGGGGACCACGTCCAATGGGTGGACGGTAAGGATATAACATGTACCTCATGTTCAGGGCCACGGAACTGGCTGACGTTATCACAACAACGTCAAGCTGTGGGGCCCACGGAACTAGTGACTTCGGCACATCAGCATTCAATTGCTGGCTGTCCATCAGATGGACGGCCCAGATAAATCACCAGCATGAGGTGGGTCCACAAGGTGGACGGTGTAGATAAACCCCATACGTCATGGTGTGGCCACCGTCTAGACCAGCTGCCTTCCTATTCTGGACGGACGGTGCGGATTATCCACATCCATCACGGTGGCAGCTGTGCACCGTCCAATCACTCCACCACCGTCTAAATTATCTAAACGGTGTGGATTGAACAAATACCACATGGTGTGGCCCACATAACGTGGTGGCATCAATATATCAAGGTGGCCCTGTCAGGCGCCGTCCAAACTCTTCCAGCACCGTCCAGATGGTCTGGACGGTGTGGGTGAAGCACATACATCATGTGGGACCCGCAGAACTTGCTGACGTCAGTCAGCAGATGGGCCCCACCGAATGAACGGCTTAGATATCACATACGTTATAGGAGATGGGCCCCACCAATATAATATTAGTAATATATAATATACTATAATATAATATTAAATAATAAACATATCTGCACGGTGCAGCACGGCCCATACTCACCGTCCAGACCTATCTGGACGGTGCAGATTTCACAAATGAAGGTGGGTCCCATGTAGGAGGAGTGGCCCACTACAACATTTATTGATACAATATATTTTAATATAATATTATATATATAATGTATGTATGGGTGGGTTTGTGAAACCGTGTGACTGGCAGCTTGTTGTATGCGAATTAAATCAAGCTACTGCTTGTATAAACAGATGGGCGGTCTGAATTAAACTTTTGTGCTGGTGGGTCCCACCGTCTATATTACTGAACGATGAGGACGTAACGTCAATACATCAATGTGGGCCCCACCCCACACATGTCACACGTGTGGGGTGGGCTTGCGTCTAATACAAATGGAAGGTATATAAAATACTTACATCAATGGTGGAATACCACCGTCCAGCAGATTGGACGGTGGGGATACAAAATATATTCATCTCGGTGCAGTCTACGCATACAACAGACACAACCAGGTGGGAACCAAAGGACTGTTTCAGTGAGGACAGCAGCCACGTGCTACTGGATGGACGGCCTGGTACAATACGTACCTCATGATCGGATGCACAGAATTTGCTGTGTGAGACAGCAGCTGCTGCGTGCAGCAGATAGACGGTTTGGATCCCTCACATAAATGATGCGTGCCCCATGGCTGATGACCAGCATGGGGTGGAACACATACATCACACAGCCTAACGGCCTGGACGGTGTGGATTTTACACGTACATAACGTGGGGTCCGCAAATCAGGCGGATGTTTGTGATTCCCTTCATCCTGGGCCTTCGAAATCCAACAGCAAGTGGGCCTCCTGATCAAACGGTTTGGTTCAAGTGGCCACACACCATCACAAGAAGGGAGAGAGAGAGAGAGAGAGAGAGAGAGAGGCACCTACCTTTAGATCTCTTCTTCATTTTTCCACCAATGCGGGCTAGAGCTCAAATGGATGGACTTCAACGGTTGAGATCGGACTTGGATGGTGGAGATGGAAGGTAGGACGGTGGGCCACACTAATTTCTCTCCCATGGAAGCCATGGATGGTTACTTGGAAAGAATAAGGGAGAAGGAGATAAGAGAGAGAGAGAGATTGAAAGGGAGAGATGAGTGAGTGATGTGGTGGGTGTACTTTGTGTAAGGAGGAGTTTAACTTTGGGGTTGCTTGGGGATGGGGTTGTACTTGGGGATGGGTGAGTGATGGAGTGTGATGTGTACCTTGATTGATGGGATTGATGGGATTGATGGATGGGACATTGGGTAGAGACTCTCTTGAAATTTTACAAATGTGCGGCATTTTCTCGAACTGAATGCGGGCCCACTTCTTCTGCCCTGGGTATCGCCTCGGCGCGCGAGATGCGGCATCGGAACCGCGGCGACGATGCGGTCGCTAGGGTACAAATCTCGCGTCGAGCCAATTTTGGTTGACGGCATGCGTCTCAAGGTCGCGCGCAAATGTCAGAAAAAGGTCGAAGGTTACCGAAATTCGACCAGGAAGACCGCGGAAGCCTACGGAACGGTACTGTCTATGATACGGGTCTTACAGGTGACCATAAGTAGGAAAATGAGCCAAAGGGGATTCAATAGCAGCAAAAAGAAAAAAGTGGAAGTAGTTGGAGGAGCAAAGGGGGCCCTTCACAGCTATGAGATTGTCACTAGCAAGCAAAAAAAGGAATTGGTACAAGTGAGAAAGAACAAAAGGAGCAATCGCGAGTTGCCGGCCAGAAGGTAACGCATCAACCAATGTGTTATACTCCTTAGTCATCTATCCAGCCTTGACACAAAAGATAAAACGACAAAACCACAATAGGAGGAAAGAGCAATGCTCTTGATGGGTAATAGAATATTCACCTAGTTCAACTTGAATGTACGCATTGTAACCCCACCGGCGTTCTGGTTGTTGAAGTCACTAGAAGACCAAGAACTTGATGGTTCAACGTACTCACCCTTGGCTGATAGTCTAGTAAGTGAGCGGATATCAAGAATAGTCAGGCTCATAAACCTAAATGTAAAGTGAAAGATATTGGTCAACCAACTCTACAAGCAAACAACTGAAGCCATCAAAGGAGATTATATGATAGTGGTAAATTGGGAAACCTAAATGCAATTAAAAAAAATCTCAATTTATTGCCAAAGATGACCAAATGTAGTTTAGACTCTCTCCAACCAAAGTATCCAGTCGGGAGTTGGGTTAGGTCAAAGCTGAGATTTTGAACCGACAATCGACCACTAGCTCCATGAAAAGGAACGACTTCAAATCAGGAGTTGCTTTTCAAGGAAAAGAAGAAAGCATATCTGGGCAAATAGAATCCCCAAGGCAAGTAAGAATAGGCTCGAGCATGTTAAGAGGTGGAATTTCTATGGCAGGCGATCCAAGCATAGGTTTAACATCCTGAGAAGATTTTCTGAAAGCTATGACATAAGAAGACTAGAGAAGAAGAGAATGAAGCCAGTCGAAGAATATTTTTTTTTCTTAGAGAATGATTGCAATAGAAACGTAACCATATAAAAAGAAATGAAACATCACAATTCACGTCCATAATAAAAACTAACAATCATGTCAGGCGAATTCCAACGTCTACATTAATTCAAACGATGATCGAACGTGAACCCCGCGCTGTCACGCATCACACATCGGAACAGCCATCGAAACCCAAACGTCAAATGTCCCATCGCATCTCTCCATACGAAGGGATGTTGGGTATTGTTTACACTCATTTTAAGCGCCTAGCGTGGACCAATGAAAGGCTACCACGTGTCGACACTATGGGGCTAGTACTAGTAGAAATCATGCCCTCACTCGAGAGTATCCTCATTTAATCTTCCTTCGGCATTATGCATTCCATTATTAATGCGAAGGCACAGGCCCTTACCCCTGCCGTCAAGAAAATGAATTAACAAATGTCATGTGGCCACGTTTATCGTGCCAATTAAAGCGGCAGTGTGCCCAACACGTCTTCAACAGACCTGCCAAGAGAATAGATCTTATCATGTATCCAACTACGATACACTAGGTAAGGTCATCTCTCATAATATTTCCAAAATGGGAGATCTTTCCAGAGACGTTCGAAAAGTCTGTAAAATTCAAGAAGGTTCTGAATATCAAGAGATCAAATCAATATCCAAGCGAATCTAGCTATGGATTGGTCCCGAATTAGAAGAGACAAACACATCAATCGAATGATTCGGTCTCAACTCATGGTTCAATTAAAATAAAGAGAATTGGAGAGCTAGATCTAATTTGGTTTGATAACAAATCGGTATTGGGTGTCAAATCCCTCGAGAACTCCAAACCATCCGGAGGATGTTTAAATGCAGGAGGTGATTTGATCCAGATCATCCAATACATCTATCGGAATTGGAGGAGGTGGGCCACCAGATGAGCGATCATGATCAATTTGAGGTCCAAGATTGGCCCTGATTTCATTAGTGAGTCCCTAATCATGGCTGAGCTGTCTTCATAAGTGGAATATTGATGTTCTCAGGCCTAATATATTTAGTAGGTCACGAAGATCTCCATAACATGACCAACTACGAGAAGAAGATTCGAAAAGCCAACAATTCTGGATCTAACTCGAGTCCTTCATTTCCAATACAAGCCAAATACGCAGAGAATCCAGGATCAATAAGGAAACCTAGTAAGGGTTTTGTCGCCCCAACAAGCTATAAAAGGACCACACAAAGAAGAGATAAGGGCCCTACGCTAAACGCATTTATTTACTTTATATTTATCTTTCTCATTTATCTTACCATGGCCTAGCCTAGTTCTAGCGTAGATCACTACTGCCTAACGACTTCCACTACAATACTTTAGGAGTATATTAAATATCTATAACCTTAAGTTGTAAATCCATGATCAACTAAATTCTGATGTAGCTGATCATATCCATCTGATTGCATCCTGTTGACCACCCACCTTGATCGTTTATTCTAATAGATAAATCAGGTATTTATCTTTATTTTTTGTTTATTTTTAATTGATTCATAATTTGTCGATTGTAATATGTCATATATTCCAATATTAAAAAATGACATTGTTTAGCCTTTTTATATTCGATCTGCACATCCTTGTTCCTTTGAGAAATATTGAGCTAAGATTACTAGTGAAAGAAAAAGTCCTTAAGTCTGTAAACTCACATCTATTGTTACAATGCAAAAAGAATATATTCGGAATGGCCAACCTCTACCTTTTCCCAAATCACCTGAACGTTGAGCACAATCGGTGGTTGAGATGATAACGGAATCCCATATCTAGTGTCCAATCTGTCTATCTCAATACAGGCTCACCAGCGATTCAATCAAACCGTAAGCCGAATAGACTTTAGCACATCCGCATATCATGCCCGCACATGAAAACCATATATAAACCCTCATTCACACGTGTAGCATTATTTAATTGAATTGGCAGAATGAACCAACTAGAAAAAATTATTAATGCAGTAAAAACCAATGCACTAATTGTGGTACAATAGAATTATAAATCACTACTTGTTCTAAATGCTCACTAGATCTAAAAAGAAACAAGGTCACTTGTATTCCTCGAAGATTCCCGCCCATATCACCATTCAATATATCTTGACCACTATTGGCCAAACCACTTATGAGTTAGGTCCAATGAATCTATCTTGATTTTTTGGCTCAGGCAAAAAGGATGTCCTAAGTGGATTTCTCACAAACATCACGGTAGAGCCCACCTAGCTTCTGACCACACCACGGTAACTTCAGCAATCCGCGTCCCTCCTCTAACCACTTTTATCTCAAAATTCTCAAAATTCAAAGGTGGACTCCACTGCATGGACTTCCATTTGATCAATATGATGGCCAGGATCATCAAAAAAGATATTTTTTAGAGGGATTGCTACTCAAAGGCTGGCCGGCATGATGGACGGTCCACATAATTTATTAGAACTTCTCTAAATTGTAAATTTGTCATGTCCATTCTCCTAGGGCTTTAATTGGATGACTAGGGCGTCATATCAAATTGAATTTTAGAACCGTCAAGGGATGGAAGGTAGGACCCACATGCTCGGCAACTCATAATCAACGATTAGGGATCTATTCGAATTAATATAGTACATGTGGGGCCCACTGCGGCCATTGGCAATAACCGATTTTAGCTTACACATATGACTCACGTGAAAGAGTGGACCAAGCTACTATTTGGCCATGGCATTTGAAACGTGGCCTCCCTAATGAGTGGCACGCATCTCTGCACGCCATGTTCCACTTCGATTTAGGTGGATTCAACCATTCAATATTTTTATTTTGAGTTCTCGTATGCCACGTGTATAATTTATGAGTGCCCGCGTATCAAGGATCACACAGCAGTCCGAGCATCAAAGATCTCCCCCATTTTATAATTCGAATGATATGCTTAAACTCATAATTACCTGATAGATCACGATGTGGCTTGGTCCACCAGTCTAATCGATCGTGGCCATCCAAAAAGACGTGCATGAATGGCCTAGATCAATGTGACACATGGACCATCCTAGGCAACAACAACATTGCAAACCATGGTTCTCATACTCGTCAGCTGGAGAGTTTTCTCAATGCCACACATGTTAATGTGGCAGGGCGAGATCCATTCCATCCATCGGGTGGACCGCACCGTGGATATGTCCTGGCCCATCCCGAAATAAATCGGTGTGTAATATCATCTAACTCATTTCCTAGAGTGCATGGGGGTGAGTGGAGCATGAGTGCTTGTCTTATACAGAAAATAATAATAATAATAATAATAATAATAATAATAATAATAATAAAATGTTTATAAAATGTTTGAATAGCACATGAACTTATTAAGAATAATGCAAATGCAGAAAAATAAAATAAAATAAAAAAGAAAACAATGTAGCAACATGCTCACGGAGAGAAAAATAAAAGTGATGGTGAGCCACATCTGCACACTTTTTCTAATGTTGTACTCAATCTTTAGATTTACCTCACTTTTGAGCCGACATCCTAACATAAGCCCTTGTAACAAATTTATGGTGCGGATATCATGCAGTTATTATAATGGGTCCTGTAGAGCCTCTATCATAGGATTTTATAGGTCAGTTTATGGTCAAAATAGCCATAGGCTGCAATCCTACGAATGTAAGCTAACTTAGAGAGACGTGAATTTCAGTCAATCAAATATTGAAGAGGGCAATCAAAATATGCACGTAGAAGAGTTGATTATGCAAATGTAGATATGCCTCTTAATGAAACTAGCATAGGATTGATTGATGAATTTACGACGGATCAACTATTTGGACATGCATCATCATGTGTCATCACATCACAAAGAAATCTACCATTAGAACGCTTCAAGGATCCGCAGATGGATTGATTGTTGGCCTAGAGAGAGTTTGGATTGCATCAGTTGATAAATGACCCAACAAAATGAGATCGATGGATCAGTGATGGATCAACAGTAAAGAATTGTCAAGCAATTGAAAGTATGACAGCGCTTTAGAAGGTTTTTTTTTTTAATGAATAGAATTCCGATCGGGCATGTTAACCGCCAAAACCAAGGAAGAAATGCTATAAAGACGAAGTGTCTTGAGATGCTACTACAATTCTAAACTTGATGACGAGATCCATTTTCAAGCATACTCATCTTCCTTTGAACATGAATAGTACAATAAGTGCTGCTCCTCGGATCGATCTTATTCACTCAGATGTATGGGGACAAGCCCAACCTGAAACTTGACGAATCTGGATACCAGTTGCTCTTTATTGATGATCACTAAGTGAAATAATCTAATGCAGGACAAGTCAGGGAAAATCTCATAGATGGCCAAGATCGAAAGAAATTGGGCTCGAAGTTCAATCCAAGAGTCTAGCGCCCACCCTTCCAATGGCCATAACTTTGACACAAGTTATCCACTTCGGGCTTATAGTATGCCACTCGAAACAAGCTTTTCATGCTACCTAATGCCAAAGCTCATCAGCCACCCAATGGTTTTCCAAAAACTTGGTCATCTTAGGGGTTAGTTTTGAATTTTAAGATTGAATTTACTTGAGTTACAGTTTTCGCTATTTTTAAGAATACCTTAGGTTTTGGAGTCCTAAAATAGCTTAAAGTCATTATTTAAGTCATGGAAAGGAGTTTGCGTCAATTTAAAAGTCATTTACCATTTTTAGTACATTTACTATTTTGGATAAATTATGAATTTAGAATTTTAAAGCTTTTTTAAGTCATGTTAATGGCTTTGTATAATGACTTTATTCAGACTTTTCATCAATAATAGAGGTTTCTCATCCTTGTAAATTGAAGAGCTATTTTGAGAAGATGGTGATCTCCTCTCTTATTCAAGCACCCGCTAGCCCAAAACATTATACAGGCTCCGAGACCTTGAGTGTCTGCAATGCAAAATGAAAATAGGTAATGGAGGCTACTAATAGGAAGGATTTCAAAGTAAGAATATGACCTTAGAAAAAATAAAGTTACAAGTTACAAGGGTAAATTTGGCCAAACATAAAAAACATAACTACATTTATTATTTCGAAAATATATCCGACCTTCCAAATGCCTCCGCAAATATTTAAAGGTTTTCAGCCCTATGGAAACAATTGCAGAGACAAAAATGCCCAAAAGCTGTTAAACATTATATATTGCATAGATGAAGGGGTTAGATGGCACATGAACTCGTGAAAATGTTGACTGGCATATCAACATCAATGTGGACCGCAAGCGGGTTTCAATGGTGGGCATTTCCATCCCATCGTCCATCTTATATGGTGTGGCCCACTTGAGACTTGGATCTGCCTCATTTTTTAGGCTCATGTCCCAAGCATGAGCTGGTGAAACTGATGGACAGTCATCGTCACACTGAGCACCACAGAGCTTTTGGTTACATTGGCTTTGAAAACGGTAGGGCTTTCAAATCCACGGGGTTTCAACAGCCCACCGTATTTTAACCACATCCAATTTTAAGGTAGTTACTAAGCTTAAAAAATGTTTCATATGGAAAGTGGCAACAAAATATCTGACTTACGGATAATTTGTTAGGGAGATGAGCAGAAATGCACAAGGTGCACTTACAGGCATCTACCAAACAGTCCTTCAACAGGACCATAATGCACCATGTGAGCCAAAGACTATTCCATGGTGGCACCAGATGAATGGTTCTGATTAGAAGCAACTGAAACAGGAATCTCTAATTAGCACCATGATTTTGTAAATGCAATGCATGAATAAGTATCCACTCCAATTGCAAATACCATCCTGATCATCCCTGAAAATGAACTCCCCTACCATACACCCAGATGCAAGCCATGTTATCAGACAAAACCCTTCTTCATGTGCTTTGTACTTTGATTGAGACCCTGTCTTAGAATGATAGAAATGGTAGGGAATTTTGATGCAGTAGTTGATCTCGTGAAAAAAATAATAATTTTTACCTTGGAGCAGTTGAAAAGGGCAGCAATGTAAATAAATTATGATGATACAAGACAGAAAGTGGATCCTTCATTGATGAGTAAGAGAACAGGACCCGATGGTAAGGATGGAACTCCAATGGACAAAAAGCTTGTAATACATGGACAGCCGGTGCTAGAACTCCATTTCACTCAAGCCTGTGATTGTAGAGAAAACACATTATTGAGTAGTTCAAATACTGGTATGATTGCTGTATTATCAAACGCAGAGACTGCACATTTAGAAAGAAAACTCAAGGCATCAAGAGAACAGTCAGTATCTGATGTGGAACGTGCCACAGGCAGCTTTATAGAGGGTGAAGATTGAGAGAAATCGGGTTGTATCAGCTTAGATGGGGCAAAAAAAAAAAAAGCCTGACCCATTCTATAGCTTCAGGGGCTATAACTTTGCAACCGGTTACTGGAATTGCGCATATAATATGCGGATAGCTATCAGTGAGTCCTACATCTTGGCCAATGGCCCAATGCCAAAGGCCATTGGCCTCTGAATAGTTTTGCAAAATTCAGTTGTTTGGGGGGTCAAATTTGGGTTTGGAGTCCAAATTTATTATTTTAGTAAGTTAGGATTTCACTATTTTTAGGATGTTTTAGGATTTGGAGTATCTCATAATGTAGCTTCTAAGTCCTTTTTTTAAGTCATCTAAGAGAGTTTGAGTTAGTTTAGACATCTTTTACTATTTAGAAAGTTTACCATTTCGGGAAAGATGTGAATCTAGGGCTTGTATGCATCATATCAAGAGCTTTATAAACAAAATTAATCTTTTTTCTTTTTTTTTCTCTCTTCTTCCTTTTTTTTTTTTTTTTTGGCATTGTGGAATCAAGTATTATCTAGGAAGAAGATGGTTATCTCTTCCTGCCCTTTCCACCACACACCCACAACAAAAACATCTAATATTGAAATGCATGTGAGGGGGCCATCCCTATTTTTCCCTGGAGGGTTAAGATAGTGTTGAGCATATATGTATGGCACAAGGCACCAATTTTATACAGGTGGGCCTTTTGTGGGAATAAGTTTATATATTTTTTATTAGTATTTTCTTGGAACAACATGGTTGCAACCCTAGTATGTGGCACTAACACATGGTCTTGTGAAGTACTACGAATTTGTACCTCACCCATTTCAAAACGTTAGAGTAACATAGCCTGTAGCTACAAAGCCAAGGGAGAGAATTTGTAATGTGAACAATTCCATATCTGACATGTAAAAGCCACATCAGCAAGGTTAGCCATGCCAGCAAGGTTAGAAGTTATGGAGGTTATCGATGGTTAGAGAAGTTATGGGAAGCTATGGATGGTTAGAGAAGTTACAGTTAGTTATGGACGTTATGGAAGGTTAGGGAAGTTATGGGAAGTAATGGAGGGCTATAGAAGTTATGCAAGTTGTTATTAGTTGTATGTCTCTATTTAATTATGTCTCCATTAATTACAGTGAATGCACTAAAAAGTATGATTGTTGACTTAATTCCAAATTCCCTTCTTTTTACTCTCTCCCTCCCTCTACGTTTTTCTCTTCTACCATATCAGGAAGATTGCATTCTCCCCAAAACTCTCCATACCATTCCTTCAATAACACTTGAAATTAACTTCAGAGATTAATGTACATACCATTTGGTATTAGAGCAAGGCTTTATGGCATACGAAACCAGGATATCCAAGCACAAAAATGACATCAAGACCCTCATGGAAAGGAGTGAACAACAAGATTAGCATCTACAAGAAGTCCTCCAAAAATTATCCGCCCTAAACAACAAGTATGATCAAATCACCACTGACCAACGTTGGGACCATTCAAAGAGATCATACAATCATCAATTCAAAGTTGAAGAAGCTGGTGATTCCATACATCCAGGTACATGATGTAGAGTGGGTCGCGGACACTTTCATGTCCAAGATGGATAGATAAGGCCCGATCAGAGGCAAAAGTCATCAAGACCGTCAGAACCTTAAAACAGGCATATCTCGCAAACCGGAATGAGTTACTCGACGTAACATATATGAATTTGGGGTAGGACGAGCTACTTTAGCCAACCTACCCGGCTATGCAGGGTTGCCCACGCTGAATTTGCGAGATTCCATCATATCGACGAACAAATTCCATGTTTAATTCCATTTTTACTATAAATAGTAAGTTTTAGTTTGATTATAACTCTTCATCCGTTGGGCTTTAGGAATTGCGCCCAACATGAAAAGTGTTTAGAAAAAATTAGGAAGATAACATGGTTAAGCCACATAGGACACTTGCTATTAGAAAATTTACTATTTATAGTAAGTTACAAATTTTAGGAAGTTTTAGTTATAGTTTAATTCTTAAACTTCTTCCTAGTCTTAATATCCATATTTAAAGGGTTGTAAACTAGTTTATTTCATCTATCAATCAATTTACAAATTTTCATGAATACTACTTCTATTTTCTTGCTTTTTCCTCGTGGATTCGAGAACTCTCTATGAGGACTCCAGAGAAGCTTCGTGGATTTGTAGTAGTTATCCTTGAGGAAGACAGTGATTGAGCTCATCACGTTCATCCCTGCGTCAATACATCAGAAGGCATTCAGACCCGAGCCGTTCATCTTGATTTCCCTCATTTTAGCGACAAAGATCCCACCAGATGGGTGCATCGTGCAGAGTAATTTTTCACATATCATTGAATCAACCCAAATCAATGCACAATCATTGCTTCCTTTCATTTGGAGGGAGAAGGGAGCGTTGCAATGGTTCCGATGGATGGATGATGCAAGACGGATGGTCTAACCTAGAATGATGTGTTAAAATTAAATAATGGATCAATTAAAGTAATCAAAACACAAAATAAAACTATTCTATCACAAAGTAAGGAATCCAAGTAACAAAATATGTTCCAATTCAAAGTCGTAAGCAATCCCACAATGCAAATCTAACAAAATATGAGTTGATTAAGACCTATGGAATGTAGTACTTCCATCCAGCATACGGATTATTCCTAATTCAAAGGGGTTCACTTGGTTTTAGGGTTTTGGCTAAACTAGGTTTAGGTTTAGGGTTTTTTATTTTGGGAATTGGGAATTTAGGTTTAGAAATTGGGCATCTAGGGTTGTGAGAACTAGGGTTTGGGGGTTTGGGATTGAAGTAAAGGACAAGGAATATAGAGGAATGAGGGGGATGAAGCAAGAGGGCCATGGAACAAGGGGTTCATCTATACGGATAGTTGTTCACGTGCCTATACGGCCGTATGGACAGAAACTTGGGTCAAGATAGGTTGGGTTGGGGTTGGATGGGTTAGGGGTTAATTGGGTTGAGGTTTGGATGGATTAGGTTTTGATTGGGTTGTGGTTTTGAGGAAGACAAAAAGAAAATAAAAGGAGAGAGATATAAAGAGAAATTGAGGGAATTGGAGAGAGAGAAAAGGAAAGAAAGGGGAGATAATACCTTGAAGAAGAAGAGAATGCGAGAGAAAGATAAGTGCAATCACTCAATGGCTTCACACCATCTCCATTCATGGGAAGTTTTTTTATTGCTCAAAAGCAAAGGAGAGAAATTTCATTCAATGCATAATAATGCTCCAAGGTTCACAAACCCACTCCTTTACAGACTAATTGGAGTGTTTTCACAAAAACACCTTTATGATTCTAAAAATCCAAAATATCCCCAAAATGAACTAAAACCCAAAACAACCCACAAAACAATTAAGGAAATAACCAAACTAATGTCTCATGATGTCTAAACTAATGTCCCATGATGTCTACAACCAAGATGGCCGAATGATCAACGGTCTAGATGATCCAACGCTCGAAATTGAACAATCTGATGAAAGCATCAACTCAATCCAACAATCTAGATATGTTTAACAAGCTCCTATACGCAACCCACAATCTTCTTAGTATGGGATCTTCAAATATGCATGAACATCCATGTGGGGTCTTCCAACATGGCTATATACTCAATCCGACCCCATATAATGATCATCCAACCATAAAGATGTTGGAACTAGGGTCAAAGATCTCCTCCTCCTCCGATACACTCTAAATGGTGCTAGGATGTCCTCATCAACTCCCATCGGCATAAAAGAGTGTCTCTAGCGAATTAAAGCTGCAATAACATTCTAGAAGATCCGGGTCTAGTCTCTGAAGCTCGGTCTCAGTAATCCACGTACTATCTGACTCTAGCCTGTTCTTCCACTTGACAAGATATTTCTATAATTTCCATATTTGGTAGAAACCACATGTTCATCCAAAAAACATTCTATTTCCTCTTTTGGTAGGTATGGTTGGTATAGGAGGCAAAGGCTGGGAAGATTGATCTGGCAAGAGCCATGGGTCATTGAATGGATTGGGATCTGGGTCATTGTCTGGGTCGGTAGAAATGCTAGAGGGTGGAGATGCTGGACCCTTAAAAGATACTAGACCTTCCACGTTGAATGTAGAACTAATGCACATATCAGGTGGAAGATCTACAATATACGCATCAGATCCCAATCTTCTCAATATTTTATAAAGTCTTGTACTACAAGCTTGTAATTTCTTCATGGTCCCTTGCAAAAACCGTTCTGGCCTTATCTGAACCATCGAATATTCCCCTACTTGAAATTCTTTAAACACGCAAGGAGAGTCGGGAAATATTTTGTACTTTTCATTGCTCACATTAATCCATTTCTTGATTTCAACATGCAAATCATGAATATGTCGTGCAAATACATCTGCGGACTTTGAAGGTCTGTGGGAGTAACATGGGAATGAGATTTATAGGCTTCCTAGGCTTTGTAACCATGAACTACCTCAAAAGGACTCATACCTATCGACCTATTTGACTAAACTATTATATCCAAACTCTGCAACTGGTAAAACTGAATCCCAAGTCCTAATCTAGTCACCCACAAGATATCATAACATGTTTCCTAAGCTTCAATTAACCACTTTTCTTTGACCGTAAGTTGGTGGATGGTATACCAATGAGAATTGAAGTCTCATACCCATCATATGCCACAGTGTCTTCCCATTCATCTCCTGGGCAAATACATATCTGAAGATACCCACTTTTGAGGTCAATCTTGGAAAAGATCGTGGCACCAGCCATCATATCAAACACGTCGTCAAGACGCAGTATAAGAAATCGATGCCTGATTGTGATCTTGTTGATGGCCCGACTGTCCACACACATGCACCAAGTGCTATCTTTCTTAGGTGTGAGGATGGCTGGCATGACACATGGACTCAAGATGCTCCGCAGGGTTCATTCGATGGTGAGGAAGGTTTGGCAAAGTTGAACTAGGGACAAGATCTATGGCATGTTGAATGTCCCGCATACGCAGAAACTCTTCCGGTATGTCCTCAGGAAAAATGTCGTTAAACTCCGCCAACACCAGATTCACTTCAGGTGGCAACTCTACACTAACATCGGGTATAACCTCTCTTGCCACGAGTCATACACCATCGAATCAACCATTCTCACTTTCAAACTCTTTGGCGTTTATTATATGGAGAGATTTAGGCTGGGATTCCTCACATTTTTAGGATCACCCTTCTTGGCGTCCTCTTTCTTTTCCGGGGTGCTTTTGGGCAGAAGAGGATTTGAATTTATCCTCTTACCTTCATACATAAATGAACACGTATTCGAACAGCCGAAGTGTTACACCACGGTCATACAGCCAAGGTCTGCTCAAAATGATATGGCCTACGTTCATAGGCAAAACATTGCACCATAGCGTGTCTTTTTAGGAAGCAAACTGAATGAGAATAAGATACCACTAAGAAACCAGTATTGAGGATGCATCAATCCAAGAAACTTAATAGGGTTGAAGGTGAGGGACGGGTTTCAAACCCGAACAAGATAATAGTGCTAGCGGAGACCACGTTGGTGCAACTACCACTGTCAATTATCATCTTGCAATTTTTTCACCACCCCAGACGTGAAAAATTGAATCCATACGCCAATCATCACTTTCTTTAACCTGAGCTAAGGCGCATCTGATAACTACGAGTGGCACGATCTCAAGTCCTTCAAACTCTTCATCACTAGCACCAATTTCAGATTGACATTCTTTTTCTGCATAATCACCCGAATTATCTGCATCCTCATCCAACTCGCCAATCACAAGGGCCTTATTTCGCTCTTTCGTGGTGCACTGGTGTGCAAAATGGCCACATCCTTGGCAGTTGTGATACCATGTTTGCACACGTGCCCTCGAGCAGGTACTAGCTAGACCCGTACCCTTCATATCCCTATTGTTGGATTGAGTACCGACAGGGGCTTTGGATTGACTTCGAAAATTAGGCTTAGCTCCCTGGGAGTGGAGCCCTGACATTGGATTCACAAAATTCGAATGACCTCACGAATTGTTGTTTCAGATAGCACTAAAGTTCTTGCACCACTTGGCAGGCATGCTCTAGAGTGTTGACGTCATGAGGAATGAGCTCACATTAAAGCTTGGATCAGAGGCCCATCCTGAAATGGGAAAGGATCATCAATGGGTCATCCTCGTTGTTACAACACAGCGTATATTCATCAAACTTGGCGATGTACTCAATTACAGGCATTGATCCCTGATGAAAGGATTGTCATTGATCCAAAAGCTTCTAGTAATAAGAGAGAGGAAGGTACTTTTCTTTTAAAATTCCTTTCATCTCAGGCCATAGGGAGACCGGGTCATCTCCAAAACTCTCCACCATCCACTTGACATTTGTCCAAAACAACTTGGCTTGGCCCACCAACTTCATCTTAGCGAACCTTACCCGACGGCGATCAAAAATATCATACCACTCAAAATAATGGTCCATGTATGCAAGCCAATCGAGGAAGGCCTTGGGATCCAAGCAACCATCATAGTTCGAGGCCACAATTTTCACGTTTTTCATTAATCGTTTATCAAGATCATGGTGATCTTGATACTCTCCAAGGGGTGGCTGGGTATGCACCCCACCACGGCTATTACCTCGGCCACGACCTCTTTCATGTCTACTAACTTGATCTCCTGCTTGACATTGGTCATCTTCCCCATCGTCGAGGTTTGCCTGGAGGGAGGTTTCCAACTGGGTCCTATGAATATTGGTCTCATTTCTGAGGGCTACCAGTTGGTTACTGGTAGTTCTACTTTGGGCTTTGATGGCCGCAAGAGGGTTGATGGCATTGGTAGCCTCGGCAAGCTGTTCTGAATTCATTATGGGATGTAGACCGAAACTACACCAAGTATGAGTGGGCATAAACTGGGGTTCTAATGGGGAACCTAAGAATTAAAGACTCTAGTTCCAATGTAATGAGAATAGAAAGGCTACTAAACCTAGACACGACAATGTGAAAATCTACCCTAAATGCAACATGAGAGTCATATGCTAAATCCGAGGCTCTAATACCAAAATTTGATGCAGGACAGTCGGCATAACCTAGAATGATGTGCTGAAACTAAATAACGAATTAATTAAAGCAATCAAAACACAAAATAAAACTACTCCATCACAAAGTTAAGGAATCCAAGTAACAAAACATGTTCCAATTCAGAGCCATAAGCAATCCCACAATGCAAATCTAACAAAATACGGGTCGATTAGGACCTATGGAAGGTAAAACCTCTATGGGGATTATTCCTAATTCAAAGGGATTCACTTGGTTTTAGAGTTTTGGATAAACTAGGTTTAGGTTTAGAGTTTTGGATTTTGGGAATTGGGGATTTAGGTTTAGGAATTGGTGATCTAGGATTTTGAGAAGTGGGGTTTGGGGGTTTAGGATTGAAGGGCAAGGAATAGAGAGGAATGAGGGGGTTGAAGCATGAGGGCCACAGAACAAAAAGGTCGTCCATACGAACAACCGCACCCATGTATCCATACGGACATAGGTTTGGGCCCGAGTAGGTAGGGTTGGGGTTAGATGGGTTAGGGCTTGATTGGGTTAAGATTTGCATGGATTAGGCTTTGATTGGGGTGTTGTTTTGAGGAAAATAAATGAGGAGAGATAGATAAAGTTTGAGGGAGCTAAAGAGAGAAAAGGATAGAAAAAGAAGATAATACCTTGAAGAAGAAGAGAATAAGAGAGAAAAATAGTTGGAATCACTCTATGGCTTCACACCATCTCCATTCACAAGAGGTTTTCTTGTTGCTCAAAAGAAAAGGAGAGAAATTTCATTCAATGCATAATAATACTCCAAGGTTCACACGCCCACCCCTTTATAGACTAATTGGGGTGTTTTTACAAAAACACCCTTATGATTCTAAAATATTCAAAATACCCAATGAATCAACTAAAACACAAAACAACCCATAAAGTAAAAATAAAATAACTAAGTAAATAACCAAACTAATATCTCATGATGTCTAAACTAATGTCCCATGATGTCTATGGTCAAGATGGTCCAATGAGCAACGTTCTGGATGATCCAACGCTTGAAATCTAACGGTCCAATGAAAGTTTCCACTCAATCCAATGATCTAAATATGTTCAATAAGCTCCTATATAGAACCCACAATCTTTCCCAGTGTGGGGTTTTCAAAGATGCATGAACGTGCATGTGGGGTCTTCCAATGCGGCTATGTACTCAATTTGGACCCCATATAATGATCATCCAACCATAGAGATGTTGGAATTGGGGTCAAAGCTCTCCTCCTCCTCGAGTATACTCTAAATGGTGCTCGGATGTCCTCAGCAATGGAGAAGACTCATGGGCCATTATCATGGTCCACATTTCCGGACAAGCCTCATTAAGAGGTTTGGTCCAACTAAATTCAAAGACTATGCAGTTCTCTTGCCAAATTGAGACAAACTTCCTCGATAAGAGATTACCAATCTCAATTTGAGAAATTGGTCAATAGGATTGACGGTTTACTGAAATCATTTTTAGTAAGTTCTTTTGTCAATGGATTGAAAGATGAAATCTGGCTAGATGCACAAATGTTTAACCCAAAAATGTAATGATTGTTATCAGGTTAGCCTGATTGTAAGAATAAAAGATTGCGGCTCGGCATAGAGTTACTAGAGATTCTTCCTAAACCAAATTTCCAACCCGAGCTTTTGGGCCCAAAACCCTCAATCCCTCCTATTAAACGTCTCGCCCCAATGGAGGCAAAAGAACGAAGGGATCACGAGTTATGCTTTAATTGCGATGAGAGATTTGTGCCCGGTGATCGTTTGAAGACAATGGCTAAGGCCACATGGCTTAATGATGATGAAGTCCAAGAGCCAAAGCCATTATTAGTGGACGAAAAAGAATCGTCCATTGCAGGAGCATCCCATCCCCATACAATCATGTGGTGGGCCACCTCAATCATAAACTTACCACAGTTCTTATCGACACTGGGAGTAACACAATTTTATGGACCCCACAATTGTTAAACGAATTAGCATCTCAATCTCCTTGGGAAGCCAATTTCAAGTGATGGTTGCAAATGGGGACTGACTAGTTAATTAAGGAAGGTGTTCATGTTTGACTCTTACCCTGAAAGGAGTCCCAGTCACCAATGATTTTCTTTTCCTTCCACAGGGAGGATGCGACGTATTTTTAGGCGCTCACTGGCTATGTACACTAGGTCTTATGTTGTGGGATTCCTATAATATGTAGATAAGCTTCACATGTTGGACAACCAACAATTCGAAAGGTAGGCTATTAAATCTAGGAAAGGGATAATGTTACATTTAGTTTGTCTTAAATCTATGTCGGTGGACAGCCCAAAGTATACACAACTCCAAGATATAGAATCTGAGTTTTCAGATGTTTTTAAAGAACCCAAGCAATTACCCCCAAAATGTAGCCATGACCATAAGATTCCAATAGCGGAGGGAAGCAGCTCAATTTTTGTACAACCCGATAGGTAACCCCATTACCCAAAAAATGAAATTGAAAACTTAATTAAAGAGATGTTGCATTCAGGCATTATTTGGCCAAGCACCGGCTCGTATTCTTCTCCAATTTTGATGGGGAGCAAATCTGACGGCAGGTAGTGGGGAGCAAGTCTGACGGCAGGTAGCGGATGTGCGTTGACCATCGAGCCCTAAACAATGTTAATGTTAAAGGCATTCCCCATTCCCGTCATTAATAAGTGGCTTGATAAATTTCATAGGACTTCTATTTTTTCGAAATTAGACCTATGTTCGGGATATCATCAGATCAAAGTTGAGGACGCTAAAATCCACAAAATGGCATTTACATATGAAAGGAATTATGAATTTCTAGTGATGCATTTCGATCTCACCAACACCCCATCTACTTTTCAGAGCCTGATGAATGAAATATTCAAACCTTACCTCCGAAAATTTATTTTGATCTTCATTGATGATATACTTATCTACAGCAAATCAATAGAGGACCATCTCTCTCATTTCTAAACAACCCTATCCGTACTTAGATCTCACAATTTATTTGCCAGATAATCCAAGTGCTGATTCAGTACACCAAAGGTAGATTACTTAGGCCACATCATTACCAAAGATATTGTTGTGGACCCGGAAAAAAATTTCCACGTGAAAGAATAGCCTAGGCCATTGAAGTCTCTCAAAGGGTTTCTCGGCCTCACCAGATATTACCATAAATTAATCTCTAATTATGGGACTATCGCGGCCCCCCCTTCCTACACTACTGAAGGACTCCTTTCATTGGAACGACGGGACCGAGGAATCTTTTTTTTTTAATCAAAAGAATCATTATCGCATCCGAGGAATCTTTTTTTTTTAATCAAAAGAATCATTATCGCATCCACTTATTCTGGCTCTACCAAACTTCTCCAAACAAGAACGGGAATTAGGGTTGTTCTAATGTAGGATGGACGTCCAATTGCATTCTTCAGTCAAGCATTAAAAGGTACCAGTCTTTCTCTCTTTACATATGAAAAGGAAATGTTCGTTATTGTCCAGGTTGAGTGGAGACCCTATCAGTTGGGCAGACCCGTCCTTATCTGAACATATCAGAGGAGCCTTAAATATCTCCTTGAATAAACGATCACTAGTTACTACGCCTACCCAACAAAAACCTCTCTAAATTTTTAGGATATGACTATCAAATTGAATATAAAAGAGAGAGAGAGAGAGAGAGAGAGAGAGAGAGAGAGAGAGAATAGGGTAGCCAGTGCACTTATCATGCCAACCAGGAGAGAATGTGTTGCCATATCTGCTCCAATATACACTTGGAATAACCTCTGCATTTCCTACCTTCAAGAAACGTTTTTTTATGGAGATCAAAAACACTAGGACAAAGGAGACCTGGACCCACTTAAACATTCCAATAAAAATGGCATATTTTATTACAAGGAGCATGTCTTGCTAAGTCCAAAATCTACTTTAATTCCAAAGGTGTTGAAGGAACTCCACGACACTCCTACTGGACATTCGAGGTATCAAAAGACTCTTTTCAAGAATTAAATCTATTGAGAGCCCAAATACGGCACTTCATCAAGGAGTGATACTTGTCTATGGCACAAATACAAATGCATTACTCCATCGGGACTTACAACCATTGGATTTACCTTATCACATCTGGACAAGTATTTCAATGGACTTCATCAACAGGCTTCCCTACCATCCCGTGGTAAAACCGTAATACTTGTTGTAGTGGATCACCTTTCCAAATATGCCCATTTTATTGAACTACATCACCCTCATACAGCATTTGACATGGCATAGTTATTTGTTGAAGATGGTGTTAAATTACACGGGTTACCCTCATCAATCATAAGTGATAGGGACCCCACCTTCACTAGCCATTTCTAGCAAGAACCTTTCAATTTACAAGGTACGCGGAATGAATGCTAGCAAACTAATGGACAATCAGAGGTGGTCAATTGAATGCTAGTAACTTACCTACGATGCTTCACCAGTGACCATCCATCTGGATGGTTAAAGTGGTTACCTTAGGCTAAGTATTGGTATAATACTACAGTCTATTCATCCACAGGAATATCTCCTTTTGAAGTTGAATATGGCCAGAAGCCCCGTACTCTATTTTCCTATGTGCCTAGAACCACCATGGTTTAGCCGATTAATGAAGAAATACATTCCCACAATGAGATTCTCAAAAATTTTAAATTCAACCTCTTCACTACACACCCATCGAACGGACTATGAGTTCAAAGTTGGAAATTAAGTTTATTTATGTCTACAACCTTATCCCCAGTCCTCGGTGGTAGTTCATAAATCCCTAAAACTTTCAACAAGATATTACGGGCCATTTGAAGTCCTACAGCATGTCGGGCCCATTGCCTATATAACAAATTCTCCCATTCTATCAACGGACCTAATATCGTGCAACCTCGGCCTCAAGTGATATTAAACCGTCGGATGGTCAAGAGAGGCAATCTAGCAGTCTCAGAAGTGCTCATTCAACTGGAGGGGTCACAACCAGAGAATGTCACATGGATTTCTTACTCCACCTAATCTGAAAATTTTCCCGACTTTACCCTTGAGGACAAGGATACACAAAGGGGGGGAGAGTGTTACAACAAGGTTAGAAGTTATGGTCGTTATGGAAGGTTAGAGAACTTATAGGAAGTTATGGAAGGTTGGAGAAGTCATGGAGGGTTAAAGAATTTATAAAAGTTGTAATTAGTTTGCACATCTCTATTTAATTACAATGAATGCATGGAATCTCTCTCTCTCTCTCTCTCTCTCTCTCTCTCTCTCCATATCAAGAAGATTGCATTCGCCCCAAAATTCTCCATACCGTTCCTTCA
Organism: Magnolia kwangsiensis; assembly: GCA_037074715.1. Taxonomy (NCBI): domain Eukaryota; kingdom Viridiplantae; phylum Streptophyta; class Magnoliopsida; order Magnoliales; family Magnoliaceae; genus Magnolia; species Magnolia kwangsiensis. The sequence continues at coordinate 132,004,260 of CM073576.1, read as the reverse complement.
TTAACACGTGAAATTGACTCCAAAAATTAATGTACATACCAGAATTCATCTATTCAAAAGAGGGGTCAATGATCAAAAGGTTGAAAGATTTAAATTGCAAAAACAAACAATTCCAAATTCATCAATTCGCTACCAAACAATTTAAATTTCCTTGGTCATCTTTTGAGTCACAATTCCTAATTTGCCAAGAATGAGAAAATCAGTGTCGTCGTCATCTAAGTCTTATCCCAACTAATTGGCATCAATTACATGAATCCTCTTTTGTCATTCCACTCTATCAAGGATCACATCCTTAATTGTAAACCATAGGGCATCGTCTTTTCTCATTACCCCCATGCCTTTTTTAACCTTTCCCCTTACCCTTTTACAGCCTTCAACTTGAACCAACTCGTTCCTAACCAGTGCAGTACTTGGTCTCTATCACACATGGCGAAACCATCCAAGTCTACTTTCCTTCATCCTATTTTACCTATTGGTGCTACCCCCAAGTTTCATTGAATGCATTCATTTGAAATTATCTTTCCTCAGCTTACCACTCATCCATTTCAACATCCTTCATTTCACTACACTCATCCTATGAAGATGTTCCCTAATTGCCCAACATTATGTCCCATTAACATATAGTTGGTCTTATATCAATCCTATAAACATTCCCTTCAGTTTGATTGGTACATGGTGACCATATAAAACTCCAAAGGCGCATCTCCATCTTGAACAACAACTTGAATTCTACGAGTAACATCTTTCCCAATCTCTCTGCTCTCATGAATTATTGACACAGATGTATCAAAAACAGTCATTTTGGTGTACTTCTAGGTCAGGAACCTTAACTAATACCTTGTTTCCATCCCTATTGTTACTAAAATTGCATTTGATATATTCTACAATTTAAGGTGTGTCATAATTGGTAACGGCCGCAAGGTATTCTGTATCGATAACGGTGGTCTTAACGGTCACCACCATTAACAATACAGGTATCGGCCGTAGCGGCCAATGCGGCAGCATAACGACTGTTACGACCCCCGTAACGGTTGGAAATTTTCATTTGTCCGAAAAATTCTTTAAAAAAAAAAAACTAGAAAATCCAGAATAATGTAGATGTTCCAAATATGTGTTCATTTTTTGTTTTGAACTTGTTTATGGTAGTGTAACGGCCCACTCTTTGGTGAGGGTGTCGTATCGGGATGTCTAGCAAATTTGTGAACATGATTATACGTCTCTAATGTTTACACATCACAATCAAGCATTAGAAGTAGAAATTACAAATTAAAATTAAAAAAAAAAATGCATAAATACTACTTTTTCAATTTTTTTGAAAAAGAAAGGCCATTGGAACTTCTATTTGTTCAAATCACTTCAATCTATAGTTTTAATCTTAAAAACTATAGTAAGAGTGGTTAAAATCTATTGTAAAATGATCTAGAAAAGTTTTTGGAATGAGAAAATTGAAAAAATAAAGAGAAGAATGGATTTAAATAGAAAAAATGATTGTTTTTCAACCGTTATGGGGCCGTTACAGGGGTAAGAGTCGTTATGCCCTATAACGCCTTTACGGCCATCGTAACAACCGAAACGGTCCCAAAAAACCAACTGCCCTGTTTTACCCCCGTTTCTTGTAACAGTTATAGCCATTACCTATACATATCAGCCTTTACAAGCGTACCATAACGGATAGAAAACAGTCAAACACCTTAAACGACCACCACTGTTACTGTTACTATATGGGCCGTTACAGCTGTTATGGTTAGTGTTGTCAAAATTCTACGATTTACAATTTACGATATACAATTTGAGTCAAATCTTAAGCAAAACAGTTTGAATCCCACCTTGAATCCCTTTTTTATATGAATCCTACAATTCTATGATTTGAATCCTATGATTTATGATTCAAATTATACTTGTTCTCATCTATTTTAAGCTTCATTTGCTTTCGTTTTATGTTTTTAAATTGGTGGGGGCTTTAAAAATTGTTTAGAAAAGGTAAATTATTTTATTTTGTTCTTTATGAGAGATTAAATGATATATAAATTCTCTTCAATGTTAAATCATGGAGCTTTTTTTATAATTATCTTACTTAACTGGTCGAAACACCAAATTGATGTATGACTTATCTGGAATGTTTTTATAGATGATTACAATCATATTGACTTATCTGTATTGTGGAATGATGGGTAGAAGTCAAATTATCTTTTTTTTCATTGGTCTATAGAATCAAATGTGCTTTTCTAACGTGATTCTACATTCAAGAAAGGTAAACTAGAACATAACGTACCCTTGCATTCTTTTTAAGGGAAATTTTTTTGAAAGACAAAAATAAAGGAAAGATAAAAATCCTTTAACACTATGATGACCTGGTATTACTTGGTGCATATTGATGGTAGAAGGATGATGGATGAGTTTTAAATTTTTTTCTGATTGATTCATTCAAAGTTTTAAGATAATTATTATAAAAAAAATTCTTACAATTTATTTGCAATTCAATATGATTCAACCCTATTAAGATGTATGATACGATGACGATTTTGCCAACATTGGTTACACTCTTTTTTTCTTCTTTAAAAATAAAAAATTTAAAAAAAATTTAAAAATTTTAAAAATAAAATAATAAATAATAAATAAATAAACCTATATTAGCCCCATTATGGTCAACCTATACTGGTCCCATTATGGTTGTTACGGGGCCAATACAGGTCATTTTTACGTAATGGCCGTTGTGAACGCTACGACCCCATAACACAACAGTTGGCACCGTTACTGTTACATTACGGCTATTATGAGGCGACCAATACAGCCCCATAACGGCTATTACGGCACACCATTAGTCCAATCATACATAACGCTTCAACGATAGATTAGAAATGTATCTACAAGAAATCACATGCTCAGACTACCCTACCTGTTTTTTCTTCTTTGGTCTCCTTTTTCTTCGTGGCTTGTGAGCGTCAGAGTTGGAACTAAGATTACTATGGCCTGTTCGGGGATTAGACGATCCCCAACTCTTTGAAGAATTTCCACTCCTGCTATGGGATGTGTTGCTAGATGTGGAGAACTCTACCTTCTCAATGGATTGTTTCTTACTTGATGGGTGTGCAATCCTCGTTTGAGCACGGCCAGCGGTTCTGGATGAAATAGTCAATGGACGAGGTGGAGGCATTAGAACTCGAGCAGACACATGCCTCTGCAGAAAGAGAAGTTTAGGATAAGTTTGGGCTGTGACTGATACACTAGTGTACTTCTTCAACAAGCACCAAAATTCCCAAGTCATACAACAAGACCTGATTCTTTTCATCACTGGACATGCCAGATGCTGCTTTTCCAGAAGTACTTGAAGCCTGTTCTCTGCAGAATAGAGAGCAATAAATTCTCCCATGTTAGTAGATGGCAAAAGAAATCTCAGACTATTCCACAAATAAAAAGCTTTCAAAAAAACAAACTTTAGTTAAATGACACACATGCATGAAAATAAGTAATCCTGCAGTACACAACCACTTTTTTGAGGAAAAGAAAAGTGGTTGTGCACTGCAGGGATGGTTGTTTAATTTTAGGGCTTTTGACATATAAACCCCTGCCTTTTGGCCTATACCCAAATTCCCCCTACCTTTTAAGGGTTCCTAAATAAACACTACGTTTTCAAGCTAGAGTCTAATGCCACCCTCAGTAGTATTCTGTCATGCTAGCTTGATGGAAAGGACAAAAAGCAACCGTTAGCAACAGGCAAAAGGATTTAAAGATTTTTTCCAACCTTATGGATAGATCAATTCTCATGTGTTTCATATTTACGTGTGTGCTCGCATGTGCATGTGTACAGCTTTACATGAGTGTGGCAGCAGCAAAGGGAGTAGGTAACAGGTGTGAAGATGCGGAATGATGGTTGGTAACAACTATGGTAAAAGGGGTAATGTCCCATTAGTAATACTAGCTCATTAACAACAGGGATTTTTTCTTTTCTTCTTTTCTTTATAGGAGTTTATTTATCAATAAAGATTTGGGTATAGTCCAAAAGGCAGGGGTTTATATGTCAAAAGCCCTTAATTTTAATATATTAGTTACTAATAAGAAATTAGAGTTGCAGAAATACTAGCCTAAAGCTAATTTAAAGAACAGAGATATTGTTGGAGTTGTGGTTGTTGATGTCCATTTTTAAGTTTGATTGGAGAATAATCTATAGCTGACCTGAATTAGTTGGTATAATGCTTAGATGACAATGATTAGAATAAGCTGTAAATGTGAAAGCATTCGCCGTGGTCTTCTCTTCAGGGCTATTCCACCCAGTGCAATGCACCAGCCAGCCCCCAGAGGGTAAAATGAGGGGGTTTGATGTTAGGATGCAATCAGTCAGTGAATTTCTGTGAAATCAATGAGAATTCTTATTTTGATATCTGACAGCAAATTACTGAGAAAGGACTATGACAACAATGGCAATGACGATGATTGAGTTTGGAGAGATAAAGAAGGAAATTGCAGAAGTAAACAAGGACAGTGATATAAATATCGATAGCATCGGTGGATACTATTGATATCGTGTTCAGCCAATACGAAACAGCAGGAAGTTCAAAAACTCCTCCATATTGTCCAACATATCACGAAATATCACAATGTATCAATGATATATTAATAACTGCGACATTTTGAGATTATTGCCATTATAAAATGGTTGATATCGTTGACACATGCAATACATTATTGTCATTACATGTCATCAAGATATTGTCACTTTCCGATATACATGGAATATTTGAGTGCGTAGTTGCGAGAGAGTCGAGGAAGACAATGATGTCATGAGAGTTGTTGCATACAGGCATATAGTTAATAGTTTTTATATTTTTAAAATCACATATGGAACTAACAGACAACCATGATTAATTTGCAAGCAAATGGTGGGCCATGTACAGGAGTAACTGCAGGACTTTACAACGATTGGCTATCCACATACTCGCACAAACAGTGTCATCATCAACACGTGATCGAAATTGAAACATGTTCTCGCTCATTCACATGAATAAGCATAATATGTTGGATTACAAGATATTCCAAAAGATGGTATTCTGCCACTATAACATGAAGCTTGGAGAGGCCGACATGAGCAGAAGGTGCAAGAAGAACAGAAGATGACCCGTTAACTCTCATGATGATTGGTCATAATGCATTTTATGAAGGAGAGACAGATGACCCACTATACAAGTGGGTTAAGTCAACTTACGTAGATAAGGTAGATGGTCGCCCGGTTCCGAGGCTAGCAGAAGAGCCAGCATGCATAACAGGGCATTGACATTGATGTTGTTATAGATGAGACAAGATCTCCCCCAAAGCTTTTAACCCATTGTCAAGAAACCAAGCATCAGGATCTTATGGGACACATGGGGGGGCACACTCTCTCTGACACCAACAACGACACGAAGAGTGACAGCGGTGGCAGAAATCGTGGTGATGGTGATTGTGATAGCGGCAGCACTAGTGGTGACAACGACGGTGATATCCATAACGAGAGTCAGAATCAGAGGCCCTCTTAGCCCATTCATTAGGGAGAAAACTTAAGCATGCCACCCAAGACGAAAACCATGGTTCTCGCCCTGTCCCAACACAGGCTTCTCAAATAAAGAAGAGGTGTCATCGCCATAAGTAAAAACAACTGAGTGGCACTGAGAAGAAGTCTTTAGCATGGAGCATGAGGTCCATAGACGTCAGTGGTGCGTAGAGCAACTCTAGTTTTGTACCACAATATGGATATGGATTATATGGTTATAGACCTCACAGGTACGTGAGTGACTCCAACAATTATGGTATACAAATGTAGTCATTCGACTACGGATAGAGCAGGAGTATGCTTATGCATATGAACAAGGAGATCCAAAGTATAACTATGGGTAGATGTGTCCAAGAGTTGCATATATACTCAGCCTATATCCAGCTCCAAATCTACATCAGCCACAGACTGACAATTACGCAGTACCCATGGATGGGTGTACTAATCCAATTCAGAGATGATGAGTATCAATGATATGTGAGAGAGTATCTTAATTGGTATCATTCTACTATGACCTGAGCATATTATTGTCAATTCGTGGAAGAGCAATACTATCGGCACCTTCGTGGAAATGGAGATGATGACTTTGAGTTGTCACGTACTCTATGCAATTCTAAGGTACAATCACAAAAGTGTAATGACGGCGCAAGTATATTTTTATTTATTTTTGGCCTTTTGAAGATATTGTTTATATTTTCAACATGTCTTCTATGATTTATAAATAATATGTATTGATTTTCATATAATTGCATACTTCTACTTAATAGTGTATGGTTTAGGACCCTATACAAAGGAAACTTATTGTGTACTTGTTTTTTGTGATCTTTTGATTTCTAACTTATAAGCATGTAATAATGTCTTTTTTAATCTTTAAAAAAATATTTTCTTTTTTAAAATCCCCTAAAGTTTCATTTGATGATTCAATCAAATTTCCAATATTTCCCAAAAATAGTGATACATTCTGCGATACATGCACCTGTCGAAAAAGAAAAAAAGAAAACAAAACTGCGATATATCCCATGCAATATACTAATATGTTTTTGTATCCCGATGTGATACCGATAGTTCAATTACTGAACAAGGAAATATACATGGGCCTGAATTTCTCCTAGAAAAATTCTCACTCTATTTTTGCATCCTCAGAATAATGCAATTAACACCACAGAATAGACTGCAATTCTTGTAGAGGAAAACAATTAAAATGGGCCAAGTGGAGGCATCTATTTCATTCTTAAACCAATACGAATGTAAAATATCACTTCTTTTGTAAAGACAGAAAACCTTGTGCTTTTATCTGTCCATTCGTCGTCTGCATCCGCTTCATCACTTGAACTTCCACTCATGAAGAAATCATCCTCGCTCATGTCTAAAATGCCGTCATCCTCACTTCCTGTTTCTGTTAAGGCAACATGACAAAGACAAAATATCAGATCCACAAGATATCAACAAGAAATGTCCTGATTTACACTAATAAGAACTGAAAATGCAGGCAAGCGGAAAAAACATCATGGTAAAAGTAATTGGTCTGTACATGTGTCCCATGCTAATGTACATGACAGATTGATAGCAATCACATATTGGCTGTAGAAGCATCAGAAGGCATTGGATTTATTGGGTGGTCGCTAACAGCAATGTAACAGCTTGTAAGAATACAAGGTTCCTTTTTTAAGAATTAAGGCAAAGAGACTACCTTCCAAATCCTTCCCACTAGCTGCTGCAGCCATGATATTGTCTTTGATCTGTTTGCGTAATCTGTTTCTCCTATCAACCATTTCTGAACTGTCGCCTCCCATGAATAAAGAAACATATTTCTCAGTCTTGGGGAAGAACTGCAGTTCAAAGAACACCATCAATAGCTTTGTTTGTGCCATTTTCTGAAGTACTCAGAACTCACGTCAACCAATGAACCCAAAATGTCCAATCACATAATCAAAATTATGAAGCAGGTATTTGGCAGGTAAATACTTGAATCAAGCATTGATCAATCAAGATAATATATAATCCACACATGAACTAAGTGATTATGCACTTTCCCTTAATAGAAGGCAAGCAAAATTTCAAACGACGCTTCTTCCAGTCGAGCTATACATGAGTTGAACGAAGTCAAGCTTGGCCCAGCTCGGCTCAGCTCAACCAGCAGGCTACCCCAGCTCGAACTCAGCTCAGCTTGGTCCTCGAGCCTGACTGGCCAGCTCGAGCCGAGTTTGAGCTTGAGCTCGATCTTTCGATCCAAGTTCAAGTTTGAGCCTACGAGCTGAGTTCGAGTTTAAGTTTTAGGGTTTTTAATATATATATATATAATATGTATAATATATAATTTATTTAAATATACAAATATATACAAAATATTTATATTAAGTGAACCCGATCTGAGTCGAATCGATTCAAACCGAGTCAAGTTCCAAACCGAATCGAGTTGAGTTCAGTCCAGCTAAAAATCGGCTCGAAATTTTTTCGAGTTAAAAAAATCAGCTTGACTCAGCTCGAATCCAGTTTCGAGCCAAGTTGATTCGAGCTTTTCTGGGCCGAGTCGAGCGAGTTAACCGAGCTAACTTGGTTCGTGTACAGCTCTATCTTCCAGCTCCTAATCACATCAATGCAGTGGAATAGGTCGTATTTCTGTCTGCCTACCCAAGCAAAGTTTCTCCAAAGATACCTTCCAGTTACAGCACCAAGCCATTCACGCCTGAACCAGAACAATGGAACTGCAATCCATCAGAAAGAGAAAAACTAGTTCCTGGCAGAGGCAACAGGGGCCAACTCAATCTTAACTTGCGAAGTCCAACATGAAGGTTTCCAAACATCTGTATGATCTCTTCAATCCATATACGAAGCTGCCACTTAAGCCCTTCAGTTTTAAAAAGCAATGGAACTGCAATCCATCGGAAAGAGCAAAACTAGTTCCTGGAAGAGGTAACAGGGGCCAACTCAATCTTAACTTGCGAAGTCCAACATGAAAGTTTCCAAACATCTGCATGATCTCTTCAATCCATATACGAAGCTGCCACTTAAGCCCTTCAGTTTTAAAAAGAAAAACCAGGCACATCAAGATAAGTCTTGGACAGACCAGCTGAGCACAAGGTTCTCAGAAAGAGAAGACCGTACTTTCTGCAATCCCACAATCCAAATATTGCTGAAGGATGAGTCCGAATAAGAGGAATCGGAGGCATGGAAATGAAAAAAAAAATGACGATTATCTAGAGATTATTTCCATCAACACTGTTGCGAAAGGGATTCCATTTTTTAGTGTCCTGTTTGGATAGCTAATGGAATTCTCATATTCATTGGACAACGGTCACCTCATTTATTGCGTCAAAGAATCCTGCCCAAGGTATTCAATAACAGTAGCTATAAGGCCTAGCCTTGCGGCTATTATGATACTAGCCATAACAACCTGTAATGCCCATTACAGCCTTGTAACGGTCAAAATTGTTTTAAAGGAAGAAAATGTACGTATCAGCCCATTAAGGGCCATGTTTTTCACGATGCGCATTACAACCTCATATCGTGTAATGGCTCCAACCGTTACCATTACGTAACCGTTTTTAAATACCATGATCCTGATTGTAGATAAGGATAATGATTACCATGGAACTAGATTCAATAGCCTAAATCCAAAGGGGCCCGAGTAAAGTGGGGTGGCCTGTGGATGCAAGGGCACACTCGGGGTGGGCGGCCCACAAAACCCATGGATTTGGGGCCCACGAGGAGGGTTCGGCCGAGGACCTAACCCATGGATTTGGGGCCTGGGCTATGAGATAAAGGGATTAATTCGCCATGCTCTATCAATTCGAGCTTTTAGAGCAAGTGCTTAGAGCCTAAAAATGAAGCAAATCCAAAGCGTATGTGGACCACACCACAAACCACAATGGAAATGGAACACCTACCGTTGGAAACTTTTTTAGGGCCATGAAAGTTTTGGGTCAAGTCAATATTTATGTTGTTAGTTCATCAATGACTTTTTGACCTTATGAACAGGTTGGATGACAGATACACATCATTATGTGTCTTGCACCAATTTTAGTTTTTAATGGTAGAGGTTTTTATCTCCCCTGTTTCTTGTGGTGTGGTCCACTTGAGCATACAATTTGCCTCATTTTTTTGGGCTCATGCCCTAAAATGAGCTAGCAAAAAGGATGGACGACATGGATCAGAAATATACATTGTGATGAGGCCCACGGATTTTAGAGAGGCAATTTCATCCAATATAGTTATGGTTTTCGAGGCAAAATTACCTCCCATTTTCTCAAACATATATTAAAAATAATCATTATGATACTCCCAGCATTTACCAATAATTACTTGGAACCAAACAAGCCTGAGGGTTACTATAGGAATGAAAGGTGAAAAGGATTGAGTATCTGGCATTCCTATCAAGGCAGGGAAAAGGCAATTATGACCTCAGGATCAAGAGAAATTCACCTGATTACTACTCCAATCGCAAAGAATGTCCAAACCATTCACCCTTGAAGCTCATTCACAAGAAGGCCCAACTAACAAGAAGAAAAATCTTTCCTTTACTTGGGAAAGAAAGGGTTATGGTTGGGAAATTGATCAAATTATAGCTTTTACAAGCCACTAATGATCGGACCAAAAAAATGAATGAGATATGAATGCAGCAATTCTTCAAATGACTTACACAAATCAGTCCTAGCTTACATGCCAATAATAAAGCCATTCCATTCATTGCTTAGTAATTAAATACCAGAAGAAATGTCTAATTGATTTTTTATCCAAGACAATGCCTTTGGGGAAATAAATATTTTGTGGAGAAGGCATGCAAGTTCACTAATGTCATTTGATATTCCTCAAGAAAGAGGAAAATATAACCCATCAGAATTTATTTTGAGAGAACTAGTCTTGTTCCAAACTAATAAAAACAATAACAAGAATAAAAAACAAGAAATGTTCTAGTGCTCTCAAAGCGCTGTAAGTAATAGTGCTCTTAGTTGCTTTGAGACACTTGTACAGTCCAATACACTGATCCAGACCATTCATTATGTCCAGCTCACATTCCATGGGCTACCATGCAAGCATCTCATTAATCTAACGAGAACTAACCATTTGTTCAATGGCCTTTAAGATGGACAGTCAAGATTGTTTGCAAAAAAAAAAAAAAATAGGTCCAATCAACAGTTTGATCCATCTATTTGTTAGGGTCCATCATGGATTGCTTATGATACTAAAGAATCTATTTTCTTGGGCAATCATAACCATCCCATCCATGGCTTGGAAAAGGGATGGCTAGAGAAAATACGGCCAAATCAAGGATGGATTGGATAACTAACTATGTTATTTTTGAATAGTAGTTCATGAAATATGTTTTAAAGTTAATAGACAGTTCAGATCGATCATTTGGACGGTCCAAGTGAAAGGATGCAGCTAGAAGCACTATAACTTACAGTGCTCTGAAAGCACTAGAGCATTTCTCATAATAGACAGCTATTTGAGTCATCTGAGCGTGTATTAAGATTTCAAATTGATAATGATAACGTGTCTAGTGAGATAAGTTCTTCAATAACTCAGATAGAAAGGAACGACAAGGATGATGATGAACAAAACCTCTAGATTCAATAACTAGATGGAAAATCCATTGCTTATATTAAAACAAATGTCCTTTTTTTTCTTTTTCTTTTCCTTTTTTTCTTTTCCTTTTTTTTTCTTTTTTTTTTTTTTTTTGAGAGAGAGAGATGTATCGCGTCTAATAAAGGATGTTAGCAACCAAAAAAAAAAAATTCTACATGTACTTACCCTGACATATTCAAGATCTTCCTTCAATTTGGAAAGCTGGTTGGCAATGTCTCTTTCAGAGATATGATCAGAAGATGTGCGCTGCAGTTTCTCCAAACGCCTTATTCTCCTCTCTATCTTTCTTCTCTCTATTTTAAATAAACATCATGCTCAAGCATTAGGAGAAACTGAAAAACAACGACAAAAATAAATACATGTTCATGGCAACAATGAATAAAACTGAGTTGTGGTGGAATAACATACCAAAAAACTTTATCTTTCTGTTTCGCAGAAATATTTTACGTTCTATTGCCAAACGAGTATGCAACTCTTGCTGCTTCTTAAGTTCTTCCAATTTATCCTCCTGAGCCTTCCTGACTTCAAGGGGAAGGTTCTTGAAGCAATCAAGAAGTTAGAATATGCACTGCAAACCCAGGGACAAGAAGAATAGGTGCCAATTTTTCGATAAGCACCATGAACAGAACCTCACAATTAATAAAAACAAAACAATTTATTCTACTGTGGAAGCTTGGTGCTCAAAGATTTGCGTGTACAACCATATAATGAACACAGTTTTTTTCAGGACAGGAGTCCATTGAGAGAGAGAGAGAGAGAGAGAGAGAGAGAGTCTGAGCGCAATTGTATTCAACAATGATGATATAAACCAATGAAACTGATGGAACAAGATAGTCAAGAGGACAGTACCCTGCCAATAACCAATATTCGCTGTTCTTAAAAATTCTGCTGCTTCAGACCTTTTTTTGTCTGAAAAGACTGCTAAAAATTTTGTTATTAAGGCATTGTTGGACTTATGCAACTAATTGCAACATGAGGATGGAATTGTCAAACAAACATATAATGTAGTAAATTCCTTCAGAGTTTTACTAATTCCATAACCCTGTTAGACGTTCGGTTGTTAAGGGAATGCACATCTGGTCCAATAGATAAGTGTCATGGAATAGTTTCACTGACAAAGCCATACGAGGTCCATTAATGCCTTACTCTTTTATGCATATGTAATCTGAGATGAGAGAGGAGAAAGGGGAAACGAGAGTGTTAAGAGAAAGGGAATGGAAAAGAATAATGTCTTCAGGTTGAACGTCCCTACACCCTTGCTTTTATTCAGTTAAGTCATAAGAACTAAAAAATCATAATAACACTATTCAACATGTACAGCAATAGTGCAGTATCAAATATGCCAAGAGACTACAAGATGAAGAAAAGAGAGCATGTGGGCCATACAATTGTATGGCCCCATATTACAATCATCTAGGCGGACCGTTCGATTGAATGGCCCATATTTCTCACTATTAATACTCCCAAATTTATCACTATTAACACTCCCCCTCAAGCTGGAGCATAGACAACATTGATGCCCAGCTTATGAAAGATACGTTCACATTGATTTAGGCCGAGAGCATTGGCGAATACGTCAACAAGCTGATCTTAAGACTTGATATACAACATACAAATTTCACCACTAACCTCAGTGTGCATGGATCTCTCATGAAAGATTGGGTTGTTTGCAATATGTAGCCACTTGATTATCATAAAACAACTACATTGACATATCACTGCAAACCCATTTCCTGTAAAAGCTTCATTAACCACGCTAACTCACATGTGGTGTAGGCCATCACTCGATATTTAGCAGTAGACTAGGTAACGAAAATTAGTTTCTTGCTCTTCCATGTAACTAAATTACCTCGCACAAATGTGCAGCAACCGGTTGTAGATTGCCTGTTAGTAGGAGAACCTGCCCAATCTATATTAGAATATCCTATAAAGTGAAGATTATATTGTTGATATAAGATTCCCTATTCCAGTGCTCATTTGAGATATCAAAGAATACACACAACTGCATCCATAAGTGGAACTCTAGGAGAACTCATGAACTTACCAACCACATTCACAACATTAAGAAATATTTGGCCTGTTGATAGTCAAGTAGATAAGTTTCCCAATTGGTCTTCTATGCTTGGCTAGGTTTTCAAACACACTACCTTAATCACTAACTTAGCTTTGATTTGGATCTATTGGTGTATCAATTACTTTAGCAATAAGGAGAGCCATTTCTACAAAAAAAAAAAAAAAAAAAAACAAACAACCATGACAGCTTATTTGAGATTGGTTGACACCTTCATTTGATCTAGCAACCTCTATGCCAATGAAATACTGAAGATGGCCCAAATCTTTCCTTAAAAAGTAAACTTGAAGATGTTGCTCGAGGTCCTCAAGCCCTCTACTAGTGTTGCTTTGACCACAACAACGTCCAGACATACGACTAAGACAATCAATCCAGAAATGCCTTTGCACACGAAAACTAAATGATCAACTTAGCTTCTTTGTAATCCGCATTCCAACACTACTTTGCTAAATTTGCAAAACCATGCACCTGGAGACTGCTTCGATCCATGAATCGCCTTCCTTAGCTTACCCACCTTATCTGACTCCCCTTAAACAACAAGTTGAGACGGTTAACTCATAGATATCACTTCCGTTATACATCCATGTAGAAGTGCATTTTTCAAATCAAGCCAAAACAATGCCTGACATGATTAACAACAACAAATATTATAACATGAATAAAGTTGAGCTTTGCAACCGAGGAGAAAGCATATAATCCATACTAATGAGTCTAAGAATAACCCTTAGCAACCAAACAAGATTTCAACCTTTCCACAATATCATCAAGCTGAAATTTAATATTGCGCACCCATCATCACCCGACAATATGCTTGTCAATTGGAAGATTTGTTAGCTCCCAAGTGTTACTACAGTGAAGGGATGCCATCTCTTCCTACATTGTTTGCTCCCACCCTTTATCACATAGAGGTTCCTAATATGACTTAGGAACTAGATAAGAAGAAAGAAACGACACAGATCTTAAAAATGTTGGAGATATACAATGAAAAGAAAGCTTGTCAGTTGGAAGATTTGTTAGCTCCCACGTGTTATTACAGCGAAGGGATGCCATCTCTTCCTACATTGTCTGGTCCCATCCTCCATCACACAGAGGTTCCTAATATAACCTAGGAACTAGATGAGAAGAAAGAACCAATACAAATCTAAAACATGTTGGAGATATAAATAGTGCACTTAGAACTAAAATAAATAGTTAAATATTTTTATTTTTAATTAAGAAACAAAAACAAGTCAATAGCTAAGTTGGTAGAGACACTCTTGGTTGAGAGAGAGGTCGAGGGATCGACCCTTGCCACCGCGATTCTCGATTGCAGGTCAGGTCGAAAGCTCGATTCCTGGAGCAATAATAAAAACTTTTTGTAAAATGTCACAAAGATTTCAAATTCTCGATAAGGGAGGATGTGCTCATCCTATCTTATCTAAAAAAGCATTCTTTAAAAAGGAAATGGGAGAGGTTTCCTGCAAAAGAAAAACAAAAGAGAAAAAGAAAACCACAGAGAGAAAGAAAGAGGAGATTCTAAGAGGGATTGATCAGGTAAGTTCTGACCCTTAGATTTTTTATTTTTATTTTTTTGTTCATCTCTTCCCGATCTATGCAATGGATGGTGTGGATCATCCACACGATTATTGTATAGGTATTTAGAGAAATTTTAATAAGAGATGATTTGTAATTTCAGATATTGGCAATAATATTTTAGGAATAGATTTGATTGCTTGCATCCGGCTATGTTAAGATGGATTTTAATGGGTCATTTGATCCTAAGCGCCAAAAGATACCGGTGCCTTAAATTTCAGATCAATTTGATCAGGGGATGGGTCATTTTCATCATATTTAACCATAAAAATCATTTATACCTTAGATTCTAAAATCGTGATTAAACAGATTAGATCAGATCCCTACTACGTATGCTCCTTGTCGAATAGATCTAAATTAGTATCCAGAGAGTATGAGTGGATCTGACTGTTAGATGTGTCATAAGGATGAAAGGTTAAAATCAGACCTATTATACTTTGAATCAAACTTTGAAAACATAAATGGTATAAATCTAAGTGATCTATTGACCCATTCTCAATTTGAGATTTTGTGATGTTGATGTCAATGGATGGCTTAGATCTGTCCCATATGATCAATGGATCATTTAAACCAAGAAAAATAAGGAAACTTAAAAGGTTAAAATTTCAGATCATAGAATTTTCGGTTTTTCTATACTTTGATATTTTAAATTTTGTGAGTTAAATTAGTGAAGATCATTGATCATCTAAAGATAAAGGACGATCAGAGCAATTGGTTGATCAAGTGGACCCTGCATGATAAGATGACTAACTATAAATATGCGATCTAAGAAAATTCAAAAATCTAATAGTTGAATTCTCCATGTGGGCTGTCCCGAGTTGAGAATTTATTAACCAAAGGTGAATTGATCAAATAAGTTAGATAAATGCAAGTAGGGAGCTAATCGAGCTATGTAATTAGGAAATTCTTAAACGATTGATCTCGAGGTAACATATCTGAATCCACATCACCATATTTCAGTTAAGTGATCCCAACATGTTTCCTCTCCGTTGTAATTAAATTAGTCATCTGATTATTTCGATGATTGTGATTCGTTGTGTTGAATGTTTGTTTGTTTAGAATTGAAATGTCATATACTACAATATATGTGAAAATTGTTAACATGATGCATCAATCATTCTCATGCATCCATGTCATACATTGCCTAACTGCGTTGAATGCCCGGGGGCACTCTTTGGATGACCTCTAAGTAATTATAGTACCCGGTGGCCTAGGGGATCATCCCTGGATGCTCACAATATGTAGAAGCCTACCAAGATGGTAGAAGCCTACCCTAAAAAGCGACTATGCGAGTTGATAGGATCCAACTCAAGCAAGTAGACTTATCAACTCACTTGATGCATTCACGCATCCATGCATCTCATGATCAAGGAATTTGGAATCGGTTACGTATCAGCCATATCGGCCGATACGCAACGGTAACGGTCTAGGCCGTTACACAATATGGGGTCGAAACGGGCACCCCACCGATTCTGTATGCATAACGGCCGTTATTGCCCTATAACGGTCCAATAACGGCTAGTTTTTTTCTTCTTTTTAAGGTCCGATTTTTCACTTTTTTTATAATTCTTTCTTCCAAACTCTTTCTAAATCATTCTATTTCAATTTTTGACCACTCTTAGCTTGAAATTACAGATAAAAACAGTTTATATTAAAGATTTTCTTAATTCGAAGATTCAAGGGCCATTTTCCGGATATTCCTCAAAAATAGACATTTATACTTTTTATTCAATGTGTTGCTATTTTAATGGTAGAATATGATGTATTAATCATAATAGAACATATTAATGTCCATTTTACAAATTGTTGTTGTGATTTTATTTTTTTGTAATTATTTTCTATTTATGCACTATTTTCAACCCTTTTTTTAAATTCGAAAAATCAATTTTTATTCAATGTGTTGTTGTTTTAATGGTAAAATATGATGTGTTAATCATATTAGAACATATTAATGTCCATTTTACAGATTCTTATTATGATTTTATATTTTTTTATAATTATTTTCTATTTACGCACTATTTTCGCCCCTTTTTCTTAATTCGAAAAATCATTTTTTATCTAATGTGTTGCTGTTTTAATGGTAGAATATGATGTGTTAATAGTAGAACATATTAATATCCATTTTACAGATTGTTGTGATTTTTTATTTTTTATAATTATTTTCTATTTACGAACTATTTTCGGCCCTTTTTTTTAATTCGAAAAATCAATTTTTATTCAATGTATTGTTGTTTTAATGGTAGAATATGATGTGTTAATCGTAGTAGAACATATTAATGTCCATTTTATAGATTGTTGTCGTGATTTTATATTTTTTATAATTATTTTCTATTTTCAGCCCTTTTTTAATTCGAAAAATCATTTTTTATCCAATGTATTGTTGTTTTAATGGTAGAATATGATGTGTTAATCATAGTAGAACATATTAATGTCCATTTTACAAATTCTTATTGTAATTTTATATTTGCTTATAATTATTTTCTATTTACGTACTATTGTCGGCCCTTTTTTTAAATTCAAAAAATTATTTTTTTATTCAATGTGTTGTATTTTAATGGTAGAATATGATTTGTTAATCGTAGTAGAACATATTAATATCCATTTTACAAATTGTTGTTGTGATTCTATATTTTTTATAATTATTTTCTATTTACGCACTATTTTCGACCTTTTTTTAAAATTTGAAAAATCATTTTTTATTTAATGTGTTGCTATTTTAATGGTAGAATTTGATGCGTTAATCATGGTAAAACATATTAATGTCCATTTTACAAATTCTTATTGTGATTTTATATTTTCGAATTAGTGACTTTATGTTTATATTTTCTTATATTGGACAGGTTTTGGAGCTTCTTAGGGTTTAGAACATAAAATCATCTTTATTGATTAGATTCTAAAAATTGTAGATAAATTTAGAATAGCGAGTAGACTCACAATCTCATATAGACATAGGTCATATCTAATTTATATCTAGTATCTATCTAAAATGTCTGGGTCTGGCCAACAAGTGAGGATATTGGATGGCAACATTGTCAAAGGGTTGAAGGTAATAGGCACCAAATGAAGTGCAACTATTGTAATAGACTAGTAACTGGTGGAATTACGCGTCTCAAACAACATTTGGCACAACGAAATGGTCGAGTTGTGGAATGTACTAGAGTATCGAAAGAGATAATGATTTTAATGCAACTCAATCTGGATGAGTCAAAGGGTAAACGTGCTGCTGGACAAAAGAAGAAAGATGAGATTTTGGATGCGGCTCGACAGGAGGTGTTTAGTCCTGAATATATGGGCGTTCGAAATGAAGATATTATTGATTCTAACGAAAATTCATATCGGGAATTAACTACGGCTAGGAGAGAGAGCTTGCATCTAGCTCGTGAAGAGGAAGAACGTCGCCACATGTTTGGCGCGAGTGGGTCAATACGTGATATAGGAGGGGCAATGCGAGTGGGACTCAGAATGCGACTGCTTCTGCAGATTGGGGGGGTAGGTTTGGTGGGTTACGACGTATGTTTGGGAGCCGACGAGAGACATCTTTACGTGATGCCCCTATACCTTTAGATGAAGAAGTAAATGAGCCTAGGAGACCCTCTATCGATCCAATCTTGTTTAGGAAAGAATCAACTAAACAAAAGAAGATAAAACAAATGTGGAGTAAAACTTCCGTTGAAAAACTAGGTAGGGCAACAGCAAAGTTATTTATACACGCCAACATACCTCCTAACACGGCCAATTCTCCATATTGGCAGGTGGTAATTGAAGCAGCAGCAGCAACAGGTGAAGGAATTAAAGCTCCCACGGCTAGGGATATTAGGGAGAAATGGACAAATGCAGAGCATGCAGATGTGAAAGCATACGTAGCTACCTTTAAACTTGTATGGCAGGCCAGAGGATGCACGATCATGTGTGATGGTTGGACTGGCTCAACTAGACGCAGCATGATCAACTTCATGGTGTACTGCCACTTAGGAACTATATATCATAAGTCAATTGATGCCTCAGATGTAACAAAAGATTCTAATTATATTACTGGACTAATGGATAAAGTTGTGGATGAGATTGGAGAGGAGAATGTGGTGCAGATTGTGACAGATAATAAAGCATCATATAAGCTTGCAGGACATAAGTCGATGATAAAGAGACCACATCTTTTTTTGTCACCATATGCTGCCCATTGTATTGATCTTATATTGTAAGATATTGGGAAGAAGAAGATTGTTAAGGAAATGGTCGAAAGGGAAAGAGAAGTGACGACGTTTATTTACAACCATAATCAAGTAGTTGCAATAATGAGGAAGTTGACGAAAAGATAAGAATCGTTGAGGCCTGCGGCGACTAGATTCGCAACAAACTTTATAGCATTAGAGAGTTTATACCAATATAGGGGAGAGTTGAGTGAGATATTCGCTTCTCGAGATTGGCTCAACACAAAACATGGGCAGAAGAAATCTGAGACACCGGTTGAAGTCGCGAACACTATACGAGACAATAAATATTAGAAGAGGGTCAAGTCGATCCTAAAGGATATAGAGCCACTAATGAGGGTACTCCATCTTATTGAAACCGACGAAGCACCCACCATAGGCTTCCTATACAATGTTATGGATAAGGCAAAGTTAACAATTCAACGTGATTGTAGAAACTAGGAGTCTTATTGGAGTATGATCGACAAGACAACTCCATCACGATCTTCATGCAGCAGGTTACTACCTAAATCCTAGGTACAGATATGCCCAATCATTTGTTGAGAATGACGAAGTTCGTGTCAGGCTAAAAAATGTAATAAAGAGATTAGAGCCCGACTTAGATATGCAAATAAAGGTGTTGAATGAATTAGATACATTTTAATATCGCCTGGATAGCTTTGGAGATGCTCTTGCACAGCATGCAGTATCTAGGTTGCAACCGGCCGAATGGTGGATGAATTTCAGAGAGAGTACGAAGGCTCTCCAAAAAATTACAGTAAAAGTTTTGAGCCAGACAACTTCTATCTGCGAAAGGAATTGAAGTTGTTTTGCACATATTCATTCAAACAATAGGAACAGATTGCAGACTAGGACATTGGATAGACTTGTCTTCATGCACTACAATATGAAGCTAAGAATGCGACGACATCATATGACTATTACAACCGCCAATGACACAAACTATTGTCCAATAAACTTAGACAATATTTATAATGAGGATGACCTACTTCTACCTTAGTTGAAAATAAGGGAAAAGCAAATTGAAGAGGATAGTGAAGAAATAGAAATTGACGACTCACTATTACGCACAGCGCAACAAGAGAGTCATGCAGATGTATTAGACCCAGTAAGAGGGGCAGCTTTTATGTCATCTACGGCTCAAGATCAACAAGAGAGTACGAGCAGTGGTAGCGTGACCGTGTCGAATGATGGTGATGATGACGCCCTGGCCCTTAGTGTTGGCACTTCTGGTGTTGCTCAGCACATCATACAGCCATTTACAGATCACGATGTCAATGAACATCGACAAGGTAGTACACGAGGTCGGACTTATGAGTGTACTAAGTCATGATATAGCCAACAGGAGGGTAGGTCTAGTGGTGCACCGGGTCCGGGAGGTCCGAAACATCAACGGGCTCATGATCCTGGTTATTATGATGGATATTCTAATGGCCAATTGAATTATGACTATAGTTATAATGAGCCTATTCCATCACATTCATGTTGGAGTAGTCTTCCCGATCCATATCCATATGATTATAGATATCCAGATCTAAATCCAAGTTACTCATCACAGACACACTATCAATCTCAAGATTCTCAACAGCCTGAGTACGGGCATGGCTATTCGACGGGCACTGGTGGATATCCTTACTCGAGGTCAGAGTCGTTGCCTAGTCAGGATCAGTCATCCTCTAGTTTCGTTGATCTAGTATTTCCTTCTGAAACTGGATATTATGGATATGCAGCACATCCACCTATTGGAGAGCCTCAGCCTGATGATGACGATGACGATGATGTGGAGGTTAAGCAACCACAAAAAGGCAGATTTTCATTTTGGTGGTGACTTGTGATTGTAAGTATATATTTGTATTAAGGTAAGTATTCGCAGCAGACAGCTCACAGCAATATTATTGTAAGCAACCAAGCACACACTTGAAACTGCCGAACTTGTATTTAAAATAGCTCTCCTGACAACCAATCAAGTAATCCTTAATCAAGTTACAGGAGAGTATATCAGACACTACTATTTTTAAAAAATATTCTTGACTTGAGGATGACAAGTCACAGGACAGGAATCACAATCACAGCCACAGGTATGTTAAATTGTTATTTGTTAATAACTTAATATAGAATAAACTATGAAAAATAATTGCAAACACCTACACATGTAAGATATTTTCATATTACATTCATTCTAATATATCTATCATTGATAGTAGATAGTTAGAAAATTAAATATATGAGTTTTGCAGTCAAATCCAGGTTGTCTAGTTCATAAATTCATCAGACAGTCTGATACAACTTCTCACCAAAGAGTGGACCGTTACACCACCATAAACATGTTCCAATTTATAAATGAATGCATATTTGGAATGCTTAGAATATTCCGGATTTAATCCATATTTTTTTCATTTTTTTGGCAAAATAAAAATAAAAAATTTGCACCGTTACGAACTGTTACACCCATGTATCTCTATTACACCCCTGTATCCGTATTCGTATCGGTGGGCACCATTACGCCCACCAATACCGATACATAATACCTTGCTTATGATATTCATGCATTCCTATTTTAATTATGATACGAATAAATCATGATGGGTTCACTCACTAAGCATGGCCAGCTGATGTTATATTGATGGAAAAATCATACAGTTTTAGTGGATGATGTAACAGTTGCTCAAGTTTCAGGGTAGGAAGATGAACTGGTAGATGATCCACGAGGACGGTGGCCTTATCTTGAGGAAGATGAACTAAATACGTTAAATCAGGAGCTTGTTGGAATGGAGTTAGTACCATATTACTTGTTTATGCTTCGGAATTTATTTTAGCTGGAAGATTCAGACTTGTATATGTTTTACATGTATTAGTTGATTAGCAATTCAATAAAGCCCCAAATGAGTGGGTTGTATTTAAATAATTGGTTTTTATGAATGTTACAAACATGTGAACTGACTGTTTATTTATTGGTTGATGTGTGAATAATGGATGGCATGGAAACCTAGAATACAAAAAATTCTTGGCCTCTAATCAGACGAAATGACTCATTGCCTTAAGTACATTCAGTGTACGAGTCATGGACCGTAACTCAGGTCTAAGGGTGCACACCCTGTATCCGATTTATGGGGTGTGACAAAACGGTAGGCTACGTACCCCACTAATTTTCATTATTTCTTGACCATTGAAATTAGGAACAGTACATCAGGATTTCCCTCTTGATTGATGTATGGAATGATTAACATAGAGACCCAAACTAGGTTCCTATTAATTGTTGTGAAATGTATAAATAAAAATTTAAGTTCCCTACACTCTGATTTGAATACAATTTAGATTAAAATGGGTTAGTGTGAACCAAAATAAATTTTTAAGGATATTTAATCCACAAAATTCTGCTATGAAGACTGTTCGGACAGTTGAGACGGTGCAGGAAGTTGCAACCAAGGGGGAATCTGTTGAAGTGGTTGGATCTGGCCAATATCCCCGAGTATAGTTCTGTAAAAATGGGCTTTGTGTCTGAACTTCCCGCAATATGTACAGTTCTCGGAAAAGTATTGATCCTGACTACTAGGTGCTTGAAATTGACCACTAGTTTGATGCCTCCTCTAACAGTTGTTGCTGACTGGGTGCAGTCCTAATCTAACTTCCCATCTCTTTTATCTGTATTTGAAACTTCAAGAACCGCTCACTATCTCTTTCAGCTCGAAGAGCTTTGTCAATAATTTCAGAATACTTTTTAATATCATCACAATAGAACTTGGTTCTAATATTTTGACAAAAGCCCTCATCGAATTTCGTGATTTTTTATATTCTTCATCTTTCATCATCTTTGAGACATATCTTGATAGTTCAGCGAACTTCGCCTTATACTGTGCCAATGTCATCAATCCCCGCTCTAGTTTTAAATTTTTGACCATCTTTTGATTACGGTAGGCCTTAGGGAAGTATTTCTCATTGAATTTGCCTTGAAATTCTCTTCAAGGCCATACATGGTCAATTGTAACCATCCTTTTAGTCGATCTCCACCAAACATCTGCTTCGTCTTGTAGCATAAAAAACACCGATCATACTTTCTCGGTATCGGGGCAATTCATTACTTCTAATATCTTCTTAACTTGCTTCAACCAATCTTCTGCTACCAAAGGATTTGTAGCACATTTGAACACCGGCAGCCGAAGTTTTATGAATTTCAGGAGCAAATCCACTTCACGTGTCTACTCGGTCCTAACTGGTGATGCCTGATAATAAGC
This sequence comes from Magnolia kwangsiensis, assembly GCA_037074715.1. Classification (NCBI taxonomy): domain Eukaryota; kingdom Viridiplantae; phylum Streptophyta; class Magnoliopsida; order Magnoliales; family Magnoliaceae; genus Magnolia; species Magnolia kwangsiensis. Next base: position 131,981,067 of record CM073576.1, on the reverse strand, counting down.
TTGAGGTGCCTAGCTCAGATCTGCAAACATGTTCCATTAAACAGCAAATTGCTCCTGTTGTTGCTTCATCATGGCGGCTATTTGATTTACTAATCCAAACGCAACGTCCCACGGCTGTACGCTAGGTCCGGTGAAATTGGCACGCATTGCAAATGGGGACAGAGGAAATTGAGTACTTGGTCCAACCCCACCTTGATTTGCTGCAAGTGGAGGTACAGGATTCTGCAATCCCTCTTCAACATCGTCTCCTTCGATTACATTCTCATCATGTCCTATTTTCCTCTTTTCATCTTCTTCTAGATTAGTGGTGTCCACTACTAGGTCACGAGGAAGGGTAACACTAGTAAAAGGGACTAAGTCACAGATGTTACGTGTCTTCTTTGGGGCCATAGTTTTCATATAATAAAAGGAATTTTAGAATTTAGTATCGATTATGGATTTTTAACTTTACACTTAAAAAAAACTTTAAATAACGTACTTCAGATAAAATCGTTATTTTAACCAAAGATGATTATAAAAATGAAAGATACCGTCAGTTAAACCGAAAGGACACCAGTTTTTGGGCAGATTCAATTTTAGTTTGTCGAATGTGGTCATAATCATTGTTTAATATACTTAGGAACTTCAAATTAAATCCAATTTTTTTTGGATATCCTATTACAAGTATATAGTCTCTATGTAAAATTTTAGCTCAATATTCTGACCACAAAAACTTTTAAAATTCCTGCAGTTAGACTTGTCCCGAATTTGATGAATTCTGACCAGCCTATACTAACTCCCTGAATCAAAACAGTAACTATCATATTCAAATTTTTTAATTATTTTTATTTTAATTTAGACTTGTCTATCTTCGATTAGCCTTTCGAATTGCCTCGATCGGAGTAGTACTTTTATAGTTATGAATTTTACAAGGTGAGTGATTCATGCTGCCCATTGTTGTCCGACATAAATTTGTGGATTAAATATCCTTAAATTTTATTTTGGTTCACACTACCCCATCTTAATCTAAATTGTATTCGAATCGGAGTGCAGGGAACTTAAATTTTTATTTTCTACATTTCACAACAATTAATAGGGAACCTAGTTTTGGGTCTTTATGTTAATCATTCCATACATCATTCAAGAGGAAAATCCTGTTGTACTGTTCTTAATTTCAATGGTCAACAAATAATGAAAATTATTAGGGGTACATAACCTACAAGTCACTCTAAGTTTTAGAAAAAGCATCGCTTTGATACCATTCTGTCACACCCCATAAATTGAATACAGAGTAAGCCCCCTTAGACTTGAGTTACGGTCTATGACTCATACAGTGTGTACTTAAAGCAATGAGTCACTTCGTCTGACTAGAGGCCAAGAATTTTCTGTATTCTATGTTTCCATGACATCCATTATTCACACACATCAACCAATAAATAAATATTCAGTTCGCATGTTTGTAACATTCATAAAAACTAATTATCAAACTACAGCCCACCCATTTGGGGCTTTAGTAAACTGCTAGTCAACTAATAAATGTAAAACATATACAAGTCTGAATCTTCCAACTTAAATAGATTCCAAAGCATAAACAAGTAATATAGTATCGGTTCCATTTCAACAAACTATTAATTTAACGTATTCAGTTCATCTTTTATGTGTCATCTACTAGTTCATCTTCCTGCCCTGAAACTTAAGCAATTGTTACATCATCCACTAAATATGTACGATTTCTCCATCAATATAATGTCAACGGGTCAGGCCTAGTGAGTGAACCCATCATGGTTCATGCGCATCATAATTAAAATAGAAATGCATGAATGTCATGAGATGCATGGATGCGTGAATGCATCAAGTGGGTTGATCAGTCCACATACTTAAGTTGAATCCCATCAACTTGCATCTCCCCTTTTTGGGGTAAGCTTCCACCATCTTGGTAGGCTTTCACATATTGTGGGCATCCGAGTATGGTCCCCTATGTCACCCGGTATTATAAGTACCTACAAGTCATCTAGGGAGTGCCCCCAGCTATTCGGCGCAGTTATGCAATGCAGGACGTGGATGTATGAGAATGATTGATGCAACATCTTAACAATTTTCACATATATTGTAGTATATGGCATTTCAATTCTAAGCAAACAAAGCATACAACACAAGGAATCACAATCAATGAAATAATCAGATGACTAATTTAATCACAACAGAGAAGAAACATGTTGGGATCACTCACCTGAAATCTGGTGATGTGAATTCCCATATGTTACCTCGGGATTAATCAGTTAGAAATATCCTAATTACATAACTCAATTAGCTCCCTATTTGCATCAATCGAACTTATTTGATTAATTCACCTTTGGTTATGGTTAATAAATTCTCAACTCGGGACAACCCACACGGAGAATTCAACCATTAGATTTTGAATTCTCTTAGATCGCATACTTATAATTAGTCATCTTATCATGTGGGGTCCACTTGATCAACCAAGCACTCTGATGATCCTGTTATCTTTGGATGATCAATGATTGTCACTAATTTAACTCATAAAATTTAAAATATCAAAGTTTAGAAAAAACTAAAAATTCCAATATATTATCGACCGGTTGAACCAATCCTGCTGAAATTTTTCAGATGATCAAAAATTTTAACTTTTTAAGTTTCTTTATTTTTGTTGTTTTAAATAATTCATTGATCATATGGGACAGATCCAAGCCCTTCATTGACATCACAAAATTTCAAATTGAGAATGGACCAATAGATCACTTAGATTTATACCATTTATGTTTTCAAAGTTTGATTCAAAGTATAATATGTACGATTCTAACATTTCATCCTTATAGCCCATCAAACGGTCAAATTCGCCCATACTCTTTGGATAACAATTTAAATCTATTCCAGAATGAGCATACGTGGTGGGGATCTGATCTGATCTATCCGATCAACATTTTATAATCTAACGTATAAATGATTCTTATGGTTAAATCTGATAAAAATGGCTCATCCCCGAATCGAATTGATCTAAAATTTAAGGCACTGGTATCTTTTGGCGCTTAGGATCAAATGACCCGTTAACATCCATCTTAACACAGTCAGATGTAAGCAATTAAATCTATTCCTAAAATACTATTGCCCATATCTGAAATTACAAATCATCTTTGTTAAAATTTCTCTACGCACCTATCCAATGATCGTGTAGATGATCAACACCATCCATTGCATAGATCAGGAAGAGAAACAAAATAACAAATAAAAATAAAAAGATCCAAGGGTTGGAACTTACCTAATCAAGCCCTCCTAGAATCCCCTCTCTAGGGTTTTCTTTCTCTTTTATTTTTCTTCTGCAGGAAACCTCTCTCGTATCCATTTTTAAAGAAGGCTTTTCTATATAAGATAGGATGAACACATCCTCCCTTATCTAGAATTTGAAATCTTTGTGGCATTTGACAATAAGTTATTATTACTACTCCAGGAATCGCTCCTCTAACCTCACCCGCAACCGAGAGTCACGGTGGCAAGAGTCAATCCCTCGACCTCTCTCTCGACCAAAAGTGTCTTCACCAACTCAGTTATTGACTTGTTTTTGTTTCTTAATTAAAAATAAAAATATTTATTTATTTATTTTAGTTCTAAGTGCACTAAAATTTAGGGTCATTACATTCTACCCCCTCTAAAAGAAAATTTTTGTCGTACTTCCTTAGCATTGACACATGGAAGATGTGAACACTCGACAGCTGTGGTGGCAATGCGAGTCTATATGTTGCAACTCCCACTCGATCTAACACTTCAAAAGGTCCAATAAACCGAGGGGCAAGCTTTCCTTTTGTACCAAATCGTATCGGACCCTTCATTGGCGAGACTTTCAAGAATACATGATCCTCCACTGAAAATTCCAAATCACGTATTCAATTATCCACGTAACTCTTTTGTCAACTTTGAGCTACTTGAAGCCGTTTTCGAATGAGCTCCACCTTCTCAAAAGCCTCTTAGACAATATTTGGCCCAATCAAACCTCTCTCCTACTTCAATCCAACAATTAGGAGCACGGCGGGGGCGCCCATAAAATGCTTCATACAGAGTCATACCGATGCTTGATAGTTGTTGTTATAAGCAAATTCAACAAAGTGTAAGTTATCGTCCCAACTACCTTTGAAATCGAGAGTGCATGCACGTAATAAATCTTCAAGTATTTGGTTCGCACGCTCAATCTGTCCATTAAACTGTGGATGATAAGATGTGTTGTAGTCTAAAGTTGTGCCCATGTCTTCCTATAAATTGGTCCAGAATCATGAAGTGAAACGAGGGTCACGAATTAACACAATGGAACTAGGTATTGCGTGCAATCGCACCACTTCTTTGATGTATAGTTTGGCAAGAACGTCCATTGAATAAGTAATACGAATGGAAATGAAATGTATTGACTTTGTTAATCGGTCAATGATCACCCATATCGAATCATGCTTTCTATGTCATAAGAAGTCCACCTATAAAGTCCATAGAAATGCAATCCCACTTTCATTCTAGTATCTTTAAAGGATACAATAGTCCTGATGGGTTTTCATGATCAGCCTTCACTTGTTGACATGTGTAACAACGAGAAACATAATTAGCAATATCTTTCTTAACGTTCTACCACCAAAATGAACGCTTCACGTTCTGGTACATTTTAATACCTCCCGAATGAATAGTAAACTTAGTCTTGTGCGCTTCCTTCAAAATTTCTTCCTTCATTTCTAAAATATTAGGCACACAAAGACGATTGTGATACCGAACCCCCTTATATTCCCACACTTTCCAAACTGATGCCTCATCACCTTAGTGCTTAGCCACCATTTTCATCAATCATTTCCTTGTGCTTCTATGATTCTTTCGTTCAATGTATGCTTTAATACTATGTTACATAAGCCAATATGTTGTTCTCGGAACTGTAATTCAACATCAAAGTCCTTCATATAGTTCATCATCCGCCACTCTTGAACCATTAGTCTAGTTATGGTTTGTTACTTATGTTGCTTCCTGCTAAGAGCATCTGCCAAAAGATTTGCCTTGCCAGGATGATATAATAGCTCGAAATCATAATCTTTAAGGAATTCGACCCATCTTCGTTGCCTCATATTTAGATCTTTCTAGGAGAACAAATATCGAAGACTCTTGTGATCTGTAAAAAGATCGAATCTCTCACCATATAAATAACGTCGCCAAATCTTTAAAGAGAACACGATTGCGTCCAATTCCAAATCGTGAGTCGGATAATTGCGCTCATGATTCTTCAACTGCCTGGACACATACGCAATCACCTTATTTACAATCGTGCCAATTTCACTGGACCCAGCACGCAATCGTGGGACGTTGCGTTTGGATTAGTAAATCAAATAGCCGCCATGATAAAGCAAAAACAAGAGCAATTTGCGGTTCAATGGAACACGTTGGCCAATCTGAGCCAAGCACCTCAAGCTCAACATCAAGCATCACCAGTTAGGACTGAGTAGACACGTGAAGTGGATTTGCTCGAGAAATTCATAAAACTGTTGTTGTCGGTGTTCAAAGGTGTTATAGATCCTTCGGTAGCAGAAGATTGGTTGAAGCAAGTCGAGAAGATATTAGAAGCAATGAATTGCCACGATACCAAGAAAGTACAATTGGTGTCTTTTATGGTACAAGACGAAGCATATGTTTAGTTGATATCGGCTAAAAGGATCGTTACAACTGACCATGTATGGACTTGGAGAGAATTTCAAGGCAAATTCAATAAGAAATACTTCCCTAAGGCCTGCCGTAATCAAAAGAAAGTCGAATTTTTAAAAGTAGAGCAGGGATCGATGACAATGGCATGGAATGAGGCGAAGCTTGCTGAACTATCAAGATATGTCCCAAAGATGATGGAAGATGAGGAATACAATATCACAAAATTCGATGAGGGCCTTCGTCAAAATATGAGAACCAAGTTCTATTGTGATGATATTAAAAAATATTCTGAAATTACTGACAAGGCTCTTTGGGTTGAAAGAGATAGTAAGCGGTTCTTGAAGTCTCGAGTAGAGACAAAAGACATGGGAAGTCAGATCAGGATTGCACCTAGCTAGTAACAGCCATTAAAGAGGAGGCAGCGAACTAGTAGTGAATTTTAAGCACCTAGTAATCAGGATCAATTCTTTTCTAAAAATTGTACATATTGCAAGAAGTACGGACACGGCCCGTTTTTGCATAACCTGACTTAAGGATATTGGCCAGATCCAGCCACTTAAACAGGTTCCCCCTCGGTTGCAACTTCCTACACCGTCTTAGCAATTTGAGTTGTCTTCACAGGCATCACAATCCTTGCCTCCCAGGACACAGCAGTATCAGCAGAACCGGCCTCAGCAAGTAGTTCAACCCCCAGTATCTCAAAATCAAGGAGAACAACCCTTGAGACAGCAACCCCCTCAAGTCGAAGTATATGACATAACACCCGTCAAAGAACCAGAACTAGATAAAAAAGTTATTAAATGTACGATCAATGTGCTCGATAAACCTACTGCTATATTATTTGATTTTGGGGCCACCATATCATTTATTGTAAGTGTCGTAGTGAAACTAGGGTTGAAACCTATTAACCTTAGTAAAGTAATTACCATAGAATACCAATAGAGAAAACGGTTACAAAATATGCAAGTCCTATGAAGTCAATATATGCGGTATTATAATGCCAACTAATGTAGTAGTTATGGACATGGAAAGATATGACATCATTCTAGGAATGGATTGGCTCACTGCTAACCATGTTGAGATTGATTTTCGTGCTAAGATCAGGATATTAACAAGATTGATTTAAGATCAAGATATCACCAATTACATATTAAGGAGTCAGACATTTATAAGATGGCCTTCAGGACACGCTATAGGCACTATGAATTTTTTGTTATGCCCTTTGGGCATTACGATTGTGTAGAGTGTGCACAGTGATTATGCGGTTACCTAATTAGATAGCAATTCCTATATACAGTGAAAAGAAATAAAGCAATCTCTTGTCCATAACGGCCATTAAAACCCCATAACACATAACGGTTACCACTCTTACCGTTACGTAACGGCCGTTACATAGTTGTTTTGAAATACCTTGTCAATGATAACTCATTGATTGTAATTAACCTATATAATAGACTATTAGATGGAGCTTAATTGTATCAACTTATGTTGTAGTCTATTACATTGCGCCTTTGGGAGTTTTATGCTCTCATTGCCGGTCCCCAGCCCAAATAAAGGAGGGCTGTGTCAGATTGGCAGCTGGTGTCAAACTTATGCCATAACTTCCAACATGAATCTAAACAATAGGCAGAAAAGGATTCATGTAGCTGACAACTAGTAGAGATAAGGCTTGGATGATGATGATGGTTCATCCATGATAGGGGCCATCAGATCAATGGATTGGATAAACCAACCATGGCCCCCAGATGTATTGATTAGGTACCAGACAGGGAAATTCCCTGTGCATAACAAACAGGAAACCCAGCCTCTCTTGTCATTTATTTGTTCTCATGGCATTCTTGGATATATTTAGTAATAAAAGCATTATGGTCATTTCCTATCGGATTAGCTTGGACTGACTAGTCAACTAGGTTGTTCGACTACTAAGGTTTCACCCTAGTCTCTATCTTACGCTATTTTTCTAAAAATCTACAACTAAAGTCAGCAAGTTGGATTACCAGAACATCACGATCCACTTGTCAGAATTGAAAACAGCATATCCACCACAAACAGGTGGGCCACATATCATGCAATTCCTCTTCTGCATATGCATTAGCGATAAGCTACAACATCATGATAACCGAATCTCGTGTATAACATATCACTTCAACTGCCACAAAACCACCAACTAATCCGAAACTCGCAGTATATACTCGAAAAGGAAGAAGAAGAAAGAGAAATTCCATCCAATCAACTCCAACCTAGAAACCATGACCATAACAAATGACCAGAAATTGAAAAAATCTAAGAAAAAATACCCACAGATTTCGAACATTTCCAATACCTTACGAAGCATTCGCTCCGTGGATCGGATTTGGTTCTTGAGAGAAACGGTTTTGGGCTTCTTCTTCTTCTTATCTATCCCTCCACCTAGCCCCTTCGATCGACGGCTGACGGGCCTCCTCTCGGCGACCCGGCGCTTGGCATAGCCGCCGTGGGCCATCTTATTTTAATCTACGGCCCGGATATCTCTCTGTCGCGTGCAATTTCAGGTCCGAATGGGAAGATTCTTTTAGGGCTGCTCTCTCCTCCCCGCTTCTGGTTCGGGCTTTCTGCAGCTCGTACGAGGGTTTTGGATGAAAATAGAAATGAAGGGAATGAAGGGTTTTATAGACAAATGTCGAGAGACTCGCGCGAGGAGAAATAGCGAGACACGCACCGTACCGAGGTAGGTGGGCCACCAATGGCAACAGTTGCTTGGGAGATTTGCTTGGATGGATCCCGACGCATTGCAACGTGGAAATCGGATTGCGTACTGAGTTACTCGGCAGGCTTTTATCGTACTTAGTAAACTACGTTGGGCCCACCGTGAATGTATGTGTGTTATCCACGCCGTCCATCCATTTTTACAGCTAATTTTTGGGGTTGAGCCCAAATTTGAAGCGTATACAAAGATCAAGTGGACCACATCATAATAAATAGTGAGAATATTATTTCTACCATTGAAACCTTCCTAGGCCCACAGTGATGTTTGTTTGTCATCCTGTCTGTTCATAAGACCACAGAGATGGATAAAGCGAAAATATAGATATGAGCTTGATCCAAAACTTCTGTGGCTCACAACGAAATTTTCAACGGTAAAAATTCAATTCACACTGTTCCATGTAGTGTGGTCCGATTGAGCTTTGAATATACTTCATTTCTGGGCCATACCCTTAAAATTATCTGATAAAGTGAGTGGACGGAGTGGATAAGCTACTTAAAACACAGTAGGCCCCACAGTTTATTCAGTGCGCAGTTATTCACTACCCAATCCGCTTTGTGCAACATGATAGGTTGGGACCTTGCCCTATGAATCTGAATCGTCCAAAGATGATCCAAGTGGTTTATGTGATGGGTTTCAACTTGTGTGCGGTAGAACCAAAAAAAGTCTCAAAATTGGATTATTTTAACCATTTCAAATTTAGCTCTTTTGATTTGCAAATGGACCGTCACCATTAACGTTTTTTTGAAGGGTTTTATAACTGGATTTGATAAATCTGCCCAAGCAAGGGGAGCGCCATCACAAAGATTACTTGGGTAGTTGAAAAGGAGGGGAGAAAAAAAAAAAAAAAAAAAAGCAGTTCAAATACATAAAAGTCCCGATACAAAAAAAAACAGTTCAAATACATAAAAGTACCGATACATCATATTGCAATCCACATGATGTGATGGAGCAAAACAAGCCTCTTTGAGGAGATGCATATGAAGTGCAAATGATGACCCACACATGTTAGGTAGATCATGCAATGCTAAAATGTCTGTGTTGTGCTTTGCTTGTCAAGCACATGGGAAATAAAGAAGTAGAATCTGTGAGTATATTAAGATGGTTGAAAATGCAGGAGATACTAATGGTATTGTTGAAGTCCTTGATATAAATTGGTACGCCATCTTCAAAGGCCTTAGCGTTTTGAGCAAGCAATGATTTGACATGGTATTAGAGTAAAATGTCAAGCCTTTGAATTCTAAGGCAACAAATATACTTCTATGATATATTCTCCCACTAGCGTAACTGGTTGTTTCACATGTACTATTGTGGGGGTACAGTTGCAAAGATGGGCTTCAATATTTGCATGTAAAAGAGTGCTTGCTTCCATTTTTGCATGTAAAAGAGGGCTTAAAATTTATGTACATGCCAATGCAGGTTACCATGCATGATAAATTTATGTAAATGTCAATGCATGATACCATGCATAATACTCGACTTTTCATGCATCCAAATGCTACTCATAGGACCAAGTAGCATAAAAAATGCTTCTCAAGTTCCTTTCTTTTTTAGTAATATGGTATACTGGTAGAACAATATGGTATTTATTTATGATGACAAAGAAATGAATCAATCAAGCCCCTTCACTTAGCTTGCCCTACATCAAGTGTATAGTTTTTCCAAATACACGGTCATCTAATTATCAAAGACATTTAAAATGTGGCTTTACAAGCAAATATCCAAGACTGACGTAGTTTAATGGACAAACATTTATTAAGTAGATTTTAATAATGGTGATGAGTAGGACTTACTCCACGTGATTTTCAAAACTCAAGCTATTCATGGTAGAGCCCACTAGTTAGACGACTTAGATCAATAAATCTCCTAGCCATGTGCACTATGAAGAATTGACTCTACGATACTCAAGTTCCACCGGCTCTATTGTATTCATAAGACTGCTTTTTAATGAAATGTGGTATACACTAATAGGTGATTTACCTTACTATAGTTCAATGAGCTTTACTGTGCCATTTCTTGTATAGAAGATGGGGATACAACTTAGGCTGGGTCAACCCAAACCCAATTAACTAAAAATGTATTTTAGGTTAGGTTGGGATAAGGCTATGTTAGGCTTGGGTTGAAAATCTTTTAGTGGTACCCCTTTGAGCAAAGGCTTGAGGCAACTCAATCCTACCCAAATTCAGCACCATAGGTATTACATATGCATAAGTTACGACTTGCGAACATGATATAAATGTAAAATTATGGCTTGCATGGGCAGTAGAGTTCATGATTGGAACCAATTATGTTGTGGACTTATGTTCATGCTATGTGTGAGTGCGAGGTGCGTGGGCACTCCTCTCATCATATTTAAGGCTTTCGCAAATTGGATGTAGTTGTGCGACACATGTGCGAACGTTATCTATCATTGAGGATCTTGGAGATTGCGCTCATAGGGGCCTTGTTGAGCTTTCTCGTACAATTATGCTCGGGGTGTTATATTTTTTACTGGGAGTCACCACTAGCTTGTTAACTCATGTTTTCATAGTTAACTAGACCCTGCATAATCCTTAAACCAAAAAATTCAGGGATTCCCTAATTTTAATGACCGTTGATTTACAACATGAGATTTGAAGTAGGGGACCATAGTAATAGAGAATGAATGTGTCAAGCACCTTCTCTACCTGTACGAATGTGCAGTTTCTACTGCATAAAACAACGGAATCTAAGATATTTGGTTAGCTATATTGTCCAAATTATGCGAGATGATGAATGATGCATGATGTAATAATGAAATGCCCATCTCAATAGATGGATTTAGGAATTAGGTAATGCAATCCGGTATGACCCACTTACCTAATGAGGGGTGATAAAGAAAAGTTTCAGTCAACTCGAGTTTTGATATGTATGATCCAAAAAATGGGCAAGCCACATAGCATACACTTGAATTGACTAGAATAATAGGAGGGTTGAAGCAATATACGCTTATGTAAACTCACATTATGCAATGATTATGTGAATGCAGTGTCTGACTCAAGAAAAATCAATCCAACAAGATCTGCATGCCTGATGAGTGACCATAAAGAAGTGGAAAGTCCCAGTCAATCTGAGTTTTTTATAGGCAAATCCAAGAAGCCGACAAGCCATGGAACATACACCCTGGTAGACTAAGAAAGCAATGGAGTTAAGAAGAGAGATGATGATGCAGAACGTCGACGTGAATATAAATGTAACTGGTCTCGAATGGGGTAAAAAGTGTGAAAAGTTGTCGTAATGATTGATTAGAGTAGATCGGATCGGCCTCTTTTTTTTTTGTGGCTTTGGTGACTAGTATTTAAACTTGGAAAATCTAACCTAGGGCTGAAAGGGCTTCCTCTCCTATTACTATCTTACTCTCCTTATCATATGAGTGGTGATGGATGAAGTGATTAGGTTGGTAATTGATGAGTGATGGTGGAAGTGAACGGAAGAAGAGTATTTATATATACAAGGGGTGACATTTTTATATTTTTGGAAAGTAAATGGGTTAAAGAAGGCTCAAAAGGATATGATTGGATGAGAGCATGGGTGTACCACGTGGCACCTGTTGATTGGTTGGATGGATGGAAAATGACATAATTTTGAAGAAAACTAGGAGCACAGGGGTCATTTTGGACCGAGTGGGACTCCCAATGTGGGGATTCAGCTTTTATATCGTCAATTTATCTCACCACAAATTTTCATAAAATTCTACATGGCAAGTGGTGCATCATGTGCTGCCCACCATCTTAACAGGGTTCGGGTTTCTTTAGGAGACCTTATAAGGTTCAGGTATCGCTTTGTGTTGTTCTATTTTACTTTATTAAGATCATAGGCTAAATATGCTTGGGCTTAAGTCTAGGCTTGAAGTTGGGTTGGATTTCAGGGTTATACAGTGTGCAAATCAGCTATTTTCCTTGAGGTGAGGTGTCTACAATGGATTGCCTGGATACATTTGTGGGACTTAGAGTCATCATTGGCCAATATAGACCCATAATATATGGTTGACTAGACCCAACCGATATAATCACATTAGGATGGGCAATCGGAGACTCCCAAACCAAGATGACTCGTGGATAAGATTTGCAACTAGAGATTCTAAGCAAGGACCTCAAGGACGGAGAAGAAATGGGTTAGGCACTATTCTTCCCCGCACATACTGGCGGTTTATATTTTATAGAATTTTAGAATCTTTAGGGATTTTTAGGATTTTGAATGACCTTATATTGATTTACTAGCAGGTTGCAGACAACATCAAAAGTTATCTTGTAAACCACCACTTAACCCAAAACCAACACCAAAGAAATTGCGAGTCTCGCTTGAGTTGGATTCGAGGAGATAATAGCTGCAAAGGAGAGAATGTGACGTATAATTCATTGTTGAGTAAAAAATAAGAATGTTCGAGCAACAAATGACTTCCTATACCCAGGATTCGTAAGTTTGGCAAGGCGTAGAGCATACAATTAAGGGTTACTTAAATTATAAGCAGGATGCATACAAGGGAAAGAGGACATGCAAATGTAAAGAAAAAATAAAATAAAATGGATGGTAAGATAATTACCTATGCACACAGTGATGTGAGAGGAAACAGAAGAGTAAGGACACTCCTCATGAGAGGAGACGATTGTATAGCCTGAGTTTTTCTCCACCCTCACCCTCGCTCTTACTCTCAATCTACTCTCACTCTGTTCACACTCTCAAGCATGACAAGTTTTACTATTGTTTGTCTCAAATTTGTAAACAATAAGGTTTGTCGATGCCATTAACAGACCACTCGATGCCATTGAGCATATGTCAATGTCATCAAAAAATAAAAATAAAAAAATCCATGTTTTATCGCTGAAATATTCTGGTGTTTTCTCGATGCCATCGACGAATTGTCAATGCTATCGAAGGTGCCATCGAGCGCGCGCAAAATTGCGAAAGTATGAGATTTGTTTCCTATTTCGATTGTAATACGATCTTATGTTATATATATATATATATATATATATATATATATATATATATATATATATATATATATATATATATATATATATATATATATATATATATATCAGGTGTAATTGATATTTGGGTATCAGGAGAGGTGTTTTGAGATTTTTAAATTCGTTCTTAAGGGTTTCAAGGGCATGACTTGGGCTTGAGGAGTAGATTCAAGGCTTGTTCGAATTGGTAATTTCTATCTCTCATAATTTATGCTTTCATAGTGCATTATTATTGCTCTATACTGTGGTTTTTTTCTGGAAAGGGTTTTTTCATGTTAAATTTGGTTTGTTTGAGTTGGAACTTGGTTGCGCGATTGGAGTACTTTGCTTGATTTATTTTTTTGTGCTTTTGTGGTTTCCCAACAAACGGTATTGAAGATAACATTAGGAAACATATTGAATATTAAAACATAGTATCAATGGCTTATAATCCAAAGTCTGATGTTGAAAAATATTACAGGAAAAATAATTTTGAACCGTTGAAGGTCAATATGACTGACCTCCTAATTAAATAAGGATTGGATAATGCTCACATTGAGAAGCGACTGGAATCTGTGACAAATGGTGAATGGAACAAGATGGATAAAAAAGCAAGAACCTCTGTCCAATTTTGCTTAACAAGTGAGGTCCACTATAATGTCACGAGAGAGAAAACTGCAGTAAATATATGGGCAAAGTTAGAGAACATCTAAGCAAATAAATATACTGAGAATCGTTTGTACTTGAAGCTTCAATTATTCAATTTGAAAATGGCTGAGGGGGCTGATGTTGAGGTCCAGATTAGTAACTTCAATAAGTTGATTTATAAATTGCTGGATGTAGAGAAAATGATGAAAAATGAGGATCATACATGCATCTTGTTGGATTATCTATCGGCTTCATATGAGTCGTTTAAGGACTTGTTGTGCACCTGTAAATTAACCATTAGTATCAAAACTGTTATCTTAAACCTTTGGTCGAAGGCGATGAGGAAGAAAAGCGGTGACGTATGTGCCTCTACATATACATTGGTTACGAGGGGGCAAAATTACGAGCGGAACAATAGGTCTTCTCGATCGAAGTCCAAATCCAAGGGCAAGGGTAAATGTGAGTTGAAGTGTTGGAACTGTGGAATGTTCAGGCACATGAAGAAGGATTGCACAAATCCTAAGGCAATAGAAGATAGTTCATAAATTCTTCTAAGGAGGCCAACATTACGAAGTCCAACTGAGTAAGTGAACGGTACTGACGTGCTCACTACCTCAAAATCTGGGTATTTTGATGAATAATGGATTTTGGATACGAGGGATTCGTACTGCATGACGCCTCATCAGAGTTGGTTCGCTAGTTATAATGTAATGTCCTAGATTTTCATTGTCTTGGATTTTCATTGTCTTGGTTCGCTAGTTATAATGTAATGTCCTGGATTTTCATTGTCTTGGTTCGCTAGTTATAATGTAATGTCCTGGATTTTCATTGTCTTGGTTCGCTAGTTATAATATAATGTCTTGGATTTTCATTGTCTTGGATTTACAAAAAAATCCTTGAAATTTTTTTATTAATTAACTTATAATATCACTTAATAACCATTAGTACTTAATGTTAGTTTATACAGGGGTGGTACCAGTAAAGAACTGTACCAGTCCAATTAATCAACCGTAGGAAGCCAACAAATCTGCCCAATCACTTGAACATCAGGTGTAACCCCATGATTTACTCACATAGGACCCAAATCTAACTGATCCATTGCTAACTAATCAAGATAATCATGACTAAATTAAAGATCTAACCGGGGCCGAGTCAAATACGGCCCGGATCTTGAATGATAGACCAAAATCAACCCCGTTACTCTTTTAGCCTAAAATCGATGGTTTAGAGTAATCATGATCAAATATCCACTTTCACTAGTTATAAATAGGTCATACTATGAACTTAAGTAATTCAAACTCTAATCATTGCCCACGAGAAATCTCAATACCTAATTCATTCCAGAAATACCCCGATTTCTCGAACAAGCTCTAGATCGCTTGTTTGTGGGCTACTAGTTTCAAAACTATAGAATAATGTCTGTCTTACTAGGCTTGACATCTATTGCGGTAGTCGTACCTAGGTACTATCCAGAACCGCTCGACTTGAGCCAAAGGACGAGTGCATGAGAAGTACAAATACCTTAAGGAAAGAAACTGAAACTTAAGTGAATTAGGTCATCTTCTCTTATGCAAAGTTGAGATTTTCAGACCGTCGATTTACAACCAAACTTCACACGTAGAGTAAGGATATTTTCTTGCTCATATTCGTATAGCCACGACCCCGATCGGCCATCAGCGATCGTTGAACAAACTTTTCATCATATCTATCGATCGACGCATCCAAATGGCGGGCCGAACATGTCCATACGTAGATCATCATTAAGGCTAACTATCTTACGATGTATATCAATATGTACACCCCTTAGTGGGCCCTAGAGCTTAGAAAGACCCTCCCATAGGTCTAGTATAGTAAAAACCTAGCCCTTGGGGCCATTTACACCAAATCTGGCATTATAAAAGGGCTTCATTTGGACACCCCTTCTCCCTATACGATTTTGCCATAAAGAAAAGAAAGAGAGAAAGAGAGAAAGAGGAAGAAAGAGAGAGAGAGGAAGAGAGACTAGGGTGGGGGAAGCTTTAGTGCTCCCCTTCATCGGTCTCCTCCAATCAAGCCCTAGCGTCCATCATTTCCCTCCGTCGAATCTGTCTCATTCGCGATTGGAAGGTAAGAAACAAAACCTACTACCCAACCTAGGTTTTTCTAAAATAATTTGCATAAATCTTACCTAATTGCTTCTAAATTGATATAGGAATCATTTTTCCCAATTTTCTAACCTAAGGAGCGTCATGAGTTGAGCGAAACGTCACAAGGTATGGACTATTATCCTTAGGTGGCCCGGCACCGATTTTAGTATGAGTCTAATGATTTTGATTGCTTGGATGATGCATTTAGAGAATCTATAGAAAGCCTAGGAAAGACCTTACATTTGATCCTCTCAATCAACATGAAATAGTATGGAATGTTGTTGTCTCTCACTTGATTGGGTATACTTTGATGATTGCATGTTCATGTCTTGTTTGATTCTTGTATGATGTTACTTTATAGCATGTATGATTCATTAACCTTTGTGCATTTTGGCCCTATGAGATATATAAAATGTTTAACTTCTTCACTAAACCACACAACACACATGTACCTTTATTTCACAACATTATTAGCTTTTGCTTATTTGAAAAATCTGAATTTTATGTTGAGAAGTATAGATGCATGATCTCGCTTATGCTAGTTGATGATCTTGTTTGTTGGCATGTTATGGATCACTATTAAAACCCTTGGGTTGGTCATGAATCTGAGGAGAGAGACGGTGGTCCCGTTGATAGGACTATCCTGAGGCTAAACCCGTAGATTTGGGTGGGTGTGTATGGGCAACAGTAGTTAAAATATATGGGTCGATTGTACTTGATGTCGTTTATCACGTACTCGCCTGAACCCATGTGGTCTAGACTACTTACTGACCGACTTTGTTTATTAACCTTGTCTGCTCATATATGCATAAAACTTGGACCACCCTTTAACCGTTGTAACCCATTGATAACCAAACTGAAACCAATCCACCGACTCGTGAGCCGGTCATGGTGGAATGAGACACTGTGTCCAAGCTGTCGGCCTATGCTGGGGCGACGAGCCTCCCCATAGTGACCTCGAGAGATCCCTTTTCTTAGAACTTCTCATGTGCTTGAAGTTGGGGATGAAGAACCCGACGTGATTAAGGATCGCGGGGTCCTAGCCTCGCACATTGAGAGGAGCCTTAGCCTCGCAACTAGTTGAGGGTATTAATACTGGGGTGTACTAGTTTTTTCAAATTTACTGGATGAACGAAACTAACTAAATACTCGGTTAACATTGTTCATGCATTACATTAGCTAGGATTTGGCGACTCGGTAGTTGAGGTCGCGATGAGGGAATACTTGTCACGAGCAATCGTTAGATGGAGTCGCTCGAGAGAGTGTTGTTGTGAGGGCATGCATCATATCATAATACATGCACATGCATTAACAAGGCTAGTTAGGATTTTATGAATGTATTATTTTTCATTAAATTCATAATATAATTGATGTTCGTTACAACTCAAGACTAATAGCACCCACTGAATTGATCACTCACTCCCACTCTAGGACGGTGTTTTAAAACACCAATCAGACTCTCCCGTAGACACAGGCAACGCAGAGTACGAGGAGCTTGGTAGCGCGAGTCTTAAGGAGGAGGACGAGCTGTCTTACTTCGAGCTGATGGACGGTCCTAGCGCACTATTTTTTTGGAGTTGTCATTCTTTTGTGATTTTGTTGGGCAACGCCTTGAGCGACCCATTTATATTCTTTTAGACTTGTATATATTTGACCTCTTTAATTTCAGTAGACTAGTTGTGATTGTGTTTCATGTGCCAAGAAATTTCATACTACGCATTTAAACCTGATTAAACACAAATTAGTAAGAAAATAAATATAAGTGATACTCGGGAATTTGGGAGTCGACTATATGCACGACCCCCAATTTTCAGGGTGTTACATATAATGAATGCAACAGTGGCCATGTCTTTATGGGCAATGATAATACATGTAAAGTAGTTGGTGCTGGATCGGTGCGCATCAAAATGTTCGATGGCATGGGGTGTATCTTGACCGAGGTGAGACATGTTCCCGATTTGAGGATGAGTTTGATATCTCTTCGAGCACTCGAGGCGCTTTGGTATATATTCACCGAGTTTGATCATGTCTTTAGAGTTTCAAAGGGAGCACGCATAATCTTGAAGGTATGGAAGAACGAAAATCTCTACAGGCTGATCGAGAGCACTTCATCAAGTGAAGTTACAATGTTTGTAACAAATTCAACGTCTATACATATGTGGCATGCACGCTTGGGCCACATGAGCGAACGAGATATGAAGGTACTCTTTGATTTTTGTCTAATTCCAATATTTAAAAGTATTGATTTTAATATATGCGAGCATTGTATATATAGTAAATATTTATGGTTATCTTTTAAGTATGGTAAACATGTTTGTAAAGGTATTCTTGATTACATGCATTCTAATGTATGGGACCGTTACCCGTGGTTTTTTTGTGGATGGTAGTCATGGTTTGTCACCTTCATTGATGACTATTGCGGAAAAGTGTGAGTTTATTTTATGAAAAATAAATCCAACAATTTCACAAACTTCAAGTAGTAAAAGATGATGGTTAAAAAATATTAAGGGTGAAATGTGAAAGTATTAAAGATGGATAACGGTGGGGAGTTCACTTTTTTGAGTTTTTAATAGGTATTGTAATGATAAAGGGATAGTGAGGCATAACGTGGTGTGTCACACACAATTACATAACGATATGGCTGAGACAATGAATCAAACTTTTTTGGAGAGAGCCCGTTGTATGATCAATAATGCTAGGTTTGGAAATGAATTGTGGACTAAGGATGTTAACACGACTTCTTACTTGGTGAATTGGTCCCCTTATATGGTCATTGAATATAATATTTCATAGGAAGTGTGGAGTGGTGTCCTATTTTTTATTATGGATCAAGAAATCTTTTCTATTCTTTTCTTCATCCTCTGCACTTAGTTTTCTTGTATATTTAGCATGTGAATTCTCCATTACTGGTCTCATGAGATCCGTCTCTTGCCTTGGTGATTCTTGAACATTAAATCCATGCCTTTAACATTATTTTCAATCCAAGCTCTCAAACCCACATTGCAATATAAACATGTATAAAATATACACTTTAAGCATTATCATGTTCATAAAACTAAGGAATAACTAGGGAAAAATATGCAATATTTGACACTCAACGAGTGGTCAGCAGGTAGACTACTTGAGACTGCAAGTATTTGGTTGCAATACTTACTCTCATGTACCATCAGTTAAGAGAGATAAGTTGGACTAAAGGGCTAAAAAATACATCTTTGTTAGCTATGGTGGCGGTGTGAAGGGGTACAAGTTATACGATTGGGTCACACAAAAATTTATCATTAATCGTGAGATCAAGTTCGACGAAAGATCCTTATTCCCCAAGGATGAGCACGAGGAATCTAAAAAGTTGGTTGTGAATGTTCGGTTAGACAAAGATGAAACATAGACTGATATAGGTACGTAGACAAATGTACATGAACAACCACCTATGAGAAGGAATCCGCCGCGGGATCGCATGTTACTAGCGAGATACATGAATGACTCAAATGTCGCATTTGCCCTCGTTATAGATGAGATGGATCCATCTACTTTTTAGGAGACTTTAAACGAGCCAGCTGTTGAAAAGTAGAAAGCAGTGATGGATGATGAGGTGGAGTCCTTGTACACAAATGGGACGTGGGAAATGGTGGAGCTTCCCATTGGTCATAAATGTAGATGTCATGTTTTCTAGCTCCCATGATTGTTAAATTTTATAGTGCCAAAACCTCTTGGAATATGTGTCTCGTGTAGCTCATCTACATATATAAGATCATGCATCACATGTATAAGAACAAAGGTCTTTATCTCAATAACTTCAAATACAAGATCAAGAGATATACAAGTTCAAGTTCAAGTACAACACCAAGTGTTAGTTCAATCTTTCAAAATTCAATAGTTAAAGGTTTCAAAGCTTCATCCATGTCAAGATAAAGTTCTTTACTTCAAGTCAAGATGAAATACAAGTTAAGTACTTCAAGCTCAAGCTTTAAAGTACTTCAAGATGTTAAGCTTCGTGTACTTCAAGATCAACTAACAACTGAAGCAAAAGATGTTTCAATGTTCAAACATCGCTTACAAGGTATAAATGACCCTAGATTGGCCTTAGGTTGGGTCATATTGATTACATACTTTAATTGGGTTACTTTATAGATGTATAAACTGTTTCTCGACTAGTCTTAGCCTATGTTCGACTAGTCCTAGTATTGGCTCGACCAGTCCAGGGTTTATTACTAATTTTTAAAATTTTTTGTTATAGCCTCGACCAGTCCTAAAGACTTCTCGACTAGTCAAGCAGGCTCAACTCAAAGTTTAGCAATTAAATTAGGTCCTACACGACCAGTCGTGGACAGGACTCGACTGGTCGTGGAGGCCACTGACCGGTCGAGCAGGCCCTTCGACCAGTTGTGGAATGACTTTATCTTATTACGCCTGAATTTTTCAAAAGTTTGTTGGTCCTTCGACTAGTCGAGCTAACCTCTTGGCCAGTCGAGTGAGCAATTTTTTCACTTATAAATAGAGCACGAATTTTAAAGTTTTGTATCCAATTCAAGCAAAATTAAGACACCACTTTGAGAGATAAGTTTGTGATATTATTAAGTTATTTAGTACTCATTTAAAATTCTCTTTAATTAGGTTTTTAACATTCAATTTTGTATTATACATTCCAATCTTATTTGAAAAAGGGGTTGAAATTTTCTTATTTCTTAGAATCAAAATCAAATCAAGCTAACCCAAAGTGATTTAATCTAAAATCCATTTAGAACTTAGAACCTTTTCATAAGTGAGTGTGGACATTGAACTTTTACGTTGAACTTCTACTATGAATTGGTTCTTCGAGACTACATCAAAAGAGAATATCCAGATAAGTATTTTACTGTTTTGTAAATCTATTCGTTTGGTTTCTTTGAGATTGTGCTATAAAAATCTCTTTCTTTTGGTTTGTCTGAGGTGATTCAGAAAATTCAGTGTGGGGTTTTTGAATTGTGTAAGCCCACTTGAAAGACACAATTGTGAAGGTTTTAGGTGAACCTTGAAAAACCTAGTTCATAGTGAACGCTAATATTCACTGTGTGAGGATATTATGAGTGGAGTAGTTGTGTGGCTATTTTTCTAAACAGTTGGTGTACATACAAGCGAACCACTATAATTTCTAGTCTTGTGGTGATTGATTGTTTATGACATTGTGTGGATGTTGTAATTTTCCTTTATGCATTTGTGGAGAATGTTGTAATCCTTTTTATAAAAGTGTGGAAATGTTGTAATATCTTAGTTACTTTCTTTGCTGTTATTTTCTTTATTCCTCTGTATCAGTTTGAGATTTTGATACATAGACTGTTCTAAGAATCAGGTTGTCTTACCATAAGTCATTGATTTTTGGTGTAAGTGTAAGACCCGTATCCTAGCCCGTATCATTTTGTAGACCTCCGTGGTCCTCCTGGTCGAATTCCTACGACCCATGATCTGTTATTAGCATTTACGTGCGATCCTAAGTCGTATCCCATATATTAGAGTCGGCTCGACTTGAAACTTGTATCCTCGCGACCGCGCCGTCGCCGCGGTTCCGACGCCGCGTATTACGCGTCGAAGCGATACTCAGGCCAGGAGATATGGGTCTGCATTCAATTCGAGAAAAATGCCGCGCATTGCGAATACCGAGGGAATCTCTACAATCAATCACATCAATCAAAGGTCAAGTACAACCCAACACTCACCCATACCTCTCTCTTCACCAAGTCAACAATGCCCATACTTAACCATTCCCTTCTTACCAAAAGTCAAAAGAAACCATACCCTCCATCCCATCTCCCTTACAATAACCCATCCTCTCCCTCATTTTCTCACTCCATCCCAAGCACCAAGGGAGCATCCAATGTATAAGCTTCCCAAGCCTAACCCAAGTGTGGCCCACTTCCTTACCCCAATCTCCCATCTTAACCATCCAATCTTCATCACTCTCCATCGAGATCGAAGTTAAGAAGTTCAAGGAGCTAAAGAGGAGGCCAATAAGTAGGTGATTTGTAGGTTAAATTATATTTTTTTATGATGGACCAAGCGGGGCCTATCAATTGATGATATGGATCCCATTCGGGGCCCATCTTGATGTATGAATTGTAATCTCTAGGAGGGCTCATAGTGGCAGAGCCCTCTCTCTCTCTCTCTCTCTCTCTCTCTCTCTCTCTCTCTCTCTCTCTCTCTCTCTCTCTCTCTCCCCTGTTGATGGCCCGCCTTGATGCTAATATTTAATTCACGCCGTCCAAATCAGTGGGCGCCTATGGACACCCTCATTGTCTACCCAGTGGGGATGCCCTTACTGACCAGCAGGCCCAAATGAAGGGAGGAACATAAATATTAGCTTGATCCCAAACTTACAGGGCCACATGCGTGGACCCCAATTGGATGTATCCATTTAATCCATGGCCTCCAGCAAAAAGGGCCCACTGTGCTGCCTGGTATGGGCTTTCATGATCGGTCGGTCATGCAAGCCTGCTTTGCAGAGAAAATAATAAAAAAAAAACATCAGTTTGATTCAAATATGGTAGGCCACGCTCATGTGGACCCCGCCTTGATGAATGTTATATCTACACCGTCCATCCAATTTCCCAACTCATTTTAAGCGTTAAGTCGAAAAATGAAGTCAATTCGAATCTTTGGTGGGCCACACCATCAAATAGAATATTTTAATAGTAATACATTATTAGGGCCCACTGTGAAATTCTGTGTGTCAAAACACATCAAATATTGGGCTTGTTAGACCCGTCAAGAGCCCAGAAACCCAACTGGCAGAGTAGATCGTCCTAATGTGAGCCACACTTATGAAAAAGCTCTGAAAAAAAAACAAAAAACAAAAAACAAAAAAATGTATATAGCTGACGCTGCTGCTGCTAGCGTCCTCTGGACACTGCAGCCAGCAGCGTCCTGCGGCTTGTAAATGGGCAGGGATGGTGGATCCCACCACAGGCCTCATCATGATGTATGTGGGGCATCAACATCGTGCATTTGGTGGGCCCCCTTTTATCATCAGGTCACCCCAAAATCAGCCATACATGGAACACAGGTGGTCCACACTACAAGGGCAGTGGGGGATTGAATGTCCACCATTAAAACCCTTTTTGGGTGATAGAAGTTTTGGATCTATTTGAAATTTATTTTTCCTCTATATTTAGTTCTGTGGCCCTATGAGTAGATTGGATGGAGAATAAACGTTATGGTGGGCTCCACGTGGGACCCACCTGTGAAGAGGATTTTCTAGTGTACGTCTACGCCAGCTAGTATAATTGCTGTGTTGACGTCCGAGTACAGTGGGTTTAATCACATGGTATGTGTAATATCCACACGGTCCAGTTATCCGGACGGTGGAAGCCACTATAATGTGTGGTCATACCGGGATGCGTGGGTCCTATCCACACCGTCCGGTGCTTTGGACGGTGTGACCCACCTTGAATATATGTGATTTGTCTCTACTGTGGAACACACCGTGATGTGTTTGTTGATCCAAGCCGTCCATTGGACGGAGGAAACCACCTCCATGTATTGCGTACTCCAGCTGTCCATCTATTTTATATGAATGCTGCCATCTATATCAGCGTCGTCCATCTATTTTACAATCCATGTTGTGCATCTGTTTTATACCCACACCGTCCACCCATTTTTCATCTGGACCATCTAGCTATGTGAACCCCACCATGGTTTATGTATTTTATCGGCACTGTCCAGCCGGGATGGGACCCATCTGAGGTATGTTTTGTATGAACACCGTTCATGGGCTGTGGTCCACCATGATGTATTATATCTATGTCGTCCAGGGCAAGCAGCCCATTGCGATGTAGGTGTTGTATATCTATGTTATCTATCTGGTGGGGTCCATCTGACTCGTGCAAGCCCACCTTGATATATGTGTTGTATATCCATGTTGTTTATCTGGTGGGCCCATTTGGAGGTGCAGACCCACCTGTTATATGTGTAGGGCCACCTTGATATATTTATGGCCCTCCATGAGGCCCATCTATGATGTATTTGTGGCCCATAGATGTGGCCCATTGTAACGTATTTGTGGCCCTTTGATGCGGCCCACTTGGTGTATATGAGGCACATTGATGAGTCTTATGTGATATGACTCACTTGATTATATGAAGACCGTGTGATGAGGCCCATCGTGATGTATTTGAGGCTCATGTGCGGGGCCCACTTGTTGCGTATTTATGGCCCATTGATGCATTCCACTTGATGTATATGAGGCCCATTGGTGCGGCCCATATGATATGGCCGACTCGATATATATGAGGCCCATTAGTTCGGCCCGTGGATGCGATCCACTTGATATATTTGATGGCCCATGGGTAGAAGCCCAATGTGATGTATATAAGGGCCACGAGTAAGGCCTAATGAGATGTATGTAGGGCCTTTGTATGGGGCCGAACGTAGTGTATATGAGGTCCATTGCGATGTGCGATTACTCCACGATGTATGTAATGTTGATTATGATGGGTCATGCCTTGGGAGCAATGATGGTTTAATGTCCACGTTGATGGGAGATGATGGTTAAATGTCCACATTATGACCTTCCCTTAAGCCCTATTGTCGAGACTGATTATCGATTCCGATTATCAAGGCCAATTCTGATTGTTGAGGCCGATGCCGATTGTCGAGACCGATTCCGATTATCGAGGCCGACTGTCGAGGCCCATTGTTGAGGCCCATGTGATACGGCCCACTTGATATATATGAGGCCTATGTGATGAGGCCCATTGTAGTGCATTTGAGGGCTAAGCGATGGAGCTCATGATGTTGTATATTAGGCCCATGTGAGAGGCCCATCGTGATGTGTATTGAGCGCTTGAGTAAGGCCCATGGTGCCGTATATCAGGCCCTTGTGCTAGGTCATGGGTCCACTATATGTTTGGCTCTATGTGGGTCACTCATTGGAGGGGCAATGTTGGTTAAATGTCCACATTGTCGAGGTCGATTGTCAATGCCAATTGTTGGTGCCAGTTATTGATACCGATTATGAGTATGAGACAGCATAGCATCATGATACATGTCCATACGCATCATTTGCATGTTTATTATGAGATGTGATTAACCATTGTATATGTCATAGTACAGATGGTTCATGGGACTCCCTGGTAGGTGGAGTTATCCAACACAAGCGCACGGTATGCGCAAGATTGATGCATGATTGGACTACATGACTCATGCATCTTGCATTGTGTGATTGTGATTACTGTACGCTCTAGTGACATCAGGGCTGTAATCTCCACAAACATGTCATGAATGGGTAGATGGGACACCAAAAATGTTTGGTTCGAGCATCTAGGCACTTTGGATGTCCGTGGGTGAAAGTCCCTAAACCTCCAAGGCCAGGAGACTCCCCAACGTCGAGACTGAGTGGATACATGAGTGTCGAAATGCCGAATACCAGGAGGCTGTGTCTCTCACTATGTCGTGGTTGGTTGGGAAGGGGTGTGGCCTTACCCGCCCGAGAGTAGGGGGCATAGTTAGGCTGAGTTTGACCAGCTCGTGAATGGGTCCGTTATCAATGTGCTAGGTAGATATTGACTGACTACTAGTCAGGCGGATAGTGGGGTCTCTTCCACTTGCATGGTCGCGCGTCAGCAGGCGGCGATTTGCATGTAGAGTGTATTAGAACCCGGTGATGATCATAGAGATGAACATTACTGATATGTGGACTTATTGAGCAGGAGTTGCATACTCATTCATTCACTATCCACTCGAGCTGGTGGTGCGCAACTATTTGTTACATGCACATTCATAGTGGCCAGGATTTCGGTTAGGGAGTGCGACTAACCTGAGACCAGGAGTTTGCCACATTGAGTCCGACTATCCAAATTACGTATGGAACTAGTTTGGATAGAAGTCCCTTGTAATGGACACCATAGCTTGCGATACTATGTACTATCATCCGGACTTCACACTTTAGCCTGGTCATTCCATTCGCATTGCATATCGCATTACATCTACAACATATGATATTTTGGGTTACTATATTCTATATTTATATGACCTAGAAAAGGCTGATGATATTCGTAGCTCTTTCGAATTGTATATTGTATAACATCCTTGATATCTGATATCGAGTTCATTATGTTTCCGCATTACATAGTCGATTTACATGACATTGACTTGTTATGTTTTTTTCATTGCATATCCTGGATAAAGTTGATGATATTTTTATGAACTTGCAGTAATTCCACTTACTCTGATATCGTATAATTTATGCTAGTAATTTTGATATTGTATGATTAAGGCATTGTATTAAATACTTAACACTTATCTTGTGCACACACTTACACTACCCTCTAAGCTTTCTATAAGCTTATGCACGATAGATGCATGCAGGTGACGATAAGACACAGTCGAGCTGGGGCAGGAGCGTGCGGCAGAGTTTCTAGATATTCTATTATATACATGTATTCCCTTTTCAGTATTGTACTCAAATGATTATATTAGTGGATATGTGGTGATGATGTTGTACTTATGATTTAGGTATACCTATGGTTATGCTTATTATGAAACAAATTCATGTTGAAAATTTTCCTTGTATGATCTCATGATCGGAATATGGTGTATGAGCGCTGGGAGCCGATAATGGGGTACTACGGAGGCTATCGGTACTGGATTCGGTGATCGAAATTCCAGTTTGATCTTTGGGTTTGGGGCATGACAGTATGGTTGTCCTTAGAACAACATCTGTATCAACCTCTCAATACTTATACATTTAAGGTTGTTCTTTGTTTCCACTTTGTTGGATTGTTTAATGCTATCTTTATGTATATTTGTTTAATTCCGTATTTAATTTTTTAATTTGGCATAGTCTTATTCACCCCCTCTTTAGGACTCTTAGCTCGGCCTTTTCAATAAAACAATCGGGTGCAAGTGGATTTTCAACAAGAAAATGGATAGGTACAAGGTAAGTTTGATAGCGGAGGGACACGCTCGGAGAGAAGGTGTCGACTTCATTGAAATATTCATGTCAGTTGTGAAGTGATTATTTATCAAGTTCATGTTAGCATTGGTTGTCCAGTATGATCTCGGAGCAGATGGATGTGAATACTGCCTTCTTGTACTGTGAATTAGAATAGCGGATCTATATGAAGCAACCATAAATTTACGAAATACATGGGGTAAAGAATAATGTTTGCAGGTTAAAAAGATCGTTGTACAGCTTGAAACAGCTTCCTAGGAAGTAGTATAAAAAGTTTGATTCTTTTAGGAAGAGTCAGAGGTTTACCAAGAGTTAATATGATCATCGTGTCTATTACAAGACACCAAATGATGAGAATTTATTATCTTAGTTTTGTACATTGATGATATGCTTATCGCTAGCCATAATATTTTTTAAACCAATTATCGATGACTTAGTAATCGGGGACATTTAAGATGAAATATGTGGGGGTTGCAAGGAGGGTTATGGGCATTGACATACACATAGACAGGAAGAGGAGCTGTCTATGGTTATCTCAGGCATAATACCTTGAGAAGGTATTGATTACGGGTTGGATAAGGCAAAACCGGTCAACACCGGTTAGCGTTCCCCGCATGGTTCATTTCAAGTTATCTTGAGAACAATGTCGTAAAGCTGATAAAGAAAAGCATAATATATCTCGCGTGCCTTATTCAAGTGCAATTAACAGCTCGATGTATGTCATGATTTGTACAATACCGGATATTTCACATGTGATGGGTGTTGTTAACAGATACATGTCTAACCCCGACAAGCAACACTAGGAGGTAGTGAAATGGTCAGTTTGATATATTCGAGGTACGCAGGATTACATCTCATCTTTTGAAAAATCAGGGGCCAAGTTAATAGGATATATAGATTCTGATTACGTAGGTAGTGTAGACAATAGAAGGTTGACTCTTAGTTACTTATTAGTGTTAGTGGGTAGAACGATCAGTTAGTTGTATAAGCTTCAATCTGCGGTGACTCTTTCCACAATCTTAAAATTCTAACAGATACTGAATCCAAGAGTCATAAATTACCAACATCATGAATCTTGAAATTCTAAGTTCAAGATGGTCGTCAAAATCACTTCGAATTCACAATAATATCAGAAAAAAATTTTGAAATTTTTTTTACAATTTTTGCTCAAGACCAAGAAAATACTGATTAGGTAACCTAATTTCCCACCCCCAACCAAAAATCTACATTGTCCTCAATGTAAAAGATATATGAGCATGCAATGCACATGAGACAATGAAAGTAAATGAGAAGTGATGAGAGGATAGTACCTGGATAACGAATCGAGAGAGATTTTTCAAGAGATCGTTAGGAGAGAGCAGGTTAGTACGAGAGAGAAAGAAAAACAAAATAACGAAAATGAAATCCTACTTATACCACTTTCGCATGTGCTCTCGATTGCATTTAGCGTATGTAACAAGCCTTTAAACCCCTAGGTTACCCCTAGTGGACGAGTTATAGTCTCGTGAGGGTTTGCAGTAATGTTACCCATAAACATTGAATCAATCATGCCGAAAGGTTCTTCTTTCGCCCAATATCTTGATAAGTTTTTTAGTAAGTTCCTCAATAGGATTATCCAAAAGCCTTTTTTGCAATAGGCTTGGGTGCCCTGAAACATGACTTTTCAGAGAGACTTATATACCTCATAAAAAATCTTCCATTAAATTGCTTGAGGTATCCATAATTTATATGATTCACCTAAGACAGAAGAAGTTTCAACGTTAGTATCGCGTGGTGAATCAGAGACTACAAGTAAATAAAGTTCAGAAAACTTTCTAAGAATTGATGTAGTCTCAACACATTCCGAATCTCCAAACTTCGGTTTAATTTTTAGCTCCTCTTCCTTTACTGGTAGACGTTTAGGATCAGGGGAAGAGAGAGTTTCAGAGTAAGGGTTCTCTCGGTCAGTGACGACTACCGAGATTTTGTCTCACAGGGCATCCACTTTGTCCCTTAACATGGGATCGTTTGAAACTACAAAGTGTGCCAAACAATCCCAAGAGTTGTGAAGTTTAGCTGAGTGTGATTTATTATGGCTCGTGATGATCTGTGCAAAGAATCTATCGTCCTTGACAGTGAATGGAGGTACGCTCTCTTGCTCCAGTTCTACACAGACAGATTGAAGATCAGTAAGTGAAGCATTGATGTGATCACTCTGTTCATTGAAATTACTCAATTAAGGCGTTGAATTGTCAAATATGTGCAGCTCAGATGGTGGCCTCAACTGAGTGGTTTCAAATTCCAGAGTCATAGTGGGCAACTCTTCCTTCTCCCGAATCATATTATTATTCAATTCAGGGGAGTGGTCTAAATATGTTTCCCAAGAGTTAGAAGGGTCGGTCGTAAGGGGCTCATCCTCCACCTTTAAATCAGACATGTCAAGTGATGGGAGTGGCTCATTATGACCGACCGCTTCATGTACATCTTGATCATTGATCTGGACCAGACTTGAGAAGGATTCTAGGGGGACTGTGGCTGCACATTCAGGATCATCATCCCAATTCGCATTATCATCCAGTTCCATGCAGTGCACAGTTGGGATGGGATCGCCTTCCTCACATTCTATTCCTAAATTCAGTTGAGGTTCGAATAAACTAACCTCCTCATCATTGAAATCATGTGTGTCATGTAAAGAAGGTGTGTCATCATCAATGTATTTAAAAGACACCCATGTATCTTCACCATTCTTTCGAACAGTCATCGAGATTAACTCATCGGGAAATTGAATCACATGCTCATTAACGGAATCCAACTCCTCATTCCAAATTCCAGATTCTTTCAAAAGTAAATGCGGATCACTTTCCTTGCATTGTATTTCTGGATTGGGTTGTGGTTGGGATGAGCAAGCCTCCTCTATCTTTTCAAGCCACGACATGAGTGTTTCTACTGCGTTTCGAATTTTCTCAAGACAGGCCATGTTACTCTGATATGAATCCTCTTGGATCGTTTTTGGTTGGATCTCAAAGGTAGGGGATCCAAGAGAATAATCATTATAACATGTTGTTGGTTCATTTTTCCAATTTTGATGTTTTCACTGGTTATAGTCATACGAATCATAGGTGGGAGAATTTGATGGTTGGTAATACTTATTATCACTCATGATATAATCACGCAGTATTTTCTTTTTATCGGATGGGTGATAATAATTCTCACAACCATAGTTATGATAACCCCAACACTCACGTACCGTTTTATTAATCTGTGGGCTGTAATTGTTCTCCTGCATATAATCACGTAAGGACTTCTTAGCCGGTGGATATTTATATTCTGATCGGTTCTCAATGATAGTTTCAGAAAAGTTTTGAGACATAGGTTGATTTATATTATCATCTTCCCAAAATAGGTTATTCTTCTCAGCATACTGACGTTGCCACTCATGCATATACATAACGAAACCCTTAATCTGAATTTAATCCTATGAAAAATAGAGAAAAAGTTCCTACAACAATGTGAAAAGTAAGAGGAGAAGTTAGAAGGGTGTTACCAAATAAGAAGTTCCTATGTTAAAATCCTGCAGAAGAAAACAAAACAAGTTAGTTTCTAAAACAGTTAGTCTAAGATTAGAAAATTTTTAAAAACCTTAATTCTAAAAATAGAAAGAATAAAGAAATTAGAAAGATATCACCAAATTAGAAGTTTCTATCTCAGAATCCTACAAAATAGGAAAGTTAGGTTAATTCCTAAAAAATCAGAAAAATCTAGACCTAAAGTTAGTACAATCCTAATCTTAATCTAATTCTAAAACTAATTAATTTCAGAAAGCGTAGCCGTCAGTCCCCGGCAACGGTGCCAAAAACTTGTACACTCCCCAAGTACAGGGTTGTGATGTAGTAATAACTCAGTAAGACCAAGGTCGAATCCCAAGGGACTGATACCTGTACGCTGTCTGAAACTAAGTAGAACTAGAACTAGACTAAGATGGAATTTAAACTGAATGGAATTGAGGAAATAATTGTGAACTAATTATCTAAAACTTAAGAACTTCAGAGGAAAGAAAACTAGAGATTCAGAGGATCCACTTGTAGAGATCAGAGAGATCTTATGCCTGTTTCATGAATCATGGAATTTACTGAACTGTCATTGATCTAGTTTTCAAAGAGATGAAAGGTATATGAATTAGAGTGGATTCCATCACCAAACCATGCCCAGGAGACTATGGCAAACAACAGAATTAAACTAATTACCAACCAGTCACATGTATGAAGGCTAGGAAGGGTACCGTCATCCGACCTTGCCCAGGAGACTATGGTGAGCAACAGAGCTTCCTGGCGTCATAAACATAAAGGAAAAGAAATATGCTCAAAGCCATCGCAGACCCATTGTAATTTCAGTCACAACAGACCATTAAAGACTAGAAACATTTCCTTAATTTAAACTCAATTTAACATCAGTTCAAACTAAATAAATGGCATAAGTAACAAGTCCCCCATCCTGCTACAAGCTTCACCTCTTAGCCCTAGCTAAGAGGTTCAGCCCACTATGATGGGCCTAGATCTCATAAAATTAAAAAGAGAAAAAGAAAAGAGAAAATAACAAAAACAAACTCTCTGTCTCTCTCTCTCTCTACGTCTCCAAAGCTCCAGCCCTCAACTTTCTAACCAAAACTCCCATCTCCCCTTTTTGCACTCTCTTTTATAGACATTGCAGCCGGTTGGAGTGGAGGAACTTACGCAGAAGTTCCTCTTACGCAGCAAGGTCGGTGGCTTGCGTAGCCTTACGCAGTTACCATGTAGAAAATGTAAACAGATCCACGTTTGGGGCGGACTTTTGAGGAAGATTCATCCGTGCTACTCATTCAGACACCATGGTTGGGGTTAATGGACCATTTATGATCTTGTGGACGGCCTGGATCATAGATCCGATACCAATCTTGATCATACAACTGGCCACAGCGTCCAGCTTTCACGGACGCAGAGCCTCTGCGTAATTTCTTGCGCTGAGAAGATGGTGGGGCCCATGATGGCTGACGTACCAGAATCCACTCCGTTCACTAAGACCAGCAAGAAAAAATAACGGGAATGAACGGTTCTTAACCGATTTCGATGTGGCCCATCAAGTCTATCCGCTACGCCGTCCATCCTCCGTTTGGATGATCAAAACCTGCTCTTCACTACTATTTGAAGTAATTCCACCTAGGCAGTGGTAATAAAGCCCTTTAA
The DNA here is from genome assembly GCA_037074715.1 of Magnolia kwangsiensis. NCBI lineage: Eukaryota > Viridiplantae > Streptophyta > Magnoliopsida > Magnoliales > Magnoliaceae > Magnolia > Magnolia kwangsiensis. Next base: position 131,948,803 of record CM073576.1, on the reverse strand, counting down.
GATCTTATGGACGGTCACGATCGACCCATTGATCCACGGTGGTGGCCCACAAAGATCGCCCGTAGGCTCTGTTTGCGAACAGAGCCTGCGTAATGCTGCGCTGTGATGGCCGGTGGCCCTCACCTTGATGTTTATGGAGTAATCCATACCATTCATTCGACTCGTGGCGAAAAATTACTTGGAATTGTGTATTTTTCTTGATTTTAGTGCAGCCCACCGTAGGGAACATTTTCACCATCCATCCTGTGTTCAACGGCTAAGATTTTGCTATAGATTGCATGGGTTCAAAATATCACCTAGGTGAGGTTAATACCCTCCCTCTGTACGCAGTAGACGGTCCAGATCTTCGATCCAAGTGATGAGTATAGCCCACTAGTGGAAAATGGATGGACAGCGTAAAACGCTGTCCGTTCTATCACAGAGAAAAGAGGAAGACGTCGGGTCTTCACAGGCGTTGACCGGTCTGGTTGTCTGGTGCACGTCCAACGTACGTGCATTGTATGCACGTAGATCCTTCAGTGGGGTCCATCATGAAGTTTATAAGAAATCTGCTCCATCTATCCCTTTTCTTATTTAATTTAAGGGGTTGAGACCAAAATTGAAGTATATCTAGATATCAGGCGGGCCCCACTTAAGGATTTAAGGGCTAATCTGTCTTTTGGGCCACTTCTAGAGAGATCGAACGGCTGAAATTTGACGTGTACGGTTAATTTATGGTCCTTAGGCCATGTATAAAGTTTCGAGCCGAACGGCTGGTGAGAACCTCGTGATCTGGCATTCTGAACGTCCTTCAGGCCACTTGAACTTCAGTTCCTCCATTTTTACGGATCTCCGTCCCTGGCCTTGGTGTCTTTAGATCGTTAAATCCATGCTTTTAATACCTTTTTGCAGTTCATGCTCGTAAAATCACCTTGCAACATAAACACGATAAAACGGGCCATTAAACAATATCATGCTCGTAAATCCAGGAAATAAATGGGGTCTGATATGCAATATTTGACCCTCAACATGGGATTTATTTCTTATTATGATTGTGATACAGTTTTATGCTATATACATTGGGTGTAATTGAGATTTGGGTATCAAGAGAGGTATCATAGGAATTCTAAATTCATTCTTAAGGGTTTCAAGGGAATGACTTGGGCATGAGGAGTTCATTTGAGGTTTGTTCAAATCGATAATCTCTATCTCTTATAATTTATGTTTTCATAGTGCATTATTATCGCTGTGCGCCTTGGTTTTTTTTTTTTCCTGAAAGAGTCTTTCCATGTTAAATTTAGTTTGTTTGAGTTTGAGTTTGGTTGTGCGATCGGAGTACTTTGCTTTATTCATCTGTGTTTCCTTAGTCTCCAACATTTACGTTTTCAAAATTCAAAGTTCAAATTAAAAAAATTTCCTCTTCTAAATTTCAAACTTAAAAATTTTCGCCCTCTTTTCCTAAAACCCATCCCTATTCTCTCTCTTTGCTGAAATTAATAAAGGGTAGAGCTGAAGCATATTAAGAACAAAATTAACCGCAGTTTGAACTTTGTATGATCACTTGATTTCAGGTATGGAATGTGAAGTTGAGTAGAAATGCATTTTAGCTAAAGAAAGAAAAAACTTTTTTTTGCACATTTTGTGTTTGTTTGATAGTTTTGACGTAGACCTTGAATGTGAAGTGGAAGAGAGAAAAAACAGATAAGAAGAGAGAGAAGACTAGAAATCTTAGAGTTCTTATTTTTATTTTTTTTTCATGTTGTCTCTTCTTTTGGTTTATTTAATTTGGTATTGGAGATAATGTTTATGTTGGGGAAAAATATGTTAAGTCTGGAGACTCGGATTACGAGTAGGTCGGCTCCGCTGGTGCTGCCCAAAGAGTCCGAGACAACAATCGGAGCCGAGGGAATAAAGGGAATAACGGAGAGGCCAAGAGGCATAAGCATAAGACGACTAAAATTACTCGGTCGGAGAGTTAACTTCGTCTGCGTAAGCCCACAAAAGGTCGGGCATGTTATAAGTCACCCGACCGATAGAATAAAACTGACCTAATGAGTTGGTTTTGTTGGCCACGGAGTAAGAAAGGATGACGGATAAACACCGAGACTATTCCATCCGTGAGAAGGCAGAAAACTTATGCCCCTGAGCCGGCCGAGACTCTCTTAGAGTCGGTAACGACCGAGCCGAGACAAGAGAAGGCGGTGTGAATGCAAATACTGCATCGAAAATCTGGGAATACGGATATCCGATCCCGGAATCGGGCGCAATCAATGAAGAGAATTAAATCTCCGGATAATCAGGAGAAGAATCCTCGTATGATGAGGATTCTTAAAATCTATAAATATCCAAGCTTTTTACAGAAGAAGGTACGCAATGCAAAACTCACAAAAACCTTTTGCCTTAAATCAGAAGACTGACTTAAGCATCGGAGGTTCCTCGACTCTAGCCAGGGTCCCCTATATATTGTTGATTGTACAGGTGGAAGAAGATCGGACCCGGGAGAGCCGTCCCATAAAAATGCACTAACAGTTTGGCGCCGTCTGTGGGAACGGGCAAAAAGCTATTTTCTACAATCAATAGAATGACAAGAACTAGGAGGGCGGATCAAGATGAAGCGGGGGAGGCCAGCACAGCACAAGGAGCTCCCCTAACAGTACCTCCAATAGCACCGCCGGCGACTACCAGCCAGCCGAACCGAGGGAATGCGCACTTGGATCGAGAAGTCCAAGAGATCCATTTTGAGATGTCAGTTATGAAACACATGTTGGAACAACTGTATAATCAGCAGATGCAACAGCGTCATGAGTCAACACAGGTTTTCCCGCCAGCGTCTACGGCACAGCCTGCTGCTCCACAGTTGCCCCGAGAGCCGCTTGTTGCTCCACAGTCGCCCCGAGAGCCGAGTCAGCATAGAGGACCAAGTCTGCCAGCATCAGCTCGCTCTGCAACGGCCGTTTTGCCTCCCTCAGATTTGCGGCATAAGATAGATCAGAGGAGGCGAAGTCGGCTCCCTGTATAAGAAACGGCGGAGAGTGCTGAACCTTGGAAAGTCGACATACAAGACTTTAAAAATGAGGTCGGGAAAAAGATGAAAAAAGATATAACAGACATGAAGCACGGTCGGAACACAAATCTGACCAAATACGAGGAAAAAGCTTCTCCATTTGTGGACCAAGTAATGTAGGCACGGTTACTGGAGAGGTTCCGCTTACCTCAGATAACGCCCTTTTTCGGGAAAACCGATCCGACAGAGCTTATTGAATTCTTCAGAACCTATATGGAGTTGCACGATGCCTCAGATGTCGTTATGTGTCGAGCCTTCTCTCTCACGCTAACTAATGTAGCCTGGCTTTGGTTCAAGCAATTAAAACCGAAATCAATTAAGTCATTTGCTGAACTTAGCGACGCTTTCCTCAATAACTTCATCGGTGGAAAGAAGAAGCTAAAACTGTCCGCACATTTAAACAACATAGTTCAGAAGGAAGGAGAGCTATTGAAAGATTACATTAAGCGTTTCAACTTCGAATCTCTGCAGGTTTGGAAACACTCGGAGGAGACAGCACTTAGCGCTCTCATGCAAGGGGTGAGAGATAAATCCTTTTTAGCATCCCTAAACAAGAATTCACCCGAGACTCTGGGCGAATTTATGGTTCGTTCAGACAAATATGCCGATGCCGAAGAGACCCGACTCCTGCGCGAGAAGGTCCAGAATGTAAAACCCTTGGCTAAAGAGTCGGCCAAGAAAGAAGCCGACTCAGCCGGAGGGAAGAAGCGAAAGGATGATAGGGCCCGAGATGATGGCACGTCAAGCAAACGACCCGACAGAAAGTTTTCTGCGTACACCCCTTTGAATAAATCTCAAGATCAGGTGCTGATGGAAATCAAGAATGAGGGCTTCGTCAATTGGCTCAGGAAACTCCGGGGGAACCCGAATCGACGGAACAAGAACAAGTACTGCCACTATCATCATGACCATGGTCACAACACGAGTGATTGTTATCACTTAAAAGATGAAATCGAGCGGCTAATTAAAGAGGGTCGACTCAGAGAACATGTGGAAGAATTTGGTGCTCTAGCAAGACCGACTGAAGGTCGGCCCGCAGAAGAAATTCGGACGATTATCGGAGGGCATTAGGGTGGTGGAGATTTCAACAATGCACGGAAGAATCACGCCAGAAGCATTAATCGTCCAGAGTCGTGTTCCAGACCGTCACTTATGCAACAAAAATGGTTATGATTCAATGTTGTCTGATTTAAAGCATTCACATGAGTAAAAGTATACCAAAACTGCAATTCATACTTCAGATCCAGTGATAAAAGCAAGCGGAAGACTAAACAATGTATATATATCACTGTATGGAAAAACAAAGTAATCTCATCTGTCTCCAAAGTATGACTACATCACTGAGTCTCATATACATATACATAACAAAAGAATAATGTTTAAAAAAAAAAGGAAAGTCCCACTGATGTCCCCTCGATCCAGGTCACCTACGGGAAGCCGTCGTGATACTGCATATATGAGAACTCATCCTGGTCCTCGTCGATCTCTGGCTCCACCTCCTGGATCTCGGCCTCACCTGCATCTACAACAGGGTCTGGTGGGTGTTGCAAACACCATCCCGTAACGTGGGAATGAGTGATCAACTCAGTGGAATCATAGAGCAAAGATTAGCATGTTCACAATTCAATCACGCGATAATAGTAAAGCAGTAAATCAGACAATCCTAATACTGTTGTTAATGCAAGATGATATGACGTGATGTATGCCCTCACCGACGATCACCCTCATGCGGCAACATCTTACGACCGCGGCATGCCACACTCCCTAGAGTGCTCCACATCTTCCAGGCACATGCAATGCTATGGTGATATGATTTTCAAGTTGTTATTAGTCCATTCAAACAGCAGGATTGGGAAACTAAGGTACTTCCCTTGTATCAATCCCAACACAGATCCTGTCTAGGGTCGTCACTCCTAGAAATCTCATACGACGTATATTTCGTAGGTCACTGCAAGGGCTGCCAGGGCTGTTGCTCGCACTCGTTGCACCGCTCCCCCATCACCTTATCAATACAGGCCTACCGTACTCTACTGCAACGGAAGGGTCGTCGCCTCCCGTGGACTCAGAATACGCTCGCGGTCACTACAAAGGGCTCGTCGCCTGATCAGTGTAGGCCGACAGCCAGAATATAGTGTCCCATACCACCATAATCTGCTCACGAGTTTAGGTGCTCACTGGTCACTACGGGGAGGTTTGTGGCCCCAGCGTAGGCCGACAGCTCGACCACGGTGTCCCATACCACCATGCCCGGCTCATGAGTCTTCGTGGATCAAGGTACCACGGTTAACAGGGTTTTCAGTGGTAAGTTCAATACCCTAGGTTCAAGCAGTTATGACTCATATAAGGTGAACATACATCGGTCAGTCGGGTTACTTGACGGGCTCGACTAGCGCGATCGCATCTCAAGTCGAACGACATGAAGTGCGTAAAACACTTCGCGTGTCCTAACCACTGCCGCCAACTCTAAACACGAATCACGTTCATCGACGCGTCGTTCGTGGCTATGACCAGTCAGCCACGAATTCGCTCGGTTACCGACTGCCTGGACTAAGTCTAGTCCCACACACCTATGAAATCACATTAGCACTATATGCAAAGGTATTGGAATTGAAATACATCATGTGAGCATGTTAACACATGTTATAACATTCAACTTAAGCAAATCTTCAAGGCATACTTTCCATGCATGTAATGCAATCATGCATAAGGTAAACATGTAGGAAATCATTTAGGTCAGCATATTAATCAAGAAATCAATCTCAAACTACTACATAACATCATTTAATTCAATAAATACTAATACAAGCATTTATACAAACACATACACTACACACTTAAGTCTACATATAGTATGTCGACCCAAAGTGCGCAACTAGGCGAATCTCTTCGCCAAACTGATTATGCAAACGTTCCTAACTCCCTAATGCGACAACAAACCATGTCAATCACGTCAGCAAAATATGCATGTAGACCGTACTTCCTACAAATGACTAAAATGCCCTAAATCTCATATTCTTCGTTAATTTACGAAACAGGAAACGGAGAGCATGTTGTACATGTCAAACGGCGATGCCGTCGATAATCTACTATTAAACGACATTGAAAGCGTTGTAAACCGTCAATCAAAGCGTCTAAAATCCTCACCTAGTCTCTTACGGTTGCGGGATTTTGAACGGAGCGTGTACGCTTCGTCTACGGCGGTAGGAGGACCTGATTTGTGGAATACGTTAGCTAACATGCCATGAATCTAAGTAAACCCTAAATCAGCAAGTTCTAAGGTTATTTTATACCTGAAAAAGTGGAGAAATCACCAGCCAGGTGATTGGGAAGAAGTGCTGAAGCACTAGCAGTCGGCGGCTCGGAAGCGGGAAAATTCCCTTCCAATCTCTCTCTCAAACTCTCTCTCCTTTTCTCTAGGGTTTAGAATTTTTGGATGGGAGGGAGAAATGAGGGTTTCAACCCCTTTTATAAGCTTAAAAATGTCGAAAATAGGCTCCGGGACGAAGTTTACTTGGTGCCTATCCATTTCGGGGCTGTTTCGGTCCAAAAACTGCTTTCTGGTGGTCCCCTGGTCGATTGCGATCGGACTTAAGCTCATGTGTACCAGATGTAGCTCGTATTAAGTTTTCAGTCTGGCAGGGTTCGTAGATCGCACGTGGTGGACCAGTTTCAGTTCAGCGGTCACCGCACGTAGATCAGGGCTGAAAGTCTCATGATAATAAATAGAAATTTTTCCTGATCCGAGGGTGTAATTTGGATGAATTCTGACGGTCAGAACGCTTAATACTGACGCGTCAAGTCGTGTGCCAGATTTGAATTTGAAATTCCAAATCCGTCCCTATTCGCGGTCGCTTCAGTCCGGGTTCAACGAAATAGTCTGTGATTATCGGTTTGACTTGATTTTCGAGATGATTGTCAAGTCCAGCTGGGCGGTTCTATCGGTCTAAGATAGGAGGTATCGGACCTTCGACGCGCGGTCTAAATCCAATACAAAAGTTCAATGTGGTCCAGAGGACAAACCCGCTTAGAGTTTGATCCAAGGTTATAGAGTGTTGTAGAGTTGTTTGTCCTACTCGATTTGGGTCTTGTAGAACGTATTTAAAGTGATCAGGGACTATTTCCCAGCTGCTCTAGCGTTGCGCTAGCTAACTTACGCTTAATTTCCATGGAATTTATTTCTACGCGATTTCGGGTCGAGTTGGTACTCGAGCCCAAGTACGAATTTTTCACGGGCGTTACAGAAAGTGTTCCGAATATTAGTGGACACGGGGTCATCGGCGGATGTGTTGTTCACCCAAGCATTCGACAAAATGGGCATCGGACGATTGGCCTTACGACCGGTCCGAACCCCACTCATAGGATTCTCGGATGGATAGGTTCTCCCCGAGGGAATCGCTTCACTACCACTCACTGCCGGAACTGCACCTCACTAGACAACTACGATGGTCGACTTCCTGATCGTGGACTAACCATCATTGTATAATGTTATACTCGGTCGACCATCCCTAAGTCTCCTTCAAGCCGTAGTATCTACGTACCACCTTTCCATAAAATTTTCGACCGAGTCGGGAGTAGGAATTGTTAAAGGAGACCAATAGGACTCCCAACGATGCTATGCGACCGCAGTCAAAGCGCCGATGGAAATATCGATGATCGAATCGCTGGACCCTCGAATTGGATCTCACGAACGGGGGCAACCGATGGAAGAACTCGTCTCGGAATCTTTAACCAAGACAGACGAGTCGAAAGTAGTGCAAATCGGCTCGTCTCTGATTCCACCTCTTAAAGAGGAACTGATAGTCTTGCTTCGGCGGTATGCCGATATATTCGCTTGAAGCTATGAAGATATGTCCAGAATTGATCCCTCAATCATAACGCACCGACTCAACATCGACCCGACTTGCAGGCCAATCCGATAGAAGAGGTGTTCTCTCGGCACAGAAAGGTACGCTATCAATGAAGAGAAAGTCGGCAAACTCCTTAAAGTCAAAGTTATTAAGGAGATATACTATCCAGAGTGGATAGCCAATATTGTGCTCGTGAGAAAAGCTAATGGGAAGTGGCGTGTCTGTATAGATTATACAGATCTGAACAAAGCCTGCCCCAAGGACAGCTTCCCTCTACCCCGCATTGATCAGTTGGTGGACAGTACTGCAGGACATAAATTGCTTAGTTTTATGGATGCCTATTCAGGCTACAACTAAATTGTAATGCATGAAACTGATAAATCAAAAACCACCTTTGTCACCGACAAAGGCCTTTACTTTTACCGAGTGATGTCATTTGGTTTGAAGAACGCCGGATCAACGTATCAAAGGTTAGTGAACAAAATGTTCGCTTGGCAGATCGGCCGAACAATGGAAGTATATATAGATGATATGCTCGTCAAAAGTATACATGCAGCCGACCATGTGCCGGACCTAGAAGAAATATTCCTGATTTTATATAAGTACAAAATGAAGTTGAATCCTAACAAATGTGTTTTTGGTGTGAGCTCGGGAAAATTTCTCGGTTTCCTCGTTAGTCAGCGAGGAATCGAAGCGAATTCCGAGAAAATCAAAGCTTTGTTCGATATGAAATCTCCGAAAACGAATAAAGACATTCAAAAGCTGACAGGGAGAGTAGTTGCGCTTAACCGCTTCCTGTCCTGAGCCACAGATAAATGTCTCCCATTTTTCAAGCAATTGAAGGGACGACAGACGATGGAATGGACGGGAGAGTGTGAAAAAGCGTTTCAAGAACTGAAGACTTATCTCGGGTCTCCACCGCTATTATCTAAACCCGAGCCAGGAGAAGCTTTACTGTTATATCTGGCTGTATCAGATGCAGCAGTCAGTTCGGCTCTAATACGAGAGAGCGAAGGGAGGCAATTGCCAGTGTACTATGTCAGCAAAGCCTTACTACCGATAGAAACAAGGTATCCTCAGCTCGAGAAAGTGGCCTTAACTCTGGTAGTATCTTCGCGACGGGTCCGACTGTACTTTCAAGCTCACATAATCATCGTTGTGACTGACTTACCACTGCACCAGATTCTTCAAAAGCCAGAAGCTTCCGACCGACTTACAAAGTGGGCTATCGAATTGAGTGAATTCGACATACAGTACAGGCCGAGGATAACCATAAAAGGACAAGCTGTTGCCGATTTCCTTGTTGAAGTGACCTCCAACTATAACACAATGCCTGATTCTGAAGAGGTTACTAAAGCAACGACTTCTTCTTCTGGCCCAGTGCCTGACTCGGCTCATTGGAAGTTATTCGTTGACGGCTCATCCAACTCCAAGGTAAGCGGGGCCGGGGTAGTATTGGAAACTCCTGAACAAACTTGTATGCAGTATGCCTTACGACTTGTATTCCAAGCGTTAAACAATACAGCAGAATACGAGGCTTTGTTACTCGGCCTTCGACTCGCCGCAAGTTTATGTGCAACTCATCTCAATGTTTTCAGTGACTCGCATCTGGTCGTTAACCAAATCTCTGGTGCTTATCAAACTCGGAAAGAACAACTGAAAGCGTACATGGAGAAGACCAAAGAATTAATCAGCAGATTCCAGAAATGCGAAGTTATTCGGATACCTAGGACCGACAATGCCAAAGCTGACTTGTTAGTCAAGCTCGCCTTAGCCGACGAAGATGCCATACCTCGGTTGGTTCCGATCGAATATGTAGCAAAACCAAGTATAAATGAGCCGACAGACTCGACTGTGCTTCCTATCGATTCGAAACCTACTTGGTTTGATCCAATTGTCCGTTATCTCAACGATGAAAAATTACTGGAAGATTGCACCGAGACACGGTGGCTAAAGGTTCGAGCGTCGCGTTACACCATCTTTAATGGTGTACTGTACAAGAAAGGGTTTTACTCTCCCCTACTAAGATGTGTAGACTCCCATGAAGCCGACTATGTCTTACGGGAGATACACGAGGGAATATGTGGGAACCACTCAGAAGGACGTTCACTCGCCAACAAAGTGTTACGGTAGGGGTATTACTGGCTGATGATACAACATGATTCTAAGAGGTTTGTCCAAAGGTGTGACAACTGTCAGCGGTTTGCGGTTATCTCGAGGTAACCCCCCGAGGAACTGACTCCGATGTCCGGACCGTGGCCCTTCGCACAGTGGGGGATTGACATCATTGGGCCCTTCCCTCTGGGGAAGGGTCAGACCAAATTTGCTGTGTTGCAGTAGATTATTTCACGAAGTGGGCCGAAGCCGAGCCATTAGCAAAGATTACCGAGCAAAAAATCACAGGCTTTGTTTGGAAAAATATTGTCTGTTGGTTCGGCATACCTCGGACTATTATTACCGATAACGAGAGGCAGTTCGATAACAAACAATTCCTTGAGATGTGCAACAATCTCAGGATCCGGAATGTGTACACCTCGCCTCATCATCCTCGGACGAATGGATAGGTCGAGGCCATTAACAAAATTATAAAGCGGCACCTTCGAACGAAGCTCGATGAAGCAAAGGGAGTATATACCGAGGAACTTCCAAATATATTGTGGGCCTATCGAACTACAGCTCGGACTGCCACTGGAGAAACTCCCTTCTCCCTTTGTTTTGGCTCAGAAGCAGTTGCCCCGGTTGAGATCGGTATTAGCTCCGCCCGAGTCAATACATTCAGTGAACAAGAAAACGATGAACTCCTATCAGTCGAGCTCGATTTGTTGGAAGAGATAAGAGAATGAGTTCGATTACGAATGATGGCTCGACAGAGGCAAGTGTCTCGATTTTACAACAGACGGGTCAAGGTTAGACGATTTCAAGCCAGGGATATGGTCCTCTGAAAGACATTCCCAAACACAAAGGAAGTTGGAGCGGGCACATTGGGACCCAATTAGGAAGGTCCCTATGTCGTCTCGAGCACCATCCGCCCAGGAACGTATCGGCTGGAAGACCTAAATGGGCAACTGTTGCCTCACCCTTGGAATGCCGAACATCTCAAGATCTATTACTCGTAAGGCAGAGTAGAAAGTGCTAAAGAATAATGGAAGAGAGATGTAATCAAAGTCAATTCAATAAAACTAAAAGTTCTATTTTTTTCTAAAAATTTAGCATCAGATTATAGCCTAAGGTAAAACTACGAGAAAAAGAAATGACACAATTCCTGACAGAGTGAATGACCCCTCTCGGTCGGGGACCACCTCCTAGACGGTGCCATAAGGGCCACCCTCGTCAGCAGCGGCGTCCGTAGTAGGAGCTTCTCCGTCGACAGCATCAACGCCAGCAGCCTCAGCTCCCGGACTATCGGCTTCGAATGCGGAGAGATCAAGGTCGGGAAAGGCGGCCCTCATCTCCAAGATGCAGGCCCTGTAACCACCTTGATAAAGACGGTCCCTTTCTTCTTCGAACTCCGAGGACTCAAGGAAGCCATCCACGACTCCTTCCTGTGCTTCCTTGGCTCGGCATGCCTCCTCTTGAGCTTCCTGGATGAGAGTCACAGCATCGGCCTTAGCTCGGGCAAGAGTGCCCTCGCAAGCGTTGTGAACTCGAAGAAGATGCTGATGCCTTTCCTCAGCCTCCTTTAGAAGCGAGGTTAAGTGGGCATTTTCAGCTCTGGCTCCTTCAAGAACCATCCTTGCATCCTTCGCCGATTTCCTGGCGTCTTCTGCCACCTTCTTGGCGATGGATAAGTCTTCAGTCATAATGCCGATGTGACCCTCGGCGATCTCTCTGCGACCCTCTGCCTCGGCCGCGATCCTCTTCGTTGTCTCTGTCTCGGTCGCGAGTTTTTTAGCAGCGGTCAGCTCTGAGCAGGCCTTGACAATGCAGGGGGCCAACTGCGAACGAGAGGTAATGAGTTATGACCAAGGACTTAGTCGAAAATAACAGAGAAGTAAAAAGAAAGGATTTTACCTCAAAGAGAATCCTCGCTGTATGCCCGAGAGTCTGCACAGTCGGGGCATTGTAAAAGCTGACAAAGTCCTTCTCGCCCCAATGAGCGATGGCCCAAGGGATCATCCCCGAGATAACCTTGGATAAGGGAGACAACTCCTGTTGAGTCATCTCCCCTCTCGAGGATTCTCCACTAAATGCCTCTCTCGGTCTCGGGACCTCTTGTACCACGGGACCTGGCTTGGAAGCCGACTGAGAGGCCGGAAGGCTCGGCTCTGTTTCTTCCACCCTCTCGTCAGGGTCAGAAAGCACGACTATCTGTGGGCAGTAGTGGCAGGAGCAGACGGAGCAGTTGGCTCCTTGGGCTTTGCAGCTGTCTTTTGTTGCTTTGAAGGCCGAGACCCCGACAAAAGAGCCGACCTCAGAGGGGCTTTGACCTTGGAGATTGGCTTCAAGGATGGGGGAGACTCGGCCATTTTATCAGAAGCCGGTTTGAGATATGGGCGAGTCTCGGGAAGATCTGAAAAGAAGAATGAAGATGGGTTAGACAGGAAACCGAGGGAACGAAACAGAGCAGGATGAATCACCTGAGACAAATGAGTCTAAACCCGCAAGATGAAGATGCTCGGGTTGTAGCAGCAATTTTCAAGACCGGTCTTCTGCACTCAGCTTCCTCAGCTCTCTGATTCGAGCTAGAGCGCCGGACCCGAGCTTCCCTCTTTTCTTCAAGATATCTGCAAGGCATCATAAGGTCAGGGTTAGCACAAGACAATGAGAAAGAATAAAGATTATCGGGGCGTGTCACCTAGTCACCTGCTTTTCGGAACGAGCGAGAAACTCGAGGTTCGTACGACCACGAATCGGCCGACTCCCATTGTCCGCACACCCAAAACCACCTCTCCTTCCAGTATTTGTTAGAAGTGGGCAAGTCGGTAATCAGAGACCCGCCTTTGCCTCTCCATGCGCCCAAGAAATATAGGCCAGGAAAATTTGGGTTTGGTCTTACTTGGTACAGATAGAGAAATTCGTCAACGGTTAGAGGGGGTTGCTCTAGCTCGGCCCATAGCACAACGCACCCAAATAAATTCCTCTATCCGTTTGGAATAATCTGACCAGGAGCGAGTTTGACTCGGGACAAGAAATCACGAGCAATGGGCTGAAGTGGCAAGCGCAAGCCACATTGCATTGCGACTTGAAAAATCGCGACCATCCCCACAGGAGGACGGTCAGGCGAGCCTTCTGGACGAGGAAGACGAAGTACGACCGAGTCTGGGATATGGAACCCAGCTCAGATTCGGTTTAGGTCGGATTCAGTCAAAACCGAGGCAATGAGACTGCTCGGATCGTCTTCGGCTCCTTCTCCCTTGGAAGAGGATTCAGAGGCTTCTACAGTTTGACTTTCAGAATCTGGGACAGCGACCCCCTCAGCTATAACTATTTCCTTTTCTCCCTTTTCCTCTTCCAATTGATCCATCTCGAGATTGGGTCTCCCTGGACGGGTTACTAGAGACGCTCCGCTACTGGAAGGACCGGCTTGAGCGGGATGCTCAGCTGATGAGTTATCAGACCCCCTTACGAGCCGAAATGCGGCATCTGCGCCAACAGCGAACTCCATCAGTAGAGAGGGTGGTTCCGCAACATTCCAGAAATGTTGGGACACACCCTCATCTCCGGACATTTCCTCCCGGGGGCTTTGGGAGCCGCGCGTAGCCATTAACGTCTATAGGAATGGGAGGAAGGAACTCACTGGGAAAGATAGCAGCGGATGCAAAAGGAGTTGACGGAGGAGGATTAACAACAGAGGAAAGGAGAAGGAAGAAGCAAGAAAAGTTGGAAGGAGATGCAGGGATGGGAGGAAGGAAGGCGAAAATAAAATTAGCACGTTCCTCCCGCCCGACCTTTTTATAGTCGTGCCACGTGGCAAGGTGTTTAATGAAAAAGCGAAACGACGTTCGTCTCGACTCCCTCGCTCGACATGTGGCGCACGCCGGCTGCTAGCGGTAACGCCATTGCCACGCGTCTAAATCCCATAAGCGGACGAAATGCCCCGACGGCTGGTCGCGCGTGCGACCTCGGGAGACGCACTGTCATACGTTAGGGACGACCTAAAGGGCATTAAATGCCTCATCATAACCTCGGACTATTGTACGAACCGACTTAAAAGACTCATTACTCCTTGGTGCCATGACCGACACAAGGAGTAAGGAGGGCTCACTGTTGGGAAAAAATATGTTAAGTCCGGAGACTCGGATTACGAGTAGGTCGGATCCGCTGGTGCTGCACGAAGAGTCAGAGACAACGGTCGGAGCCTAGGGAATAAAGAGAATAACGGAGAGGCCAAGAGGCATAAGTATAAGACGACTAAGATTACTCGGTCGGAGAGTTAACTTCGTCTGCGTAAGTCCACAAAAGGGCGTGCATGTTATAAGCCACCCGACCGATAGAATAAAACTAACCTAATGAGCTGGTTCTGTCAGCCACAGAGTAAGAAAGGATGACGGATAAACACCGAGACTATTCCATCCGTGAGAAGGCAGAAAACTTATGCTCTTAAGCCGGCCGAGACTCTCCTAGAGTCGGTAACGACCGAGCCGAGACAAGAGAAGGCGGTGTGAATACAAATACCGCTCCGAAAATCCGGGAATACGGATATCCCATCCCGAGATCTTCGGGATTGGGCGCAATCAGTGAAGAGAATTAAATCTCCGGATAATCAGGAGAAAAATCCTCGTATGATGAGGATTCTTAAAATCTATTAATGTTCAAGCTTTTTACAGAAGAATATACGCAATACAAAACTCACAAAAACCTTTTGCCTTAAATCAGAAGACTGACTTAAGCATCGGAGGTTCCCCGACTCTAGCCAGGGTCCCCTATATATTGTTGATTATGCAGGTGGAAGAAGATCGGACCCGGGGTAGCCGTCTCATAAAAATGCACTAAAAGTTTCGAACCCGAGATAGCCGTCCCATAAAAATGCACTAAAAGTTTACATGCTGGATCACTGTTTACTGCATTTTCTTTTCTCTTTTGTCTTTACTTTGTTAGGATTCATGGTTCATTTGATTCTCTCTCATAAATCGTCCCTCTGTCGATGCAATGAGTGAAATCTAAATATTCATTCTCTCTTTCTAAAAATGAAGCCAGTCATGTGTACTGCGGGCCAGGGTAGGGATGGACTATTCCATCCCACCAGGGGCTTAAGCCGGTCTTGCACATATGTTGAAGAAGATGGGCCGAACCTGGACAGAGGTTGGGCCGGACGAACCAGCCCCGTTGACCCCATGCTTATGTTCCCTCACGCGTATTACACAACTTCCAGGTTAGCACGTGTGAGGCAGTTAGAGCTGCGTGTGGGTGAGCAGATCTTTACCCAGAACAGGGGTGCGCACTATGCCCCACTATCACAGGCCTTAAAAACCAGCTCCAACACGCGCCTCCCCTGTCTCACCACGCGCTCTCTCTTGCCATATCATCGGCATCATCAGCCATGCTCGCGCCGGCAGCTCGGCTCGCCGCCAAACGCTTGCTCGAGGTCCGCCACATTTTCCGTCAACCTCTTCCTCATCAGGTCTCTCTCTCTCTCTCTCCCTCCATTTGAAACCCCTAATTGTCTGAAATCTCTCTCTCTCCAATACAGGCCGTCGGATCCTCCACTTCTCGATCCTTCTCCACTGCCCTAAACTACGTGAGTCCAAACCTTCTATCTCTCTCTCTCTCTCTCTCTCTCTCTCTCTCTGATTTCAGTCCCTTCACCCTTCCCTGCAATTCGATCTCTGTTCGCAGCATCTTGACTCTCCGGACAACAATCCCAACATCCCATGGGATTTCACCGATGCGAACAAAGAAAGGGTAACTTACCTTCTTTTGCATTCCTTTTTTTTTCCCTTCCTCAATTTCTATTGGTTTCTTGTATCTGGATCTGATTCACCTTGAAATTTCACAAAATGGCACATTTGTTATAGATCAGGAATGTGTTACTGATTTTAATATATTCTTTATTCGATTTGAGCTATGTTGATTCTTACTGAATTATGTATGTTGCTGTAGCATTGATCTCTGCCCCTTTCTCTTTCTCTCTTAATACTTAAAATGCGCACGCATGATGTGGAATACAGCAATGGCGCCATAAGGTTTTCGTAGAACAATGATACATTTGGAATCAGGCATCACAGAATTTCACTATTTGCGAACTGCGTGATGGATCATGGTATGCACCCATGCATACCATGATACTCACTTTGACTTCTCAGTGAGTCATAGATTCTCTCGTTTTGACTTCTTAGTGAGACATATACTCTGGCATGCCACAATGCTTAATTCAGTTCTCTTGATTTGCGGCGTAGATGTAAATGCACAATGACAATCCGCACCAATCAAGCCACGTGCTTCATTTTGGATGGAGCATGGCAAAAAAGAAAAAGAAAAAAAGGTGAATGCATGGTTGTAACTATACTCAGTTGATGGCCATTAAATGGGTGGTCAAAATGAAATGATCATTTGGCTCCTAAGTCCTAACTGTGTGAGGGGCGAACCTTTTTGGCATACATTGGGTTGTGGCCAATACTGTTGCTTAAGAGGGAATGGCGAGAGGTTCACTCTTTTTGCTATTCTATTCCTCTAATGTAATTTTCTCTTGGCTGATCAAATTTCGATGCTATTAACCAAAAAAGAAAGAAGAAGAAAAAGAAAAGAAGGTTCAGTGGTTGAAATTCATGGTCATGATAAGATGATGGCCAAGATTGTCCAATCAATCTGACCTTTGGAGCATGCTTCATCCTGATGAGATGCCACATTTTACTAGATTGTGCAAACACAATGGACAATAGCCATTTATCTAGTGATGAACTCTAGCATCTTTTAATTGGTCCCGATGGGTTTCGCAAATCTTGAAATTCCTCTCCACTTGTATTGTTTAACGGTACTATTGGGACGATGACAATCTTCAAAGAAAAAGATGTAACACCATGATATAACAACCATGGACGACTGGTTTCACTTTGTATTTGTGAGGCCAATTTGGTAGTAATTTCTTGCAGCATCAGCAAATGATATGTTCAGGCAAAGGAAAAGTTGGAATCCATGAGAATATCAATTAACCACTTGAAAATAGAGAAATTCTTAATAGAATGCATGTGGTGTTTTTTTTTTTTTTTTCCAGTGGTATCTTTGATTGATATAGCTAGGTGATGGTAAGTGCTGGAAGTGGACCGTAGGTAGGCTCCAGTGGAGGCTGTGAAGTTTGCTTGTATCAAAAAATATATTAAAATTGTGTCCATGGCCTAAAAATCTCCATGTTAGGCTATGGATTGACAATTATAGTGTTGAGGTAGCAACAGTAGGAAGAAGAAGATAAGGGTAAACAGAAAGTGGGATCTTGGCAAGATCCAATGGTTGCTGCATTAGGAGGAGGGAACTTGGAACTTCAAACTTCAAAGCTGTGACAAAATGGCTCAGGGAGTCACAAGAGCATGCAAACCGTGAATCATTGGAGAGGGCAAGAGAAGGTGAAACACTGAATGTGGTGTCTTGCTGTTCATACAAACGGTAGGTGCCTCAAGATAGGGAGAGTTTTCACAGTCTTTGTGAAGATACGGATGACAAGTTGATAGATGCCTTGTTTCTGGCTACGCCTTATGGAGTAAGTTTCTCATGTGTTGTCCATGGTTCACATGGAGGACATCTGTGGTGACATGTTTCTCTCTCAATTGCTATTGAGTTGCAATCAGGTCTAATTATCGAGTAACATGGAGGGCAACCTTGTCTTTTCTTATTTTGATGGAGAGTAGGATTTTTGCACAAGTGATTTTAGGAGAGTGAAGAGGCGAGTGGTACACTCCTGCTTGGATAGTCTTCGAAAGTGATGGAGGAACAAAAAAGATGGAAGATGGCTTGGATTCATCAGAGGTGAGGAACAAGCCTAAACAACAACCGGATGAGGAAAAAAAATGAAAGAGAGATAGGGAACCGAAGAGGAAATAGGGAACCGAAGAGGAAAATTAACAAACCGGGATCCAAAATCATGGCATCGTCTGATGCTGATATTGGGGGCTTGCGGGGAGGGAGAAATATGGAACCGAAGAGGAAAATTAACAAACCGGGATCCAAAACCATGACATCGTCTGATGCTGATATTGGGGGCTTACGGGGAAGTACAACTACATCATGAAAATTGTTTCCTGGAACGTTCGGGGGGTGGGCTCCAAACAAAAAAGAAGGCTTATTATGGAGTCCTGCAGCAGACGGAAGCCGCAGATTATCTGCCTTCAGGAAACTAAAGTGGAGAAGATGAATGATCGTCTGATGAAATCGCTATGGAAGGCTTCGAATGTCAATTGGGTGGAAAAGGGTGCTTCGGGCAGCTTTGGGGGCATCCTGATTGCGTGGAGGTCTGCCTTCTGGTCTCTCCGAAAATCTTCTGTTGGAAACTATTTCGTCACTGCTACCTTGAGAAGCAGCGTGATGGGGACAGACTTCCTCATCTGTTCAGTCTATGGCCCAACCAACAACGACTGCAGGGAAGATTTCTGGAAAGAATTATCCTCCATGTCTCAAAGCTTCAACGAGCCTATTTGTTTTGCTGGAGACTTCAACTGCATCAGATTTGTGGCGGAAAAATCATCTGGTTCCAAACCCAAATCCCTAATGACAGCTTTCTCCGAATGGATCAACAGCAATCAACTGGTTGATCTCCCTCTTCTTGGCTCTCGTTACACCTGGAAGAACGGTAGACTCGCCCCCATCCTATCCAGGTTGGACCGTTTTATTGTTTCTCCTGATTGGTTGGATCTCCTGCCTTCCTTCTCCCAGTCTGTCCTCCCTAGGACTACTTCTGACCACTGGCCACTCATATTATCTGCTGAGGAGGAAGATTGGGTCCTAAGCCACTCCGCTTTGATATTTCCTGGCTTCAGAGTGCAGATTTTAAAGCAAAGATCCCTGAATGGTGGAAAGAGCTGAATATCAACGGTTTTGTGGGCAATAGATTCCTTTCCAAACTAAAACTACTGAAAGAAAAGATCAAGCAATGGGTCAAGGAGGAGAGGCGACGATCGGAAGTTGAAACTAGCTCGATCCTGCTGGAGATCCAGAAGATTGATGCTCATGCTGAATCCTACCTCATGACGAAAGATATGCTAGCAAGAAGGATTCAACTCATCCAAACCCTTTCAGCAATAGTCCTACAACAAGAAATGTCGTGGAAACAAAAGGCTAGGTCGAAGTGGATCAAAGAAGGAGACAGAAATACGAGATACTTTCACAACATTGCTAGTATGCATGCCAGGATCAACTGCATCAGCAATATGATCATCAATGGAGATCGAATAGAGGATAAAGATATGATCACAAATGAAGCTATATCTTATTTCCAACGCCTGTTGCAGAAAGAAGAATGGGTGAGACCTCGGCTGGATAATCTCTCTTTTCCAGGTCTGAGTATTGAGGATGCTGACTCTCTGGAAGTAACCTTTTCAATGGACGAAGTCACGAAAGCGGTGATGGCTCTTTGTGGAGACAAGGCTCCCGGACCCGATGGTTACCCTATCCTTTTCTTTCAAGTTTTCTGGGACTTGCTTAAGGAAGAAGTCATGGAGTTTTTCGATGAATTTCACGCCAGAGGAAGATTATCGAGAAGCATCGGGGCGACCTTCTTAGCCCTCATCCCAAAGTCCCTAGGAGCATATGAATTCAGGGAATTCAGACCCATTAGTCTCATAGGAAGCCTGTACAAGATTTTGGCCAAGGCACTAGCTAATCGCCTGCAGAAAGTTATAGGTACTGTTACAGCCCCCAACCAATGCGCATTCATCCCAGGCAGACAAATCATTGACGGAGCCCTCATTGCAAACGAATGCCTCGATTCTTGCCACCGATCAAAAAAGAAATTTGTTTTCTGCAACCTGGACATGGAAAAGGCATATGATCATGTTGATTGGGATGTCCTCCTGTATCTGATGAATCGTATGGGCTTCGGTATGAAATGGCGACTATGGATCCAGGAATGCATTAGTTCGGCCCATTTTTCGGTTCTCCTAAATGAGGCCTCGAAAGGTTTCTTCAAGGGCATGCGTGGGCTCAGACAAGGCGACCCGTTATCCCCTTTTCTTTTCATCATCATCGCTGAGGCTCTATCCGCAATGCTGCACAAAGGACAGATGGAAGGAATTCTTAGCGGAATCCAAATGAAAGGCATCCAATCTCCTCTCTCCCACATCCAGTTTGCGGATGATATTTTGATTCTTTCAGAGGCTTCCACGTATTATGTCTCCAATCTGCGGACAACGATTAGATGCTTCGAAGCAGTCACAGGTCTGAGGGTTAATGTGTTCAAATCCAGAATTTTCGGGATCAATCTGGAACCCCTTCAACTTAATCTCCTTGCTGAGCCGATGGGGTGCTCTTCAGGATCGTTCCCCACTTCCTTTCTTGGTCTCCCTCTATGTCTTGGTAGACCTAAGAATAATCAATGGGACAGAGTTATCAAGAGATTCCATCAGCTTCTTGTAGGATGGAAAACTCGATACTTATCCAGCGGGGGCCGCCTCACATTGATCAAAGCAGCTCTATCTAACCTTCCAACGTATTTTATGTCGGTTTTTCAATGCCCAGCTGTTATTCTCAAATCCATCGACGATCTTAGACGCAAGTTCCTACGGAAGGGTAGGGAAGAAAAAGAGAAATTCCCTCTGATGAAATGGAAGCAGGTATGCACGCAGATAGAGGATGGTGGGGCTGGCATAAAAGATCTAAAGCTGATGAATCAGGCTCTTTTAGGCAAGTGGATCTGGAGACTTGGCAATGAGAAGGACAGTCTATGGAATAAAATTATCAAGGGTAAATACGGGTCGTCTTCTGGAGGATGGTGGACGAGCGACTCTTCTTTACATCGGGCCTCTTCAATTTGGAAAGGAATCTGTCGTATGAAAGACGTGGTGATGAAGGGCACGGCCTTTGAAGTGGGAAGAGGAGACTGTATCCGCTTCTGGACAGACATTTGGGTAGGCGATTTACCGCTGAAAGACATATTCCTCTCTATCTTTCGGATCGCAGCGAAGAAAAACAGTTTCATATCTGACAATTACTCTACGGAAGCGAACGTCACGGTCTGGAATATCCAAAGCAAAAGAAACCTTGAGGACTGGGAAATTAAGGATCTCGCGGATCTCATGGAACACATTCAACACACACACCCTAACCAGTCTCGGGAAGATAATATTGTCTGGAAAGCAGAAAAATCCTCTCACTTTTCCGTGAAATCTCTTTTCAACATTCTTTTACACCACAAACGATGTTTCTACCACTCACCGTCCTTACTTCTTTTGGAATTATGACGTCCCACCTAAAATCCAGGTGTTTGGGTGGCTGGCTGGAAACAATAGGATCCTCACTGTTGATAATCTCCAGAAAAGAGGAATGATCCTCCCCAATGTATGCGTTTGTTACCTAGCTGTAGAAGAAACGGTGAATCATCTCCTCATCCATTGTCTGTACATCTATTCCATCTGGGCCGACATTCTCCTATGCTTCAAGATATTCTGGTGCTTTCCTAAAGATGTGGATACTCTCTTTAAGGCTTGGCATGGAGTAGTAATAGGAAAACAATCCACCAGGGTTTGGCGCACGACAATTTTGGCTACTTGGTGGGCTGTCTGGATTGAGCGGAATAATAGGTGTTTTTAGAACAAAGCTCGTCCTGCCCAGGTTGTTTCTTCCCTGGTTAAGTGCTTGATAGTGGAGTGGGCTTCCCATATCGATGGGATTAATGTAGATGTTTTTCCTTTTTGGTTTAGTGGTTTCTGCCTCCTCAGCAGATCCCATTCCTCCTTTGTTCCTTTCTCCTCCTTAATTCAAGTTATCTTTCAAAAAATAAAAAATAAAATGAAAGAGATACACTTCAGGTGGTCGAGTGTGGATCTCTCGAAGTAGTGCAGCAAGCAACGTGTCTAAATAGTTTGACCTATCCAAATAGTAGCTGTAGCTTATAGGAGATTACAACAGTTGAGCTGATCAAAATTGAGCACCTTGAAGATGAATTGATAGTCTAGGATGTTGGTTAACCTAGCAAAGAGAGTCCCACTAATTTATGTAGGGGATGATGCAGGATATTCAAAGTGCAAAAACGGTGGTTCAAAGGTCAGATCTTGTCTTTCTGTAAGCAGGAGGGTATTTCGTTTGGAGAAAAAGAGGACAATTTTTGAGATCTTTTCATTTTTTTGAAGAAACAAATGCCTCGAACCCTATGTAGGAAACACCAGTTTTGAAGCCAAAAAAAAAAAGAAAAAAAAGAAGCCAGGCAAAAGGGAGCTTCTTCATTTAAACTCTTTGGTGAACGACAAACAAAAGTAATAACCCATCGAGAACCAGCTCATGGGGAAGGAGTGAGCTTGCGATATTTTGCCAATGAAGATGATATCATGGAACATTAGGGGCTTGGAGAGGCGGGCAAAGAAGGAATAGGTGTACACTCTGTTCACTCCCCAAGTATAGGGTTGTGATGTAGTAATAAACTCGATGAGAACGAGGTCGAATCCCAAGGGACTGAAACCTGTACGTAATCTGAAACTAAGTAGTTCTAGAACTAGGCTAAGATGAAATTTGAATCAACTGCAATTTGAGGAATAATGATGAAATAATTATCTAAAACTTAAAAAATTCAGGGAAATGAAACTAGGGATTCAGAGGATCCACTTGTAGAGATCAGAGAGATCATATACCTGCTTCAATAATTCAACTAGACTTAGAGTCCTATCATGAAAATCGAACTAAACTTCCTTTGATATAGTTTTCAAGAGCTGAAAGGTATATGAATTAGAATGGATTCCATCACCAAACCATGCCCAAGAGACAAAGTAAACAACAGAATTAAACTAATTACTAACTAATCAACAATGTATGAAGGTTAGGAAGGGTACCGTCATTCGACCATGCCTAGGAGACGATGGTGAACAACAGGGCTTCTTGACGTCATAAACATAAAAAGGAAAGGAACATGTTCAAAGCTATCATAGACCCATTGTAATTTTAGTCACAACAGACCATTAAAAACTAAAAAAAATTCCCTTAACTAAAATCAACATCAGTTCAGTCTAAATAAAAGGCACAAGTAAGAAGTTCTCCCATCACGCTACAAGCTTCACCTCTTAGCCCTAGCTAAGAGGTTTAGCTTGACATGATCAAGCAAATATCTAAAGAAAGGAAATAAAGAAGAAGAAGGACAGTTGAAAGCCGTCTCCACCTGCCTCTCTCCCTCGTTCAAACTATGCCTCCACGGCTGCCAAGATACCCCTACATGTCCTCTCTCTCTCTCCCTTTTATAGGTAAAGGAAGTCGGTCGGTTTGCTGGAGTGCGAAACTCCTGGAGTCGGTGTGGAAGGTCGGGCGTTTTTGCAGAGAGAACGCAAGACTGTTTGCTTTTTGAACTGTTTTGGGACGGATGGCCATCCATCTCCTTTTTTCGGCCTTCATGGTGATGGTCACGGCCCCATGTTGATGAGTTTGAACAGTTTGGATTGCTGATTCAATCACAATCTTGATCGTGGAACGGCCTGGAAGTCCCGGTTTTACCGGACGCAGAGCCTTCGCAATTCCTTGCGCTGTGCTGATGGTGGGGTGCGGGATCGATGTCTTGAGGAAAATCCACTCCGTCTACTGAATGAACATCGAAAAACCAGGTGAGAATGGCTGGTTTTGGATCAAATTTGGTGTGGCACAGATTTTTTCGTTGCACCGTCTATCTTCTGTTTTACGGTTGAAATCAGATATCAGTTGTCTTCCGGGATTCCGTCACCTAGACGATGGTCATGCCTACCCTTTGGAGTGAATGAACGGTTCGGATCATCAGATCGGATGATGAGTTGGACCCACAAATCAAAAAACCGGATCGGGTTAGCACCCGCTGACCGATCTCAGTGGTGTGGTGTGGCGCGGGAGTGCACTGCCTGTGCACTCCCACATGTACATGTGGGATCCACTCTAATGTGTGTGAGAAATCTGCTCCGTCAATTTCTTTTCTCATCTCATTTAAGCGGTTGGGGCCAAAATTGAGGCATATCCAGATATCAAGTGGGCCCCAAATTGAGGATTTTGGACTGATCTGTCCATTGGGCCACTTCTAGAAGGACCCAATGACTGAAAATTGACGTGTGCAGTTCATTTATGGTCCTCAGGCCATGTATAAAGTTTCGAGCTGAACGGATGGCGGAAACCCTATGATCTTGCATTCTGGCTTACTTTCAGGCCACTTGAGCTTCAGTTTCTTGATTTTCTCGGATCTTTGGCGTGTAAATCCGTCGATCTTGGTTCCTTGGGGTCCATCCCTTGCCTTGGTGAATTCTGAACATTAAATCCATGCTTTTAGTACCCTGTTTCAGTCTAAGCTCGTAAATATACCTTGCAGCATAAACACAGTTAAATTGGGCCGTTAAATAGTACCATGTTCGTAAATTCAGATAATAACTGGGGTCTGATATGTAATATTTGACCCTCAACACACTCACAAGAAACGAACACATGTACATGCCTGTACTCACAAGAAATATTTGAGTGGAAAGGGGGAAATAACTTTATTAATATTGGAACTTCTTATCTCACAAACTTAGAAAAATGTGGAGTGACTCACCTCCTATAGTATCCCCTTTATAGACGTAAAAGATACAAGATAAAATCCCTACAAATCCTTAATTAAAATACCAACCCCCCCTTAAAAAAAAAAAAACTATTTGATTGATTTTCTAATCTAATTGATTTCAAATCAATCTAATCTAATACAAGATAAATTCCTTACAAATCTTTAATTAAAATCCCCCCAACTATTTGATTGATTTTCGAATTAATCTAATTGATTTCAATTCAATCTAATCTACCTAAGATGGCAACAAGTCTAAAAATACTAATTGCAAATCTAGGAAATAATTCTTAAAATCTTTAATAATGTATTTAAATTAGCCCCTGTATATTCCATAAATAGTAAATCGCAGTCCTTGTCATTTAGGCCCAAAATCTAGCAATAAACAACCCATAATTCAGCATATGTTCCTTTTTTTTCCTTTTTGGTTTTCTGTATTCTTTTGGCTTCGACCTTTTTTTTCCCCAATACAATTGTCATTATTTGAAAAAAAAAAGAATTCAACAATTGTTGGGGCTTGGGCCTACGTCAGTTGAGAAGGATATTCATTTTCTATATAGGTGCAAAAAGTTGAAGTAGATTGGAGAAGAAATCAGTTGGATACTAGGAGTGGAAGAAGAATTTAGAAAGAGAGAGCTAGGGCAAAAATTGTGTGTAATACTTCACACAACGCTCATAACATTAAATAAAAGCACAAATGGTGCTCCAACAGTGTATATAAGGTATATATATAAAATACTAGCAGTAAATAAATACAAAATATAGGTGCTTTAATGACCAGCTGTCCTCGGGAAGGATAATAGGTTCTAAGGCTAAAAGGCTAGTTATCGAATGGGCTGTTAATGTTAAGGGTTTAAAGAGGGATGATTTGTCGGTTCTTGGTGCTTAGGAGTTTCCTGCCATCTCAGCAGTTTGCTTCCTTTCCTTTCTTTTTTTTTCCTTTCTTTGTTTGTTCCTTTCTTTTCAATGAATTGCAGTTGCTTTTTAAAAAGTAAAAATAAATAAGAAATATACAAATATTCTCAACAATACTCAAATACTCCTCAAGTTGGAGCATAAATGGTCAATCATGCCCAACTTGTCGACTAGACGATGCAAGTTGTCCCGACCAAGAGATTTAGTGAACATATCAGCTAGCTGCTCCTTGAACGAATGAATGGGGTTTCAACTTCTTTTGCGACCACCTTTTGACAGTTGAAATGACAATCTATCTCAATGTGTTTAATGCGTTCATGAAACACAAGATTGCTAGCAACATGAATGGTGGCTTTATTGTCACAGTATAGAGGAATGGCACCAGAAGAAGGATAAGCAAGTTCTTGTAACAAAGTGCGTAGCCACATGAGTTGACATGTCGCATGTGCCATGGCTCTATATTCAGCCTCTACAATAGATAGAGCAACCACTAATTGCCTTTTTACTTTTTTAGGAGACCAAATTGCCACCCACAAAGGTGCAATGGCTAGATTTTTTTTTTTAAATAAAAACAATGCAATAGCTAGACGTATACTGCTGGTCATGAAGACTCCTAGCACAATCAACATCAGAGTACCTAGAGAGAGGAAGATGACTATGTCACCGAAATTGTAAGCCTTGACTTGGAGCCATCTTCAAATAACAGAGTTCTAAAACGCGATAAAAAGATGAACCATAAGAGTGTACATAAATTGGTTAATGATGCTCACCGCAAAGGATAGGTCAGGCTGAGTAATGGTCAAATAAATGAGACGA
This sequence comes from Magnolia kwangsiensis, assembly GCA_037074715.1. Lineage (NCBI taxonomy): Eukaryota > Viridiplantae > Streptophyta > Magnoliopsida > Magnoliales > Magnoliaceae > Magnolia > Magnolia kwangsiensis. The sequence continues at coordinate 131,922,567 of CM073576.1, read as the reverse complement.
CCAACTAACCGACGATACATGATGGGGTTAGATAATAGGTCTCCATCAAGACCAAGTTTCTGAGCAACATCTATAGAACTAAAAACGGGTTGACACCCAAGCATGCCAGTCTCAGACAAGAGATCGAGAGCATATTTTCGTTGCGAGAGAACAATTCTAGACTGGGATCTAGTCATTTCAATACTAAGAAAGTAGCGAAGTGTACCCAAATCTTTGATAGCCAATCGAGTTTAAAGTAAGGATTTGAGAGCAGTAATGCCCGCAGCATCAGCACCAGCCAAGACATTATCATCTACATAAAAAAGTAACACCATAATCCTAGTAGTGCAGTGATAGATGAAGAGAGAATGATCCGAGTGGCTACAAACAAAGCCAAAGTCTAGAAACTCGCTACTAAACTTGTCGTACTAAGCCCAGAGTGACTGTTTAAGACCACATATAGCCTTCTTGAGGCTACAAACCCAATGTAAGCTACTGGTCATGGAAAAGCCTGGTGATGGATCCATATAAACTTCCTCAACAAGATCACCATGAAGGAAGGTATTATGCATGTCCAACTGGAATGACAACTAGGACATATTTGCAGCCAAAGAGATGATCCCACGAATTGGATTTAGTCACTAAAGAGGTCTTGAAGTAGTCTATGACATAGGTTTGAGTGTAGCCTTTGGCGACAAACCGACCCTTATATTTGTTAATTGATAAGTCTGGTAGGTACTTAATAGTATAGACCTAGCCGCATACCAGTTGTCTACTTCCCTTTAGGTAAGGGAACTATCTCCCATGCATCATTGTGGTCAAGAGCTTGCATCTCTTCCATCATAGCTTGCCTCTAGTCTGGACTGCTGAAGGCCTTCTTAAGATTACGAGGGATAGAAGAAGAGGAGACCGAGACAACGAAGGACTTGAAAGTAGGTGACAAGCACTGAAAAGAAACATAGCAATGAATAGGATGGTGAGTACATGATTGACTAGGCTTGTGTAAAGCAATAGGAAGGTCATCAGAAGATGGAAGGGATGATGCTTGGATCTCCATCAGAAGTGGATGGAATGACGGGAGGCTAATTGATGGGGGGTTTCTTCCTTCGTTGGTACTCAAGTAATGGTTTGAGAGGATCATAGGAATGGGAATCTTCATCAAATGAGGGGACTAGAAGAGTTATAGGTTGATGTAAGGAGGTCCTCCCCTAATTGGTAAGATAATTATGTACTGAACGGCCTTTAGATGAGAAATATCAAACATCTTCAAAGAATGTGACATTTGCTAATATATGCTTTTTGTGAGTCAAAGGGTACATTTATACCCTTTATGGGAGTGCGAATATCAAAAGAAAAGAAAAACTCATTTTTTTAGACAAAGGATTTAACTTATCATTATTGCCATTGAGTTTATGGACCAAACATGTACAACAGAAAACTTTAGAAGATAAGGAAAAGCTTTATCATGAGGATGTAAAATTTCAAAGGAAGATTTATTTTGTAAAATTCTAGATGAGATACGATCAATGTTTGAGTTGTCGGTATCGCTACAAGTTTCGCTGGCCAGAGATAAAGATATAATATTGTTATCGTCGATAATATCGCCGATAATCGGAAATGCGGAGAAAAATGTGAAAACATGGGGATAATGGTGGAATTTTTCAGTGAAACTTCAGGGCATGCCTAAATACACATATTTGCATATTTAGGAATTAAAAATTTATAAAAAATGCATTAAATAATAATTTTTCATTTAATGGGGCCCAAAAAAGCATACGTTGCCGTAAGAAATTACTCCAATAATAACCAAAATGCGTTTATATAATGCAGCTAGCATATAATACGTAATACATGTAAAAGTAAATGAATTAAAAAATTAAATATATTTTTCTTAACGGTAATGTAGAATGTTGATCCTACTTGGGAGTTGGGACAAACATTAGATCCACCCCATCCATCAAGTGGGCCATCACATTTTCACTATATATCATTGAATTATATCAAATAAAACACTTAATTAGGCCAAATAAAGGTGTAAAATTATCTTAAAACTCGAAATTCAAGTGTTGTAGCCCACATGAGTATTGAGTGTTGTGGGCTTGTAGCCCACTCTAAATTATCCTAAAACGATCTGGAAAGATGAATGAATGACATAAATAAAATACAAAAATGATAGTGGGGCTCAAAGAGCACAGTCCAATAGCCATTGGCTACGCACCGTCAGTAGTCATCTACGCAAGGTGTCCCGTATCGGTATCGGTTGGCGTATCGGTGACCTCCAAAACCGATACGGATACGGGGGCGTAACGGCGATACGGGGGCGTAACGGCCCGTAACGGCGCAAAAAAATTTTTTTGCCAAAAAAATATGAAAAAATATGGATTAAATCCGGAATATTCTAAGCATTCCAAATATGCATTCATTTATAAAATGGAACATGTTTATGGGGGCGTAACGGTCCACTCTTTGGTGAGAAGTTGTATCGGACTGTCTAATGAATTTATGAACCAGATAACCTGAATTTGACTACAAAATTCATATATTTAATTTTCTAACTATCTACTACCAATGATAGATATATTAGAATGAATGTAATATGTAAATATCTTACATTAGGTGTGTGTTTGCAATTATTTTTGAGGAATTTCTCGAACATACCTGTGCAGTGTGCAGGTGACTGTGATTCATGTCTATGACCTGTCATCCTCAAGTCAAGAATATTAAAAAAAATAAAATTAGTAGTGTCTGATATACTCCCCTGCAACTTGATTAAGGATTACTTGATTGGTTGTCAGGGGAGCTATTTTAAATACAAGTTCGGCAGTGTCAAGTGTGTGCATAATTGCATGGCTTCTTACAATAATACTTGTGAGCTGTCTGCTGCAAAATGCAAATACTTACCTTAATACAAATATATACTCACAATCACAAGTCACCACCAAAATGAAAATCTGCTTTTTTGTGGTTGCTCGACCTCCACATCATCGTCATCGTCACCATCAGGCTGAGGCTGTCCAATAGGTGTAGGTTCTGCATATTCATAATATCCAGTGCCAGAAGGAAATACTAGATCAACGAAACCAGAGGATGACTGATCCTGACTAGGTAATGACTCTGACCCTGAGTAAGGATATCCACCAGTGCCCGTCGAATAGCCATACTGGTAACCATACTCAGGCTGTTGAGAATCTTGAGATTGAGAGTGCGTCTGCTGTGATGAGTAACTTGGATTTGGATCTGGATATCTATAATCATATGAATATTGATCGGGAGGGCTACTCCAACATGAATGTGATGGAACGGGCTCAGTATAACCATCATAATTATAATCCAGTTGACCATAAGAATATCCATCATAATAACCAAGACCATGAGCCTGCTGATGTTCCGGACCTCCCGGACGCGGTGCACCACTAGATGTACCCTCCTGCTGGCTGTATCGTGACTCGGTACACTCGTAGGTTCGACCTCGTGTACCACCTCGTCGATGTTCATCGGCATCGCGATCTATAGACGGCTGAATAGGGCGTTGAGCAACACCAGAAGTGTCAGCACCAGAGGCAGGGGGGTCATCGTCATCATCATCCGACACGGACACGCTACCACTACTCGTACTCTTTTGTTGATCTCGAGGCGTTTCCGTACGTGTCATAAACGCTGCCCCTCTTACTGGGTCCAACACATCTGCACGACTCTCTTGTTGTGCTTTGCGTATTTCTGGGTCATCAATTTCCAATTCTTCACTATCCTCTTCAATTTGCTTTTCCCTTGTTTCCAACCAAGGTAGAAGTGGGTCATCCTCATCATAAATATTGTCCAAGTTTATTGGACAGTAGTCTCCGTCATCGGCAGCTGTAATGCTCCTATGATGTCGTCGCATTCTTAATTTTATATTGTAGTGCATGAAGACAAGTCTATCTAATGTTCTAGTCTGCAATCTATTCCTATTCTTTGAAGGAATGAGCGCAAAACAACTCCAATTCCTTTCACAGCTAGAGGAAGATGTTGTCTGGCTCAAAACTTTTACTGCAATTTTTTGGAGAGCCTTCGTACTCTCTCCGAAATTAATCCACCATTCGGCCGGTTGCAACGTAGATACTGCATGCTGTGCAAGAGCATTTCCAAAACTACCAAGGCGATTTCCAAATGTATCTAATTCATTCAACGCCTTTATTTGCAGATCTAAGTCAGGTTCTAATCTCTTTATCACATTTTTTAGCCCGACACGAACTTCATCATCCGCAACAAATGATTGGGCATATCTATACCTAGGATTTAAGTAATAACCTGCTGCATGAAGATCGTGATGGAGTTGTTTTGTCCATCTCCTGTCGATCATCTTCCAATAAGTCTCCCAGCTTCTACAATCACGTTGAATTGCAAGCTTTGCCTTATCCATGGCATCATATAGGAAGCCCATGGTAGGTGCTTCATCGGTTTCAACAAGACGGAGTACCCTCATTAGTGGCTCCATCACCTTTAGGATCGTCTTAACCTTCTTCCAATATTTGTTGTCCCGTATGGTGTTCACAACGTCGACCGGTGTCCCTGATGTCTTCTTCCCATGTTTTGTGTTGAGCCATTGTCGGGAAGCGAACATTTCACTCAACTCTCCCCTATGCTGGAATAAACTCTCTAATGCTATAAAGTTTGTTGCGAATCTAGTCGCCGCAGGCCTCAACAATTCTCGTCCTTTCGTGAACTTTCTCATTATTGCGACTACTTGATTATGATTGTAAATAAACGTCGTTACTTCCCTTGCCCTTTCGACCATTTCCTTAACATTCTTCTTCTTCCCAATATCTTCCAATATAAGATCAATACAATGGGCAGCACATGGTGACCAAAAAAGATGTTTTCTCTTATTCATCAACAGATGTCCTGCAAGCTTATATGATGCTTCATTATCTGTCACAATCTAAACTACGTTCTCCTCTCCAATCTCATCCACAACTTTATCCATTAGTCCAGTAATATAATCAGAATTTTTTGTTACTTCTGAGGCATCAATTGACTTGTGATATATAGTTCCCAAGTGGCAGTACACCATGAAGTTGATCATGCTGCGTCTGGTTGGGCCAGTCCAACCATCGCACATGATCGTGCATCCTCTGGCTTGCCATACAGGTTTAAAGGTAGCCACGTATGTTTTCACATCCACATACTCTGCATCTGTCCATTTCCCCCTAATCTCCTTAGCCGTGGGAGCTTTTATTCCTTCACCTGCTTCTGCTGCTGCATCAATTACCACCTGCCAATATGGAGAATTGGCCGCGTTAGGAGGTATGTTAGCATGTATAAATAACTTTGCTGCTGCTCTACCTAATTTCTCAACGGAAGTTCTACTCCACATTTGTTTTATCTTCTTTTGTTTAGTTGATTCTTTCCTAAACAGGATTGGATCAATAGAGGGTCTCCTAGGCTCATTTACTTCTTCATCCAAATGTATATGGGCATCACGTGAAGATGTCTGTCGTCGGCTCCCAAATATACGTCGTAACCCACCAAACCTACCCCCCCTACCCTCAGTCCCAGCTGCAGAAGCAGTTGCACTTCCAGTTGCACTCCCTGTCCCACTCCCACTCCCATTGCCCCCTCCTGTATCACGCACTGACCCATGCGTGCCAAACATGCGGTGACGTTCTTCCTCTTCACGAGCTAGACGCACGCTCTCTCTCCTAGCTATGGTTAATTCCCGATCTGAATCTTCGTCAGAATCAATAATATCTTCATCACGAATGCCCATATATTCAGGACCAAACACCTCCTGTCGAGCTGCTTCTAAACTATCATCTCTCTTCTTTTGTACAGCAGCACGTTTACCCTTCGACTCATCCAGACTAGCTTGCATTAATAGCATTATCTCTCTCGGTACTCTGACACATGGCGCAACTTGACCCTTTCGATGTGCCAAATGTTGTTTGAGACGGGTAATTCCTCCAGACACTATCCTATCACAATACTTGCACTTTATTTGGTGCCTAGTACCACCAACCCTCTCACAATGTTGCCATCCAATATCCTCACTTACTTGTTGTTGGCCAGACCCAGACATTTCTTTAGGTTTAGGATATGAGTATGAGTGTATGACTTATGTTAATAAAGATAATTTTATGTTCTAACTAAACCCTAAGAAGCTCCAAAACCTGTCCAATATAAGCAAATAAAAATATAAAGTCACTAATTCGAAAATACAAAGAAAAATTTATAAAATGACACCCCAAATATGTAAAATGCACATTAACATATTCTACTATGATTAACACATCATATGGAATGATTAAAACAGCAAAACAACTATTAAAAATTGATTTCTCGAATTTTAAAAAAAGGGCCCAAAATTCTTGCGTAAATAGAAAAAAATATAAAAAATATATAAAATGGCACCCCAAATATGTAAAATGCACATTAAAATGTTCTACTATGATTAACACATCATATGGCATGATTAAAACAGCGAAACAACCATTAAAAACTGTTTTTTCGAATTTTAAAAAAAAGGGCCCAAAAATCATGCGTAAATAGAAAAAAATATAAAAAAAAATATTAAATGGCACCCCAAATCTGTAAAATGCACGTTAACATGTTCTACTATGATTAACATATCATATGGCCTCATTAAAACAGCAAAACAACCATTAAAAATTGATTTTTCGAATTTTAAAAAAAGGGCCCAAAAATCATGCGTAAATAGAAAAAAATATAAAAAAAATTATTAAATGGCACCCCAAATCTGTAAAATGCACGTTAACATGTTCTACTATGATTAACATATCATATGACATCATTAAAACAGCAAAACAACCATTAAAAACTGTTTTTTCGAATTTTAAAAAAAGGGCCCAAAAATCATGCGTAAATAGAAAAAAATATAAAAAAAAATATTAAATGGCACCCCAAATCTGTAAAATGCACGTTAACATGTTCTACTATGATTAACACATCATATGGCATCATTAAAACAGCAAAACAACCATTAAATATTGATTTTTCGAATTTTAAAAAAAGGGCCCAAAAATCATGCGTAAATAGAAAAAAATATAAAAAAAATATAAAATGGCACCCCAAATCTGTAAAATGCACATTAAGCTGTTCTACTATGATTAACACATCATATGGCATCATTAAAACAGCAAAAAAACTATTAAAAATTGATTTTTCGAATTTTAAAAAAGGGCCCAAAAATCATGCGTAAATAGAAAAAAATATAAAAAAAATATAAAATGGCACCCCAAATCTGTAAAATGCACATTAAGCTGTTCTACTATGATTAACACATCATATGGCATCATTAAAACAGCAAAACAACTATTAAAAATTGATTTTTCGAATTTTAAAAAAAGGGCCCAAAAATCATGCGTAAATAGAAAAAAATATAAAAAAAATATAAAATGGCACCCCAAATCTGTAAAATGCACATTAAGCTGTTCTACTATGATTAACACATCATATGGCATCATTAAAACAGCAAAACAACTATTAAAAATTGATTTTTTGAATTTTAAAAAAAGGGCCCAAAAATCATGCGTAAATAGAAAAAAATATAAAAAAAATATTAAATGGCACCCCAAATCTGTAAAACGTACATTATCATGTTCTACTATGATTAACACATCATATGGCATGATTAAAACAGAAAAACATATTAAAGAAAGTAAATACCTATTTTTGAAGAATTTCTGAAAAATGGCCCACCGAGCTTTGATTCAACCAAATCCGTAATATAATGTGTTTTTGTCCCAAAAAACTAGCCAAGGTTGGTCGAAATTACTATTAGAAGGAGTGAAAAACAGTTTGGAAGCAAGAAGTTTGGAAAAAACAGCAAAAAAAGTGCTTAAAAAGAGAGAAAAATGTGACCGTTACGGGTGACCGTTACGCCCCCGTAACGGTCCGATACGGACCCGTATCGGCCGATACGGGCACAAAAAATGGTATCGGCCGATACGCGGCCGATACGCGTATCGGCCTTACCCGATACCGTTACGTATCGGCCGATACGGCCGATACGTAACCGATATGGGACACCTTGCATCTACGGCGGGTATGGATCAAGTGTTATGCAGTTAACAACTTAGTGGGTGTTACCCCCACTTTGGGGCCCACCTTGATAATTTGTTGAATATCCATGCCATTCAACTGTTTCTACAGTCCATTTTAGGACCGGGTGCCAAAAAACTATGCATATCTAAATCTCAAGTGGACCACACCATAGGAAACAGTGGTGATTAAGTGCCTCACCATAAAAAATTCGAAAGGGCCCATCATAAAGTTTTCATAATGTTTATTTGCAATCCAACTTCTTGATAAAGTAAAGAAGATCCGGATGATGAGAAAGTAGAAAGATTAGATTGATCCAAAAATATTGTGGACTAAGGATAGGATTTAATAATTATTCATCACTTTTTCCATTGGTATGGTCCACGTGAGATTTGGATCTTCTTATGATTTGGGATCGCCTCCTAAAATGAGATGTAAAAATAGATGGACGACATGGATACATAGAAAATACATCAAGGTGGCCCCACACGGTTAGAGTAACACCCACTAAGCTGTTACTGGGTAACAACTAATCCGCTCCCATCCATGTCCATGTGAATGTAAGTAGTTTATCATACTGAGTAAACTCTGTTGGGCCCATCACGAATGTAATTAGTTTATCCATGTCGTCCATCTGTTTTTCCATCTTATTTTATGACTTGAACCCAAAATTAAAGCATATCTAAGTCTCAAGCTGACCACACCATATGAAACAGTGGGAATAATGATTTCCACCTTTGAAATCTTCTTAGGGCCCACAGTGATGTTTATTTGTCATCCAAACTATTCATAAGATCACACAGACATGGATGAATAAAAAACAGAAATATCAGGTTGATACAAAACTTTTGTGGCCCCCAAGAAATTTTCAATGGTAAACATTCAATTCACACAGTTTCCTGTGGTGTGGTCCACCTAAGCTTTGGATATGCTTCATTTTTTGGCTTGTGCCTTAAAATTATCTCATAAAATGGATGGACAGAGTAGATCAAATACATAAATTACGGTGAGCCTAATAGAGTTTGCTCAGTACGCAATTTGCTTCCGTTTTGGTGCGGTTTGGGTGGATCCCAAAATCTACTGAGGTCAGTGGATCCCTAACTGTGGGAACCACTATGAAGTATGTGCCTTACATCTGCACCATCCATCATATATGACGACTCATTTTAGTGCGTGATCTGAAAAATGAACCAGATTCAAATCTTCAGCGGACCACACCACAGGAAACTGTGTGAATTGAACGCGTATCATTAAAAATTTCTTGGGGGCAACAGAAATTTTGAATCAAGCCGATATTTGTTTTAACCCTTCATACATGCCTTTTTATATATACAAAAAGGTTTGATGACAAATAAACATCATTGTGGGCCCTTAGAAGGTTTCAATGGTGAAAATCATTATTCTCATTGTTTTTGTGGTGTGGTCCACTGGAGTTGTGGATATGCTTTAATTTTGGGATTTACCCTTAAAATGAACTGGAAAAATGAATGAACGGTGTGGATAAATCACATACATTCACGGTGGGCCCAAAGAGTTTACTAAAGTACGCTAAAGCACACCATGCAGTCTGCTTCCATAATTTCGAAGCATAAAAGAAAAAAAGAAAGGAAGAGGGATTTCGTCTGCGAAGAGGGGTTTTCGGCGAAGAAAGGGAGATTTTTGATTGAGGGTTTCAAAATCCTATATCCAACAAAAATAAGAAGGTAATCTTTCAAAATCCTCGATTTTTCGTCGAAATCATTTATTCAGTATTCGTGACATCAATCTTCCAATCGAATGAAAAAAAGGGGAAAATTTCATATTTCTTTACCTCTATCGAAGATGAGAGTTGTTGATTGATGCCCACGAGATTCTTTTCTTCCGAGTTCCGATCAACCATCAACCAGGTATTACCAAAACCAAAGGGTTTTTTTTTTTTTTTTTTTTTTTTCGCTTTTTACCTATTTTGTTGCAAAGAATCCAAAATTATTGACGATATCGCCGATAATCCAGAGAGAAGCGAAAAATTGGGGTTTCGGTGTCGCTAGACATATTATCGGCGATATTATCGACATTTCGTCGACAATGCGAACACTGGATACGATTAATAAGAAAGACAATGGTAAGGCATCATCCCAAAAACGTTTAGGAATATGCATGCCAAGGAGAAGTGCATGTGTAACGTCGAAAAGGTAACGATTCTTCATTTTTGTAACACTATTTTGTTGAGGAGTGCGAGGATAAGAAGTTTGATATAAAATACCATGATCCTCCAAAAAAGTCAAGAAGGCCTTTGATAAAAATTCACCTTCATTGTCAGTGCGAAAAACTTTAATGCATGGATAAAAAAATCGGTACTGTATCAGCCGATACGGGCATATTGTGTGCATATGGGCTTTGATACGATACGCAATATGGGCCTGTATCAGCCGATACAACCCATATCAGTATTGATATTCTGTACCTGTATCGGTCTGGTATAAAAAGGGCAAAAACACCCCCCCCCCCCCCCCCCCTCTCGATCTCTCTCTCCCCTTTGTTTCTCCTCCAACCTTTCAAATCCCTCAAATGTATCAACCTACAAGGATTTTCGGTGCCATTAACAACTACTTGGAGGATTAAAACATCAAATTTCAACCGATTTGAAGGATCAAAACAGTTTGGGGTCGATTTTGAAAAAAATGGAAAAAAGGTAAAAAAAAAATCCATTTTTTTTTTTTTCTGTTGATCCTTGTTGAAATCCATATTAATGTTTATCTACCAAAAATTACTAGATTTGAAGATTGTTTTGATCATTTTCGGGGGTTTTTTTTTTGGCATTTACGTCTGATTTTTTTGAAAATTTTGAAAATCATTTAAAAAAAATCTGATCTCAAACCTGCAGAGGGGAACCATTTCCGATTAGATCTACACCAGATCTGATTGGAAAAAAAAATTATTAAATCTGATCTCAGACTTGGAAGGGGGGAATTTTGTTAAGATCTACGTCGGCTGAGTAGTTTGGTGTTTTTTTCTTGAAAATATTAGTACTCACTATTGAGTAGTGATACTTCTCGGACATTTTATAGTTAATACTAAATAGTCCAACAGTTGGTATATAGCCATATCAGACTATTAGTAGTATATGACATCAACAATCAATATATATATATATATATATATATATATATATATATATATATATATATATATATATATATATATATCAACACCAAAACTTACAGTAGGTCAACCCACCAGGATAACATTCTTACCAAAGAATGGTCTGATACGCCATTAAATACATGGTTAAAACACAAAAATGATAGCTTCGTAAATATCTCATTTTCCCCTATTTTTCTGATTTAATTACTTATTATTATTATTTGCTTCAAAAAAAAAATCTGACTGATACAGGCCGATACGACCCCAATACCATACCCGACGTCGTATCGTATCATTTTTGCACGCGACCGATACCGACATTCAGAACCATGCTTTAATGGGGCATTGGAGTTGAGTAACAATTTCATTATAAAAGGTCTTGAACATATAAAAAACTTTATGTTTGAATTTCATAAGATAAATCCATGACATGCATAAATGATCATCAATGAAAGATACAATATTTGTACCCTACGATAAAATCAATAGTTGTAGGGCCTCAAACATAAAAGTCAATCAATTACAAAAAGGCCCAGGCTTTCTCCTAGTCGATATGGGAGGAAACACAGTTCCATAGTACTTGGAGAACTCAAAAGTGTCACAACATAAAGGTTTAATGGCAAGAATAGAAGGAAAAACAAGTTTTAGTCTTGATGGATGCCCAAAACGACAATGCCATATAGATATAGGCTCCCTATCTAATGACAAAGTGCTCATTTGACTAGGAGGGGTATCATCAAGGAAGTAAGTCCCGCCCGCCACATTCACCCCTCCCACCAATTGTCTGCGTCGTCTGGAGATCTTGAAAGACATAATGGGTACAAAAGAGTGTTGTGGAGCATTGTAATGATTTAGTAAGGGAACTAACTAACAACAAATTCAGGGGAAGGGAGGAACATGGAGAACATAATAACTGAATGTTAGCAGAGATGGTAATGGATCCAATCCCAAATATGGGAGATTGGTTACCATTGGCAAGTGTAACAAAACTAGGCTGATGAGTAGGTTCATAGAATTGAAAAAAGATGGAGCTTACTAGTCATATGAGATGTGGCTCCAGAGTCGATGACCCAGGAGGGAGATGAAGAGGACACATAGAGTGCAGTACCTAACTGGGCTAAAACTTGCACTGGAGGAAGAGAGCTGGTCACGAGAATGGCACTGCATCAATGCATCGTATGCCTCTCGAGAGATGGTAACCGAGTCACATGAAGCAATCATCCTATGAGGCAAAGCTGAAGGTATTTGAGTCTTCTCAGGAGCTGATGATATGTCACTGGTTATATAAGCTCCTCCCCATGAAGGATGCCCAACGAGAGCCCAACATCAATCGATCGTTTGATTAGTGCCACCACAATGAGCACAAGTACGAGAGGAACCATCACAACTACATCCACATCCACAAAAAAAACATGGTTACCACGACTGCCTCTGTCAAGAGCTCGTCCCTTGCCTCAACTATCATAGCCATAGCCAGGAACACTTGGGGTGGTTCAACTTAAAGCTCGAGAACTAGAACCAGAAGCAATAACAATAGGTGTGACAGAAGAAGGACGATCACTAGTTATGAATGCAGATCAACAGTAGCAATAGGTGCAATAGAAGACGAGATAATAACTCTTAGAACAGGAGAATAAACAATTGACATAAAGGGGAAGGGCTCTATGGCTATGATCTGACCACGAACACTCTGATATTTTGAATTGAGGCTAGAGGGAAACTGCATGATCTGAATCTCTTCATGTTGTTGTCGGATGAGTTCATGATCTTGAGTACAATGTGGTGGTAGAGGGTGGTACATATCCAACCCATCCCACATACCACGTAAGATAGTGAAGTACTCTAGGTTTCAAAATTCTTGTTGAAACTTATGTATGTCTGAAATCAACTCCTACACCTTGGATATGTCGCGATCTTCAGAATACATGTCTCGAATAGTATCCCATATCTTCTTAGCCGATGTTAAAAACATAATAGAATTGCTAATGGTACACTCTAGACTGTTTAGAAGCCAAGCCATCACCTGGTAGTTTTCCTTTGTCTAGATTTTAAATCCTTCATATGTCAAATCTGGAGGATCGTCCAAGATATAAGAAAGTTAATTCCTTCCTCCCAAAAAAGAACTTGATGGATTTTTCCCATTGCAGGTAATTGTTTCCATTCAACTTGACGGTTGTAATCAACGGGGTGTGAGAATTGGAAAGCCCCCATAATAGCACCGGTAGTGAGTTTGTCTTCCATGCTAGGTCGAAGAAAGGGAAATGCTAGGTCGAAAAGAGGGGTAGATATATGGACAACACACAAACTATCCAAATCACACACAAATGGTAGATATATCCAATTTTCAGTGTGTAGCCAAGAGCCTACATAGTCCAGATATTAGAAACTTCCACATAACAAGCTTAAAGCTAAGAGGAATAAGAAGAAACTTGTCCAAAAAGATGTTGGACAACAACCCTCCAAAAATGCTGGTAACCCCCCCCCCCCCCCCCCCAAACAAACACACACACACACAAACGGCTGAACTGCACCATAAAATCCCCAAAAAACCACGAACAATCCAATATTTGAGCAAAAAACTCTTATGGGCAGTCAATACTAGTCAAACCGACCACCCCCATGATGGCATTCCTCCGAAAAAACCATTCAAGTAGAAGGAATCTCCAAAAAAACTTGAAATGCACCATTTCCAAAAAATACCTTGGAGAGCCTGAAACTCATTTAAACATGCTCAGAAAATCCCAGAAAAATCACCACAGACCTAAAATCAAGATCTATCAAACAATACCCTTAATTTTCCACATGGCTCTATGGATAGTGTACATGCTAACGTCAGCAAAATGCAATGGATGGAAACAAAACAGCAAGTTGAATCATTGCTTTGATACCGAAGTAGATTGGAGAAGAAATCAGTAGGAGCAGAAGAGAAAGTGTAGAAATAGACAGAAGAGGAAAAGATGGCTAGGGCAACAGTTGTATGTGATGCTCCACACAACTCTCATAACATTAAAATAAAAGTACAAATGGTGCTCCAATAGAGTGTACAAGGTACACACACACAAAGTGTATAGGTATGCAATAGCACTCAATAAAGCAAGTTTTTTTGAGTATACAATCACGAGCACCCATTAACAGCAACTCTAAAGTATCTATTCCTATGCTCCATTGATGAATTCAATGCACCATCCTTTTTCATGATTTGCTAGAATTTTTTTGTTCAAGGAGAAAGAGGTGAGAGCAATGTACAGACCAAATAGAAACATCATGTAATCAGCATGGAGTTCCCATATAAAGACAAGATCTTGTTCAACTGTTCATAGCAAGCAGGTCATCATCTCATTGACCACTGGAAATTAGAGCCTAAATTGAAGAAACCAATTTTCCAATATACATACCATATTTGTAACCCAAATTTAATATCCAAAGAGCCATCCAATATGAAGCGTATCTTCCAAATTGAATAAAAAGGACTGGACAGATTCCAGCAGTCTGCTAGTAGTTTCAAGAGAAGAACCACTTTTCTAAAATAAAAACAGATGAAACCTATTGAGAAAGCTTCTATTCATGCAGTAAGTCATTTTAAATCATAGCTTATGTTAGGATATATTCATAACATACAAACAGCTCTAATATCCAAGTTTCTGAGCCGAAAATGGATACATCTTGGCCGCACAACCCTCAGATGGGTCCCAAATGGTCTCACAAGTTGACCAATTGAGGAGGGGCACCGGTTAAAAGATTTGGCAAATCCAACTGTCCACGTTGAAGATCTTGACCATGTCAATGGTCCAGATTGGCCTGTGTTACGTTCTGGATTAGATCCAATGTCTGATGACAGATCTGGACCCAAATCAGTGGTTTGATTGGACTGCGGGGTCCACAAGTCCATAGGATTTACTATTTAGTTAGTTGTTAGAGTTAGCATGGATTGTTGCACAATTTTTGCGTTAGTATTTTCTGCACTTATTTTGTGAGCCACTTTTTTGTTATCAAATGATGTCTTAATGACGTGAAATTGGTCCTGTGTGAAAGCCTATTAGGTTAGCTTTCAAATGAGGCCAGGATTATGCAATTCTCATATGATTTTGTGAGTTAGGCCAATTTAACAAAAGTGTGTATGGTTGTGGTGGGATTCAGTGGTATTTTGGTCATTTTAATATTTTATTGAAATAGATGGTTAGGATTAGAAATACTGGATGGCTTTTAGACTATATTAGGGTTTCTTTTCCTTTGAGGAAAAAGCATATAAATATGTAGAGAATCTTATATGAATGGCTGTTGGTGTGCTTTAATAAAATTTCTTTTTGGTTTCAAGCCTCTATTGCTTTCTCTTGGAATTTGTTGTGTTTTTATAGCATGAGTTGCTCCAATTCAAGCATTTGTTGCCGTTTTTTTCTCTTTTATCATAGGTTACTGTGCTTCCATCTATTCCAGCCTCTCGTCTATTTTAAGAGGATTTTGTGGTAAATTGTGAAGCTTAGGAACATAGCTAATTCGAAACTCATCCTTTTCGACTTGGTTGCATCAAAGACACATATAACTCAACTTGCTATCTTATGAGGACATATTTCCATATTGGAAATAAACTAAACCAATCTTTGGACTAATTAAACGAGGCAAATAAAAACTAACTTTGACTGGACAAACAACTAATCCAACCATGGTTAGTTTCAAACTCTAGGATCCACCATGGAAACCTTTTCTAAATCATGCACCAGCCAATTTGATTCTTGAATTGGACCCCAGATGATGACAACATTAACATGGCTCTAGTTGTGGGTGCAAAGTTGCTGCCACTGAAGTTTGCTTTTTTCCTTCTAGGATTTTAGGGCCAGCTTGGGAATGGGCAGTGTTTACTCTTTGACTTTAACAAAAGAAACAAAGAAGAAGAAGCTAAAGTGGCTCAAAAGAGCCTTTGGCGATGGATGTTTGCCATCTCCAGCGTCTCCACTGTACACGTCGGACTGTCTAGGGCAGTTAGGACTGTTGACCTGGTGGCCACTAGAATGATTGTAGCCTAAAAATCCCAATCACTTGGTAGTCCTTGTTATCCAATCCATGTAATTATGCTCACTGTATGTGGGGACATGGCTCTTTATTTATTTATTTATTTTGTTTGATTTCATTTAGCTTCCATGTGTTGAGCAGTACTTGGATGGCTAAGAAGCTCGATTTCTGCAATTTCTGTTCAACCCCCAGTCCCATCACATGAGCCCACAATATTATTGGTCTGGGTCATGCTAGAAGTGCGCTGTGTGATTATTAATAAAAGAAAAGAAGGGCGCTGTGTCACTGGAAAAGCTATTGGATGGCAAGTCGAAGTCTCCAAGTGGCAAGTCTTGTGATTTAAGGTAGATGTGCCAACAAGGAACATGCATGAGGAATTGGGCTGGTCATCATGGTATTAAAAACGGTTTTGTTATGGCCGTAAAGGCCGTTACGTAAAGGAAAAGGTCACCCCCATTCCAAGATACAGGGCGAATCAGTCCATTATGAAAAATTGGGCTGTATAGGCCTGTATTAACCAATATGGGCCGATATGTTCTGTGTTGGCACCCTTATGGGGATGATACACCATTATAGAATGATATGATCATAAACAGGCCCATTTTGAATTGTTTGTTTCAAATTTTCTCTCCTTTTCCACTTCTTTATTCATGTTAAAAGGAAACCCTGAAACTAAGTTTATACTATGTAGGGTTAGTTTGAGGAACAAAACACAAAATTGAGTGGGATTTAAAGTGGAGTGGACCATACTGGCTGATATTGGAAGGGGTAAACAATCACTTTTTTTCCTCCATTTTTCCATCTTCGTTTTGTTGTATTTATATAACGGGCCCTAATCCACCAAATCATGCTCGAATTATGTTTGGAGCCTGAATTGTGCTTACGTAATGGGCCTATAATTGTTCATCAATTCATCATTGCTTATATTTGGGCTTATAATCTTTATTCTTATTAATATCTATATTAATACTTAGGAACCTAAATATGGGAGTTTTGCTGTCTTTGAGTCGGTCTCAGTTTAATAGTATTAGTATTAGGCAACCTAAGACAACATTCTTAGCAAAGAATGACCCATTACACCATCAAATACATGTTCAAAATCAGAAAAGAATACATATTTTGGATTCTCACAAATCTCCCATTTTTCCAATTATGGGAGTCTATGCAAAATGATAGAAGAAAAGCTGTTGTGGCACTGCGGGCCTACGTATTATCCAACCCAGATATATTTGGATTTTCTTTTTAGAAGAAGAGGGACTCTTCAGTGGAACCAGTGCCACCAAAAACTGTGGTACCAGGAAGATGTGGGCCCATGTGATCCATGCATAGAATCTGAACCGTCCATCATATGATTCAGCGCATGTTAACTCTAGGGCTCTAAAATCAGGATGACAAGTGAATCAGGTGGGTCACAACACAGGGAACAAGTTGGGACTTGGGAGGGAATGCCAACACTTGATTTGCATGGAGGACTCACCAAGTTGTGCATATAATATCCAGGCCATTCGGATCCTTCATCTGGTCTGGATGAAGGGTTAGGACGAAAATTGGGCTGTTTTAAAATTCAAGCGGGCGCCCCTGTTTAAATAAAGGGCAGGCATCTCCTCTCACATTGTTCGGTGTTGTGGCCCACTTGAGTGTTTGATAAGGCCATTTTTTGTCACTCGAGAGTAATATGTGGTGATGCATTTGATGGACGGGTTGGATGACCTTCATTCATCATGTGGGTCCAATGTTGTCAAATGGCATAAGCGATCCCATGTGATACAAGGTGACTGTCTGCATATGCGATTGCACAGCCCCCAAAACTCTTTTTTTTTGTTTTTTTTTTTTTTGAAAAACAAACTCTGAATTGAAAAGCAAAATCTGAAAAATCAAGACAAAATGGAAAATATTATTAAAAAAACTATGGAAAAATTCTACGGGGG
The DNA here is from genome assembly GCA_037074715.1 of Magnolia kwangsiensis. Lineage (NCBI taxonomy): Eukaryota > Viridiplantae > Streptophyta > Magnoliopsida > Magnoliales > Magnoliaceae > Magnolia > Magnolia kwangsiensis. Next base: position 131,904,493 of record CM073576.1, on the reverse strand, counting down.
CAAGGAATTACTTGTTATAGTTTCATTACCAATTTCATTGAAATTTTGTTATATTTATTACATCTATTAGACTATTAGGCTATAAGAAATCAACTAACAAGTAATCAAATGAATGCATATTTATGGGAGTAAGAGTTTAAAGGGTAAGGAAAATAGGGGGGGTGGGAGTGCTTATTTATAGGCAAAAAGGGAGAGAAAATGAAACATAAAAAAAGAGTCCCAACTGCTAGGGCATTATGCTATTGCATACCGAGTATGCTATGGCATAATCACGTAATGATGGCTTATGTGGTTGTAGACTTCTTTGTGCGACTGCATAAAGCCCAACAGTACAAAAACCTCATATTCCACTGGCACATGCAATCCATGCTCCCTAAATGGCATATGCACAGACATAATCGCTTATGACAACATTGTCTGCGTCCCACATCCGCCCGGTACCATCATATGCTTATGGTGGTATCCGGTACCACTTGAGCTAGCACATTTGAAGAATAACAAATTTGTTCAGAGGGATGGAGCCACATCAACTTCTCTAATGTGGGTCTGAAGAGTGTCACATACATTCTCAATCCTTCACGAAGATCCATGGCCTTTGCTGCAATCAGCTCTTTTCTAATAGCCATGCTGGAGAAAGCTTTGGCAGCCATGCTTTTCTTATCTCTAAACATGCCCACAAATACCTCAAAGACCTAGGGACACCAACAGATGAACCAAGGTAGTTTTTTCAAAGGAAAAAAAAAAACCAACAGATGAAGGTAGCTTCTTACCCCCATTTGAGTAGTTGATGCTTAAGATCTAATATGTAAAAAGAACACACCCAAACACAATCTAGCTATCCAATTGTGGTCATAACAAATTTAAGTGTTTATGTGGCTTCATACCAGCTCTTGTGTGTCCTGCCTTTCCAATGATTGTTGGTTCTTGTTTTTATATGACCCTGTTTTTGTCTACATCAAGATGTTTTAGATATATACATTGGCGCAAAGGTCTTTAAGTGTTGAGGTGTCCTCTGGGCATGACATGCTTCACCTCTAACAACTATTTTAGATTGTTAAACTCCGACCTTCACAAAAAACCTGAATGGCTGAATTCTTGTGAGGTGGAGGGCTTTGTGGAGCTACCATGTGGGTCTCATTCAATCATTCAGCCACATTTCTTCACATGAATCTATAGCAGGGTCATGTGACCTGTGGATGACTTAAAGTGGGAGTGGGAGTAGGGGATTGCTTATTTTTCAAAAGTTAAGCATCTGGGAATCATCTGTTCCATATATACAATTATATAATAAAAGTTCTCTATGTTCATTTGTATAAAAGAGCCATACATGGCCATTAGCCATATGTGTGTTTGAGCTGTCATTGAACATGCCACAATGCTAGAAACAAAAGCATGGCTTGGAAAAAAACTTGGCTGACTATTTTATCCATACACTGGATTTTGTAGTTTGACTGATGAGTGGACAGTCTGGAATTTTGGTCAAGGGAATCTGCATGGTTGGACCCATCTGATGGATACACTGGATCTTGCACACATGTCACTTTGCCAGATGGTGCAGCGTGTACATGGGCTCCCTAGTACCATGGTGTTCCATAACGGTAACGGTGACTGTAACGGCCACCACTGTTACCTTTACGATACGGTGCATAATGGTTGTTACGGCCCTATAACGGCCATTACGGTCAATTTATTTATTTATTTTTATTTTTTAAATTGAAAAAACCTCAAAAAGCCTGTACTTGCCCCATAATGTTGATTAAAAAGTATGAAAAACTTATATCTACCCCGTAATTGATTATTACGGGGCTGCTATGGCCTTTATAGGGGACGTAACATGCCGTTAACGGCAATTATGGGTCATTTTTTCCATAATGGCTGTTATGGCCGTTACGACCCCATAACACGTAACGGTTGCCACCGTTACCTTTACGTAACAGCGTTTACGGCCTCGTAACGGCGTTTACGGCACACCATGCTTAGTACACACACATGGGCTTAGCAAATCTCTGTGGAAAGGTATATATTGTGAAATTAATAAATTGTGTCTCTAATTATTAAAACATACACTTCTATAGAAAGTTCTATTTCTTAGAATCTTTGTAAAGATATGGTTGATCTTAAGATTCTTAAAATAAAGGTTATATGAGTGGTCATCCTTTTTCAGTGATAAAATGGTAATCCCCTTATGTATTTAGGGTATGAAAAGCAATATAGCACATCCGAGAGAAAGCAATATACTGCATCCGAGAGACATGTAAATAGGGAATAAAAGCAATATTTTTCCCATTTGGAAAAGCACAGAGAATTGCTTATTGCTGGAGAGGAAAGTTAGATGGCACGTTGTTTAGCTTGGGGATGTGTTGAGATTGGAGCCGTGTCTTAAGGAATTCAGTCCCTTTTTTCTTCTGGTTTTTAACAAAACTGTCATTTATAGAAAAAGTGAAATAAAATAAAATAGATTTATTGAGAGGTAGATGGGTTTCATTGCCTCTAGAGTGCACCTGATATTTTACCTAACATATGATGTAATTTTTACTACCATTTGCTCAAACAATGCTTGTTGTGTTAAATGGTGAAAATATCACAATCAGTTGTGTGAAATAATCTAATCAGCTGTGGATAGATATTGACCAATGCTATAACTGAAGGAGAACACTCAATCTCTAATGTTGAGTATATATGCATTAGGAAGCCAACTTGTTATGTTTCACTATGTTAAAACTATGTCGAAGGGAGTCCAACTTAATCAGCTGGAGGCTTCACACATCACCCTGTTCGTTGTGTTCCCCGCCTCGCATGAATGACCAAGGCTACAACCCACGAACATGGAATTAATGGAGCCGCAGACTGTCTGATCTTTGTCGATGGATAACCACATTACCATTAATTGACATCTTATTCTATGGGAACCTTTAAAAAAACATCTTATTATATGGGAAAAATTTACTGCTGCATGCACCTTGATTACATGAATGGTGCTATATATAATAATCAGGATTTTCTATTCACAAATATAGGAACATATTGCCTTCTTATTCTGTTTAGTAGTTGCTGTAGAGATGTTTCCATTTGTTAGTAGACTCAACTTTGATGTGAGATTGATAATTACTTGTATATGTCCAGGTAAAAGAGATATTGTCCCACTATCCTTCAAACTACAAGCAATCAGCAGTAATTCCTTTGCTGGATCTTGCACAGCAACAACATGGAGGGTGGCTAACCGTTTCAGCAATGAATACCGTATGTAGTTTATCAATTGTCCATTGTTGGTATTCATTTCTCTGCAGCAGTTATCTGCCAGAATGATTTGAAATGGAGAGTGCATTTTGTCTGTGTTATGTTAAGAATAAGAATATCATTTTTTTTTCTTCATGCATTAATATAGTCATAGTGAGTGGCGGAATCATATTTTGAGACGCTCAGTGGCAGACATGGCATGTTTCAACATTTGATGTTTTGGGTTCAAGTCCAACACCAAAAAGGGTAACTGAGGGAGGGATTATTTTGTTACATACAATCATGCCTCTTTACAATGTTTCTTGGGAACTTAACACCTATGTTTTTTTTTTTTTTTTTTGAAAGATGGAATTTTATTAGCAGGAGGAGAAAAACAACAAAGAAAAGAAAAGAAGACGAAGAAACACACTAGAAGAAGGAAAACAGAAAAAGAAGAAGCACAAAGAAGAAAACAAACAAAACATAAATGTCCCACGACTGCAACCCAACCCAACCTAAAACAAAACTTTACGGCACCGAGTCCCTAAACAGGCATAGGACTCTAGAGAAGACCCCGGCCGTAGACACTCTACTATTAAGGCAGCAGTGATTGTTTCCCAACACCTCCACCAGATCACCCAAATAATAGTCAGAAGGGTGACTTTCCACTTTCTTTTCCCAACACCTCCACCAGATTCTCTGTGCTAATTGAAGAATAAAGCTTCCAGGGACAATGGCATCGACCAGGAGACACCAGCAAGACAGAGAACACTACACCAAGTGTCATTGGAAAATGGGCAATGGATGAAGAGGTGGTCCATTGATTCCTCCACATTCCTACAAAGGAGACATTCAGGATGACAAACCCTCTTCTCCTAAGATTATCAATCGTAAGGATACTTTTACTTCCAACCAACCAACCAAAGGCTGCCACTTTAGGGGGCACCCCATAGGACCACAACGGAGCCGTATGAGATAAGGAGGAAGAAATATCCGTTGCCGAGCTGGATTTGTAGAAGGATATGACAGAGAAGAGCCCCGAACTTGCAAGAGATCATCTGATGCCATCCTCAGCTCCTGGAGAAGGAGCAAGGGCCTGCAGCCTGGAAATAAGTTAACTCTTGGATTTGAGATTCAAACAATCTACATTTGGTCGGGGGGGTCCATGTCCTGGTCCTATCAATAAATATGATAGCAATCTCTAACCAAAGCATTCGGGTTAGTGGAAGCTGCAAACAGGGTAGGAAATGAATCAGCAAGTGAAGAATTGCCATCCCACCTATCCAACCGGAATCTGATATTCGCCCCATTACCCATAGAAAAATTGCACCTTTGAAAGACCAGCAGGGCTATTCTCGCAATTCCTTTCCAAAGGAAAGATGCATGATATGAGGAAGATTGCTTAGTCCACCACCCCTGAGTAGGGATGCCGTATTTGGCAGTAATAATTTGCCTCCAAAGACTATATTTCATTCGAAAATCTCCAAACCCATATGCCCAGGAGAGCAACATTCATGCTTTCCAGGTTTCTAATGTTGCCCCCCCCTCCCTTTTCAGAATAAGGATTACAGACTTCAGTCCACCTAAACAAAGGAAACTTACCACCCACATCTCCAGATTGCCTCAAAAACTGTCTACAAATTTTGTTGATTTTTCGAATGACCGATTTGGGGCAATGGAACAGGGATAAGAGGTAAGTAGGCAAATTGGAGACAGAAGCCTTAATCAGATACAACCTACCTCCCAAGGAGAGGAGATTCAGTTTCCGGGTTGAGAGTTTACTCTCCATTCTTTCTAACAATCTATGCCATAAAGATAGCGGGGGGTTAGCCGATACACAAGGGTAATCTAAGATAAAGGGTGGGAAATGAGCTTACGTTGCAACCAATTGAAGAGGCTAAGGAGATAGTTACCTCATTAGGGATATTGATCCCAAAGACTTCACTTTTCTATAAATTAACTTTCAAATCTGAGACCACTTCAAAGCAGCAAATAATCATCCCAAGAAAAGTTACCATATTGTCATCTGTTTCACAGAAAAGGGTAGTATCATTAGCAAACTGAAGGTGCGTAATCGGAAAATGAAAATTTTCTATTGAGAACGCAGAAAGCCAAAGTATTCCGTATCCGTTATGATACAACCGTAAATGCCGATATGAATAGGTAACGACTGTGGCCGTTACTCTATATGGGGTTGAAACGGGGCAGTTGATTTTTTTGAACTATATCGGTCATTACAAGGGTCGTAACAATTGTCATGGGGCATAACGACCGTAACACCATAATGGTTGAAAAACGACAACTTTTTTCTATGAATTTTTTTTTCCCTTATTTTTTCAATTTTCTCATTCCATAAAATTTTCTACATCGTTTTACAGCAGATTTTGACCCCTTAGGATTAGAATGGTAGATTGAAGTGATTTGGGCAAATAGAAGCTTCGATGGCCATTTTTTCAAAAAAAAATGATGAAAGTGGTATACATGCATTTTTTTGTTTTGTTTTGTTGTTGTTGTTTTTTTTTTTTTGTTTTTTGTTTTTTTTTCCAATTTCGCTTTTCTAATGCTTGATTATAATGTGTAAAAATTAGAGACAACGATGTTCATAAATTCATTAAACAACCCAATACAACACTCACTAAAGAGTGGACCATTATGCTAGATTTAGAATATTTACGTTATTCTAAAATTTTAAGATATTTTTTCAGAATATTTTGGGCAAAAAGTTTTTTTGAACAGTTACGTGGGTTGTAAAGGTCGTTACATCCCTGTATCGGTCGTTCCTACCGATACTCGCATCAGTAACAATGGTGACCTTTATGCCACTGTTACTGATACGGAATACCTTGCAAAAAACAAACCCATGTCTTGACCCCTCAACAACATCCCACTTAGCGCTTTGGAAACAATAACAAAAAGAAAAGGCGACAAAGGGTCACCCTGCTGAAGCCTTCTTGAAGGTCTGAAATACCCAAATGGAGCCCCGTTGATCAGAATAAAAAATTTGGGAGAGGAGACGCATAGTCTAATCCACACCCTCCATTCGTGACCGAACCCCATTCTTTCCAACATGTAATCTAGGGAAGTCCAGTCAACGTGATGATAAGCTTTTTGGAGATCCAACTTACAAATGATCCTTGCCTTGTTGGCTCAAGCACAAGAATGAAAACATTTATTTGTGATCAGTACACAATCTAAGATTTGATGATTATCTACAAATGCAAATTGGAAGGGAGAAATGATAGAGGGAATTACATTTGAGAGCCTCTGACTCAATTCTGGAGATAATTTTATATGGACTACCACGAAGACTAATCAAATGGAAATCCTTAAACTTCCGTGCACCTTCGATTTTAGGGATTAGAGCTAAAGAAGGTACTATCCAATTCTGTGACCAACCTATTATTCTCAAAGAAGTCCATCACAAAAGTAATGAGATCTTGAGAAAAGGCAATTGGGAATCCATTTGGGCCAGGGGCTTTATCGCCGCCTAGATTTCGAATTGCCTCCTTAATTTCATCAATTTCTACAAATTTTTTTTTTCCAGGTATCCAATATCTGCCTCTTCCAAAGAACGAATTGGAAGGTTATCAATACAAGGGCAAGACACCTGATCTGAGGAGAGAAGCCAACACGCCTTTCAAAATGGAGAGAATTCCACCAATGTGCAATTAGCTCCCTGAATCCCCCAACTTCCAACCAAGCTAGCTCAAAACGGAAGGGTTTGGAGCCCCAATTAATCTCTTTGGTTTCAAGAAAATTTGGGCAATGATTAGAAACCAATCTCGACAATCCTCTTTAGCGAGCAAAGGAAAATTGGTGAATCGACTCCGGGGAGACTTAAGAATCAATTAAGGAGGGACAAAACAGGGGGCGATCAACCGTTAGACTAAATAAACTTGGCGCTCCCCATGGGTAGATCCATCAATCCATGTTTGCCCCTCCCACCCCAGGAGATTCCATCTGTTAAGGACAAACGAAAGCTTTGTCGGTGGGGGAGAACCATATACACCCGAAAACATCCATCTAAAACTCGAGGCAGACTCGCGGAAAACCGCATTGATGGAAAAATGGCCTATTCAACAATCTTCTAGAGAGCGAGTGGAGATATCCCACATAAGAAGAATACCACTAACGATACCTCTATCGACATAGCTCAGCCTCGTTTCCTGCAAAATAGAAAGATTATAATGAAAACACATTTCCTTAACCCAGGCTCACTTATGAGGGCAACCCAAATTTTGCACATTCCAAGACATGATCTTCATTGGTCACTTTGTGAACCCCTTCTTCCCTTCCTCTCACCTCTAGGAATTACTTCTAGGAGGTGGAACCCCTAAATTCAACGACTCTCGGTTCTGCTGAATGCCTTTGATTTGCACTCTTCCCCCCATAAATCCTTTAACTGTAACCTTTAGACCTCTCTCTACCACGAGTTTGAAGAGGGCAATATAATCTTCATCATCATTCCCAAACACCACTCCTAACAATCTCCCAACACAGCCCACTACCTCCCTAACCCATCTTTTCTTCTTTATGAAGACCTTTCAAGGTCTATGTAAGGATGGAGGGAGGGGTATCCACACTCTGATCACCCCTGGGATTGTTATAAATGAAGGAAGCTCGAATAAGAGAAATGACCAAAATTTCCTCGGCTGACAATTGCGACAAATTGTCATCCCCTTGAAAATGGAGCAGATCCTGTTGTATTGGAACTAAGGCCAGGGAGCTCTCCTTGTTGACAAGCAAGGGGAGGGGGGAATCCCTACTCAAAACAAACTTCTCTAGGGTTACTCGACTAGATTCACTACGGACCTGGTCTTAGAATCTCTTTGGATCTACATACTCAACTATGTCAAGAACAACCATGTGTTGGGGCTTCCTCTAGGACTCGGACCAATTTTCTTCTTCTGGACTGAAGATCGATCCCTCAACTAGATCCTTTTCCTTCCTCAACAAGTCAACTGCTTCAACAAAAGGTCCTAGAGCCTGAGAAATGTCTATTTCAGAAGAACCAGAGTCGACAATAATAGCGTCACGGATCGCCCTTGTCTTGACTTGCCACATGTCTGAAGCTGCTAGTAGAGATGACTGGAAAACAATAGGATACAACCACGTACCGTGCATGAGGCTAGTGTAACCGATTGACACGTCTTCTGCTCATCCATCGAGGTAACCCCCAAATCTTCTCAAGAAAAACTAACATTGAAGGGTTCTGACTTTATCAGGACATTTGAATTGAAAATGCTCGAAATATCGACAACTAACGTATTGCTAGGCGAAACGTACGTCATTTTCTCACGAGAAGGCTAGCGGTTCCCGATAAAATTGTCCAAGCTTTCGTGCACACATGGCGAGAGGGGAGGCCGTATACTCAGGGCCAGGGGTATGTGTCCTTCATCTAGATAGCCAACATCATGGCATGTGCGAGGAAGACTTTCGCATGCATGAGTATCCTCCTTCGGCAGACTGCAGGACATCAAACTTGGTGATCCCTCTTCCACGGTGGTTAGGACTCAAGCTTGGGGCGGATGAAGGGGTGGAGGATGCGGTGGCTGGCCAGACGTGAATCCCTTACTCAGTCCTTCCGAGCACTCGTGACTAACTAGGATCTCAAGGGATTGAAGTCCCACCTTGATAAAGAAGGAAGGAGCGTTGATCATCTTCTTCACCTTGATGAGAAGTTGGACAAAGTGGAGATTCTCCCACATCTCAATCACTCGATCGATCTAAATCAGTTCCCCCAAACAAGACCCCAAAATGGCGAAAACTTCAGAAGCCAAAATTCAATCGTAATATTATGGAAGACAAACCGGGTTATCTCAGACCCAAGAGGCGACCATTCCGACCACTTATAGATCTCGTTCATAGGCACCACCTTGTGGAGCTTATTGATTGGAATGACTTGATCAATATCAACACCCGGGAAAATGGAAACCCGAACAACATCTTCCAACAAAGGCTTGATGACAACATTATCAAGACCAAACGAATAGAAATACTGGAACCGCATGAGGAGATATTGAACGGAGGTTCCTCGGTGAATGTATACCACCACAGACCATTCGAAGTACTCCACTTTGAGGATAATATAATCCGACACCCTGATGGAAGGAAACCTCCTAGGGAGATCAATTTCGCAGACAAAGTTTGGGCAAGGAGAGATAGGATGCAAATTGGTTGAAAGAGGAGATGGATGGGGCATAGATGTCGCGGGCATAGAAGGGATGATAATGCGGGTAGGATCAAAAGAAATATGGGCAAAGGGAGTAAGGCTAGGACCTTGTGGTTGCAACACTACAGCTGAGGAATTATTACGGTCCTCTTCTATCAAGGCTTCCTTGAAAGGCCTCCCAGGGTGAGCTAGAAAGGCAGTGACCCCTTCTCCAACCTTGGTGAAGTGGTAGCAAAATGGACACGACGCAATGACCGACAAGGAGGCGGTGGACCTGCCACCTTGGCCATTTCAAGGTTAGCCTTCACCGGCCTGAAATGAGCCACATTAACCCGAATCTCATTCCCACAGAACATTTGACTTGTCATTTTAGCCATAGCCAAGTACACCTCATCGTCGGACTTGAATCTCACAAACGCAAATTCCCTATAGATACCTGTTCTTTTCTCCTTTGGAATCACAACCTCCCTAACTGTGCCAAAATTTCCAAAAACCCTTTGGAAGTAAATTTCCATCCATTCTTCTGAAAAGTTTGCAACATATGGCGTACAGAGAACCCGAAAAGGACTGATGGGGTTCCCATAGGGACTCTGCTTAGACCTCTTCTTCGAGCACACTATAGTCCACTCCTCCACTGGGGTTGCAAATCCCCAACGAAAGGATTGTCTTCGATCAGAGTGACGCCCATAGTAGATGGCAGATCTGTCTACCTTAGCACCATCACCCACAGACAGGGTAGGGTTACAAACATACCTTCTATTAGAATGGGGATTGGAGCTCTTGCGTGCTTCATATTCCTGCACAAAATCTCTATCTAAACTCTCATTGCTATGGTGGGATTGAGAAAGGGAATGGCCGGCTGAGGATCTTCTGGAGGGTCTCGAAGATCTCAAAACCCAGTCCGCATGCAGCGGAGGGCGGCTTTCCGATCCTCTTCCCTCTTCTAACTCTTTTTCTTTCTCATGGCAGCTTTCCGATCCTCTTCTCCTTAACACCTATGTGTTGTGCTACTTCGTTCTCTTGCCGAGGTTTTAAGGGCAATTTATTTATTGGGAGTTGTGCTACTTCATTCTCTTGCCCGAGGTTTTCAATCATTCCAGTGGGTGAGGATTCTAGAGTGTGGTAGTTGTCTCCTCAAGGAATCTTCTCTCGAAAGCCTTTTGTTTCTTAGCTTCTCCCCGGTTGGCCATTCAACTGGATGGCTAATGGCAAGAAGATGCTTGATTGCCTCCATCATAGAAAACAGTCTCCCAAGTATAAATTTTTTCTGTGCTTGCGCTGGCCTTGAGAGATAAGTTGCAGAGGGTGTTGTGTGGTAGTGATGCTGGTTACACAATAACAATTTGGGCAAAGCACCCTGCTCTGAGTGGGTTTATTATCAGAATGGTGGGTTACTGCAGTTTCTGTTCCTCGGGTTAGGCTGTGAGGGACGAGTCTCCTCTCTGGTTGACTTACAGATTATAGGCTAACTGATAGAACTTAAGAAACTGTTGCTGGAAAGATGCAGGCTTAACAGAGCACGCTGATGCAAGATACAAGTTGGTTGGCCAAAAGGAGCAGGCTAGAAGGTGGACCTGTTGGCCAATAGAGAGCAAAAAAGAAATGGAGAGGTGAAATTTGCCGTAAAATGAGCAGGGCCTCTCCTTTCGTGCCGAGGATAAGCTGCTGAAGAGCTGAGCATCCCGCTATTTATAACCAGAGAGGGCCTGTTGGTGCTGGGCGAATCTCAGTGAACCGCATAACTGCCAGTATGTTCGGATAAAACAAATGGGATGCTGACACTTTAGAGACATGATGGGGTTGTCCCCTTGTAGATGGCAGACAAACTGGTATGCCAGTTGGACCAATGAGAGATTAGATCCCCCTAACCAAATTCCTGCCTGCTGGTATGCATATGCTGAGGCTAGAAGGGGACTACTCTAATGGATGGAAGCTTCCAAGAGAAATGTTGTACCAAACTTGTGGTCTATGCTCTGCCAGTTTGCATGCAAAATGGCAAGCAACATTAGACTGCTGAAAAGAAATGATGTTATTTACTCCGTTAAGAAAATGCTCAGTGCTGTTCTTTCAACCACTTTGAGTTGAGGGTCTTTGGAGAAAGGATTGCGCCAGGTCTTGAATGGCAATTTCTACCCTGTTGGGCTTGTGCCTTTGGTCTCAAAACCAGTGACATCAACCCTGTTGTAGTTTCAGGGTTGTCCGATCTAGAGAGTAACAACCAAATAACACTGCAACTCGGATCGGTAGAAGAATGATGGCCATCAGGTTTGGACAGTAGCAGTTTTGGCCCATAAAAAAATGTGCACTAGGCCTGGAGAGCAGCAACATCAGCCGTGTCAGAGTGTTAGGTTTGCTGGATCCATTGTTTTAAATAGCGGTAGTGTGTTGCGTAGCTGCAGCCTGTAGCATGTAGCATAAGCTACACAATACTTCTATTTTTTAGTTTAAAAATAGAAAAAATATGATAAATAGTAAGAAAAAAAGGCCTAAAAGGTGATTCTTTTTTTTTTTTTCAAGTATAAGCATGTTCAAACAAGTTACTAATTATCATATATCAAATGCCAATCCACAAATATAAACCAAATGAAATCATTGTCACATTAACAACTTTCTAAGCAAACCACTTTAATTACTAGTGTCTAATTGAAACCACAAGTTATGAGTATGAAAAGAAATTAAAATCCCATTGGTTGAGAGTATTAAGTACAAAATACAAAATACAATTATCATTTCTAAAAAAAATGTACTGTACGTAGCATACACTACGAACGAAGCCATTGGCCCATAAGAGTGCAGCTAGGAGCCTAGGATGGCCAGAAGAAGAGCGGCATGTCTGGAGAGCGAAAACGTTACCTACTCTAAAAGGTGCTTTAATCGAAGGGTTCAAAGTCAAGGATGTCCAATATGGAGAGGTGCAACCCAACAATAGTGCAAACCAACCAGGGTGGCCACAATGAGAGTGTGAAGATGCCAACAATAGTGTGCCCATAGTGGGTGGAAAGATGCAGGTTGGATCTGTAGAGTAGAAACCTGATTTGGGTGGTTGGACTTTCGCACAAGGGGTGGGTGCTAGGATGTACCCATTTAGTACAAAAGACTATTGGCCTTGGTTGTTTTGGAATCATTGTCTTTTTGCAAGATTCTTTGTTAGATTCCAAAGTTGAGTAGGGGGTCCTTTTAAGGGAACAGGTAGAATCTTGTGGCATCTTTGCCAAACTACGCCTTGTGTTAGGGTTTGGAAAGAGAGAGACTCACAGAATGAACACTTTCATTTTATGGGTGTATACATTGGGCGACCTTTTTTGGTGTTACATTATTATTAATAGTGAAGGAAAAGAGTGGAAACATTTAAGTGGTTGTGTCCTCTGATAGGTGTTTGAAGTTAAATTTTGACGACTCCTCTTTTGGGAAAGGGTTATTGTGGCATTGACAACATCCATAGAGATGATAAAGGCAGTGTCCAGGGTGGTGGGAGGCGAATGAGGCGGAGCTGTGGGGGTTCATGTAGAGTAGGGTGAAGGATCTTCAATAAAAATGGGGCGATTATATTGTTTTTTTTTTTTCGCTTATATTGTTGTTGGATAGGCTGTAAGATACATCCTAGGGTTGCCTTTCCACCACATTTGTCAGAGTTTCAAAAGCATCTTCGGGTGCATCTTACATGAACTAATGTAGAAAAAGCACCATCAGGTTGGTGTAATGGTTGGTTCAAAAAGAAACAGCATGTTCTTCTCCTTATTCAAGAATGATATTAGCTCATTCACTCATTTCTTTTCCAAAACCCCGCGAACCATGATCATGGTTTTAAGACTCGTCCGAGTTGGGTGTGACTCAGACTAGTTGACTTGGATTTGGCGCTACCCGATCCCGTTCGATACCACGAATTGCTCCCTGAAGTCACCCCTAACTTGGGCGAGTTGGGCCAATAGGCCCCCCTGAGTTGGGGCAAGTCGCGACTCACCTTGAGACCGAATGAGTTCATCCAAGTCTAGAAACCATGTCTATGATATTGGAGATTTTCTTGTAAATCGAACCACTAGTTGTTCAGATGACTTTTGCCTGAAAAATTGCTTTGAATTTTATTGCCACTCTTTTTTGTCCATTTTCTAACAATCTCTACTTATTTTGTGGTCATTTGGATGCTATGTAATTTAAGTTACTATGACCCATCCAGGTAGCTAAAATTATTGAAGTTGCCCCTATTCGTGTATATGAGGTCGCCACATTTTATTCAATGTTTAACCGAACAAAGGTGCGCGTTCTCTTTTGACCCTTCCCTTTGTGCTTCAGTTGTATTTGTCAGTATGATCAATTGGGTTGCTTTAAGCTGCAAGTAAAGGATGTTGTACACATTTATTTATGCATGCATGTACATGCATCTGTTGGCTTGTTTTTTTCAATTTGTCCATGGGCTGGTCAGGTAGGTAAGTATCACCTATTGGTTTGTGGAACGACACCTTGTATGATACGTGGTTCGCGTGAAATAGAAGAAGCTTTGCTAAAGCACCTGGGAGTGAAGCGCAATGGTGAGTCATTTTTTATGCAGCGGACTCCCTTTTCTACCTATCGAAATGCATTACCACAGTCATCTTTGACTTCCAAAACTTCTCAATGGGTGCAGCTAGAAAATAGAATGAAGTTTGAACTTTGATTGTGTGCCAACTCCCATGTTATTTCTTCTGTACAGAGGTAACAAAGGACGGGTTGTTCTCTGTTGGGGAGATGGAGTGCATGGTAAGAACTTTTCACTAGCATCATCATGAGGCTTTTTCTTTGTATAGAAATTCAAAAAACCACCTCCTTTTAGTCTGAAGCTAGCCAGCTTTTCCAATGATACTGGTCAGCTTGGTCCATTTGCCCAGATGACACCGAAAATGGGTTTTTTCCTGAAGGGTATTGCTTTAAATGTTTTCCAATGGTGTGTTTGGATGTAGCACCAAACTGCGGTAGGTGAGGCGCCATATCTAACATGGTAGGCTTGCATTTGGTGTGTTGAAAAAAGAACCAGCATTTAGCTGGTTACATCTTTTTCCACTCCAAGATGCAAGTGGGACAATGTACTAACATATGCCAGTTGTAATTTGGTGTTGGCCTCTCATGTTGGCCTTGTGAACTAAGTTCCAAGTATTCAATGACTAATCTAGCTGGTTTGGCATAGATAGGTGAAAAACGTCATATGCACTTTTAACCTTGGTGGTTTTTTTTTTTTAAATTTTTTTTTCTTCCTGGTTTCTTGTTTTTGCAGGGATCTTGTGTAAATGCTCCTATGATTACCGTGGCTGACTACTCCAAGAGTTCAGAAGGATACACTTATAACTACTATGTTGGTCCTCAATCTAATTTCTTTTGTGGCAAATTTGGGGATTCCAGTCCTCTCCGGTGATCGCCTTCACTGAACATAACTCATTTCTTCCATGCAATACAGGAAGATGTGACTCCAAAGAGAGTTATCGAGATCGTAGAGATGCTGAGAAAGGGAGAGGCCCCTCCGGTAGGTTGGCTGAGCACGTCTGGTCAACCTCAGTTTATTTCTCATCACACACGTTGTTTTAATCATAGTTCACGACTCAAAACTCGGGCGAGTCAACTCAAATTGGCGAGATTTTGAGCCCTATCTTTAAGAAACTCAATTATGGCACTGGCTTGGCCCTGATTTGTGGAGACTTGGGCCAAGTCACCCGCCCTACGAAATTGGTTTTTAATTTTTATTTTTTTTAAAAAAAAACTGATATAAGGAACATGGAATTCAAACCGACGACCTCTATTTATCAATGCATATACTCTCCACCAGCAAGCTAAGCATGACTTTCTCATTTCGGATTTTTAATACTTACACCATATGCAATTATTTAAGTATTCATTACTATTTCTAAAGTTTAATTTATATTTATTGACTATCGAGTAGAGTCGGGTTGAGTCTTCAAGTCTACCAACCTGGATGAATATCAAGTTTACGTTTTTAAACTATGGTTTTAATCGAACCATCAGTGACTCCTTTTTCTATATTGCAGGTTGGCACACAGAATCCACAGCGTATAATGAGCGGCCCTGAAGGAGGGAACACCACTTTGCTGGGGGAGCCGAAGCCGCCTCCATGCCGTGACCTTGATGCCTGCTAGAGCAATGCAGGAAATGTGTCTCCAATAATCCGAAACTTGGAATATTGTTTGGCTTTGCTTCCCTGTTCTGGAAGCTCTGGTAGTGTTTGTGCTGGACCCCTGCTTTCGGTTCCCTACCAGCATGGCTTTAGGTAGAGAGATTAATTGAAATTCTGTGAAATTTTCTTTTGGTGACCCAAGTTTGGGAATTCCTTCGGAGAAAGATCAGTGACGGAAAATATTGTGAAATTTAGGGAAAATTCGGGATCATGAAATAAAGTGGGAGGATTGTGTACACATCACCTTCGAAGATGTTGGCAGGCCAGGTTTCTGCCTTTTTTGAAAAACCCTTATTTTGAAATGCATTCAGTGCCCAGGAAAGTTGGGTGAAACTAAATAGATGGTCCAGAACGGTCATTTGGTTGTCCGCATGTCAGGGCATGCTAACACCGACGATGTGCCGCCACTGAACTTTGGTCCTTTCAGTTTCTAGTTCATCTGTCAAAATTATACTGGGCTTTTTGTGTGAATGAGCCCTTAGGTTGGGGTGGCATCAATGTCCTGTAACGAGAATCAGGCCGGCCCTGTTATAAAGGTGGGGTAGGCATTTGCATGGAATTTGAATGGTTGGCCATCTTTTCTTCAGTTGCCCATCTGTGTTCATATATTTGTGGCTCATTTGTTGGGTGGACCATTCAAATTCCTGCACCTGGGATGTACATGTTGGAGCCCATCTGTTGAATGATTTGGATCAAGATCCAAATCATTCAACAGATGGGCTCTAATATGCATATCCCAGGTGCAGGAATTAGACTGGTCCACTCAACAAAGAATGTATGAAAGTTTCTGCTATGTCTTTTGTGTTGAACATCTGAGACATGTGAAGGATAGGCTGCCCTATAAGGATAACCTGGGGCAAAAATCGGACCAATACAATGATTAGATGGTCCACAGCTATACTCTGCAAATGTTTGATGGTAGTGACACAAAACGACAATAGAAAATATCTAAAACAGAACCAAAGAGGTCAAACCAAAGGCAAGAGGCAAGGCACATAAATTTACATGTACATGTACAAGACATAAATTTACTTGGTTTAGACAATATGGTTGTTCTGTCCATGGATAACATAAAGAACTTTCTTCATCATTAAAACAATAGATATTAGAAATACAAGGATTACTTGCTCGCATTTTTTCACTGCATAAGAAATCTTTCACCACGTAAGATTCTTTCACTTAAAAAAGCTTAAAGCAATTAAGCTTCACCACATGAGAGAGATATTTCCTAGTGTAGTTGTTATCGCCAACAAGAGATGCACGTGAAGACTAATTTCTCTAATAATGAAAAAGAAAACATTTCGAGCGATGGCTAATCGCTAGGTAATAATAAGCTCAAGAGAAGTCTTGTACTAAATAAATTTCTCTTTTGTAATAAGCTTTGTTAGTTTATTCATTATGTTGTCATTGATGTGAATCTTTTGCAATGAAATTTCACTTTTAGAGAAACCTTTCGATTATAGTAATATTGAACATCCGTGTGTTTTGACATTGCATAGTAGACTTGATTTTTAGCCAAATGCAAAGCATTTTAACTTAAGAGAAGTTTTGAACTAAACTTATCTTTTATAACAGGCTTTGTTAGTATATCTATTATGTTATTGTTGGCATGAATCTTTTGCAATGACATTGCACTTTCAAAGATAACCTTTTAATGCAGGACATGGAAATTAAATACGATATATAAGATTTCAGACTTTAGATCATACTAATTTAGAAACATTCACAAAAATTTCACATCCTACATAAAGTCAAACATTCAACAAGGGGGATCTACAAGGGTCCAAGCCTACACATGTTAGGGCTGAATCAATTAAATTATAAACCAAACAATGATCAAATGAGAGTAGATTCATCCACACATACAAAAGATTATTTTTCAATCCAAGGGATTTACATGTTTCAAATTGGAAAAACTACGGTCTGCAAAAGTGGAATAGGACTTGGGATTTAGGATATTTAGGGTTAGGGTTATGAAAATAAAATGAGAGAGGAGTGAGAGAGAGAGAGAGGAGAGAGAGAACCCGTAATCAGTCCACACATGTGAACAACAGGCTGGCCTGACACACATGTGTGGGTTGTTGCCCGCACGTGTGTGGGGCCCATGAACCCAAAAAGGGCCAATTAGGGGTTGGTCGGCCAGGGATGAGCCATTCACACCCAACTTTTAGGGCAATTGGATGATCAATTTGAGCACGGTGCTCCGCTGAAGTTTTGACCCTCCTGTAGGGCCTGATTCCGGAAATCTGCTATAGAGAAGGATTGACTGCAAAATAAAGGTGGATTTGAAGAGTGGATGGCTGTGGGAGATGATGAATATAGAGGGTAGGAGGTGGGGGCGAATTGAGATGGGTGTGGCTTCGCACCATGGTAGTTAGCCTTTCGAAGAAGGGAGAGTTTCACACCCAATTAAGTTTCTACAACTCAGAAAATTAGAGAAGTAGGAAAATGCAAAATTTTATTAATCTTCAATGAGAAAAAACCCTGTAAAGGGTTGCCTATTTATAAGAAAACCCTATACTCTAAAAGCTGCACCATGTGCACCTATTACTTAGAGACGAAGTAACAAAAATAACAACTAATCATTGCAATCTAAACCATTCATGATGTTCATAATAACAATAATAAGCAAAACTCGAAATCCTAGATCATCTAGAGTAGTGGGCCATGATCATGAGATCTAATGGTGAGATTCACATGATGATCGAGTCCACTCCAAGGAACCAAAATATAGTCCTCTAACTAGGAGGCCCTCTCTGGACGTCGTCATCGATCTAGATCGATGGTGGGGCCCTCCTCCTTACGTACATGCATAGGGGGGGCGTGCGTGTGCACGAGATGCCCCCATCACCTTTCAAATATAATGATACTGAACATTTGTGTGTTTGGACATTGCATGGTATACTTGATTTTTAGCCAAATGCAAAGCATTTTTAGCAATCATAATATACATATTCTTTTGCTTAAACCAAGTTTATTGACGGGGGCTTTTAACCATGAAACTTCTTTCACAGCTTGTATAGTAGTCATATGCTTTGCCTCAACGGTAAATAGAGCAATCGTCGATTGTAACATTGATTTCAAACTAACTGAATTATTTGTAAGAGTGAAAATATAGCCAGCATTAGATCTTCTCGTCTAAATCACTCGTAAAATCAATATTCACATTTTAATGACATCGTCTTTTTAAAAATAAAAATAAAAAAATCATTGTCTTATCAAATACTAACATAGCACCTTAAGTGTGCTTTAAACAGTGTATAACCAATTTCACAGCTTGTCAGTGCATCTTTATTGGATTTGCCTATACTTGCTTACCATACTAATTGTATATGAAATATATGACTGTGTGCATACATGGCATAAATCATCCTACCAACTGCATTAGAGTAGGGAACCTGTAACATGTTGTTTCTTTTATCATCTGTACTTAGTGATTGGTTGGCATAATACTTGAAATGAGCAACAAAAGGAATGGTAAGTGAGTTAGAATTCTCCAGGTCAAAACCCTCTTAATATACTTGCTTTGTTATAAACACAACCTGCCCACCTTTCTATATCTATGCATTTTCATACCAAGAATTTTCTTCCCAACCTCAAATGTTTTATCCCAAATTCTCTGCTAAGTTGAGACTTCAACTCATTGATTTCAGATATCTTTTGTAACTATTAATTTGCTAGCAACATATATTAACATATATCATCAAGTAAATAAAAGAATCATTAAGAAGCTTCTTTAAAAAAAAAAAAAAACTAATTATACATGTTTCTACTCTAACCCTATTTGCCCATAAACATGTTAAAACGTTCGTAGCATTGCTTTAGGGATTGCTTGAAACCGTACAAAGACTTTTGTGAATTTGCATATATGGTCTTCCTTGCCTTTTACAAAAAATTCTTCTGGTTGATGTATATAGATATTCTCTTTTAACTTTCCATGTAAGAACATTATTTTAACATCAAACTACTCTAGTTCAAAGCCAAATAATACATCAATGGCTAGTAGGATCCGAATAGAAGAATACTTTACAATGGGTGGGAAGATTTCATCGAAGCCAGTACTTTTTTTTGTGTGCATAGCCTTTCACTATCAATTTTTCCTTGTGCACAACATCTCTAAAATTAAAGAAATGTTCCTTTTTTTTGTTCTGAGGACCCACTTGCAACTAACTTTTTTTTTCCTTTAGGCATCTCAACCATATCTAATGTCTGATTTTTATGAAGAGATTTCATTTCATTCTCTGTAACAACTTTCCACTCACTAGAATCTGTATTGCAGATGGATTTTCATGCTCTATTAATAAAGCATATGTAACCATATCCGGCCCGTAACTTTTCCCCATTCTCATATTTAACCTGTGATTAGATTCATCTATTGATTTTTCTGTATCATCTATCGAAGTATTACTATCTAATTGATCATTAACGGCAAACTCCAACTAAATGTTATCATGCCCATCCAATTTTGTTGTTTTCTCCAAAAAAGACTCATCAAACTGAACCTTCATATAATGAATTTAGGCTTTTCAGGACTAAAATATTATAATCTATAACCTTTACCACCCTTCACATAACCAACTAAAATACACTTCTCTGTCCTCGATTCTAATTTACCTATATTCACATGAACATAAACAAGAGAACTGAATATATACAAATCAGAGTACTTGAGAGGGTGACCAAACCATAATCTTCTGGAGTTTTCAACTCTATTGTTGTGCTAAGTGACCTGTTGATAAATGTTTTGTATTTATTGCTTCTGCTTTGAAGTCGTTCGAAAGGCCAACATTGCTTTACATGCCTTCTCTAGCAATGTTGTGTTCTTCCGTTCTGCACCACCATTCTATTGTGGTGTATTTGATGTAAGAAAGTGATGAGTAATACCCGTATATTTGCAAAATTTTGTGAACTCAGCTAACTCGAATTCTCTAGCATCATCTATCCTCAAGCACATCACCTTCATGCATATGTATTCTTCAGCTAAGGCTTTCCATTGCTTAAAAGTGACAAATACCTCGGACTTATGTTTCAAAGTATACACCCACATTTTCCTACTGTAATTAACAAGAAATAAAATAAATTGAATTTTCCATTGAAAGGACTTTAGGACTTCAAATATCTGAGTGTATATAATCCAAAATACTCTTGGTATGAAGAATTGTAACCTTAAACAATACATTACTTGAAAAAAGAAGAAGCAGCAGAGTGCTTATAAAGTCCAACCTGCAAGATTTTATATCCTTGAGCAAATTCTTCTTATGTACTTTGCTAAATTACGTTAGTCTGCATTACCTGACGTGGTCACTGTTGCTCTATTTAAAATTATACTCTTCTGAAGCTTATACAGGTTACTGATTTTCTTTTCTTTTATTACAATCAGGGCCTCTTTTGCAACTTTCATGATATCACATTTTGTTGTTACCTTGCAGTAGTTGGGAGTCAAGTGCACCCAAAGATATTAGATTTTTCTTCATATCTGGAATGTATTGCACTTGTGTTAGAATTTTAACTATACCATTAAACATCTTAATTTTGATTGTCCCATTTTCAATAGTCTTGCAAGCAACATTATTTTACATAAGAATTGTTCCACCATTAAATGACCTCTAATTATGAACCAATCCTTATTCGAATACATATTACAGGAATAACTAGAATCATGAATCCATGTGTCATGAAAATTATTATCACTCAGGGCTGCTAATAAAACAATACTACCACTCTTATAAGAAGAACTTTCTACTACACTCGCTATATTTGAAGATGTTCTTTTTGTCTCTTTAAGTTTATTACACTAATTTTTTATTTATTATTTTTATTATTTTTATTATTATTTTTTTAAATTTATGTGCCCCATCATGTAGTGGTAACCCTTTACATTTTTGCTTTTCAGATCTAGATTTCAATCTCGACTTGCTATTATGATTTTTTGATCCATTTTCTGTAGCTTTAACTCGAGCCATTGAACATTCAGCGTGTCCTTCTTTGTCATTTGACCTTTTTTATGTCCCATCATTTATCGTTATGGTCTCATAAATCAAAGTCATAATAAGATAATGATACAGTGGAGGAAGCAACAATAATAAAGTAGGGCCTTATCATTTTCATCAACTTTCACATCAATATTCAATAGTTGACAAATAATTTTATTTAACTAATTCAAGTGGTCATGGATAGATTTATCTTCTTTTATCTCTAAGGTATACAACTGCTGCTTTAAATATAGCTATTGGTCAAGGGCTTTGTCATGTAAAAATCTTTCAACTATTTTCAAAAAGTTTTGGTATAATTCTCGTTTATGACTTTATAAAGCTCCTTATCTATAAGACAAGCGGATTGTACAAACAACCTTAAAGTTCAAAATTTCCCACTCGTCACAAGTTATGTCATATTTTTCAATCTTCCTTTCAACACCATATGCAAATCTTGTTGAATTAGTGGATCAGGTACCTTAAACTTGTCCTAGGTTAAAATTATTCTTCCTATCGAACTTCTCAGCTTCAAACTTTGCATTCGACGTCTTCGTAGTCATTGCACATATTTAGTAGCCAATGAATCGCTAATCAAAGGTGTATAAAATCAGAAAATCACTTACTGACTAAAATCGAATCAAATCTCTGATGCTGGTTATTACATGGCTATACCTGCAATCTTTGATGATAGTAACACAACCACAAAAGAAAATATCCAAAACAAAAACCCAAAAGGTCAAAATACGGTACATAAAAATTTATGTGATTTGCCAACATGCCTACGCCCATAAGGCAATAACATGGAGCTTTCTTTTTCGGTAAAACAATAGAGATCAGAATTACAAGATTTACATCTCATTCTCACTCTTTCACTGCACTAGAAATTCTCACCCAGAAAGACCCAGAAGATATCCTCACTTTATACACATGTTCTCCTTATATAGAAAGCACCACAAGAAAGAGTACTTGAAGAAATTAGGCTTCACCACATATGTGATGTCACAACAATATTGTGGTTTTTGTTTTAGGTGATCTGTAGAGTGTTCCGCCTCTTGCACAACTCGGATGTTCTATGCAAATCACACGTTGGCAAGTAAGAAAGGCTTGTATGGAAAACTTCACACACAAGGTTGCACGTGAACATTTCTCAAAATATAGTTATTTCATACTTTCATAGATAGATTCATGTATTGAACTGTCTGGATAGCGAGACCTATTGTAGAATGGGTGGTCTGAAAATGTGATTTATTAGACAATCTGACCATCGATTAGTAGACATCCATTTATTAGATTTAGGCCATTGATCATTCTACATTTATAGCTATCCATTAGATGTCCAGTTAGGATCACATATTCATCAAACTTTGGGCTATGATCCATTAATAGTTAGATCACAATTTCGAGCTAGCTCGACTAAGCCAACATTGTGATAGTACAAACTCGCCCATTTTTGTTTTGACTGGATTTGACCTGGTGGGTCTAACTACAGACTTAGTTGATGTTTAAAACTTGTTTGAGTTTACTTAGGTCAGCCTCAAATGAGCCAATTTCATACATAACTCATGTCCGTATTGGAATCGGGGCCTGGTTGACTTAGATGGACCGACCCACTTATGAATGGCTTGGGGTCAAGTTGTTTGTCTCACAAAAAAATACTTAGCAATGATTTAAACCCATTTAATGACACATGAAATAAACTGGTTACCACTAATTCATGCAAATAGATATAGAAAAAGGTCATCCTCTAGGGCCCACACTTATGCTGACCAATGAACAAATTTTTGAATAGATCTTACCTAACAAGTTGAAGAACCAGCCAGATCAACTCATAGCCCTTAAGATTGAAACAAGATAAATGTGATTATTTGGGTCTTTCATTTGGTGGACCACAGCCTGTAATAGATGGGGTTAGAGGTGTTGGTTGGTCCAAGTTTCATTTTTCGTCCTGATGCTAGTCATGCTTGGTCTTGTTATTGGGTTAGCACTAGCCTGATCTAGACGCTGAACTAGTAATTGAGTTTGGCATGGGCCTTGTTTTTTTCAAGGCTCATCCAGAACCCAGGGTGTTGGACCTGAAATTGAAGTTCCACCAGCTAGTCCTGGGGCATGATTTTTAGACCTCAGTGTCAAGCAATTCAAAGCCAACCTAGCCTAAAATGAGTTGGGGTGGCACTAGGTGGGGTCAGCCCAAGCTCAACCCAAATACCAAACATGCCAGGAATTTCGGCCTAAACCTAATCTGTAGTCGTTACCTTCTACCCTAACTCAACCCAACCCAAATCATCTAATAGTACTGACATGACCGATGGAGCACATCAATTCTCAATTTTAAAAATGGAGTTAAAGATATGCACAACCCTGCCTAATTAGTGGGTGCAGACGTACGCGCGCGCACGCACACCTGCCCAATTATTGGGTGCACATACTCTATGAGGTCGACCTGTTGAGAGCTTCCCATCAAGTCGAGCTCTTGGTCTCACCATGATCTATGTCAAACATCCATCCCATCAATCATATGTACCCTTCCGTGGTGAGGCCCCAAGTCTAAAAATTACGCCAATCCATGATTTAGGTAGGCCACATCATAGACAATAGTTGAGAATGGATACCCACCCATTGAAACCTTCATGATCATTCATAGGGCCCACTAAGATGTGGTTCTATCAGATTCATCCATTGGTTAATCGTCGATCCATCCGCAACGAAAGATGGTGGAAATATGTCAGATCTTATTGGATGCGTCTCATGTCGATTGGATGCGTCTCATGTTGTTGGAAAATTGGTTTGCTTGCTTCACCGATGAAGGAGAAGCTTACCGTAAACTTTCCTCTCCAATTAGAATTTCATAATGCAAATCGTGTGGATGGCTTTCATCTCAAAGACTCTCTATTAGCCTTCTTGATTTTACGGAGAGAGATGTAGCAATTTCGATAACTGCATTAAAACGAGCTAAGAATAATTATAACTAAATTCCCATTCAATTCCATCTCAAATGTGGGTGGGGTTACGCCCTTCATCTCCCACTTGAACATGTTCGGCACCAACCTAACTGTTGCCGTATCACAAGTGGCAAAAGAAGTTTTTATGCCATGAAATGTAGCATGCGACCAATGAAGTGCATGACCTCTTAAGAGAGTAATTATACCAAGTTTCTATTAACTAACATAATACATCTCATTTTGTGGAACACTAACCTGTCCCAAACTTGTCTTGGCTACACCAGACTGGATACTCTCAACTCGAATGATTTTCAGTATTTGTTCGCACCCATGAGTTTGAACGTGTTGAAGGACACCTTGGCTGGCCATGAACTCATCTTGCTTGTGCATATAAATTTGTAAGGTGTGAAATTAGATAGCCTTCCCGAAGTGCTCAGACGTATTCATCTTGGCCTAACCACTTTCCCAGACATGCTTCGGTACACCCTTTTCTTTATGGCCTTTGAAAAATGAGCTACAATGCTATTATTAGGCCTCCACTTTAAGGCAAATCCACGATCATAAGGGCATAAGGGTCACCTATATACTGGGTTTTCTCACATGGAGGAGAAACTCAAATTAATTCTCTATCTTTTGTAGGTGTTTCTGGTCGTCTTTAGCACATGCCGTATGAAAGCATGTTACAATGGAGTACCTAAAAGGAATATGTTAACCTCCACATCATGCAGATCTGAACCCAGCCACTGTCCGGGTGCTTTGTCTGAGTCACTTAACTCAGTTACTCATGAAGTCTCACGTCCGACTTTTTCAGGTTGCATGACTCTGGTGGGAATGATCATGTTTGTTCATCAAAGAACCTTATCTCAAACCCAATCTGAGGCGATGTGTAAGTAATAG
The DNA here is from genome assembly GCA_037074715.1 of Magnolia kwangsiensis. Classification (NCBI taxonomy): domain Eukaryota; kingdom Viridiplantae; phylum Streptophyta; class Magnoliopsida; order Magnoliales; family Magnoliaceae; genus Magnolia; species Magnolia kwangsiensis. Next base: position 131,879,140 of record CM073576.1, on the reverse strand, counting down.
AATAATCGCAACAATTCCACGATCATAGATCTCATCTCACTTATAACCATGTGCCAAGGTAGTTGTCGTGTGAGATGTACAACCCTCGCCTGGAGATTTATCTCGATCCACTTCTCATAAAGAAGAACATGGTGAGCGTGTGTGTTACTAATATTTCCATCCACAAACACAAATAGAAGAACAACTAATATGAACATATACGTCCGAATATAAATTGTATGGCAAAGTTAAAAGCATCATAGTGTCCATGTCACAAAATCACATCCTACGGGAACCGAGACTTTTGATGTGAGTTTAATAAGCATCTTAGGTGAAGACTTAGTAATCGGATTGATGACCATCTATCTGATAGGTACATGTGCTAGTCTTGAGCATAATGATAGTGGATTTGAATGTGCTCGATTTTCCATGATAAAGACGGACAACTAATATAAACATACATGTCTGAATATAAATAGTATGACAAAGGGAGTGTCCATTTCACAAAATCACATCCTATGAAAATCGAGACTTCTGATGTGAGTTTGAAAAATGTCTCGGGTGATCGGCTTAGCAAGCAGATCAATGATCAACCCTCCAATAGGTATATGTGCTAAGACCACTTTGTTGTTCGCCACTTTATCTCAAGCATAGTGATAGTATATTTGGATGTGCTTCAATTTGCCATGATATTTGAGATCCTTTACATAAGCAATGGCCGCCATGCTATCACAATACAATCTAACTGGGTAATCAGCATACAATACATATTTCAAATGCCGAAGGAACCTCCTTAACCACACAACTTCCTGAATGGCAAAGTAGCCTGCATTATATTATGATTCCATAGTAGAAAGCATGATATATGAATGCTTCTTACTGCTCGAAGAGATGCCCCCTCCCCCTCTCCCTAATGAGTAAGACTACATATTCAACAGTAGATTTGTGCTTTCACTACCCCAATCTGCATTACGATATCCTCGTAGATGAATATTTGTTCCCCGGTAGTATATCATGTAATCTACAGTCCCGTGTAGGTACCAGAATATTTTTTGGACCGTCCTACACTGAGCCAGTCTTGGGTTACTTTGATTGCAACTCAACAATCATATCGCGAAACAAATGCCCAATCGAGTACATATCATTGCGTACATCAGACTACTAACCACACTTGCATATTGAATGCATGCCATTGTTGAGACACAAAAATATTCCATTGCAGTGGTCAGAGAATTTTCATGGTGCAGATCTTTTCCAGGGTCATTCATTCCTTATTTTGGTAAAAATCAGTATCCGAGGGTATTTTGGTAAAAATCAGTATTCGGGGGTATTTTGGTAAAAATCAGTATCCGGGGTATTTTGGTAAAAATCAGTATCCAGGGGTATTCTAGGTATTTTGGTAAAAATCAGCATCCGGGGTATTTTGGTAAAAATTAGCATCCGGGGGGTATTTTGGTAAAAAAGGAGTGGATAGGTATTGCCCTGTATGGAGGAAGGAGTGGTTGTACACCACTATTTAAAGGAGAGCTTGGTGGACACCATTGATTAAGAGAGGAGGTTGGATATTATGTGAAGAAAAAAGTGGTGGTGATCACCACTATGTAAGAGATCAGAGAGGCCTATAAATACCCCTTCCCATGCCTCATTTGGAGGTTGGTCAGTTGGGATGTTAGAAGACAAGGAGGTTAGAAGACCTGATGGAAGGTAAGAGAGTGGGAGAGAGAGACCAGTTGCGCGGGTCGCACAACTGGAGAACTCATTCCACCGCTCGCGCAATGAAGGAAGGCTTTTGCGCCATCTGCGCAAGGCAGAAAGCCTTTGCACTATCTGCGCAACAAAGAGAAGGAGAGACTCATTGCACCATCTGCGCAACAACTTTTGCAAAGAAAGACTCATTGTGCCCGTCTGCACAACAACTTCTGCAAGAGAAGCCGTTGCGCGAACTGTGCAACAAAGAAGCCGTTGCGCTAACCCGCAACCATATTTACAGAAATTACACAACCATATTTGTAGAAATTGCACAACCATGTTTGTAGAAATTGCACAACCATATTTGCAGAAATTACACAATCATTGTTGTAAAGGAAATTCCATGCACCACTTGGTATGGAATGTTGTCAGCCCGGCTTTTGTTGTCTTAAAGCTTGGCTCTTGCACCACTTTGCATGGATTTGTGTCCTGAGACATGGCCTTGGCGCCATTTGAAGAGGGAACATGTCTAAATGTATGGATTTCAAGCTATTTTCTAAGGAAGCATGTCTTGAAGTTTTGTCTTTTGCACAATTATCATGGGGATTTGTTCTAAAGTAAGGGTTGCTCCATGGAAGCGTGTCCTAACAAGGGATGATCGCTCCACATTTCAAGGGATGATCAGAATTGATCTCAACGATCAGAATAAGGAAAAATGAATGGAAAGATTATCGAAACTGATCTCAACTGTCAGATTAAGGGCTTTAAGCCTGCACAACCCACCTCCCCTAGAGATGTGATAAAAAAGTGTCAAAATGTTGTCGAAATCGCCATCGGACTGTCTTATTTTTCATTCATAATATTGATTGATTGTACTCTGTTTTCAGAATCAAGGGAATCCGAGAATGTAAATGAACTCAGAATAAATGTGATAATTGTTCTCTCATCGAATTCTTTGTTATTATTGAATAAATTTCCTAAATCCAAACACATTTATTTTCTTATCGAAACAAAATGGCGACTCTACTGGAGATTCTTTTCAATGATAACTTAGAAAATATTAAGAGAACATTTATCACTTTTAGCGTCTGTATAGACGCCAAAATGGCGACTTTCAATGGGAATATCCTCCCCTTCATCTCTGAGATAGAATGTTTTATCACTTAAATGCAAAGTCTGCTGTGATCAAGAGTAAGGAATTTCATGTAATGGACGGAATGATCTTTGTTTTGCCAGTAGCTTAACAAGATGAGGGAGGATGGATGATAGTAACCTCCAAAAGATGAAAAGTTCAATCTACTACCGCAAGAAGCATCATCTCGCAAAGTACTGGGTTGATTATGCAAAGTGTCATGAGACACAGTCCTGCTTCAGTCATACAATCATCTCATTCGAGAAAAATAGAAAGGCCCGTCATTCTAAAAGGTCTTTTGATACCGTCAACTATAACCATAAAGACATCTTCCATAGAATCATTGCGAGTTCAAAAAAATAAAGAAAAAGCGACCGTAACCAACGAATGTTCACTCACAACACCTCCTGCAAAAGATTTCAAGCAAATTCATGCATTAAGAATGCCACGATTTGCGTCAGCTAGTCCTTCGAAGCGACAATACGCTGGTTTCAAATTAAATAATAGTTCATCTTCTTCAATAGTGTTAGCAGCGCGGCGCTCGCTTTCTCCTTCAATATCAAGAGAATCGAAGTATAAAGAAACAGAAAGCTCGTCGACAGATATTAATCAGCATAATCCGTTTTCGCTAGATGAGCATGTGGCTGAAGAAGTCCCTAATATTCTAATAGTGAACAACATTGAACTACAAGTAGAAAGGCCACAACCGCAAGGGGTTAGATTTCAAGAGCCGATGCCTAATATTACTCAGAATGTAATGCAGGAAGAAATCTGGTAGATGGTTATCGAATCTATTCATCTAGAGAATGAACGAAGTCAGAATAAAATGTTTTGATATTAGACATTGTATCCCCCTAAAATAGAAGAAATGCCATTTCCCGCTGACTTCAAACACCCAGATTTTCAGAAATTTAATGGAAACGGATCATCAGAAGAGCATATGATGCATTTCATAGCAAAGATGGAAAATTTATCTAGAATTCCTCAATATTATCTGCGATTATTCGGATATTCTCTGACAGGAAGAGCTTTCAGATAGTATTCAAGTTTAATCCCAGGATCTATTCATACACGGAAACAGATGCAAGATGCTTTTATGTCAAACTTTTTCTCTTCGGACCGAGAAGTTAGTTTGACCGAATTGGCCTCTATTCGCTAAGAAGAAAATACATCAGTCGAAAAATTCATCAATCGATGGAAGGACTTGGCAACATCATGTCAACATCCTCTGTGGGAATCAGAACAAGTAGAACTATGTTTAGAAGGCATGAGACTAGAAATGGTATGCCACCTAATTAGTAAAGATTAGAAAACCTTTTGTGATTTTGCCACAAAGGCTTATGCTCTTGAAAAGATGATGGGAAGAGTGTTGCTTTTCAGTCAAAATCAGCCTATATCACTCGGAAAGAAGATTATCAGGATGTTGAAAGAGATAGCGATGAAGAAGATAGAAATGGTCGTGCGGTTATAATGACATATAAAAGGTCCAGGCAAAATAAAGATCATATGAAGTATTCGTTTGCAAGAAAAGACATACTTCCTATGCTGAAACAATCGTTGGCTATGAAGAATATTGAATTACCTTGGCTAAGACACTTCAAAGAAATTGAAAATACAAGAGGAATGAATTATTGCCATTATCACCATAAATTTGGACATCATACGAAAAATTATAATCCCCTCAGGAAAAAGCTATAAAAGATGATCAATAAGAGAGAAATTGCGATGAAAGAGCATGATAAAAAGGAAAAAATAGAGAAAAAATGATAGAAAATCGATAAAAAAAATTCTGGGAGCATCCGCGTTAAAAGACGATAACATGCTTCGTATGGTGAACTGTCAGTAATTGACAAGATCGGGTTGTGTAACGCCTCAAAAATCGAGGGTCGGGTAGAAACCCAACTCCCGAGTTCCAGAACATCACTTATGTAACATTTTCAATGATGGGTGAATGTCGGCGGTAATAGTACATAAAACATGAGGTGGATCAAGCCAAAACAGCATATCATACTCCAGAGACAGTTAATTTAGCAAGCGGAAGAATGTAATAGATATATAGAATATATGAACTATTGTGAGTTTCAAGAGTGTGAACATGTTACCATGTTAAACATATACATGTATACTCCAAATATGAACAAAAATAATATACATGGGTGTAAAAATAAAGGGTAAAATACCACGTGTGCTGGAAGCTAATCAGTAACCCTGTAACCCCGTCAATCAGAACCTGCATATAGGAGGGATCCTCCTCATCATCATCACGTCCGGCTCTGCTTCGCGAGCATCGCCATCATCTGAAACTAAAATAGGGACTGGTGGGTGTCCGGAACACCATCCCGTAACGTGGGAGTGAGTAGCTAACTCAGTGGGATCATAGAACAAAGATTAACATGTTATCAAATTCATCACGCGATAATGATAAAGTAAACAAAACAAACATTCTTAAATACTGTGATTAATGCATGGATGAAATGACATGATGGATGCCCTCACCGACATATTCCCTCATGTGGCACTATCTGCGTCCGCGGCATGCTTTCTTTCCTCAGTGCTCCACATCTTTCAGGCACATGCAATGCAATATGGATAATGATTACCGAGTTGTTATTAGTCCATTTCATACAGCAGGATTGGAAAACTAGGGTACCTCCCTTATATCAATACCCAAACAATGATCCTGTCTAAGGTCGTCACTCCTAGTAATCTCATACGATGTATATTTTTAGGTCGCTGCAAGGGCTGCCAGGGCTGTTGCACGCACTCATTGCACCGCTCCCCCATCACTTTATCAATACAGGCCTAGTTTATATCCTTAAGACTACATCAGGACTCGTCGCCCTCATGCAGTGTCAGGATAAACTCAAGGTCACTACAAAGGGCTGCCAGGGCTGTTGCTCGCACTCGTTGCTCCACTCCCCCATCACCTTATCAATGTAGGCCGACAACAAGAATATAATGTCCCATACCACCATAATCTGTTCAGAGTAGGGTGCTCACTGGTCACTACGGGGAGGTTTGTGGCCCCAGCGTAGGTCGATAGCTCGACCACAGTGTCCCATACTACCATGCCCGGCTCATAAGTCTTAGTGGATCAAGGTACCACGGTTATCAGAGTTTTCATTGGTAAGTTCAGTATCCTAGGTTTAAGCAGTTATGACGAATACAAAGTGAACATACAATGGTTAGTCGGGTTACTTGATGAGTTCGACTAGCACGAGCGCACGTTGAATCGATCGACATGAAGTGCACAAGTACTTCGTGTGGCCTAACCACTGCCGACAACTCTAGTATGACTCGGGTTCGTCATACACATCCTTCGTGGAGAATAGAATCCAACCACGAATTCTAAACTGTTACCGACTACCTGGACTAGAGTATAGCCCCAAGCAGTTGGAATCTAAATCAATAATCATATGAGAGACACAGAATTGAAATACGAGTAATTCCAGCATGTTATCAGCATGTTATAACATACATCAAAAGCAGTTAACCATACACGAGTATTTCACACATAAGGTAATCAATTCAATATAACAAACATGGAGGAATTCATGTACATCAATAAATTAGTTGAGAATCCAATATCAACGCTAATCTACAACACCATTTACTCAATACTTACTAATACATACATTTATACAAACACTTAGACTACATAACTCTAACGTACTTGATGTGTGTTGATTTCAACACACAATATGACAAATCCTTATATTAAGGAGATGTCTAATATACAACAATCATGTTCTTACATTCAAAACATATGGCAGGCAAAAATTATATTGATTTAGGCATTTCAACAAACACTTTGTCTACATACTTTAGTCTACATAGCATATGTCGGCCAATATGTGCATTAGGGCGAATCTCTTCACCAAACAGATCATACATCCATAACTAGTATAAATACACGGCAAATATCCATGGCAATCATATCGGCAAAATACGTACATATACAATATTTCCTACAAATACTCAAAATACCCTAAATCTTATATTCTTCGTACGTATTCGAAATGAAAAATGGACAGCATGTTATACATGTCAAATAGTATTTTTGTCAATAATCTACCATTAAACGGCATTGAAAGCTTTGAAAATCGATAATCTAAGCATCTAAGATCCGCACCTTTCGCCATAGAAGTTTAATGAATCGAACAAGAAGTCTACGCTTCGTCAACGGTGATATGACGACCTAATTCACAAAATACATCAGCTACTTCGCTACTTGTATTGATAGAATTCCTAAAACAGGTTAAGGTTATGATTTTCTTACCTAGAACAAAGCCGGAGTCGTCGAAAAAGCGATACAGAAGGGTGGATTTGGCACGTAGAGCCGCAGGGAAGAATCCCAGGAGAAATCACCCGCTTCTCCCTCACTTCTCTCTCTTTTCTCTCTTTTCTCTCCTAGGATTTTTCCTAAATTCGTATGGGTTAGAAAGCTAAGGGTTTAAGCCCCTTTTATAAGCCCAAACATAACCAAAACAGACTCCAAGTCAAGGTATACTTGGGTTATAGCCAAATCGGGTCTTTTCCGATCCAAAAGAGTATTTCGGGACGTCCCCTGGCTGAATGCGGTCGGACTTAAGCTCATGGATATTGGATCCTGCTCACACCAAGTTTTCAGTCCGGTAGAGTTCCCAGATCACACGTGGAGGACCAGTTTCAGTTCAGCGGTCACGGAGACTCGATCGAAGATTCCAAGTACACTGACCTGGGTGAGAAATGTTCCCTGATCCGAGGGTGTATTTGGGTCAGATTCCGACGGTCTGAATGCTTATACTTAACCCGTAAGCGAAACGTGCCAGATTTATTTAAATGACATTAAATTTTTAATGAATTTCACTCTTTCTCATACTCGCTCCAGGCTCAATGAAATAGCCTCAGAACATCAGTTGGACTTGATTTTTGAAACGATTGTCAAGTCCAATAAGGCGGTCGTAATTTTCTAAGATTATCGCTATCGCACTTTCGATGCGCGGTCTAGATCCAATACAAAGTTTCAAAGGGTTCCTGAGGGCAAACGGGTTTAGAGTTTGATCATAGATTTTAGGGTAACATAGCGGTAACAATTTTAGAGGTTTTGGGTCTTACAGATCGTATTTAAAGTGGTTGGTGCTAATTTTGCAGGAAGTCTAGTGTAGCGCTGGCTAATTCACGTTAAATTTCTAAAGAATTTCATTCTATATAATATCTCTGGCTTTGGAATTGGGTTCTGAGAGGTTACCAAGGTGTTATGGTCGACCCATTGCCTAAGGACGTCTAATCCCAGGTTGGCAAAAATTCAGGGTGTTACAGGCTGTCATAGCCTAAATACTCGAATGAAAAGAAGCGAGTGAGGTAAAAGATATAAAGTCGCATTGTAAAACATATTCGTTGTAGATATGCATTGCAATACCTGCCAGTTCAGGAGATTCCCACTATTTTGATTTCGAAACGTATCGATATGATACTTCCAAAATCAAAAGGGGGTAAGATCGGTGAGTAAAAAATTGTGAACTGTATTTCTCACCATAGAATGTATTTCTTTTGTGTATATGAATAAAATGCAGGCTTTCAAGCATATCAAGTCATCACCAAATGCGAAGCATAGATGACAATCGCCAAATGAAATGCATCGATGATTATCGCCAAAATTAGTAACTATCGCTGTCATCATCAATCGCTAATACAAAATTATCTTGTTGCACTTTATTGAAATTGTTATCATCACCAAGGTGATACATTAATAAGCATTGTCAGAACATATCAGTAGTGATGATGTATCAATTATTGATTCTCCATTCATGGCAGTGAAATAAGTAGTGGAATAAGCCAATATGGCTAACCACACAAATTTTATGACAGCGATGACAACTTATCATTTAAAGCAGCCTAGCCAAGCCTATATGACCAACTACACATAAGACCTATCATCATCGGCAATATGCAAAGCTTCAACGACTTAAAAAGCCCAAAATTGGCTGTAAACTAGAATTGCTCTTTGAGCCCAGTCCGAAATTGATGGTAAACTAGAATTGCTCTTTAAGCCCAGTGTCAAGTCCAGTTCAGTCAAGTCTGGTTGAGTCAAGTTTACTAAGTCCCATCAAGTCAGGTCGTGTCCAGTCAAAGTATGGTCAGTCAAAGTACATTAGCTCCACTGTTCAAAAGCATAAGCTATGTGTAGCATTCAAAATGCTGCAGATATATATATATATATATATATATATATATATATATATATATATATATATATATATATATATATATATATATATATATATCACTTTAGATATGCTTAAATATGCAATTACTTGATGAAAATTTTAAATATTGAGTAAACAACATGTAAAAATGCTTTTCTTTTGAATCAGGTTCAAATTACAGCAACAGAAAATGCCTTCAAGATATTGACAATTATCTACTCAAAAGTTCAAGATTATCCATCCTTTAAAGGTATCAGCAGGCTTCACTTTGGAAATATTATCTTCTGAAGAAATCTTTATGCAAAGTTAACCTGGAAAGGGGGCATGATCTATGTCTACAAATTAATCTATGCCTTGGTCGTTTAATAATCTCTTATGTGTAGCAGAGGAATTCATATGCTAAGAATTATGAAGCATGGTCCAGTTATATGACCCAATGTGATAACTTCTCATTGTTCTAGTAATGATATCGCAAGTCTCCAAGTACCATATTTGATGGAGACAAAGAACAAATGAAATCATCATCAGTAACTTCTATGGTCTTCGAAAAGTTATTAAATGGAAATTGAAAGAAGTCTTATCCATTTTTCAGAATCAGCAAGGATTTAAGGAAAAGTCTATGAAGAAATGGCACGGAACACAAGCTAGAAAAGACTCAGCGGTTGAACCTTTGGAGCTAGAAATGATGTCTCCAAAAGCATGATATAACGAGCGAAGGATGCAAAGAATGCAATGTGAAGCACGATCATAAGAGTAAAGAGGAAATGATTAAATCATTAACATATTGCGAATATCAAAATTAGCCTAAAAAGAGAAGAAGCTTTCGATATATTTCAAAATCATTAATACTTCATGAAACTAAATTGAAAAATTATTATGTTTTGAGATACTAATTTCGAGTAATTTAGCAGGAAAGACTATTGTTTGAAAGCTTGGGTTATGCAGATCATGAATAAATGAAATAATCGAAAAAGTTGTTGCAGTAGGAGGAACATTAAAGAAAACATGAAATTCAAAGAAAGAATCGCAGGAGTTGATCAAAGAGACTATTATAGCAACAACAACATTAAAAGATAGTTCTTTAACGTAGATACTCGGAGACGGAGTCGCCACAACTGCTACAGTGGCAAGTTTTGATGAAAAGAGAATTTTATCCTCTCTAGTAAAATATCTTGTCGACGCTGCTGGCAGGGGCATTCAAATCTTCTGTTCGAGCGCGATCATTCAAATCTTCCGTTTGGGCATAATCATTCAAATCTTTTGTTTGAGTGCAATCATTCAAATCTTTCGTTTGAGTGCAATCATTCAAGTCTTTCGATCGAGTGTGACCATTTAAATCTTTCGTTTGAGTGCAATCATTCCACTCTTTCGATCGAGCGCGATCATTCAAATCTTCCGTTTGAGTGCAATCATTTGAGTCTTTCGATCAAGCGCGATCATTCAAGTCTTTCGTTTGAGCGAGATTATTTAATCTTTTGGTCAAGTATGATCATCGAGTCTTTCATGCAAGCATGATCATCCAGTTATCCTTCAGTTGTATTCATTCAGCTCTTTGGTTGGAAGAAGATTGATCCTTCATTTAATTTCAGAAATCAACCAAAGAAGGATCGAGGGGGCATCTGTTGAGGAAAAAAATATTTTATTACAGTGGTCAGAGAATTTTCATGGTGCAGACCTTTTACAGGGTCATTCATTCCTTATTTTGGTAAAAATCAATATGCAAGGGTATTTTGGTAAAAATCAGTATCCAGGGGTATTTTGGGTATTTTGGTAAAAATCAGTATCATGGGATATTTTGGGTATTTTGGTAAAAATCAGTATCCGAGGGTATTTTAGTAAAAATCAGTATCCGGGGGTATTCTGGGTATTTTGGTAAAAATTAGCATCCGAGGGTATTTTTGATATTTTAGTAAAAATCAGCATCTGGGGTATTTTGGTAAAAAAGGAGCAGATGGGTATTGTCCTGTATGGAGGAAGGAGTGGTTGTACGCCACCATTTAAAGGAGAGTTTGGTGGACACCATTGACTACGAGAGGAGGTTGGATATTATGTGAAGAGAAAAGTGGTGGTGATCACCACTATGTAAGAGAGAGAGGCCTATAAATACCCCTTCCCATACCTCATTTGGGGGTTGGTCAGTTGGGATGTTAGAAGACATGATGGAAGGTAAGAGAGTGGGAGAGAGAGACTAGTTACGCGGGTCGCGCAACTAGAGAAATCATTCTACCGCCCGTGCAATGAAGGAAGGCTTTTGCGCCATCCACACAAGGCAGAAAGCCTTTGTGCTGTCCATAAAACAAAGAGAGGGAGAAAGACTCATTGCGCCATCCGCGCAACAAATTTTGCAAGGAAAGACTCATTGCACTCGTCTGCGCAACAACGTTTGCAAGAGAAGCCATTGCACGAATTGCGTAACAGAGAAGCCATTGTGCTAACTCGTAACCATATTTGCAAAAATCACACAGCCATATTTGCAGAAATTGCACAACCAGTTTGCAGAAATTGCACAACCATGTTTGCAGAAAATTGCACAATCATTGTTGCAAAGGAAATTCCATGCGCCACTTGGTATGGAATGTTGTCAGCCGGGCTTTTGTTGTGTTAAAGCTTGGCTCTTGAGCCACTTTGCATGGATTTGTGTCCTGAGACATGGCCTTGGTGCCATTTGAAGAGGGAACATGTCTAAATGTATGGATTTCAAGCCATTCTCTAAGGAAGCATGTCTTGAAGAAAAGTCTTTTGCACCATTATCACGGGGACTTGTTCTAAAGCAAGGGTTGCTCCATGGAAGCGTGTCCTAACAAGGGATGATCGCTCCACATTTCAAGTGATGATCATAATTGATCTCAACGATCAGATTAAGAAAAAATGAATGGAAAGATGATCGGAACTAATCCCAACGGTCAGATCAAGATCTTTAATTCTGCATAACCTATGTCCCATGGAGATGTGATAAAAAAGTATCAAAATGTTGCCGAAATCGCTATTGGGCTGTATTATTTTTCATTCATAATATTAATTGATTGTACTCTGTTTTCAGAATCAAGGGAATCCGAGGATGTAAATGAACTCAGAATAAATGTGATAATTGTTCTCTCATCGAATTCTTTGTTATCATTGAATAAATCCCTCAAATCCAAACGTATTTGTTTTCTTGTCAAATAGCCATATCAGCTTTTCTTGTATCTGTCTTAGGGCATAGATAGACTAAGTCCATAACTCTTCTCAACAAGAGTGTTAATAGGTTTGCGACCTTGCATCTAAAAGAGGTTGAGCACAAAAGAGGTTGAGCACTTTCTTGATATTAGTCTCCTAAGAGAGAGATCAAGAAGTCTTATAGAGTTATCCCTTTGGATCTTAGTGTCAAGCATAAAAGATGCTTGCTTATGTACTTCCTTTTTAAATTATAGGACAACTATTTTTAAGTGGCAACAATCATCTCCTTGTCATTTTTTGCTAAAATAATGTCATCAACATATAAATATAGTGTTAAAAAACTCTGCCCAAATTGTTTGACATATATAGTGGTCTTCCTCGATCATCATAAACCCATACGAGGTGATGGTTTGATGAAATCTTAGGTACTAGTGTCTAGATGATTGCTTCATGCCATATATGAACTTTTTAAGGCGGCATGCCTTAAAGCCCGTGGGTTGATCCATATAGATCTCTTCATCTAGGTCTCCATTGAGAAATGCTATCTTGACATCCATTTGATAGAGTTTCAAATCTAAATGTGTGATAATAGCCAGAATGAGGCGGATTGAGGCAAGTCTCACCACTGGGGAGAACGTCTCCTCATAATCTATGCCCTTAATTTTTGTGTAACCCTTGGTTTCAGTCGAGCATTGAACTTGTTTATCGCTCCATTTATCTTTCTCTTGACTTTTAGGATCCATTTACCCTTAATAGTCTTACGTCCAGGTGGAATATCAACAAGTTTCTAGACTTAGTTCTTCTCCATAAAGCAGATCTCGTCCTCCATGGTTGTTATCCACTCTTTTGTAGCAGGAGAAGACAATGTCTCCTGGTATGAGCCAGGCTCATCATCATCTATGGAAGCAATCAAGAGTGATTCCCCCTTAATCTTAAAATGATGATGGGGTTTCGGTCAATGAGTGCTCCTCCTTAGTTCAAGCCCATGGTCTGAGTTAGTCTCGACCTCATGTGATACGCTCTCACTAGGCGAAAGATCCCTCCCACTATCATTGATGATCAACGGATCAGTTGGACCAATAGGTGAGTGATTAATATCCCCGCCCTCGCTGATCGATGGCTGGGTGACTAGGACTAAGTTAGGATATGAGTCTATCATTTAAAAAACTCATGAGTGTACTGAGACTTCTTCTTGCTTTGAAAATCATCTTCAATGAAATAAGCATCTCACAACTGCATTTCAATCATTTTGTTATTTTCTTGTTCATGGATCATAACATAACCCTTGGAGTGTTCAAGGTATCATATAAAAATGCACTTTAAGGATCTCTGATCTAATTTTTCATTCTTCTAAAACAACATGCGATGAAATTAGTCGATCCCCAAGGGCACAGATGACCCAAGTTAGGTTTCATGTCACAATACAACTCATAAGGGGTCGTTGGAACAAACTTAGAATGTACTCGATTGAGAATGTAGATTGCAGTCAATAGTGTGTCCCCCAAAATTTAAGAGAGAGTCTTGCTTGCACTATCATCAATCTTACCATGTTAAGTAATGTTCTATTCCTCATTTCTGCAACACCATTTTGTTGTAGAGTGCAGGAGTAGTCAATTGATGCCATTTTTTTCAGTCTTGAAAATTTCTTAAATAAATATCACATCCACGGTCTATCTGTAGGGTATTAATCCTTCTCTCAGGTTGGTTCTTGACTTCAAGCATATATTTCTTGAAGCACTCTAATGTGTTGGATCTATGAGATAACAAATAGACATAATCGTACTGCATGTAGTCGTCTATAAATGTGATGAAATATGATTGTCCTTGGTGGGTCTTGACATTTAGGGGTCCACAGATGTCATAGTGATCTAACTCTAAGTGAGCTGATGCGCTACTGCCTTTCCAAATGGTGTTGACATTTATGGGTCCACAAATAATGTTCAAAGGTAGGAAAAACTATGTTTGCGAATGAGTTTAAGAGGTCTTCTGTAAGGAGTCTATGCATTCTATCCTAACCTATGTACCTAGTCTAGCATGTCAAATGTGTAGGTCAGTGTCCGCTAAAGTCAAAAAAGTATATGCATCACAATCATATGAATAATCAAAATCAAGCACAAATAAATTATCATTAGCATAATTGTGCCCATAATAAGGATAATCTAAAAACATGTTCACCACATCTAAATGAAAAGTAAAAGAAAAATCAAGTCTAGCTAATGAAAGCACAAAAAGTACATTGCACCTAACACCGGGCGCATGAAATACGTCATGGAGTAGTGTGTGTCCCATCCGCAAATGGAGATGGAATAACCCAACTCCCACTACATCCTTGGAGAAAACATTTCCCATGTAGATTCTTTGTCTTCCAGTTGGATACTTTCAGTACTGCATGAACCCCATCTAATCCCAAGCTATGTGCTAGGTTGCTCCTGAATCGACAACACAGTTATGCTCAGTTGTATGAGCAATTAAAATCTCAGTGCACATAAAAGTATGAGTATTTACATGAGTGTGTGTTTGTACCTTCTTCAACTCAAAGCATTCTCCAGTGAAGTGACTAAGATTCCCATAGTTAAAACACATTGCTCTTGATTTGTCTTTCCTTTTGCCTCTCTTCCATCGCTTATGCTTACCACCACGCCGCTTCTGTACATACGATTCTCCTTCTTGGTTATTCCCTTGGGAGGTACGACTATTGCATTTATGTTGGGGTCTCTTACCCCCGGTTTTGCTTAGCTCTGACAAGAATGTGACCTCATGCTTACACGCAGACTGGGGTTCAACTTCCAACTACAGAAATGCGATAATTAGGCAGAGGTTTTGATGCCCTCATTTGTGCATCATTATGACCTTTATTTACTCCTAGGAATCTAGAAGAGAATGTACTACGACTAGGATTTGTTGCTCATCTGTAGGCACATTTTTTGCAACCTTTAGATTGCGGATCATTCTCAAAATTTTCCTAAGATGTTCTTCCATTGAGACATTGGGAGCCATCTTGTATGTGTGTAGACACCCCACCCTATGCTGATAAGCAGATAGAGTTTTGAACGGATGGATGAACTACCACACCCTGATCCTAAACCCTAACCCTAGAAGCCTAAACCCTAGGAACCTCAATCCTAAACCCTAACCCTAGAAGACTAAACCCTAGGAAACCCAATCCTAAACCATAAACTAAGCCCATCCAACCTAGTCAACCCTGCCAGCCTAACCCTAAAGCCTAGGAACCCTAAACCCTAGAGCCTTAAGTCAAGTCGGCAAGTCAACTCACTCAGTCAGCCTACCCAACCCATAACCCAGTCAACTCACCTAATTAAGACCAAAACCCAACCTAATTGGAGAGATGGTCGAAACTTTAAAGCACCAACCCTCGCAGCAGAGCCTTCACATGCTTGAAGGGTGCTGCCTGCCAAAGCAGGGAGTCCAAGTGGGGACTGGCAGAAACTTGGTTGCCGCCGACCACGTGGCACTCCCTCTCTTTTGGCCAGCATCCCTCAAGCATGTGTGTTCTTCCTTTTTTGAACCTTAAGTGTGTGTTTGAGGTGCATTTACTCTACTACCCATCTCCGTATCCAAAATTACTATTTTACCAACTTATCCAACTTATGAGATAATGACATGTGGCAATCTTTAATCCCAACCATTCAATCACAATTTATCCCTAGGATCACCAGGAGTTACCAGAAAACTAAGGTTGGAAACTATAAATAGCCCCCACCCCTTCTCATTTCAGAGAGAGAGAGAGCCTTTGCCACTTAGTCATTCCTCCACCAAGGAGAGTGAGAGTGAGAGAGAGAGCTCGGCCCTGGTCTAGCCTAGCCTAGCCAGAGTCTAAGCCTCCTGAGCCACCTAAGCTCAAATATGAGCCACTCAACCTAGCCTTGTGACAACACTGTTTATCTTGCCATTCAAACCTCTATCAGTTTCATTAAACCACCGCATTAGCATCGTTCAACATTCATTTCCTTCTCAACCCCCCTGCTAATCATATACATTAGCATCATAGCGCATCTTATCATTTTCATGCATCTAACTGGTGGGCATATGCACTGTAGCTCGCTGATACAATCGAATCTTACCCATCAGAAACCTTAGCTAGTCAGTCGTCGTTTTAGCATATACTTTGCATTCCATAATTTTCATCATATTTGACTAGGCGAGCGTATGCTCTGAGACTTGCCGATATAATCATAGCAGGTCCACCATAAACCTTAGCTAGTTGACCATCGTTTTATCATAAGCATTCATACAACATCAAACATCTTTTACACCTTGGACTTGATCATTTCGGATGTATGCTCTGCGGCTTGCTGATATAGTCGAATCCTGCCCATCAGAAATTCAGATCGATCAAACACCACCACTATTGCATCACATTATATTTCTGAACGCGAGAACTTACCTTATTCTTTAGAAATTAGTCAGATCTTGTGAGGTAAAGACTATACATCTGTACGGACAGAGTGGGTTCCTAACACCTTTTCCCCTTTATAACTGCTATCCCTTAAAATTTTTGGAACGTAAACTCATGAGTCATCTTAGGGTTAATGATGTTCGGGTTCTCAATCTTAAGTGTTTCTACAGGCTCTAACTGACTGTAGAATTGTAATAATTGGTTAGTGGCGACTCTGGTCAATATAACACCTTCACCCCCTTTTACAAAAACCCTTGAGCGAGGCAACCAACGGAAAGGAGAGAGTAGATCTCCCATACGCTTGGAGAATTGCACGCTCCCTCTAGCATCCATAATTTGTTAAATTTGAGCATCAAGGCTCTTATTTGAGTTGCGATAGTGCCAGCATAATCAAATGGCATTCCACATTTCTCGGGCGGTGGAGTACCCCTTAAACTCGCCAATGAGGTCATCGTATATGCTGCTCAACATAGTAAAGTGTGTGTATCGATCCCTCTTTAGCCAATTTTGGTACTCTTCTTGGTGGCGCCAGTGATGAGCGGTGTTGCCTTCTTTAGGCGGGTCCATACATGCAATAAGCATTTTCAAAACTCCTTGCTCATCTAACATATACTAGATTTTGTGATGCCACATATCGTAATTATTTCGATTTACTTTCCCATCCTTCTTGAGGTCGACGACAATATTTTTTATGCCATTATCACTACTTATAGAGATATGATTTATAGTATTACGGTCAAGACCAAAACACCACACATTCGTGGCCTGCAACTTCACTGAATGTTGTCACTTTGATCCGTCATGCATCATTGGATTGAAAGATATAACAAAAACCTTCAATCATCTCCTTAGATGCCCTTAAGATTAAAGTTCCCATATTCTCAATTTGTGTGCCTTTGATGAGGAGCCTTTAAACTTTCATCCATTCCCACTAGCTAGGCCTTAAACTTGAGAACACAGGATCCTTAAACATCAAATAATCAAAGGGTTAAAACGTTTAAATTTGTGAAGATTTAGGTATCCCCCATCGATGATAATGGCCATCACTTAAATGGTTGGCCATCACATAAATGGTTTGGATCATTGGAGAAGGCCTCGATTGACTGCAATTATCCTGTACCCATGCAATGGCCCAATAATTGGATACTTTTAATGACCAGATGCTCCACCCCATTTGATTGAAAAACTTTTGAATCCTAGAACATGTAAGGTTGGCCTTTTTAATTCCAACTATCGATTTCCATATTACTATCAGGACCACAGGGTCATTGAATTAGTGAAATTTTCATTTCATGGGCCATACATGGTGTAGCGGTAAGGATCAACCATTCCAATCATGGATGCTTAGTGCATTTCTGATGAGGACCTAAGAGCAAATAGTCTTACTGTTGATCTTTCTATACATATAAATCAACGATCATCACATGTTTCTTGTAATTTTCAAAAAGAACTAGAGTAACATTCTTCCACCAAAAGTGGGTATGGTAGATATAAGGGCCTAAAAAAATTTATTACCTTTATGGTAATTGGATGAATGCTATTTATAACCATCCATACTTATGAGCCAAGCACAAGTGCCCCAACGTGCTAGTGTGGACCACTTGTGAGAGATCTGGGGTGTCCATCAAGTGGGCCACTTGGGTAAATGTATCCTTACCCAGAGATGGACCAGCCCACTTGTCAGATGCTCCATTCATTTATTTGAAGTTGGACCTTATTTATAATTTTTCCTACCATCCATTTTACATGACATATACGATCAAGCATTATGTGCTGCCTGAGTAGCATGTAACATATTTTTCACCATTTATCAGATCAAGTGTCATGTGTTGCCTGGTTCCAATGACCACTATTTTATTCCATAAAGGGATTAAAAAAATTTTGTGCATGCAAACCGAAATTATAGGTGCATTAGTACAATAACTTAAACTATATAAGTTGTAGACCCTACTTTGTATGTGGGTCACGAATGAATTCTTACATGAAACTGACATCCTATATGGATTTTTGGTGGAAATCTAATGGATGGTTATAATATAAGGACATTAATTATCTACATTTGACATAGATTACGAGGCTATGAAATTCCAATAGAAATGATGTTTATTTTATTGCTTACCAGCAGTGGGTCTCACGATTCAAATGGTTTGATTTTGAGCTACACACGTGCTAGTTGTAGATTTTTGGCTTTTTGCATCCATGTGTAGGAGCAATCAACACCCTCGCAGGGTATCAAATAAACCTCCCAAATTATGTTTGGGTGAATGAGTAGCATGCAATAGATTGTCCCTACCATCCTTTTGTAGGTCATTGATCGGTTTGTTAGTACATATCTCTACATCATTGGGAATACGATCTATCTGTGGGGAATCATGCCCCAAATGATATATTTAAAAATGTTGTAATCAATTCACCGCAGCATTCAACAAATCCAAAATACCCAAAAAAAATACCTAGATTAAGGTGACAAAGTTTGTCCGTAGGTGAATCATCGATCCACTTGTAACGAAAGATGGGGGAAATCTATCAAATCTTGCCGGATGCGTCTTACATCGCCGGAAAATAGGTTTGCTTGCTTCACAGGTGAAAGACAAGTTTACCAAAAACTTTCCTCTCCAGTTGGAATTCCACACTGCAAATTGTTTGGATGACTTTCATCTTAATGACTCTCTCTTAACCCTCTTGATTTTATAAAGAGAGATGTAGCAGTTTCTATAATTACATTACAATGGGCTAATAGTTACTATAATTAAATTCCGATTCAATTCCATCCCAAACATGGGTAGGGGCTCACTAGGACATTATGCACACCCTAGCCCTCCAATACTCAGGTATTAGATGCCCTCGGGTTGTCACACCCCAAACTTGGAAACCGAGCTCACAAAATTCACGATTGTCGAATCCAGCGCTGACTGCCTCCATAGTACCCCATTCTCAGTTCCCGACACCCATACACCAGGTTCCGATCCTGAGATTCTACAAGGATGATTTCAAACATGATTTTAATTCATAATAAGCATAACCATAAGCATAACTTACGAACAATAACCAGAAGAACACCATCATAAAATCCACTATGATAAAAAACTTTAAGACAATGCGTATGAAGGAAAATACAAGTTAATAATAATAACGAAAATCCCTGAAGCTCGACTATATGCTCATACTGTGGTGAGGCTATGGCTGCGTCCTAGCGTCACCTGCACTCATCAATTGTGCATAAGATTATAGAAAGTTTAGAGGACAGTGTAAGTGTGTGCATAATATAAGCATGCTCAAAATGCAATACCAGAGTAATGTGGAATCATGCTGATGGGTACATAAATGCAATCACCCATACGAAGGCTATGTGATGCAAGATATGAATGCTATTGGCCTTATCAAGACCATGCGATGCGAGATGCAACTCAAGCATGCCAATCCTCATCCAAATTCACATATCAATACAGCTCATCACTAGAGCATTAAATATCAGTACAGTTCTCATTCTAGATAATCACCGGAGTTCAGTACACTCCAAATGGCACTGCCTCTTTCCTAGGTATGCAGCTCAAGTGAGAGTAAGAAACCTCACTATCCGCCTGACCAATAGTCTGCCAATACCTATCCGACAAATCGATAGCAGACCCATTCTTGAGCTGGTCAAACTCAGCCTAGCAATGCCCCCTACGCTCGAGTGGGTATGGCCACACCCCTTTCTAACAGACCACGACATAGTGGGAGATGTGAACTCCTGATATTCGGCCCTCGTGCGCTCATGTATCCACTCGGTCTCAACGTTGAGATCATCCTCTGGTACCATCGGGTTTAGAAATTTTTATCCAGGGACATCTAGGATGCCCCGATGATTGAAATAGTATTTTCGGTATCTAATCTGGCCACCCACAATGTGTCTATGGAGGCTATGACCCTGATGTTGCTAGGGCATACAATAATCATGATTACACAAATACAAAGTGTATGAGTCACGCAGTCCAATTATGCATCAATCCTGCGCATACTGTGCGCTCATGTGGGATAACTCCGCCTATCAGGAAGTCCATAAACCACCTTCACTAAGGCATATACAATGGCTAATCACATCACATAACAAACATACAGATGATGTGTATAGGCATGTATCATAATGTTATGCTGTCATAATCTCATAATCGGCAACGGTAGCCGGTATGGGCAATCGGCACCGATAATTAACCTTGGTGTGAGGCGGGGTCCATAGATAGATGGCCAATGATGGACTAATTAAAATCAATGGGGCAAAAGTGTTTGGGTTAACCCATGAGAGAATGATGAGGAAGGGCCTAACAAGGCCTAAGGGAAGGTCACAATGTGAACGTCCAACCATTATTGCCTATCAATGTAGACCTTTAACCAACATTGCTCCCAAGAAATGAAGCTCACAAAACTAATCGTATAATGGGTCCACAGTCTCATAGAAGGGTCTAATACACATCATCATGGGCCTCGCTTATGGGGCATATACGCATCACATTGGGCCTCACTCATGTGCCAATATATATATATATATATATATATATATATATATATATATATATATATATATATATATATATATATATATCGGGCCATATCAAATGGGTCGAATCAAATGGGCCGATTCAAATGGGCCGATTGAATGGGCCACAACAACTACACCATCCATTTGTCCATAGAGATCATTTTAAAGCATTTTCTAAACAAACGAATCATGACAAAAGACTATCTGGACTATACCACAACCACAATGGTGATAAGGATTTCCACTATTAAATTTTAGAGGGGGCCCACCATAGCATTTATTTTCCATCTAGTCTATATATAAGGTTATAAAGACCTATACAGGGAGGAATAAAAAATATTATATTGATTCAAAATTTTTGTAACCCAAAGGGGTCTCAATGGTAGACATACAACTCTACTGTTTTCTGTAGTGTGGTCCACATGATACTAGATTTGTCTTATTTTCACTTAAAACCTTGTGACAAGCTCGCTAGATGAATGAACGGTTTGGATATAATGCATACATCAGCGAGCCCCATGCAGGGGAACGGATAGACGGCGTGGATACAATAAATACATCACCGTGGGGCATGCAACTGCTGCTGTACGTGCAACAGCTTACGTGTTGTAAGACCCGTATCATGGCTCGTACCGTTTTGTAGACTTTTGCGGTCCTGTCATATTTCGACGACCCGTGATCTGTAATCAGTATTTGCGCGTGATCCCAAGTCGTATCCTGTATTCCAGGGTCAACTCGACCTAAGACTTATACCCTAGTGACCGTGACTCACGCACCGATTCGCTACCTGGGCTAGAAGATGTGGGCCCACATTCATTCTGAAGAAATGCCACGTGTTGCGAATTTTGAAAGAATCTCTACAACTTATCCCATCAATCAATCAATCAATGTCAAGTACTTACCACAAGTACAAACAACCCATCCCTTTTCCATTCTTAAAGTCAACTCTCTCTCTTTCCACCCATCCCTTCCTTACACCTATCACCCATCCCATCCCTTTTCACCCATCACTTCTCTCTCCCTCTCATTTTCTCTCTTCACTCCCAAGTAACCCAAGCAAGCTCCAACGTATGGACTTCCCAAGCTCTCATGGAGAAGCTCTAGTGTGGCCCACTTCCTACCTTCTCATCCCTCATATCAACCATCAAAACTTCATCATCTTCCGTTAAGATCGAAGCTAAGGAGTTCAGCGATCCATTGGACCAAGAAGGTGACCAATAGGTGGGTGATCCACCGTTGATTTTCTATTAGAAGGACCACCTGTGATGGGACCCATTTTTGATGTATGTATTGTAACCATGGAGGGCCCATAGTGGCGGGGTCCCTCCATCACCGTCCTATCTCTCCTTTTCTCCTTCTCTATCTTTTCTTTGTTTGCATGATAATGATGACGATGAGGCGTGTGGCCCACCATGATGTTTACATTCATGCCATCTACTGGTGGACCCCATCCATATGGGACACACCATGATGTTTATATGTCATCCCAACCGTCCATCTAGGACGTGGCCCACCCCACACGTGTGGGTGGGGCCCTCCTTAATGTATTTATTTTAATCCCCCAGATCCATAGCTCAAGTGGTAGACTGAGTGAGAGATACCTCGTTTCAACACTAATGGTGGAGTGTGTGGCTAACAGTGAAGTGTGAACTGACCGTGGGTCTATGGGACCCATCCATGTCATCCATCCATTTAGATGGGCCACACCATCACGTATGTGGTGTGTCCACCGTCCTTGGACGGTGGGACCCACCCCACGTGTGGGGCTACATGTGATGTATGTGTTATGTCTAGTCGTCCATCTGGACGCTAGACGTTCCTATCTTGGTTATGTGTAGTATATTATATATTATATTATATATATAATATATAAACATATACGTATGTGTATTGTATCTGTGGGGGCCACACCACGTGGGGCCCACTGCTTGAAACAGGTTTGGCTAGTGTGCGCTGGCTAGCAGCTAGCCACACGTGATGTATGTGTGTTATCTATGACCGTCCAACCGTTTTAATGGTGGGACCCACTGCTGAACTGACATCAACAAGTTCTGTGGGTCCCACGCGTGGATGCGTCCCATCCAAATTGTCCATCCATTGGCAAGCTCATTTTAATGTTGAGCCTAGTTGAGGCCAATTCAAATCTCTGGTGGGCCACTACGTGTACACCACCATGATGTATTATTTCATCCACACCGTCCAGATTATGCTGGATGGTGCTGGATAATGTTTAGATGGTGTTGTCCAAATGTTTGGACATGTTGGGCAATGTATGGATGGTGCTGATCTACCTGGATAATGTTTGGACAGTGTTGATCATCATTATGTTGGCCATGTGCCCTATGGGATGATAGGGTACAGTGATACACATGTTACACCTGCAACTATTGAAATGATTTTAGTGTGGCCCAAGCCCACTTGAGGGCCATTGGTGTGTCCATCCATGAGGCCCACCTTTTATGTGTTTATAGCCCATCCATGAAGCCCACCTTTGATGTGTTTATGGCCCATCCATGAGGCCCACCTTGATGTATTTGTAGTCCATCCATGAGGCCCACCTTGATGTATTTATGGCCCATCCATGAGGCCCACCTTGACGTACTTATGGCCCATCTGTGAGGCCCATCTTGATGTAGTTGTAGCCCATCTTTGAGGCCCACCTTGATGTATTTGTGGCCCATCCATGAGGCCCACCTTGACATACTTGTACCTCATTTGTGAGGCCCACCTTGATGTATTTGTAGCCCATCCATGAGGCCCACCTTGATGTATTTGTGGACCATCCATGAGGCCCACCTTGACATACTTGTGGCCCATCTGTGAGGCCCACCTTGATGCATTTGTAGTCCATCCATGAGGCCCACCTTGACGTACTTGTGGCCCATCTGTGAGGCCCACCTTGATGTACTTGTAGCCCATCCATGAGGCCCCCCTTGATGTATTTATGATCCACCCATGAGGCCCACTTATTGTGTATTTGAAGCCCATGGTATTAGGCCCGTTGATGCGGCCCATTAATGCAGCCCACCTGATGTGTATGAGGCCCATTAGTGCAACCCATATCATGCGACCCACTGTGAAGTATTTATGACCTTTGGTGAGGCCCATGATGATGTATATTAGGTCCTTGTGTGAGGTCGTGGGCTCACTATATGTTCGGCCCTATGTGGGTCACTCATTGGGAGCAATGTTGAGAAAATGTATACATTGATGGGCAATGATGGTTGAATGTCCACATTGTGACGTTCCATTAGGCTTGGTTAGGCCCATTCTCGTCATTCTCTAGTGGGTTACCCTAAATGATTGGGCCCCATTGATATTGCTCGGTCTATCATCGGCTGTCCATCCAAGGATCTCGCCTTGCGTAGAGGCCGATTATCGATTCTGATTGACGAGACCGATTGTCGAGGCCGATTGTTGAGGTCGATTTTGATTCCGATTGTTGAGGCCGATTCCAATTTCAATTGTCGAGGTCGATTGTATAGGCCGATTCTGATTGTCGAGGCCGATTCTAATTGTCGAGGCCGATTTTGATTATTGAGGTCGAATATTGAGGTCGATTCCAATTAAAATTGTATCAAGGCCTATTTTGATTATTGAGGCCGATTATATAGGCCGATTCTGATTGTCGAGGCCGAGTATCAAGGCCGATTGTCGAGGCCGGTTGTCGAAGACTAATGTGATGTATATGCGGCCCGTATTTGAGGCCCATTGTGATGTGTATTCAGTCCGTGTTTAAGGCCCAATGTGATGTATATGAGGCCTATGTGATGAGGCCCATTATGATGCATTTGAGGGATAGGCGATAGAGCCCATTGTAATGTATGTTAGGCTCATGTGAAAGGCCTATCATAATGTGTATTAAGCTCTTGAGTGAGGCCCATAGTGTTGTATATTTAACCCTTGTGTGAGGTCATGGGTCTGCTATATGTTAGGCTCTATGTGGGCCATTCCTTGGGGGTAATGTTGGTTAAATGTCCACATTGTCGAGGTCAATTATAGATACCAGTTATTGATACTAATTATGAGTATGTGATAGCATAACATCATGATACATGCCCACATGCATCATCTGTATAATTGTTATGAGATGTGGTCGACTATTCCATATGTCATTAGGCAGGTTGTTATGAAACTCCTTGATAGGCGGAGGTTATCTCACATGAGTGCATGGTATGCGCAGGATTGATGCATGATTGGATTGCATGACTCATGCATCTTGCATTGTGTGTTATGATTATTGTATGCCCTAGCGACATTAGGGTCGTAGCCTCTATAGGTATAACGTGGAAAGTCAGATGGGACATAAAAAATCTATTCTAGCATCGAGCTGCCATAAATGGGCCTAGGTGAAAATTTCTAAACCCTCTTGGTACCATAGGACACCCCAACATCGAGACCAAGTGGATACATGAGAGCTCGAGTGTCGAATACCAGGAGGACGCGTCTCTCACCGTGTCGTGGTCGGTTGGGAGGGGGTGTGGTCTTATCCACCCAAGTGAGGGGACTATAAGATAGGCTGAGTCTGACCAGCTCCTAAATGGGTCTACTATCAATGAGCCGGGTAGGCATTGGTATACTGCTGACAGGCGGGTAGTGAGGTCTAGGCGGGTAGTGAGGTCTTTTCCACTCGCTGGGTTGTGCGGCTTGCAGGGGCGATAGCCAGTTTGGAGTGTACTAGACCTCGGTGATGATCCTAAAGAGGAACCGTACTGATATGTGGACTTATTAAGAAAGAATTTTATACTCATTCATTCATTCACTATCCACTTGGGTTGGTGATGCACAACTATTTATTACATGTACCTTCGCATGATCAGGATTTCGGTTGGGCATGCGACTAACCTGAGATCAGGAGTTTACCACATTAAGTCTGACTATCCAAATTTAGGTATGAGACTAGTTTGGATAGAAGTCCCTTGTGGTGGACCCTATAGCCTGCGATACTACGTACTATCATCCTGACTTCACACTCCAGCTTAGTTATTTCATTTGCATCACATATTGTATTACATCCATAGGCATATGGCATTTTGGGTTGCTATATTTTTGCACTTATATGGCCTAGATAGACTTAACAAGATTTACACATTACATTGTATCCTTGACATCTGATATTTGGCTCTCTATGACTCCTCATTTGCATAGCTGATCCGTATTGGGTACTCTGATATTGTATGATTTATAAACTTGTAGTATTTTCACTTACTCTAATATCATATGATTCATGATCTTGCCAGTAATTCTGAGATTATATGATTGTGGCATTGTAATGGATACTTGGCACTTACCTTGCACACACACTTTCACCACCCTCTAAGCTTTCTATAAGCTTATGCACGATAGATGCGTGTAAGTGGCGTTAGGTTGTAGCAGTGTTGAGCTTGGATTGCAACTGTCTTCTGGAGCTTTGATTTGGATATATGTATTTCCCTTTTAGCATTGTATTCAAATGTTTATATTAGTGGATATGTGGTGATGATGTTGTTCTCGTGATTTGGGTATACTTGTAGTTATGCTTCTAATGAGACAAATGTTCGTTGAAAAATCCTCATTGTAGATCTGGCGTATAACACTGAGAGCTGAGAATGGGGCACTACAAAGGCTGTCGGCACCAGATTCGATGATTGAAAATTTTGTGAGCCCGATTTTCGAGTTTGGGGTGTGACACATGTGGGGTCCCACTGTCCCGTGGTGTGGACGGTGTAGAATATAAACATTAGGGTTAGGGGTGGTGTACTTGACTTGATTTGATGTGATGGGTCATAAAGATTATCTCAAAATTCACAACGTGCAGTATTTCTTTGAAATGAGCGCGTGCTCACATCTCCTGGTCTGGGTATCAGATCGGTGCGTGAGTCATGACATTAGAACCCCGATGACGGCGCGGTCGCTAGGGTATAAGTTTTGGGTCAAGCTGACTTCGGTATGTAGGACTCGGTTTAGGATCGCGCATAAGCGTCGGATACAGGTCGAGGGTTGCCAGAATTCGACCGGGAGGACCGCGAAAGCCTACGGAATGGTACGATCTATGATACGGGTCTTACATGGGTGTTACCAAAATTTTCTTTTTTGATTAAACTATACAGCCATGCAAGTACGTATTTTGAACTTGAAAACTTAAGGATTGCCAGCCAAAACTTAAACTTGACCACCACTCAATTCAACTTCATACATTAACAAATTGAACCATACAATAACACTAATGGGACCCAAATCATCAGATCCACTATTCATCTAGACCGTGATATTTGGGCTGATGAAATCCACACTATAATGCACTAAATAGAATGTTCAATTTAAGCAATTGGACCTTAGGACCCTAAAATAGTGAAAGTCCAATTTATGAGATGAGATGGTGCTCTATTGGTTTGACCTACAGACATACCGGTTCGGTTGACTGTACAAACCTAAAAACTTATAAAATCTATGTCATGTCGGTTCCTGTTGGTCCAACCGACAGGCACCTACAACTGTGTGCTTGCAAACCAATGAAACTGAGAATTGAGGCTATAAAAGCCTCTATTGCCCCTTTTTCATTTCTTCCCTTCCCATTTCAGCTGAGAGAGTGTGTGTGTGTGTGAGAGAGAGAGAGAGAGGGAGGAAATGAGAGAGAAAGAGAGAGTGAACGAGAGAGTGTGAGAGTGAGAGGAAGGAAGATTGGGAGAGAGAGTGGGAGCGGGTTGCCACTTCGGGTTGTTGCGAATCGCTAATTGGTCAGTTTGGCCAATTCCAACAATTGAAAAGAGTCAAGGAAAGTTAGAACATGATGTGTGAGGGCTGACATCTTGATTCCACGAGTGCATGCATTTTGCCTTCCCTTCAATAAACGCATCCACAATGCGTGCCCATCTATCGATGCATGCATGTTATGTGGTCCCTATCGGTGCATGCATGTCGGGCTTTGGAGTTCAGATTGTTGGTATAATCACTCCAGTTACATGGATGAGCCATGATGAGAAGTAGCAATGTCAAATCATCCGTTTAGACCCAAGTTCGGGACCAGGTTGTCGAGTCAAGTCGACTAAGTAGCTAGGTGATTGGAAATTCCTTAATTAACCTTAAAATAAGTTAATTAAAGTCACTTGAAGCTAAATTTATGATTATAATCTTAGGGTTTTGACTTTCCCCAAATTACAGTTGTAGGAACCACTTTAATTGAAGGTCATCCGATGTGGAGTGCTCGAAATATGAGAATCTCCATTTCAAAAGGTGAATATCTACCCTTTAAACTTTTCCTGATATTTTATATAAGTATTTATTCTTGTATATGCATCTTATTGTTGTTTAAAATTGTTTATAGTTCTTGAAATCTATGTTTACAAGCAAATCCTTTGTATAATTCCTTTATGTATGAATTCTAACATGCTATCTTATAGGTTACATGTGCTAGATTGATAATATGCTTGGAATTATGAAAATGAGGTGATTAGACTGTAATTATGAAATTTGTGAAAAATATGAATTGTTTATTTGGATATATCACCGCTTTTATGAATCATTTGTGGCCTTGAGTTATCACTTTTATGATTATTTATGTGGTCTTAATTGTCATTTTTATGAAGTTAATGAAAGCACACCTTGGACTAGCAACCTTGCCTGATGAGAATTAAGTGAACCTGTTTGGTGAATTCCATCTTTGATATATTTTGTGCCCAATGTGGTTTTTGAAATGAATGCTTCATTTGTGTCCTTTGATGAACTTTTTGCCTAGGTAGCCTTTTTTCGAGTTGAACTCTTCATGTGTTCGTAATTGGACTTTGATGGAAAAGATCTTTTATGTCACGTCCCAAACTTAAAAATCGGGCTCACAAAATTTTCTATCACTGAATTTGGTGCCAACAGCCTCTGCAGTACCCCATTCTTGGCTCCCAATGCCCATATGCCAGATTCCGATTCTGGGATCCTACTAGGAGAATTTTTTAACGTATATTTAACTCGTAATAAGCATAACCAAAAGTTTACCCAAATCACAAAGGCAACATCATCATCACATATCCACTAATATAAACATTTGAATACAGTGCTGAAAGGAAAAATACATATATCAAAAATCAAAGCTTCGGATGATGGTTGCATGCTCCAAGCTCAACGCTGCTGCAACCTAATGCCACCTGCACGCATTTATCGTGCATAAGCTTATAGAAAGCTTAGAGAGTGGTGTAAGTGTGTGCGATGCACGTGCCAAGCATATAGATATTAGAGTAAGTGAAAATACTGGCAATCCATAAATCGTACAATAACAGATTAATGCGAAAACATACTGGTAAGTCTATAGATACCATCAGCCTTATCCAGGCTATGCGATGTAAAAACATAATAGCCTAATATCATATATTGAAGAAGCAATGTAGAACAATTCTACAATGCAGAGACACAGTAAGCCAAATATCATATACTGAGGATGCAATACAATATGCAAATTCTTACGAGTCCATGAATACCGTCAACCTCATCTAGGCCATATAAATACAGAAACATATTAACCCAAAATGCCATATGCCGCGGATGTAATGCAATATGCAGTGCAAATGAAATGACCAAGCTGGAGTGTAAAGTCGGGATGATAGTACGTAGTATCGTAGGATGTGGGGTCCATCACAAGGGACTTCTATCCAAACCAGTCTCATACCTAAATTTGGATAGTCAGACTTAATGTGGTAGACTCGTGATCTCATGTTAGTCGCGCACCCCAACTGAAATTTTGGCCTTTGGAAAGATGCACATAACAATTAGTTAAGCACCACTAGCCCAAGTGGATAATGAATGAATGAATGAATGAGTAAAATATTAATATACAACTCCTGCTCAATAAGTCCACATATCAGTACCGTACATTTATGGGATCATCACCGAAGTTTAGTACACTTTACATGTAATCGCCGCCTACTGGATGCGCAACCATGCAAGTGAAAGAGACCTCATTATCCGCATGGCCAGTAGTCAACCAATATCTGCCCGGCATGTCGATAACAGACCCAATCATGAGCTGGTTAAACTCAACCTAGCTATGCCCACTACCCTTGGGCGGGTAAGGCCATAACCCCTTCCCAACCATTCACAACACAGTGGAAGACGCGGCTTACTGATATTTGACACTCAGGTGCTCATATATCAACTCGGTCTAGATGTTGGGGCATCTCCTGGCCTTGGAGGTTTAAGGACTTTCACCCAGGGACATCTATGGCACCCCATGTAGAAAAAGATTTTCAGTGTCCCATCTGGTCATCAACAATATACCTGTGGAGGCCACAACCTTGATGTCATTAGGGCGTACAATAATCACAATTACACAATACAAAATGCATGAGTCATGCAGTCCAATCATGCATCATTCCTACGCGTACCGTGCACTTCTATGGAATAACTCCACCTATGAGGAAGTCCTATAAACCACCTACACTATGGCATATGTAATGGTCAATCACATCTCATAACAAACATGTAGATGATGCGTATGGGCATGTATCATAATGCTATACTATCGTATACTCATAATCGGCATCGATAACTGACACTGATAATTGGCATCGATAATCGGCCTAACAAAGGGCCTAAGGGAAGGTCATAATGTGGACATTTAACCATTATTTCCCATCAATGTGGACATTTAACCAACATTACTCACAAGAAGTGGCCCACATAAAGCCTAAAAGTGGGCCCATGGCCTCACACAAGGGTCTCATACACAACATAATGGGCCTCACACAAAGGCCTAATATACAACATAATGGGCCTCACGCAAAGGGCCTAATACTCAACATAACGGGCCTCACACAAAGTGCCACATATACATCATATTGGGCCTCACCAAATGGATAAAAAATATATCATATTGGGCAGCCTCTCATACATCACATCGGGCCACATCCCATGGGCCTCGAATACATCACAATGTGCCACAACCTATGGGCCCCAAACACATCATAATGGGCCACAACCCATGGGCCCCAAATACATCACAATGGGCTACAACCCATAGGCCTCGAATACATCACAATGGGCCACAACCCATGGGCCCCAAATACATCTCAATGGGCCTCAATCCATGAGCCCCAAATACATCTCAATGGGCCGCATTACATGGGCCACACCAATGGGCCTCATATACATCAAGTGGGCCGCATCACATCACAGTGGGCTGCACACGTGTAGCAGGTGGGCCTCACATGTATATGTTACATGGTGGCCCCATAATGCACACACCACATCATGACAAGCCCCATGGATTTGCATAAGGACACATGTATAACAACGGTCCCATGGACCATGCGAATAGGAAACATACATCATGACGACATGCATAAGACACATACATCATGGCAGGCCTCATGGAACGCACACATAAACCACATACATCACAGTGGGCCCCGGTGTCCAATGGATGGAGTGGATAGTCCCAAACATCTCTGGTGGGCCAAGCAGCCGGTCATGCTATTGACAGGGTACACCACATCAGGAGGTTCCCATGCACATGGATAAAATGGTGTGGATGGAACTCATACATCAGGTGAGTCAGCACTGTCCCAGCTAGACGGTGCAGGTAAAATACAAACATCATGGCAGCTCACATAACTTGCTGACGTTAGCAGCTATATAGCTGGTGTGAGGTACACTAAATGAGTCGATCCCACCGTCCAAGGTCTGGACAGTGCGGATGGAAGATACATACATCATTAAGGTGGGCCGAATAGATAGGATATGTGAATCAAACCGACACGTTGCACACAGTATGTAACACCCCAAAAATCGGGGGTCGAGTAGAAACCCAACTCCCGAGTTCCAGAACATCACTTATACAACATAGATAATGATAAATGCATGTTGTCTATAGAATGGCATTAAACAAGAATGAGCCTAAGCTAAAACAGCATATCATACTCCAGAGACAGTTAAATTAGCCAGCGGAAGATTGTGATAAATACATAAAATACATAAGTAATTGTAAGTCTCCAGAATGTGAACATGTTACCAGGTTAATTACATACATGCATACTCCAAAAATGATCAAAAAGAATATACAAGAGTGCTCTAAAAAAATATATAAAAATGACAAAAGTCATGGTGTCTAATCAATCTCCCTGTAATCTCGTCGATTAGAACACGCATAAAGGAGGGATCCTCCTTATCATCATCAAGTCCGGCTTCGTCTCGCAGGCCGCGCCATCATCTGCAATTACAAAAGTGTCTAGTGGGTATCTGGAACACCGTCCTGTAACGAGGGAGTGAGTAATTAACTCAGTGGAATCATATAGCAAAGATTAACATGTTCTCAAATCAATCATGCGATAATAGTAAAGCAATCAATCAAACATTTTTAGATACTGTTGTTAATGTATGCATGAGATGACATGATGGATGCCCTCACCGACATTCTCCCTCATACGGCACCATCTTAAACCCGCGGCATGTTTGCATTCCGCTCAGTGCTCCACATCTTCCAGGCACATGCAATGTGATGTGGATATGATTATCGAGTTATTATTAGTCCTTTTCATACAGCAGTATTGGGAAACTAAGGTACTTTGCTTATATCAATCCCAACACAGATCCTGTCTAGGGTCGTCACTCCTAATAATCTCATATGATGTTAAATTTGTAGGTCGCTGCAAGGGCTGACAGGGCTGTTGCTCGCACTCGTTGCACCTCTCCCCCATCACCTTATCAATACAGGCCTAATTATCCTTAAGACTGTATCAGGACTTGTCGCCCCTATGCGGTGTCAGGATAAACTCAAGGTCACTACAAAGGGCTCGTCACCTGATCAGTGTAGGCCAACAGCAAGAATATAGTGTCCCATACCACCATAATCTGCTCAGAGTAGGGTGCTCACTGGTCACTACGGGGAAGTTTGTGGCCCCAGCGTAGGTCGACAGCTCGACCACAGTGTCCCATACCACCATGCCCGGCTCATGAGTCTTTATGGATCAAGGTACCATAGTTGACAGGGTTTTCAATGGTAAGTTCAGCACCCTAGGTTCAAGCAGTTATGACTCATACATGGTGAACATACAATGGCCAGTCGGGTTACTTGACAGGCTCGACTAGTACGAGCGCATCTCAAGCTGAACGACATGAAGTGCATGAAACACTTCGTGTGGCCTAACCACTGCCGCCAACCCAAAACACGACTCGCGTTCATCGACGCGTCCTTCGTGGTACATAGAAACCAACCACGAATTCAGTCCATTACCGACTGCTTGGACTAGGTCATAGCCTCAAGCATTTGTAAACCAATGTCAGTAAGCATATGTGAGTAACGAAAATGAAATATAATAATGTAAGCATGTTGACACATGTTATGACATACAACTTAAGCAAATCATCCAACACATGCATTTCATACGTATAATGAAATCGATACATATAGCCAACATGATGGAAATCCTTTACATCAGCATATTAATTGAGAATTGATTCTCAAAAATAATTTACAACACCATTTACTCAATACCTACTAATACAAACATTTATACAAACACTTAGTCTACACACTTTAGTCCATATAGCGTATGTCGGCCAATATGTGCGTTAGGGCGAATCTCTTCACCAAACAGATCATACACGCATTTCTAATATCATAATACGACAAATAGCCATGTCAATCATTTCAGCAAAATACGGACTTATACCGTATTTTTTATAAATGCCTAAAATATCCTAATTCTCATATTTACCATACGTTTACGAAACGGAAAACGGATAGCATGTTGTACATGTCAAACGGCGTTACCGTCGATAATTTAGTATTAAACGACATTGAAAGCTTTAAAATCAGTCAATCGAAGTGTCTAAAATCCTCACCTTTTGCCGTAGACCTGTATTGTTTCGAACGGAACATATACGCTTTGTCAACAGCGTAGCGGTGACCTAATGCACAAGATGTATAAGCTACTTTGCTATTTGAATCGATGGAATTCCAAAACAGCAAGTGGTTAGGGTTTTTCTTACCTAGAAGTGCGTTGGAATCACAGGGAGGGTGATGCAGGCAGGTGGATGTGGCACAAGGAGCAGCAGGGAAGACTCTCAGGTCCAAATCTCCCTCCCTTTCTCTCTCTTTTCTCTCTTCTCTCCCCAAATTCGTATGGAATGAAAGAGCAAGGGTTTAAGCCATTTTTATAAGCCCAAACATGACCAAAATAGACTTGGGGCCAAGGTATACTTATTTTGTAACCAAAGAGGGCTTGTTCTGATCCAACGGAGCATTTCTGGAGGTCTTGTGACTGAATGCGGTCGGACTTAAGCTCCCTGACATTAGATCTAGGTCAGGCAGAGTTTTCAGTCTGAGCAGATATCCAGATCGCCCGTGGCGGACCAGTTTCAGTTCAATGGTTATGGGAACTCGATCAGGGATTCCAAGTATACTGACCTGAGTGGGAAATATTCCCTGATCCGATGGTGTATTTGGATCAGATTTTGACGGTCAGAGTGCTTAGAAAGAGCGCAAGCGGACGTGCCAGATTTCATAAATTATATTTATTTCTCACACTTTTCACTCCGAACCTAGTAAAATAGCATCAGGACATTAGTTGGACTTGATTTTCGAGATGAACGTCAAGTCCAACTAGGCGGTCAGGATTGTCTAAGTTCGGGGTAATCGGACTTCCGATGTGCGATCCAGAGCCGATACAAAGTTTCCAAGGTGCTCCAGAGAGCAATCGGGAATATAGTTTGATCCCAGGCCTTACGGTATTGTAATGTCACCTATCCTATACGTTTTAGCTCTAGCGGATCGTATTGAAAGTGATTGGTGCAAATTTCACAGGTCGTCTAGTGCAGCGCTAGGTGATTCTCTTTAGATTTCTAAAGGAAGTAGCCTATAATGATCTCTGTTTGAGATGAAATTCGAAGGGTAGATTGAGGGTATTTGGAAATGAAAGAAGGAAGAGTTTGAAGGGGTGGTTTTTATCAAAAATCGGACGTTTGGAGCGAAATGAGAGCTTGAAGGGTAACTTTGTGAAGGAAGTACTTGATTGGGGTGTTTTTAATGAACAGACCGCATACCAGGGGGCTACCCTAGCCCCCAAACACCTCCAGCCCAAAGCCCGGACCCAACTGATGATTTTGACCGGCGATGCATCACGGAATTGGCGATGCCATCGCCGACCAAACTCACATCCGGTGACGGACGCCCTATGGGGCTGGTTCCCCCTACCCCCAGGGTCCCAAAAAAGTATGGTTCCCACCTTGGTTCATTGTACATTGGCCTGAATAGGCCCACGACTCCGTCCGAGGTGTTTCAGAGACAATTTGCAACCCAGAATGAGTTTATATATCATGTAGCATATGATTTTGGGGTAGGAGACACTAATCTATCTAACTAACCTATCTATTTTATTATATTCTAAAAGGTTAAGGATAAAAGTCCATTTTACCTAGTTATTTAATATTCATGGTAATTTTTAGCTTTGGTATTGTTCTTCATCATGAAGACCTTAGGATTAGTGGTCTTTACTATTTAGACTTGAGAATTTGTGGCTAAGATGAAAGTACTTAGGGAAATTCGAAGAATGAGGTGGTGAAGGGTGAGATTTTGAAGGAAATAGGAAAAATTTGATTTTTAGACCTTGGGATTGATCATTGAGAGTGAAATGGTTGACCCATTTCGTAAGGACATCTAATTCCATGTTGATAAAAATTCAGGGTGTTACACAGTAGCTATATACCGAGTGTGCAGTAGACTAGCCAATCCGTTTCACGGTGGGTGGGTCCCACGTGGGGCTCACCAGATATATATATATATATGTATATAATATATATATATATTATTATATTATTATTCCTTTTTTTAAATCAAGCTAGCATCTAGCGTCCAGTGTCCAGCAATGGACGGATGGTTGGATGCACATATCATCACGGTGGAGTCCTACCGTCCCTGATGGATGGTGGATAAAGCACATACATCAGGGTGGTGCCACGCCAATGTGGCCCACCTGATTGGGGATTAAGCTGATATTTATGTCTTCCTTTCATATAGTCCAGTAGCGTCTACATGCATCATGGGGGCCATCAACAGGGGAGAAAAAGAGATAGAGAGAGAGAGAGAGAGAGAACGTGTGGTGGAGAGGAGCTCTGCCACTAAGAGCTCCTCTCTATCATACAATGTAACATCAAGATGGGTCCCAAATCATGTGGGCCCTACATTAAAAATCAAGATCTAGTGGTAAGAATACCTACCTTTCCTTCTTCTTCCTTCCTAGTGCTCCAAGGCTCCTAAGAAGCTCCTTCAATGGTGGAGATGATAATTTAAGAGTTGGATTGGGTGGTAGGAAGGTGGGCCACACATAGCTTCTTCCTCTCCTTGGAAAGCCATGGACGGTTGCTCTCTTTCTTGGGAGAATGGTTTGAGAGAGAGAGAGAGATGATGTAAGGGATGGGTGATGGATGGAGTGATGGGTGTACTTTGAAAAGGGATGGGTGGAGAGAGAGAGAGAGAGAATTGACTTTAGGGGTTGCTTGTACTTGGGGATGGGATATGTACTTAATTGATGTGATTGATGAGACATGTTCTCTTGGGTTAGCAAATGTGCGACGTTTTTCTCAAATTGAATGTGGACCCACATCTCCTGGCCTGGGTATCGCCTCGGCGTGCGAGATGCGACATCAGAACCACTGTGACAGCGCGGTCGCTAGGGTGCAAGTCTCAGGTTGAGCCAACTCTGGAATACAGGATACAACTCAAGGTTGAGCACAAATGCCGATTACAGGTAGCGGGTTGCTGAAATTCGACTAGGAGGACGCGAAGCCTACAGAACGGTACAGTCTAG
The DNA here is from genome assembly GCA_037074715.1 of Magnolia kwangsiensis. Classification (NCBI taxonomy): domain Eukaryota; kingdom Viridiplantae; phylum Streptophyta; class Magnoliopsida; order Magnoliales; family Magnoliaceae; genus Magnolia; species Magnolia kwangsiensis. The sequence goes on along the minus strand of CM073576.1, from coordinate 131,842,293 downwards.
AATATGGGACTTACATTTCAGCATATTATGTTGCCATCAATTTTGAAGGGCTACTAGTCAAGAGGATTCACCATAAATGAATTGCTTGTAAATTGGACTCGTAATCATTTAACTGATTATCCATGCATGACATGTGGATGTTATCGGATGGATAACCAGTACGGGCCATACCCGAGAGTATTTTACTGCTTGACTAGTTTACTATAGGTCATCCTTTTGTGTGGATTTTACTGGGTGGCTAGTTAATATGGGCTTTACCTTTGAGTATTTTATTAGGTAACTGGTTTACTATTGGTTGTCCTTTTCCATGTATTTTACCGAGTGGTAAGTCAGTATGGCTCACAACTTAGAGCATTTTACCAGCTGATTAGTTCGTTATGGGCCATCCTCATGCCAATTAGATGGGCATTTTGTGTGACCATGCGTTTAAATAAGACTCAACTTGTGAATTACATGCCATATTACTATAAATATTCCATTGGTGCATGAGAATAACATGTATAACCTTCAATGATTTGTATAAGCATTTAGATTTTATTTTTTGTAACTATGCTTGGCATCATGTGCGAAGTATCTGTGTGAAAATATTTGCTATCGTTTAAATACCTTACTTGGCTAATATGTCATGTGCATAATATCAGGGGTATTTCTTCACTATATTGTGTTGAGATGTGGAGCCACATTTAGACAGGGCCACTCGACCGATCGAGTAGGGCACTCGATCGGTCGAGTGGTTCACTCAACCAGTCGAGCAGCCTACTCAACCATTTGAGGTTACGTAGATTCGTTTCCGGATTTGATACAGACTATGGAAATTTGAGTCGGTTTCGCAAGGATGTGAAAGGGAAGTTGCATAAACTATAAATAGGGTCTCTAGGGCTTTTCTAGGGTAACGGGAGATATTCTGAAGTGTAGGAAAAGGGTTTTCTCTATACATCTAAAGGGAAAAGGTTAGTATATCGCTTGTAATCTCATTTTCTTCATATTAGAAATTTTACACCATTATTTTTTACCCTTGTTGGATTTTTTCCACGTATATCTTGTTTTGTGGTTTGTTTGGAATGCTTTAATTCTACTTCTAGATTATATTTCTTTCTGTTTATCATTTGTGGGTGAGACCGGATATTAGATCTTGGTTCACTGTGTTGTTGGCATGCTGTGCAACAACTAATATTAGTTCTATTGGGAGTGATGATGGAAGAAGGGAAGACTATAATTGAAAAGTTTGATGGTTCAAACTTTATCTTCTGGAAGATGTAGATGGAGGATTATCTGTATCAAAAGGACCTTTATATTTCTCTAGGAGGAAAAGAGAAGATGACAGATGATGAATAGTTTTTATTGGATTGGAAGGCTTTAGGAGCCATCCGCCTCTCTTTGTCTAAGAGCGTCGCCTTCAATATATCCAAGGTGAAAAATACAAAAGAATTAATGGAGGCCGTAGCTATAATGTATGAAAAGCCCTCAGCATCTAACAAGGTTCATCTCATAAAGTGGCTACTCAACATGAATATGTCAGATGGTGGGAGTGTGACTAAACATCTAAACAAGTTCAATACAGTCATGAGCCAGTTGAAATCCATTGACATTATTTTTGAGGACGAGGTCATGACATTATTGATCTTGTCCAGTTTGCCAGATAGTTGGGATGGTTTGGTGATTGTTGTGAGCAATTCTTTAGGGTCGACAAAGATGATGTTCGATGATGTCACCGAAATCTAGAAGAAAGACATCAGGAATTTCAGGGAATGTTCTAAATGTTGAAGGAAGAGGAAGATCGCTGAACAAATGAGGTAATAAACACGGGCGTTCTAAGTCGAGGAAGAAGTCCAAGGGATCAAAAGACAAAGACGAGTGTTGGCATTACAGGAAGAAGGGGCACATGAAATGTGATTGCAGGTTGCTTAAGAAATAAGAAGGAAGCTCTTAAGGTGGGAAGGATTTAGTGAATCTATCTAAGGAGAGTGACACAGAGGTGTTGATCTTATCTTTTGATGCGAGGAATGAGTCTTGGGTAATAGACTCAGATGTGTCATTTCATACCACTTTATGTAAGAAAGTTCTGCGTGATTATGTGTCAGGTGACTTTGGGAGAGTCTACCTACGTGATGATGAGCCATGCAGTATTGTTAGAAAGGAAGATGTTCATATAAATCAGAAAAATGGAACGACTTTGAAATTGAAGGGTGTCAGACATGTACCGGGTTTGAAATGGAACTTGATCTCAGTGGGACAGTTGGTTGATACCGGATATGTGACGACCTTCATTAGTGATTCCTGGAGGATCAGAAAATGTACCTTGGTGATATCTTGAGGTAAGAAGGAAGGTACTTTTTACATGACTTCAGGATTGTATAGTTCACTCGTAGTCGCATCAACTGGAGTGAATGAACAGTTATGACATCAGAGGTTGAGACGTATGAGTGAGAAATTGATGAAAGTACTATTGTCAAAAGGAAAGCTATTAAGGCTAAAGTCTCTTGACTTGGAATTCTACGAGGATTATGTGTATGGCAAGCAAAAGAGAATAAGTTTCAAGAAAACAAGACGCGCTCCAAAGATGCATCTATTAGATCTTGTATACACTGATGTGTGGGGACCGGCACAGGTTTCATCTCTTGGTGGCTCACGTTATTTTGTTTCTTTTATTGATGATGCTAGTAGAAAACTGTGGGTCTATTTCTTAAAGTATAAATCTGATATATTTGATATATTTAAGAAGTGAAAGTTATGGTAGAAAATGAGACAGATAAAACAGTAAAATGTCACAGATTAGATAATGAGGGAGAGTACTGTGATAAGAGGTTTGAGAAGTATTGTGTAGCAAATAGAATCAAACATTAAAAAATAATTCCAGGGACACCGCATCAAAATGGTGTGGCTGAGCGTATTAACAGACCATCCTTGAGCGCACTAGGTGCATGAGGCTACATGCAGGATTGCCTAAAATATTTTGGGCAGATGTTATGAATACTACCATATATCTCATCAATAGAAGTCCCTTAGTACCATTGGATGGTGGGTAACAGAAGAAACATGGATTGGAAAAGAAGTGAACCTTACACATCTCAGAGTGTTTGGTTGTAATTCATATGTTCACATTGATGCAGAGCATAGAAACAAGTTGGATGCGAAATCCAAGAGGTACACATTTATAGGCTAAGGGCAGCATGATTTTGGTTATAGGTTTTGGGGTACAGAAAATAGAAAAATCATCAGAAGCAAAGATGTAGTCTTTAATAAAAAAGTGATGCATAAAGACAATGTGTAGCAAAATAAGGCCAATGAGAAAGAATTCATAAAGTTGGAAGAGTTACTAGACACGGGTGTTATAGTGCCGCAGGATGAACATGCACAGGAGCATTATGAGGCAAAGCTGCAGATATCGGTTATAAGGTGGTCTACTCGGGAGAGGAGTCCCACGGTCTAATATTCGCTCCTTATATTATCTACTGCTGACAGGTAATGGTGAACCATAGTGTTTCGAAGAGCCATTATAGTTAATTACATGGGTAAGTGGGAGCAGGCCATGGATGATGAGATGGACTCTCTTGAGTCAAATCATACATGGGAGCTAGTCATTCTACCTAAGGATAAGAAAACTCTTCATAACAAGTGGGTTTATAGACTGAAGGAAGAGCACGATAGTTCGAAATGGTACAAGGTCAGATTGGTTGTGAAAGAGTTTCAACAAAAGGCAGGTATTGATTTCACTGAAATATTTTCACCGGTAGTAAAAATATCTACTATTCACATGATCTTGAGTATAGTGGTTACAAAGGACTTACATCTAGAGCAGCTAGATGTTAAGACAACCTTTCTTCATGGAGACCTCGAAGAAGAGATATATATGCATCAGTCGATAGGATACGTGGCACCAGGAAACGAGAATAAGATGTGTAGACTGAAGAAGAGTCTATATGGCCTGAAGCAGGTCCCGAGGCAGTGGTACAAGAAGTTCGACAGTTTCATGTCAGGAAATGGTTTTAGGAGATGCCATGCAGACCACTGTTGTTATTTGAGGAAGTTTGATAAGTTGTACATCATCCTTCTTCTATGTGTTGATGATATGTTTGTGGCTGGTTCAAGCATGAAGGACATCTCAGATCTCAAAAGACAACTATCTAGAGAAATTACCATGAAGGATTTAGGAGCTGCAAAACAATCCTAGGCATGAGGATAAAGTATGACAGGGAAAACAAGAAACTGATTTTATCACAGGCAGAGTACATAGCCAAGGTACTTGATCGATTCAATATGGGAGGTGCTAAGCCAGTTAGCACTCCATTGGCCAATCACTTCAATCTTTCTAAGGAGCAAGGGGCAAAGACACAGGAAGAACGAGACTATATGGCTAAAGTCGCATACGTGTCAGCTATTGGGAGTCTCATGTATGCTATGGTGATCACGAGGCCAGACATTTCTCAAGCAGTGAGAGTTGTTAGCAGGTTCATGAATAAACCTGAAAAGGAACATTGGGAAGCTATGAAGTGGATACTCAAATACCTGGTAGGTACTGTGGATATAAGGTTATACTATGGTGGATCAGAAATCAAGCTACAAGGCTATGTAAATTCAGATTTGGCAGGAGATATCGACAACATAAGAAGCATTACAGGTTATGTCTTTACTCTGGGTAGTATTGCAGTCAGTTGTGTCTCTTAGTTACAGAAGATAGTATCTGTCAGTACAAAGGAAGCAGAATATATACAGCTACAGAAGCTTGCAAGGAGATGGTGTGGATGCAAGGTTTCATAGAAGAGTCAGGTAAGAAGTAAGCAGATTGTAAGCTGTATAGTGACAGTCAAAGTACAATACACTTGGCTAAGAATTCAGCCTTTACTTTAAGGACCAAGCATATTAACATCCGATATCACTTCATACGTTCGTTACTGGAAGATGGATCGATTGCTCTGGAGAAGATTCATGTAAGTGAGAATCCTACAGATATGCTGACCAAAGTAGTCATACGAGATAAGCTGAAGCTCTATTCAGCTTTAATTGGTCTTCAGGCTTTAAAACGGGGAGGTGGTGTACTCCAGATATAGAGGATAAAGGTTTGTGGTGATGTGTCTCCAAGTGAGAGATTGTTGAGATGTGGAGCTATATCTGGACAGGGTTGCTTGACCAGTTGAGTGCCCTGCTCGATTGGTCGAGTGGCCCACTCAACCAGTCGAGGGCTGGCTCGACTTAAAGTCCAGCGAGGTATATTTTTTGTGTCCATGGTGCTCGACTTATCGAGGTCCATACTCGACCAGTTGAGGGTCCACTCGACCAGTCGAGTAGCTTGCTCGACCAGTAAAGGTTACGCAGATTCGTTTCCAGATTTGATACAGACTGTGGAAATTTGAGTCGGTTTTGGAAGGATGCGAAAGAGAAGTTGCCTAAACTATAATTAGGGGTCCATATGGCTTTTCTAAGGTAATAGGAGATATTCTAAAGTGTGGGCAAATGGTTTTCTTTATACATCTAAAGGGAAAAGGTTAGTATATTGCTTGTAATCTCATTTTATTAATAGTAGAAGTTTTGCACCATGATTTTTTACCCTTGTTGGGGTTTTTCCATGTATATCTTGTCTTGTAGTTTGTTTAGAATACTTTGATTTTACTACCAGATTATATGTCTTTCTGTTTATTGTTTGTGGGTGAGACCGAAGATTAGATCTCGATTCACTGCGTTGTTGGCGTGCTACACACCATATTGGCCACTAACGACTTCTCATTTGACATATACAGATGATTTAGGGGCAGTGCAGGATAGTTGTGCACTTGGGGCGCGAGCGTAAGGCCTAGTGGAGAGCTAAGAGTTGAGGAGCCTTGTGATAGGGTGGTTACGCTTACCTTTGTTAGTGGTGTTTCCTAACCTCCTTAGATGTTATGACATTTTATATATTGTAATTTGTATAGTCCCCAACTGAGGGCCCCCTTATGGATTGTATATTATTGAATATTAGCCCCAATAACACGTACATGATTATCCCCTCTTATCTTTTGATACCAACTACATGATTGAAAGTTACTCTGAATTTGACCACGTGACTCGTGGGAAATGCACTCATGTGAGTCATCCCCATTGCAATACTCGACTTTTTGTTGCAAAGGCATTGTACTCAGGTGATGAAAACTGGAGCATTGCCAGAGTTAGTATTGGAGCATTCGCTCCTTATTTAGTTAACACCCTAATATTTGATTTTTGGGTCTCCATACTTGGGTGTTAGGTTTTGGGGTTTTACATGTTATATCCTCCAAGTTCAAATATCCAAACCATCCATTGTATGTGTCCCCACATGGATGAGGGGTCACACCAAGTTTCAAGAATATACAAAACTCAAGGGGGCCTAACAATTACGTTTATATGTTTTAAGCATGACTTCACATGGTTTTAGATGGTGTGGCTCATTTGAGTTATGTACACTGGTGATTTTTGAGATATCCCATAACCTAGAGTGGAACCACCAAGTGCATAATGTGGATGTCTGACATAGATTGCGGTGGGGCCCATAAAACTCGACCTCATGGGAAACTCCCATGAGGGGTGTGAGCGCAGTGAAATGCTTTCCTAAGGATCTCATGAGAACTTTTTGAGAACTCATCTCATGTGATGTGAGTACAAAATAATTAATTTTCATGGAGTCCATTTAAATTACAAAACAAGGTGATTATTTGTCCAACCCTTCATTTAAGTTAGATGAAGGGCCTATATGACCTAAATTGTATTTACACATGACATTATATGAATTCTAGAAAAGTTATCATGACTTCTCGTAAGAATCGCTTCTTAGGGGAACATCTCTCTTTCTTCTTACACGCGCATGCACACACACACACACACTTATCATCCATTAATTTGTTTCGAGTTTTGATTTGTGTAAGTCAAATTAAATATTATATATTGTTGGTTTTGTACCCTATTTCTGGCAATTTTTTGAAAGCCGGTAGGAGGGTGACATATGGCATTGTACAAGAGATAGGAAAAAGATAAAAATATGTTCAGAGATTTGGATTGCTTTGTAGCAGTTGGCATAAATTTAATTCTACATGTTAGTGAATGGTCGAAAAAATGTTACGGTCAATATACAAGAAGTGCAGTCGAGCTGTTTGAGATATAAAAGGCAACCAAGGGCAACCAAAATAAAACCTTGGCTGACGAAAGTGAACTAATCGGCCGCGGGCATACAGAAGGGGAACAGTCGCAAAAGAGAAATGTAATAAGAGAAGGGTCTACAAAGAGTCTTTTCAACTACTGTAACCATTGCAGTAATGGAAAAATGATCTTGAAGAACAAGTTATAACAGAAATCTATAAATAGCAGAGGAATGCAAACAATCAAATCTACAACCTATCCAATCAAACCAAACAAACTTATCTATTAATTTACTTTATCTCAGTTTATATTAAGAGTAACGGCAATCGAGTAGCAGTAATCCTTAACTATAATATTTAGTTGTAATCAAAATATACGTAAATCTACGCACATATTCTAGATTTATCCTTTATCCAATATCAAGCAGTTCTTTCAAGAGACGCATTTTATAGTTGCTTCTAGTGACCAATTGTGAGTTTTTCATTTTATTTAATTTTCCTTGATATTCTGAAAGTCGTTTCTTGTGGAAGGCACAAAGTAACCCATCTTCGGAGGAAGGCCCCCACCATTCGATTATCGCCTGATCGTTATAAACTTTTACAAGTGGTTAAGTAAACGATCGATCTTCTCAGAATTTGCTCACATACATTCATATTGGGCATATCTGCTTATTTTAGCGCTTGGGGTCAAAGTTGATTGGTTGGGATCAATCCGCTATATCAATTTTGGCACACCCGCATAATGAAAAATAAACTGTGCAGCCAATATTTTTTTGCACGCCCAGCAGGACTACAAATTACTTGGTAGCGAAAACATTTGGTTGATGCAAGTATATTTAATGGTGCAATAATCATTTAGAATCATGAGCCGAATGGGTGGTCGTAATACTTTAGCAATCGCTGTTATGGCTAATGAGCCTCCTACTCACAAGGAGGTACAAGTCTAAGTGCTCGAGCAAGGAGATCCACCACCTAGTTCGGTGCTTGTTTCTCCAAATCTAGAATGACAATCAACTTCCCAGGTTAAACCTCTTGAGATTATGTTAATTGGGATGGTTGATATGTAATGGGAGATTCAGTACATCACATAATTGATGTGGGTTCAAGCAGAACACTCTTGAGTTCAGGCCGAGTCTTTTAATAGGTGGATGGTTGGCCACACCGAGAGCATGAATCGATTTATGGCTTTGTTTGTTGATAGAGCGATTGTTGCACCTCTGCAACAGGCCGATGCAAGTTTTGTTGAAAATCGGGCACCTGTACAACCAGTCCAGCCAATACCATAGACATTTCCATTACAACAAAACTTACCACATGTTCGCATCTCTGGTCTGATCAAGGATGTGTGGAATTCACCAATACCGACAGATTTCAAATGTCATGAATGGGTTCCTGCCGAATACATATGAAATTCACTACCATTGGTAGATTTCAGACGTCCTAAACATGATAATAGGAATGTTGTTCATGAGGCCAGGAATTAAGGGATACATGGAGGGTACCCTTTGCCTAGAAATCAACCATATAATGAAGAATAATATCAAGATGTTCCTGAAGTACCTCCAGTTGATTCATAACAATACTGAGAGCGTAACCAAATTGTTCAACTATCTTAAGTAGTAGGCCAAGTTCTTTGTAGAACTAATACTTCAATTTATCATAAGCCATATCCTGATTGGTTGATTGAAAATATCCATTGCCGATGAACTATTGACCTGACTTTATGTCGTTTATGGGCGATACGGGTCAATTGACTATAGAATACATAGGTTGGTGTACCATATAATATGAAAAATTGGCCAATAACGAGTATTACAGATTATAATTATTCGGCCATTTACTCACTGGGATAGCCTTTACTTGGTATTCTAATTTTCTAGTGAAATCCATATAAAATTAGCAAGAAATTGAAGAAAAATTTCATGCTTAGTTCTTTTATAAGGACAAAATTTCCATGGCTGATCGTGCTTGTTTTCAGCAATTGTCAAAGGAATCGGTCGAGAATTATATTGCTTGATTTAAAAGAGATTAAAGTCAATGCAAAGTAGTTACAACTGAGGTAGAATTTATCCAGTTGGCTTAAGATAGACTTGAATATTAGCTTCGAAAGAAATTTATCAGAACAGAATTCACAGATCTTTACGATATGACCAGGAAGGTGTCTCGACATGAGGCTCTACTTCGAGAGTCAACGAGGCTAAAGAATTCATTGATATGGACATATTACTATGACCCTAATTATAATGTTGTAGTGGATAAAATAGTGGCTAAACTACCATCAACATGTTCCACTCTAGTTAAAGCAGAAACAGTGGTAACTTCTAATAAGAAAGCTCAAAGATCTTATATCGTTGATATTTCTCGTGTTGATGGAATCTATGATACTATTTTAGCTGGAAAATTTATCAAAATTTGTTTTAATGACAAGATTCCGACAGTTGAAGAACTGAAAATAATTAATTATTGTAAATAGCATGGAACTCGGTCACATTTTACTAATAAATGTGTTATTTTCAGGAATGTTATTCAGGATAATTTTGGTAAAGGCTTTCTAAAGTTCCCTGAAAAAAAAGAAGGAATTAATGTCGATCAACACCAATCCATTTCCATTCAAATACAGATCAAAATGGCCACTATCAATCTTGAAAGGCTGGTTCAGTCACGACAAAAGATTAATATTGAAAATGAGATAAATCAGCCCAATGAACAAAATTGTATGAGGGGCACGAGGATTGAAATAATGGTCGACTAGACCAAAGTACATTCGGGTGTAACAATGTCAAAATATCAACACGTTTGCGAGAAATGTGCAAAGTCGATTTAGTCAGCTGAAAGATCTTATTGACTGAAATATCCATTGAAGCAATCGATTAATCAGAATTATAAGGAAAGAAATGCTTTCTATTATTAGAGGACAAACATGTCAACAATTACTCTCAAGTTTCTCAAGGGCCAAGGATTGTTAAACCTTAGCTTAGCCAAGAAGCGTCCAGAAAAGACTAAGTCATCCAAAAATCCCAGTAATACCTAAGGAGATGACTCGTACTCAAAAGTGATATTGACAAAGACAATAAGCAATAAAGAGAAGGTTGTTAGTTGTTGCTTTAGATCAATTTCAAAAGTATCAGCCAACTTGACCAAAGTTGTTAAGTCTAAAGTCAGAAGAAAAATAAAAATATTTGCCGATATGAAGGAGACGACTAAATTTCCTGCTCATCATGACTTAGTCGAAGATTCAAGTTACAATAAGATAAAGATGAACATGGAAGGATTGAACGAATACCTATCTGATGAGGAATTCTCGGATGACCTTATGATTGAAGAATTACTAGCTGAAGTGAGGGATTTAGAATCTTTCTCTAAATAAAGAGAGAGAGTGCACGAACCCGTATATAAATTGGATACTCAATTGAATTCAGAAAAACTTGAGGGGAAGTGTTCGAATTTGGTAATATAGTTTGGCTCATTACCACCAATTACATTGGATTGTAATATGATGCTAACTCCGCCATTAAGTTTTCATGCCAAATCATTTCAACTAAGTACAACGGAAGGAGATGTGGAAGAATTGGGCCCGCTGATAATTATACAATATGGATCTTATGACTCCGAGGAGGAAGCCAAAAATGTGTTGACCATAATAGTCAAACTACGATCACCTTCTGAAAAATTGTTATTAAAAGGCCGATCCTTACAATGACCCAACATTTGAAGTTGTTGTATATTTTCGTTCACTTAGAAGAATGTTCGACCATTCCGGTTCTAGTTAACAACGGTGATGTAGTTAACATTCTACTAGCCAAAATGATGGCTAAACTCGAAAAAACTTAGGATAACCTCACTTGTGCGAGGTCACAATAGAAGATTTCGTCAGAGAAATAACACAAATGTCTGGTGTTTTACAGTTCAAATTAATGGTGGGAACTAAAAGTGTTCTATCTACTTTCTTTGTGGTCGATACTTCATGAAACTACAATGCCTTGCTTGGTTGAGATTGAAATTATTCGTTTTCATGCATCCATCGTCATTGCATCAATTTGTAATTTTTTAGAATCAAGACAGAGTAGAACTGGTTTTGATTAATAATAAACCATTCTTAACTATGTTTAATGCAACCGAAACTTATTTCTATGGGGATGAGATCCAACCTATATGATTTACTGGGCAGGACAAGAATGGTAAACCAATTGGTATTGATGCTAGACTCCATCCTAATAATATCATAGAGGATATTGCTACTATGATTTGACTGAACGAGGAGTTGTTGAAGACCATAGTTTCCTTTCGTGCGACTAAGTGTACGATTGAAGAAATTCTATGATGAAACAATCATCGGCCAAGGTTGACTTTGCAACCAGAGTATGACAAGTTGAGGAGAATTTGCGAAACTATGATAATAGTTGTTTTGTTTATATAGCTGGCGTAATTATATCGGCCGATTAGGAAACTAAAAAATGATATTGAAATGAAGGATTTGAAGATGACTCTAGAGAAATTGGAGGATTCTTAGGCTTAGTTCTAAGATCTTTTAGTAAAAATAAATTTGAGAATAGAACAACTGCTCAAACCTATTTTTGTTAGTGGATTACTAGATCACCAAACACAAGCCGAACTTCTTAATTTACTTAAAGAGTTTGTTGATTGTTTTGCATGAAATTGTCACAAGTTGATGGAATAGTCCGACATTTGGTCGAACATGGGTTACTCGCAAAGAAGGGATATCATCCGCATAAGCAGCTGCCTAAGCGAATGATGACCGAGGTGACACAAAAGATCAAGGAAAAAAATTGAATAGCATTTGAAAGTAACTTTCATCAAACCTATCAAATATGCTAAATGGATTTCGAATATTGTGCCAGTTATCAAGAAGAACGGTATGCTTAGAGTGTGTATTGATTTTTAAAATTTAAATCGAGACATTAAATGACGAATAGCAAATGCCTATGGGCGATCAGTTGATTGTTCGTGCAATTGGGTATTAAATGGTATCTTTTATGGATGGTCATTTAAGATATAATCAAATAAATGTTACAGCAGAAGATGTCCCAAAAATAACCTTTAAATGTCCTGATCCTTTAAGTATGTTCTACTGGGTTGTAATGCATTTAGGGCTCAAGAATGTTGGAGCTACTTATCAAAAAGTCATAAAAGCTATCTTCTATGATATGATTGACCGATTCATGGAAGTTTATATCAATGAGATAGTGGTTAAATTACTTAGTGTGACCGAGCATTTTGACCATTTACGAAAATCGTTCGAGAGAATGAGGATTCATAAATTGAAAATGAACCCTCTAAAATGTGCCTTTGGTGTATCACTTGTAATTTTTTTTTTCTTGGTACATTAGAGAGGAATTAAGATCGATTGGCATTAAGCATGAGAAATAGTAGAAGTTCGGCCGCTAAAAACCAAAACTGAGTTGCAAAGATTTCTTCGCAATGTTAACTTTATGCAGTGATTTATTTCCAATTGCACTGAAAATACTAATGTGTTTTCTTCTTTGTTGAAGTTAAAAGAGGGGGATGAGTTCAAATGGGAGACAAGGCATTAGTTATCTTTTGACCACATTGAAGAGTATTTATCTAAGCCACTAGTTTTAATGCCATCAGTAAAGGGTCACCTGCTCAAGTTGTATATCTTAACTTTTACAGAGTCGATTGGAGTTTTGTTGTCACAAGATGACGATGATCAAAAAGAGTATGCGGTCTATTATCTTAGTTAAATATTGTTATATATTAAGATGCAATATTCTACTATGCAAAAGTTATGTTTATCATTGTACCTTGCGACTATAAAATTATGACATTATTTGTTGGCTAAGACAGTCAATGTAATAACAATAACTAATCTAATAAAATATATGTTAAATAGGTCAATTTTGAATTGATCAAATTGGTAAATGGATAATTGCATTATCTAAATATAATTTGGTTTATGTACCGTAGCGGGTTGTAAAAGGATAGGCCATAGCTAATTTTTTTGGCCGATCATCCTTCAAAAATAGTAGAGCAAATTCCTTTAGTGGCATTAGATATATATGTGGTTTATCGGTCACTTTGGAAATTAATATTTGACGGTTTAAGGATCGACAAAGGATTAGGAGCATGGATCTTCTGATCAATTGTTAACCAATTTAAGAGCAAAATAGTTACTGATTTTGGGCGATTCCTTGTTAGTGATAAACCAACTCAATGGTTTGTTCAATTACTCAAGTACCACTTTATAGTTATATTATTTGTTGGTAATACAATTGCTATGTCAATATGTTGAGGTCAAGTTCAAACATATATCTTGAGAAGGCAGTGTTAATGATAACAAAATGGCACAATTGGCATCAGGACTTTAAATTGCATAAGGATTTGAAGAATAAATGGTAACGGTTCAAAGGAGATCCTTACGCTTAGTGTTTTAATGGGAATTGACTAATGAGATTTGCCTGGTCGAAGCTAGCGACAATGATTGGAGAACTCTAATTATAGAATATCTTCAGTTTTCACAGACGAAGGTTGGCTGAGACATTAGGAGGTCAACTATCAACTTTGCATTTATCGATGAGTTATGTCGAAAAAGGGGCTGATAACGTGTTATTACGATGTTTAAGAAAGAATCTATGTTGGCCATGGGTAAAGTATATGGAGTACACCAAGTTGAGAGGAAGATGAGACTTATGCTTTGATGCTATGGGTATTTTTGGTCAAGCATGTCTGTCGATTATGATCAATATGTTAAAGGATGCGAAGTATGTCTGAAATATAGGCTGATACAACATGTGCCCATGACTGAATTGCATTTTATTATCAAACCTTAGCCATTTCGAGAATGAGCTATTGATTTGATATGGAAGATTTACCATCCATCTTCTAAGGGACACAATTTTATTATTATGGCGAATAATTATTTCACTGAGTGGGTAAAAGCAAGGCCGATGTTAGGAATAAATCATCAAAAAATTATTGAGTTTATTTAGACTCATATAATTCATCAGTTTGGAATTCCTGAATCGATCATGATGGATCGAGGAGTAGCATTTTCATACAAACAGGTCAAGGCGATGGCCGATGAGTATAAGATTAAGTTGATGCATTCATAACCTTATTATGCTCAGACCATTGGCCATGTTGAACCTAGTAACAATGTTTTTAAGAATATTTTTACGAAATATGATTTACGGGATCCTAAACAATGATATGTTAAGTTATCAAAGACTCTTTAGGCATGTCGTAATTCATTCAGAAGAAGTACAGGGATGAGTCCATTTAGATTGGTATATGGATAGTGTGTGTCACGCCCCAAACTCGGAAACCGGGCTCACAGAATTCCCGATCGCCGAATCCGGCGCCGACAGCCTCCGTAGTACCCCATTCTCGGCTCCTAGCCTTCATATGCCAGATTCCGATCCTGAGATCCTACAAGGAGGATTTTTTTTATACATATAACTAATAATAAGCATAACCGCAAGATTACCCAATTCACAAGACAACATCATCATCACATATCCACTAATATAATCGTTTGAGTACAATACTGAAAGGGAAATACATAAATAAAAATCAAGCCCCAGAAGACCACTGCACGCTCCAAGCTCAGCACTGCTACAACCTAACATCACCTGCACGCATCTATCGTGCATAAGCTTATAGAAAGCTTAGAGGGTGGTGTAAGTGTGTGCACAAGGTAAGTGTCAAGTATTCAATACAATGCTATAATCATACAATACCAAAAAAAAAAAAAAAAAAAAAAAAAAAAAAAAAAAAAAAAAATTGGCAATCCATAAACCATACAATGTCTAAATAAGCAGAAACACTAACAAGAGCAGGAATTATCAGAGTAAGCGGAAATACTGACAAGATGTAAGTCATACGATAACAGGGTAAGTGGAAGTATGGACAAGTCTATAAGTTAATCAATATCAGAATACGCAATATAGAACAACTATGCGATAAGGAGTCATAAAGAGCTAAATAGCAGATGTCGAGAATGCAATGCAATATACAAATCCTGCTAAATCTATCCAGGCCATATAAGTGCAGAAATAGCAACTCAAGATGCCATATGCCTGCGGACGTAATGTAATATGCGATGCGAATGAAATAACCATGCTGGAGTGTGAAGTCGGGATGATAGTACGTAGTATCGCAGGCTATGGGGTCCACCACAAGGGACTTCTATCCAAACCAGTCCCATACCTAAATTTGGATAGTCAGACTCATTGTGATAAACTCCTGATCTCAGGCTAGTCGCGCGCCTAACCGAAATCCATGCCATAACGAAGGTACACAATAATTAGTTGCGCACCACCAGCCCGAGTGGATAGTGAATGGATGAATGAATGATCAAGCATCTCCTACTCAATAAGTCCACATATCAGTACGGTTCCTCTCTGGGAAATCACCGGGGTCTATTGCACTCCAAACCAGATTGCCGCCCCATCGCGCGCAACAAGGTGAGTGGAAGAGACCTCACTATCCGCCTGCCAATATCGGGCCCGGCTCGTCAATAGCGGACCCATTCCTCGAGCTGGTCAGACTCAGCCTAGCATTGCCCCCTCCTCTCGGGCAGGTAAGGCCGCACCCCCTTCCAACCGACCACGACACAGTGGAGAGCGCAGCCATCTGGTAATCGGCACTCAACGCTCATCTACCCACTCGGTCTAGACGTTGGAGCAACCTCTGGATCCAAGAGGGTTTAGGGACTTTCACCCAAGGATATCTATAGCACCCCATGTAGAACAGATTTCCGGTGTCCCATCTGGCCATCCACGATATGCCTGTGGAGGCTACAACCCTTATGTCGCTAGGGCATACAGTAATCACAGCACACAATGCAAGATGCATGAGTCATACAATCCAGTCATGCATCAATCCTGCGCAAACCGTGCGCTCATGTGAGACAATCTCCGCCTATCAGGGAGTCTCATAACAACCAGCACTATGACATATGCAATGGTCAATCATATCTCATAACAGACATGCAGATGATGCGTATGGGCATGGATCATGATGCTATGCAGTCACATACTCATAATCGGTATCAATAACCGGCATTAACAATCGGCCTCGACAATGTGGACATCTAACCAACATTGCCCCCTAAGAAATGGCTCACATAAAGCCTAACATATAGTGGACTCATGGCCTCACACAAGGGCCAAATATACAACACCATGGGTCTCACTCAAGAGTTTAATACGCATCACGATGGGCCTTTCATATGGACCTAACATACATCACAATGGGCTCCATCGCCTAGCCCTCAAATACATCACAGTGGGCCTCATCGCATAAGCCTCATATACATCACATTGGGCCTTAAACACGGGTTGGATACACATCACAACGGGCCGCATATACATCACATTGGGCCTCGACAATCGGAATCGGCGATCAGTCACAACAATCGGAATCGACAATCGGCCACAATAATTGGCCTCGATCGGTAATCGGCCTCGATGATCAGAATCGGTCAATCGGCCATGACAAGCAGAATCGGTAATCGGCCACGTCAATCGACAATCGGCCAAGATCGGTAATCAGTCTCGATCGGTAATCGGTCAATCGGCCATGACAAGCAGAATCGGTAATCGGCCACGTCAATCGACAATCGGCCACGATCGGTAATCGGTCACGATAATCGGCCACCATCGGTAATCGGTCACGATAATCGGCCACGATCGGTAATCGGTCATGATAATCGGCTTCGATCGGTAGTCGGTCAATCGGCCACGACAAACAGAATCGGCAATCGGCCACATCAATCGACAATCGCCCACGATCGGAAATCGGTCACGATAATCGGCCACCATCGGTAATCGGTCACGACAAACAGAATCGGCAATCGGCCACATCAATCGACAATCGCCCACGATCGGAAATCAGTCTCGATAATCGGCCTCTAGCAGAAATCGGTCAATCGGCCATGACAAACAGAGTCGGCAATCGGTCACCTCAATCGGAATTGGTCAATAATCGAAATCGATAAATCGGTCACGTCAATTGAAATCAGCATTCAACCAATCGACACCGACAATCGGCACATAAACAAGGCGAGGTCTAGAGATGAACAGACGATCGACCATAATATAAAGATCGGCCCTCGGCCATTGTTATATCAAATTCGATAGCACGGATCCATCCATGTATGGTGAATGAGGCCCTCTGATTAAGGTTAACCCACAAGTGATAATGAGAATGAAACTATCAAGGCCTAAGAGAAGGTCACAATGTGGGCATTCAACCATCATTGCCCATCGATGTGGTCATTAACCAACATTACTCCTAAGGAGTGGCTTACATATAGAGTCAAAAACATATAATGAGCTCGTGGTCTCACATAAGGGCCTTCTATATATTGAGTGGGCAACATCAATGGGCCGCACTAGTGGGCCATAAATACGCAACAGGTGGGCCCTTCACATGGGCCCCAATACACAGCATGCGGCCACACATGGGTCTCATATACATCAATGGGCCTTACGAATACCAAGGTGGGCCTCAACAACTGGCCATAAATACATCAATATGGGCCTCACTGATGGGCCTTAAACATATCAAACGTGGGCCTCACAGATCTTAACAGATGGATGGCTTCGAGAAATACATGCATCAAGGTGGGGTCCACGTTCTCTTATTGGACCGACGGAGTGGATCACACTTACATCACAGTGTGCTGCACCTACCACCGTCCAAATACGGAGAGTGTGGGTATAAGATACTTGCATCCAGGTGGGCCACTGCACAGACTGTGCGGGTCTAATACTGCATCATAGTGGGGCAGTACACCACACCGTCCAAATGGACGGTGTAGATCAGACACATACATATATGGTGGGTTCCATGGAACTTGCCGACGTCAATGGGCAGCTGAGGCTGCTGGGACCCGCCATCCTGCTCAATGGACGGACGATGTGGATAGAAACGGATACATCACAGTCGGTCCCATGGCAGAAATGGATGGATGGCAGGGTACAAAACATACAACATGGTACATCCCACGCACACCATCCGGGGACGGACAGTGTGGATATAAAACATATACATTACAGTGGGGGCACACCATCTGGACAGATGGTAGGGCGAATATACAATTCATACACCAAGGCGGGTCCCATTCCACACGTACAACACATGTAGAATGGCCCTACATGAGCTGAAAATAGATGGGCTGTGTGTGTGAAACACGTACATCACCGTAGGGTCCACCGTCCTGGATGAGGACGGAGTGGATATAGAACAAATACATCATGAGGGGGGTCTACACATATATAGTAGGTGGGCCTGCACCTCCAAAGAGGGCCACCAGATGAACAACTTGGATATACAATACATATACATATACCGAGTGGGCAGCATCTCCAGCGGACTGGACGGCCTGGCTAAAACACATACATCAAGGCGGTCCATGCAACTGCGTCAAGATGGACGGTGTGCATGTGCAACACATAATTTAAGGAGGGCCCCACCCAGTAAAGCGTCCAAATGGACGGCTGGATGGAACAGATACATTATGGTGGCCCAGTGCAAAAATACAATGCATACATCCAGTGTGGGCCCCACGTCCACGCAATGGACGGTGTGCATGACGCACATACATCACGTGGGCCCCAAGGCTGCATTCAGAGAAAGAGTCGGGTCCCACCATCCCAAACAGTGGACGGTGGTGATTACAGCATGTATCATGGTGGGCTATCCACGTGGGTGAACGGTCAGACATACCACACACATCACGGTCAGGGCCCCACCAGCAGATGGACGGTGTGCCTAGAACAGACCCATCACGTTGGGTCATAAGCCTGCCGACGTACACGACAACTCCTAGTAACAACATTTCCACCGTCCAGATGGACCGTGGGATGCAACACATATAATCATGGTGGTCCACCAGAGAAAATGGACGAACGGTGGTGGATGGAGTGGATATATAACATATATATCGAGGTAGGCTCCAGACGTGTGGGACTCCGCATCCATAGATGGACAGCAGTGATGAAACACGTACATCAGGTGGGCCCACACGTGTTGCCCACCAGAGATTTGGATCTGCCTCATTCAGTGAATGAATGGTTTAGATACAACGCATATCTCATGTCCGGCCCACCGTCCAGACCTCTGGACGGTGTGGATTTACAACACATCAAGGTGGGTTCCACGGAACTTGCTGACGTTCGCTGGTGTGAGATACACCAGCCGTCCACTCCTCTCAGCAGGTGGGTCCCACATGGGGCCACCAGATATATATATTATATTATTATTATTATTATTATTATTATTTGTATTGCAGCTCTGCAATGTCCACCGTCCATCACTGGACGCTGGATGAAAATCCATACGTCCGCTGGGTTTCACAAGCACCGTCCAGGACGGTGCATATATACAACCAATACATCAACATGGGTCCCACTACCACACGTGTCACACATGTGGGGTGGGCCCATGATTCAAACGGATGGATGGTGTGATCAAACACATAAATCACCATGGACCACACCGTCCTCAGCTGGATGACGTGGTAATACATGCGATCAAGGTGGGCCCCACGTCCTAGCTGTACGTGGAGACTCCACACGTTCAGCGGGTAGATCTCATGCTCCAGGTGGATGGTGTATATACAACATACACATCAGGGTGGGTCCATGAACACGTGGCCCACCCACCTGCATCAAGATAATATTTGTATTTTCTCTTCGTCCAGATGGACGGTTGGACCACAACAAGCGTCAAGGTGGGTCCACGTCAAGGTGGGCCACCATTTTATTTTATTTTTTTATAAAGCTGATACTTTGTTTTTCCTTTCATCCTGGGTCCGTCCAAACGGACAGCCTGCCCGTTGGGCAGACAGCATGGATAAGACATTGCATCATGTGGGGCTCACGCCCATGGAAGGGCATGGATATATGGCACATGCGTCAGGTGGGCCACACACTCCAATCAAATGGTCGGTGTGGACAATGCATATCATCAAGATGGGTCCCACATGTGGGCCCTTAATTCACAAATCAAATGAATAAAATCACCCACAAAATAAAAAGAAAAGGAGAGAAATAAGGAAAGAAAGAAGCACCCACCTTTAATCTTCTATTCATTCTTCCACCAACATGTTGTAGAGCTTCAAGGGAACAAGATTC
Organism: Magnolia kwangsiensis; assembly: GCA_037074715.1. Taxonomy (NCBI): domain Eukaryota; kingdom Viridiplantae; phylum Streptophyta; class Magnoliopsida; order Magnoliales; family Magnoliaceae; genus Magnolia; species Magnolia kwangsiensis. The sequence continues at coordinate 131,822,090 of CM073576.1, read as the reverse complement.
GACGGTTGAGATCGACTTTAGAGGTTAGGATTGGGTGATAGGAAGTTGGGCCATACATGATTTTCTCCATGGAAGCCATGGATGATTCATCTCTTGGAGTTGCTTGGGAGAATGAGAGAGAGAATGAGAGAGATGATGGGAGAGGAGTGATAGGAGAGAGGGAGGAGTGGTGTGTAAGAGATAAGGCATGGGAAGTATGGGTCTCTTTGACTTTTGGGATAAGGGGAATAGGCTAAGCATGAGTTGCTTTAATTAGTTGGTGGGAGAGGTATGGGTGAGTGATTTGATTGGTGTGATTGATGTGATGTTGGGTAGAGATTCTTTTCTTCGGGATTTGTAACGCGCGGCGTCTTTCCTCGCACCGAACGCTGGCCCACAACTCCTGACCAGGGTATCGCCTCGACGCGCGAGTCGCGGCATCGGAACCGCGGCGACGACCCGATCGCTATAGTAAAGGTCTTGGGTTGAGTCGACTCAGGTTAACGACGTGTGACTCAAGGTCACGCGCAAATATCGGTTAAGGGTCGAAGGTTGCCGAAATATGACCGGTAAGACCGCAGAAGTCTACGGAACAGTACGGTCTAAGATACGGGTCTTACAGCTCTCCCCACCTAATAAAAATTTCGTCCTCGAAATTTAAATAAGAATGTAACCAATACAGAGTTCACCAAGGGAGAGACATCCTATTGCTATAGATATAATCTGAACACAACATACCTACATAATCAAACACCAAAAAGATAGGCCAACACCCACGAATCTTAACTAATTTCTCCCAAGACGCCTCATCACCGCTATGATGATCCCTCACATCCTCGGATCCCTGATCAGAAACGATTGGAGCTGATATACTATGCCGCCTCACAATCTCAACAGTAGGGAGTTATATCAGAAAATCTCTAAGTTATTTGAACTCGGGGGATCTAATCATTCTAGGTTCTCAAGAATCATAGAGTGAAGGGTAGCTATCAGCAGATATGTGATGTTATCTTCAGGTATTCCCAAGTTATGCTCTGATACCAACTTCTGTCACGCCCCAAACTCGGAAACCGGGCTCACAGAATTCCCGATCGCCGAATCCGGCGCCGACAGCCTCCGTAGTACCCCATTCTCGGCTCCTAGCCTTCATATGCCAGATTCCGATCCTGAGATCCTACAAGGAGGATTTTTTTTATACATATAACTAATAATAAGCATAACCGCAAGATTACCCAATTCACAAGACAACATCATCATCACATATCCACTAATATAATCGTTTGAGTACAATACTGAAAGGGAAATACATAAATAAAAATCAAGCCCCAGAAGACCACTGCACGCTCCAAGCTCAGCACTGCTACAACCTAACATCACCTGCACGCATCTATCGTGCATAAGCTTATAGAAAGCTTAGAGGGTGGTGTAAGTGTGTGCACAAGGTAAGTGTCAAGTATTCAATACAATGCTATAATCATACAATACCAAAAAAAAAAAAAAAAAAAAAAAAAAAAAAAAAAAAAAAAAAATTGGCAATCCATAAACCATACAATGTCTAAATAAGCAGAAACACTAACAAGAGCAGGAATTATCAGAGTAAGCGGAAATACTGACAAGATGTAAGTCATACGATAACAGGGTAAGTGGAAGTATGGACAAGTCTATAAGTTAATCAATATCAGAATACGCAATATAGAACAACTATGCGATAAGGAGTCATAAAGAGCTAAATAGCAGATGTCGAGAATGCAATGCAATATACAAATCCTGCTAAATCTATCCAGGCCATATAAGTGCAGAAATAGCAACTCAAGATGCCATATGCCTGCGGACGTAATGTAATATGCGATGCGAATGAAATAACCATGCTGGAGTGTGAAGTCGGGATGATAGTACGTAGTATCGCAGGCTATGGGGTCCACCACAAGGGACTTCTATCCAAACCAGTCCCATACCTAAATTTGGATAGTCAGACTCATTGTGATAAACTCCTGATCTCAGGCTAGTCGCGCGCCTAACCGAAATCCATGCCATAACGAAGGTACACAATAATTAGTTGCGCACCACCAGCCCGAGTGGATAGTGAATGGATGAATGAATGATCAAGCATCTCCTACTCAATAAGTCCACATATCAGTACGGTTCCTCTCTGGGAAATCACCGGGGTCTATTGCACTCCAAACCAGATTGCCGCCCCATCGCGCGCAACAAGGTGAGTGGAAGAGACCTCACTATCCGCCTGCCAATATCGGGCCCGGCTCGTCAATAGCGGACCCATTCCTCGAGCTGGTCAGACTCAGCCTAGCATTGCCCCCTCCTCTCGGGCAGGTAAGGCCGCACCCCCTTCCAACCGACCACGACACAGTGGAGAGCGCAGCCATCTGGTAATCGGCACTCAACGCTCATCTACCCACTCGGTCTAGACGTTGGAGCAACCTCTGGATCCAAGAGGGTTTAGGGACTTTCACCCAAGGATATCTATAGCACCCCATGTAGAACAGATTTCCGGTGTCCCATCTGGCCATCCACGATATGCCTGTGGAGGCTACAACCCTTATGTCGCTAGGGCATACAGTAATCACAGCACACAATGCAAGATGCATGAGTCATACAATCCAGTCATGCATCAATCCTGCGCAAACCGTGCGCTCATGTGAGACAATCTCCGCCTATCAGGGAGTCTCATAACAACCAGCACTATGACATATGCAATGGTCAATCATATCTCATAACAGACATGCAGATGATGCGTATGGGCATGGATCATGATGCTATGCAGTCACATACTCATAATCGGTATCAATAACCGGCATTAACAATCGGCCTCGACAATGTGGACATCTAACCAACATTGCCCCCTAAGAAATGGCTCACATAAAGCCTAACATATAGTGGACTCATGGCCTCACACAAGGGCCAAATATACAACACCATGGGTCTCACTCAAGAGTTTAATACGCATCACGATGGGCCTTTCATATGGACCTAACATACATCACAATGGGCTCCATCGCCTAGCCCTCAAATACATCACAGTGGGCCTCATCGCATAAGCCTCATATACATCACATTGGGCCTTAAACACGGGTTGGATACACATCACAACGGGCCGCATATACATCACATTGGGCCTCGACAATCGGAATCGGCGATCAGTCACAACAATCGGAATCGACAATCGGCCACAATAATTGGCCTCGATCGGTAATCGGCCTCGATGATCAGAATCGGTCAATCGGCCATGACAAGCAGAATCGGTAATCGGCCACGTCAATCGACAATCGGCCAAGATCGGTAATCAGTCTCGATCGGTAATCGGTCAATCGGCCATGACAAGCAGAATCGGTAATCGGCCACGTCAATCGACAATCGGCCACGATCGGTAATCGGTCACGATAATCGGCCACCATCGGTAATCGGTCACGATAATCGGCCACGATCGGTAATCGGTCATGATAATCGGCTTCGATCGGTAGTCGGTCAATCGGCCACGACAAACAGAATCGGCAATCGGCCACATCAATCGACAATCGCCCACGATCGGAAATCGGTCACGATAATCGGCCACCATCGGTAATCGGTCACGACAAACAGAATCGGCAATCGGCCACATCAATCGACAATCGCCCACGATCGGAAATCAGTCTCGATAATCGGCCTCTAGCAGAAATCGGTCAATCGGCCATGACAAACAGAGTCGGCAATCGGTCACCTCAATCGGAATTGGTCAATAATCGAAATCGATAAATCGGTCACGTCAATTGAAATCAGCATTCAACCAATCGACACCGACAATCGGCACATAAACAAGGCGAGGTCTAGAGATGAACAGACGATCGACCATAATATAAAGATCGGCCCTCGGCCATTGTTATATCAAATTCGATAGCACGGATCCATCCATGTATGGTGAATGAGGCCCTCTGATTAAGGTTAACCCACAAGTGATAATGAGAATGAAACTATCAAGGCCTAAGAGAAGGTCACAATGTGGGCATTCAACCATCATTGCCCATCGATGTGGTCATTAACCAACATTACTCCTAAGGAGTGGCTTACATATAGAGTCAAAAACATATAATGAGCTCGTGGTCTCACATAAGGGCCTTCTATATATTGAGTGGGCAACATCAATGGGCCGCACTAGTGGGCCATAAATACGCAACAGGTGGGCCCTTCACATGGGCCCCAATACACAGCATGCGGCCACACATGGGTCTCATATACATCAATGGGCCTTACGAATACCAAGGTGGGCCTCAACAACTGGCCATAAATACATCAATATGGGCCTCACTGATGGGCCTTAAACATATCAAACGTGGGCCTCACAGATCTTAACAGATGGATGGCTTCGAGAAATACATGCATCAAGGTGGGGTCCACGTTCTCTTATTGGACCGACGGAGTGGATCACACTTACATCACAGTGTGCTGCACCTACCACCGTCCAAATACGGAGAGTGTGGGTATAAGATACTTGCATCCAGGTGGGCCACTGCACAGACTGTGCGGGTCTAATACTGCATCATAGTGGGGCAGTACACCACACCGTCCAAATGGACGGTGTAGATCAGACACATACATATATGGTGGGTTCCATGGAACTTGCCGACGTCAATGGGCAGCTGAGGCTGCTGGGACCCGCCATCCTGCTCAATGGACGGACGATGTGGATAGAAACGGATACATCACAGTCGGTCCCATGGCAGAAATGGATGGATGGCAGGGTACAAAACATACAACATGGTACATCCCACGCACACCATCCGGGGACGGACAGTGTGGATATAAAACATATACATTACAGTGGGGGCACACCATCTGGACAGATGGTAGGGCGAATATACAATTCATACACCAAGGCGGGTCCCATTCCACACGTACAACACATGTAGAATGGCCCTACATGAGCTGAAAATAGATGGGCTGTGTGTGTGAAACACGTACATCACCGTAGGGTCCACCGTCCTGGATGAGGACGGAGTGGATATAGAACAAATACATCATGAGGGGGGTCTACACATATATAGTAGGTGGGCCTGCACCTCCAAAGAGGGCCACCAGATGAACAACTTGGATATACAATACATATACATATACCGAGTGGGCAGCATCTCCAGCGGACTGGACGGCCTGGCTAAAACACATACATCAAGGCGGTCCATGCAACTGCGTCAAGATGGACGGTGTGCATGTGCAACACATAATTTAAGGAGGGCCCCACCCAGTAAAGCGTCCAAATGGACGGCTGGATGGAACAGATACATTATGGTGGCCCAGTGCAAAAATACAATGCATACATCCAGTGTGGGCCCCACGTCCACGCAATGGACGGTGTGCATGACGCACATACATCACGTGGGCCCCAAGGCTGCATTCAGAGAAAGAGTCGGGTCCCACCATCCCAAACAGTGGACGGTGGTGATTACAGCATGTATCATGGTGGGCTATCCACGTGGGTGAACGGTCAGACATACCACACACATCACGGTCAGGGCCCCACCAGCAGATGGACGGTGTGCCTAGAACAGACCCATCACGTTGGGTCATAAGCCTGCCGACGTACACGACAACTCCTAGTAACAACATTTCCACCGTCCAGATGGACCGTGGGATGCAACACATATAATCATGGTGGTCCACCAGAGAAAATGGACGAACGGTGGTGGATGGAGTGGATATATAACATATATATCGAGGTAGGCTCCAGACGTGTGGGACTCCGCATCCATAGATGGACAGCAGTGATGAAACACGTACATCAGGTGGGCCCACACGTGTTGCCCACCAGAGATTTGGATCTGCCTCATTCAGTGAATGAATGGTTTAGATACAACGCATATCTCATGTCCGGCCCACCGTCCAGACCTCTGGACGGTGTGGATTTACAACACATCAAGGTGGGTTCCACGGAACTTGCTGACGTTCGCTGGTGTGAGATACACCAGCCGTCCACTCCTCTCAGCAGGTGGGTCCCACATGGGGCCACCAGATATATATATTATATTATTATTATTATTATTATTATTATTTGTATTGCAGCTCTGCAATGTCCACCGTCCATCACTGGACGCTGGATGAAAATCCATACGTCCGCTGGGTTTCACAAGCACCGTCCAGGACGGTGCATATATACAACCAATACATCAACATGGGTCCCACTACCACACGTGTCACACATGTGGGGTGGGCCCATGATTCAAACGGATGGATGGTGTGATCAAACACATAAATCACCATGGACCACACCGTCCTCAGCTGGATGACGTGGTAATACATGCGATCAAGGTGGGCCCCACGTCCTAGCTGTACGTGGAGACTCCACACGTTCAGCGGGTAGATCTCATGCTCCAGGTGGATGGTGTATATACAACATACACATCAGGGTGGGTCCATGAACACGTGGCCCACCCACCTGCATCAAGATAATATTTGTATTTTCTCTTCGTCCAGATGGACGGTTGGACCACAACAAGCGTCAAGGTGGGTCCACGTCAAGGTGGGCCACCATTTTATTTTATTTTTTTATAAAGCTGATACTTTGTTTTTCCTTTCATCCTGGGTCCGTCCAAACGGACAGCCTGCCCGTTGGGCAGACAGCATGGATAAGACATTGCATCATGTGGGGCTCACGCCCATGGAAGGGCATGGATATATGGCACATGCGTCAGGTGGGCCACACACTCCAATCAAATGGTCGGTGTGGACAATGCATATCATCAAGATGGGTCCCACATGTGGGCCCTTAATTCACAAATCAAATGAATAAAATCACCCACAAAATAAAAAGAAAAGGAGAGAAATAAGGAAAGAAAGAAGCACCCACCTTTAATCTTCTATTCATTCTTCCACCAACATGTTGTAGAGCTTCAAGGGAACAAGATTCGACGGTTGAGATCGACTTTAGAGGTTAGGATTGGGTGATAGGAAGTTGGGCCATACATGATTTTCTCCATGGAAGCCATGGATGATTCATCTCTTGGAGTTGCTTGGGAGAATGAGAGAGAGAATGAGAGAGATGATGGGAGAGGAGTGATAGGAGAGAGGGAGGAGTGGTGTGTAAGAGATAAGGCATGGGAAGTATGGGTCTCTTTGACTTTTGGGATAAGGGGAATAGGCTAAGCATGAGTTGCTTTAATTAGTTGGTGGGAGAGGTATGGGTGAGTGATTTGATTGGTGTGATTGATGTGATGTTGGGTAGAGATTCTTTTCTTCGGGATTTGTAACGCGCGGCGTCTTTCCTCGCACCGAACGCTGGCCCACAACTCCTGACCAGGGTATCGCCTCGACGCGCGAGTCGCGGCATCGGAACCGCGGCGACGACCCGATCGCTATAGTAAAGGTCTTGGGTTGAGTCGACTCAGGTTAACGACGTGTGACTCAAGGTCACGCGCAAATATCGGTTAAGGGTCGAAGGTTGCCGAAATATGACCGGTAAGACCGCAGAAGTCTACGGAACAGTACGGTCTAAGATACGGGTCTTACAGCTCTCCCCACCTAATAAAAATTTCGTCCTCGAAATTTAAATAAGAATGTAACCAATACAGAGTTCACCAAGGGAGAGACATCCTATTGCTATAGATATAATCTGAACACAACATACCTACATAATCAAACACCAAAAAGATAGGCCAACACCCACGAATCTTAACTAATTTCTCCCAAGACGCCTCATCACCGCTATGATGATCCCTCACATCCTCGGATCCCTGATCAGAAACGATTGGAGCTGATATACTATGCCGCCTCACAATCTCAACAGTAGGGAGTTATATCAGAAAATCTCTAAGTTATTTGAACTCGGGGGATCTAATCATTCTAGGTTCTCAAGAATCATAGAGTGAAGGGTAGCTATCAGCAGATATGTGATGTTATCTTCAGGTATTCCCAAGTTATGCTCTGATACCAACTTCTGTCACGCCCCAAACTCGGAAACCGGGCTCACAGAATTCCCGATCGCCGAATCCGGCGCCGACAGCCTCCGTAGTACCCCATTCTCGGCTCCTAGCCTTCATATGCCAGATTCCGATCCTGGGATCCTACAAGGAGGATTTTTTTTATACATATAACTAATAATAAGCATAACCGCAAGATTACCCAATTCACAAGACAACATCATCATCACATATCCACTAATATAATCGTTTGAGTACAATACTGAAAGGGAAATACATAAATAAAAATCAAGCCCCAGAAGACCACTGCACGCTCCAAGCTCAGCACTGCTACAACCTAACATCACCTGCACGCATCTATCGTGCATAAGCTTATAGAAAGCTTAGAGGGTGGTGTAAGTGTGTGCACAAGGTAAGTGTCAAGTATTCAATACAATGCTATAATCATACAATACCAAAAAAAAAAAAAAAAAAAAAAAAAAAAAAAAAAAAAAAAAAATTGGCAATCCATAAACCATACAATGTCTAAATAAGCAGAAACACTAACAAGAGCAGGAATTATCAGAGTAAGCGGAAATACTGACAAGATGTAAGTCATACGATAACAGGGTAAGTGGAAGTATGGACAAGTCTATAAGTTAATCAATATCAGAATACGCAATATAGAACAACTATGCGATAAGGAGTCATAAAGAGCTAAATAGCAGATGTCGAGAATGCAATGCAATATACAAATCCTGCTAAATCTATCCAGGCCATATAAGTGCAGAAATAGCAACTCAAGATGCCATATGCCTGCGGACGTAATGTAATATGCGATGCGAATGAAATAACCATGCTGGAGTGTGAAGTCGGGATGATAGTACGTAGTATCGCAGGCTATGGGGTCCACCACAAGGGACTTCTATCCAAACCAGTCCCATACCTAAATTTGGATAGTCAGACTCATTGTGATAAACTCCTGATCTCAGGCTAGTCGCGCGCCTAACCGAAATCCATGCCATAACGAAGGTACACAATAATTAGTTGCGCACCACCAGCCCGAGTGGATAGTGAATGGATGAATGAATGATCAAGCATCTCCTACTCAATAAGTCCACATATCAGTACGGTTCCTCTCTGGGAAATCACCGGGGTCTATTGCACTCCAAACCAGATTGCCGCCCCATCGCGCGCAACAAGGTGAGTGGAAGAGACCTCACTATCCGCCTGCCAATATCGGGCCCGGCTCGTCAATAGCGGACCCATTCCTCGAGCTGGTCAGACTCAGCCTAGCATTGCCCCCTCCTCTCGGGCAGGTAAGGCCGCACCCCCTTCCAACCGACCACGACACAGTGGAGAGCGCAGCCATCTGGTAATCGGCACTCAACGCTCATCTACCCACTCGGTCTAGACGTTGGAGCAACCTCTGGATCCAAGAGGGTTTAGGGACTTTCACCCAAGGATATCTATAGCACCCCATGTAGAACAGATTTCCGGTGTCCCATCTGGCCATCCACGATATGCCTGTGGAGGCTACAACCCTTATGTCGCTAGGGCATACAGTAATCACAGCACACAATGCAAGATGCATGAGTCATACAATCCAGTCATGCATCAATCCTGCGCAAACCGTGCGCTCATGTGAGACAATCTCCGCCTATCAGGGAGTCTCATAACAACCAGCACTATGACATATGCAATGGTCAATCATATCTCATAACAGACATGCAGATGATGCGTATGGGCATGGATCATGATGCTATGCAGTCACATACTCATAATCGGTATCAATAACCGGCATTAACAATCGGCCTCGACAATGTGGACATCTAACCAACATTGCCCCCTAAGAAATGGCTCACATAAAGCCTAACATATAGTGGACTCATGGCCTCACACAAGGGCCAAATATACAACACCATGGGTCTCACTCAAGAGTTTAATACGCATCACGATGGGCCTTTCATATGGACCTAACATACATCACAATGGGCTCCATCGCCTAGCCCTCAAATACATCACAGTGGGCCTCATCGCATAAGCCTCATATACATCACATTGGGCCTTAAACACGGGTTGGATACACATCACAACGGGCCGCATATACATCACATTGGGCCTCGACAATCGGAATCGGCGATCAGTCACAACAATCGGAATCGACAATCGGCCACAATAATTGGCCTCGATCGGTAATCGGCCTCGATGATCAGAATCGGTCAATCGGCCATGACAAGCAGAATCGGTAATCGGCCACGTCAATCGACAATCGGCCAAGATCGGTAATCAGTCTCGATCGGTAATCGGTCAATCGGCCATGACAAGCAGAATCGGTAATCGGCCACGTCAATCGACAATCGGCCACGATCGGTAATCGGTCACGATAATCGGCCACCATCGGTAATCGGTCACGATAATCGGCCACGATCGGTAATCGGTCATGATAATCGGCTTCGATCGGTAGTCGGTCAATCGGCCACGACAAACAGAATCGGCAATCGGCCACATCAATCGACAATCGCCCACGATCGGAAATCGGTCACGATAATCGGCCACCATCGGTAATCGGTCACGACAAACAGAATCGGCAATCGGCCACATCAATCGACAATCGCCCACGATCGGAAATCAGTCTCGATAATCGGCCTCTAGCAGAAATCGGTCAATCGGCCATGACAAACAGAGTCGGCAATCGGTCACCTCAATCGGAATTGGTCAATAATCGAAATCGATAAATCGGTCACGTCAATTGAAATCAGCATTCAACCAATCGACACCGACAATCGGCACATAAACAAGGCGAGGTCTAGAGATGAACAGACGATCGACCATAATATAAAGATCGGCCCTCGGCCATTGTTATATCAAATTCGATAGCACGGATCCATCCATGTATGGTGAATGGGGCCCTCTGATTAAGGTTAACCCACAAGTGATAATGAGAATGAAACTATCAAGGCCTAAGAGAAGGTCACAATGTGGGCATTCAACCATCATTGCCCATCGATGTGGTCATTAACCAACATTACTCCTAAGGAGTGGCTTACATATAGAGTCAAAAACATATAATGAGCTCGTGGTCTCACATAAGGGCCTTCTATATATTGAGTGGGCAACATCAATGGGCCGCACTAGTGGGCCATAAATACGCAACAGGTGGGCCCTTCACATGGGCCCCAATACACAGCATGCGGCCACACATGGGTCTCATATACATCAATGGGCCTTACGAATACCAAGGTGGGCCTCAACAACTGGCCATAAATACATCAATATGGGCCTCACTGATGGGCCTTAAACATATCAAACGTGGGCCTCACAGATCTTAACAGATGGATGGCTTCGAGAAATACATGCATCAAGGTGGGGTCCACGTTCTCTTATTGGACCGACGGAGTGGATCACACTTACATCACAGTGTGCTGCACCTACCACCGTCCAAATACGGAGAGTGTGGGTATAAGATACTTGCATCCAGGTGGGCCACTGCACAGACTGTGCGGGTCTAATACTGCATCATAGTGGGGCAGTACACCACACCGTCCAAATGGACGGTGTAGATCAGACACATACATATATGGTGGGTTCCATGGAACTTGCCGACGTCAATGGGCAGCTGAGGCTGCTGGGACCCGCCATCCTGCTCAATGGACGGACGATGTGGATAGAAACGGATACATCACAGTCGGTCCCATGGCAGAAATGGATGGATGGCAGGGTACAAAACATACAACATGGTACATCCCACGCACACCATCCGGGGACGGACAGTGTGGATATAAAACATATACATTACAGTGGGGGCACACCATCTGGACAGATGGTAGGGCGAATATACAATTCATACACCAAGGCGGGTCCCATTCCACACGTACAACACATGTAGAATGGCCCTACATGAGCTGAAAATAGATGGGCTGTGTGTGTGAAACACGTACATCACCGTAGGGTCCACCGTCCTGGATGAGGACGGAGTGGATATAGAACAAATACATCATGAGGGGGGTCTACACATATATAGTAGGTGGGCCTGCACCTCCAAAGAGGGCCACCAGATGAACAACTTGGATATACAATACATATACATATACCGAGTGGGCAGCATCTCCAGCGGACTGGACGGCCTGGCTAAAACACATACATCAAGGCGGTCCATGCAACTGCGTCAAGATGGACGGTGTGCATGTGCAACACATAATTTAAGGAGGGCCCCACCCAGTAAAGCGTCCAAATGGACGGCTGGATGGAACAGATACATTATGGTGGCCCAGTGCAAAAATACAATGCATACATCCAGTGTGGGCCCCACGTCCACGCAATGGACGGTGTGCATGACGCACATACATCACGTGGGCCCCAAGGCTGCATTCAGAGAAAGAGTCGGGTCCCACCATCCCAAACAGTGGACGGTGGTGATTACAGCATGTATCATGGTGGGCTATCCACGTGGGTGAACGGTCAGACATACCACACACATCACGGTCAGGGCCCCACCAGCAGATGGACGGTGTGCCTAGAACAGACCCATCACGTTGGGTCATAAGCCTGCCGACGTACACGACAACTCCTAGTAACAACATTTCCACCGTCCAGATGGACCGTGGGATGCAACACATATAATCATGGTGGTCCACCAGAGAAAATGGACGAACGGTGGTGGATGGAGTGGATATATAACATATATATCGAGGTAGGCTCCAGACGTGTGGGACTCCGCATCCATAGATGGACAGCAGTGATGAAACACGTACATCAGGTGGGCCCACACGTGTTGCCCACCAGAGATTTGGATCTGCCTCATTCAGTGAATGAATGGTTTAGATACAACGCATATCTCATGTCCGGCCCACCGTCCAGACCTCTGGACGGTGTGGATTTACAACACATCAAGGTGGGTTCCACGGAACTTGCTGACGTTCGCTGGTGTGAGATACACCAGCCGTCCACTCCTCTCAGCAGGTGGGTCCCACATGGGGCCACCAGATATATATATTATATTATTATTATTATTATTATTATTATTTGTATTGCAGCTCTGCAATGTCCACCGTCCATCACTGGACGCTGGATGAAAATCCATACGTCCGCTGGGTTTCACAAGCACCGTCCAGGACGGTGCATATATACAACCAATACATCAACATGGGTCCCACTACCACACGTGTCACACATGTGGGGTGGGCCCATGATTCAAACGGATGGATGGTGTGATCAAACACATAAATCACCATGGACCACACCGTCCTCAGCTGGATGACGTGGTAATACATGCGATCAAGGTGGGCCCCACGTCCTAGCTGTACGTGGAGACTCCACACGTTCAGCGGGTAGATCTCATGCTCCAGGTGGATGGTGTATATACAACATACACATCAGGGTGGGTCCATGAACACGTGGCCCACCCACCTGCATCAAGATAATATTTGTATTTTCTCTTCGTCCAGATGGACGGTTGGACCACAACAAGCGTCAAGGTGGGTCCACGTCAAGGTGGGCCACCATTTTATTTTATTTTTTTATAAAGCTGATACTTTGTTTTTCCTTTCATCCTGGGTCCGTCCAAACGGACAGCCTGCCCGTTGGGCAGACAGCATGGATAAGACATTGCATCATGTGGGGCTCACGCCCATGGAAGGGCATGGATATATGGCACATGCGTCAGGTGGGCCACACACTCCAATCAAATGGTCGGTGTGGACAATGCATATCATCAAGATGGGTCCCACATGTGGGCCCTTAATTCACAAATCAAATGAATAAAATCACCCACAAAATAAAAAGAAAAGGAGAGAAATAAGGAAAGAAAGAAGCACCCACCTTTAATCTTCTATTCATTCTTCCACCAACATGTTGTAGAGCTTCAAGGGAACAAGATTCGACGGTTGAGATCGACTTTAGAGGTTAGGATTGGGTGATAGGAAGTTGGGCCATACATGATTTTCTCCATGGAAGCCATGGATGATTCATCTCTTGGAGTTGCTTGGGAGAATGAGAGAGAGAATGAGAGAGATGATGGGAGAGGAGTGATAGGAGAGAGGGAGGAGTGGTGTGTAAGAGATAAGGCATGGGAAGTATGGGTCTCTTTGACTTTTGGGATAAGGGGAATAGGCTAAGCATGGGTTGCTTTAATTAGTTGGTGGGAGAGGTATGGGTGAGTGATTTGATTGGTGTGATTGATGTGATGTTGGGTAGAGATTCTTTTCTTCGGGATTTGTAACGCGCGGCGTCTTTCCTCGCACCGAACGCTGGCCCACAACTCCTGACCAGGGTATCGCCTCGACGCGCGAGTCGCGGCATCGGAACCGCGGCGACGACCCGATCGCTATAGTAAAGGTCTTGGGTTGAGTCGACTCAGGTTAACGACGTGTGACTCAAGGTCACGCGCAAATATCGGTTAAGGGTCGAAGGTTGCCGAAATATGACCGGTAAGACCGCAGAAGTCTACGGAACAGTACGGTCTAAGATACGGGTCTTACAGTGTGAGACCCGTATCCTAGCCCGTACCGTTCCGTAGGCTTCCGTGGTGCTCCTGGTCGAATTCTTGTAACCCTCGACCTGTATTCGATGTTTGTACACGATCCTAAGTCGAGTCCTGTATATCAGAGTCAACTCGACTCAAAACTTATACCCTAGCGACTGCGCCGTCACCATAGTTCCAACACCGTGACTTGTACACCAATCTGATACCTAGGCCTGGAGATGTGGGCCCGCATTCATTATGAAGAAACGCCGCGCATTGCAAATTCTGAGAGAATCTTTACAACATGTCCCCTCAATTAATCAATCAATCAAATACACTCCATACCACAAGTACAAGCAACCCATCCCTTTTCCTTTCCCAAAGTCAACTCTCTCTCTCCACCCATCCCTCTTTCACCCAAATTTCAAACAAGCCCATACCCTAACCATCCCTTCCTTACAACAATCACTCCATCCATCCCTTTTATCCATCATTTCTCTCTCTCTCTCTCTCTCTCTCTCTCTCTCTCTCTCTCTCTTTCATTTCTATCTTTACTCTTCAACCCAAGAGTAACACCCAATGTCCAAGCTCTCTCTCCCAAATCCAAGTATGGACCATTTTCCCACTCTCTCATCTCCCATCTCAACCATTCATTCATCATCTACCTCCATCAAAATTGAAGATAAGGAGCATATGAGTCCAAAGGATCAAGGAGGAGTGCAATAGGTGGGTGATCAACCGTTGATTTCAATTCTAGGGCCCACTTGTTATGGGACCCACATTGATGTATGCAATGTAGAGGGGGCCCATAGTGGCGGGTCCCTCTGTCTCACCATTTTTTCTCTCTCTTTCTCTCTCCCTCTTGTATGGTGATGATGGTGTAGAGGTGTGTGGCTCACTTGGTGTATGTGTGGCTACCATGAAATATGTAACTTATCCATGCCATCCACCTTTGTGGAACCCACCTGATGGATGTGTTGGATTTACATTGTTCAACCCATTACTGGGCCTAGATGGAAGGAAAAACACAAATATCAGAGCGATCTAAATCAGGTGGGCCATGTCCATGTGGAACCCACCATGATGTTGTGTTATATCCATGTCGTCCAGCGTCCTTGGACGTTGGACGTGGTAGCAGTGTGGTGTGGCTAACAGTGTAGTGTGAACTGACGGTGGTGTGTACTAACCAGCAATCAAATAAATATATAATAATAATAATAATAATTTTATATATATATATATATATATATATATATATATATATATATATATATATATATATATATATGTAGCATATATATTGAAGTGGGTCACACGTGTGGACCCACCATGTTTTATGCGTTAGATCCCCACCGTCCAGAACGTCCTGAGAGTCTGGACGGTGGGCATTTAGTTATGATTATATTATTTTATAATATATCTTATTATATTATATTATATATATAATGAGAGAGAGGGAGGTGGGGTGGCCCATGTACGTGGGACCCCTGCGATGTATGGGTCTTACCCACACCGTCCATCCATTCATCTGGCGAGCTCGTCTTTGGGCCACGTACGTGGAGCTCACCGTGATGCATGTTTACATTCCACGCCGTCCATCCATTT
This sequence comes from Magnolia kwangsiensis, assembly GCA_037074715.1. Lineage (NCBI taxonomy): Eukaryota > Viridiplantae > Streptophyta > Magnoliopsida > Magnoliales > Magnoliaceae > Magnolia > Magnolia kwangsiensis. The sequence goes on along the minus strand of CM073576.1, from coordinate 131,806,166 downwards.
GACATGCCATGTATGGCCCCACCATAATACATGTGGTGCCTGCACCGTCCATGTAGTGGCCCCCCTTGATGTTAGTATATGGCCGTCCATCTACTGGACGGCCAACGGCCTCATCATGATGGATATTTTCCATCCAAACCATTTATTCATCTGGTGGACAGCCATGTATGTGGACCCTACCTTGATATATGTGATTCATCTAAACCGTCCATACATTTGGTGAGCCTGTCCTTGGGCTTGAGAAGAAAAATAAGATAGATCTAGTATCAAGTGGACCACACTACAGAAGACAGTGGAGTTAAACGTCTACCATTGAAAACCCCTTTGGGTTCCAACAGTTTTAAATCAATATAATATTTGTTTTTCTTCCCTGTTTAGGTCTTTGTGACCTTATGAACAGTATGGATGGGAAATAAATACTATGGTGGGCCCATTGGAATTTAATTATGGAAATCGTTATCACCACTGCCATTTGTGGTATGGTCCAGATGATCCATTGGATATGATTCATTTTTTTGTGTGATTATGCTCTAACATGATCTCTAACAGTAGATGAATGGTGATGTGATTCGGCCCATTTGGTTCGGCCCATTTAATTTGGCCCATTTAATTCGGCCCATTTGTATCGGCTTATGGGATTCGGCCCATTTGATACGATCCGATGTTATATATATTGGCCCATGGGTTGAGGCCCATTATGATGTATTCGGGGCCCATAGGTTGAGGCCCATTGTGATGTATTCGGGGCCGATGGGATGTGGCCCATTGTGATATATTTTCGGCCAATATGATGAGGCCTGACTTGATGTATATTAGGCCCGTGTGAGCGGCCCATTGCAATGTATATTAGACCCATGAGATGTACAAGTGGCCCGTGTGATTCGACCCATTATGATGTATATGTAAGGCTCATTATGATTGTATAAGGCCCATCAAGATGGTATGCAGCCCATTATGTTATGTTTGAGGCCTTTATGTGAGGTGATGTTTTATTTAAACCACTCTGATTTAAATGATTTTAAAGTCGCAAGTATACAAATCAGATGTAGATTTGGTACGTATTACGAGATCGTTCCCACGAGGACTGGTTGTCACAATTTGAATGTTACGATTCTTCTTAACTAATCTAACAAAGAGTTTAGGTAATGATTAAGAAAACTAAACAAAAATTAATGAAAAAGTAATTGAGAGTAGTGAGTAAAATCCAATCGATGAGAAGACTAGGACTTTCGAATCCATCCCTAATTATCCTAACCCTTGTTTTACCTGTTGATTTATCCTAATTCAGATTGATATAAATTTAATAAACAAAGCACATCCTATATCCTTGGTCGAGCACATAGAATGTATAATCCTTTAAAGCATATGGATCACATCTTTCCATCCAAGGTCAGGCATTGAGAGATGTAGACTCCTGTTTCTTCCTCTATAGGAAACATGTTCATGGTCAGACATAAACACCTAGATAAGATTCCAAATAACATCTATATCTAGACTTTGGTTAAGCTCATAGAATGGAGAAGTATGAAGATTTCAATCAAGCACACTAGAAAAAGAAACAAATCAATTAAATTAGAAGAATTCAACATAAACAAAAGTTATTCAAATTAGGGGCTTCATCTCAGCCCCAGCTAAGAGTTTAGCAATCCATAAAATCAATTATAATGAAGGAAAAATAAAATTTAAACAGTAAGAACATCTCTCTTCTTCCTTCCTCTCTCTCTCTCTCTCTCTCTCTCTCTCTCTCTCTCTCTCTCTTTCTCTTCTCTTCCTTCTCTTTCTGGATCTTCCAAAGGTCTGAATCTGGACTCCCAGCTGTCCCTTACTCATGTCTTCTCTATCTCTTTTAATAGGCAATGCAGACGATGGAGTGGAGAACTGACTTGCTAGAGTCAGTTTCACACCAGGATGCGCGCAGCTACACTTACGCAGCCAAGAAGATGACATAGCATGGCCCACTTCCCTTGCTTCTTTCTAAAAACATCAACTTCCCTAAAGGTGTTTTTGGACGAGGCACACGATGGACGGATCAGATCTTCCATCCAATCAATGTTCTGATCGCGCAACTGCCCCAGAGTCGGTCGGTTTCCGGACGCTGTAACAGGGGATGCAAAAACCTTCCACTGTAACACTGGTGGGAACCATTCCCTCATTTTTCTGAGAAATCCACTCCGTCCATTAGATGGAGGACGAGATTTCGGTCAGAAATATACAGTTTTTACCTTCTTTTGATGAGGCCCACATGTTATCTTTCTCTGCCGTTCAACCTACTTTTGAACGGATAGATTTCCTTAAGCACTTTCTTTTGAAATTCGGTCACCTACAAGTTGGCAATAACGATACTGGGATTCTGGTGGACGGTTTCGATTATCAATTAGGACAATAGATGGGCCCCACAAGTGCAAATCTTCCCCTTGGTGCAAGACTCGTTGTAACGACATTGCCGTTTTGGAATTCATGAGAGAAAGAGTCGGTCAGCACACGCTGACCGACTTTCTGATTTTCGGTGCGTGGCTAGTGTATTCGACCATATGCACACCTAACTTCATGTGGGGTCCACGGCGGTGTTCTGGAGAAATCTACACCATCCATCCTTTATCTCATATTATTTCAACCGTCGGGACAAAAAATGATGTATATCCAGCGGGCCCCACTTAATGAATTAAGTGGCTGATCTGGCCGTTGGGCCACTTCCTCAGTGATCTAATGGGTGAAATTTAATATGTATGGTTAATTTATAGCCCTCAGGACATGTATGAAGTCTCAAGTCAATCAGATGGCGGGAACCCTGTGATCTTGCATTCTGCACCAATTTCGGGCCTCTTTAACGTGAACGGCTCGATTTTCTCAAGTCCCTGACGTGTAAATCCATCAATCTTGGTTCTCTGGAGTGCGTCCCTTGTTCTGGTTACTTCAGAGTGTCAAATCCACGCTTTTGATATCCATTTTCAATCAATGCTCCTGATTTCATCCTGTAATAAAAACACAATTAAAATATGGCATTTAAGCATTATCATGTACATGAAATCAGGCATTAATCGGGGTCTAATATGCAATAACAACCCCCAACCAGCATTTTGCTAGTCCCAAACAAAACATGCGAAAAATAATTTCAAAAATAAAAGAGCAATTCCCAAGTGACTTGTGAACAGATAGTTGAGATGCGAAAATTCTAGGACTATGAATGGTGAGTAGAATTTTCTCCTGGAATCAAACTGATGCTAAACTTTATAATTAAGTTCACAATATTAATCCATCAATTAGAACATTCTAAACTTTAAGTTCAATGAGTGTATAGGGTAATCTCAGCTCACAATCATTAAGAGATCCAATCGTCAATTTCATGATAGCATTAACAACAGATTTCATGATAACTAAAGCCAACACTTGCCTTACAGATTAACTTTTCATTCTATCAGCCTTTGATTCTTTTATAAACAGTAATGCTTAGGAGAGGACCTATAGGGAGCAAACCTATGGTGAAAACTTGTCGCTTAACTTTTTCTAAATATCAACCATGGGGGATCGAATCTACACTTATAGGGAGCAAACCTATGCTGAAGATTATGCGACTTATCCTTTCAATTCTTCTTTATAAATTGATGCTATTTTATTTTTTTTTCAGGGTGGTTCCTTTCATGTTTTGTGATTACCAAGTTAATCATTCAATATCGAACCGGAACCTTAATGTGTAAGTGAGATGTGATATGCGAAAGCATGACTCAGTTTGTAAGACCCGTATCCTAGACCGTACTATTCCGTCAACTCCTGTAATCCTTCCCGTCAAACTCCGGCAGTCCGCGACCTGTAGTCGACGTTGCGCACGACCGTAAGTCGTATCCTATACATTTGAGTCGGCTTAATCCAAGACTTGTATCATTGCGACCGCACCATCGCCGCGGTTCTAACGCCGCGGCTCATATACCGATCCGATACCCTGACTAAGAGATGTGGGTCGGCGTTTATTTTGAGAAAACGCCACGGGTTTACATTCCTAAGAGAATCTCTACAAAGTGTCAAATCAATCCCATCAATCAATCACCCATCAATCACTTTATTCAAGTACAAGCAACCATACCTCTCTTACATCACCCTTACCTAAAGTCAACTCTCACCCTCTCTCTCTCTTACACCACCTTACATGTCAAGTACCACTCACATCACTCCATCACTCACCTCACATCCCTCTTACAACTCTCTCTCTCTTTCTTATTTCTCATCTCACTTCTCAAGCAATTAAGAGCCCTCTCACGTCCAAGCTCTTCCCATGAGAAAATGTGATTTTGGTGGCCCACTTCCCATCCCAAAACCTCTCATCTTAGCCATCCATTTCTCATCTCCACTATCAAAGTGAAGCTCTAGGAGAGTAGCTTTCCAACGGACCAAGAAGATCAAGTGGTGGGTGCCTCCATAGCCTAATTTTTCATATTTTTAAGATGGGCCAAGTGAGGCCAACCGATCAATGGTTTGGATCTCACTTGGGACCCTAAGATGTAGCCAATGGCCCATCTTGATCATCAATATCATTCCATGATGGGGCCATTCTCCATGGACCCTATCATGATGTTTACTTTTCTTGCATTAAGAGGTCATCTAGACCGTCCATTTTTAGTGGAGAGGGATCTCCACCATTGATCTTTTATTTGGATGGCCTATATGCAATGAGACCCATTGATGTATGATTGGATGGTTGAAACGGAGGGCCCATAGTGCCGGGGTCCCTCCATCACGCGTGTACCACTCTTTTACTCTCTCTCTCTCTCCCTCTCCTTTTTATTTATTTTTCTTGTATATTGATGTGGCTATGTGGCCCACTTGAATGAGCCCCACCATGATATATGTATTTTTTTCCAAGTCGTCCATGAGGTGGGCCACCCCCGTGAGGTGGGTCCTTTAAAAAAATGAGATGCATCCAACGCTCAGATGGCCCACATCATTAGAACAGTGGGATTGAATGTCTACTCTTGAAACCCTTTTTGAGGTCGACAGAAGTTTTGGATCAAAATTAGATTTGTTTTCTTTCTCTTCACCCAAGTCTGTACGACCTTCTCAAAAGGTTGGATGGAAAACAAACATTATGGTGGGCCCCACATGGGACCCACAGTGATTTATGTGTTTTAGACCACCGTCCAGGCGGCCTGGACAGTGGAGCCTACCATGGTATATGTGTTTCCCCCACTCCATCTGTCCCTGGCTTGGGAACGAATCCTGTCCAGATAGCTGGTGGGCCACCATGCGGATCGCACCAGGATGCATGTGTTCATCTGCCCCGTCCATCTAGACGGTACCCTGTGCATCCCCACCACGATGCTTGTGTTGCACCCCAACCGTCAATCCACTTTACAAGCTCATTTTAAGGCACGAGCTAAAGAATGAGTCAGATCCGTGGTTCAAGTGGGTCCCACCACTACTATTTGAAGTGAGGATCGGTTGATCCTTTGACATGATTCATATACATGTATGTATGTGTGTGTGTGTGTGTGTGTGTGTGTGTGTGTGTGTGTGTGTGTGTGTGTGTGTGTGTGTGTATGTATGTATGTAAGTATATAGTTGAGGCCATTTTTAAGGCCCACCTTGGCATGTGTATAGGGCCCATATTGATGTAACTGTGGCCATTCATTGAGGCCTACCTTAGTATATATCCAAGGCCCAAATAATTAAGCCCATTTGACATATATAATGCCCATGAGATTAAGCCCTTTTGGCATGTATAAGGCCTATGGGATTAAGCCCATTTGGCATGTATAAGGCCTATGGGATTAGGCCCATTTGATAAGGCCATAGGCCCACTTTGATGTATTTCAAGGCCCATGGGTCATGGACCATTGCAATGTACATAATGCTCATTGGTAAGATCCATTAATGCAACCAATTTGATGAATGTAAGGCCATGCGATACGGCCCATTTGATGTATCTAAGGCCCATGGATCGAGGCCCAACGGATGTCCTTATGGTCCATTGCAATGTACGTTTCTCATGGTTCATGTAATGATATTTATGGTGGGCCGTGCCTTAGGAGCAATGATGGTTTAACGTCCACATTGTATGTATAATGTTGGTTAAATGTCCGCATTGTAACTCTCATTAGGGCCCATTGATAGGCCCATACGCGTTACTATTCATCACTTTATAATATGCTTAGTATAATCCCATGACTCATGCCCATACGCATCATATGTATGCTTGATTTGAGTTGTGACTGATCATAGTATACGCTATTGGACAAACCATTTACGGGACTCGTTATGAGACAGAGTGCCCCACATGATCGCGCAGTATGTGCTGGATTACTGCATGATTTGACGGTGTGATTCATGCATCTCGCATATGTGTGACTTGATTACTGCATGCCCTAGCGACATCAGGGCCGTGGCTTTACAGGTACATCGTGGATGGCCGTATCGGATACCGAAAATACTTGGTTCTATCGCTGTGGGCACTTAGGATGTCCTTGGGTGAAAGTCTCAGAACCTTTTTGGTACTAGGAGATGCTCCAACGTTTAGACCAAGTGGATACATGAGCGTCCAAGTGCCGAATACCAGTAAGTTGCGTCTCCCACTGTGTCGTGGTCGGTTGGAAGGGGGTGTGGCCTTATCCGCCTGAGTGAGGGGGCTATAAGCTAGGCTGAGTTTGACCAGCTCGCAAATGAGTCCGCTATCGACGAGCTGGGTATGTATTGGCAGACTATAGGTCAGGCGGATAGTGAGGTTTTTTCCGCTTGCTTGACTGTGCAGCTAGGGAGGTGGCAGTCACTGTGAAGTGTATTAGACCCCGGTGATATCCAGAGGAGAACTGTACTGATATGTGTATATGATGAGTACCGACTTGCTTGGATTACATTTCACATATGACATTCGGCTATGTAGGCTTGCATTGCATTGGTGTGGCCGATGACATTCATATCTTGCATTACATAGTCTTGGTATGACTGATTTTATTCATGGACTTACCGCATACTTCTGCATTACCTGATATTGTACACTCGGCGTTTGCCCTTCGCACACACTTACACCACCCTCTAAGCTTTTGTAAGCTTATACACGACCGTTGCGTGCATGTAGTATTGGACAACAACAGCGCTGAGGCAGGAGTGTGCTTTGATTATTTTGGAGCTTTTTTGATCACCTTGTATTTTCCTTTCTGCATTGTACTTAAAGTTTTTTTTGATATAGTGGATATGTGGTGATGTTGTTTTGTGACTTGGTTATGCTCCATTTTTTAAAAAAAATTCATTCTGAAAATTCTCCTTATAGGATCCCAGGATCGAAATCTGGCATTTGATTATCAGGAGCCGAGAATAGGGTACTACGGAGGCTGTCGGCACCGGATTCGGCAATCGGGATTCATATGAATCTGATTTTTGAGTTTGGGGCGTGACACAGTCAATGTTTACAACTTCTAATCATGGATTAATAACTTAAACTTAATTGTGAAATCTAACATATGATGGAATTCTAGAGGCATAAATTCCCAACATTCTGTGTCTTATAATATTAAAATCACAACTATCCTTCAACTAGAAATTTCAGAAAAATTTAAAAATTTCTCAATTTTTGCTCAAGACCAAGAAAATACTGATTAGGTAACCTAATCTCCCACCCCCAACCTAAAATCTACATTGCCCTCAATGTAAAAGATGTAGGCATGCAATGCACATAGTACAACGAAAATAAATGAAAAGTGATGGAAAGATAGTACCTAAATGAAGGGATCAAGAGAGATTTTCCAAATATATCAATGTAAAAGCAAGTTAGCCCAAGAGAGAAATCAACAAAAGTAAAATAACAAAAGAAAATTCTACCTATAACACTTTCACAGGTTCTCTCGATTGCATTTAGCGTATGCAATAAACCTTTAAACCCCTAGGTTGCCCCAAGTGGACGAGTTGTAGTCTTGTGAGATTTTGCAGCAATGTTACCCACAAACATTGAACTAACTGACTAGAAAAAAAAAGAAAAGAAAAGCTGGCTTACCTCCCAGGAGCGCTAAGTTTAACGTCTTCAACCAGACAAGCAACATCTTGATTAACCAATCTCAGACTTTTCAGGAACAACTTGAACCGTGCTGTTTGAAATGGGGTAAATACCCAACAATTTAAACACCACCGCTCGAACATCCTCTTTCATGTTAGGATTAAGCCTCCTTTTTATTTCACGCGACGTTTTTGTACTTCTTCAAGAACAGTATGATGCATACACATAGTGGAGCTTACTCCTTCCATATCTTCTATCATCCACCCAAGAGCTGCCTTATATTCTCTACGTACTTTAAGCAACTTGCTCTCCTGTTCCTTCTTGAGGTTAGAAGCTTTGATGCTAGGCAGGGTCTCAGAAGGACCTAAAAATACATACTCGAGATTTTCAGGTAATTTTTTAAGGTCAGGATCAGGTGGTTTCTCAACAAATGGAACCGGTTTAGACTTAGAGGGTAGAAGAGGTTCCTCTTTAGCTTTTCATTTTGAAGTCTCCATTATAGGAGTAGAATCGAGCAATGCATTGACTTCTTTGATGAAACTTTTCATGTCAAAATCCATTAGCAAGTCTCAAGTTCGTCTTCGAAAGACTGAATGAAAGTTTCTTGCACTAGACTCTCAATCATGTCCACTTCAAATAAATCATCTGAGTCTGTTAGTTGTTGTCCACCATTGAAAACATTGAGCTTTATCTTCATGTTACCAAAAGACAACTTCATGACTTCATCCCTGCAATTTATGATAGCACTGGATGTGGCTAAGAATAGACGTCCCAGAATAACTGAAATTTGACTAGTAGGATTCTGGACAGGCTGAGTATCTAGAACGATGAAATTCACTAAAAAATAAAACTTATCAACCTGGATTAACACATCCTTAATAACACCACGGGGCACCTTGGCAGATCTATTAGCTACTTTTAGTGTTATTTTAGTTGGTTTTAGCTCACCAAGTCCTAGCTGCTCATATATAGAATATAGTAATAAATTAACGCTCACCCCTAAATCAAGCAATGCCTTCTCAATTTTATGATCTCCTATGATGCAAGAAATGGTAGGGGCTCCTGGATCCCTAAATTTAGGAGGGGTGTTGTTTTGAATCAGAGAGCTGAGTTGCTCCGTAAAGAAAACCTTCTTATGAATATGCATCTTACGCTTCTGAGTGCATAAATCTTTAAGAAACTTAACGTAAGCAGGGACTTGCTTGATAGCATCAAGCAATGGAATGTTAATTTGCACTTGCTTAAACATTTTCAATATCTCATTAAAGTTGTTTCCTTTCTTAACTGGTTCCAGACATTGAGGAAAAGGTGCTTTAGGCACATAGGAAGGCACATGAGTGGTTTTTGGAGGGTCAGAGTGCTTTTGGACTTTGGATGCATTAGTATGTCTCTCCACTTCATTTTGATCTTCTGATTTGGAATTTGATTCTCCCCTAGGCATCTTTACTCTATTCTCAATCTGTTTACCGGACCTAAGGGTAATGATTGATTTGGCTTGCTCATGATATTGTTCTTGGTTTGAGTTAAAGCCAATCTCATACTGTTCCTTTGGATTTGCCACAGGTTGATTAGGAAACTTGCCCTTCTCTCTCTCACTCACTGTGGCAGCAAGTTGACCCAACTATACTTCCAGCTTGGCAATAGATTGTGCATTTACATATAAGCTTTGCTGGTTAGCTAGAAAATTTTGTTGGGTGTCTTTTTGAAATTGAAGAGAACTCTGCATAAAAAGATTGAGTGTATCTTCAAGCGATGGTTTCCTAAATTGTAGAGGTACTTGTTGATACTGCGGAAACTGCTAAGGTTGTTGACTAGCAACTTGAGGGTGAGGTTGCATTGGAGGATTTTCAGATGGTCCTCCTTGTTGTGGTCCTTTTGTCCAAGAAAAATTTGGATGCCTAGCACACCCTGGGTTGTAAGTGTCTAAGTAAGGATCATTTCCGGGTCTTCGAAAGGTGTTCATAGCATGTACTTGTTCAAAGAGAAATTCTGGGAACGCTGCACTAGATGGACACGACTGCATAGGATGGCCAGGACTAGAACATATGGCACATGACTCAATTTGAGTTGTTTGTGGAGGTCCATTATTCAACATCAGAGTATCAACTTTCAGTGTCAGGCTATCAATTATGGCATAAAGATCTGGCGTGACTCCTATCTCATATATACCACCTTTCTTTGGTAGTTGGGGACTTCTTTCACCTCTATTTGAGTAGTCCTATTGCTGGAAATTTACACACAAGGTTTCAAAGAAATTTCACGCTTCAACATCACTTTTGGTCATAAATGACCCTCCAATGGTGGCATCAACCATGCGACAGTTTTGGGGTGTCAAACCGTCATAGAAGTATTGAACTTGTTGTCACTTCTCAAAACCATGGTGTGGACATTTAAGAAGCAAGTCCTTCCATCCTTCCCAACATTCATGAAAGTGTTCGCCCTCTTTTTGTGTGAAATTAGTGATTTCTCTACGGAGAGCATTCGTTTTATGAACCGGGAAGAATTTGTTTAAGAACTTCTTAGACAGTTGATCCCATGTAGTGATCGTCCCAACTCCTAGAGAATTCAACCATGCTTTTGCCTTATCCTTCAAAGAAAAAGGAAAAAGGCACAAACGGATCGAATCATCTGAGAAGTTTTGAAACCTAAAAGTAGAACAAATGTCTATGAATTCTTTTACATGATGATATGGATCCTCTTTATCTAAACCATAGAAAGACAGTAACAACTGTATAACCCCTGGTTTAAGTTCAAAGTGTGCTGTCGTGGTGGTTGGCAACACTATACATGAAGGCGCATTAAATTGGACAGGAGCTGAATAATCTCTAAGTGCTTTAATTCTATTCTCGTCCACCATTGCAATGTAAGAAAGAAAACTAAACTAAGATGCAACCTAAGATAAATAAAACTAGAACTAAAAATTATGAATTCCTAAAAATAAGATAAAGCTATGTAAACAAGAATTGGAAGAAAGAACCCGGAAAAGAAGATGATCAATGTCTAAAGATTTAGGAGCTCCTCCTTTTGAAGACAATCTTATTTAGCAGTTTCCTTCTTCAATTCCTGTAAAAATAAAAATAAAAACAAAAACAAATTAAAATTTCTAAAATAATGCTAGAAAATTTCTGAGGCTACAAATTATGATAAGAAATAATCCTAAATCTAATTTGGACCGAAACAGTCCCCGAAAACGGTGCCAAAAAGTTGATATTTTATTTAAACCACTCTTATTTAAATGATTTTAAACTCGTAAGTATACGAATCAAATGTAGATTTGGTACGTATTATGAGATCGTTCCCACAAGGACTGGTTGTTACAATTTGAATATTACGATTCTTCTTAACTAATCCAACAAAGAGTTTAGGTAATGATTAAGAAAACTAAATAAAAATTAATGAAAAAGTAACTGAGAATAGTGGGTAAAATCCAATCGATGAGAAGAATAGGACTTTCAAATCCACCCCTAATTATCCTAACCCTTGTTTTACCTGTTGATTTATCCTAATTCAGATTGATATAAATTTAATAAACAAAGCACATCCTATGTCCTTGGTCGGGCATACAGAATGTATAATCCTTTAAAGCATATGTCACGCCCCAATTCCAGAAATCGGATTCATAGGAATTCCGATCACCGAATTCAGTACCGACAGCCTCCGTAGTACCCCATTCTCGGCTTCTAGCATTCATATGCTAGATTCCGATCTCGGGATCCTATAAGGAGGATTTTTTTTTGTACAATTAACTCGTAATAAGCATAACCACAAGATTACCCAATTCACAAGGTAACATCATCATCACATATCCACTAATATAATCATTTGAGTACAATACTGAAAGGGAAATATATATATCAAAATCAAGCTTCGAAAGACCACTGCACACTCTAAGCTCGACGCTGTTGCAACCTAACTTTACCTGCACGCATCTATCGTACATAAGCTTATAGAAAGCTTAGAGGGTGGTGTAAGTGTGTGCATAAGGTAAGTGTCAAGTATTCAATACAGTGCCTTAATCATACAATACCGGAAACACTGATAATCCATAAATCATACAATGTCAGAATAAGCAGAAATACTGAAAAGAGCAGAAATTATCAGAGTAAACCGAAATACAGACAAGATCATAAATCATACGATAATAGAGTAAGCAGAAATACGGACATGTCCATGAGTCAATCAATATCAGAATACACAATATAGGACAGCTATGCAAATGATGAGTCATAAATAATCAAATATCGGATGACAAGGATATAATGCAATATACGATTTGGAAGAGCTAACAAATATCATCACTCTCATCTAAGTCACAGGAATACAGAAACATAACAACCCAAAATGCCATATGCCGAGGATATAATGCAATATGCAATATGTGGTGCTAATGGAATGACCATGCTGGAGTGTGAAGTCGGGATTATAGTACGTAGTATCGCAGGCTACGGGATCCACCATAAGGGACTTCTATCCAAACCAGTCCCATACCTAAATTTGAATAGTCAGACTCAATGTGATAAACTCCTGATCTCAGGTTAGTCGTGCGCCCCAACCGAAATCATGGCCATTGCGAAGGCACACATGATAAATAGTTGCGTACTACTAGCTCGAGTGAATAGTGAATGGATGAATAAATGAATGAGTATGCAACTCCTTCTCACTAAATCCACATATCAGTACAGTTCATCTCGGGGATCATCACCGGGGTCTATTACACTCTACGCCAGCTTACCGCCCCTATCCAAGCGCACAACTGGGTAAGTGGAAGAGACCTCAATATCCGCTTGCCAATATCAGGCCCGGCTCGTCGATAGCGGACCCATTCCTCAAGCTGGTCAAACTCAACTTAGACATTGCCCCCTCACTCAGGTGGGTAAGGTCACATCCCTTTCCAACCGACCACGACACAGTGGGAGACGTGGCCTCCTGGTATTCGGCCCTCGTGCACTCATATATCCACTCGGTCTCAACATTGGAGTCATCTCCTGGCCACGGAGGTTTAGGAATTTTCACCCAGGGACATCTATGGTGCCCGTATGCTAGAACCAAACATTTTCGATGTCCCGTCTGGCCATCCACGATATGTATGTGGAGGCTACGACACTGATGTCACTAGAGCGTATAACACACAATGCAAGATGCATGAGTCACACAATCAGTCATGCATCAATCCTGCGCATGTCGTGCACTCATGTGAGGTAACCTCCGCCTATCAGGGAGTCTCATATCAACATATTCAATGACATATGCAATGATCAACCACATCGCATAACAAACATACAGATGATGTGTATGGGCATGTATCATGATGCTATGTTGTCACATACTCATAGTCAATATCAACAATCGGCCTCGACAATGTGGACATTTAACCAATATTGCCCCAAGGAATGGCCCACATAGAGCCTAACATATAGTGGACCCATGGCCTCATACAAGGGCCAAATATACAACACCATGGGTCCCACTTAAGAGCTTATTACACACCACGATGGGTCTCTCACATGGGCCTCATATAAGGGTTACATACACATTATGACAAGCCTCACTATACAGGCTACAAATATATCACTATGGGCCTTATCAACTGGGCCGCAAATACATCACTATGGGTCGTTCACATGGGCTTAATATATATTTCATAGGTGGGCCCTGCGCATGGGCCTCATTCACATCAAGTGGGCTGCATCAATGGGCCACACTAATATATCAAGATGGGCCATAAAAATATCATATTGGCCCTAACCACGGGCTGCATACATATCACAACGGGCCTCATACAAGGTCTAATATACATCATCATAGGTCATAATTACATCACATCGGGCCTCACTTATGGGCTGCATATACATCGCCATGGGCCTTGGCACAAGGGCCGTAAATGCATCTCATTGGGCTACTTCCATGGCCCTTAAATACAAAATAGGCGGGCCCTGCACATGGGCCTAATATACGTAATAGGTGGGCTTTGTTCAAAATGAAGATGGGCCTAAACGGCCTGTAAACTACAATATGGGCCTATTAGTGGTCCATAGGGAGAGTGACAATGCGAACTTTGAACTAACATCATCCTTACAATGTGGACATCTAACCATCATTGTTCCCAAGGCATTACTTGTTATAAATGTCATTATATGCTATGGAGGGATCACGCATTGCAATGGACCTAGTTGTACTCAATTGGGCCTTAAGTACATCAATTGGGCCGTATCATATAGGCCTTACATTCATCAAATGGATCACCTTAATGAGCCTCACCAATGGGCCTTATGTAAGACCCGTATAATAATCCGTACTGTTCCGTCGCTTTTCGCGATCCTTCTCGTCAAATTTCTGTAATCCACAACCTATAGTTGACGTTGCACACGACCGTAAGTCGTATCCTATTCATTTGAGCCGGCTTAATCTGAGACTTGTATCGTTGAGACCGCACCGTCGCCGCGGTTCCAACGCCGTAACTCACGCACTGATCCGATACCCAGACGATGAGACGCGGACCCGCGTTCAGTTCGAGTAAAAACACCATGCATTGCAAATCCCAAGGGAATCTCTACAATATGTCCCATCAATCTCATCAATCAATCCCATCAATCACCTCTCATGTCAAGTACACCCACCCATGCTTTCTTTCTCCACAAGTTAAGCAACCACCAAAAGTCAACCAAGCTCTCACCTCACCCATCACTCACATCACACATCACTCACCTCACCCTTTCACCCATCACCCATCCCTCTTTCCTTACAACTCTCTCTCTCTCCTTCTCATTTTCTCATTTCAAAATCTCAAGCAAGAAAGCTCTCCCACGTCCAAGCCTTCCCATGGAGAGAAGTGCATGTGTGAGGCCCACTTCCCATCTCCAAATCCCACCATCCTAGCCATCCATTTCCCATCTCCACCATCAAAATGAAGCTTTAGGGGACCGACATCTCAACGGACCAAGAAGATCAAGTGGTGGGTGTTTCTTTAGACTACTTTTTATGTTTTTAAGATGGGCCAAGTGAGGCCAACCGATCAATGGTTTGGATCTCACTTGGGACCCTAAGATGTGGCCATTCTCCATGGATCCCATCATGATGTTTACTTTCCTTGTATTGAAGAGGTCATCTAGACCGTCCATTTCTAGTGGAGTGGAATCTCCACCGTTGATCTTTTGTTTGATGGTCCATATGCAATGGGCCCTTTGATGTATGATTGGATGATTGAAACGGAGGGCCCATAGTGTAGGGGTCCCTCCATCACGCGTGTCTCACTCTATCTCTCTCTCCCTCTCTTTCCATTTATTTCCTTGTGTGTGATGAAATGGCCGTATGGCCCACTTGGATGGACGCCACCTTTAAGTAAGTATTTTATCCAAGTCATCCATGAGTGGGCCCACCTTATATGCATTGTACCCACACCACCTATTATGTGGCGGCCCACCTAGGCAAGGCCTACTTAAAATTTATTTTTAGCCCCAAAAGAGTCCAGTGACGTCTGGACGTCACTGGAATGAAAACACAAATAGTGGCTTGTTCAAAGCCTTTGGAAGGGACCACTGGTATAGGCCACACCTTGATGTATGTTTCTAATCCATGCCGTTCATCCTCTTTCCTGACTCATTTTAGGCGTTGAGCCGAAAAATGGTGTCAATCCGATATTCAGGCGGGCCATAGCTTAGTAAACATCGTCCTTATCATTAAAAGTTGGCTAGGGCCCACCTTGAGTCAAAAAAAATACTGTATATTAGACTCATTTGGTTTGTATTAAGCCATGCAATCCAATGGCTAGAGTGGATCCATCACACGTGGGCCCCATACCTGAAAAACTACAAAAATTCTGATTTCAAAAAAAATATAAAATATAATTTTTGAGGCAGCAGAGGCTGCTACCTCTGCTCTCGTCAGACGCCCCAGCGGGCGGGCGGACAGCGGATGCCAAGGGGTCCCATGGCCAATGGAGTGGGCCCCACCTTAATGTTTATTCACCATCTGACCTGTTCCCAAGGTGGCCCACTTTCTAAGGCGGGCCCTCCCCAAAAATGAAATACATCTAAAGCTCAGGTGGCCCACACCGTAAGAAACAGTGTGAATTGAATCCTACCATTGAAAGCCTTTTTGGGCCCCACAGAAGTTTTGGATCAAGCTGAGATTGGTTTTCCATCCTCACCCAGGTCTCTGTGACCTGATGAACGGGTTGGATGGATTATAAACATTATGGTGAGCCCCACATAGGGAGCCCACAGTGATTCATGTGTTATAAATGCCACCATCCGTCTAAACGGTGGACTCCACTGTGATGTATGTGCTACATCCACATTGTCCACCGTTTAGACAGTGGGACCCACTCCACTGTGATGTATGTGCTACATCCACACTGTCCACCGTTTAGATAGTGGGATCCATCATGATTTATGGGTTCTATCCACTCCCTCCACCTGATGTATATATATATATATATATTGTATTATATATAGTGTTGTATATATTTATTATATATGTATATATGTGTGATGGTGTGCCTCCATGTGGACCCCCCCCACTATGATGCATGTGCTACATCCATGCTGTCCACCTATTTTGAGAGCTCATTTCATGACATGAGCTAAAGATGAGGAAGATCTATGTTTCAAATGGGCCCACCTTGGTGTGTGTTTAGGGCCCACAATTTACTTAATTATGGCCATTCATTGAGGCCTACTTTGATACATATACAAAGTCCAGGGGACTAAGCCCATTTGATACATAAAGAGCCCATGGGTTCAAGCCCATTTGATGTGCATGGGGCGCAAATGGAGTGGCCCATTTGATATATTTAAAGCTCGTGTATGTAGGCCCGCCTGACATATTTAAGGCCCAAGTTGTGAGGCCACTTTGATGTGTTTCAAGGCCCATGGATCATGGACCATTGCAATGTACATAAGGCTCATTGGTGAGGCCCATTAATGCAACCCATTTGGTGAATGTGAGGCCCATGTAATACGACCCATTTGATATATCTAAGGCCCAGGGATCGAGGCCCAACGGATGTCCTTAGGGTCCATTGCAATGTACGTTTCTCATGGTTCGTGAAATGATATTTATGGCGGGTCGTGCCTAAGGAACAATGTTGGTTTGACGTCCACACTGTATGTGAAATGTTGGTTAAATGTCCGCATTGTAACTCTCCTTAGGGCCCATTGATAGGCCCATACTCGTTTCTATTCATCGCCTTATAACATGTTTAGTATAATCTCATGACTTATGCTCATACGCATCATATGTATGCTTGATTTGAGTAGCGACTGATCATAGCATATGCCATTGGGTAGACCACTTATGGGACCCGTTATGAGATGGAGTGCCCTACATGATCGCGCAGTACGCGCTGGACTTCTGCATGATTTGACGTGTGATTCATGCATCTCGCATACGTGTGACTTGATCACTGCACGCCCTAGCGACATCAGGGCCGTGGCTCCATAGGTACATTGTGGATGGCCGTATTGGATACCGAAAATATTTATTCTAGCACTGTGGGCACTTAGGATGTCCTTGGGT
Source organism: Magnolia kwangsiensis (assembly GCA_037074715.1). Taxonomy (NCBI): domain Eukaryota; kingdom Viridiplantae; phylum Streptophyta; class Magnoliopsida; order Magnoliales; family Magnoliaceae; genus Magnolia; species Magnolia kwangsiensis. Next base: position 131,788,675 of record CM073576.1, on the reverse strand, counting down.
GAAAGTCCCAGAACCTTTTTGGTACCAGGAGATGCTCCAACGTCTAGACCGAGTGGATACATGAGCGCCCGAGTGCCGAATACCAGTAGGCCGCGTCTCCCACTGTGTCGTGGTCGGTTGGAAGGGAGTGTGGCCTTATCCGCCTGAGTGAGGGGGCTATAAGCTAGGCTGAGTTTGACCAACTCGCAAATGAGTCCGCAATCGACGAGCCGGGTAGGTAATGGCAGACTACTGGTCAGGCGGATAGTGAGGTCTATTTCGCTTGCTTGACTGTGCAGCTAGGGAGGTGGCAGTCTCTGCGAAGTGTATTAGGCCCCGGTGATATCCAGAGAGGAACTGTACTGATATACGTACTTGAGGAGTATCGGCTTGCTTGGATTGCATTTCGCATATGACATTCGGCTATATAGGCCTTGCATTGTATCGGTGTGGCCGATGACATTCATATCTCATCACATAGCTTTGGCATGGTTGATTCTATGGACTTACCACATACTTCCGCATTGTTCTGATACTATACACTTGGCGTTTGCCTTACGCACACACTTACACCACCCTCTAAGCTTTTGTAAGCTTATGCACAACAGTTGCGTGCAAGTAGCGTTGGACAGCAGCATCGCTGAGGCAGGAGTGCATATCAGGACCTTTTGGAGCTTTTGATCACCTTGTATTTCTCTTTTCGCATTGTACTTAAAGTTTTTGATATAGTGGATATGTGGTGATGTTGTTTTGTGACCTGGTTATGCTTGTGGCTATGCTCCATTACAAAAAAACATTCATTCTGAAAATCCTCCTTTTAGGATCCCAGGATCGGAATCTGGCATTGGATTGTCAGGAGCCGAGAATGGGGCACTACGGAGGCTGTCGGCACTGGATTCGGCAATCGGGATTCATGTGAATCCGATTTTCGGGTTTGGAGCGTGACACCTTATGTCCTTTATAATGGGTCATAACCCATGGGCCTTAGAATTCATTAAAAATGAGAACAATCACATGAGCTTTATGTACATCAAATGGGCCTAATCACATAGGCCTTACATATACCAAGGTGGGCCTCAACAATGGACTACAAATACCTTAGTATGGGCCTCTCAAATGGGCCCATATATACCGGAGTGGACCTCAACAATGGGCCTATATACATGTAAAGATGAACTTAAATATATGGGCCCATATGCATCTAAGTGGGCCTCATGTGAGGCTTGCCATAATGTTTATTTTCACATCCAATCTGTTGAAAAGGTCACAGGGGGTCCACCATAATATTTATTTTCCATCCATCTGTTCATAGGATCAAGTGGACCATGGGCCCACTGAAAATGCTTATTTTCCATACAATCTATCCAAAAGGTCACATGGACAGGGAGGGCCCACTATAATATTTATTGCCATCCAAACCTGTTCATAACGTCACGTGGCCAGGGGCCCACGTGATGGACGGCGTGGACACAATACATACATCTGGGTGGGGCCCACGGCCACGCCACCGCTGGGCGCTGGCACGTTTCCAGCAGCATGGGCCCACTATAATGTTTATTTGTCATTCAACCAATTCATGAGGCCACGGTTGGGGGCCCATCGCAGGGTGGTTCGCCAATCCAACCCACTCATTATATGTGTCCCACCTAACTGAGGGTCCAGACCAAGTTTCAGCCATGTCCAAATCTCAGGTAGGCCCCAGCAAGTGCTATCATATGTTTCAGGCATGTCTTCACATGATTTTAAATGGTATGGCCCACCTGAGTACCGTATACGGCTGATTTTGGGGAACAGCCCCTATTCAAAGGGGACTTCTCAAATGCATGGTGCTGATGGTAGAACGCATCATGGTGGGGCCCACAACCAGGACCCCTGGGGCAACCCCAAACGGCCGCCCGCCTGGCGTCTGCAGCAGCAGCGTCAGACGCTGCTGCCTCTTTTTTTTTCTTTTTTTTAAAAAAAAAAATTTTAATATGGGGCCCATGAATAGATGATCCAATCCATCTATTATGTGTGTCCCACGTGGTGGACTGTTCAGTCCAAGTTTAAGACGCATCCAAACTTCAGGTAGGCCCCACCAAGTGATTTTATATGTTTAGGCATGTTTCCACATGTTTTTAGATGGTATGGCCCACCTGAGAATCAGATTGATCCCAAATTTTGGATCAACGCCTAAAATAATCTGAGAAAGAGAATGGACGGCTTGGATCAAGAACATATATCAAGGTGGGGCCATGTTGGAGCAGCCCACTATTTCTCTTCCTTAACATGGACGTCTCTGGACGTCATGGCATAAAGTCATGCCAATAAAAAAAATATTCTTTTTATCCTAGGTGGGACCCACGTTAACTAGATCTATCCCGTCCATTGCACGTGTCCCACAAAAATAGGAGTCCAGAACAAGTTTCAGGTGGGTCCAAGCTTCTGGTGGACCCCAGCAATCTTTTTCCCAAGTTTCAACGGAAAATACTACCATTTTTAATACCACGGCCCGCCAGATGATTGGATCGGTCTCATTTTTCGGCTCGACGCCTAAAATGATTTGAAAAATGGAATGGACGGCGTGGATTGTATATATACATCAAGGTGGGGCCATGTTGGAGTGGCACACCATTTCCCTTCCTTTTTTTTTTTTTTTTTTTAAAGCTTGTAAGTACACACCCCTGACAGTACACACACTCCACATTAACCACTTCACTTCCATGCCTCTTGTCCAGCGTCCAGGGACGCTGGATGGTATGGATGAACACATCATCATGGTGGGTCCCACATGTACGTGGCCCACCATATACATATACATATACATATATATATTTATATAATATTAATATAATAATATATATGTATATATATACATATATCATATCACCTAAAATGTGGTGGACCACACCATTTGATGAATGGAGTAGATTTAACATGGTTTGGTGGGGCCCAATGCATTCTAGGGGGAGAGAGAGAGAGAGAGAGAGAGAGAGAGAGAGAGAGAGAGAGAACTAAGCAGCTTAGATGGAGGGACCCCGCCACTACGGGTCCCTCATATGATTGAAACACATACATTAAGTGGGTCCCACAACAAGTGGGCCCTTAAAAATTGAAATGAACGATGATCACCCACCTCTAAGCCTCCTCCTTGCTCCCTTGGCCTCCAATGCTCCTTTGCATGACTTTTAACGGTGGTAGATGATGGATCAACGGTTGAGATGCGAGATGAGAGAGTAGGGAAGGTGGGCCACACTTGGCATTTGGGAGAGGGAGAGAGCTTGGACGTGTGAAGCTCTTTTGCTTGGAATTTTTTTTGAGAATGAATGAGAGAAAGAGGAGAGTGATGGGTGAAAAAGGGTGATGGAGTGATGTGGTGTGATGGGTGATGGGTGGAGTGGTGTGTTGTAAGAAGGGATGGGTGGAGAGAGAGGTGAAGTGATGTGAGGGTTGACCTTGGGCTTTCTTGTGTAAGAGAAAGGTATGGGTTGTTGTACTTGGGTATGGAGTGACTTGACTTGTACTTGACATGAGTGATTAATTGATTGATGGGACATCTCGTAGAGATTCCCTTGTAATTCACAATGCGCGGTGTTTCTTCGTAACGGACTCAGACCGTCATCTTCCAGCCTGGGTATCGGTTCGGTGGACGAGTCGCGGCGTTAGAACCGCGGCGACGACGCGGTCGATAAGGTATAGGTTTCAATTTTATCCGTCTTTGGCATACAGGTCTCAGCTTAGGATCACGTGCAAACATCAGAAAGTGGTCGAGGATTGCCGAATTCGACCGGAAGGATTGCGGGAGTCGACGGAACAGTACGAACTAGGATACGGGTCTTACAGCATATGGATCACATTTTTCCATCCATGGTCAGGCATGGAGAGATGTAGACTCCTGTTTCTTCCTCTATAGGAAACCTGTTCATGGTCAGACATAAGCACCTAGATAAGATTCTAAACAACATCCATATCTAAATTTTGATGAAGCTCATAGAATGGAGAAGTATGGAGATTTCAATCAAGCACACTAGAAAAAGAAACAAATCAATTGAATTAGAAGAATTCAACATAAACAAAAGTTATTCAAATTAGGGGCTTCATCTCAGCCCTAGCTAAGAGTTTAGCAATCCATAAAATCAAATATAATGAAGAAAAAATAAAATTTAAACAGTAAGAACATCTCTCTCTCTCTCTCTCTCTCTCTCTCTCTCTCTCTCTCTCTCTCTCTCTCTCTCTTCTCTTCCTTCTCTTTCTAGATCTTCCCAAGGTCTGAATTGGAGTCCCAGCTGTCCCTTCCTCACGTCTTCTCTCTCTCTTTTAATAGGCAATGCAGGCGATGGAGTGGAGAACCGACTTGCTGGAGTAGGTTTCGCAGCAAGATGTGCGCAGCTACACTTACGCAGCCAAGAAGATGACATAACATGGCCCACTTTCCTTTCTTATTTATAAAAAAATCAACGTCCCTTAAGGTGTTTTTGGACGAGGCACACGATGGACGGATTGAATCTTCCATCTAATCAATGTTCTGATTGCGCAACCACCCCATAGTCAGTCGATTTTCGGATGCTGTACCAGGGGATGCGGAAACCTTCCGCTGTAACGCTGGTGGGAACCATTCCCTCATTTTTCTGAGAAATTCACTCCATCCATTAGATGGAGGACGAGATTTCGGTCAGGAATACACAATTTTTACCTTCTTTTGATGAGGCCCACACGTTATCTTTCTTTGTCGTTCAACCTGCTTTTAAACGGATAGATTTCCATAAGCGCTTTCTTTTGAAATTCAGTCACCTATAAGTTGGCAATAACGATACTGGGATTCTAGTGGATGGTTTCGATTATCAATTGGGATAATAGATGAGGCCCACAAGTGCAAACCTTCCCCTTGGTGTGAGACTCGTTGTAATGGCATTTTCGTTTTTGAATTCATGAGAGAAAGAGTCGGTCAGCACACGCTGACCGACTTTCTGATTTTCGGTGTACGGCTAGTGTATTCGCACCATATGCACACCTAACTTCATGTGGGGTCTATGGCGGTGTTCTGGAGAAATCTGCACCGTCCATCCTTTATCTCATATTATTTCAACCGTCGGGATAAAAATCGATGTATATCCAGATATTCAGCGGGCCCCACTTAATGAATTAAGTGGCTGATCTGGCCGTTGGGCCACTTCCTCAGTGATCCAATGGGTGAAATTTAATATGTACAGTTAATTTATAGCCCTCAGGACATGTATGAAGTGTCAAGTCAATCAGATGGCGGGAACCCTATGATCTTGCATTCTGCACCAGTTTCGGGCCTCTTTAACGTGAACGACTCGATTTTCTCAGATCCCTGGTGTGTAAATCCATCAATCTTGGTTCTCTGGAGTGCGTCCCTTGTTCTGATTACTTCAGAGTGTCAAATCCACGCTTTTAATATCCTTTTTCAATCAAAGCTCCTGATTTCATCCTGTAATAAAAACACAATTAAAATATGGCATTTAAGCATTATCATGTATGTGAAATCAGGCATTAATCGGGGTCGAATATAATATGCAATATTCGACCCTCATCATAACCCCCAGCCAGCATTTTACTAGTCCCGAGCAAAACGTGTGAAAAATAATTTCAAAAATAAAAGAGCAATTCCCAAGTGACTTGTGAACAGATAGTTGAGATGTGAAAATTCTAGGACTATGAACAGATAGTTGTAGTCTCGTGAGAGTTTGCAGCAATGTTACCCACAAACATTGAACTAACTAACTAGAAAAAAATAAAAAGAAAAGCTGGGTTACCTCCCAGGAGCGTTAAGTTTAACGTCTTCAGCCAAACAAGCAACATCTTGATTAACCAATATCAGACTTTTCGGGAACAACTTGAACCGTGCTGTTTGAAATGGGGTAAATATCCAACAATTTAAGTACCACCGCTCAAACATCCTCTTTCATGTTAGGATTAAGCCTCCTTTTTATTTCACGTGACGTTTTTGTACTTTCTTCAAGAACAATATGATGCATACACATAGTGGGGCTTACTCCTTTCATATCTTCTATCATCTACCCAATAGCTGCCTTATATTCTCTAAGTACTTTAAGCAACTTGCTCTCCTGTTCCTTCTTGAGGTTAGAAGCTTTGATGCTAGGTAGGGTCTTAGAAGGACCTAAAAATACATACTCGAGATTTTTAGGTAATTGTTTAAGGTTAGGATCAGGTGGTTTCTCAACAGACGGAACCAGTTTAGACTTAGAGGGTAGAAGAGGTTCCTCTTTAGCTTTCCATTTTGAAGTCTCCATTATAGGAGTAGAATCGAGCAATGCATTGACTTCTTCGATGGAACTTTTAATGTCAAAATCCATTCTGAAATGTGCTAAGCAAGTCTCAAGTGCGTCTTCGGAAGACTGAATGAAAGTTTCTTGCACTAGACTCCTAATCATGTCCACTTCAAATAAATCATCCAAGTCTGCCAGTTGTTGTCCAGCATTGAAAACATTGTGCTTTATCTTCATGTTACTAAAAGACAATTTCATGACTCCATCCCTGCAATTTATGATAGCATTGGATGTGAATAAGAATGGACGTCCTAGAATAACCGGAATTTAACTAGTAAGATTCTGGACAGGCTGAGTATCTAGAACGATGAAATCCACTAGAAAATAAAACCTATCAACCTGGATTAGCACATCCTTAATAACACTTGGTTAAACATGCATCTTACGCTTCTAAGTGCATAAATCTTTAAGAAACTTAGCGTAAGTAGGGACTTGCTTGATAGTATCAAGCAATGGAATGTTAATTTACACTTGCTTAAACATCTCCAATATCTCATTAAAGTTGTTTCCTTTCTTAACTGGTTCCAGACGTTGAGGAAAAGGTGCTTTCGGCACATAGGAAGGCACGGGAGTGGTGTCTGGAGGGTTAGAGTGCTTTTGGACTTTGGATGCACTAGTATGTCTCTCTGCTTCATTTTGATCTTCTGATTTGGAATTTGATTCTCCCCTAGGCATCTCTACTCTATTCTCAATCTGTTTACGGGACCTAAGGGTAATGATTGATTTGGCTTGCTGTCATGCCCCGAACTCGGAAACTGGACTTACAAAATTTTTGATCGCCGAATCTGGCACCGACAGCCTCCGTAGTACCCCATTCTCGGCTCCCGGCACCCATATACCAGGTTCCGATCCTGGGATACTATAAGGAGAATTTCTAATATCTATTTGATTTGTAATGAGTATAACCACAAGCATAACCCACGAACAGTAACCACAAGAACACCATCACAAAATCCACCATGATAAAAAACTTTGAGTACAAGGCGTATGAAAGGAGAAATACAATATACTGAAAGTAATAAAAACTTCAGAAGCTCGACTACATGCTCCAACAATGGCGAGACTAAGGCTATGTCCTAGCGTCACCTGCACGCATTAATCGTGCATAAGCTTATAGAATGCTTAGAGAGTGGTGTAAGTGTGTGCGCAATATACGCGTGCTCAGAATGCAAGGTCAGGGTAATGCGAAATCATGCTGATAAGTACATGGATGCAATCAGCCGTACCAAGGCTATGTAGTGCAAGATATGAATATTATCAGTCATGCCAAGACCATGCGATGCAAGATGCAGCTCAAGCATGTCAATCCTCATCATATATCAGTATAGTTCTCATTCAAGATAATTACCGGGGTTTAGTAAACTCCAAATGGCATTGTCGCTCCCCAAGCTGCACAGTCCAAGTGAGCATAAGAAACCTCACTATCCGCCTGGCCAAATGTCTACCAATACCTATCCGGCACGACGATAGCGGACCCATTTACGAGCTAGTCAAACTCAGCCTAGTATTGCCCCCTACCCTCGGGCGAGTAAGGCCACACCCCTTTTCAATTGACCATGACACAGTGGGAGATGCGGCCTCCTAGTAATTGGCCCTCATGCGCTCATACATCCACTCGGTCTCGACGTTGGAGTCATCCTCTAATACCATCAGGTTTAGGGATTTTCACCCAGGGACATCCATGGCGCTCGTATGATGGAACCAAATATTTTTAGTATCCAATCCAGCCACCCACGATGTGTCTGTGGAGGCTATGGCCCTGATGTCGCCAGGGCATATAATAATCATAATCACACAAATGCAAGTGCATGAATCACTCTACCAGACATGCAACAATCCTGTGCGTACCATGCGCTCATATAGGGCAACTCCGCCTATCAGGGAGCTCATAAATAATCTGCCCAAAGGCATATGTAATGATCTGTCACTCCTCATATTAGGCATACATATGATGCATATGATCATGAATCATGGATCTATACTGAACATGTTATGTGGTGATGGGTCCTGTGCATAACTAAGATAGGTCTAGACGGCCTTCACACTACAAGTATGGGCTTATCAGTGGGCCTTAGGATGAGTGACAATGCGAACATTTAACCGACATCATCCTAACAATGTGGGCATCTAACCATCATTGCTCCCAAGGCTCGGTTCGCCTTAAATATCAATAAATTATGGCGGAATCACACATTGCAATTTGCCTCAGGTACATCCCATTGGGCCTCAAATACATCAAATGGGCCGTATCTCATGGGTCTTATATTCATCAAGTGGGCCACCTCAATGGGCCTCACCAATGGGCCTTAGGTACTTTGCAATGGGCCATCACCCATGAGTCTTAAAATGCATTAAAATGAGCTCAATCACAAAAGATTTATGTGTATCAAATGGGCCTAATCACATAGGCCTTATATATATCGAAGTGGGCCTCAACAATGGGCTACAAATACATCAAATGAGCCTCATAACGTGGGCCTATATATATCAAGATAGGCCCCAACAATGGGCCTATAAACACATTAAGATGGCCTACATACATGGGCCCATATATACCAAAGTGGGCCTCAACATTGGGCCTATATACATGCCAAGATGGGCCTAAATTCATGAGCCCATATATATCAGAGTGGGCCTCAATAATGAGCTTAAAAATACATTAAGATGGGCTTAAATACATGGGCCCATATTTACGCAAGTGAGCCTCATGTGAGGCCCGCTATAATGTTTATTTTCCTATCCAATCTGTTGATAAGGTCACATGAATAGGGGGCCCACCAAAATGTCTATTTTCCAGCCAACCTATTGATGAGGTCACCCGGATAGGGGGTCCACCATAATATTTATTTTCCATCCACCTGTTCATTAGTTTACGTGGACCAGGGGCCCATCATAATGTTTATTTGCACCTAACTCGTCCAGGGGCCACGGTGATGTTTATTCGCCACCCAAACCGTTCATAAGGTCGCGTCGACCTAAAGCTCACAATGACATTATTTATTTATTATTATTATTTTTTTAACACACGCACACACACCCCACACACTCACGCTGGTGGAATTTCACCACCTATGGGTACTCGAACCCTTGACCGGGAGTTGAAACTCCTGAGAGTCTAGCACCCGAGCAAGAGTAAGACCCAACTCACAGTGAAATTTGTTTGTCATCCAAACTATTCATAAGGTCACATGGACCTGGGACCCACGGTGATGTAGTTCACAAATCCAACCCATTCATTGTGTGTGTCCCACCAATTTAAGGGTCCAAACTGAGTTTCAGGTGGATCCAAGCTGCATGTGGACTCTAGCATTTGATTTCATGTGGTTTGACATACCATCGCATGAATGGTGATGGTGTGGGCCATCCGAGAACTGTTTATGGTTGATTTTTGGAGCCAACGCATCATTAAAGGGGACCTATTAAATGAACAGTATGGATGTAACACATACATCATGGTAGGGTCTACAACTGGGGCCAATGGGGCCATCCTTTTTAACGTTGGACGCCTCTAGACGTCATGGCAGCAAAGGCATGCCAATATATATATATATATATTTTATCTTAGGTGGGACCCACATTAACCAGATCTACCCCGTCCATTGTATGTGTTCCAGAAAATTAGGGGTCCAAACCGAGTTTCAAGTCGGTCCAAGCTTCTTATGGACCCCAACAATCATTTTTCCAAGTTTTAACGGAAAATACTACCATTCTTAATACCACGGCCTGCCAGATGATTGGATCGGTCTCATTTTTCGGCTCAACGCCTAAAATGATATGGAAAATGGAATGGACGGCGTGGATTGTATGCATACATCAAAGTGGGGCCTGCATACATGGTCCACCCCAAAGCAACCCCCCCCCCCTTTTTTTTTTGCTTGTCAGTACACACCCATGCCTGTACACGCACTCCATGATCGCCACCACGCCCGTCCAGCGTCTAGGGACGCTGGATGGCATGGATAAATACATCATCATGGTGGGTCCCACATATACGTGGCCCACCATATACATATACATATACATATATATATATATATGTAATATTAATATAATATGATATATATATATATATGTGTGTGTGTGTGTGTGTGTGTGTGTGTGTGTGTCATATCACCTAAAATGTGGTGGACCACACCATTTGATGAATGGAGTAGATTTAACATGAGTTGGTGGGGCCCACTTCATTTTAGGGGAAGGATAAAGAAAGGGAAAGAGAGGAAGAGAGAGAAGAATGGCGATGGAGAGGAGGGACCCCGTCACTATGGGCCCTCTATTAATACAATACATACATCAAGTAGGTACCACAACAAGTGGACCCTTAAAATGGAAATAAACAATGGATCACCCACCTCTCTTCCTTCTTCTTGCTCCCCTATCTTCCTTAGCCCCTTGCCTTCGGGTTTAACGGTGGATGATGAGATTTTGATGGTGAGGATGAGAGATGAGAGGGTGTGCCACACTTATGATTTGGGAGAGAGTTAGGGAGGCTTAGAAGTATGGATTTTTTTTTTTCTTGGGAGATTTTGAGAAATGAGAGAGAATAATAAAAGATATAGTTGGAGTGAAGGGTGTGAGGAAAGGTGATGAGAGGTAAGGTGTTGTTTGATTTTTTTGGAAAAGGGGGATGGGTTTGTTTGAAAAATTGTAAAAGAGGGATGGTGAGGGAGAGAGAGGTTTGACTTGTGGAAAAAGGAGGAGTGGGGTAGTTGTATTTGGATAAGGGATGCATTTATGGTTGATTGATGAGACTTATTGTAGAGATTTCCTCGAGATTCGCAATGCACGACGTTTCTTCGGAATAAACGCAGATCGACATCTTCTAGCCTGGGTATCGGGTCGGTGCATGAGTTGCGGCTTTAGAACTACGGCGACGGGCGGTTGCTAAGGTATAAGTTTCAATTTTAGCCGACTTTAGCATACAGGTCTCAACTTAGGATCGTGCGTAAATGTCGGAAACGGGTCGAGGATTCCCGAATTTCGATCGAAAGGACCGCGGAGGCCAACAGAACGGTACGGATTAGGACACGGGTCTTACAACTTTCCCCTCCAAATAAAAGTTTCATCCTCAAAATTTAAATAGGCATCTCTACTCTATTCTCAATCTGTTTACCGGACCTAAGGGTAATGATTGATTTGGCTTGCTCATGATATTATTTTTGGTTTGAGTTAAAGTTAATATCATATTGTCCCTTTGGATTTGCACAGGTTGATTAGGGAACTTGCCCTTCTCTCTCTCACTCAATGTGATAGCAAGTTGACCCAACTGTACTTCCAGCTTGGCAAAGATTGCGCATTTACATATAAGCTTTGCTGGTTAGCTAGGAAATTTTGTTGGATGTCTTTTTGAAATTGAAGAGAACTCTGTATAAAAAGATTGAGTGTATCTTCAAGCGATGATTTTCTAGATTGTGGAGGTACTTGTTGATACAGCGGAAACTGCTGAGGTTGTTGACTGGCAACTTGAGGGTGAGGTTGCATTAGAAGATTTCCAGATGGTCCTCCTTGTTGTGGTCCTTTTGCCCAAGAAAAATTTGGATGCCTAGCACACCCTGGGTTGTAAGTGTCTAAGTAAGGATCATTCCCGGGTCTTCGAAAGGTATTCATAGCATGTACTTGTTCAGAGAGAAATTCTGAGAATGCTGCACTAGATGGACATGACTGCATAGGATGGCCAGAACTAGAACATATGGCACATGACTCGATTTGAGTTGTTTGTGGAGGTCCATTATTCAACATCAGAGCATCAATTTTCAGTGTCAGGCTATCAATTATGGCATAAAGATTTGGCGTGACTCGTATCTCATATATACCACCTTTCTTTGGTAGTTAGGGACTTCTTTCACCTCTATTTGAGTAGTCCCATTGCTGGGAATTTTCACACAAGGTTTCAAAGAAATTCCATGCTTCGACATCACTTTTGGTCATGAATGACCTTCCACTGGTGGCATCAACCATGCGACGGTTTTGGCGTGTCAAACCATCATAAACGTATTGAACTTGTTGCTACTTCTCAAAACCATGGTGTGGACATTTAAGAAGCAAGTCCTTCCATCTTTCCCAACATCCATGAAAGTGTTCACCCTCTTTTTGTGTGAAATTAGTGATTTCTCTACGGAGAGCATTCATTTTGTGAACCGGGAAGAATTTATTTAAGAACTTCTTAGATAGTTGATCCCATGTAGTGATCGTCCCAACTCCTAGAGAATTCAACCATGCTTTTGCCTTATCTTTCAAAGAAAAAGGAAAAAGGCGCAAACGGATCGAATCATCTGAGAAGTTTTGAAACCTAATGGTAAAACAAATGTCTAGGAATTCTTTTACATGATGATATGGATCCTCTTTATCTAAACCATAGAAAGACGGTAACAACTGTATAACCCCTGGTTTAAGTTCAAAGTGTGCTGCCATGGTGGCTGGCAACACTATACATGAAGGCGCATTAAATTGGACAGGAGCTGAATAATCTCTAAGCGCTTTAATTCCATTCTCGTCCACCATTGCAATGCAAGAAAGAAAACTAAACTAAGATGCAACCTAAGATAAATAAAACTAGAACTAAAAATTATGAATTCCTAAAAACAAGATAAAACTATGTAAATAAGAATTGGAAGAAAGAACCCGGAAAAGAAGATGATCGATGTCTAAAGATTTAGGAGCTCCTCCTTTTGAAGACAATCTTATTTAGCAGTTTCCTTCTTCAATTCCTGTAAAAAATAAAATAAAAATAAAAATAAATTAAAATTTCTAAAATAATGCTAAAAAATTCCTAAGGCTACGAATTATGATAAGAAAGAATCCTAAATACAATTTGGACCGAAACAGTCCCCGGCAACGGCACCAAAAACTTGATGTTTTATTTAAACCACTCTGATTTAAATGATTTTAAACTCACAAGTATATGAATCAGATGTAGATTTGGTACGTATTACGAGATCGTTCCCACGAGGACTGGTTGTCACAATTTGAATGTTACGATTCTTCTTAACTAATCCAACAAAGAGTTTTGGTAATGATTAAGAAAACTAAACAAAAAATAATGAAAAAGTAACTGAGAGTAGTGAGTAAAATCCAATCGATGAGAAGACTAGGACTTTTAAATCCACCCCTAATTATCCTAACCCTTGTTTTACCTATTGATTTATCCTAATTCAGATTGATATAAATTTAATAAACAAAGCACATCGTATGTCCTTGGTCGGCACACAGAATGTATAATCCTTTAAAGCATATGGATCACATCTTTCCATCCATGATCAGGCATGGAGAGATGTAGACTCCTGTTTCTTTCTCTATAGGAAACCTGTTCATGTTAGACATAAGCACCTAGATAAGATTCCAAACAACATCCATATCTAGACTTTGGTGAAGCTCATAGAATGGAGAAGTATGGAGATTTCAATCAAGTACACTAGAAAAAGAAACAAATCAATTGAATTAGAAGAATTCAACATAAACAAAAGTTATTCAAATTAGGGACTTCATCTCAGCCCTAGCTAAGAGCTTAGCAATCCATAAAATCAAATATAATGAAGGAAAAATAAAATTTAAACAGTAAGAACATCTCTCTCTCTCTCTCTCTCAGTCTCTCTCTCTCTCTCTTCTCTTCCTTCTCTTTCTGGATCTTCCCAAGGTCTGAATCTGGACTCCCAGCTATCCCTTACTCACGTCTTCTCTCTCTCTTTTAATAGGCAATGCAGGCGGTGGAGTGGAGAACTGACTTGCTGGAGTCGGTTTCGTAGAAGGATGTGCGCAGCTACACTTACGCAGGCAAGAAGATGACATAACATAGCCCACTTCCCTTGCTTCTTTCTAAAAAAATCAATGTCCCTTAAGGTGTTTTTGGACGAGGCACACGATGGATGGATCAGATCTTCCATCCAATCAATGTTCTAATCGCACAACCGCCCCAGAGTCGGTCGATTTTTGGACACTGTAGCAGGGGATGCGGAAACCTTCCGCTGTAACGCTGGTGGGAACCATTCCCTCATTTTTCTGAGAAATCCACTCCGTCCATTAGATGGAGGATGAGATTTTGGTCAGGAATATATAGTTTTTACCTTCTTTTGATGAGGCCCACATGTTATCTTTCTTTGCCGTTCAACCTGCTTTTAAACAGATAGATTTTCATAAGCACTTTCTTTTGAAATTCGGTCACCTACAACTTGGCAATAGCGATGCTGCGATTCTGGTGGATGGTTTCGATTATCAATTAGGACAATAGATGAGGCCCACAAGTGCAAACCTTCCCCTTGGTGTGAGACTCGCTGTAACGGCATTGCCATTTTTGAATTCATGAGAGAAAGATTTGGTCAGCACATACTGACCGACTTTCTGATTTTCGGTGCGTGGCTAGTGTATTCGCACCATATGCACACCTAACTTCATGTGGGGTCCACGGCGGTGTTCTTGAGAAATCTGCACCGTCCATCCTTTATCTCATATTATTTCAACCGTCGGGACAAAAAATGATGTATATCCAGATATCCAGCGGGCCCCACTTAATGAATTAAGTGGCTGATCTGGCCGTTGGGCCACTACCTCAGTGATCTAATGGGTGAAATTTAATATGTACAGTTAATTTATAACCCTCGGGACATGTATGAAGTGTCAAGTCAATCAGATGGCGGGAATCCTGTGATCTTGCATTCTGCACCAGTTTCGGGCCTCTTTAACGTGAACGACTCGATTTTCTCGGATCCCTGGCGTGTAAATCCATCAATCTTGGTTCTCTAAAGTGCGTCCCTTATTCTGGTTACTTTAGAGTGTCAAATCCATGCTTTTAATATTCTTTTTCAATCAATGCTCCTGATTTCATCCTTTAATAAAAACATAATTAAAATATGGCATTTAAGCATTATCATTTACGTGAAATCAGGCATTAATCGGGGTCTAATATGCAATATTCGACCCTCATCATGAGGCCATGGGCTCAATATATGTTTAGCCCTATGAAGGTCACTCCTTGGGCACAATGTCGGTTAAATGTTCACATTGATGGGTAATGATGGTTGAATGTCCACATTGTGACCTTCCCTTAGGTCCTTTCTTAGGTCAATTTTGATTACTGAGGCTAATTATTGAATCCGATTGGCGATACCGATTATGAGTATTTGATAGCATATCATTATGATACCTACACCTTGAAGCCCACCTTGTGTATATATATTGGGCTCATAAGGAAGTCCAGTTTATTGCCTGATAGAGAGGGTAAGGAAGCCCTCTTATTAACTTAGACTCGGATCTGCCCTCGATGGAGGATATTGTGACGCTCCATCACTGTGATCACATGTGGACGGGCGCACATGGGCGGACACTGAGTGGACGAGGCATGAAGGCCTAAGCGATCTACTAGTAATTGGTAGGCTATTGTGCACACAGTGAAGACAAAACTTTATCTCACATCGGGAGCATCGTCCGATGTTGTGGTGGCTATAAGTTGGATTCTTTCATTAATTATCATGACACTTTTTAAATCAGTGAGCTTATCTTGATATTTGGACTAGATCCGCCGTCCTTCTGTGGACCCCCATCATTTATATGCATGTTGTGATGGATGATTGATTAAAGCAAATATCATTGGGCTGAGATGATTATAGGACTCCTTGTGAGACGGAGTTACCCCGCATGATCGCGTGATACGCGTAGGTTTGATGTATGACCTATATGAGGTTGATGGTATTCGTGTCTTTTTAGGATTTAAATACTGCATTGCATCCTTGACATCTGATAGTTAGCTCTTTATGACTCATCATTTATATAGTTGATCTGTACTGCGTACTCTAATATTGTATGATTTATAGATTTGCATTATTTTCGCTTATTCTAATATCGTATGATTCATGATCTTGCCAGTAGTTTCGATATTGTATGATTAAGGCATTGCATTGAATACTTGACACTTATCTTGTGCACACACTTATACCACCCTCCAAGCTTTATATAAGCTTATGCATAATAGATGCATGCAGGTGGCATTAGGTTACAATAACGTTGAGCTTGGAGCGTGCAGCTGACTTCTGGAGCTTTGATTTTCGATATATGTATTTCTCTTTCAGTATTGTATTCAAATGTTTATCTTAATGGATATGTGATGGTGATATTACCTTTGTGATTTGGGTAAACTTGTGGTTATGCTTCTTATAAGATAAATGTACATTAGAAATCTTCCTTGTAAGATCCTAGGATCGGAATCTAGTGTATGTTCACTAGGAGCCGAGAATGGGGTACTATGGAGTTTGTCAGCATTGGATTCGATGATTGAAAATTTTGTGAGCCTAGTTTCCGAGTTTGGGGTGTGACAGATAAGATGTTGTGTTGCCATTAGAAGTGACAATCCCATCATTGCAAGTAGCATATCAAGTGAATTTGACTTCGACCGAATTCACAGAAGTTATGTTGGTTGAACTTGAGGATTTAAATGAAACTCGGTTGAAGGCTTTCGATTCCATTACGACAAATAAAGCCAAAGTTGCTCAAGTGTACAACAAAAAGGTGAAAAAGAAAGCTTTTGGAGAAGGAGATATGGTTTGAAAAGTAATATTACTTGTCAGAACTAAAGATATGCATTTTGTAAATGATCACCTACATTAAATGGACCATGCACTATGGTGAAAGTTCTTCATGGAGGAGCTTATATTCTTCGCGACATAGAAGTTAAGATGGTTAAAAATTCAATCAATGGTTTATTCCTAAAAGCGTATTATATCATCTTTTGAAAAGTATGAAAATATCAAGTTAAGAATGATTAGAATATTCACAAATAAAAAAAGAGTTCGAAATTCGTCAAAAAACAAGAGTAAATAAAAATATAAATATTACATTCATGGTTGAACGTTATTAAAACACGACCAACTGGCCAATTACATCTAAAAACAATACATAAAGGGAAAAAAGAAAAAAAAAAATGTAAAGGCTCGACTATAGAACGAATTAGGCATGTGCAACCTTTAACTCCTTGAATTCCTTAACAGCGCATTCTTTAATGAGTTGGGTTGTTTTTCTTTAAGCCTTTTAGGATTCAGTACTTTTCAAACTCGATCGAGAAAACATAAGACTTGGTTGATTCAACAACCGATGACATCGGTGTTGTGCTCTACTTCTCTCCTCCATTCACCGCTTTCATGCGATCGAGCCTGGTAGAGATTAACCTGAGAGTTAATGAAGTTCAGGAGGGTCTGGAGGTATTTTGGACACCTTACAGAATAGAGACGTTTAGTCTCCTGGAGATCATAACTTATCTCTGTACGTTAAACTTGCAGAGTACTTAACATCACCTTGTAATCATGATGTTGTTGACTCTAGTGCATGCAGTGGTACCAAGCCAAGTCATATTAATTAGAAAGAATGTTTGTTTCCCTGTGAATGGTGGTACGTTTGTTCGAATGAGCGTCAAGATCTTTCTTAGTGCCAAAATATGCATCACCGATACTATGGAGCTTGGTCAAAGCATCTAGAATTTCAGTTAAGGGAGCATCATCTCTGACAGTAAATCGAAGGTCGCAAACGAATGAGTAAATGTTATATTGAAGAGTGTAGTGGCAAAATGTTTCAATATCCATGGTCATGGCTCCTCTTAGAAATTTATAAGCCCGATTAAAAGCAGACCTAGGAGTAAGAACCATTAAAGAATGAAAGGAATGTTTGAAGATAAGAAAAGTGAAATTGGATATGCAGTGGAATAAGCACCTACTATTCCTTTAAATAGGCAATCAGGATGAACGATCATGCCTGAAGACAAGGTTTCATGTTGGTTGAAGTGCCTCATTAATGGTGTGAAACATTTCCTAGGGAGAGAAAACAAACAGGAGCATGACTTCTTATGAGTAGCTTGTCATTAATATAGTTATGCACAAAAAATGCTAAGTACTAGATAATATAATATAGATATGAAGCTTTTCTGGTCAATTGCATTAAAGATTATAGAAGTTGCATGGCCAATAGAATACAAGCACAAAGGAAATAAAATATTGAAAGACGAAAACTATACAATTTCTTTCTAAAGCTTTAACCGCTTAACTTCTTATTAATGGGGACCAACTTTGGTTTTTTACTTCAGAATGTGCAATCTCGCCAATTAATGAAGTCCGCTCTTGCATGAAGGCACCCAGTTAATTAATTCTAGCCTTATGGACTTGTCAGCGCACAGTTAAAAATTTTCAATCTGCCTTCAACAATCTCAGTTTATCTTCCGTAACTGAGATTTGAGCCTCTAGATCTATCAATGATGCGTTCGACTACTTCAGGTTGCCTTATGCCACAACAAGTTTCTCTTTAGCGACTCTGATCATGGTTTTCTTGAGGGAGGTGACCGAATATTCAACTTTAAGTCTATTGATTGTAGCGATTGTGTCTTGGTGTTCGCGAATCAAACTTAGGATTCATACAATGTAGGTAGCTTAGCTGACAAAGTTTCATCCAACCAAGTAAGAGTTTGGTATCAATAAATGAGGAAGTTCAATCTCTCGATCGATCCTGATGTGATGATGTCAGCAGTACCGGACTAAATGAGTATTTGTAATTCTTCTTACAATTGCTAATTTTTTATTGAAGGTGTGGGAGACTCGGTCACCAAGATGTCACATGAAAAGGCTTGGTCGAAGGAAGATAGTATGTCTTCTATAGGAAGTAATTCTTATGAAGAAGATAATGTATGAGTATCATCAGCCGATGGGATCAGTGGACTGAAGGCATTGATCGTTGTAATCTCCGTACTTCAAACATGAGCGGTTTTCAACTGGTTGAGGTATCTCTTACCCAAGTGTTTTTACTTCATCTAGAGGAGCATATGTTGGTCATCGACTAGAGCAATTGGTTGATCAGTTGGTTCTAGGGGAGAAGCAGACTGAATGGAAGGTAAGCCCAATTGTGCAACTGATTCTATAGCTTTTTGATCTTGATCAAATATAAGTGATGCAGTTATGAATTGCAAAAGGACATTGAAAGACTCCACGAGATGATATACTATTACCTCCACTTGGCCTTCAATTTGATCTGATGGTTGTCAAATGTCGCTCGTAGTCCTTTTTGAGTTAGACACTTAAAATATTTTGGCTTGGGATTGGGCAACGTCGGAAGGAGTGCTTAGAGTAGTTACCTCAGCCTGAATAGTCAATGCAACAATTGATTTTTCAGTGACCGAGAGTTCTTTGGTTATTGTGAAGGAAAACAAAAGGAAGTTAAACAAATGGAACTGAATCATTACAAGAGAAAGAGAAGGCGTAATGTTGAAATAACATCCACCTACATCTGACCGAACAACAACAGTAATGAATCGGTCATCTGGTGGTGAAATTGTGGTAGGATCAATGACAAAAGCCAGATCAATTGGAGCGCAAAAAAGGAGGAGGATTATGTGGATATGGTTTGAGATATCGGTCGAAAGGAAGATTATGACCATTTAATCTTTCCTTTTCATGCTGTCATTTATTAAATGCCTTGTTAAAATGAGCATCTTTATGTCTCTTATACACCTCTTCCATCTCCCAAGAGTATTTTATGAGAGATACACCCGACTAGAACTTAGTTATGTAATATTTATTAAAATCCACAATAACTTTGGTCAATGAGGAAATACTTGAAGTAGCTCGACCAAAAGTTGCAAGAAAAGTGGGGTGAGGCATTACAATGGGCCTAAGCTCTGAGATCTTTAAAATGGTCGAAGGGATTGAGGGCGCTGAGATCGGAGTAGTTAGAACCATTGTGGCTAAATCTACCATTGTGCTCTTCTGATGCTTTAGCTCAGGTTGAGCTAGTTCGATCGTTTTT
Source organism: Magnolia kwangsiensis (assembly GCA_037074715.1). Lineage (NCBI taxonomy): Eukaryota > Viridiplantae > Streptophyta > Magnoliopsida > Magnoliales > Magnoliaceae > Magnolia > Magnolia kwangsiensis. The sequence goes on along the minus strand of CM073576.1, from coordinate 131,768,642 downwards.
ATTAAAGAAAAAGAAATGGCGATCATCTTTATTGGTGTTGGAGATCGGGCAACCAATGTGATCGAGGTTGCTTTCCTTGATCGTGTTTTTATCTGGACAGGAGAATGCATGGCCAATTAAGTGGTCGACTTCTTGGTGCTTTCTTTATTCTTCTTTTTCTTAGCCATGTGTTTCTCCATCTTTGTTGAAATAGAAAGCTAGCCGATTATTAATTCATGAGACCCATTGATTAGAGTCCCATAATACTTTTTTCACTAGGAGTGGAATAACTCTAGTTGCTGTGAGCAATTGATAAAAAGAGGGAGCGTGAAGGATGAACCGAGGGTCTCAAATCCATTATGGAGACTTTGAAAAATGGTGACCGAGTCTGCAACTAGCTAATGAGTTGGAGGTTTTTTACAAGTCCGGTGCATGTAAGGGAAAGTGATACTTTAGGCCAAATAAAAATGGCGCACAAGAAGATTATGTTAATATTATTTAACGTGAGCCTTGACATTAATGCCTGTGTCTATGGTGCTACCATATGGTAAGTCTCCGCAGATTAAATAACTTTTTCAAGCTGCCATGAGGTTTGCCATTTCAGTGTTGGTCGATTTGTATTATTCAGTGAATCAGATTGGACTAAAATCCTTATCCTTGAAGGGGCAGAAGGTATGACTGAACTTGTTGAGGGTGAAAGAAAGAAATAAATTCGTATGTTTGGCAAAAAGAATAATTGATCTTCGAGCAAAGAAATTTGCGGTGGCCAAAGGAAGTAAATTCGATATTTGTTGGGGCGCATTTAACGAGTTTTGCTCCAAAATGCTTGTAAAACCGCATCTAGACAAGTCAGAAAGGCCCACTACATTGGTAGAATCCTTTAATGGTTGCTTCATATATGTTATGGTAAAGGTGATCGAGCACGGAAGGGGCAAGGGCAAACTAACGTCCCTGAGCGAGCGCCTCGACCAAATGAATATATTCCTTAGTGATTTGCGAAGCGTTTAAACATAAGAGAAAATGACACATCCACATTAGTAGGAATGCTACATGTTCTTGTTCATCTACTTCATTCTGAAACTTGTGTTGAAGAGCCATGAAGGTAGAATATGCCTTACTGGCCTTGTTTGGGAGGGTGAAGGGATGAGGATTCTTCAGAGCGAAGCCTGGATAGACAGGCTCCTCAAAAGGGAGTAGGTGAGTGAATGCACATATATCCATGACCAACTTATAGGGCCACATCCAAAATGGAATGTATTAGTCGACCTTCTCCATAAGGTCGACGCTGCTACAAGAAGGAAGGGATTAGATGAAAATTTATGTAGAGAAAGTTTAATGTTGTGCTTCAATGCAAAGAAACCATTTAGCCCAACTATTCATCGATTTCGGCCATGCTTGTGGAGTTTTGAATGTATTGGAGGGATATGAAAGACTTTCCAATTGAATAAACAACACTTCATTAGGGCATTTTGGAAAGTTGTGTTCAATTTCACGAAGGTGTTCATGGGTAACTGTCGAATGAAAAATAGGAGCAAGTGCCCGCGCAATAGTATCTGGGTCAGTTGGAGTATTGAAGAAGGGATCATTAATCACACAAGATGATAAAGACATCAAGGTCATTAATGAATGATCCAAGTGGAAAGCCAAAGCAGAGGAAGAAGAGAGTGCAACTATGGTGATGATTTGAAGAAAAGAAATTGGGAAGTGTTTATGTCGAAGAAAAGAAAGAGTGAGAGGGGCAAAGCATCGACTTTACAATTATTTATATATTGGCCATGATATGTGTGCATTAATGAAGATATGATCATGACTTCTTGTATGATATACTTTTATGCTACATGTCGCATGGATAACTTCAAAGTGTGAGGCAAAGAATATATCTTGATACGGTATCAGTCGAGTAGGATTAATGATGAAACAGCATGTGGATTAACGACCGATTGCATTTATGGTATCAGACAATGGAACAACGTCACTATCACCTTTTTACCAAAAGCAAAGCGAAATGGGGGGCAATGTTGTACCATATTTCTGGCAATTTAGGAAAAGCCTGTCGGAGGGTGACATGTGACATTGTATGAGAGATAAGAAATTGATAAAAAAGATCTTCAAAGATTTGGAGCGCTTTTTGCGGGCTTCCAGTGGTGTAAATCTAATTCTACACGTCAGTGAATGGTCAGCAGAATGTTACATTCGATATACAATAAGCACGATCGGGTTGTTTGAGATATAAAAAGGGACTGAAGGCAACCAAAACAAAAACCTTGGTTGATGAAACTGAAACAAGCGGCCGAGAAGCGTTGGGAAGAGGAATAATCACAAAAGAAAAACGTATCAAGAGAATGGTATAGAAAGAGGCTTTTTGACTACTGTAGCCATTGTAGTAATGGAAGAGCAAGCTACAACAGAAATCTAATAAATAACAGAGGAACACAACCAATCAAATCTATAATCTATCAAATCAAACCAAATAAACTTATCTATCAAATTGTCTCAAGAGTTACAATAATCAAGTAGCGGTAATCCTTAGTTGTACTATTTAGTTTTAAGTTAAGTCTACACTCATATGCTAGATTTTTCTTTATCAAATATTAAGCAATTCTTTTAAGAAATGCATTCTTGGAGTTGCTCCTAGTGATCAATTGTGAGTTTTTCCTTTTATTTGATTTGCATTAATATTCTAAAAGTCCTTTCTTGTTGAAGGTACAAAGTAACATATATTGGAGGAAGAACCCCGTTATCCAATTATCGCCTGATTGTTGTAAACTCCTGCAAGTAGCTAGGTAAGCGTCTAATCTTCTCAGAATCTGGTCGCATGCATTTAAATTGGACATATTTGCTTATTTTGGCACTTAAGGTTAAAGTTGATCGGTTTGGATCGATCTGCTGTATCGATATTGACATACTACATAATTAAAAACGAACCAAGCAACTGACAATTAGACCCACTCGAAAGGCCTTAAGCGAAAAACAAAGATAAAATAAACAATTAATTAATGAACTTTTAAGTTTATTTGAATTTAAATCATTTACTATTTTATATTACATATTACTACCCTTCAGTGTTCTCCATAGTCCACCACCATGTCAGGACATCAGCTCACTTTGCCTCTTAGTTTATGGCCAAGAGATTTTCTTATTCTATGGTATCTTAAATAGGTGAAAAGGTGATCCCAACCCTCATTCCTTGAAGACAAAATGATATCATTATATATGCATGATAGATGGTCCACCCATGGCATAAACATGCAATGTGCATGGCAAATCTAAATATTTAAATTTATTTACTTTTGGCTACACATAACAAGCAATTATAATGCATCATCTAAAAAAACAACAGTGAAATGCCTTATTGAAGGGGAAGAAAATGATGAACATTAGAATATAAAACGCTCCGTATCATCTGTGACGTGCAATTCAAAACATCTCACGAGTTGTTGACTTTAACTCAACTATTGAATTTGGGCCATCTTTCAGTGACTTGGGCTGTTTTCTTTTGGTGTAAATACCAGTAACTAAGTGCTAAAAGAACAATAATTATTTATGCAGGATGTTTGGGAAGAGTGGGACCAGCAAATAGGAAATGGTGCAAAACCCACCCTCCTTTCGTTAGTAAAACTCTGTGGGCCCACTATGATCTGTGTTATATCCACAGTGTTCATTTTTTTTTTTTTTTCATATTGTTTTAGGGTATGGGCCCAAAAAAGGGTGGGATCTAAAGCTCAAGTGGACCACATTACATAAAATAATGAGTTCAATGGTGGCCTTTTTTCCCATGCTTCCTTTGGTATCGTCCACTAGAGCTTTAAATTTGCCTCATCTGACAAAATAAATGTTCGGCATGGATAAACATATACATCATTGAGGCACATATGACTTTACCTCAATTTATGAGATCTCAAAGGTGCTGATATCCATTTAATTTGCTAGGTAAATAAAAAATGCTTAATTCATTTAAATTATAAGTAAATACAACATACCAGCATCTTTAAATTATTTATATGACAATTCCTACTTTATAAGGTGGAAAGTCAATAAATAAAAGCTTTCAAATAAATTATTTAAATTGGTTGATAATTTATCTATTTTTAGATTAATGATCTATAACCAAATGTTTGAAATATTGAGCCATCTTGACGTTTTTGAGAAATTCACCCTATTTCTCTACCGTTATTTGAAAAAAATAAGGCAAATCATAAACTCAAGTGGGCCACATGATAGTAAAAAGTGTGTAGGGAAATGCCTACCACTAAAATCTCCTTGGGTTCACCCAGATGTTTATATGCTGTTTATGGACTTAACAATGCAACTCCTACTCAGATAATCTGAAAACATAAAAATATTAGCTTGATCTAAACCTTATGTGGCCGGTAGAATGTTTCAACTGTGCACATTTAATCTTCATTATTTCTTATTGTGCATACCTCTTTAGTTTTTTATCAATCTATTTTTTGAACCTAAGCTATATTATAATATGGCAAAACCGATAGACGGGTTGAATTTCACGTAAACATCACAGTGGGCTCCACCTAACTCAATTTGCAGTACCTTTAACTGAACAGGCAAGAGCTTTGAGTAGCCACCATGATGTTTGGGTCTTATCCACACCATTCATCCATTTTTTTGCCATATTATTTTAGAGTATTGACACTAAAATGAGGCGGATCGAAGGCTCAAGCAGGACTACACCATGAGGATTAAACTCTTACAGTTGAGAACTTTTCGGAGCTACAGAAGTTTTGGACGAAGCTTATATTTGTGTTTTCTCTTCAACCAGGTCTATGCTAACTTAAAAGTTGGATGGTAAATAAACATCACGGTGGGCCATATAAAAGTTTCAACGGTGAGAATCATTACCACCGATGCTTCCTGCGGTGTGGTACACTTGAGCCCTGGATCTGCCTCATTGTTACTCTTAAAAACTACAGTGATACGAAAAAACAAAATGAATGAACGGTGTGGATAACACCCATACATCCCGGTGACTACTCAAAGCTCCTGCCCGTTCCCAGCTGGAGACGTGCGGGGGGCAGGCCGCAATCCACGTCGTTTCAGAACCCTATCAGAGAAACAACGGGAAAGACGGAGAAAAGAAGAAGAAGCGGGCTTCATATTTCAGAAACCTTAGCTCCTTTATGCAAGAAATCCTTCTGCTTCTCTTGAAATCGAGTTCTCCAAGCCCACGAACGTCTCTCTCTGCACTGTCCATCTGGTGGCCGTACCCTCAATCTGTCACAGTTCAAGAAAGCACAAAGGTGGGTTTCCCTAAATCTTTCATGATGATTGGACCTGCTCAAAGTTTATTTTTATGCCATTGATCAGATTGATACGATCAGCCGACGGGTGTGATTTTGCATCTCTCTCTTTCTATCCATCCATGGCCATTAGATCCACTGGCAGAAGCCTCTCCTTCAATCTCCTCACCAGTGACAGTTCTGGCGATGCCGCAACCTTCATCCACGGTACGATCTCTGATTCGGTCCATGACGATGCCGCATCACACAATCCTCCACTTCTATCCATTCACAAACGCCGACGCCGGCGGAACAAAGGATCAAAGAAGACGTCCAGCTCGCTTCCATCTCCTGTAGATCTTAATGGCCCTCACGTGGATGGATTTGAATCTCATTGCAATGGACGGAGCATCTGCGATCCTCTAATTTCAGGAACTGGAACGGCAGTCAAGACAGTGGTTGCAACTGTTGGGCCGGATGATGATTTCCAGTACTTGCATGCAGAGCGTCGGATTTCTGGGGTTGAATTGAGGCAGAGGGCTGTGAATGGGACTATTTCTGAAGAATCCGTGAAGGACGAGAGTGGTGTGGGGCTGGGTTTGACGGGCCTGCAGCAGAGGCCTGAACCAAATGGGAATGTTGGGAAATTGGAAACTGCGGAGTTGTTGGACTGGAATCGAGTGATGGCGGAGAATTCAAATGGTAAATCTCTGTCTAGTTCTCTCTCCTCTCCACAGAAACACATTTATCTTGCTTTCGTCTCTCGTCTCTTTCTTTTATTTTTGGGAATTAATCTGTATTAGTTGTTGATTGATTAGTTGTATTATACAGTGTTCAGCCAAAATTTGCAACAACTTTGTTTTGACTAGAATTTTGTATGAGGGCCATGGTTTAGTGATCCGCATTACTCATCTGGTTGTCCCTAGGTGGATGGGCATTGGACTGTAAATCTCCTCTGTTGAACAAAGTTGTTGAACTTCTTTCTCGATGTCTGTTCCCAAATAAAAGAACCCGGTAATTCGGGCTTGGCTTTGTATATTTTCTCAATTGATTAACCAATTGCATGCATGGATGACCAAGGAATATATGATTAGTTCCTTCTTCCTTCAACATTGACTTTCGGAATTAGATATTCAATTACAAAATAAATGAAATGTGAAATTATTGAGTAATCTACTTCCCTTCGAATGATGAATCCCCTTAAGGGTCTGTTTGGATTTGTGAAAAGTGTGGGTAAGTAAATTGTATTTCTTGAGAAACTTTGTTTCTAGGAAAGTGTGGGAAAGGAACATTATTTATCTTGTTTGTATATCAACAACATTTTCTCAAGAAAATTGAGATTTGTTTTCAAATCATATGTTTGGCAAAATAAAATTCTATTGAGAAATTATTTTGGTATCATGTGGTACCTATGTGTCCAGAGGTGGGATGTATGCAATTAACAATTAATATTTCCTTTGTAGTATGGAAGTATTCATCTAAGGGGTAAGGGGCATCTGATGAATGATTTAGATGGAACATGCTAGACACATGAACCCATGTTCATCTTGTCCCTATAGTTTCTTGTGGTGTGGCTGACCTAAATTGTGGTCTGGGGTGATTTTTTGTCCCATTGCCTAACTTTGAGGGACGATCCTGATGGATGGAGTGGATTTGACAAAGAGAACATCGTGGTCCCATGTGAAACTCAGTTAAAGAAACTTATCCTGCTCCTTTTTTCAGAAAAAAAAGGAATCCAGACTTGGAATGTGAGCTATTTCATACTCTCACAGGCTTGATACGCTTGAACTTAGAAATTGTGTGCGCTGAACTAATTAACTGAAATTAAGCTGACTGGACTATGGAAGCCATTATCTCAAAGTCACAGTGCGAAAGTCGGATTTGCTGGATAATCCTAACCTTTGATTCATGGACACTTGTCTGTTCCTATTGAATATTTTTCGTTTTTAACTGTCCGATAGATTTCCACCTATCCATTGGGAAGATGATCCAATAAGGGTAATGCTGGGTTCATGACATGTCTAAATTGGAACCAATAATTTGTACAATTTATTTTAAATTACTATTTTTCTTGCATGCAAATTCCAAATGCATGTGTATCATCTACTATATTCTTCTGGAGTATCAAAGCTTTTCCCAATGTCAAAGTTGGATGCAGATTGCCTATTGGTGCTGCCTGTAGTAGTGTCTCCACTGGTCGGTGCTCTGTGGGCCCACCACAATGTATGTGTTTTATCCACACCATTCATCCATTTTGCCAGATCATTTTATGTCATGAGCTCAAAAATGATGCATATCCAAATCTCAGATGGACCATACCATAAACAATGCGGATTGAATGCATATCATTGGAAACTTCTTGGGGGCCAAAGAAGTTTTGCATCAAGCTGATATTTGTGTTTTCTTTTTCATCCAGGTCCGTGTGACGTTATCAATAAGTTGGATGGCAAATAAACATTATAGTGGGCCCTAGGAAGTTTTAAATAGGTGTGTTCAATCACCACTGTTTTCCTGTGATGCGGTCCACCTGAGATTTGAATTTGCCTATTTTTGGGCTCTTGCCCTAAAATGATTTGAAAAAAAACTGGATGGTTGGCATGGATAAAATACATATATCATGGTGGGGCCCACAAAGCATTGATAGTAGCAAGGTACTTTAGCAGGTAGTCTGCATCCGACAGAGTTTTTGCGACAAGAAAACGTGGGAAAGGAAACATCCTTTTCTAAGGGACTGGGTTAGAAATTAAAAGGCTGAATTTTAGGAAAAATTAACTGCTTAGGAAAATTGTTCCCCCCCCCCCCCCCCTCCGGTGCTTACAAACAACAAAAAGAGAGTTTCTTGAGAAACCATGTTTCCTTTCCCACCATTTCACAGAATCCAAACAGGCCCTAAAGGAATACCATGGAACTCACAAGGGATTTACTTGTTGATTTATCCTTCCATTCCATCCTTTAGGCCACTACTTCACCTTGCATGAAATCCCAAGAGCTAATTTGCTCTGATACTGATTTTGACATACCCGGAAGCACAAAGTGTGATTAGTAGGGGAAGATGCTTAGCAATCAAACCAAGATCAACACATGCCTCCAATGTTAACACATGTAAGGCAAGGAAAGTTTTCTTCATACTTGAAGCTAAAGAGTCACACATCCCACAGGGGTTGTTGATAGCCTACAACTAAAACCCTAGTGAAAGGGAAGACAAAAGTACCCCTACTTAAATCACTAGTCACGATGACCCCTTAAGTGAGGGCATTTTAGACTTTTTACATTTATTCAAAGACACAAATTAAAGACTAAACAAACACATGCTTCCCCTCATGTGGGCTTCATGTAGGATCACATGTTTGACCATGTCGGCCGTATTCGTGTGATTGGAGATCCACTTACATCATCCATCCTTGACCCCCTCTTTTAATTGGGAAAATAAGGAAACATTTGGGGAGGATGCCATATCAAGAACATGAGATGCTTAGGGTATATTGAAACCCTAGCCTTCTACTCTTATTTATGTTACTGAAAACATGAATGCCATGGGCCTTATTACATTAAACTGGGCCAAATGGGCTTTGTTACATTGTCCTGGGTCCAATGGGCCTTATGCAACTATCAACTTTTCAACACCCCCTTCAAGCTAGAGCATCCTTATGAGGCTCAACTTGGAACAATGGTTAATATAATTAAACTTAAGAAAGAAAATTTTCTCTAATATCCACCCTCAAACTCAAGTTGCTTTGAAAAGAGGAACTTGAGTTTGGAGAGGTACATAAAAGATTTTTTAAAAGCAGAAAAAAAGTAGCGCTGCTGTGGAGATGAGTAGCGCTGGCTGTGATGAGAGGCGAGCGAGCATATGAGAAAGTGAAGGCAATAAGACGACCAATAACTTCAGATGAACAAGCTCTTCTGCAACTTTAGTGATATGAGTCATTGGAACAACCATCCGACACGAATGAGTCTGGATCAACTATCCAGCTCAACCAACTGGCAACTGCCCAACACAATCATAATTCTGGACAACTATCCAGAACAAATGAGAATGGATGAACTGTCCAATATAAGCAAGCGAGTCTAGATCAACTATCTAGCTCAACCAAGGCTGGGCTTACTGCCCTGCACAATTATAAGTCCGGACAACTATCTGGAACAAGTAAGAAGAGGCCAACTATCTAATATAAACAAACGAGTTTTCATTATTATTAATCTATTGTCTCTAGTAGAATGGTGCAGCTGGTTATGACGCATACTCCTAAGCTAAAACCTGGGTTCTACTCCTGGCAAGGATCTGTTGCTGGAATAACTTAGCAGGTTATGGATGCCTACTCTTGGGGCCCCCGTTGCGGGGCCTGACCAGAAAATTATTATTGTTGTGTCAAGTAAATAACCTTTTAACTACCTCTAGGAGGCAGTAAGTGGTCATAGGCTCGTAGCCTGTTTGCATATTTGAGTCGAGCTTATTTTAGTAGTTTATACTTCAAATCTAGTTGACCATACACTACAGACCTTAATGACATAGCTTTGCGATCTAAAGCTGGCCATGATGTTTGGGAAACTTTCTGTACTTCCATTCGCCTTTTGACATTCATTTCTGCACTGCTAGTGCTTGAAATATATTACTTTAGCATTTAATTGATTGCCATGCAGATCTGTCTTCAGTGGAGAAGATGCCATTGAAATATTTTATTGGAGAAATTTATGGAGGAAATTCCCTGCGGAGCACAACATCTGTTGGGAATGAGAAAAAACGACAAAGAGTTTATAATACTATGTTCCATGTGCCATGGAGGTGTGAACTGGTAATAACTTATCTCCTTCTCAATGGTGTAGTATGTGTATCTTAGTATTGAACGCATTTCCCATTACATATCATCTACAACATAAGATTCACCTCCTCTCTTCAGATTCAGGACAAGATTTGTTTGTCTATATTAACTGTTGTTTCATTAGAAACTTCGTGAACTTGTTAGTGATTAAATGCATATACTCAGCTGATGTAGGATTGAGCCTCATGCCTTGGCAGTTAATACATAAGGGTTGTTATGATCGTTATGTAGAAACCCTAATTGGGCTCCTGGTCATGCCCGCAGAAATCATCACGGTATGTCTACAAGGAAGACATTTCCAAAATAAATGGATGAAACATGTTTCCGAATTCTATGAAACACTTTTACTGAAAATGGTAAACCTACTTTGAGCAAAGAAGTTTTCAACACACACACACACAACGGTTTCCTTTATTTAATTAATTTTTTAAAGAGGTATGCTTTTATAGTAAATATGTTCAATCGAATGAAGTTCAAGATATGTGTAAACCTGTGTTCTCAACCTTATAATTTATGAATAGGAGATGAGAGGTCGGTGGGACGTTGGAGCTTTGGGCATTGCTGGGGTTGGTAAAGACCAAAAAAAAAAAAAGACAAAAGGGAAAAATAAGGGAAGAAAGAAAGAGTGTATTAGATAAGGACTCTAGAGGACATGCATGTTTTGAAATTATTGGAGTGGATCTGGTGTCTACGTTGAACCATTCAGTGCAACATTTTTTTTATGGGGCAGTTTTATCTATCACTATACTATCCTTTGCAAAGGAGTGTCTGATATTTGTATAATTCTTGCAGCTTATTGATGTTGGATTTTTTGTCTGTTTGGATTCATTTCTGTCGTTGCTAACTATCATGCCAGCAAGGATTGTGATGACCCTTTGGAGATTTCTGAACATCAGGTGAGACTTCAATCTTTCAATAGTTTTGGTTTTATGCAATTAATCATTCTTCAATGAAGTCTGCATGGGGATAAGATTAGCTCATATACTAACTTTTCACCCCCTTTTGCTTGTTGATAAAGTTAATGGTGTGTCATGATACTGTCATTTACTGATTCAGGTTTCTGTAAATATCATTTGGATGCGTGACTTATTTGGATAGCTTCATGCATTTTCTTCCAGCCATCAGTAGCAATGAAATAAATGTAGAAATGAGTGTTGCCAGCTGTGTGTGCCTTTTCCTAGCCTTGTGTTCTATCACCCTGACATGTTTGCAATAATTTCACCAAGCAGGCTTTGAGTTGGAAGAATTCTAGAATTTTACCTACAGGAAAGAACAGGATCACAATATTTTATGTGGATGTTCTAGCTTTAGGGTCTACCATAAAAAGCATGGATCAATGTTACCTAAATTGTCAACACCCCTACCTTTTCTGTTCCAAATTTGGCGATTTGGATTATGGGACATTTGCCATCCGGATTGCTATTTTGCTGAGGCAGAACTATGGTTCTATATTCCTAGTGTAAATAAACTTGTAATCAATGTTATCGAATAACATATGCGATCGCACAATCGCATATGTGGTTGCATAATTTTTTTTTTTTAAATTTTTTTCGCATTTTTCAAAAAATTTAAAAAAAATCAGAAAAATCAGAAAAAAATCGGAAAAAATCAAAATAAATTATTATATGTCATTGGCCCTTGAAATACATTTAATTTAAGTAAAATAAAACCAATTACATTTGCATTTATAATTTTACATAATGAATTAAATATTAAGTTAAGTCATCATCATTCATCAACAATTTTACTACATTCTACAATATAGTTAACTTCTTTTCAATTAACATTTAACAAATATGAAATATCAATATTCAATATTCAACACTACATGATATACATCAACAATCAACATCAATACACTTGGTAAACATTAAACAAAATTAAGAAGTTATTTATTTATTATTTATCTAATCAATAATCATATACATCGATATAGTAGCTATTGTGGCATATCACCAACAGGTCCACCACCACCACCATCATCATCATTCGAGTCATCTCCTTCTTCCACATACACTTCTTCCTCTTCCGATTCTTCATCATCTGTACGTACTAATACTTCATCAACATCCAATGATGGATGATCTTCAGCTTGATTATCATTATCACTATCTCGTTCTTTAATCTCTTCAATCTCATCAACGGGTTGATGGCTACTACTCGCCCCCCGGCTCCCCTCGTCTTTCGCCTTCAAGTGGTACTACCTTCACCAGGTGTCAATTCGTAGGCGGCATTTTCAACTTTTGCCCATGTCAGCTCCTCTTCAGCAAATACCGGGTTCTCTGTCTCTACGAGCCACTCATTATTTGCATCCAACTCATCTAAGCAGATAGGGTAAAAAAAATCGGGATTTTCTTTCCTAGTTTGGAATTGATCTCGCAATTTTTGATCGTATTGAACGAAAACCAAGTCGTTGAGCTTTTCTTGCTCAAGGCGATTCCTTTTCTTGGTATGAATTTGAAAGAAAGAAAGCGCATTTGGCATTAAATATTTAGGTAATTAATTTAGCTTAGGCTACTAAAAAAATTAAAGTTTACAAATAATTACTATTACTAAACAGTCTAAACTTACTGCCTCGAATGTCCTCCAATTGCACTCGCAACCACTGACAGAATAAGTGAGTTCAAAAATCTTCATAGCCAGCTTCTTTAGAGCTGAATCCTTCTTGTTTGGGTCCACTCCATAGGCAGCCCACTAGTCAGTTGAGAAAAATAGTTTAAGTAGGTTAGAGACACTTTGTAGAAAAACTATTTGTAAAAGTACACAGTACACTAACATTCATAAAAGTACTTACTGGGTAATTTCATCGTTCGATGCCTTATTACGATATTCCTTGAGAATATCCCTTTACTTTTTGTGTAGAAGTCTAGCAAAGTCGATAGCTTGTCTTGTTCTTCTCTATCTAGAATCATTCTTTCCAAGACATCAATAAATCCAACCATATGCATAGTTAGTGCTTCTTCTGCATCAGCAGAAGCGATTAAACAGGTTGGGTTAAGGATGCAAGTAACCGAATACAATGGGGATGACATTTGACTGCCTCATCTTCTATCTATAATATCTAAAATTGGCTTGTAATCATGGTACCTATAGTTAAAATGGTCTATGATCTTATTTTTCGCCCTCTCCATCGCACCACATATGTAGCCCATTGTAGGCTTCTCATCCCTGTCCACCAATCGCAACACAGTGATTAAGGGTTCGGATGATTTTAACGCTTTTACCACTTGAGTCCAAAAACTTTGAGAAAGAATTGTTTGTTGAACCCGTTTCCCTTATGCCTTCTTTGACTAAGGCCCACTTTTAAAATCGGCCGACACTACAAAGCTTCTAAGTTCTGATTTCTTTGCATGTAGCCTTTGTAGTGTTAAAAAGGCTGTAGCGAAACGGGTGACTGCTGGACGTAGCAAGTTACCCCCAATGTGTTTTCTCATTCGACTGAGAAGAAGGGCGTGTTTGTACATAAAGACCGTGATTCTTCTAGCCCTTGCAATCACATTTATAAATAATCTACCTATATCTTCTAACATAAGATCAATATAATGGGCCGCACAGGGGGTCAAAAATAAACGTCGCCTCTTCTCCATAAAAAGACGACCGACCATTACATACGAGGTTGCGTTATCTGTAATTACTTGTACAACATATTCCTCACCTATTTCTTCAACTACACTATCTAGTAAGTTAAACAAATATTCTCCTGTGTGTGAATGACCCAACGTATCCACTAACTTCAAGAACATTGTCCTAGCTGGGCAATTTATTAAAAAGTTAATGAGAGACCGACCGGATCCATTGGTCTATCTATCGACCATTAGTGAACAACCATATGTTTTCCACGATTCCTTATATTCAGTTATGTAAGATTTTGTATATTCAACTTTAGTTTTTAGGTATGTCTCCCTCATTTCATGATATGAAGGAAGTTTAAGCCCAGGTCCAAATTGACCTATAGCTTCAACCATTACTTTGAAGCTTCTCGATTTAACGGCATTGAAAGCAATGCCGGTTTGGTAAAACTACTCAGCAATATATTGAATTGTGATTTTTCTGTCTTTTTGTTTATACTGGTTCTCTAAAGTTGTTTGAGCCGGCCCTTTCCCTCTACCCCTTTGGTCGATCACATCCTCAGGGTATGGTCTACACCATCTATCCTGGGGCCTATGCCCTTGGGCTCTTTTCGATGGTTGTACTTGTGGTCTAGACCGGCCTGTCAAAGTAGGGGGAGTGGGACTAGCTTTATCTACATTAACTACATTTATATCTTCATATGCATCTTGTTTTAGATATTCCTCCTGACGTAGGGCACTATCGCATTTATTTCTTGATTGTTTTTCCATATACTCCACGATCTCACTTCGAATTTCTGGAGTAATTTTGTCATATGCTTTTGCATTTGACCCTGGTAAATGTGCAAGGTGTCGCTTGTGCCTTGCAATGCCACTGGAACTCACATATCCACATAACTTACATACTATGTGAGTCTTTTCTGTAGCACTACGGTAGTGCCCATATTTCCAACCCGGGTCATTTGACTTGGGTTTCAAAGAGGAAGATTGAGAAGAAGACATTATGATGGTGGTGTGTGTATTATTGATTGTTAGTAGCCTAGTACTAAAAAGTAGCTACTAACTAGAAACTAGAAAGTAAACTAAAGTAAGAGACTAAGAAGTAAGATCTAAGATAGTAAGAGTTGTGAGGCTAGAGAGAGAGAGAAAGAGAAAGAGAGATTTTACACACAAACAAAATTAAAATTACAAATCTAAAAAAGGTTTCAACTTTCAAATTCTTGTCTAAGTTGTCTTCTCTTCACCTTTGCCCCTTGACTTGAGTACTGATCTTGAATTCTTGTTGTACTTGTAAGTTGTAAGTTGTAAAAGTTGTAACTTGTAAGTTGTAACAAAGTAACGATTAACAAAAAAACTAAAAAAATAAAATGATAGAAGTTGTTAGAACTTAGAAAACTTAGAACTTGGATATTATGAAACTCTAAGTGAAAATGAGATAGAAAGAGAGAGTGATGTATGTTCCCTCGATTGAACTAGAAAGTATAAAGAGAGTTCAATCAATTCAATGGATAGAGATTGGAGAGCTTGGTTGTAAACTTGTAGTTGTAGTCTTGTAGATGTAGATCATGTAGTAAATTAGTAATGTCTCTTGAAGAGTCTTGACTCTTGAATCTTTTTGATTCTTGAATGTGGATGTACGTATCCTTGATTGAAACTTCAATCTCAATCTTGATTCTTGATTTTTGAAAGTTGAAAGAAAAGAAATATGGAATATGGATGGAGAGGAGTGGATGTAGAGTGCTTAGAAATATATAAGAGAGAATATAAGAGAGCAAAATAGAGAATAGAGAGAGAGAGTTTGAGGTTTTTTTTTTTTTTTTTTTGCTTGCATGTAGGAGTGCTTAGAATCCATTTTTATAAAGAAAAAATCGGGATTAAAAAAGGGTCTAAAATGGTTTGAAATATGACCGTTTGCGACTATGCGATCGCATATGCTGTATGCGATCGTATGCGATCGCATACATCGCATATGTGATCGCACATGTGCAGTGATCACAAATGCCACTGCCGCATATGCGATCCCACCACCATTATGCGCATATGCGATCGCATATGCGAATGTGCGATCTCACATGACAACACTGCTTGTAATGTCATTCTACACAAACATAGAGATTTGTAAGGGGATACAAGCCTTACTCCAACCTAAGCAAACAAGCCATCCGCAACAAACCAACAGAGGTGCAAGCTGTTGTGCTCTAGAGAAAATTATAAACTCAAGAGAACACAAAGATTTGGAAGGGCTGTGCCTGTGCGGTCCCAAAAAACTGTCTTACAAGTATCCTCATGAAGTTGATACTAGAAGAAAAGGTCAAAGAAAGATGAGTTTACATGCACAATTTGCTAATAGATCAGCCATCTTGTTGCCTTCACGATCAACATGATTGATCTGGAGGTGCATAAGAGACGAAAGGTCCATAAGTTGAGTCCAACTATACCACAACTGCCAAGGTGGGCGTCCACACAACTAGTAATAAACCAGAATTTTGGAGTTGGATTCAATAGCAAGAATTTTAAAACCCTGCTGAAAACAAAGCTGCACTCCATTTATAAAGAATGAATCATGGCCTCTGAGTTTGTGCATATCCCATAATAAGAAGCAAAAGTGAAAACAGTGGCCAGAATAGTCCCAAAGAATACCTCCTCCACTGGCTCCACCCAGGTTACCCCTAGATGCCCTATCTACATTCAACTTAAAATAGCCAAAGAGAGGAAGAATCCAATAAACGACTAGCATACAAGGATGGGTCAGCTCATACGACGAGCAGGCAGATGCATGCTTTAAATCACAGATGACAGACCATAGATTAGATCTGAAGGAGGACCCTATTGATTATTTCCCGCGGGGAGCAATACTTTCTATATGAGCATTCCATTATTTCTAGAGCTTCCATAGACTAAATAAGGGACAATGCCCCTGATCTACCCAATCTGAGAGAATTGGAAGCCAAAGCAAACCATTGACAACACCATTCCACAACAGACTGGTCAGTGATAAATGGAACATCAAATATCAAGCCAAAATGCTTCCAAACAGATCTGGCCAGCATGATCAGTAGGCAGTATTGGCGGCAATGCAACAAACGCAATGAGATACCAAATTAATTTTGCTCTGCCAAACAGATCTCTCAGTCTCAATTTGACCAAGAATGCTTTCCAGACAAAGAAGCAAATTTTCAAAGGCACTTGTGAGCACCAAATCTATTTGAAAGCATCATCCAACCGATATTGGTTGTGGACCAAGGTGTCCCGTATCGGTATCGGTTGGCGTAATGGTGCCCTCCGAAACCGATACGGATACGGGGGCGTAACGGCCCATAACGGCGCAAAATTTTTTTTTTTGCCAAAAAAATATGAAAAAATATGCATTAAATCCGAAATATTCTAAGCATTCCAAATATGCATTCATTTAAAAATTGGAACATGTCTATGGTGGTATAACGGTCCACTCTTTGGTCAGAAGTTGTATCGAACTGTCTGATGAATTTATGAACCAGATAACCTGAATTTGACTACAAAATTCATATATTTAATTTTCTAACTATCTACTATCAATGATAGATATATTAGAATGAATGTAATATAAAAATATCTTACATTTAGGTGTTTGCATTTATTTTTGAGAGCCAAAATTCATGCGTAAATAGAAAAAAATATAAAAAACTAAAATAAAATGGCACCCCAAATATGTAAAATGCACATTAACATGTTCTACTATGATTAACACATCACATGGCATCATTAAAACAGCAAAAGAATCATTAAAAAATGATTTTTTGAATTTTCAAAAAAAGGGCCAAAATAAATGTGTAAATAGAAAAAAAAATATATAATGGCATCCCAAATCTGTAAAATGCACATTAACATGTTCTACTATGATTAACACATCATATGACACCATTAAAACAACAAAAGAATCATTAAAAAATGATTTTTCAAATTTTCAAAAAAAGGGCCAAAATAAATGCGTAAATAGAAAAAAAATATAAAATGGCACCCCAAATCTATAAAATGCACATTAACATGTTCTACTATGATTAACACATCATATGGCATGATTAAAACAACAAAACAACTATTAAAAATTGATTTTTCGAATTTTAAAAAAAGAGGCCAAAATTCATGCGTAATTAGAAAAAAATATAAAAAAAATATAAAATGGCACCCCAAATCTGTAAAATGCACATTAACATGTTCTACTATGATTAACACATCATATGGCATCATTAAAACAACAAAAGAATCATTAAAAAATGATTTTTCAAATTTTCAAATAAAGGGCCAAAATAAATGCGTAAATAGAAAAAAATATAAAAAAATAAAATAAAACGGCACCCAAAATCTATAAAATGCACATTAACATGTTCTACTATGATTAACACATCAAATGGCATGATTAAAACAACAATACAACCATTAAAAATTGATTTTTCAAATTTTGAAAAAGGGGCCAAAATTCATGCGTAAATAGAAAAAAATATAAAAAAAATATTAAATGGCACCCCAAATCTGTAAAATGCACATTAACATGTTTTACTATGATTAACACATCATATGGTATGATTAAACAACAAAACATATTAAAAAAAGTATAAATACCTATTTTTGACGAATTTATGAAAAATGGCCCACCGAGCTTTGATTCGAGAAAATCCATAATATAATGTGTTTTTATCTCAAATACCCAGCCAAGGTTGGTCGAAATTAGTAGTAGGAGTGAGAAACAGTTTGGAAGCAAGAAGTTTCAAAAAAATAGCAAAAACAAAGCTTAAAATGGAAAAAGGTCGATACAGGCCTGTTACGGGCCGTTAACAAAGCTTAGAATGGAAACAGGTCGATACGGGACTGTAACGGCCCGTAACGACCGATACGCCCCGTAACAGCCCTGTATCGGCCGATACTGTGCAAAAAATCGAATCGGCCAATTCGAGGCCGAATCGCGTAACGGTTGCCACCGGCCGATACGTAACCGATTTGGCCCATCCTGTTGTGGACTAAATTCCTAAGCAAATGACAAAAATTCTCCACTCGTAGAAGTCCATACATGCCCGTCTTTAACACTGAAATATGAGCATTAGACGTGAGAAATTGCTCAGCAGCATTAGGAGGTACCTATGAATAATGTTCACCATTTCATATATAAATTATGTTATGGGTAAAAATAGACTGACCAGACAACTAGAATTGTATGAAAACAACATAAGGCCAAGAGCTCGGAAAGAAGGTCGTGAACAATATTGGCATTAGATGTCGAGCACAATCCCTGCAACCCATCCGGACACCAACTACAAGCAATGATCTCGGCTTTGGCTGACATCTCACTATTGCGACCAATGAACGACCATTAGTAACGGCCCGACCTCGAGGTAGGCACCGACCACAATCAACAGTTTGGCTCGGTTTGCAGGACCTCGGCCAACCCGACTTAAGAGGTCGGCGTTGGCTGTCAACCATGATCTCCTTGGAAGCCGACCACCAGGAGATCTCCTTCATATACAAGGAGGATTAATTCCCCAAGATCTTCACCGAGAATCGTGTCGAGAATAATGCCTTGTATCTCGGGGACGATTCCTTGCATGATACACGACTGCATTCACTGCCATATACGTAACAAACACCAAAGTACTATAAATAAGAACCACACATACGACAGAAGGGATGCACAAAAACCCTAACTTTGGCATCGGAGGGTCCCCTGCCATAGCCAGGGTCTCCATTGTTGTTTGGTTTTGCAGGTACACGACGGTCTAGCAGGGACGACCATATTTCAGCATCAACAAATTACAATACCAATTCATATATAAACTATACTATATAGACCCCATTTACTGTAGTGACCCATTATTTTCACCCTTTGTCCTCTACAATATTTACAAGGTCAATATCAAGAGAACTCAGACCAATCACTACAAGATGGTGGTTTTATTTATGCAGGGAAGCCAATCATCCACATGGTTTGCTTCCCTCCAAGTGTGTGGATATCTCTAACTTTGTAAAAGTTTAAAACCAAATCGTGAGAAGCTGAAGTTGTACTCTTCCTCTATTTTACCTAGTATATAATTGCCTAACACCTTGAGGCTGTTCCCAACAAAGAATCTATCTCCAATTTTCCTTAGCAAAGAGGATGAATTTGCTGAAAACATTCTCATAGAATCAGGCCATTGGGATGCGGATGGTGTGAACAATCAGAAAGTCAATGGTGTTCTGGGCATTTGCATATATGTGGATTATGAGGAATGTGGAGAGCAGGATTTGCCCATGAGTTGGCTGGTCACAGGGTACCTGGATTCAGAAGTGGTAAGAAGCATTATATATGGGCATGTGTCATCTGTAATAGGGAAGATGTTCATCTGGCTATTCAGTCTTGGTTTTTTAGCTGGTAATGACATGAAAAAACTTTTTTGTTTGAGCGTCCAAAATTTGGCATGCTAGATTGACCAGAAACAGGAGCTGAAGGGAAGTTTGCCCAAAGCTTTTTTATTTTATTTTAAATTGAGCAGCAGAGATCAACATGCAGAAATAAGATCCTGCCCATTGGAAGAGTACTGGTGGAGAACAGAATTTACCATGAACAGTACTAAGAGAATTGTTAGCTCTATGTTGCCTTGCTCATATTTAAAAGTAGTGCGTCTTTTCCTTGTTTAGTTCTTGGGGCCAATCAATGGACTGGCAGTGGATTGCAACTCAGCCAGGCCGGGCCAGGCCGTGCCGAGCATGTCCAAGTCCAGCTTATGAGTCCCGGCCAGGGGCATGTGAGTCCAGCTCATGAGACCTAAGACTTGGCACTGGACATAAGACTCAGGTCATTTCCGCCTATAGTTCCTCTTCCTCTTCTTCTTGCTCTTCATCTTCTTCTTCCTCCTCCTCCTTGTCGTCATCGTCCTCTTCTTCTTCATCTTTTTCTTCCTCCTTTCTCTTCATCTTCTTCCTTCTTCTTCTTCTCCTTTTTCTTCTTCCTCTTCCTCTCTCTGCTCCTCTTCCTTTCCCCCTCTTCCTCGTCTTCTTCATCCTCTTCCTTTCCTCATGTTGTTGTTGTTGTTCTTCTTCTTCTTCTTCTTCTTCTTCTTCTTCTAAGGCCAGCCCTGCCTGTTAGAAACTCGGTCACCAGTCCCTTTTTCTTCAATCTCCAGCCACTGGGATTAGATTACCTGAGTACTTGGTAGTTGGCAGTCTGTGAGAAGTTGAAACATGCCTGTTTCTTCACTCTCCAGCGACTGTGATTAGATTACCTGATACTTGGTAGTTGGTAGTCTGTGAGAAGAATCCATTATTCTGCATTCTCTCTGGTTATTTTGCTTCTGTTGCCATGAGGGTGCAATGTATCTTTAAATTCCTGTCCTGGCTATGTTCCAGATTTCTCGTGCTTGATCCCACAAACACTTTCCATTTAGTTTTATACATAAATTTGCCACTGTTCTATCTGATGTAAGTGAGAATCAGTTGGAGTAAATAAATTACCAATAATCTTTCAAAATGCACGTGCAGGAATGAAATGAGAAAATAATTTCCTCCTGAACCAAAAAAAGAAAAAAAGAAAAAGAAAAAGAAAAGAAAAGATCTGATGCCTTTTAAGTATAAATCATCTCAACAATTTTCAATACAACTAAATCATCATAACTTTCCAGGCATAAGAGCTATGCCCATGTATAAAGGTGTGTAAACAGTCTCCTGTACAATTTCTAAGTATTTCCTAGTTCTTTGCAATATGGATATTCTAAAATCAATGAAGACGAAATAACGAAGACTCCTAAGACCTTTGGATTACTAAAAATACCATGACCATGTGTATACGGCTGTATGCAGAGCTAGCAGCCAGTTGAGAGTTTTCTCCTACAATGTTGGTGTCATTAGGAAATAATTAGAATTGGTTATGCTGTGTATAAAACATTGGGGCTGTATACACAGCAGTATGGTTGTGTATACAGCTCTGTACAACAGTACAGTTGTATAGATGTTGCCATATACACAATCATATGGTGTATCCTGCATACAACACCATATGCATGCTATTTTGTAGCATGTTAACTGTTCTGAGTAGATGGACCACTGCAATCTGGTGCAATCCATTTGTGGTCACCTCATGGATGGGCTGGAGTGTGACTGCATCACTATCATTACTTAATTGACTTTAAAAAGGTTACAAGTTAACCCAACAATGTTTGTGGCAGGCAGTTCCAGAGGCCACGTGCAGCAGAATTGTCTGATTTTGGCTGTTTCGTCATATTGGCTTGTGGAGTGACCCTTTTACAGGCAACAGGTGGGGTATTTTAAGCTGTTGGTCTGGATTAAAATTGTTTTATCGTCTCCATATCTCATTGACCTCTTATAGAAATCAACTAGGTGCCTGGTGGCGGGGAAATGCACTGGTCTGGTTTAATTTATTGACAAAAATTCTTTGGATTCCTTTTTGCATCAGATATCAGTCTGATATATCACATTATTCGTGGACAAGGAACGGTCAAGCTCTATGTAGTGTATAATGTCTTAGAGGTGAGAAACTTGATTCTGTGGCTTCATCAATTTGCATTTGCTGATTGACATTGAACATTGGTGATGGCACTAGACATTTGTTTGAACTGATCTTGGTTCCTCCTTGACAGATATTTGATAGGCTCTGTCAATCTTTTGGTGGAGATGTTTTGCAAGTTCTGTTCAATTCTGCAGAGGGAGTTGCAAGTTGTCCGCCAGAAAATATGGCATTTGAGCTGATGAGATTTATACTTGATCAAACAATTGCTGTCATTTCATTTAATATCCTTTTCCTTTTACATGGCAGTGTTCTTTATTGAGGTTTGTTGGAGAGGTTTGTGAGCCTCTTTGGAGATGGATACTTGTTTCTCGCCAACATCTCTTACTTGAAGTTCACCTAAACTCATTGGAACTGTTAATTTAGTCAGCTGCTGCATGAAGGGGCTACAGCTGAAATACTACAGCGATTGGACCATATTATTTATTGCATTAGGGGCCTGGAAATGGATTGTTAAGAAAAAAGCAAAAAAAGAAAATATCTACTTTCAATAGGTGGATTTGCACCAATCAGACGACTCAGATGTCAACTTATCATATTTTTAAGCTATGGGCTCCCTACATGGTGGCCCACCTGATCAACAGTTTTGTTTGTACTGGACATCTAACATTTGCCACATGTTCCCTGGAGAAGGCGGAGAAAGCATTCATCTCCAAGAGGCTCATGATTCTCTATGAAAAACCTCATGTTTGTCTGTTGTCATTTAATTAATTTGTTTGATTTCCTTAATTTGCCATACTTTTGCATTCATTCATCTTGTTAGCTCAAGGGGTTACTCTATCTACATGCATTGTTTCACATAACAATGCTCTTCTGGCTATGCTGGTGTCAAATAATTTTTCCGAGATCAAAAGCAATGTTTTTAAACGCGTCAGCAAGGAAAACCTTCACAGTTTGGTTTACTCTGGTAAGTCCGCTATCTCTTCGTTTTCTCATTCTTTGTAATGTAAAGATAAATGTAGGAGTATTCTACTATTTCTCATCACTTGAAGATTTTGGATGTTAATTGATGTCATCATCATCATCTAAGCCATATCCCAACTAATTGTGGTCGGCTGCATTAATCTTATTCCACCATTCCACTCTTTCAAGGGCCATAACTTCGGTTAGGCTTTCGCCAAATCTTTCCTTTCTAACTGCACTCATGTCATGTCTTTTTGGGCTTTCCTATTGCCCTTTTAGAGCCTTCAACTTGCACTGACTCACTCTTTGTAACTGTCACAGTTCTGTCTCTGTCGCACATCACCAAACCATCTAAGTCTACTTTCCCTCATCTTATTACCTATTGATTCCACTCCTAAGTTCCCTCGAATGCATTAATTTCTAATTCTATCTTTCCTCGTCTTGCTACTCATCCTCATTTCAGCTACACATCTTATGAAGATGTCGTTCCTTCGCCACCCAACATTCTGTCCCAAAAAGCATGCCTGGTCTTTATAGCTATTGTATATAATTTCCCCTTTCAGTTTTAAGTGGTACATGATGATCACATAAAACTCTAGAGTCTAGAGGGACATCTCCATTTCTCCCACCCAACTTGAATTCTATGGGCAACATCCTCCTCAATCTCTCCACTAGTGAATAATTGGCCCAAGATATCGAGAGTGGTCATTTTGTTAAACTTCTTGGTCAACAATCTTAAGTAATTCTCATTTTCACTACGATTGTCACTAATTGCACTCCATATGCTATGTATTAATCCCACTATTTTTAAATCCTTTAGATTCTAAATCACTTCTCCATAAATCTAGTTTTGTGTTTACTCCCTCCCTCATCTTGTCAATCAAAAGTGTCTTATTTGCAAACAACATACACCATGGGATCTCTTCCTGCAAATGCCTCGTTAATTCATCCATAACCAGTTTGGATGTTAATTAATGTAAAAAAAAGAGAGTGCGCACACTCAAATTGGAAATGAGAACTTAGTCTCTAATATTAGTTCTGTTTCTCTACTAAGTTGTAGAATAGCTTATTCCACAACACTTTACGTGTGGCTCACCTCGATGTAGAGCCCATGTCCAATCCATCCATTATGTGCATTATGTTCTTCTTAAATCCACAAAAGCAGGTTGAAAACTTAGGTGGGTCACAACATTTACAATCATCTAGTGCAAACGACCAAGTCTTGGTATGGTGTAGGTTTTGGGATGTCCATTCATCCTGGAGCGGCACATCTTTTGAATGGATTTGATAGCATATACAAAGCGCTCAGGGCCCCACAATCTGGAAGGTTTTAATGGTGGATGTCCCCATCCCAATTGTTCCCGAAGGTGTGGCCCACCTGTGTTTTGGATCAGGCTGATTTTTGGGACAGGGTGAACATGAAGGGGCGCATGCTATGGACAAATTGGATATGGGGCATCGTCATGGGCCCCACATCAAAGTGTTGTAGAAAGCTTATTCTACAACGTTGTAGAGGATCCGTCCTCTCTATTGAAAGACTGTAGATCTTTTGCACTACTAAAGGCTTGCAATGTCTCTCCCTTTTACCTTTTTAAGAGAGATGTGCCCATTCGCACATAATTGATTCGATGAACGATAAGATCCTTGATCCGAGAATATTATGCAGAGCATAATAGGGTTTCCATTTTGTATGAGTGGGGCGCAATATCTAGAGATGCAAACCATTGGTCTATTGGTCCCACCATTGACCATGCTAAAAAAATGTCCCAGGTCTAAAGATCCTAACTATCAATTTGGGGTCTTTTTATATTGAATGTGGACCCTTGTTGTATTTCTCTCAGTTTGTACAAATGGACCCATGATTTAGAGATACAAACCATTGGTCTATTGGACCCAATTAGCCACCAAGTAGGGTCCACAGTTTAGAGATACATACCATTGTCTATTGGTCCCACCATGGATGGACCACGCCCTAAAAATCTCCCAGGTCTACCAATGTTGGGCTTATATATATGTATGTATATTGAATGTGGACCCTTGTTGTATTTCTCTCATTGACTTTCTATTGCATGCCTTAGATCAAAAGGCTAGGATTTTCATATCGAAGATATTTTAGGCATGCTCCATCCAACCTGAGCCCAAATGAGAGATGCTTTGGATCACTTAACCATTGGCCTTGCTAATAAAAATTGGCAAACAAATTATAGTGTACATTTCCCCGTTTTGTGGATATTTAATTACTTAGTTGCTTTACTATTTGTAGCGTGATTCATAAAAGAGAGAGAAGAAAAGATGAGAAAGAATGAAAGGAGGAAGAGAAATGAGAGATTAGGGTTTACTCACCCCCCATCTCTCTTGTTTATTAACATGATTTTCATTAATTACAATGATACCATTAGTAACAAAAGAAAAAATACCCATTATATCCTAAACATAGATGGGCTGAAGATGGGGCCATGGAACTTCCGATAACGCCCCCCCCCCCCCCCCCCCCCCCCCCCCCCAAAAAAAAAAAAAAAAAAAAGAAAAAAAGAAAAAGAAAGAAAGAAAGAAAAGAAAGCTGGAGCAGATATATCATGAATGATAGCTTGACAAAGAGACGATCTAGTTAAGTACGACCCAAAACTTCTGTGAACATATTTGCCAGTGCCAGTTGATCTTGAGATTTGACAAATGGTATGCAAATTTCCTTGCTAGCAACTTTCGCCCTAATGAAGTGGCAGTCGACCTCAATGTGCTTGGTCCTTTAATGATAAATAGGGTTGTTGTCAATATGAGAGACTAGCTTATCACAATACAATCTCATGGGAACCTCAAGTTCGCACATTAATGTCTTTAGCCAAATGAGTTCACACATCACATCGACCATTGCCTTGCATTCTTCTTGAGCACGTAAACGGGCTTCAATACTTCGCTCCTTATTCGTTCAAGTAACAAGGTTGCAACCTACAAAGGTACAATAGTAAGATGTAGATTGCCTGTTGAATGGAGAACCGTTTCAATCTACATCAGAATATCCTTCCACTCAAAGATGGACATTCCGCTTGTAGAGGATACCAAGACCAGGAGCTTCCTTTAAAAACGCGAGGATACAAAGCATGTCCTCCATATGAGGGACCTGGGGAACTTGCATAAATTGACTAACCACGCTGATAGGATATGTAATATCAGGTCGAGTAATTGTTAGATAAATCAATTTTCCAACAAGTCGACGATATCTCCCCGTAGAATGGAGAACTATTTCAATTTGCATCAGAATATCCTTCCACTCAAAGATGGACATTCCACTTATAGAGGATACTAAGACCAGGAGCTTCCTTTAAAAACCCAAGGATACGAAGCATGTCCTTCATATGAGGGACCTGGGGAACTTGCATAAATTGACTAACCACGCTGACAGGATATGTAATATCAGGTTGATTAATTGTTAGATAAATCAATTTTCCAACAAGTCGACAATATCTCCCCGTTTCATCAATTAGCTCACCCTGATTTACACTAGGTTTTTTATTATGTCCATGGGATTTTCAACAAACTTGTCTCCTAAAAAGCCTATCTCATCCAATAAAACCATCACATTATTTCATGCGGCAAGTTGATGCCCACTTTGGGTCGAGCCACCTCAATGCCTAAGAAATACTGAAGATGACCCAAGTCCTTTGTATTGAAATCCTATTGTAAGAATTTCTTCAACTTGTCAATTATTGTACTGTTATTGCTTGTCAGGATGATGTTCTCTACATATACAACCAATACAATACTACCTGTCTCACTTTGCCTTACAAAAGCAGAGTAGTTGGCCTAGCTATGCTTCATCCCAAATTTGACACCACCTTACTGAATTTGTTGAACCAAGCTCATAGAAACTATTTTAACCCACAAATTGATTTCTTGAGACAGCATACTTTACGTCACTTTCCGTGAGTGACAAACCCAAGTAGTTCCTCAATTTAAACTTCTTTAATCGGATCTCTATGAGATAAAGGGATTGATTCACCATGCTCTATCAGTGCGAGATTTTAGAGCAAGTGGTTAGTTGTCTTGCATCATAGTATCAGAGCGGGATGTTTCGTGTTTGAGACTTCTCACCGATGGGTGATTAATGCAGGGATATTTTCACACCGGGCTTGAGTGGGGTGGCCTGTGGGATGCAGGGGCACACTTGGGGTGGGCGGCCTATGTGAAGCAGGTGACTCGTGTGGTTCGGCCGAGTATCTAACCCATGAGATGTGGGGCCTGGACTATGAGATAAATGGATTGATCCACCGTGCTCTATCAGTTCGAGCTTTTGGAGCAAGTGGTTAGTTGTCTTGCATCATTGGGCTTTTAAATGATCCACCAAGCCATTAGGATTGTATTTTAATGTATACATCCAACTTCACGCTTTCCAATAAGTAATTCACGGTTCGTCCGAGGACCTAACCCATGAGATGTGGGTCTTGGGCTATGAGATAAAGGGATTGATTCACTATGCTTTATTAGTGCGAGATTTTAGAGCAAGTGGTTAGTTGTCCTGCATCAAAGTGGGATCAGAGCGGGATGTCTCATGTTTGAGACTCTTCACCGGGGGGGTGATTAATGCAGAGACATTTTCACACCGGGCTCGAGTGGGGTGGCTTGTGGGATGCAGGGGCATAATCGAGGTGGGCGACCTGCGTGAGGCAGGTGGCTTATGTGGTTTGACGAGGACCTAACCCATGAGATATGGGGCCTGGGCTATAAGATAAAAGGATCGATCCACCATGCTCTATCAGTTCGAGCTTTTGGAGCAAGTGGTTAGTTGTCCTACATCACTGAGCTTTTAAATGATCCACCAAGCCATTAGGATTGTATTTTACTGTATACACCCAGCTTCACGCTTTCCAATAAGTAATTCATCTAATGTCTAAGTTTGGTTCTGATAGTGTCCAACCATCTTTTCTTTTATAGATCTTTTCTATCCATCACAACGTAAAGCCTTCTAGAAAGAACAACGAATAGACACATAATAAAGGCATAAAATTGTTGTAATGAAGGAGATAAACCATTGAACGAAGCAAAGTTAGAAATAGGATGTTGAGTACATGAACGGATAGCCTTATAAAGAGCAATAGGTAAATTACCATCATTTGATGGTATAGGCAAGGACTCATAATATTGATGGTCTTTTGAAGGATCAAGGGGGATTACTAGAAGTCATGCTCGTATGTACTTAATCTCTAAGTTCGGAACGTTTGAGAAGAGTGGCTATGGAGCTTTCTTTTAATTGTGAAAGACTACTTCCTCAGAAAAATATGGAGTTCGTTCAATGTGACGTCAACTGACACAACATCTTCATGAGATGCGATTATAAATAACATTTGTATCCCTGTTACCCAAGAAAAATACACTCAATAGCCCTTGTTTTAAACTTTTCATTGTTTGAAAGGAATTTCTTTCTTGTTTGATTATGTTACAGAAGAATTTCAATTTTTTCTTTTCTTAGGTTTAATGATATTAGCCCTTGTTCCAAGTTGGGCCTCAGGACGCTCTAGCTTGAAGGGGAGTGTTAAAAGGTTGATAGTTGAATAAAGTCCGTTAGGCTCAAGTAAATGTAATAAGGCCCATAGGCCCCATCCACGTTTTTATCATTATAAATAAGAGTAGAGGATTGGGGTGCATCTTACGTTCTTGCTATCTCCTTCCTCCCTCTCTTATTGTTTCTCTCTTCCATCTTTCTTCTTCTTCTCTTTTCTTTTTCACCCTTCATTTTTTTCTTCTTATTCTTCTTCAATTCTTCTTTTTTGTTTTGAAGAATTTTTCTGAAGGACTCGTTGATTTTTGATTTGCCTTGATTAGGGTTTGCTGGATTTTTCTTGTTGAAGCAAATTTTTATGTTGGATTTGCTGGATTTTTTCTGTTGAAGCAAATCTTGTTGAAGCAATCTAGGGGTTGGCTAGATTTTTTCTGTTAAGGGAGATTTTTAGGTATTTTTTGTATTCCCTTCCTAATCCTCGGTGGTTCGCTTCTTTTCCTTTTTCTTTTTCTTCTTTCTTTCCTATTTCTTCCTCTTTAACTTGGTGAGTTCTATTCTTCTAATCCTTGTCAACAAGTGGTGTTTCCCTTCATTCCCTTCCTGATCTTCAGTGGTTCCTTTCCTTCCTAATCTTCCATTCTTACTTTCCTCTCTCTCTATCCTTCCCTTCACAACAACAACTTATTAACCCTTTTCCCTTCGCTATTCATTCTTCAACAAGTGGTGGTTCCCTTTTTTCCCTACACAACAACGACATCTTATAAACCCTTTTCCCTTTGCCCTTCGTTCTTTTCTTGTTTTGAGAATTGTGAAGCCTTTTCTTCACTGACTCGTTGTAATTTGTGGTTAGGGGATGGCTTGCGGATGGATTTTTTATGTATAGAGTTTTTCATCATGTGCTGCTGAATTTGAAACCTCTTTGATATGTGGTTGAAGCTCTTAATGATTTTTCTGTTGTTAGGTTGAAAACATTGGAAATTGTTATTCTATTCATTTTTTGAAGAATATTTCTAAGGGATTGGCTGTATTTGCTGAATGGTTGGAGGTATTAATGGACATCTAAGTTGGAAGTATTTGATTGGATTGTCTCTTGCTGTGTGAGATGTGTTCGCCTTTTCTCCACCACCTCCTTTGATGACTTAACAACTTCATTTCAGGCTTCTATTGCCAAGATGTGTGATTTGATCAATATTTATACTGAGTAGTTGGCTTGGACCCGTTTATGTGCCGAACAATTAGTTCGTGCTTGTTTGGATTGAGTGGTTGTCCAGCCTTGGCTCAGACTTATGATTGTACTAGGCTTATTTACTTTGAGCAATTGGCTCAGACTTGTTGTTTCTATTGGATAGTTGGTCTATTCTTATTTGTTCCAGATGATTGTCCAAACTTATGATTATGTTGGGCAGTTGGCCCATCCTTGGTTGAACTGGATGGTATATCCAAACTCATTGTTTATATTGGACAATTGGTTCCATTTTTATTCGTTATGGATAGTTGTTCGGACTAATGGTTGTGTTAGGCAGTTGACCCAGCCTTGGTTTAGCTGGATAATTGATTCAGACTCATTTGTGCCGGATGGTTGTTCTAGTTTCTCACATCATTTAAGTTGCGGAAGTGCCTGTTTGCTTGAAGGTATTAGCAGCCTCATCGCCTCCACTTTCATTTGCTCGCTCGCCTCTCGTCACAACCAATGTTACTTATCCCACAACCGTGTTACTTCTTCTTCTTCTTCTCTTATATATATATCAGTGTTTTAAATAGCGGTAGCGTGTTGCGTAGCGTTCAACCCTCCGTAGCGTGTAGCGAAATAGCGTAGCGTGTAGCATAAGCTACACAATACTTCTATTTTTTAATTTTTTTTTTTAAATATATATAATAAATATTAAATAGTAAGAAAAAAACAAAATATATAAATGTCACATTCTTCAAAATAAAAATCCCAAAGTTAAGAGCATTAAGTACAATACAAATGTCATATTCTTCAAAATCAACATCTCAAATTCTCAATAATTAGTCTCTAGACTCTAGTGTCTAAACTCTAAAGGTCATCCATATCCAATAGGTCATTGTCGTTGTTGTCATCCTCATTCACTTCGTCACCAGGTCTAGGCCTTTCATCATCAGCATCAGCATCTACATCTGCATGTACATCATCCACACCATGAACACTCATTCCTATATCTCCTTCCTCTCTTATAGGAGTAAGAAATCTTCCCATGGGACCACCTACACATTTTAAAAAAAAAGAAAGAAAAAAAAGAGATTCATTGGTCTTTTACTTTCTTTGTTAAAAATGTTCATGTAACTTAGTCTATAACTATAAACAGTAAACACTTACTTAAAGTAATTGCCTTCCTTTTCCTTGAGGAAGGTGGGGGGCAATCTCCTTCAGAAATATTAGATGTTGATGGTGCATTGCTGTCAACTGGATCATTAGACTCCGGAATAGTTGTAATGGCACTAATATCAAAGGCCATATTTTGATCTTCGAGCCATGATGGATCAGTTGGGAGAACAGGGCCTTCTTTCTCAGCAATCCATTCATCATCTGATTCAATGTGGTCCACCAATATTGGATCCATTGCCGCCTTTCTCTTCATGCTTCTTTCTCTCAGTTTCATATTATACATCACATATTCTAGAGAGTTGAGTTTTTGTTGCTCTAGCCGATTTCTCTTCTTTGTGTGGATCTGATCATGTGATGATCTATGTCAGTCAATTATCAAGGACTTGCTAATCTACTAAATAAAAATTAGCCAATTTAGAATATTGAATGGTACAAAAGTCACCTGCTCAAAAGTACTCTAATTTCTCTCACAGCCAGAAGCACTGCATGTGAGGCTTAAAACTCGTACTGCAAACTTCGTAAGTTGTGGAGTTCTATCTCCAAAGCGTTCCCACCAATCAGCTACATAAATTAGTTATAATTTATAAATTAATGAAATACTTTCACCAATTATAAAAATATAATGTACATAACAATGAAAATATCAAAATATAAAATTATAAATTACCTGGGGAACGCTTTGTCATAGTTTCGAGTGCAAGGCGAGAGCCAAAATCCCCTCTTCTCTTGTCATATTCATCCAACTGAATATCAGCATCAGCATGCTCTTCACGGGAGATCATCCTATCCATGCACTCATACAACCCCCTTTTTATCTCAGGGTGTGTAGAGAACTTATCTGAGTACCGTATTTGAGGATTCAGATAGTACCCGGCTGCATGTAGAGGACGATGAAGCTGAGGAGTCCATCTTTCATCTATTTTGTTCCAAATTGGAACATATCTCTTTTTTACATCATTGCAATTAAATGCAATTTTCTCCTTCGCTGAGTCCATCAATTCATAAATGAATCCCATTGCTGGCCTCTCTTCTGAATCTACTTTTCTTAAAACGCTTACTAATGGCATGGTGCTCTTAACACATAAGGCAACATGAGGCCAAAACTTCGGATCAAACATTATAATAGCCCGTACCTTTATTCCTTCAGGTTTTTTAGCCCAAGAACATGAGCACCATTGTTCTGATGCAAACATGGCTATAAGACCCTTCTTTTGCTTGTAAATACTTCGAAGGGTGAGGTATGATGTTGCAAAGCGTGTTACTGCAGGCCGTAGAAGCTCATGGTTATTTGTGAAGCTTCTCATCATGCTTAATACAATTCCATGCCCATAAATAAACTTCGTCACTGTCCTTGCCTTTTCAAGCGTTTCAGAATATATTTTCATTTTTTCAATATCCTCCAACATCAGATCTATGCAATGTGCAGCACACGGAGTCCAATAGATCCTTTTCCTCTTATCCATCAACTTCTTCCCAGCACTCACATAGCTTGAATGGTTATCCGTGATAACCTGGACCACATTTTCTTCCCCAATTTCTTCCACAATTTCATCAAGATATTTGAATAACAAATTCCTATCTTTTATTGAATCTGAAGCATCAATAGACTTGTAAAACATTGTTCTGATCGGAGAATTAATCAAAAAATTAATGATGCTTCTATTCTTTCCATCTGTCCAACCATCAGACATAATTGAACATCCATAAGTTTTCCAGGAAGCTTTGTATGCTTTCATTAAACTATCAGTATTAGCAACCTCTTCTTTTAGTATCCATGTTCTCATCTCATGCATGGATGGTGGCTTCAATCCCGGTCCAAACTTGCCAATAGCCTCACACATTGCTGAAAAGTATGGGCTATTACACAGGTTGAATGACAAAGCATTCCCAAAAAAAAATCTTCCAATCACCCTGCATACTTCTTTTCTTTCTTCCTTCTTCCACTTTGAATTCAATGTGGATTGACGTTGCTCACTACTAACAAATTGATCCATAGGACCCCTTGCTCTTGCCATTGGTTGATTACCAGAAGATCCACTACCAAGTTGGTTACTAATGAAAGCATCATTACCCACACTAGCACTATCACTTGCAGAGCCAGAACCAGAAAGATATGTCGATCCCCCTCTCCTAATATCTCGAAACACCTCATTTCTTTTATTTTTTCCATCGTGATATTCCTTTAAAGCCGTTCTACACTCCTTGGCTTCTTCCGTCACTTTTGGGCACGGCTTTATCCCATTGTGGGTTCCGGCCAAATGATGCTTTAGGCGAGTCACGCCTCCCGTACATCTTTGACCGCAAAATTTGCATAGCACATAATTTCTATGGGATTGTCCAAGTGGATTATCAGCCACATATTTCCATGCAAAATCTCTCTCTCTCTTTTTCTTCAAACATTCTTCTCTCTTTAGTTCACTACTTGACTAAAAAAAAAAAAAAAACACATCACAGATAAATCAGTGAATCACAAAAATAAACATCAACATACCATTTACACTCATACGCACATGGCACACCACAGTGGGCCCACCATAGAAAATAATGCAAATCCACGTGTGCCACACCATAAAAATAAACATCTCACCCCTTCACGCACATCAGTGGGCCCCACGTGTGCCACACCATAGAAAATAATGCACATCCCACCCCTTCACGCACCTCAATGGGGCCCACGTGGGTCATACCACAGGAAAAGAAAAAAGAAGGTATAAAGAACAACAAACTGACTGTAACTAGCATTTTAAAAGGGAAAAAAATGAGGAAAAAATTGAAAATACCAAGTTATTTTCATTGTACATCGAAAAAATTCAAAAAAAAGGTAGGAGCGTACCTGTTTTTGTCTCGAGGTGAGGTCGGTTTGTGCCTGGTGGGGAGAGAAGCAGCGTCGGCAGCGTCGGATGGCCTCTTTGAGACGATTTTGGGTCTCCAAGTGGATCGGAAGGGAGAGCAGCAGCGTCGGATGGCCTCTCTGAGATGATTTTGGGTCTCCAAATGGATCGGAAGGGAGAGCAGCAACGTCGGCAGCGTGTCCGCGCGGCTGCGAAAAGAGGGATACGCGATTTCTCACTTGTTTGGGCTTCAATGCTCCTGAAATTCGAGCAAGATGATGCTCTTGTAATTCCGATTGAACTCCAAAAATCGGATTTGAGAAAGGGCTCTTCGAAATCTTGGAATCAAAGCTTCAAAAATGGGGAGCCTACGGCTGCTGCAGCACCGCAATAGGGCTGTTCGAAAGCCCTAACGATTGTTTTAAGTTAAAAAAGAAAAAGACTTATAATATGAGTCTACAACCACCTACTCAAAAGGAAAGATGCCAGTCACCACCATTTAAAAACAAGTTTTTAAACTTTTATTTTAAAATTCTTACGGTAGTCTTGAGGCGTACGCTATATACGCTACACGCTACTTATGTGTAGCGTACGCTACAGCCCTGGTAGTGTACGCTACTGCGTATTTACGCTATTTTGCATGCTACATAGCGTTTTTTGTACGCTACGCTACGCTACGCTACGCTACGCTACGTAGCGTACGCTACGCTACCACGCTATTTAATACACTGATATATATATATATATATATATATATATATATATATATATATATATATATATATATATATATATATATATATATATATATATGAAAATTTTTAGATGCCTCTCCAAACTCAAGTTCTTCTTTTTAAAGCACATTGAGTTTGGGTTTTTGGGGGGATTGTTAGAGAAAATTTCATTCTTTCGTAGGTTTGATAATGTTAGCCCTTATTCGAGGCTACGTCTCATTAGGATGCTCCAGCTTGAGGGGTTGTGTTGAAAGGTTGATAATTGAAGGTCCATTGGGCCCAAGTCCATGGAATAAGGCCCATTCACATTTTTACTATTATTAATAATAGTAGAGGATTGGGGTTTCAATGAACCCCAAGTATCTCATGTTCTTGCTCTCTCTCCTCCCTCTCTCTCATTGTTTCTCTCTTCCATCTTTCTTCTTCTTCTTCTTCCTCTTCTTGGGTTTCTCCCTTGGATAGTACGAAACACACAATTGAACACATTTAGAGAAATAGAGTAGGAAGGAATTTGAGGACACAAGATAGGGAGAGGTGACTTTCCATATAAGACCAATGAGGGCATTGGATTTATAAGGTAGCATTTGGCTAAAGACTATATCACTCCAAAATGTTTTCAAAACCTTCATATTTAACAACAACGCTCTAGCAATCTAAGTAAATGACAGTTCTTATGTTTATCTACCCCATTTTGTTTTGTTGTGTGTGTGTGCACACGAAGTTAGGTGAATAATGCCATCAGACGAAAGCCTGTTAAAGTTATAAGATAAATATTCCCTATTATCATCAAAACGTAGAACACAAACCTTATAATTGAATTGAGTTTATGGTCCTATATGAAATTCTTTAAAACAAAAAACATTTTCGGTTGATCTTTTATCAAATATAGCCATGTCGTATGAGAATAATCATCCATAAAAATAACAAATGGTCTTTGTAAAGAGAGTAATGTAGAATAAGTCTAAAAGTTTTCTAGAGTGTTCCGGGCCATTGGATAACCACCACATGGTTTCATCCTAGCCAATGTAAAGTAGCTAGAAGGTTCATAGGTCTATATAACGAGGGGTCCTTCATTTGTAAGCAACCTCAGAAACCTCAAAACGTTGTAACTTGTAAGATCTTGAGTTCAAGTGCAATGCAAGTTTCCTTCTTCAAGTCTCTCTTATCGACTCTCTTCTATTTCTAGTTAGCCTAGCTAACACTTGGGCCATTGGCTGACTTACACATGGATTTGTGAGTTGAGTGATACATAGTTAATGATTGGGGAAGCAGTCAGGCCATGACACTAGATTTTATTCTCTTACTAGGCAAAACATCCTTATCAAAGATTCCAAATGAGGTACTAGGTGGTAAGATTGCATGGTCCTCACAATTTTAAAGAAACTTTTGGGACTATGAATAGTCATGGGATTTACCTGTTTGATATTCTTAATGAGGGCATCTTGTACCCCTATTTGGAGGATGAGCAGGTTTTGGCCCTGTGCTCAATAAGGTTATTTTTCTTCCAAATGGCGATTTGTCTGGTGGTGAGCCCCAAGGCGCCCTAGGAAAATGTGTAGGGGATTTGTGCTCACCCCACCCCTGCTCAAGGCCTCTGGAAAATGCTCCCGTCCTTGGCATGCAGCCTTGGTAGTTGTTAAAATCCATGGTAGAGAGAAGCAGTGTTCGAAATATCGGTATCGCACTATGTATCGCACCCTTGGGATACAGATACGTATCCGTTATCGCACGGGATATATTGTTTGTATTGCATAATTTATCGCACTTTTTGGGAAACATGGGGAAACATTGGGAAAATGGTTGAATTTTTTAATGAAACTTTGGGGATTGTTAAAAAAGCCCTTAATATACTTTTAAATCATAACATATCAGAAAAAAAATAAAAATGCACATAATAAGTTTCCTTTGTATAGGGTCCTAAGCTATGCGATGTTTAACCGAACTAATGAAACTATATTTAAATTGGATGCATGATATTTATAAATATATCATAGTCATGTATGAAAACACAACCAATTCATTGAAAAGCAAAAGAAGAATTGAGGAAGTAAAATTTGAGAAATATACATATCAATGATGGGGACTAGTTGTGGTCTATACCCACATAGAGTTGTGTGGTGGCTTGTAATTATCATCTTCGTCTCGATGGGGTTGGGCATAATACCGCTGCTCCACAAATCGACAATATTGTGCCCGGGTCATAGTAGAGTGGTACTAGTTAAGATACTCCTTGACATAATACTGGTACTCATCCTCTCCGAACTGAATCAATACGCCCATCCATGAGTACCGCGTAATCGTCACAATCTATAATTGATATGGATCTGGCCCCCACCATAATGTATTTGTTTCATCCATTCCGTTCATCCATTTTTACGGATCATTTTAGTGATTGCTACAAAAAATTATATGGATATAAATCTCAGGTGGACCACACCACAGGAAAACAATAATGATTGGATATCCACCATTAAAATCCTCGTAAGGCCCATTGTATTGTTTATTTGACATCCAATTTGTTGATTGGGTCATAAAAACCAAGATGAAGGAAAAAAAATAAATATCGGATTGATCTAAAGCTTTTATGCCTCCCAAAACGTTTTTAATGGTCAAAGTTCATTCAACACTGTTTCCTGTAATGTGGTCCACTTTATATTTTGATTTTCCTCTCATAACATAAAATGATCTATAAAAATAGATGGACAGCATGGATGAAACACATACATCATGGTGGGGCCCACAGAGCACCAACCACCAGAGCTGTATGTATGAAAAGGTTGTACAATGGGGCTGACCCTCTGCGCGGACGCTGATTGCGTAACCTAAACGCACTAAGTAAACTCTGTGGGGCTGACCCTCATTCATGCATGTTATCCACTCCATCCATCCATTTTAATAGATAAATTTAGGGCTTTAGCCCAAAAATGAAATCTATCAAAATATCAAGTGGACCACACCAATGGAAACAGTGTGAATTGAATTTCTACTGTTGAAAGGTTCTTAGGGGCCACAAGTTTTAGATCAAGATGATATTTGTGTTTTCCATTCATCCATGTCCGATTGATCTTATTAACAGGTTGGATGACAAATAAACATCACTGTGGGCCTTAAAAAGGTTTAAACGGTGGAAATTAATAGTTCCACTATTTCCTGTGGTATAGTCCACTTGAGTTGTGGATATGGTTCAATTTTGGGCTGAACACCTAAAATGATCAGTAAAAACGGATGGATGGTGTGGATAAACCACGTGCATTCACGGTGGGCCCAACAGAGTTTACTCAGTATGATAAGAGTGTACTGAGTAACTTAGTATGCAATCTGATCTCGGCCAGTCATTGATGGGGCACAAGCAACGTCACCAAGTTATGTGGGTCCCACTATGATGTATTTTTTGTATCCACACCGTCCATACATTTGAAGAGATCATTTTATGGCATGAGCCAAAAAATGGGTCAGATCCAGAGCTTGAGTGGACCCCACCACAGAAAACAGTGGAGACACCCACCATTACAAACTTATTGAGGGCCACAAGAGTTTTTGATCAAGATGATATTTGCCTAAATATTTGTGTCATGCCCTGAAATAATATTTCCAAATGAATGGACGGTGTGGATACGATACATACATTACTGTGGGACCCACAAAACTTGGTGACGTCACTTAAAAGTAACTCACTACGCTTACCGTACTGATTAAGCTAATTACCATCCACCATGATTTATGTATTTTATCTGATCCGTCCATCCATTTTACCAGATAATTTCAGGGCTTTAGCCCAAAAATAAAGCATATACAATATTCAAATGGGTCACACTGTAGAAAACAGTTGAACTGAACATCTACAATTGAAAATTTCTTGAGGGCCACAAAAGTCTTCGATGATTGGATCAAGCTTATATTCGTATTTTCCCTTCATCCACGTCTGTATGATCTTATTAACGGTTTGGATGACCAATAAACATCACTGCAGGGCCGAGAAAGGTTTCAACGATGGAAATCAGTATCACCACTGTTTCCTGTGGTATGATCTTTTAAAATTCTTAAATTTTAGGATCAACCCCTTAAATTAGATGGGAAAACAGATGGACGGCGTGGATAGACCACATACATTAAAGGTGGGCTCAATTGAGTTTACTGAGTACAATAAGAGCGTATTGAGTAACCCACCACGCAATCCAAATCCATTTTCACCCCCATCTGTGCCCTTCTCCTTCACTTTCCCTCTCCTTCACGCATGCAAGGGTTCCGACGTTTGCGGCAGCAATGATTCTTGTTCCGGAGGAAGGGGTTCCTCAATTCTCGTTGGAATCTCCGATAAATCCTCATAGATACTCTCCAATCAGCGAAGAAAGAGGGAAATGGAAGAAAATTGCGAAAAAAATAATCCAAGAAAGAGGAAAATCATACTTACCTGTCGAGTGGCCCACCTCCGATCACCAATCTTCGTTACAGCTTACAGGTACTCTCCAATTTCTCTCTCTCTCTCTCTCTCTCTCTCTCTTTATTTTTTAAATAAAATTATTCTCCACATATACGCATCGGCTTTTTATGGTCGGTTGTGGGTGCGATATCGATAATATATCGTGCGATATCTGGATTTTGGAATTTTTTGTATCTTTCGGAGGTTATCGCGCGGGTTTCGTCTCGCTGGGGGGCGATAACGATAATATCGGCCAATAGTATCGATATTTTGAACACTGGAGAGAAGAATAGGAAGAAACTAGAAGGGAAGGTGTGAGAGAAGAAACGGTTGAGAGAGGTCAAGACTAGTCTCTCCCCTAAAGTTTTATTAATAAAAATCTCTCCTAAAGTTTTATTATTAAAACTCTAAATACACCAAATGGTATGGTTTCCTGCAGGAGTACCCGTTACAATGCACAACACACCACATATGTACACCCACCCACTCCAGCTTGCCCACAATCTCATGAAGATGAGATGAGTTACAAGTTTTTGTTAGGATATCGGCTAATTGATTACTTGATCGAACAAATGGAGTGCACAAGTTCTTGGTTGACGCCTTCTCTCTCACAAAATGGCATTCAACCTCGATGTGCTTGGTCCTTTCATGGAAGACTAGGTTAGAAGTGATATGAATTACAACTGGAGGTAAAGATGGGCTTAATGAGATCATTGGAGCACTGCTTGGTGGTAGGAGCAAGGAGAGATTTGGAAATAGGAGTTGGCCCAATGCATTCCATAGACATCCGGAATGAAGGTGTTGGAACAAGTATATGGCGTTAATGCTAGGGACTTTTGGAGCAAAGAAACAAGGTAAGCCAAGGCACTTGCTTGATAATGATTTGGATGTTTATGCAATGAATTTGATTCACGTCAACAAAATTTTCGAAAAAGAAAAACTTGAACAGGAATTTAGAGAACCCCATAGATACAGGCACTTGACCTAATGTTGTCGCTTATCTCACTGGCATCACTGTAGCTTAGGTTTGTCTCTTTTCTGAACCACAGCTGGCTCTTTTTCTTTTTGCATTTCCCTTTTTGTTTTCCTTTTTCTTTTTTGTGTAGTGTAGCATTTTCTCCTGGTTTCACCATGCCTATTATGCTATATTGTTAATGACCAGACACGGTGGAGAGGTTCCACATCACAGCATTTGTCTTATTCGTGCTAGCCCAAAATATTTTGGAGTCTGAAGGGCCCTGGTTTGGGAGTTTCTTTTTTGTAAGTTCATTGCATTTCCGAACATGGCTTTCTTTCCACGGAATAATTCAACTTCCAATCCAACAGTTGAGAAGTGTGGATACTGATCGTTTGTACCTTTGTTCTGCCTTAGAATGCCCTCCTGGTTTACATGTGTGAAATGTTTGTTGACGTAGTCAAGCATTCATTCCTTGCAAAATTCAATGAAATAAAGCCTGCGGCATATTCCGAGTTTCTGGAAGCCCTCTGCAAACAGGTATTCTGCTGACCTATCTCCATTTGTTTTTTACCAACGTCTCAAGCAATTGAATGTTTGATTAGAGCTGTGGGGGATTCAATAGCCTTCACCCTGTTGGTGAGGTGTGTTGACCTTCACTCACATTTATCAACGAAGGTGCTTAATGATCCGTGCCATCCATTAAATGCCCACCTCTTGGATAAAAACCCCTGAAAACTTAGTTGCATGCATCTTCTACTGAGGTGCTGCTTCCGGTTCAAATCACACTTTGGACTCGCACTCTCTCTTGCTGCCTAGTTTACACTTGCTATCGTTTTGAAACAAAAGTGACACTTTTTGCAAGTTCCAACTATAGCTCAAATTCTGTGTTGATAGGATGATCTGTAACCATGCAATGTGTCTCCTACAAATTACAATACCCATTAATTGGATTCTCAATACAACTTTAGTAACATTTAAGTTTCTCTACCATCCCATTAATGGATAACTTTGATGACCCTGTGGATGTTCAGGTCATCCAATGGACTCGGTTTTCGGACAGTGGTCCATACAAGAGATGGCCACTCTAATGGACGGCCTGAATCGATGAGCACTGTCAGCAATGCGTCAGTGTAGGTTTACACACTTCACCCACATGGTCGAGGTTTAGAAAACACATCCGCAGAGATGATATTGAAACCTGACCCTTTGTTATATCCATATGCTCGGTACCACAATTTGCCTTGAAACCCAAGAGGGAATTTATACCATTTACATTCAATCATTTGCTTGGCCCCAATAAACTGTACATATAGGGTCCATATTTTGATGATCGGAACTGTTCATATGGTGGGCCTGTTGGTGGATGTTAGATGCCCCAAATAGCACCATGCGATGACCCTAACTGTCCAATTGGGGCCCTTGAAATATGAGGCATTAGTTGTAATCGTCTGTTTTTTGCGGATTATTAGGATCTGATAAGGGAGAAATTAGGCCCATCCCTTTATGGGGTGTCCACCAGACTGGTGGATTGATACCAGAAAGGTGGGCTCTACACTTACAGTTGATGCACAGAGCAGATAAAAATGTCTTTTCTTTTGATTTTGCATCTTTTAATGCCTTTCTCCCGAAAACCTGATAAAAATTTTGTGATTTCATGGTCAGTAAAAAAAAATAAATCACGATATTTATGAAATAGTCATGTAAACCATTTCTCATCCTGTTGTTTCATTTATTTTTGCTGTTGGTTTTCCTCATTTGCAGACTCTGGACACTCAATCAGAGGAAAGCCAGTCAAACTTAACTTTCATTCCTCTAGCACCGGCATGTGTGGTATGCACCATTGAAAATCTTTTCTAGTGTTTTAAACCTTTTAAATGAGGACTTCTCATCCGGTGCCTTGGCTATACACATCTATCCAGTGTATTACTGTAGTGCATCAGCACCTATCCATTGTGCATTGGGATTCTCAAATTAGAGCTTGAGATGACAGTATGCTGACTAGGATCTTGACGCATGATGGATGGTTGCTGCGACTATTCATATGGTGTATAATCTATCCATCTTGGATCTTCTCCATGGTTCTATACTAGCTTGAGGTGTGAGACTTTATGCCCACTTGGCTTAGGTAATCCGAGTGCTAAGTCCAATATACGTGGCTCACATTCCTTACGGCCCGCTTCCTTGGAGACTTTTCTGGATCTTTATCTTGTCAGGCATGACATACATCATGCTTGTAACGCTCAAGATAATGGTGGGTTTGGGCCTACGCCTCCATGCCCGGTGGTACGTCGATAGGTGCTTAAAGAGAAGACACCACTTACACATGGACTAGAGCAGCAGCTTCTTTGGTGGGCCACGTGCTAGATGTCATTGCAGATCCTGGGTGATGGCTTGGGCCAGTTTTGTATAACCTACAGTAGATCGATGGAGCATTTGTATATGGGAGACTCTTGAGAAGGCATCCTTTGCCTGTGTGCTTCGACCTGACCTGTCAGTTGGGATTTACAATTTTACTATCCATTTAAAAGAAGGTATGCGGCGTGTGGTAATTGTATACATTGAGGTCATACATGAACATGCTCAACGGTGTTTAGTAATGCATTTTTCTTCTTGACTGATAATAACAGCAGATGGATTAGCGTTTCTTTGCCTTATAACAGTTGTTTTTTTAAGGGTTTCTTTGCCTTAGAACAGATTATTTATTTATTTAAGTCAGGTATGAAATGCAAGTCAAAGACATTTCGGTGATGGATTAGAAAGATTTGTTGGTGCAGATGCCCCACTGACAGACCATTCAGTCAATGGGCCTAACCCCATGTAAGTTGGGTTTTCATGCCCACCATGTAAAGCTCATAGTAACCGTCCCAAGGATGCTAACCTTACAAAAATTTTCAAAATCTGGGTGATATTTGTCACAGTGGTTCACTGAGCAGGTAAGCTGCATGCATATAAAAACAAGGGATGGGTAAGGGCCATTGGTCCACATTCAATGTATATGTGACCTAGATAATGTGGTACGCCGGCCTAATATTTGGGCCATGGGCATCTAAATGGTGGTACATACATGATGAGCGGCTTGGATCCCTCGCTTCACATTATTCATATTTATTTAGGTTTTCAGGCATGGGAGGGTTATTTGGTACTCTTACAGAGCGTGATGCTTGATATGCAGGCACTGAGAACTTGCATTAATGACCGTCTTACATTTACGTGGTTTATCTATTAGACTTTGATTTGCGGGCATTTGTTTGCTGAATCAGGATCTTGATTACATTTAATTTCAACCATCCAATAAATGTCCACCAATCTTCTAGTTAGGTCATAAAATCAGTGTAATGTTTGGATTATGATGCATCTGAATTGGGGATCGTAATTTGAGTTACGTGTACAATTCCTTGGTGCCTGTGTATCAACTATATGCTCTAACAGACTATCAAAGTTTTTCTGGGAGCTTTGATACGAGGTCTTGGTATCGATCCCTGGTGGGGGTGGCTAACAGTGAAAGTGTGAACTGACAGTGAGGTGTACTAACAAGCTAACAAAAAAAAAAAAAGCTTTTCTGGGAGCGGATTGGGTCTTTGGAAAGTACGCTGGCTAAAGTCATGCCGTATCCTGTTAAAACACATGAGGGTGTACTCTTACCTAACCTCCAGATGAAGCCACCTGCCTTGTGTCCAAATATCAATGGCTGTTTTATCTGGACTTCGACCCCATAGTTACTTTTCAGTACCAACCTCAGTGATGGAAAAGCTCGGTGACCCGACCATGATGTATTTATTTGATCAATGCTGTTCATTTATTTTATCAAATCATTCTTATTTCAAGGCATGAGCGAAAAAATAAAGCTTAGACATACACGTCTAGGAAATAACTTAGTTAAGCAATTAATTTGGAATGAAATTATTGCATTGACTCTATGATGTCTGAAGAAAACATACCTTACCTACTAACTGAAGTGCTAGTCAAAAAGTTAATAATGAATACATTAAGAGGAATGCGGTTGAGTCTAATTTAAATAAATTACCGACAATGAAAACCCAAAGTTATATGACTGACAATCCAAAGAACTAGGTTTAATGGGTAACAATAAGTTGCTTTGGGTGATTTGCTAATGCATATGAATAAATTGAGTACTCCATTCTTATAATGTAGCAGTGCCATGACTTATAGTGCGGGAAGTTGTATTATGTCATTAACGAGTTCTATAGCTGTGATACAATGGAATATATAACTATATAACTACTGTACATCCTTGATAGACTTATATAAGTATGGAAGTTGAGTTGCTTCCTCTGAGAATTGGAATATTCTACAAAACACTCATGAAATTGTGATAAAACATATGGTCATAACTTATTAGTTTAAGAAATTCAAGTCGCTCTGAAATGTTGC
The DNA here is from genome assembly GCA_037074715.1 of Magnolia kwangsiensis. NCBI lineage: Eukaryota > Viridiplantae > Streptophyta > Magnoliopsida > Magnoliales > Magnoliaceae > Magnolia > Magnolia kwangsiensis. The sequence continues at coordinate 131,724,434 of CM073576.1, read as the reverse complement.
GTGTTTGATGTGTTTGCATTGTTGTTGTGGGGGTTAGTTTAAAACTCTATGTTACTGCCATCCGACAAACAAGAAATGTTTACACTAGGTAAGGTTTAAATATTTAAGATACATTTGTTGATGCACATCGTCTCATTGATTTTCTTTTTGTCTATCTTCATCGTTTTTCTTAAATTTTAAATTGCAAGGGATTGTTAACAAAATGTACTTAAAAATGGAAAACAATTGTTTTTCCCTTTATCTTGTGGTTTTGGTTATCCCTCTTGTTTTTCAATGTTCCGTTTAGTTCCACATTGGAAAGGAGATCAAAACTAAAACCTTTGCATTATAATCATTCACTTATTGTTTATATTGAGAATCAAGAGAATGTTATGGGTGCGATCTCACACATGTACACACAGGCTGCGATGCGGTGTCTTTGACACAGCTGCTTTTATTTTTCTCTTGCATGCACGCATGGGCAAATATCCTTCATGTATTGACAAATAATTAAGAAAGTGGCATAAGCCGACCTATCATTAATGCGCCATCCGCATGCACCTTGAGCCCCAGCTATTATTATTATTATTATTTTTTTGTTTTTATAAAGACATTTCGTTTTTATTACGTTATACAGAAAAACTATTTCTTCTCTTTCTTAGGTTTTCTCTAAGTTTTCTCTGCATTTTTTTGGACAAATTAGATAGAGCATTTTGAGTTTGTGTTGCTAAGATTGTATGTGCACCTGATCGAAGCCATTCGGAGTTGTTATATCCTGAGAGCAAAGTTACTAAGACTCAATGTATTGAGGGTCTTCCTTATGAAGATAAATTTATCTTTAAGATAATAATTGTAATGTACCTCAACTCTTCATATAATTCCTTCGTCATTTCTTTTGGTGTTATTCAAATTTTCTTTCTTCTCTTTATTGAAACCAACAAGTGACAATTTGATAGCAAAGAAAGAATTGTATAAAAGGTTAAACAGACGAAGTTGCATGTGAGCATTTCTCAAAATAGAGTTGTTTCATACTTTTATAAATAGTTCATGATGCACCCTTATTGAACAATCCGGATTGTGAGACCCAGTGTAGAATGGGCAATCTCAAAATGTGATTTATTAGACAATCCTAACCATCGACCAGCTACCATCCATGTATTGAATTTGGGCTATTGACTATTCTCCATTTATAACTGTCCATTAGATGTCCACCAATCATCCAATTAAGATTACAAGTTTAGCCAACTTTGGGCTATGATCCCTCAATAGATTGACCACAATTTAGATGGGTTTACTCAGTATCAATATTTTCGTTGTGGTTATTTCAATAAGCTAATGCTTTAAATATTGTCAATAAGGTTATTTCAAAATACTTAGGGCCTGTTTGATTTTTTAGTCCAATTTTAATTATCATGTAAATAGGTAATAATTATTTACGTAGGTAATTACTGCATCTTTACCCATGCGATATGACAACTTACTTTTTTAACACTTAAATTGAGAATTTTAGGATCCTTACTCTTGCTTCGGTGGTGGACTCTTAGAAGTTTTAACACCCGGTCAAGGGTTTGAGTATCCACAGGTGGTGAAATCCCACTACGGCGTGAGTATGTGTGCCTGTGTTAAAATTAAAAAAAAATTGAGAATTTTATGAAATCAATGTGGGGCCTATCATGATGTATGTGACTTATCCACACCACTCATTTCTTTTGTCCCCTGAATTTAGGGCGTGAGAAAAAAAAATGAGGCAAATTCAAAGCTCAAGTGGACCACACCAAAGTAAACAACGAGAATCAAACGCCCACCAATGAAGGAAACAACTTTCAACGTTTGACGAATTAAGGCCATTGTTTCCTTTCATGTGGGCCATTTAAGCATTGGATCTGCCTCGTTTTTCGGCTCATGCCCTAAAATGTTCAAATAAAATAGATGAATGGTGCGGATATATCATATACAGTACGGTGGGGTCCACAGATTTAAGAATCTACCGTCCATGAGGTGGCAATCACATAAACGGTTTGGGTCTTTGAAAAGGACCCTGGCTAAAGTCCTGCCGTATCCTATTAAAACACGTAGGGTGTACTTTTCTTACCTAACGTTTAGATGTAGACCTGCCTTGGGCCCAAATATCACTCTCGACTGAGACTGCATGAGCTGAGAATCTTTAAGGTCGGACCAATGGCTCTTTTGGCCGGACTTGATTCAGTAGTGAGCCCTCCAGTACCAACTTCAGTGTTGGAAAAGTTCTATGGCCCACCATGATTTATGTGTTTTCTTCACACCATTCATCCATTTCCCCGGATTATTTTCATTTTAGGGCGTGAGCTCAAAAATGCTCAAATGAGGTACATCAAAAGATTTAGTGGACTAAAACCTAGGATGTAAAAGGGATGGTGATGCCTACCATCGAAACCTTTTTAGGGCCCATTGTGATGTTTATTTGCCATTCAACCTACTGTTATAAAGTCACGTAGCTGGATGAAGGGAGAACACAACAACATACATGACCAGCTATCAACTAGAGAATTTGCATTTTAGAGCTAACGTTTGGAGCTAGTCCAACTAGGGCTTGTTGGTTAGTTTATAAATGGAAGTAAATGAATTGAGAGTAAATGACTTACTTAATTATGTTTGGATGAGAGTAAATGAAATGTATTTAAAATTCAAATATTCTATTGGGGTGAGAGTAAATGGGAGGAATTGGAATGCATTGTAATTTTTCAATATATTCATAGGAACATACGTGATACCAACTTCAATATCTCAAATTAGTGTACACATATAGTATTTAATAGAGTAATCATAATAAGCCTATTAAAATATAAACTTCAGCCAAAAATGAAAAAAGTTTAAGCCTCGAGTGAGCTATAAATGTAAGGATCACAAATAAGTACCTTGCCAATGTTTTTTAACTGGTTATTTAGGTGGCCAACCTTCGAATGATTTGGATAATTTTAATGGTGTGATTTTAGCGATGTAGCTGGTAATTGAATTGTTTTGGGAGTATCATTACCATGCCATGTGTATAACAGACATGCATGTAGCGCCACCATTGTTTACTCATGCAACTTTTCAAGGAATCTCAAAAAGGTATTTTACCTTGTTTACTTCTAAATCCTGTATGGTATAGAGGATTTCATTTATATGCTCATTTATTCCCATTTCATTTCATTTTCATACATTTATTTCCATCCAAACACAACTTAAATACCATTTACATCAATGTACTCCCAATTCCCCTTATTTATCTTCATTTACTTCCTTCCCCCATTGTGGTAATCCAGACTCAGGCTCATTTGAGTATTGACCCAGGTTTGACTTGGTGGGTCCAACTTTGGATTTTTTGTTTTGCTTGTTTAAAAACTCATCCGAGTCAACCCAGGTCAGCCTCAAAATAAACCAATTTCATATAAAACTCAATCCCTAGAAGAATCAGCCGGTTGACTAGGAAGCAATAGGGATAATGATGCCCATCATTGAAACCTTCCTAGGGCCCACTTAGATGTTTATTTATCATTCAACCTACTCATAAAGTCACATAAACCTAAACCTGAATGAAGGGAGAACACAATAACGTACATGACCAGCTATCAGCCATAAAATTTGCATTTTAGATCTAGGGTTTGAAGCTAATTTAAGTAGAGCTTGTTGAAGAGCTTATAAATGAATAAATGAGTAAATGGCTTACTCAATTGTGTTTGGATGAGAGTAAATGAAATGCATTTAAAATTCAAATATTCTATTGGGATGGGAGTAAATGGGGGGAATTATAATGCATTGTAATTTTTCAATATATTCATACGAACACGTGATACCAACTTTAATATCTCAAATTAGTGTACATATATAGTATTTAATAGAGTATTTGTAATAAATTTATTGAAATATATACTTCAGCAAAAATGACAAAGTTCAAGCCCGGGTAGGCTACAAATGTAAGGATCACAAACAAGTAACTTACCAATGTTTTTTAACTCGCTATTTAAATGGCCAACCTTCAAATGGTTTGGATCATTTTAATGGTGTGATTTTAGTGATGTAGCTGGTAATTGAATTTTTTTGGGAGTATGATTAGCATTCATGTTACTCCTGCGACTTTTCAAGGAATCTCAAAAAGGCATTTTGCTTTGTTTACTTTTAAATCATGTATGGTAGAGAGAATTTCACTTACATGCTAATTTACTCCCATTTTATTTCATTTTCATGCATTTACTTTCATCCAAACACAACTTAAATACCATTTACATCAATATACTCCAAAATCTCCTCGTTTACCTTTACTACCATCCAATGTTGTCATAATCCAAACTCAAACCCATTGGAGTATTGATCCAGGTTGGACTTAGTGGGTCTAACTCCAACCCTTTTATTGTTTAAAAACTTGTTTGAGTCAACTCAGGTCAACCTCAAAATAAGACAATTTTATACATAACTCAGTTCCTAAAAGAGTAAGGCCGGTTGACTGGGATGGATCAACCCAATTGTGCATGGCTTGGTGCTGAGTTGGCAATGTCTCACAAAAATACAGATGAAGTAAATTTCTTACTTGTGATTCGAGGTGTACAACGAGTCGAACTTAGTCGAGTTGGCCTCAGCTCAACTCCGCTTAATCAGTAGGCATACCTAGCTGTAACGTCCTGATAAAATTCGTACAAAGACCCGAGTACCACCTCAGCCAGAAATCACTAAGGACTAAATCCTTTAGAAATTAAACGAGAATTAACTAGTGCTAAACTAGATTACTTGTGAAATTAGCACCAATCACTTTAAATACGATCTGCAAGATCCAAAACTTGTAGAATTGTTACCGCTACATTACCCTAAAATCTAGGCTCAATCTCTAAACCCAGTTGCTCTCGGGAGCACATTGAAACTCCCTATTGGATCTGGACCGCACGTCGAAAGTCCGATAGTGGCGAAATTAGATGAATATGACCGTCCAGTTGGACTTAAAAATCACCTTGAAAATCAAGTCCAGATGATGTCCTGAGACTATTTACTTGAGTTCGAAGCGAAGTGTGTGAGAAATATAAATTTTTTTATAAATAAAATTTGAAATTAAGTAATCTGAGTCGTGTCGCTTGCGGGCCAAATATAAGGATTTAGACCGTCAGAATTTGACCCAAATACACCCTTGGATCAGGGAAAATGTCCCACACATGCCAATGTACTTGTGGCCTTGATCGAGTGTCGGTGACCGTTGAACTGAAACTGGTCCGCCACGGTCGATCTGTAAATTCGATCAGATCGAAAACTTAGCTTGACCAAGATCCAATGTCAGGGAGCTTAATTTCGACTGCATTCAGCAAAGGGACCTCCTGAAATGCTTCGTTGGATCGGAATGGACCCGATTTGGCTATAACCTAAGTATACCATAGCCCTGGGGTTGTTTTTATCAGTTCTGGGCCTATATGAGGGCTTAAAAACCCCTCTCACATATTCCATACGAATTCTAAAACTCTAGCAAAGAAAGGAGAAGAAAAGGAAAGGAAAGAGAGAGAAAGGGAAAGAGTGAGTTGGAGATTCATCCCGGGATTCTTCCCAATTACACTACGTGCCAAATCCTTCCATTCGTATCGCTATACGAGCGATCCCGATTCCATAATTAGGTAAGAAAACCTAACCCTAATCCATTTTAGGGCTTTTGAATAGTCTAAGTGATGGTGTAGCTAACCTACTTCATGCTCTAGGTTGCTAATCCGCCGTTGACGAAGACTAGATGTCTAAAACAAATTCGTTATGCACTTACCGGCATAAGGTGCGGACTATATACGTATAGGTTATGGTTTTCAAGGCTTTCAATGTCAGTTAACGATTTATTACTGACGTGGATGATATTTCACATGCCAAATGCGATGTTTGTTTCATGTTACGAATATATATAAACTATGTACTATAGAGGGAAATTCATGTGTTTGTTGAAATGTTTGCGTGCATTTGAAATCTGGATTTGTGATTGCCATGATTAATTGTCGTAGGTATATGGTTGTTGTAGATGTGATAACTCCTCAGTAAAAGGATTCACGCTAATACGTAATATCACCAACATATATGATGTATGTTGAAAAGTGTAGTCTAAGTGTTTGTAAAAATGTCTAAATGAGTTAGTAGTTAGTAAAGTGTGATTTATAAGGGAATTGGGATATGAATCCCAACTACCTTAGTTGTGTGTATGATTTTCTCCATGTACTGTATAGTCTGCTTATTCATATTTGATGTACTGTATATTCATGTGTAAGTTATATTCCATAGCATGCTCACATGATTGTAGGACTTGACTTAAGTATTCATTTCTGTTTTCTTATCTAATATGCTTATTTGTTGTGAATGCATGCGGTTGGGGCTATATCATAGTCTAGGCAATCGGTAACAGGCCTTGTTCTGGTGGCTGAGGTTTTTTTTCGTCATGCAGGATGTGTTCGATAAATCTGAGCAGTACTTAGGATGTCGGCAGTGGTTAGGCCACACGGAGTGCTTATGCTCTTCATGTCGATCAACTTAACATGCGCTCGTCCTAGTCGAGCTCGTCAATTAACCCGATTAATCTGATATATGTTCACCATGTTTGGACACTACTGCTTGAATTTAAGGTACCAAACTCACCAGTGAAAACTCTATTAATCTTGGTACCTCGATCCGCTAAGACTCATGAGCCAGACATGGTGGTATGAGACACTGTGGTCGAGCTGTCGGCCTACGCTGGGGGGACGAGCCTCCCCATAGTGACCAGTGACCTACCTAGACTTGTGAGCTGAATATGGTGGTATGAGACACTGTATTCGTGCTTGATTGGTGAGAAGCCCTTTGTAGTGATCTCAAGCGTACCCTGAAATTGCATTGAGGCGACGAGCCTTGTTGTAGCAACTAGGGTACAACTAGGCCTGTATTGATTGGTGACGAACCCTTTACAGCCTAGAGCGCTAACATCATATGAGATTTACTAGGACTGATGACCCTAAAATGGATTATTGTTTGGAAATTGATATAAGGGAGGTACCTTAGCTTTCCAATCCTGCTGTATGAAAATGACTAATATGAACTTGGTAATCACGTTCATGCACCGCATTGCATATGCTTTGGTGAGGAAGAGCACTTTCGGGTGGTTGCCATGCGCGCCGTAAGATGAAGACGCTGAGAGAGTGCAGGAGAGGGCATGCATCATTACTACATCTTAGTCTTGCATTAATCAGAGTATTTAGGACTTGTTTGTTGTACTGCTTTATCATTACTGCTTGACTGAATTGATAACATATTAACTTTTGCTGTATAGCTCTACTAAGTTGATCACTTACTCCCACGTTCTAAGACGGTGTTAAACATCAACCAGACTCTGTCTTAGTTGCCGATGATGATGCGACCCACGAGGCAGAGACGAAGTTCGAGGATGATGAGGAGGCATTCTCTTACATGCAGTTTTCGGGCGGGTTCGCGTGAGTCGAGTCCATATCGATGGGGCTTCAAGGATTATACTTGTAGAAGACTATTATATTCTTTTTGACATTTTACATTTTGAAACAATACTTGTAATTATTGACCTGGCAACGCATACATACTTTGGAGACTTATATTGGTTTATATACTCACTTCAGTCTTCCGCTTGCGTATTACAACTGTCCCTGAATTATGTTTTGCTGATTTGGCTTAATCTAATTCATGTTTTATACACTAATACAGACAACATACATCCATCATTAAAAATGTTGCATAAGTAATGTTTTGGAACTCGGGAGCTGAGCTATGCTCGACCCCCGATTTTCATGACGTTACACTAGCTCATGTTCAGTTTGGCTCGGTGACCAAGCCATCATGTCAAGCTCGACTTGGCTCAATCAGCAGATCGGACCAGTTCGAGCCGAGTTCAAGTTATAGTTTTCAAAATTTCAAAATTGAGTTCGAGTTTAGTTTTCGAGATGAGATCAAGTTCGATGTCGGAATTCGGAGTTATCGAGTTAAAATTATAATTGTACTACATAACATTTAATAACACAATAAAGTAGAAAATAAAAAATAAAATACAAGCTGAAGATTAATTACTAGTTTATTACTGTAGAAGAGATTCATTTGCTGAGCTCGAGCTGTTATCTAATTCTTCATATATGTACTCGTTCACCTCCCCCGAATCAGAAGGTGGATATAACTTTTTATCGTTATATTGTATAACTTGAATTAGATTTTTCAAACTTTCTTTGTGAGTAGATTTATATGTAGTTCTCAATGCCCTGTAAAACACACCAAAATTGAAGAGAAACTTAGATGAATTCTTACTAAATTTGTGCAGCTTGAACCTGCTTCGATATCATGCTATCTCGTAGAATGTTACTGATGTGCAGAAGTCTCTTTCATATTACGCTTTAATGCGAGTTGAAATTGTTCTTCTTCTAATTTTAATAATTTAGTTTTCTCTTATGCCTTATAAAGTTTAGATGAGAGAGTTGAAGATTTTTTGTTTGAATCAATAAGTGTTTGAAAAAGAAGTTAGATTTCCTTTGGAGCTTTCGGACACAGTTTTGCATTTCTATCCCGACATGATAAGTGTAATATGAGTCGATCAGTTTTGTTAATAAACTTGGCCCCACACAAATGACACAAAATCTTAAATTTTTTAGACTTTGGAGAATGGACTAAGGAACTATAGTCCCAAACGTCGGTCAATGGTTCACTTGAAGACATATCTACATATTGTGTTGAAAAAATTAGTATTTTAGTAATAACAAAGTATAAAAATAGATGATAAAATAAATATTTATATAAGATATAAAAGTAATAATGAAATATGACATAAAACAAAAGCATTGCACTTATAACATCCATCAACAGAATGTGAAATAAAAAAGTGTACGTTACATCATTTTTATGTTTCAATAAATTAACAAGAAATGTTAATCTAACTCCATTCATGTTTCTATTATTGCTTTTGCTATATTTTGAAACTCATTCTTCTCCTCGTCTTCTTCATCAATATTAGAACTATTACTCTTCAACTCAATGCAACTAAACTTGTGTACAAATTAATACTTTAACTGTATTTGATGTAAAGAAGCTTCGAGTCTCGCTCATGACTCTACTTCCTGTGTTAAAAGCAGATTTTGATGCCACCATTGAAATAAGAATTGACAATATATCTCGTGCCACTGTCCATAGTATAAGGTATTTTTATTCACTAACTCTAATTTTCTACCACTCAAAAACATCGAAGTCTGAATCCTGCCGCATTACGACTGACTCTCTAAGATACAAGTTTAATTCTGATTTTTTCGTTTTAGTGTTTGTATTTTCTTTTGCTAAGAAAGGCATGTATTTATCGTTGAGCATAGTGTCAGAGCTTGTAGCAACATGCGATCTAACTTCTTTATCACTAGGTGTGGATCCTTTTGTTGTGTACATATCGTACAATGCTTCGATTGTATCACGAACATTTGAGTTTTCAGTTACTACATTTTCATCAGAATAAATCTTCAAAAGATGAACTTAACATACCTCATCTTGCGTAGAAGATCAAGAATAACTGCTAAGAACATTAACAAATGACATTCATCCTAATACTTATCGAAATTCATTTGCACACCAAGTGTCATAAGTTACATAAAATCTGGACCTTCACTGACACTTTTTCTTAAGGCTTCCTTGATCTTCCAGACAGTTGAAAGAAACATATTTGTTATGAGAAACTTATTTCCAGAAAATATCTTTATATAATTATAAAAAACTTTTAAAAACTTATGAACTTCTTTTGCTTTGCTCAAATCTTTTTCAATAAGCAAACAAATATACGTTTTATCACGCGCTGCATATTCTGAAAATGGAAGTTCTAATTCCATGGCCGAATCCAACATTTCAAAAGTAGAATTTCACTGTGTGCATATATCTAACTTCAACATTTTTGGAGACTTCGCATTCAAATGTTGGACTATATCATCCCATATACTCAATCTTGAAAGGAAGCCCCTTATGTGCTTTACACTCTCCCTCACATTTTCTATAGTTTGGTCAATTATTTTTAGCTCTTCTTGTATAATTAGGTTTAGTATGTGTGTATAACATCAAATTTAAAAATTTTTCCTTCAAAAAATAAATTACCGGTTGCCTTGAATTGGTTACGTAAGAATGATATTAAACCGTCATTTGTTAAAGTATTATCTAAAGTTAATAAAGAAACTTTATTCTCAATGCCTTAATTTCTTAAACAGTTATAAATGTAATCTGAAATAACTAAACATATGCGAGGAGGTTAAATGTGGTGAAAGTTCAATATTCACTTGTAAAGTTTTCAATTTTCATCAACGTAGTGTGCGGTCAATGAAATGTATCATTTTCTTTGATTAAATGCTGTCTATATATCAAAAGTCAGACCTACCTTTGAAACCTATGCCAAAAATGCTTTCAGTTTCATTTTCTCACTTGTATACATCTTCTTGCACTCCTTCTTCACAGTAACATGAGAGACCTTCTCAACATGAGGATTAAGGAATTTACTATATCTCATAAAAACTTTACTCTATCATTTTAAATGGTTGCTTATAAACGATCAAAAGTCTTGTATACCATTTCTTCAGTTTCTCTTTTTTGAACTTATGAGTGGAAAGTTTACTTTGAGAACTATCTTATTCAGAATTTGTAAACAATAACAACTGTTGGTCTAAAAGTGAAATTCTTGGTATCTTTGAACAACTTTGCCCATGTCTGTTTAAACTAGTAGTCGACCCCCCAGAATTCTTGTTATACAGAGCTTTACTGTGCACACATATGATCTTAACACATAATTAACTAGAATTTTTTCAAAATCATCCCACACAGCTGACCATTTCTTTCCTTTATTTGCAGTTGTAGCTAAAGACCTCTCTCCTTTATTTGCAGTTGTAGCTACAAAGGAGAGAGGTAGCCGATGCACTAACATCAGGGGTAGTTAGGACTTCATCCTCACTTGCCATCTCTAAATAATTAACATAAGTGGTGTGTCATATGTGTATAAATGTTTTTTAAAATTTTAACAATTTTTTAAGTATTAAATCATTCACTTATTTAATATTGAATCGATTGTAATGCTTTCATTATTTAATTTAAATGCTTATCAAAATTTCGACAACATCTTCCCTTATCTCTCTAGAATATATTAATCTTATATTTGATTCACATGTTAACTATCCACACAAAGTATGAATAATTTGATAAGAAAAAAAATATAAGAAATAAATCCAGAGAGGATTAAGACAGATGAATAGAAACAAATATGTGCATTTAAATTAGTATAAATGAAAACATTATTATTTATCGAACATTGAATTGTCTAAAAAAGGACAATTTTAGAATTTCTATATATCCAAAAATACACTGAATTTATATTTGGTAATATAGAAATCTTCAAATAGGCAACTGATTATCCCACACCAAAACAATAAAACATTTTAAAAAATGATGCTACTGCATACTGATTAAATTAATAATTAGTAATAACAATTAATAATTAAAGAAATGATGCTAACAAATTAATAATTATCAATATTAATTAATAATAATACTAAAATGAACATTACTATACAAATTGGGCAACATTTAAAATCAAATCATTGTAAATGATAACTAGTTTAACAATAACATTAAGTCATATGCTTACCAATCTAACATTAATTGAATATATATAATAATATTGATATATTATAATATATTTATTATATATGATTCAACTATCCAACCAAATCAATCATCCATCTATCCATCAATCCCTCCCATCCATCCATCAATACCTCCCATCCATCCAAACATCCAACCAATCATTCATCCATCCACCCATCCATCCCTTCCAATTTTCATCCATTCAACCAATCATCCATCCATCCACATATTTATATGCAATATATAAATATAATATAGGGTTTTCATAATATAATATTATAATATAATTTATAGTATATAACATTAATTTAATATAAATAATAATATTGATATATTATAATATATTTATTATAAATGATTCAACCATCCAACAAAAATAATCATCCATCAATCCATCCCATCCATGATCAATCCATCAATACCTCCAATCCATCCAAACATCTAACCAATCATCCATCCATCCATCCATCCATTTATCCATCTAACCAATCATCCATCTAGACACATATTTATATATAATATATAAATATAATGTAGGGTTTTCATATTATAATATTATAATATAATCTATAATTCTATATAGTATTATAAGTATTTACTGTTTATAAATTTCTTATTTTATAAATAACACATAATATATATTTATATATAATATATAAAGAAATTTAATAAATTAAAATGCTATAAAAATAAGGTTCGATTCCATTGCTTGTTGGCGAGCGGGGCAGGTGTCGACTGGATTGTCGAGTGAGTTGTTGGCTGAGCAGAGGCGAGAGAGAGAGAGAGAGAGAGAGAGAGAGAGAGAGAGAGAGAGAGAGAGAGAGAGAGTCGTTGCTGGTCGGGGGGAACGAGCAAAGAGAGAGAGGTGGAGTTGCTGGTCGGGCAGGACGAGCAGAAAGAGAGAGGTGGAGTCGCTGTTGGTCGGGCGGGATAGGCAGAAAGAGAGAGGTGGACTCGCTGTTGGTCGGGCGAGATGAGCATAGAGAGAGAGAGAGAGAGAGAGAGAGAGAGAGAGAGAGAGAGAGAGAGGCAGATCCCCCGCTAGTCGGGCAGGACAAGCAAAGAGAGAGGCAGACATGTTGGTTGGGTGGGACGAGTAGAGAGAGAGAGAGGTAGAGCCGCTGGTCAGGCGGGACGACCACCGAGAGAGAGAGAGGCAAAGAGCTAGGGTTGGGCAGGTAGTTTTTGTTTCAAACAAAAGAGAAATGGGGTAAAGTTTAGGGTTCTTTTTTTTTTTTTTTCATATCATTTGACTGAGTTGATCTAAGTCGAGCCGAGTTCGATTTATATATTGAACCAAGCCGAGTCGAGCTCTGGCCAACTTTAACTTGGCTTGAACTTAGTTTTAAGCTCTAAAAACTAGCTTGACTTGGATTGAACTCAGCTTCGAACTGGGCCAAATCGAGCCGAACTGAGTGAGTTAACCGAGCCAGCTGGGTTCGTGTACACCCCTACTTGTGATGCAGGGATGTGTAGCATCTGATATTGTAAATAGATAGATTAAAAGCCAGGCCCCTGGGTCCACATTTGATCATTAGTTGAATTTCTATGGCCCACCATGTAAAAGCTCATGTAACCGTCGGAAGGACGCTGGCCTCTCAAACATTTTCAAAATCTCGGCTTGAGGCCCTGAAATGGCGCCCACCTTGATCCATGTGTTTTCTATCCACGCCGTCCTTCCGTTTTGCCAGCTTAGTTTAGGGCATAGGCCCAAAAATAGAGCTGATCTAAATCTCAGGTGGACTACACCGCATGAAACAGTGGTGACTGAATTCTCACCGTTAAAAACTTCACGTGGGCCACAAGCTTTAGATGAAGTTGATATTTGAGTTTTCCCTTCATCCAGGTCTTTGTGACCTCATTAACAGGTCGGATGGCAAATAAATATTACAGTGGGCCCTACGATTTTTTTAATTAGCTGTATAGTCCATCTTAGATTTGGATTGCTCCATATATCGGATCATATCCTAAAATGAGCTGGCAAAATGGATGGATGGCGTAGATATACACAACACATATATCAAGGTGGGCCTCACGGTTAGGGCCTCACTGAATCCGCTTTGGGTTCATGAGCATGTAAACTGCATGTATATAAAAATAAGGGATGGGTTAAGGACCATTGATCCACTTTCAACGTACATGTGACCTAGATGATGAGTTCACAGGCCTAATATTTGTGCCTGGGGATCTAAACGGTGATAGATTCATGATGAACGGCTTGGATCCCTCGTGTCACATGCTGGCATGTGCAAGAGAGGTGTCGTAGAATCAACGGATCTGTTTTTTTTTTTTTTTTTTTTTAAAAGGTTTTCAGGCTTGGAGAGTTATTTGACACTCTTGCAGAGTGTGATGCTTGATATGCTCGCACTGAGAACTTTAACGAGTGTCCTACATTTAACTCAAAATGATAGTGATTGATCGATCGTAGGCTCTGATTAGTGGACATTTGCTTTCTGAATTAGGACTCTTGATTACATTTCATTTCAACCATCCAATACATGTCCACCAATCTTCTAATTAGGTTATAAAATCACTGTAATATTTGGTTTATGATTCATCCAAATTTTGGGTCACAATTTAGACAGTTCATTTTGAGTTGCTTGTATGCCACGTGTAAAATTCCTTGGTGCCTGTGTATCAACTATGATGCTCTACCAGTGTCAAAGCTTTTCTGTTCAATAACAGAGAGCACATGGCCATACGATCCATCCGAGAATGGTTGAGAGTTGAGTTAGTTGCGTTTAGTTGGCTCGGAGATGGATCTTGTTAGTTTTTTATAGTATGGTTTTAATTAATATTTAATATGTATTGATGACTTTAGTAATAGAATGGGATTTCTTGAGCCACCCATATATGCACCACACGTGTAGAAGTGGCACATGCGTGCGATCTAAATCATCCTTCGGGTTGGACCCAACCATGCTCTTATTTTTTCCAAATGCAACTAGAAAATGAGATCGGAAGACCCGATGGACGCCCGGCGGATACTCGAACCCAAACAAATCTAGGTTCAGGTATTTAAGAACTAAATCTAAACTTAAAAAGACCCAAACCTAGTTAGCCCGAGTACAGGTACTATAGGACCCTTAAGATAGCCCCATCACATTGAGACTTCTCCTTTGGATACTGGTTCATCTTTCAATAGTAAATCATTTGATTTTAATGGGGATGAATGTGATGAGGTCAATCACCATCTTCTTAAAGGAGATAACTACTCTAAATACATAGAGCTTATCGGGACTCCTCATGGAGATCACTTCTCAAATCCATGAGGAAAAAAAAAACAAAGAATTAGAAAATACATTTTATAAAATTCGTAATTTGATTTATGAATGAAATAAACAAGTTTCCAATCCTTTAAATAAATAAGGATATTAAATAGTAAACTTATTATTTATAGACGGACGTGATTTCTACTAGTACGCATGGTTTTCCTATTTGGCCAAATCACGGACTTCTCCTAATTATTGCAAGCACTTTTCATGTTGCGCTCAATGGATGAAGAGTTATATTCAAACTAAAACTTACTATAAATAGTAAAAGCGACAATAAAACAAGAATTCTGTTAGGGATTGTGCTGTGGAATCATACAGAGATGGATCTAAGATAACAATTCAAGAGTATCAAGAAAAGATAAGAGAACACAAATATTTAATATGGAAAACTCTTTCGAAAAAAAATCACGACATAAAGCGACAAATCTTCACTATGAAAGCAGAAATTACAAAGAGAAAGGACTTACCAGACTTGAGCAATCCTCAAATCTCTCCCTTGCTCCACCCCTTTGTAATCCTATAACTCTTTTCGAAAGCCTAGAATCCCTTAGAATACTTCCCAGTTGTTGAGTATGCAATATTACATATTTCTTCCTATTTATACCTTGGTTTTATAAACATGATGGTGCTTAATCGATTTAATTATGCATGTTTTCATGTGCGAGGTGATTTCGAGAGCTTAAGGTAAAATTGATGGCAAAAGGAAGATTTATGATCAAAAGATTACTAAATGAAGATTTAGAGATTTGAAAGTTATTAATGAAGAATTCACATGCTAAAGATCTAAGAAAACCAAGTGAAGAATAAAAAGAATCAAATATTTGAAGTGAAGAAAATGAATCCTAAAAACAATTATATTCCTAAAATTGTCCTGAAAAGCATATTCTAAAACTTCAAGTATATTTTAAAAAACTGCATAAAGTGCTAAATTTGAGAAGGTTTAAACCCTGAGTCTATTTTGGAAAATTGCGCAGAGTGCGTAAATTTGAGGCGGTTTTTAGATTTTTCCAACTCGATGTGAAAGTTGGAGTTTCACAACTATAAATAGGACTCCCTAGGATGCTCCAAAGCATTTTCTAGGATTTGGAAAGGTTTTAAGTAGCATAACACAAGAGTAGAGCAGTCACCAAAGAGTTTTTTTTCTTTCCTAGTTTATTTCTCATGCTTTGTTTAAGAGATTTGGTTTCAATCATGTCTATGGTTGACTAAACCTCTTAGATAGGGCTCAAAGGTGAAGCTTGTAGCGTGTTGGGATGTTTATTTTACTTTGATTGTTGTTCTTATTAAACTTTATTGATTTCTAGTTTGATATTAAATGAATATTTTCAGTTTTATATGATTTATTGTGACTCAAATTACAATAGATGCTGTGATAGCTTTAAATATCTTATTTTCCTGTTTTGAGATAGTGAGATTGGTAAATCTCATTGTTCACCATCGTCTCCTGGGCATGGTAGAGTGATGGAATCTCTTCAAATCTTCACAATTCTCCTTCATTGAGAATTAAGTTAATGAAAAGTTCAAAATTGATTTAAATTACTTTATGTTCTAATTAGATAAGATAAGACTTCAATTCCAATTGTGTTTATTGAATCAAGCAAGGTAGCATCTTAATAGCTGCAAGTGGATCTTGACACCCTAGTTCCTACCTTTAATTGATAGTCTAAACATTGTTCACAATTACTCTATTTTATTCCAAAATTCAGATTTAGATCTTCTTCTAGTTCTAGTTATAGTTCTTTTCAGAATACGTACAATTTTAGTTCCTGTGGATTTGACCTCATTCTCACGAGTTATTATTATATCGCAACCCTACACTTGGGGTTATGAAAAAGTTTTTGGCGCCGTTGCCGGGGACTATAGATACGTTTTTTTTTTTTGAAATTAATTGGTATTAGAATTAGATTAAGATCAGGAATTATTTTTCTGCTATATTTTTAGCTTAGGATTTTTTCTGAAATTTTTTTTAGAAACTAACATTGTTTTCTGTTTCGTAGGATTCTTAACATAACAACTCTTATTTGGTAATTTTGTTCCAACCCCCTCTCTTATTTTTTTTTAAGATCTCTTATTTGTTTTAATTTTTTAGTATTCTTTTTAGGTTTAATTGTTTAGTTATTTAAGGGTTGTGCGTGTTTCATGCCCAAGTGGGTCCGTGAGAACACTTAACGTATCTTGAGTGAAGGAGGATTAGCCGAAGGATTGCCTATCTATCAAAGGATTATGCACCACTTGAGATCCTCTCAGTTAATTGAAGTGATGATCGTAAATCAACCTCAACCTCAACCTCAACCTCAACCTCAACCTCAACCACCAGTTGAGGAAGTTCAAGATAAAAATAAGGTGCATAATATACCCCTGCCTCGTACTCTACGTGATTATTTACAACCGGCAAGGGTGAGTATACCTTCCTGAATGGTCTTTCCACTTAATGCATGAAATGTGGATATCAAACTGAAGTGATACAATTCTTTCCTAAGTTTCATGGACTAGATTATGAAAGTTCATATTTGCACATCAAGGAGTTTGATGAGATAGTCGCTGCATTACACTTTCCAAACGTGTCTGAGGACACAATGTGACTTAAATTATTTCCTTTTTCCTTGAAAGAGAAGACTAAGACGTAGATGCACTCCTTAAAGCCAAGATCCATCAACATATGGGCCGAGATGACCGAAGAATTTCTTAAAGTTTTTCCCGTTTCATAAAACCAATACTTTAAGGAAGGTACTCATGAACTTTGCCCAAAAAGAGGAAGAGACCTTCTTCCAATGCTGCGAAAGGTTCAGAGATCTCACAGATTCCTGTCCACGTCATGACTATGAAGTATGGCGAACAATAAGCTTTTTCTATAATGGATAACTTCACCATTATGTCAATTCATAGAGATTATGTGTAATGGTGAATTCATAAACAAAGAGGCCGATGATGTGTGAGATTACCTTGATCAATTGGCAGAAAACGGACAATCATGGGACACCTCTCCAATACTCACTACTTCTAAGCCTACTTAATCAAAGGAAAGATGAGAAATTTATGTTCTAAAAAAGGAAGATGATAGAGTGCAAGAGTGACGAATCTCACAAGAAAAGTCGAGGCTATAGAACTTAAGAAGACAGAACTTATCAAATCTGATAAGGCTGAGAAAGTTGTTTGTAGTATTTGTCCTTGTAACATACATACAACTGAGAATTTTCCAACAATTCCTGCTGTTTAAGAGATATTGAATAAGCAATTGAATGCCGTGAACAACTACCAAAGACCTTTCAGAGGACCCACCTCAAATACATACAATTCTAGCAGGAAAAATCATCCAAAATTCAGTTGGAGGAATGAACAAACGGCTAACCCACAAGAGGCCCTTAATTTTTAAATCAGAAAAAGCCTTAAGAGGATGCGGTTCAAAAATTCATGCAAAACCAAAAGTTATTCAACTAGAATATAGTACAAGCATTTCAGGATATCAAAACAACAACGAGAATGTTTGCATTGTCCATTCAAAGGATTGAGTCATACTTAGCAAGTAGGGAGAAAGGGATGCTTCTAGCCTAATCCCTCCCCAATTCAAAACCACAATATGAAATTAGTGACCCAAGCTCTTCAAATTAAATGGAGCAATCCAAGTCTATCACCACTCTTAGGAGTAGAAAGACAATTGACAAATCTATTCCAGTAAGGGCTTGTGACCGCTGAGAAATCGACGCCCACGTTGATTTGTTGTGGTTTTCTATGATAGGGTAATTTTGCTGATTTGGATTGATGATGTAATAGATTTGGAGTCACAACTAGCCACATAACTCAAAATCATGCAGTCGGCTAGATCCTGCAGAATGTGTAAAGCTAGAGAATCCGAAGACTCTTGCTTTTAGTTGACTCCTGTTCTGCGATTCGGGATTCTGAGTAATGGACCTTGGTTACAAAGAGGGAAGGTGCTAAACACCCTCTTTGCCCATACAGATTTACGGTCTCTACTTCATGTGGTAAAATATTTTTAAGGGATAGAATGACAAGATCGGATGGGACTAGGCGGACTTGGATTTCTAATATGGTAGGGTCTGGAAATTCGGCAAACCACAAAGCGTATGTCTGTGAACTTCTAGAGGAATTTTAAACAGATGATGATGATGATGAAATATGGACTAGACTACCATGAATTTCTGATGTGACAGGATTCAGAGTTCTGGCAAGTCACAAAGCATACGTTCAACAATAATCTAGAGGAGCAAGGGGGTTGAGAAGGAAAGTAATGATGCGATTTAATGGAATACGAATGTTACTGATCTTTGGCTCGCACTTGAAAAGACTTGGATATTTTGTTACACTATGACTGGCTTTAGCTCGAGTGGATGTGAGAAGCTAAGGGATAGGTGAAGAGGCTAGAAGGTTCAAGCACTCTTCACTCTCACTTGCTTGCTCTCTCTCTCTCTCTCTCCCACTCTCTTTCTCTTGGTGCGGCTTTTGTTGGTGGTTGGATGATTTAGTTGATCTTGTTGATTGATTGTGGTGGTTGGAAATGAAGAGAAGTGAAGACTATTTATAGCCTTTTGGGATGAAATTTTGGTAATTCTAAGGGTTTTGGAGGGTGAATGATGATGTGGTAACTTGAGATTGGTTGAGGGGAGGGTAATGTCACATGACACTACCTAATTGGTCTTTGGGCTTGGTTAGATGGTAAATAGGGTGAATTATGGGGGTAATTTTATGGAAGAGTTGAATTTAGGAGGGAGAAACAACTGTTGCTCAGAGGGGCACATCTGTAGAGGCAGGGCGATAATCGGATTACCGCCGGCGGTAGTCCAACTACTGCCCAACCACTGTTGACTCTAGACTCAGCTTGTGGGTTTTATTTTGGGCTTTAGGTGTGGGCTTATGGGCTTTTCGGGCTTTTGGGGTTTTTAGGGAGATATTTGGAGTAGTGGGTGACCTAGGTTTGGTTTGGCTGAGGTTTGAGGTAGGGTGTGGGGTTTAGGTTCAGTTTTTAAGGATCATCCATGTCTTATCAAGTTGCTAGCCTGAGTGGGGTGTCTACAAATGCCCCTCTATGGTAGAGGTTGAGTGCAACTGAATCCCAAGGTGAGTAACATCCCACCCTTCTGATAAAAAATTTTTATGATTTGGATCTATTGCCTGCCATAATATCATAGTTAGCTTACTATTTGGAAAGGAGATAACTTGCACATAACATGAGGGTTTGAAGAAAATGTTGTGATTGTCCCTGCGCTTTCTGTGGCATTACGGGCCATGAATCACAACCTTTTCGCATCGGATTGATAATAACATCGGAGGATAAGTCTGAAAAGTAGGGCCCCAGTGCTTTTGCAGCTTTACAGGGATTCGTGTACTGTTTAGATCTATATTGTTCCTTTACTACGTAATCACCCTAGGAATACTTATTTCGATTAATCTTCAAAGTGGTTAGTAGCGCTACGCGTTCTGCAAACTTACGGGGAACTTACTACGCTAACTTGGACTTGATCAGACTTTCCAAGTATCCCGAACTAGGTATGTGCAGGTGACATTTTTTTTCATGTAGTCTTATATTTAGATACATGGGTTACAACAGATTTTCTCCACTCTTTTGAATTGGTCACTTTGACCATAGATGGATCAAGTTTGTCATCATTTACATTCTATTCCTTGTACGATTGTCGTGATATCGAGAATCAGGCCAATTGTACTTGTATCGCATATGGATTTAATTATCTCATGGGGAAACCAGAAGAGGTTGAATCTTATTTGATTATTTACACCGGATGACACTGAGAAATATAGGAGATCTCTCAGTACTTTTCATGTCGAGCATTAATTTTTTGAAAATTTTATTTTTTTTTGAAAACTATCTTTTAAGGAGCTATACTCCTTGAGGATTTTATTGTAAAATTTTGGAGATTTTGAAAAGGTTCGTTTGATCTCACGAGAGGGCATTATCATTCGATTTTTATTACATTTTTGGGAATGAGTCTAGATAGTTCTGTTGCCTCCACTAGTGAATTTGTGGGGCTGATCGACAAATCTGGTTTTTATTGTATTTTTTTAAAATTTTGAAATTTTGTATTTTCTGCAGTTTCCTTTATTTTTCTCAAAATCCTCAATTTCTCATGAGATTTTACAATTTCTCACGAGATATTCCTTTTTTCCTTTAATCTCATAAGAATCTCTCTTTTCTCATTCATTTCTTCTCTTTGCCCCCCGGACCAAGGTTCTTTTAAGGGTTCCTACATGACATCAAAGGGAGATAGGTGCGTAGAGTCGTGCATTGGGAACAATAGTTTGCCTACCGTGGACGGTAATTAGATTACGACCCCATAGCCGTTTGTCTATTGGTTTGAGGTTGGGCGCTAGTTAGGGACTGACTTTCGCTCCCCTATTTCTTCTCAATTTCTCTTCCAGAGGCGCCATTGTTGCCTCTTACAATTGTTTTCTTTGTTTCTCCTTTGTGCTGATCCTTGCCTCCTTATGTCTTCCTTGCTTCTTTTCCTCTTTTGAATTTTCTTTGCTCAGGCAATCCTTTTTCTCTTTGTGCAACTGTTTGGACTATGTGGTGGATTTTGGTATCATGTTCATGGATTTTTGGTGCTTGGTTCTTCTCATAACCATGGAGCTTTTATTTTTCATCAAGGGAAATGAAGGAAATGTGAGTTTTTTTGGATGAATTCCAACACCTTGACCTTGCTGGAAAATTTCATTTTTGCCAAGAAATGATTTTTTCTTTTTTTTTTTTTTTTTTTTTTTTTTTAAAGTGGGGTGTGATAAGAAAAGTGCCTCATTCTTATTTGTGCATGAGTATTTGTTTATTTTTTTATGTTTTCATTTTTTATTATTTTTGGAAGGAGGTCCAAGCCTTACACATCATGAAATGGGGGGCCACTAGAATGTAATCCTTTGGATAGCTTGCTCTTAACTTGATTTGATGGGCCAGATTGATGATTCTTGGCCCACTTCCAAGGCCCATTCTTATTTTGGAGTAGGTCCCACTTTTTCCTTAGCATGATTTTGGTCCTAGGTGTGGATTTTGAATTAAAGGATTTTCTAGGTGGGCCTTGAAATGATTTGGTGAGTTTGGACCATGGGCTTTGGAATGGGTTTGGACAATGAGCCTTGGATAGTGGGCCTTGGAATGGGCTTGGATCATGGGCCTTGTAATAGACTTGGACCATGGGCTTGGGTGATGGACTTAGGCCATGGGATTAGATAATGGACCTTGAACAATGGGCCTTGTAATGAACTTGTATAATGGGCCTTGGAATGGGCTGGATCATGGGCCTTGTAATGGACTTGGACCATGGGCTTGAAGATGGATTTGGACCATGGGCTTGGATAATGGACTTGGGCCATGGGCTTAGACAAATGGCCTTGGAATGGGCTTAGATGATGGGCCTTGTGATGGACTTGGACCGTGGGCTTGGATGATGGACTTGGACCATGGGCTTGGATAATGGGCCTTGGAAAATAGGCTTGGACAAAGGGCCTTGGAATGGGCTTGGATCACGGGCCTTGTAATGGACTTAGACCATGGGCTTGGATGATGGACTTGGACCATGGGCTTGGATGATGGACTTGGACCATGGGCTTGGATCATGGTCTTGGACAAGGGGCCTTGGAATGTAGGCTTGAAAAATGGGCCTTGTAATGGACTTGGAATCATGTCAGTGAGCATTTAGAAAACCATTCATGATGTGTTTTTCTCTTTTTTGTTTGAGCCATTTATGAGAGGTGGATACTTGTGAATGTTGACCTTGCAGTATGCCCCGTCGTGGTTGAAGTGAGGATGGGTCTTCTAGCCAGTCGGTTGATCCTTGTTACATACCTTGAGAGGGTTGACATATTTCTGATGTGGCTCGAGAGGGAGGGGCTTTGAATATCTTATGAGACTTGGGGTCCGCAGCCACTGGCCAGATTGGTTCATGGATAATCAGCCATTGTTCTTTCAGGTGTTAGAGCGCACTCCATCTATGACTTGTTTAGAGTTTGTCTGAGTAAGATGAATATGACGCTCTGATTAGTGTTGATTGGGCGATAGCATGCAGAGACCCATACGTTCCATCTACCCTTTGGGGAATGGGGAATTACCCCCTATGACATGTTTATCCAGCTTGGTCTTTGATACGAGCGGGGGGGGGGGGGGGGGGGGGTTTATTCCTTTTGAGGAGGATCTCCTCGTTCCTTCTGAGGATGATTGGATGAACCTTCCGAGGATGGCTCCCCATTCTTCAGATTTTTTGGGACCCCGGTTCAAGCTAATTTAGTTATCAGTGAACTTCTCTCGGCAGGTTTCGTAGACTGAGGCTGAAGCCATTGTGAAAGCTCGCATCTTGATTTTGTATACTTTGGGAGCCATGATTTTCTATCATGAGAATGAGTTAGTGAGCTCCAGTCTGCTATCTCTTGTAGCGGATATCACTTTTCCTACGCCATATAACTAGAATGCTGCGCTTTTGGCCCATTTATATGAAGGGCTAGACAAGGCTAGTCGTTGTAGCAGTAGGGCGATGACTAACTTTTATCCAGTTATCAAGGTGCGTATCAAACCCTTTTGCCTTACCTCTTTTCTCATGAACATATTTTAATGATTGATCCTTGTGCAGGTTTGCATTTTTGACCATTTTTCTCGTTTGGGGGCCACTTTGATAAATCATATCCCTCTTTTCCCTCGCATGATGCTGTGGTATAAGGATAACTGTAGTCGCACCCACCAGTTTTTAGATCTCACCTAGAGATCTAATATGGATGCCCTGGTTCCTGATGATGTGAGGAAATGCTTTTTTGAGCCTTTTTCTTTTCGTTTGTGTTCTTATCTTAACCCTTGGTTGTTCTTGCCAGTTTCACACCAGACCTTACTTTCGATCAGCCGCCGCTCTTACTCCTGAGGCCTAAGAAGCTTTCCAGGCCTCGCGTCATTGTCACATTTTGGAGGATCCTCAGGTGACGAAGTGGTACTTGGGGGAGAGACTCTTTTGGCAGTTGATTGGAAGTCCCCTTGTACCGTTCAGCCCACCTATAGAATCGGTGAACTGGAGAACGGTCCCCAAGCGTGAGTTAGTAGCTTCTTTGAAGGGATATGATGTTAGCGCTTTTGTTGATCTAGCGAGAGAGTATAGTTTCTGGTGCGAGCATTACGACATTGGTCCCATTCTGAGGAATGCTTATGCTCTTGGTGGTGGCGCGCGCTTTGCTGGAGGGAATATCTTGGGTCTTGAAGTTCCTTCAAAGGATACAGATGAATATGTACTTGATGAGTACTGGCCTTTCTGTCTTTTCTGTTCATGTATCTCCTGTGTACATCTTTCCATATATATTAGAATTCTTTTATCCAGTGTCACCTTTTGATGATCCGAGTGTACGATGTCTTGATGTTTTGGCCTCCTTCGGCCTCCATGGTGGGCCATATGCATGACTGGAGCATGTTCCATGTTCGGGCGGTAATCAGAGTATCACTCGTTGACTTCTCACAAAATTTTTAGAGATTGCAGGTGTTGCGGATGCTACAACAATGGGCACAAATGTTGAAAGCGGCCGGTAATCAGATTATCGCGGGTGGTAATCCGATTACTGCCCATGTTCATCTTTTCTTCCAACAATAGTCAGTCCTTCTCTGTTCATCCGAGGTTACTGTCTCTGATATTCCTTTCCACTCCGAATCTTCCTTTTATCTCATCTTCTTCTCTTTTATCTCCTCTTTTGTCTTCTTTTATATCTTGTCTTCTTCCTCATACCCCTTTTCAATGGTTAGAAATGGAAGGAGCCTTGGTGGGTCCATCCATGGTGGGAGCTTGGGTCCAATCATTGAGGTAAATGATCCCTCTATTGACCACTTTTATGAGGAGGTGATGATTGAAGAGGATCTTCTCATTGATGAGGCTCTTAATGGTGGTTTGGTGGGGCCTCTTGAAGAATTGAATGCCATTTATGGTGTGGCTCCAACCACCATTAATGTTGAGATAGGCTTTGGAGAAGTAATGGGAGGAGATGGATGAATATTTAGTGGCTTGGATGAATCTAAATTTGGTAGGCCATGGGAGGACGGGGATTTTATTGGGTTGATTTTTAGGAGTTTAGGTATGGACATGCCATTAGATGGCGTGGATGGGGCTATGATGGTGGTGGATGGCCTAAATTTGACCATGATTGATGGCATGGGTTTTGATGGTTGTTCACACCCCAAGTATAGGGTTGGATGTGGTAATAATCTTGGTAAGACCGAGGTTGAATCCACAGGGACTGAACCTTGTACGTAATCTGAAAGTAACCAGAACTAGAATTAGAAGAAGATATAACCTAATTAGGAAAATTTAAGAGAATGATGGTGAAATATTAAACTAAAGCTTTCAAAGTTCAAAGGTGGGAAACTAGGGTGCCAAGGATCCACTTGTAGCAATTAGGGAGATCTATGCTTGATTTATGAACACAACTGGATTTAGAGTCCCATCTTCATCTAGTTGGAGGATATAACCATAAACATCAAATCTAAACTTCCTTTGATCCAGTTTTCAAGAGATGAGAGGTATGAGGATTAAAATTGATTCCATAAAAAAACCATGCCCATGAGACAAAGTAAACAACAAAATTTAACCAATCCACATCCAATCTGAGAGAGTTATGAACGAAGGGAAGGATTCTATCATCCAACCATGTCCATGAGACGATGGTGAACAACGAGATTCCTATAATCATAACCTCTATGCATGCATGGAAAATACTCAAAGATATTGCAGATCCATTGTAATTTAAGTCACAACAAACCATTAAAAACTTTGAATATTCCATAAAATCAAACTATAATCAAAGAGAGTTCATACTCATGAATCAACGCCATAGAAAGTACCTCATCATGCTACAAGCTTCACCTCTTAGCCCTAGCTAAGAGGTTTAGCTTGACATAGTCATGATCAAGCTAAATCTTAAAAAAATATTAAGGAAAATAAAGAAGAAAAGAAGAAGAAAAGAAGAAAACCGCCTAGCCGTTCACCCTCTCTCTCTCTCTCTCTCTCTCTCTCTCTCTCTCTCTCTCTCTCTCTTTCTTCTAACACTCCACAGCCCAAAGATCTTGATACCCACGTTCTCCCTTCCTTTTATAGGTAAGGTGGGGTGGTGGAGAAAGTACTAGAACGTCCGTACGCAGCACCTTGGGTGTGAAACTTGAACGTGTAAAGCTGGTTGCATTTGGGTGAGGTCTTCGGCCAAACGACGTCCAAGAAACATGTTTTAACTCCATGGTTGGGGTAAAGACCCCCTGCCCAAGCTTTTGAATAGTCTGGATCTTGCATCCGACCGTTGTTGTGATCACAGAACGGCCCATGGAGGAAATAACGTCCGTATATGCGTATTTGGAAAAATTTCTTGCGCTGACATGTTCGGTGGACCCCACAATGATGTTTTCAGATAAATCCACCCCATTCATTGGATTCTTGACGAAAAACTAATTGGGAAGGAGTGGTTTTGGTCGAGTTTGGTGTGGCCCACTGTATCAAATCTCCCCACCGTTCATCCTGCATTTTTCGATGATACATGTGTGTACGCATGCATGGGACCAGACAGATTCTGTGGCTAGGGTCGTGGTCACCCTCTGAAGTAGATGGATGGTCCAGATCGTCTGTTTAGACAATGGGTGTGGCCCACTGTGATTGACTGTGTCGACAGCACCCACTCGCTGGGCTTGTTGCATGAGAGAGGTCGGGTCAGCCCAACTTGACCGGGCTGCCCGACCGATGCATAGCTTGTGTGTTGGGCTGCCCGACCGATGCATAGCTTGTGTACGTGTGCTATGCACATGCACACCTCAGGGTGGGGTCCACATTGATGTTCATGAGAATCCGCTTCATTCATCCGTTGTGTCACCCCATTTATGGGGTTGAGACCAAAATTGAAGCATATCTAGATATCCGGTGGGCCCCAGATTGATGATTTATGGGTTGATCTATCTGTTGGGCCACTTCCGTAAAGATTCAATGGCTGAAATTTGACGTGTACAGTTAATTTATGGTCCTCAAGCTAAATATAAAGTTTCGAGCCGAAATGATGGTGAAAACCTTATGATCTTGCATTCTGGACGATTTTCAGTCCTCTTTAGCATGAATTACTTAATTTTCTCAGGTCTCTGGCGTGTAAATTCTTCGATCTCAGTTCTTTGTGGTCCGTCCCTTACCTTGGTGACTTTTGAGCATTAAATCCATGCTTTTAGTAACCTTTTTAGTCTAAGCTCCTAAATTCACCTTGCAGCAAAAACATGATTAAAATAGGGTGTTAAACAGAACCGTGTTCATAAAATAAGGTAGTAACTGGGGTCTAATATGCAATATTTAGTAGGGATATGGCTTGATTGTGATGGGTGGGATGGATCATGAGATGGGTTGGATTATGGGGTTTTGGTGGATGATATAACCCACATTGATGGTTTAGGCATGATGGTCAGGTTGGATGGGATGGATCATGGGGCTTTGGTGGATGGTGTCCCCCATGTTGATGGTTTGGGTGTGATCTTCGGTTTGGATTATGAGGTTGTGATGGGTGGTGGTGCGCAGCTATTGATCTGAGTGGTGATGGTGAGGCAACTATGATGGATGGTAAAGATTTGGGCGGTAGACCTAATGATTCTTTGTATTGGAGTGGTCCTGGTATTGTAACTCCTGGAGCGGGCACTTTCCTCACGGTTCCTGATGTGATGATAGTAGGTGACTCGGGTCCACCTATTGCTGCTTTTCAGGACACTTTGTGTGAGGCTATGGGAGCGTTAGGTTTCTTTTGTCACCACAAGATCGACTTTTTGGACGAGGAGATGCTATCTTCGATGATTCACCAATCAATCTGGGCCTTCAGATTATCGAGTGTGTGCCTGTTCATAATTGTTGCTTGTAGCCATGTGGCACCTGCTTGGAGAGACTATGTGTCTGGATAAGGAGTTTGACTATGTCCAAAAGTGGTGAGTTGCATCTTCTGGGTTTTGGAGAGGTCCTACATCTTTACTGAGTTTGCTTGGACTGGCGATTGCTGAGTGCTGCATCCTATGATTGGGTTCCAACACTGAACCTATTCTCCTTCAATGACCTAGAGTTAGGTCCTTCTTTCGAGGAGTTGTCTCGTTTGATTGGCCTCCCTTTCTCTCAGGAGCCGTATCTTCCTCCATCTTGTTAAGTGCGGCCTTCTGATTTGGAGTCCTGGTTTGGGTTTTCGGAAGCTGTCCCTACAGTTGATGGTGCTGCTGGCGAGTTCACCCTTGAGCTTTTAGATGATCGATGTTTGTCAGCTTGAGGAGGTGATGGATCTGCTCGTCAGCTTCTGTGCTTGAATGCACTGATATTCTGTGTTTTGGCGAAGTTACTTTTTTCGGGGTGGCGACAGTCATCTCCGTTGGTCCTCTTTGACGCTTTTTGTCACATCCTTACTCGCCAAAGTGTCGTTCCTGTGGTGCTGGCAGAGCTCTTCCTGGGTTTGTCTGAGTGTTCGCTTGGGCAGAACCGCATCCTCCCGGGGTGTTGTTCTTTCCTCCATATACTCCCATTTTCTCCATTTTTTTATTTCTCTCTCTCTCTCTCTCTCTCTCTCTCTCTCTTTTATTTTTTTATTTTTTTTTATACTTTCTTGTCCCTTATGCATGATCTTTTTTCTTTTTAGGTGTGGTTGTGGGAACACCTATTTATGATGCCTCACCTTTCTTGGCCTGATTCCTATCGTGCCAATGTCTTATCTTTGCTTCTATATGAGCCCCCTCTTGGTGCTGAGGCTACCAAGTCTCTTTATCGTTGGATGTTCTCCATTCTCTATGGATGAGAGGTCAACTGAGAGGCTTCCTAGCTCCGCCAAATGCCCTTGATCTGTAGCATTGCTCGCACTCCTTTGCTCTTATTGGGCTACTGAGGCCATTGTTCTTATCATCTGATCCGCTTCCTTTGAAAATTTAGATTTTGGCAGGATATCCCTCTTTTTTCCTTTTTGGGATTCGGGCACGCAACCATACCTCTAGGCATGTCAGCTCTTCGCCAGCGGATTCATTCTTCATGGCAAGACTGACAGAACTGCTTTGGAGTTCGAGTCTTAGGCTCCTCCTTTGGCGACAGTGCCGTATCAGCGTTGGGTGGCAGAGCAGTCGCTTTATCACCAAGTTCCTGGTTGGCACGTGATGGATGACGAGGATGATCAGGATATCGTTGGAGATTTTGCTTCGTCTTCTTTAGGGGGGTCGATGACTCCTTTGAAGCGATCGAAGAGAGGCCTTTCGTTGATCCTTTTTTTTTGGTGGCTACACATGGTCATCACCTGTTTGAGATTTTCGTGCTTCGGCATGCATGCGAAGATATGGCTTATCATCTAGTGGTAGGGTGGAGGTATGATGAGAGTATGATAGCGTCTCTCAAATTGGAGGGGGACGCGGTTTTCTACCTGCACATGGAGGTTGATAGACTTAGGCAGCGATTATTGATGTATGAGGGAGGAGAGGGAGAGTTACCGGGTAGTCTTTGACTTTGTTTTTGTTGCCTTTTATTCAAAAAGATCGTGTATTTTTTATTTTGAGCAGCTTTGTAAAGTATAGTGGATTTTGCAAATATCTATACAAAAGTTTTAAGAACGGAAAGAAATACTTTTTCTTTGTGCCTCAGTGTGTGTTTGTGTTTGGATTTGTGCTTTAGATGATGGAATCAGAGCGTTAGGCTCAGCCCATGTCGATTTTGGTATTCTGAATTGTTTACTGGGGATCCCGGTTCCTTGAGAGTAACGTATACTAGGATCGTGCCACTTGGATTTGGGTAGAGCCTGACAGAATTCTAATTCGAGACTTGTCTTTTCCTTGCGCTTCTTAACTTTGCTTATTGCCTTAGTTTTCTCTGTACCTGCACTTTTTATTTTTTTCTTTTTTGTTGCCATTTTTGCTCGTAGCACCCTTTCGGGTTTTCACTATGACTGGCTTTCTGTTATTTTTGCCCGTAATGTCCTTTCAGATTTTTGCCACTTCTCGAATTTTTGCTCTTGCCTGCCCCTTGGCAGCCATGCTCTTTTTACTCTCGGTACCTTTTTACGTTTTCACCGAGTGTGTTATATGCCCGCTGTTTTTACTCGAGATGCCCTTTCCGGTTTTCTCCTCGCCCTTTTTACTTAGGCATCCTATATATATATATATAGGCATCCTATTATGTTTCCTTCATTGTTGGCTGATTGGCTACCCTCTTATATATATATATATATATATATCTTAGGCATCCTATTATATTTCCTTCATTGTTGGCCGATTGGCTACCCTCCTGACTTTATCTTTGATTACAATCATAAGTTGTTGTCAGGGTCAAACTATCCTGTGAGGGAATGGGATGGTTTCGAAAGACTTACATGTTGGGTTTGTTTTTTTTTTACTGAATTATTTATTTTAAATTTGGACTATATTCCCCTTTTGGGACTATATTTTTCTCTTTTTTGGGACTACATTTTTTTTTGGGAAAGGAATAATGGGTATGTTTTAGGATAGTCTATTTTTTAAAATCTTTTGATGTTAGCTTTATGATTGTAATTATTGACAAAGTCCTGTATGGTTACTTGTGATAGATTTTCACGTTGTTACCATTGATGGGCTCAGGAAGATCTTCTCCTCTTATGTTGGTGAGTCGAAGGGTGCCGCATGGAAGCACTTCACGGATGATCAGCGGTCCATCCTAGGAAGGTTTAAACTTAACTTGGGGTCTGGTAAGTGCGACGGTAAGATGAACTTCATAACCATGTTGTCGACCCTGAAACTTCTCTTTCAGACCCTCTTATTGTAGGCTTATGTGCTCCTCCTTTAATAGCATTGGGATTGGCTTAGTGCGCGCATGCACTTTTCATCTGCCTGATACAGTTGATCATATCTTGCTTGTTGCCACTCGCCTTCCTCGACTTCGCTTTCCAATAATACTCGGAGAGATGGTATTTTGACTTCAACTGGTAGCACTGCCTCTATTTCGTATGTGAGTTTGAAAGTAATTTCGCTTGTAGCAGATTGTATAGACGTTTGATAAGCCCAAATTGCATATGAGAGAATTTCAGGCTAGTCACGATATGTTTTGACCATTTTCTCCAGTATTTGAACGATTATTTTGTTGGCGGCTTCGACGCCACCATTCATCTGAGGGCGGTAGGGACTTGATCGATGATATTGGATTTTGAATTTTTCAAGGAATTCATCCATCCTTTTATTAACGAAAGGTGACCCATTGTCTGTAATGATGGCATGAGGGATTCCGTATTAGCTAATGATGTTGTTCTTCATGAATTTCACCATTTGAGATGCTGCGATGGTGGTGTAGGATGCTACTTCTATCCACTTGGTGAAATATTTCATTATTACTAGGATGTATTCGTGTCCATTTGAAGCTTTTGGATTGACCTTCCTGTTGATGTAAGACCCCATATAGAGAAATACCATGGTGTCATCAAATTTTAAAGTTCAGAAGCAGGTGCATAAATTTAATTTGCATGTTCCTGACATTTGAAGCACTTCTTGACATATTTGCAGCAGTCTATCTCCATCGTTAGATAATAATAGTCGAGCTGTAGAATCTTTTTCGCCATCATGTGACCATTCATGTGTGGGACGCATACCACTTCGTGGATTTCTTACATGATTTCGGCTGCTTTTA
Source organism: Magnolia kwangsiensis (assembly GCA_037074715.1). Classification (NCBI taxonomy): domain Eukaryota; kingdom Viridiplantae; phylum Streptophyta; class Magnoliopsida; order Magnoliales; family Magnoliaceae; genus Magnolia; species Magnolia kwangsiensis. Next base: position 131,692,972 of record CM073576.1, on the reverse strand, counting down.
TTTCGTCCACATGGCGAAGGAGGACTTAATTGAAGGATCACTTGCAGAGGATACCTCCGTTGATTGGAAATTGAGCTGTTAGCCGTTGGATACTACGATGATCGGTTGATGTAGCTCCTTCAGGATATTTCTGATGTTCGAGATATTCTTTGACGTCTGCGTACTGTGGATGGTCATTAGGGAAGGCTTCTGTTTCATTGATATGCAGATAAAAAGTGGGTTCTTTTTGAAGCTCCACGGTAAGTTCCCACTCAGAGAGTTCCTTAGGAATCTTTAACATTGACATAAGGATGGCGAGGGCATCTACGAACTGATTCTTGGCTTGTGGTATATATGAGAATGTGACTTCAACGAACTCCTCACTTAAATTTTCTAGATAGACATGATAGGGGATCAGCTTTTCATCCTTGGTCCTCCATTCACCGTTTGTCTGGTTAATGATGAGTTGCAAATCTTTGATGACCTGTAATCTTTTCATATTGAGGATGATGGGTTCTTTAAGACCAGCGACATATGCTTCATATTTAGCCTCATTGTTTGTACAATTAAATGTCAAACGCTTGGAGATGGGAATTGGGACATCGTTGGGGGAGTAGAGAATTGCTCCTACTCCACTTCCTCTTGAATTGGCGGCTTCGTCGAAGAAGATGGTCCATTCTCCTGCCTTCCTTTCTTCTTCTCCCTCAATAAGGAGGATGTTTTCGTCAGGGAATAAGGTCTTTAATGGTTGATAATCAGGAAGGGAATGCGCTATAAGGTGGTCAACCAGTGATTGCCCCTTGATTACTCTCTGAGTGACATAGGTGATGTCGAACTCAGATATTAGCAGTTGCCATTTCGTGATTATGCCTATTAGTACTGGCTTTTTAAATAGGTATTTTAATGGATCTATGCGAGCAAGCAGAAGGATCAGATTGGCGATCATGTATTGATGAAGCGATTGTGTTGCCCAGACCAGAGCGAGATAGGTTTTCTTTAAGCTGGAATATTTGGATTCATAAGTGGCGAATCTTCGGTGTAAATAATAGATCGCTCGTTCCTTCCTTCTTGAGATGTCGTGTTGGCTGAGGACACATCCAATTTCTTCTACTGTAATGGAAAAATAGAGCAACAATGGTCTGCCCGGTATAGGCGGCATCATCATTAGAGGTTTTAATAGATACCTCTTATTCTTATCGAAGGCATCCTGACAATCGTTGTTCCATTCTTTTGGGGAATTTTTCCTTAAGAGCTTGAATATGGGCTCACAGATGGGTGTGAGTTGAGAAATGAATCGGCTGATGTACTGTATTCACCCAAGGAAGCCTCGAATTTCTTTCTCAATCCTTGGAGATGGAATTTTGATGATAGCTTTTATCTTGGTTTCATTGACTGTGATGCTGTCTTCACTGATGATAAAGCCTTGCAGCTTGCCCTCAGTTGCGCCGAAGATGCATTTATGTGAATTGAGGCGGAGCTTGAACTTTTCTAGTCGATCGAAGAGTTTCTTGAGATCTTCAAAGTGTCCTTTGATCGTGCGAGACTTGATGATCATATCATCGATGTAGACTTTCATTTCTTTGTTTATCATGTTATGGAACAGAGCAGTCATGACTGGCTGATATGTGGCCCCAGCATTCCTCAACCCAAATGGCATAACTCGATAGTAGAAGGTTCCTCAAGGTGTAATGAAGGATGTCTTCTCACGGTCCTTAATGGCCATCTTAATTCAATTATAACCAGAGAAAATGTCCATGAAGGAGAAAATTTTATGTCCTACTGTATTATCCACCAGTGTGTCGATGTGAGGCAATGGAAAATTGTCTTTGGGATTGGCTTTGTTCAGATCTCGGAAGTTGATGCACATCCTGACTTTTTCATCTTTCTTTGGAACTGGTATGATATTTGTGAGCCATTCCGGATAGATGGAGACTACCATGAATCCTGTGTTGCATTGTGTAATAACTTCATCACGGACTTTCATGGCCCATTCTGGCTTCATCCTTTGGTGCTTTTGCTTGACTAGTTTTATCTCGGGCTTTGTTGGTAGGTGATGTATTACCAGCTCTTTATCAAGTCCAAGCATGTTTTCGTAGGAGAATGTAAAGTTGGATAATCTTGGCTTCAAAATTCTATCATCCTCTACTTGTATTTCTGAGGTAAGGATCTACTAATGCGCATTTCTCTAGGGAGTTCTGGTGATCTCAAGTTCACAATTTTGAAATCGTCTGCAATAACATTGGCCTTTGTTTCGAACTTTTTGAGGGAATCCTCTAGTTCGAGAGCGGGTCATCATTTTCCTCATCTTGAGCTTCGTCCAAACCCATGAGTTCGAAGTCTAACTCTAGATCAGAATCATATGAGTCGACTTTGAACTCTGGTGTTGTGACTAATGTATTTGGCACATTGTTGTTTGTGTGTTTTTAATTTTTTTAGGATTTTGACAAATATATGATTTTTTTTGGTATTTCTGAAATATCTAGTGCTTTTGAATTTTGAAGATTTTTTTTTTTTTTTTTTGAAATTTTTGTTCCAAGGGACCCCGAATAGGATGATGTTGCAAACCATGATTGATCTTGACCTGGTTCGGGGTGCCAATTGCTATTTACATTGACATTTTTTTGGGATCGACACCCTTGGATGGCTTGCCGGCCGATTTGATTATTAGGGGAATAACTGACCAGTTTTATTTCTATCCCCTCTTAATCTTGTTGGCATGATCCAACAACATTAGTGGGTCATTTGATCTAATGACCACGATGTCTGCTGGATTGGGTTTGGAATCCATGTTTGACCCATTTTCTTCGCTCAGAAGTTGGAGCTCTTCTGACTCCTCCGATCCACTTTCCCATGGAATCTTGACATCTGTCCAATCAAGGGAAGGCCACTTTCCTTTTTCAGTCCAATGGATGGGCTGCTTTTGCCCCTTGCTTCTATGAGTGGCTGGTGGGATGTTCTTTCCCTGGCCGATGATAGGGATGGGTGACTCCCTGTCCTTGTCTATTTTTTATGGAGGGCACTTCTTGCCCTTGTTTGTAGTCTTTTGCAGGTGATTCTTCTCTCATTCCCCTATCTTATCTGATGGGTTGGGTGGTTTAGCCCCTTATATTGGATGCTCTTTTGGGGCCTTGATGATCTTATCCCATCGTATTAGCGGCTAGATTGATTCCTGACCATGATTTTCTTTTAATTTCAGTCCCCAGAATTGTTCCTCCAGGGTAAACACCTTGTCTCCACAGACCATCCCGGTTTTGACAAACTGGATAGGTGTGCATTTGAATGGCTGTCTCTTTTTGGGCCTTGCGGCTTACTCCTCTACCGAGGGTCGATACCCTAGTCTCTGTCTTCATTCATTTGCCATGATTTGTCTTACTATTGTACCTTTTCCATGGAATTCGGTACGATAGTTAAGGATTTGACGCTCAACGGGAGGAATGACATATTTTGGAGCGAGTGGATAGGGATTGGTGATGGAATTCATAGTTACAAATTTGAAACTATGGTACAGTATGTCGCCCTCCGCATGTTGGATATCAATTACCGGGACATTAGGTTCTGGGGTAGCGATCGCTGTTGGCAGGATGATCTTAGGCTTAGCCAGTACAGAGATGACTCTATTCCCAAAAGGAAATTTAACTCTTTGATGAAGAGTTGATGGTATGGCCCCGACGACATGGAGCCAGGGTCGTCCCAATAAGAGGTTAAATGAGGTAGAGATGTCAAGGACTTGGAAAGTGATAATTGATACATCTGGTCCGATTTATATTTCTATATCTATTTCTACCTCTACTTGCCTTCGGGAATTATCAAAGGCTCTGACGCTCATGTTACTGGATCTGAAGGAGGATGGTCCGATTCTAAGATGATCGGCAGTCATCATGGGGCAGACGTTCAAGTTTGATTTGTTATCAATGAGGACTAGAGGGACCTTAAGATCCCTATAATGAAAAATTATGTTGAGTGAGCACCCAAGTTTGCGGCCTTTTGGTGACAGCTTATCATTAGAAAATGTGATTGCCTGTGGTTCGAGGAGCTGCCCTATCATATGCGCATTCATTTTGGGTGGTACATTTGGAGAGATATGTATATCATTCAAGGTCTTTACAAATGTTTCTCGGTGTGACCTTGATGTACACAACAATTCCCAAATGGAGATTTGTGCAGGAAAGGTTTTAAGCTGAGCCGCTACATTGTAGGAAGCTTCAGTCTTATTAGCAGTTCCTAATAGGGCTCTTTGGGTTTCATTTCAATTTTGATTATCTCTCCAGAAGCACCTCCTGTTGGGATTCATGTTGCCGACCTCGGCGCACTTAGGGTAATGCCATGGGACTGCTTTTGTGTCACAGGACGGAGCTATCCTTCCTTCTAGAAATACCTAATTTTGAGACATTGGTGATGTTGCCAATTTTGGTATGTTTTGTGGTGGGTATGGTGTCCTCCTTTAGAGCATAATCGAATTTCCTTGGGGGTTCGACTGTTCTGTGATTGGAATTTCCTCCCCTCTTTTGGGTGTGTTTTGTGGGGGAATAGTCCTTCTGGCATGTACCAATTGATGGCGTAAGAGAAGAAAATCCCGAGATTGTGACTAGGCGAAAGGTGTCCCTTGCAGGACCAACGGAGCTAGGTCTAGGAGTCCCCTTTGCAAGATGAAGGGTTCAGAGTTTAACCTAATGTGAAATGTAGAATTTGATGCTGGAGGTGCCCCTTGGAGAATGAGAGGATTTTTTGCCAGTGCTGCTTCTAGGAATACTTGAAGCCCTAGTGGGGGCGCCTGTTGGTACTCCCATGGCCAACTTATCGGGTCGGATATGATTGCATGTATGGATTGATAAAGAGAGGAGTATGAAGGGCATCCTTCCTCAATGTTGTTGATGATAGAGGTGCCTGACAAGCTGAGCCATGTTTAATGTGATGGCAAGGGATTTTGAAGAATGTTTGCCTGAGCCGTAACATTGACTTGAGGGGTGATCCTAATCTTTTAGCTTTTGATCAAATCCTGGATCGCATATTTCAAAGCGAAGCAGTGGTCCGTAGGATGGCCTCGAGATTGATGATAGGCACAATACTCATTTTCATTGTAGCTAGGTGGTAGGGGGTTTGGTGAAGGGCGGGGTTGGAGTGGTGTGAGAAGTTATTTTTGTACTAGCATTGTCATGATCTAGCCGTATGTTTATGCTAATAGAGTGAATTTCCTGGCCAACATTGCTTGTTTGTTCTAGTATGAGTATTGTGTATTCTCCCTTGGCTGTTGCTATTGCTGTTGGGGTAGATGTGACGATATCCTTATTGGGGTTGCTATAGATGATATTGCTAGTTTTGGTATTGCTCTTGTTGAGGAGCATATTGGTTGCCTTGAGTTGCTGCTATGATATTATTCTTCAATGGTGCATTGTACGAGAGAATTACCGTTTCCATTCCCATATCTGATGAGTTTTCCGTCAATCTTATTTCTCTTGAATGAAGTGGCTTGGTGTGGCCATGGGGAGATGGTTCCGGCTCTTATCCCGGCCTCTACCTATTCTCCAGCACGAACGAGCTGGAAAAAGTTCACGTATGGGTACGAGATCAAGTATCCGGAGATATTTAGATTTGCCGAATAGATGATCATGGAAATTTGTTCTTCATCGTTAATGAGAGTTCTCATCTTGGCGATAATGGCCCGCCAATGTCCCACAGACACAGACAATGATTCACCATTTTTTTGTCTCAAGGCGGCCAAGTCTGCTCTTCTTGGAGCCATGTTTAGATTGTAGGAAAGTCGATCAATGAAGGCTTAGGAAAGTCGTTCCCAAGTCCGAATCTGATCGCTATTGAGTGATGTATACCAGTCCAAAGCATCATCCTTAAGGGATTTCTGAAAGAGTCGTATCAATGCTCCATCATTCCCTTCAATCACAATGAGTTCCCCACAAAAGGCTTTTAAATGTGCTGTGGGGCACCCACTACCATTGTATCTTTTGAACTTTGGTACCTCAAAGTTTTGAGGTACCCTGACATCTGGAAAGGGACATGAGTCCCTAAATTTGTAGATGGATTATCCACTCCTTGTTGCCTTTGCAGCTGATTTTGCATCAATTCGAGCTGTTCACGTAGCTCCTCAATCTCTGATCGGTTTTTTTGAGGGTGTCTTGCCTCTTGCTACATAGCTTGGGCTGCTTCCTCATCATAAGGGTCCATTTCATCGACCCTGTGATTTTCATGAATGAGGGGTTATTGAAAAGAGGTTGGGGTCCCGGTTGTGGGACGTAATTGGAATTAATCGCCACTCCCTTTTGAGGGAGGGTGTTGGATTCAGAAATGGCTCCCGCCTGGGGTATTTTCCAAATCCTGATTGTGACTTCCGTTAGGGGGAGTATGTTGGACTTGAAATTGGCCTCCTTCATGGGCATTCGCCAATTCTTTCTATGGTTTTTGTTAGGGGGAGCCTGTGTTGTGATTTGATTAAGGTTCCCGTTTCCGGGGACATGTGTGGGAAGGTTGTTCTTATTTATGGGAAGATGTTAAGGATCTTGTGCTGATTCAGTAGGGAAAGATAGATTTGGATTTACTGTTGGAGGGAGGGAAAAAGCAAGGGGAAGCTATGGAATTGAGCTATTCTGAGCACTAGGTTATGGTGCCTGCATGCTTGGTATGATTCCTGGTACAAGGCGAAGTAATAGTTCTTGCATTACCTTGAGATTTTAAGCCATCTCGTTCATGGTTATAGTAGTTGGTGAATCTATGGGATTTGTTAGAGGTGTTGGCTCTGGTGCTTTGGGAGCTGGTAAGGCTATCGGTTCTTCTTTTTGACTAGCCATTGTTGTGTGAGATCGGGTAGTCATAGCGAAAGTTGATGCTTAAGAAAATGCGAGCCAATGATCAATTTTTTTTTGGAGAATGCAAATGTTTGAAGAATATCCTTTAATATTGGATTACCACACTTTTTTGAGTTAGGTCTCAGCTAGTGCAAGCTAGTAAGACCCCAATAGGCTCGCCATTCTGTGAACGCTAGGAAATTGGTGCCCATGCTGATTTGTTGTGGTTTTCTATGATAGGGTAATTTTGCTGATTTGGATTGATGAGGCAATAGATTTGGAGTCGCCACTAGCCACTTAACTCAAAATCCCGCAGTCGACTAGATCCTGCAGAATGTGTAAAGTTAGAGAATTCGAAGACTCTCTTGCTTTTAGTTGACTCCTGATCTGCGATTCAGGATTCTGAGTAAGGGACCTCGATTACAAAGTGGGAAGGTGTTAAGCACCCTCTCTGTCCCTACGGATGTACGGTCTCTACTTCGTGTGGTAAATATTCTTAAGGGATAGAATGACAAGATCAGATGGGACTAGATGAACTCAAATTTTTGATATGGTAGGGTCCAGAAATTCGGCAAACCACAGTATATACGTCTAGGAATGTCTAAAGGAATTTTAAATAGATGATGATGATGATGAAATATGGAGTAGACTACAATGAATTTCTTATGTGACATGATTTAGAGTTTTGGCAAGTCACATAACATACATTTAACAGTGATCTAGAGGAGCAAGGGGGTTGAGAAGGGAAGTAATGATGCGATTTGATGAAATATCACAACACCGAAATCCCTCTTTAGGAATGGTTAACTGTTCCTAAACTATTTAGGAATGGTTTTCAACCATGGCCAAATAGGGTGTTGCAAAAAATTAAGGATGGTTGAAAACCATCGTAAATTTTTGAAAAGTTCTTTAGCAACAGGTATATCTCAACATTAAGTGTATCAAGTAAAAAGATTCATGTCAAACCACATCCTTACACAAGGAATAAAAAGTATAAATTGGATTGATGCAGCTAAGAATATGTGAGATGACAGAAATTGAGAATAAAAGTGCCCCTCCATGATCATTATCGTTACAGAGAACAGTATGGAAAATGTATTGGTAGCTTCGCTGTTAAAGAGGATTGACATTGAGTAAGAAAACAATCAAGTAATGTGGAGGAAAAGTTATTAGTTGTGATGATAATTCCTTAATATGATCCTTTATCACAAATAGTACTGATGACAATACTAACAAGGTTATTAGTATATACGTATAAATTCAACCTTATTTTCTTAGGAAAAGAAATTAAACAACATACATACGCAAAACATAATTTGTGCCCAGGATATTTTATTACTTCAAACTGCTCGCCGAACCTAGATAACGCATGTTAGACCACAAAATTATATTTTCTGTTTTCCATGTAGGTCTAACATTACAATCTTAGATGACACTAGGTAGAAGACTGGACTTTTAACTCCATAGTAACTAGTATAGTAAAATTGAGGTACCTTGCACATACAAGGAGTGGCCTTGAAAGGAAGGTGTACGGTCCATGTCCTAGTTTGTACAATTTCTTAGGCTTTCGTGATCCTCCCCGTCGAAGTCGGTGACCTACGATGTGTAAATAGCATTTTCCTGTGACCCCGAGCCACACCCTATCAACCCGAATTGGTTCGATTCGAAACTTGTACCCTAATGACCATGTCATCGCCACGGTTCCAACGCCGTATCTCACACACTGATGCGATACTCAGGCTAGAAATTGTGGGCATGCATTTATTTCGAAGAAAATGCTATGTGTTACAAATCCCAAGAAAATCTCTACCACCTTTCACATCAATAAATCAATCACAAGTAAAGTACATAATCCATCCCTCTCTTATACAAGCCTTATCCAAAGTCAACTGTTTCTCTCTCTCCACTCATCCCTCTCTCATCCAAAATTTAACCAAGCACATACCTTCCATGTCATTTTCTTACAACATCCATTCCTTCCATCCTTTTCATCCCATCACCTTCTCTCTCTATCTCATTCCATCCCAAGCTTCCATGAGAGAAAAAAAATTCTAAGGAGAGAAGAACTCAAGAGAAGGCCCACCTCCCTACCACCCAATCTCATCATCCAACCCTCAAAAATCAATCTCAACCATTGAATCTCATCCCTTGGAGTTCTAGAACTCATTGGCAGAAGAAGAAGTCCAAGATCTAAAGTGGGTGTTTTTTCGTGGGATTAGATTATATTTTGATGATGGGCCAAGTGGGGCCTACCGATTGATGGTATGGATCTCACTTTGGACCCTAAGTGAGGCCAATGACCCACCATGATTCATAAGATTATCCCATGATGAGGCCATTTTCCATGGACCCCATCATGATGTTTATTTTTTCCATTGTGAATGGTCATCTAGACCTTCCATTTCTTTGGTGGAAAGGGATCTCCACCATTAATTTTTTTGATGTAAGACTCACTTATGATGGGACCCATTTTGATGTATGTGTTGTAGTAAAGAGGGGCCCATAGTGGCGGAGTCCCTCCACTACGTCGTCTCTCTCTCTTTCTCTCTCTCTCACTCTCCTGATTGTATGGCCCACTATCATATGTTGTATCCTCATCGTCCGATCGTGAGGCCCACCTTGCTATTGCCTTTTGGCAGGCCCTGGATGAAGGGAATCGCAAATATCAACTGATCTAAAACCTTGGTGGGCCACCACATGGACCCACCTCGACGTATGCATTATATATCCATGCTATCCAGCTAGTGGGCCCACAGCCTGGACGATCAGCACCTTCCAACGCACTTGGGCCCTGGACGCTATAATAAAAATAAAATAAAAAAATATATTAAATTAATATATATGTGGTGGGCCCCACGTGGGACCCACCCACCTAGAAGCGGATTGGCTGGGGTACCTCAAACTAGCTATATAACTGTTATATTGCGTTAGCAAGTTCTGTGGGCCCCACTGTGAGCGCGTGTGGTATCTGGACCATCCATCTACTGGACGGCCAGTAGCCACAACTGCTGTCTTCACAACAACAAGTTTTGTGGGTCCCGCATGATGTATGTGTTGCATCTAACTGTCCATACGGTGGACCCCACACATGTGGTATGTGTTATATCCTAACCGTCCATCATCTGGATGGTGGGCTAGCAATCCTCACACTAGCTGTATGGCTGCTGTATTTACGTCAGCAAGCTTGTGGGCCTGATCATGAGGCACGTGTTTTAACCCAACCGCCCATCTGTTTGGACGTCCAAAATTCTAAGGGTCCAATCATGAGATATGTGTCATATCTAAACTGTCCATCAGTATGGACATCAGTGAATTCGGTGGGTCTAATTTTGAGGTGTGTTACATCCACATCGTCCATCCACGCCGTAGATTAGCCTATAGGTGGACCACACTGCAAAAGAATTAGTGGAGGATTGAACATCCACCATTGAAACCGTTTGGGGTCATAGGAGCTTTGGATCAATAAGAAATTTGTTTTCCTCTTAATTCAGGTCTTTTTGTCCTTGTGAAACAGATTGGATGGAAAATAAATGTTGTGGTGGGCCCGGTGAATTGTTAACAACGAAAATCATTATCTCCATTGCTATTTATGGTTTGGTCCAGATGATCTTTCGATATGATTCATTTTTGGGTAATGCTCTATAATAATCTCTAAGAATAGATGTATGGTGTAGATATTATAAAATGAAAATATAGTGTATGGGTCCCACCTTGATGTAATGTATTTGAGGCCTAGATATGAGGCACATTGTGATGTATTCGAGGCCCATGGGACATGGCCCAATATGATGTATATATGGCCCATATGATGAGGCCCGATGTGATGTATACAAGGCTCATAAGTTGAAGCTCATTGAAAAGTATATTAGGCCCTTGTGTGAGGCCATGTGCCGCACTATATCTTAGGCTTTATGTGGGCCACTCATTGGGAGCAATGTTTAGTTAAATGTTCACATTGATGGGCAATGATGGTTAAATGTGCACATTGTGACATTCCCTTAGGCCACGTTAGGCCCATTCTCATCATTCTCTAAGTGGATTAACCCAAATCATTGGGTTCCATTGATGTTACATAGTCCATTATCGTCGTAAACGGATGGCTCCGTGCTATCGAATTTGGTATATTGGATTTTCGCTTTTAGATATTCTAACAGTTGTTGTCAGGGACACTGTACATAGGTATGAATGATTGAATACAACAATTAGGGCTTTCAAATTCGAAATCCATATCAGAAATTAGGGCTTTCAAATTCGAATCCCATATCATATCAACATCAAGGATTTTCAAATTTCTGAAACAGTTGAAATTAGGAATTTTGGATTCGAACCCCAAATCCAGTCATCCAGTTAGGGATTTCGAATTCCCCAAATCCAGAATTAGGGATTTTTAATCCCAAATCCAGAATTAGGGATTTCGAATCCCAAATCTATAATTGGGGATTTCAGATTTATAACCCCAAAAATCCAATTAAGATTAGGGATTTTGAATCCTTGTATATGGCAATCGATTAGAGATTTCGAAAACCCAAATCTCTATTTGAGAATTTCAAATTCTACTTCCCATTAGAGATTTTAGATCTTAGATCGAAAATTAGGGGAATTCCATATCAGCTCCAATCCAAATAGATATATAGGGATTTTTGAAGAAACCCTAAATCCATCTTATTAAGGACTTCTTATCCCGTTAGACCTTTCAAATCTAGCCACTTACCTTGATCTATTGGACCAACAGCCATTAACAAAGCTTGTTCAGTTAGACGAAGTTGATGACTCTCGACCTCCCTTCCACTATCCGGAGTCATTGCCAGCGTCATGAGCTTTCACCTTCATCAATGGCAGCCACAACCACAGTCGTAGACGTTACTTCTAATGATGTCTACAGAGATCCATATTGCATCAGGCAGATAGGGAGAACGGCATGCCTCTCTCTCTCTCTCGCCCTCTCCCTCTTTCTCTTGTAGTCTGAGAATTTTTTGTAGAGAGGGGCGACTGCGCAGAGAACTGGGTGTTCAACCCTAGTGCGATTATAGTGACAAGATCTCTCCCATTTTATCTATCGGGTAAGTAGACCTGATTTAAGTCTATTTGGGTTCGCCTTGTAGACCCGTGAATGAATCCAGCGGAACTTTTTCAGTTGGGCCCAATACTCGTGCTGGGCCCATTCCATCATTTAGGTTTCACTCGAATATTCCATTGGGCCTGATACATGCGCTGGGTCCATCACTTTTATCATGGGACTTTAGATCCATTCTATTCAGTGGGCCACATCGATACATCATTCACATGGACGCTTGGTTGACTCATCTTTTGGACCATAAAATTCTCGACAGGCCCACATCTGATCCATAAGTTCAGTTTCCAATGAGCACGTAGTCTGGTTCACTCTCTAGATAGATAATTAAGGACATATAAAGATTATAGACTGATCTGTCCATCTTATAGTCACCCATGGATGGATCTGCACATCAAACTATAAATGTTAAATACTATCTATATGTCATGTGAATATCAGAGGTCAGACTAGTTATTCTCATTATATATGTATTGATCACATTAAAGTACTAATTCGGCCCTATAATTATCCCATCACCCATCCTTGAAGTTGATATGGACCATTAGATCATATAATGTGAAAATTATCTGCATGTTTGACTTTAAAGTTCCTATATTTTCCAATGATCAATACTGACCATCTTGTGGGCTGTATTAGACTAATTAAGATATAATCCATTGAGAGGCAGCATTTTAACCCTACCTAAGCTATTACAAATTAAAGAATAATAGTATGATTAGAATAAAGCCAGTCTTTTTTCACCTTTAAAGCGTTTGTCCAAGCAAAAGGGTCATGGATTTTCGAACACTTTAATAAGTTCTACAAGCTCTGTAACTGGAAACATCTGAATTTAAGAAAAAATAAAATAAAATTATATCATAGCAATGCTGGAAATGATATAATTAGTAAAAGGTATCAATCCAAAAATTATAATTAGAGAGAGAGAGAGGAAAAAATGTAGAAGATCGATGGGTAGATAACACAGTCTCTTTTATTCTACGTTGAAGATTTTGGAAGATCTGGTGGTCACTGTGCTTCTTCTTGAAGCTCTTAAAGGAAAATCATAAGAGCCTCAAGTTTCCAAATTCAAAATGAACCAAGATAACTTCAAAGTAGAATTAATGGAGAAGTGCCTCTTCTATAGGAAATATAAACTCATCTCATTTGTCTTTGATATTGAGCTACAATTCTACCTCTGTATCTTTTAGTTTTCTTGCCTTTTCCTTATCAATTGTTCCAGGATATCTGATCTATCTGAATACAAGTCAGAACCGGAATCTAAATCTTTCTCTACCACGTGAAAGAAAACCCATAAGAAACAAATTCAAGGAGATATTATACAATTCCACAGGAAAAACCAGCATTTCCATGTGGGTTAGCATTCCATACCATTTCTTGTGGTGTGGTCACTTAAGTATTTTATCTGCCTCACTTTTTGTCTCACATCAAAAAAGGATACAATGAAACTGATGGATAGAGTGGACGTCATATGGACATCGTGGTGGGCCTCATAGAGCTTTCAGTTACAAGAGCCTGAAAGTACTTGGGCCATATCCACAATTCATTCCTCCTGAGGAGCAAGCACCATAATAGGCAAGAAAGACCTATCACTTTTGTAACTGTGAATGCATTCAATTAGAAATTTCACAAGCATAAAATGTAAATAGATTTAGCATTACCAAGCTCGAATTAAAATCTAAGCATGCACTAAGCTGTAGATATATTTTTCCCTAAATAAAAGCTTGGCATGTATATTAATAGAAGGAGATTTACCATGTAGTGCCCATCTGTGTATTCAAGAGTCGCACCAATTGGAACTTGTGAATCATACACAACCAGTCCAACCTGCCATTGATTATATATTTTACTTAAAATGCTCAATGTGCAGTGACAATTGACAAATGAATAAGTACATGAATATTAGGCAATTCTTACCTTTGATCACATGCTTAATGGGTGAAGAGTCTAGAAGGATGGGAGCTTCAAGGTTCAAGCACTCTTGACTCTCACTTGCTTACTCTCTCTCTCTCTCTCTCTCTCTCTCTCTCTCTCTCCCATTCTCTTTCTCTTGGTGTGGCTTTTGTTGGTGGCAGATGATTTAGTTGATCTTGTTGATTGAGGTTAGAAATGAAGAGAAGTGAAGGTTATTTATGGCCTTTTGGGATGACATTTTGATAATTATAAGGGTTTTGAAGGGTGAATGATGATGTGGCAACTTGAGATTGGTTGAGGAGAGGGTAATGCCACATGGCGCTACCTTAATGGTCTTTGGGCTTGGTAGGATGGTAAATAGGATAAATTTTGGGGGTAAATTTATGGAAGAGTTGACTTTAGGAGGGAGAGATAACTGTTGCTTAGAGGGGCACATTTGTCAAGGCAGGACGGTAATCAGATTACTGCTGGCAGTAGTCTAACTACCGCCCGACCACTGTTGACTCCGGACTTAGCTTGTTCGTTTTATTTTAGGCTTTGGGTGCGGGCTTTTGGGTTTTTGGGCTTTCTGGGATTTTTGGGCTTTTGGGGTTTTTGGAGAGATATTTGGAATAGTGAGTGACCTAAGTTTGGTTTGGCTGAGGTTTCAGGTAGGGTGTGGGGTTCAGGTTCAGTTTCTAAGGATCATCCACGTCTTATCAAGTTGCTAGCCTGGGTGGGGTGTCTACAGGGTTGAAAAGCCTAAGGACCTGAAAGAAATTGAGAATGATAGACCTAGCAATGCCCCACATGGGTTAGAACTAGAACCACAAAGTAAGTTAATTCTCCATTCCCCTAGTGGTTGATTACACTAAAACCTCTTTCTAACTCTCAGAATATTCTAAAGGTGCTTAAACAAGTGAAGGTCAACATCCCTCTACTAGATGCCATTAAAAAAATCCCTTCATATGCTAAATTTCTAAAAGAACTATGCACTACCAAAAGACAGCAAAACATACAAAAGAAAATCTTTTTGATAGAAAAAGTGAGTACCATCCTCAAGTAAGATGTGCCATAAAAATACAAAGATCCCGGTAGCCCATCCATCACTTGTGTAATTGAGAATTACTGGATTGAGCATACACTTCTTGACTTAGGGGCGAGTGTAAATCTGATTCCTCACTTGGTCTACGAACAACTAGGTCTTGGTGAATTAAAACTCACTCGGACCACCTTATAACTTGTTGATTGATTAGTTCATGTACCGAGAGGGATGATTGAGGATGTTCTGGATACTCAACCCATCGTGGATGTGAGCACTCAGATACCTGTCATTCTTGGTCGCCTATTCCTTACTACATCAAATGTTATCATTAATTGTAAGAATGTGATTATGAATCTATCTTTTGAAATATGACATTGGAGCTCAACATCTTGTTCAATATGAACAAACAGTTAGAGGATGATAATGATACCCACGACATCAACTTGATCGATTCTTTCGCGAAAGTTAGAGCACTTTTGACTCTATACTCTGACACTTTAGAGACATGCTTGGCCCACTCCCTTGATTTAGATAATGACATGATTAGGGAGATGGATGCCTCGCTTGATGTTATGCCGACACTTGAAGTTAAATGGTGGAGGCCACAATTTGAGAAATTGTCTCAAACCAATATAGTGTATCTACCGTCTAGCCTCAAAGTACCGAAGCTTGACCTAAAACCTTTACCCACTAATATTAAATATGTCTACTTAGGTCAAGATGAGACATACCTGGTGGTGATTTCTTCTGACCTTGAAAAAGAATATGAGAGTATGTTTATCTCTACTCTTATTAAGTATAAAAGAGCCCTTGGATGGTCGATTGTGGACCTCAAGGGAATTGACCTTTTGATTTGTACTTACCGCATTCATCTTGATGATAATGTGAAGACCTCTCAACAACCACAATGCTGATTAAATTCAAACATGAAGGAAGTAGTTAAGGCCGAGGTACTTAAGTTATTGGATGTGGGTATCAAATACCCCATATCCGATAGCCAATGGGTAAGTCCAACTCAGGTGGGTCCTAAGAAGTCCGAAATTATCATCGTAGCTAATGCCGACAATGAACTCATGCCAACTAGAGTTACTACTGGTTGAAGAATGTGCATTGACTACAAAAAGTTGAACACTATCACGAGGAAGGACCACTTTCCTTTGCCCTTCATTGATCAAATCTTGAAAAGGCTAGCTGGTCACTTTTACTATTGCTTCCTTAACAGATATTTGGGCAACAGTCAAATAAAGATAGCCCTTGAAGATCAAGAAAAGATCACTTTCACATGCCTCTTTGGCACATTTGCTTACTGAAGGATGTCATTCGGACTGTGTAATGCCCCTGCTACTTTTCAGTGATGCATGTTGAGTATATTTTCTTACATGGTGAGGCAATATTTAGAGGTCTTCATGGACGACTTCTCTATCTTTACTACATCCTTCAACAAGTGTTTGAAAAATTAAAAAAATGTGCTGAGGAAATAAGAAGAAAAAAATTTAGTTCTGAATTGGAAGAAATGTCATTTTATGGTTCCCAAGGAAATTGTTCTTGGACATATAATTTCGTCCAAGGGAATTAAGATAGACAAGACTAAAATTGATCTTATCTCTAACCTACCTCCACCCAAGAGCATACATGACGTGCGATCCTTTTTAGGACACACTAAATTTTATAGACGATTCATAAAAGACTTTAGTCATCTCTCATATCCTTTATGCAATCTACTTCAAAAGGATGTACCATACAAGTGGATTGAGTAATACCAGGATGCTTTTATTAAGCTCAAAAGCATGTTGAGTACCGCTCCTATTATGCAGCCAACGGATTGGAGCATACCTTTTGAGATTATGTGTGATGCGTCTGACTATGCTATTAGGGCGGTGGCAGGACAAAGAAAAGAAAAGAAGCCCTATGTTATTCACTATACCAGTAGAACTCTAAATCCTTCCCAAGTGAACTACTCTATTACAGAGAGGGAACTCTTAGCCATAATGTTCACTTTGGATAAATTTAGGTCCTATTTGATCAGATCCAAGATCATCATCTACACTGATCACGTGTCATGCCCTAAGCTCGAAAATCGGGCTCACAAAATTCTCGATCACCGAATCTGGTACCAACAACCTCAATAGTAACCCATTCTTGGCTTCCAGTACCCATATGCCAGATTCTGATCCTAGGATCCTATGAGGAAGATTTTTCAACATATATTTACCTCATAAGAAGTATAACCACAAGTTTACCCCACAATAGCAACATCATCATCACATATCCACTAATATCAAAGCTTATAAGTATAATGCATAAAAGGAAATACAATAATAATATCGAAAGCTCCAAAAGTCCGTTGCACGCTTCAAGCTCAATGCTTCCGTGATTTAACGCCACCTGCACGCATCTATCATACATAAGCTTATAGAAAGCTTAGAGGGTGGTGTAACTATGTATGTTGAAGGTGCCCTGGTTTGTCAATTAGTATGAGCGTTGAGTCAGCGAGACAAAGGAGCCCCATAGGAAGATTGATCAAGCGTCTGCCTCAACTGAATGTGTGCCCAAACTCGTCACAAGTAAATCTTAGCCTCACATCCTCATGTCCCAAAACACCAAGTAAAACCCTAAAATTAAATAGAACACCTTAGGATTTTTGGTTAGAAAACTTTTTCAAACTTCAGGAAAATCTTTAAGTTTTCTACCTTTGTTGATTTATCGACAAGTGGCTTAATGAAATTGAACTCTGTTGTCGATTTCCTCAAAGCTCACTCAATCTTAAAGAAATGAGGACCTAAGATGTCCAGCAACCACAAAAATATCTGGACTAGATTATCGATGGATCGATGGACTCATTGATATCATCAAAGTTTGAATCTTGAGTCCTCCACCGAACTGACTCGATAAAATCAACATCTGGTTTGTTATGTCTAAAGTATTCTAAGATAAAACATGTAATCCTCGATATATCGAAGAGCTCCTTTATATCCTCAGAATTCAAATCTCGATGATATTAGAAGCTCTTCGATAAAATCAGATTGGGACATAAATCTATCCAACAATGTTTTAGGTTATTTTTCTTGGATCGAGAGTCACTCGATAAAATTGATATTCAAATATCAATCGTATCGAGGCAAGGTCGATGTCATCGAAAGTGGACATAAACTGTCCAGCAAGCTTAAAGGAAAATTCCTTGGAATTATCGATGAATTGACACTGCCCTCGATATCATCGATATTCAAATTTCAATGATATCGAGTGATGCTTGATCATATCATATACTTGAAATATTTCAAAGGCAAGTGCTCTCACATTTTTAAATGTCGAGGAATCGAACCTCGTGTCGATGAAATCGGAGTTCAAAATCCGATGACATCGACGCACGATCGATTTCCTCGACCAATTGATAAAAGGTTTCAAAAGTATTTGACAGTTGAGTTTATGTCATAGAGTGGCCAGTCGATGCTATCGAGAGTATATGATCAATGATATTGACCCTGCTCAATGATATCGAACTCTGTCAAAAATGTGACCGTTCTATATCTGTTAGAACCTTTTGCCTATTTAATGAGAGCTTGCCCTTAGTTGTTGGCAGAGAAAATAGAGAGTGCTTTTGTATGTTTAACCCTAGATCATATACCCTAAGCCTTTTCTCTTATGAAAGTTCATCCTCCAATCCACCCTAATCATTGACATTTAATAGAGTAGATTGGGGAATGAACTTCCATATTCATGGATCCTGCAGCTACTATCTTAAATGACAAATCATTAAGCTGGGATGCCTAGAATGTATAGATGATTGGACTCACTATCTCCCTTTTAGGAAAATATTTAATAAAGTAGGTTTCCATCATAACCTTGACGCAACATGTCACCTTGTATTGGTACATCTTCTGAGTTGTGGTTCAAGGGATCTGAAGATTCTTCATCATCAAAGGAGGAGATCTTCATCAACGTGCTGAATGAGGCTCATTTACTTATCTGTAAGTCATTAGAGTCCATAGGACCCTTGTGATCATTCCTTGTGTAGGATTGGGTCTAAGGTATTTCTTACCGCTTACAAGTCCTCATAGGAGGCATTCGGCAGGAGTGTACATGGGGGTGCTTTGTATTGACCCTTGCTCTGTGGAGAGCATAAACTCTTAGGTCCTTATGTAGGTCCTTGACCTATGCGGTCTAAAATTCAGGTGCTGTGTGTTAACCCTTACTCATGGGAGCATAAATTGGTGAGGTTCCTTGTGGGGATCCTTGGCCTGTGTGGCCTAAAAGTTGGGTGTTATCTTTAACCCTTTCTCATGGGAGCATAAACTTGTGTCGTGTAGACACATTGTGTTAGCCTAGGTGTAGGTTGTACTGGTAAGAGGTGAACCTAATTTAAAACCTCCGGTTTGACGTGAACCTATTGTGAAACCTCTATTACTTAGATCCGGTACACTCAAGGGTTGAGTGCGTCCGGCGAAAGTGGAGTAGAGAAGTAGTCGAACCACTATAAAAATAACTGCGTTTGAGATTGATTTTTTCTTTGATTGCTTGTGTGATTTCCCTAAATACTTTTGAATATATTTATCTGAGATCACACCTCACACATAGTTACATCCATCATAAACTATGATTTTCAATTTGTTCATCTTTCAAATAGTGTTATGACTGGAACCTCTATTTGGCTTGGAAGCCATTAGAGTTACTTTGAAGAAATCTTGATATATGTATATTTTTCTCAGGATAAGTTTGATAGGATTTTAAATTAACATAAAATTTTAAAAAATCCTATTCACCCCCTTTAGGATATATTGACATATTTCCACTTCAACTAAAGCGGTCATTACCACAATTTCAATTGGTATCAGAGTGAGTTTCTCTTAGGGGCTTCATCGCCTAGAGAGTGATCTTGACCGAAGTTGGTAATACAGCCAAAGGAGAGGGCTCATCGGTCACTAAACCTCCACTATTTGATAGATCAAAATATGCATACTGAAAGGCTAAAATGCATTACTTTCTGAGATCTTTGAATCATAATGTTTAGGATATTGTTGAAAAAGGATATGTGCCACCAACTGATCAAATAGTACTTGAAAATGGCACAACTATCACTAAACCAAAAGCCAAAGAAAAGTGGATAGTGTTCGATAAAGAAAACCAAACTTCTGAGGCTAAAGCTATGAATACTATCTACTGTGTTATGTCCCAAGAAGTTTTCAATCAAATCAGTATGTGTGGTACAACCAAAGAAGCATGAGACTTGTTGGAAACAACCCATGAGGGAACAAGTACAGTGAAAAGGTCCAAATTACATCTCCTAACATCACAATTTGAAATTCTCAGAATGGAAGAGCTTGAGACCTTCATGGAGTTTTTCATAAAACTAAACATTATTTGTAATACCATTGGTGGATTAAGAGAAAAAGTTCTAGTTCCAAAAATCTGTAGAAAAATACTGAGATCACTACTAAAATGATTCAATTCAAAAGTAACAACCATTGAAGAATGTAGAAACATGGATGAAATGAAAGTAGAAGACTTAGTCGGTCACTTCAAACAAACTCTTCAACCCAAAAATACTGTCCTCAAAACTTCAAAGAAAACTACAAATGAGGATGACGAAAGTGAAAGGGAGAATGAAGTTGAGGAAGTGGCTTTGTTGGCTCAACGGTTCAGAAAATTCTTTCACAGATATTGTGGCCGACCATTTCAAGGAAGACAGCTGGACAACAAACATTCTACAAGTAAATCTAGTAAAAAGACCAAGGAACCACAATGTTATACCTGTCGAAGTTTGGACACTTGTCCACTGAATGTCCGAATAGGAAAACCTAAGGAAAAGTAATGGCTGCCACATAGGATGATACTGAAGAGTCAAATTCTGAATCCGGTGACTCAGAGAGTGATGGCGACCAAAAATCTCTAAAAATTCTTATGGTCACTACTGCTTCAAACATTCCCATCGAAATTGAGAACATTGAAGAACTTCAGGCCACTGAATCATTTCCATTAGATAATGAGGAAACTGAGAAAGAGGAAGAAGAAATTAAGCATCTAAAGAATGAAAATCACACACTTAGGTTTGATGCAGAACAATCCATGAAGTCAGTTGAACTGAGTTACAAATTCTCTCAAAGTAGTGAAAAATTAGAGAAACTCATAGGGATGGGAAGACCTGAAAAAGATGAGTGGTTTAGTTTATGACAAGTCCAAAACAAAATCCAAAAATACAGCACCAATATTAGAAAAATCAGCTGCACTAGGAAGAAAAAAAAAACAACTCCTGTCTATCATTTATGTGGAGATTGTAGCCATTATAAATTTGAATGCATATCTCCTAAGTGGACTCAACTCAATTATGGTCAAAATCATATTAGTAGATACAGAGCAACCAGTAGAATACAAAATTTCAAGAGTCCACCTGGCTAGAAATAATACACATTCATCACCACTCAGAATGAAGGAATTATTGACTTAGGTGTCTGAATTAAATTAGAAAACTAATGAATTTGTAAGTCAAGGAAACATGATTCAGTTACCCAACCTGATTAATGGAACACTGGTAACAAATCCCTCATCACAAATTATTCAAAACTTGATGATGGGATAGTCACCTATGGAGATGGAAGCACTGCTAAGGTAATAGAATGTGGAAACATAAATGGAATGAAATTGCTCAAACACGAGAATGCTTTTTGCATAAAAGGACTGGCTCATAATCTTTTAAGCATCTCTCAAATATGTGACAACAAACATGTGATCATCTTTGACAAACAAAAGTATAAAATTCTGGACCTATTAGGAAAATCAATTATGGAAGGTCTTCGCACCAGTGATCATTAGTATGTTATCAATGGCATTGGAAAGGTTATTCCATATGCTTAGCAACAACTGAGACTAAAAAGTATACCCAGGTCATGCATCTAGATCTGGATGGTTGTTGAAATGATGCAATTTTGATAATTCTCATGATACATTTGAGGTCTCTACACCTCAAATTTTCTTTTACATTCTAATGTTTATGATTTTGGATGGCACAACTTTTGTGCAAATTTTAATATGTATACTGAAGCTGACATGGAAATATTTGAAGATATACAAGATTATCAAAAAACTGGTGATAACATGACTAATTCTTCTCCTCGATAAGTGTATCATTGAACCAAACAATATGTCGATCCCATCGGCACTGCATCGATTTCATCGATGACCTTTGGAGAATCTGAAATGTCAAGACGATTGGTTTGCCCTATCAATATCATCAAAACATTGTTCGATGATATCGAAGGTCACCACTCTATAACAGTCAGGTGAATGGAAAAAGAGTTTCACTTGTCCATCTCATTTTGGTGTTGCATCTCCCAGAACATTTTTCCTTATCTTGGCTAGTTGTCAATATCAAGAATCCAAGTCTCCTTTCATTTAAAGCAGAAATGTCTAAAGACAAAGGTTTGGTTCTCCTATAAAGTGCTTTAATTGAGTATAAGAAAGGTAAGAAAAATGTAACTGCCTCATCTTCATTTTCAGACTTAGAAATCATGGCAGAACGAGCTGTTCATAGTAAGTGCATTGAACCCTTTGGAATCATTAATCTCTTGGAACTGATTGGGTGGGGCAATATCGTGAATTTTGGAGGAGGATTTCAGTATGATCTTCTGCATCAATTTCTGAACTTAATCTACAAAGTTGAAAATAATCCCCCATTCATTTCAGTAGCTGTCATAAATCGAACTGAGCACATCACCCCTGGACTGATAAGTCGTCTGGTTGGCGTAGAAGTCACTAGGATACCTATATCGGAACAGAATATGAACGGTCTTAGAGTATGGGGAGAAGTTACTTGAGCATTATGTAATGATGCTATAATACCCAAAAATGCAAAGAATGTTCTTCATGTTAAGCATCTCAATTCCGTTTATAAAATTCTTCACAACATCTTCAACATAAATGTCTAACGCTGTGAAGTTTCTAGCAACAAGCTTTCTTCATACATTCTCAATATTCTGTATGATGTTCATCAAGGTATTCAAGTATGTCTACCCACTCTTCTTCTACAATAGTTAATTCATGTGACTATAGAAGAATACATTACTACACTTCCATTCCTGTGTCTTATGTCCAAGCTTTCCCGACCGATTGGGCTACCTCCTACTAATGATCTCCCACACCCTTGTGCCTGGTTCAACTACGAAGACATTTGCAACATATCATTGACAACGTGTTTCATGGCGGTACAACCAATCCAACCTCAGGCAAGGGAAATCCTATGCACAGCCCCAACTCTGTCAATATCATTAAGGCTTTCATAGAACAAGACATTGTGCAACACCTTCTAGATGGACAATCTCACATTGTGAAACGACTTGACAACTATGAAGCCTGTCTTTCAAAGATTAAGCACATGATGATGGCTCTGCAACGTACTACAAAACAAATTCTGGATTTCCTGCCTGAGCACTAAGCATTCCCAGGCTTTCATTATCTGTAGTGCGTCCTTGCTTTCATCACATACCTAGAGTCTCTATGGAATTCTTAGGGCATAAATATCTTTTTGAATGCCCTACGATCGTATGAGTGTATGCGATAGATTACTAACTTGCAGAGTCTAATAAATTTTTTTCAATTTTGGTTGGGATATCCTCTGAGCGAGGAACATACTTTCTTTTATGCCCATGGATGAGCTAGATACTTGTGTTTGTGCTTAGGATGGGCTATTTTTTATTTTTATTTTTGGTTTGGGATGGAGGTTATATTACTTCCAACCTTGGGCAGTACATATTTTGGATATTCTGTTTCATGACTGATTCTATTACTGCCATGCTTCTTTGGTATACTTACTGGTCTATGTTGAATGATGCTATCAACTGTGAATCTGATCCCCTACTTTATCTAGTTTATATCGACTGTGGTTTGTGATGCTTGATCTTTATTCTCATACTATTAGTCATCGCAATGTTTTTTCTTTTTTTGAACTGATATGCTTTCAAGGGATGTTCTTTTACATCTATCTATTATGATTATCCTCCTTGAATTCTCCCATATGCTTCAACTTCATTCAATATCCACTGTTAAATTATCCTTTGCCAATGACTGACAAAAAAGGGGGAGAACAAATTCCACAACCCTGGCCAAAATTATGTGTATCTATTTGTTGATAGTGGTGTAGGTGTTAGGGGGAGTAGCTACAAGATAGAGGGAGATTGCTGTTAGGGGGAGCAGCTACTGAATGACATAGTCATGTGTGTGTGCGAACTAGATAGCTTTATAAAATTGTATAAAGTTCATGTACACACAATTTAAGGTGTTAGTCTAGAAGTTATTCTAGGGTATTTTGGTGTTTTGTCACGTAATTGACAAAGGAGGAGATTGAAAGTGCCTTAGTTAGCGTGAGCGTTGAGTCAGTAAGGCAAAGGAGCCCCATAGGAAGATTGATCAAGCATCTGCCTCAACTGGATGTGTGCCCGAACTCGTCACAGGTAAATCTTAGCCTCACACCCCCATGTCCCAAAACACCAGGTAAATAAAACCCTAAAATTAAATAGAACACCTTAGGGTTTTTGGCTAGAAAACTTTTTCAAACTTTAGGAAAATATTTAAGTTTTCTACCTTTGTTGATTTATAATCGAACCCTGTTGTCTATATCCTTGAAGCTCACTTGATCTTATCGAAATGAGGACCTAAGATGTCCAGCAATCACAAAAATATCTGGATTAAATTATCGATGGATCGATGGACTCATCGATATCATCGAAGTTTAAATCTTGAGTCCGTCGAACCGACTTGATAAAATCGACATCTGGTATGTTGTATCTAAAGTACTGCTAAGGAAAAACATGTAATCCTCAATATATCGAAGAGCTCCTCGATATCCTCAGAATTTAAATCTCAATGATATCGGAAGCCCTTCGATGATATCGAATTGGGACACAAATTTATTCGGCAAGGTTTTAGGTTATTTTTATTGGATCGAGAGTCACTCGATAAAATCGATATTCAAATATTGATCATATCGAGGCAAGGTCGATGTCATCAAAAGTGGACATAAACTGTCCAGCAAGCTTAAACGAAAATTCCTTGGAATTATCAATGAATCGACATTGCCCTTGATATTATCGATATTCAAATTTTGATGATATCGAGTGATGCTCGATCATATCATATACCTGAAATATTTCAACGGTAAGTTCTCTTACATTTTCAAATGTTAAGGAATCGAATCTCGTGTCGATGAAATCGGAGTTCAAAATTCGATGACATCAACGCATAATCGATTTCCTCAACCAGTTGGCAAAAGGTTACAAAAGCATTTGGCAGTTGAGTTCGTGTCATCGAGCGACCAGTCGATGCTATCGAGAGTATACGATCAATGATATCGAACCTGCTTTATGATTTCGAACTCCGTAAAAAATGTGACTGTTTTATATCCGTTGGAACCTTTTGCCTATTTAATGAGAGCTTGCCCTTGGTTGTTGTAGAGAAAATAGAGAGTGCTTTTATGTGTTTAACCCTAGGTCATATACCCTAAGCCTTTTATCTCATGGAAGTTCATCCTCCAATCTACCCTCATCATTGACATTCAATAGAGTGGATTGGGGAATGAACTTTCGCATTCAAGGATCCTTCAGCTACTACCTTAATGGCAAATCATTAAGCTGGGATGCCTTGAATGCATAGATGATTGGAATCACTCTATCTCCCTTATAGGAAAACATTTAATAGAGTAGGATTCCATCATAACCTTGACCCAACCCGTTGCCTTGTATTGATACTTCTTCTGAGTTGCGGTTCAAGAGAGCTGAATATTCATCGTCATCAAAGGAGGAGATCTTCATTAACGTGCTAAATTGGGCTCATCTACTTATCTGTAAGTCATTAGAGTTCAGAGGACCCTTGTGATCATTCCTTGTGTAGGATTGAGTCTAAGACGTTTCTCACCCCTTGCAAGTCCTCATAGGAGGCCTCCGACGAGAGTGTACGTGGGGTTGCTTTGTGTTGAACTTTACTCTGTGGAGAGCATAAACTCTTAGGTCTTTGTGTAGGTCATTGATCTATGTGGTCTAAAATTCAGGTGCTGTGTGTTAACCCTTGCTCATGGGAGCATAAACTGGTAAGGTTCCTTGTGGGGATCCTTGGCCTATGTGGCATAAATGTCAAGTGCTGTGTGTTGATCATTGCTCATTAGTGCTTAAACTTGTGTCATGTAGACACGTTGTATCAGCCTAGGTGTAGGTTGTATTGGTTAGAGGTGAACCTGATTTAAAACCCCGGGTTTGACGTGAACCTGTTGTGAAACATCCGTTAGTGAGATCCAGTACAATCAAGGGTTGAGTGTGTCCACCAGAAGTGGAGTAGACAAGTAGTTGAACCACTATAAAAGCACTGTGTTTGAGATTGATATTTCCTTTTATTGCTTGTGTGATTTCCCTAACTGCTTTTGAATATATTTATCTAAGATTACACCTCACACATAGTTACATCCATCATAAACTATGATTTGCATTTTGTTCATCTTTCAAATAGTGTTATGACTGGATCCTCTATTTGGCTTGGAAGCCATTAGAGTTACTTTGAAGAAATCCTGATATATACATATTTTTTTCAGGATAAGTTTGATAGGATTTTTAATTAACGTAAAATTTTAAAAAGTCCTATTCACCCCCTTCTAGGACATATTGGCATTTTCCCATCGGTTATTACCGCAATTTCATGCATAAGATAAATACCAAGCACACAGCATATCAGAGCAAGTGGAAATACTAACAAGTCCATAAAATATCATCAACCTTATCTAGGATATCCGATGCAAAGACATAAAAAGTCAATAACATATACTGAGAAAGTAATGTAGGTCGACTATGTAATGCGGAGACATAATGAGCCAAATATCAGATACCGAGTATGCAATACAATATGCAATTATGAAGAGCTACAAATACCATCAGCCTCATCTAGGTCATATAAATGTAGAAACATAGCAACCCAAAATGCCATACGCCGCGGATGTAATACAATATGCCGTGCAAATGAAATGATCAGGCCAGAGTGTGAAGTTAGGATGATAATACGTAATATCGCAGGCTACAGGGTCCATCATAAGAAACTTCTATCCAAACTAGTCCCATACCTAAATTTGGATAGTCAGATTTAATGTGGTAAACTCTTGATCTCAGGTTAGTCGCGTGTCCCAACCGAAATCCTAACCATTGCGAATGTACACATAACAATTAGTTGCGCACACCAACCCGAGTAGATAGTGAATGAATGGTTAAAATGTTGAGTATGCAACTCTTATTCAATAAGTCCACATATTAATACTGTACATCTCTGAGATCATCACCAGGGTCTAGTATACTCCTAGCTGGCTACCGCCCCGGCTGGCCGCACAGTCCAGTGAGTGGAAAAGATCTCACTAATTTCCTGCCAGTAGTATACCAATGCCTACCCGACTCGTCGATAATAGACCCATTTGGGAGCTGGTCAAACTTAGCCTAGCTTACAGCCCCCTCACTCGAGCGGATAAGGCCACACCTCCTCCCAACTGACCATGACACAGTGGGAGATGGACCTACTGGTACTCGACACTCTGGCACTCATGTATCCACTCGGTCTAGACGTTGAGGCGTCTCCTGGCTATGGAGGTTTAGGGACTTTCACCCACGGACATTCAAAGTACCCAGATACTCGAACCAAACATTTTTGGTGTCCCATCTATCCATACATGACATGCCTGTGGAGGCTATGACCTTGATGTCGCTAGGGCGTACAGTAATCATAACATAATACAAGATGCATGAGTCATACAATCCAGTCATGCATCAATCATGTGCATACCGTGCACTCATGTGTGACAATCTCGCCTATTAGGGAGTCTCATAACAACCTGCCCAAGACATATGCAATGGTTAACCACATCTCATAATAAACATGCAGATGATGTGTATGGGCATGTACATGATGTTATGTTGTCACATACTCATAATCAATATCAACAATTGGCATTGATAATCAGCCTGATAATCGGCCTCGACAATCGGTCTCGGCATTTACAATTGGCCTTGAAATCAAAATCTGCCGTGATAATCGGAATCGGCCTTGACAATCGCAATTGGCCTCGACAATCAGAATTGGCCTCAACAATTGGCCTCGACAATTGAAATTGGCCTCAACAATCAAAATCGGCCTCGATAATCGGAATTGGCTTCGACAATCGGAATCGGCCGCGATAATCGGAATAAGTCTCGATAATTAGAATCGACTTCAACAATTGGAATGAGCCTCGATAATTGAAATCAGCCTCGACAATCGGAATCAGCTTCGACAATCGGAATCGACCTCAAAATCAAAATCGGCTTTAATAATCGAAATCGACCTCGATAATCAGAATCGGCCTCGATAATTAGCCTTGACAATCAGAATTGGCCTCGACAATCGGAATCAGTCTCAATAAGCAGAATTGGCCGTGATAATCGGAATCGGCCTCAACAATTGGAATTGGCCTCGACAATTGGAATAGGCCTCGATAATCGAAATCGACCTTGACAATCAGAATCGTGCTCGACAATTAGAATCGGATTCAACAATTGGAATCGACCTTGACAATCAGAATTGACCTTGACAATTAGAATCGGCTGTGATAATCAGAATTGGCCTCGACAATCGAAATTGCCCTCTACAATCGGAATCGGTCTCAACAATAGAAAATGGCCTCGACAATCAGAATCGGCCTCAACAATTGGCTTAAGGGAAGGTCACAATGAGGACATTACTCCCAAGGAGTGGCCCTCATGGAGCCAAGCGTATAGTGGGTCCATGGACTGACATAAGGGCTTAATATACATCACTTTGGGCCTTGCTCAATGTAAGACCCGTATCTTGGTCCGTACCATTCCGTAGACTTCCACAGTCCTACCGGTCGAATTCCGGCAAACTTCGACCCTTAACCGATATTTACGCGTAACCCTGATTCATATGCCGTCAACCTGTATCGACTCAACCCAAGACCATTACCACAGCGACGGCGCCATTGCTGCGGTTCTGATGTCCCGACTTGCGCGCCGAGGCGATACCCTGGTCAAGAATTGTAGGCCGACGTTCAGTGTGAGGAAAACGCAGCGCATTGCGAAACCTAAGAGAATCTCTACGAGATGTCCCATCAATCCCATCAATCAATCCATCACATGTCAAGTACATGTCAAGTACACATCACCTTTCACCTATTCCCAAGCAACCACAAAAGTCAAGATTTCCTTATAAAGCTCATACCTCTCTTACACAAAAGGCCACAAAAGTCAAGGATTTCTTATACACCCATCACTCACCACATCCATCACCCATCCCTCTCTCTCTCTCTCTCTCTCTCTCTCTCTCTCTCTCTCTCTCCCTTTACAACTCTCTCTTTCTCATTTCTTATCTCATTTTCTCAAGCAAAAACCCTATACGTATGAGAAATCCTCCAAGCTCTCCAAAACTCCAAGGTGGCCCACTTTCCTACCCCATCATCTCTCATCCTAGCCATCCATTCCTCATCTCACCCATTAGAATCAAAGCTAAGGAGCTAAGGAGCCCATAAGAGCAAGAAGATCAGACGGTGGGTGCTTGATAATGGTAGTTTTTCCTATTTTTAAGACGGGCCAAGTGAGGCCAACCGATCAATGGTTTGGATCTCACTTGGGACCCTAAGGTGTGGCCGATGGCCCACTTGGATCATCATGATCACTCCATGATGGGGCTATTCTCCATGGACCCCATCATGATGATTTCATTGCATTATGAAGGTCATCTAAACTGTTTATATTGGTGGGGAAAGGATCCCCACCGTTGATTTTTAAATTTTATGGTCCCATGTGTAAAGGGATCCCTTGGATTATATGATTTTTTTTAGGGAGGGCTCATAGTGGCGGAGCCCTCCATCACAAGCGCGTCCCACCCTCTATCTCTCACTCTCTCTACTTCATTTTCTTTGTTTAGATCATATTGTGTATGTGTGGCCCACTTGAATGGACCCCACCTTGAAGTATTTATTTTGTCCAAAGTTTTCTTCAAGTGGGGCCCACCTTATATGTTGTACCCACATCATCCATCAGTGGTGGCCCACCTCAAAAAGGCCCACCTCTATGTACGTGTATGGTCCAGGGACGCTGGACATTCCCTGGACGCTGGAAGAAAGAAAAAAAAAAAAAAAAGAAGAAAGAAAGGAAAAGGAAGCCCTTTTTGGGTGGACCCCTTGTATAGGCCCCACCTTGATGTATGAGTATGATCCAGGCCGTCCATCTCCTTCCCTGGGTCATTTTAGGTGTTGAGCCAAGTTATGGGGCTGGTTGGAAGGTCTGGTGGGCCATAGCAGTGGGGATTTGCACCTTTACCATTCAAAGATCGTTATTTTATTTTATTTTATTTTTCAAACACAAAAATTACTCTTCATTAGACTCATTAGAATTGTTCCGAGCCGAGGAAGCCAATGGACGGGGTGGATCCAGTTGATGCGGGCCCCAGATGTGAAAAACCCCGAAAAAGGGAGTTTTCAATATTTTTTTTTAAAAAGCAAAGAGGCAGAGCCTCCTCTCTGACATGCAGCAGCTGCACGCTGCTGCGTGCGGCGGACGGCGGGCGTCCCAGCAGCTGCCCACGGCTGCTGCCGTGGGCCCCACCTTGATTTTATATGCCATCTGAACCGTTCATGAGGTGGGCCCCCTCCAAGTTTCAGCCGATTCCAAATCTCAGGTGGCCCACACCACAGGAAACCGTGGATTGAACCTCTGCCATTGAAAATATTTTTAGGGGCCACAGAAGTTTCAAATCAAGATGAAATTTATTTTTCCCTTTCATCCGGGGTTGTGTGACCTTATCAACGGGTTGGATTTCAAATAAACTTTGAGGTGGGCCCCACATGGGACCCACAGTGATGTATTTGTTTTACATCCACCGTCCGGGCGGATGGTGGTACCCAGCGTGATGTATCTGTTTACATCCACCGTCCAGTGGACGGTGGAGCCCTCCGTGATGCATGCGTTCTGTCCACACCGTCCGCCCCTGGACGGTGGGACCCACCATGAGTATGTGTTATATCCGCACCGTCCAACATGGACGGTGGGACCAGCCCCACCCCCCTTGGCCCACGTAACCTTATCAATAGGTTGGACGGTAAATAAAAATTACGGTGGGTCTCCCCCTGGTTGGGTGGCAAATAAATATTACAGTGGGCCTTCCCCTGGCCCACACGCTGGATGAGAAATAAACATTATAGTGGGCCCTGGGTACATGTGACCCTATGAATAGTTTGGATGGAAATAAACACCATGTTGGGCCCCAATTTGGATGGAAAATAAACAT
Source organism: Magnolia kwangsiensis (assembly GCA_037074715.1). Classification (NCBI taxonomy): domain Eukaryota; kingdom Viridiplantae; phylum Streptophyta; class Magnoliopsida; order Magnoliales; family Magnoliaceae; genus Magnolia; species Magnolia kwangsiensis. The sequence goes on along the minus strand of CM073576.1, from coordinate 131,661,897 downwards.
AATCTAAGGCCCATCGGTCGAGGCCCACTTGATGTATTCTAATGCCCATGGGATTGGACCCATTGATGTGTTCCAAGGCCCACGGGATTAGACCCATTTGATGTAACTTAAGGCCCATGGGATTGGACCCATTTGATGTGTTCCAAGGCCCATGGGATTAGGCCCATTCAATGTAATTTAAGGCCCATGGGAGTAGGCCCATTTGATTTATATTAGGCCTATAGGATTAGGCCCATTTAATATGTATAAGGCTCATGAGATTAGGCACATTTGATGCAATCTAAGGCCCACGGGTTATGACCCATTGCAATGCACATAAGGCCCATTGGTGTGGTTCATTTATGTGGCTCATTTGGTGAATAAAAGGCCCATATGATATGGCCCATTTGATGTATTTAAGGCCCAATGGGACGTACCTAAAGTCCATTGCAATGTGTGATCCCAACACAGATTATGTAATGATCGCGCCTTGGGAGCAATGTTGGTTTGACGTCCACATTGCGAGTGTAATGTTGGTTGGACGTTCACATTACGACTCTCCTTAGGGCTCATTGTTAGAAACATATTTGTTGTCTATAGGCCGTCTAGGCCCATCTACTTTGCAAGGATAGTGCATTACTTTATAACATGTTTACTCTAGTTCTATGACTCATGATCATACGCATCATATGTATGCTTGATATGAGAATTAACTGATCATAGCATATACCTTCGGGCAGGTTGTTTATGGGCTCCCAGTTAGGCGGTGTTGCCCTACATGAGCGCACGATATGCGCAGGATTTGTTGCATGACTGGATAGCGTGATTCATGCATTTCGTATTTATGTGACATGGTTATTGTACGCCCTAGCGACATCGGGGCCGTAGCCTCCACAGGCGTATCGTGGTTGACAAGATTGGATACCGAAAATTTTATTCTACATGGGGTGCTATAGATATCCCTAGGTGAAAGTCCCTAAACCCTTATGGAACTAAGAGGTTACTCCAACGTCTAGACCGAGTGGGTAGATGAGCGTTGAGTGTCGAATACCACATGGTTACCTCTCCACTGTGTCGTGGTCGGTTGGAAGGGGGTGCGGCCTTACCCGTCCGAGTGCAGGGGGCAATGCTAGGCTGAGTCTGACCTGCTCGAGGAATGGGTCCGCTATAGATGAGTCAAGCCCGATATTGGCAGACGGATAGTGAGGTGTCTTCTACTTACCTTATTGCGCGCGATGTGGCAGCGATCTGGTTTAGAGTGTACTAGACCCTGATGATATCTCAGAGTTGAGCTGTATTGACTTGTGGACTTAGATGAGGATTGTATGCTTGACTTGCATCTTGCATCGCATAGCCTTGGTACGGCTCATGATATTATGGATCCATGTGCATATTCCGCATTACTCTGATATTGCATGAGCATATTACTACCTTGCGCACACACTTTCACCACCCTCTAAGATTTCTATAAGTTTATGCATGACCGTTGCGTGCAGGTGACGTTGGGGCGCAGCAGCGCTGAGACCGGAGCACTTGCAGATCATTTTGGAGTTTTTATTCTTCATCATTGTATTTCCCTTTATGCTTATTGTACTTGTAAAGTTTTTGATCATAGTGGAAATGTAATGGAGTTCTTGATTGTTGTTTGTGGGTTATGCCTTTGGTTATGCTTATTACGAATCAAACTGACGTTGAAAATCCTCCTCGTAGACTCGGCTCTAATCATTTGGACATCTTATTTTTTTGTGATTTTGTCAGGTGTCACTATGTGCGACCCTTCCATTCTTTGGGACATGTATATATATGCCCAAATTTGACTCGATATTTGCTCACCCCAGTACATCGTTAGGAGCAAGCCAAAAATCAGAAGATTGGGCAGATGAACCCATCATCCTAGACTTAAAGTTAGGGGTGAATGAAAATTTACGGAAAATAGTTTTGACTCATTTTGGGATAAAAAAGTTAGGGGTGAATGAAAATTTACTGAAAATAGTGAAAGTGGAGAAAAACTAGGTTTTGGCCACTAACCAGGAGGAGATCAGAACCTGGCGAATGGGAGCTGGGAGTCGAGAATGGGGTTCTAAGGAGGCTGTCGGCGCCGGATTCGATGATCAGAAATTTTATGAGATCGGTTTCTGAGTTTGGGGTGTGACAGAAGTTGGTATCAGAGCATAACTTGGGAATAATCGAGAACAACATTACATATTTGCTATGAGTATAGAATGGCTAAGTCTCGAAGTTTGGATAGCTTAGCGGACTCCCGTTACAGACCCTTAATGTGCGTGCCTTCGAGAGTTTTGAAGTTGATAGGCGCCTTTGCTCTTTCCTGTAGGATATGGTACGTGGGAGAGTGACCCGTTCGACTCCCCCACCATCACCTGAGGATCTCGCTCCACCATTTGCAGCTCCTACATTACCACCTGCAATGCCCGTTCCACCACCAGAGATTCCTCTGCCCATCCTGAGTATGCTGCTCCTCCACCAGAGACCGGTGAGGACTTGACCTTATCCGTGAGTGCCTCACAGTTGCAGCAGATGTTACAGGCTGTGACGGCTGCACTTCAGGGGCAGGACAGGCATCCAGTTATTTCACCAGTACATGTAGAGCAGGATCGTGCGAGTGCTCTCCTTCGTGAGTTTCGACGGCTCGATTCACCACGTTTCCAGGGTGAGCCAGACCCGAAGGCAGCTGAGAGATGGCGCGCCGATGTGGAGAAGATATTTGAGACTATGGGATGTACGACTGAGCGACGAGTCAGATTAGCCGTATTTCTTCTCCACGGTGAGGCTGAGCATTAGTGGACACCAGTCTCTCGAGCAGCAGGCGATAATTTTGTATGGACTTGGGAGGATTTTATGGATCGGTTTGATCGACAGTATTTCCCATATCACATCCGACGACAGCGAGCGTTGGAGTTTGAGGCTCTGGTGCAAGGTGATATAACAGTGGCTCAGTACGCAGCTTGCTTTGTATCGCTGTCCAAATTTGCACCATATATGGTAGATGATGAGGAGCGGAGAGCCTGTCGCTTCGAGGACAGCTTGCGTTACGGTCTTCGCAGCCGTGTTATTGGTCATGAGCTTCTTACCTTTGAGGAGGTGGTATAGAAGGCACAGATTTTTGAGACAGAGTGGGCCGGTTCTCAGTCTGATCGCTGTCAGAGGAGAGGCCGGAAGAGGCAGGCTCCTTCCAGTGATTCCCAGCAGCGTCGACCACAGTAGCAGAAGCGTACAGGTTGCCCAGCCTTCTAAGCACTAGCAGCACCTCCACCACCACCTCCGAGATAGTTCACCGACACTTGTTTTAGGTGCGGTGCGATGGGACACCGTTCATGGGAGTGTCCTAGCCCCCAGCAGCAGCAGAGAGATTCACAGTAGCAAAGAGGTCCACAACAGCCTCCACCACAGCCGCAGCACAGACCCGTACAGCAGCAACCACAGCAGCCCCCACCTCCGAGGCCACCTCATCAGCAACATCAGCACTAGCCTCAGAGGCCGCAGCAACAGAGACAGTAGTTTCGACCGCCTCAGCGACCCCAGTAGCAGCAGCAACACGCTCAGAGGGGACAGGAACCTTCCCATCCAGCTCGGGCTAGATTCTATGCGGCTCAGTAGGATTCACAGTCATCTGGAGGAGTCATTGAGGGTATACTTCCAGTCTCTACATGCATTGTGCGTGTGCTATTTAATTCCAATGCATCACACTCTTTTGTGGCCAAGAGCTTCTGTCGATCGACTGGCTTACCATTGGAGTCTTCTGGTGAGAGCCTATCAGTATCGACTCCCTTGGGGAGGACTGCAGTGTTGGGCCGATTTTGCTCGTCTTGCCCCGTTCTAGTTGGGGATACCTTTTTGCCTGCCGATCTGTTTGCGTTGCCAATGTCTGAGTTTAATGTCATCCTGGGCATGGATTGGCTCGCCGAGTACTATACCATTTTGGACTACGCCGCGAGGATAGTCACGTTTTGTATACCCGGCATGCCACAGTTCCAGTTCGTTGTAGAACCCAGAGGAGAGAAGTTGTCTTGTTTGATGTCCTGCGCCATTGAGGAGCCTGTTGCCGCTTGTATCGATCATTTACCCATGGTTTACGATTTTCCCGATGTGTTCCAGGAGATTCCAGAATTACCGCCTCGTCGACTCACCGAGTTCCAGATTGATCTTGTGCCCGGTACCACGCCTATTTCAAAGGCCCCGTATCGTATGGCACCATTGGAGTTGCGGGAACTGCAGAAGCAGTTAGACGAGTTGCGCCAGTTGGGTTTTATCCGTCCGAGCAGTTCACCGTGTGGAGCGCCGGTACTCTTCATGAAGAAGAAGGATGGCTCGTTAAGGCTCTGCGTTGACTATCGTGAGCTCAATAAAGTCACGATTAAGAACAAGTACCCGCTCCTGAGGATTGATGATTTGTTTGATCAGTTGCAGGGTGCACAGTTCTTTTCAAAGATTGACCTACGTTCTGGTTATCATCAGATTCGGGTCCGAGATGAGGACATTCCGAAGACAACATTCATGAGCGTTACGGTCATTTTGAGTTTCAGGTCATGTCCTTCGGACTGACCAATGCACCTGCGGTCTTCATGCAGCTGATGAATGAGGTCTTCCGTCCATATCTGGATCAGTTTGTTGTAGTCTTCATCGACGACATTTTGATCTATTCGAGGACCCGTGAGGAGCACGAGTAGCATTTGGAGATTACTTTGTAGACCCTCCGCACACACCAGCTGTATGCGAAGCTGGAGAAGTGCGAGTTCTGGCAGGACGAGGCGAAGTTCCTCGGTCACGTGGTGATGAGGGAGGGTGTCGCAGTGGATCCCTCGAAGGTCGAGGTAATGCGTCAGTGGGGCCAGCCCATGACTGCGACAGAGATTCGTAGTTTTCTTGGTTTAGCGGGCTATTACCGGCGTTTCATTCAGGGCTTCTCTCGTATTGCAGCCCTGCTAACCAGGTTAACTCGGAAGGGCACAGAGTTTATTTGGAGTGACGCCTACGAGCGAGTATTTATGTAGTTGAAGGACCGTCTGAAGTCCACTCCTGCCCTCACTCTTCCCTCTGGGAGTGACGGTTTTATTGTATTCACTGATGCCTCGCATATTGGTTTGGGTGCTGTTCTGATGCAGCACGAGAGACCAGTGGCCTTTGCATCTTGTCAGCTAAAGGTCCATGAGCTGAACTATCCTATGCATGATCTGGAGCTGGCTGCAATTATCTTCGCACTGAAGGTGTGGAAGCACTATCTTTATGCGGTCAGGTTCGAGCTTTTCTCTGATCACAAGAGCTTGAAGTACCTCTTCTCACAGTCTGAGTTGAATATGAGACAGAGGCACTGGATGAAGCTTCTGAAGGACTATGATTTCGATCTCTAGTATCACCCGGACAAGACGAACGTGGTGGCAGATGCCCTCAGTTGGCGCATATGATGATTCATGAGTGGTGGATGCTTGAGGATATCGCAACGTATGATTTTGAGTTCGACCTGCAGTCTTCTATCGTGCAATTATCGAGCCTGTCGATTCAACCCTCTCTTATCGCTAGAGTGATCAAGGCTCAGAAGGCTGATGAGTCGTTGCAGAGTTATATGGCTGAGGCTACATTTGAGAGTTAGGCAGATTGTCAGATTGGTGCAGACGGTGGACTTCGCTTCAGAGGTCGATTATGTGTCCCGGATATTTCAGAGTTACGCAGAGATCTTATGACCGAGGCACATTGATCGTGATTTTCTATCCACCCTGGCTCTACGAAGATATACCGTGACATGAGGCGACAATATTTTTGGACGGGGATGAAGCGCCAGATCACCAGTTTTGTGGCCGAGTGTGATACGTGCCAGCGTGTCAAGGCCGATCATCAGAGACCTCCTGGTCTATTGCAGCCGTTGAGCGTCCCGATGTGGAAGTGGGAGCACGTGTCGATTGATTTCATTATGGGTTTACCGAGGATTCAGCGCGGTCATGACGCCATTTGGGTTGTTGTTGATCGTCTGATGAAGTCGACACATTTTCTTGCAATGCGTGCGACTTGGTCCATGGAGCGGCTTGCGAGATTATTCATCGAGGAGATTATGAGATTGCATGACGTTCCAGTCTCGATCGTTTCAAACCGAGACTCGAGGTTCATGTCTCAGTTTTGGAGGAGCTTCCAGCGAACGATGGGGACTGATTTGCAGCTCAGCACTACGTACCATCCACAGACCGATGGCCAGACCGAGAGGGTCAACTAGATCCTTGAGGATATGCTTCGGGCCTATGTAATTAATTTCGGGGGTAGCTGGGATGAGCATCTGTGATTGGCTGAGTTCACATACAATAACAGCTATCAGGTGACCATCGGCATGGATCCTTTTGAGGCACTATATAGCAGACCATGAAGATCACCGAGTTGCTGGACCGAGGTTGGAGAGCGCCGTCTCCTAGGTCCCGAGCTTGTGCAGGAGACGTCAGAGGTTATAGATATCATCAGGCAGAGGATGCGCACAGCTCAGAGCCAACAGAAGAGTTTTGCTGATCGTCGGCGATGTCCCTTGGAGTTTGATGTAGGGACCATGTGTATCTCAAGGTCTCGCCCATGAAGGGCGTAGTTCGATTCGGTGTGAAGGGCAAGCTTGCCCCGAGATTCATTAGACCTTTTGAGATCACTGGGCGCGTTGACGCCGTGGCCTATAGGCTTGCCTTGCCATCTCAGTTGTCTAGCGTCCACAACGTTTTCCATGTCTCCATGTTGAGGAAGTGTGGGTCAGACATAGTGCCCGTTATTGATTGACAGCCGCTGGAGGTTCGTGAGGACGCTTCTTACATTGAGCAGTCAGTCCGTATCCTTGATCGGAGGGAGCAGGTCCTCAGAACCAAGGTCATTCCTTTGATGAAGGTTCAGTCGGGTCACCATTTTGTAGAGGAGGCTTCTTGGGAGCTTGAGGCCGAGAATCGAGAGTGTTATCCTCATCTCTTTGATGGTTGATCATGTGATGTATTTTGTATGCTGTCTCTGATTCTATATAGTGATGTTATGTCTCTTCTTCTTCATGAGTTATGCCTAGTTGCGATGATTGTGTAAATTTCGAGGATGAAATTTTTATTAGGAAGGGAGAGCTGTAAGACCCGTATCTTGGTCCGTACCGTTCCGTAGACTTCCGCGGTCCTACTAGTCGAATTTCGGCAACCTTCGACCCTTAACCGATATTTACGCGCGACCCTGATTCATATGCCGTCAACCTGTATCGACTCAACCCAAGACCATCACCACAGTGACCGCGCCATCGCTGCGGTTCCGATGTCGCGACTTGCGACCCGAGGTGATACCCTAGTCAAGAGTTGTAGGCCGACGTTCTGTGCAAGGAAAACACCATGCGTTGCGAAACCCAAGAGAATCTCTACGAGATGTCCCATCAATCCCATCAATCAATTCATCACATGTCAAGTACATGTCAAGTACACATCACCTTTCACCTATTTTCAAGCAACCATAAAAGTTAAGATTTCCTTACAAAGCCCATACCTCTCTTACACAAAAGTCCACAAAATTCAAGGATTTCTTACACACCCATCACTCACCACATCCATCACCCATCACTCTCTCTCTCTCTCTCTCTCTCTCTCTCTCTCTCTCTCTCTCTCTCTCCCTTTACAACTCTCTCTTTCTCATTTCTCATCTCATTTTCTCAAGCAAAAACCATATACGTATGAGAAATCCTCCAAGCTCTCTAAAACTCCAAGGTGGCCCACTTTCCTACCCCATCATCTCTCATCCTAGCCATCCATTCCTCATCTCACCCATTAGAATCAAAGCTAAGGAGCTAAGGAGCCCATAAGAGCAAGAAGATCAGACGGTGGGTGCTTGATAATGGTAGTTTTTTCTATTTTTAAGACGGGCCAAGTGAGGCCAACCGATCAATGGTTTGGATCTCACTTGGGACCCTAAGGTGTAGCCGATGGCCCACTTAGATCATCATGATCACTCCATGATGGGGCCATTCTCCATGGACCCCATCATGATGATTTCATTGCATTAGGAAGGTCATCTAGACCGTCTATATTAGTGGGGAAAGGATCCCCACTGTTGATTTTCAAATTTTATGGTCCCATGTGTAAAGGGATTCCTTGGATTGTATGATTTTTTTTAGGGAGGGCTCATTGTGGCGGAGCCCTCCATCACAAGCATGTCCCACCCTCTATCTCTCTCTCTCTACTTCATTTTCTTTGTTTAGATCATATTATGTATGTGTGGCCCACTTGAATGGACCCCCCCTTAAAGTATTTATTTTGTCCAAAGCTGTAAGACCTGTATCTTGGTCCGTACCTTTCCGTAGTTCTGCGGTCTTACCGGTCGAATTCCGGCGGCCTTCGACCCTTAACCGATATCGACGCGTCACCCTGATTTATGTGCCGACAACCCGAGTCGACTCAACCCGAGACCAATACCATAGCGACCGCGCCGTCGTTGCGGTTCCGATACCGTGACTCGAGCGCCGAGGCGATACCCTGGTCAAGAGTTGTAGACCAACGTTCGGTGGGAGAAAACGCCGCGCGTTGCGAAAACCAAGGGAATCTCTACGATGTGTCACATCAATCACATCAATCCCATCAATCAATCAATCCATCAAGCCATCACATGTCAAGTATACATCACTTTATTCCCTTTTCCCAAGCAAACACAAAAGTCTCTCAAAACCATACCTCTCTTACACAAAAAGCCACAAAAGTCTTCACCACCCATACCTCTCTTACACGAAAGCCTCAAAAGTCAATACTTTCTTACACAACCATCATTCATCCATCCATCCATCTCTCTCTACATCACTCTCTCTCTTTCTCTCTTTCTCATTTCAAAAATCTCCAAGCAAAAGAGTCCATACGTATGGAAATTTTCAAGCATTCCTAAACTCCAAGTGGCCCACCTTCCTACCCCATCATCTCCCATCTCAACCTTCCATTCTCCATCTCCTCCATTGAAGTTGAAGCTAAGGTGCCAAGGAACCTCTAGGAACAAGAAGATCGGACGGTGGGTGTCTCTTTAGGGTAGTTTCTTCCTTGTTTTTATGATGGGCCAAGTGAGGCCCACCGATCTATGGTGTGGATCTCACTTGGGACCCTAAGTTGTGGCCGATGGACCACTTGGATCATCATGATCATTCCATGATGGGGCCATTCTCTATGGACCCCATCATGATGTTTATTTCATTTAGAAAGGTCATCTAGACCGTCCATATCGGTGGGGAATGGATCTCCACCGTTGATTTACATTTTTGATGGTCCCATGTTCAAAGGGATCCGTTTATTGTATGTGTTCATTCAAGGGAGGGCTCATAGTGGCGGAGCCCTCCATCACAAGGCGTGTCCCACTCTCCATGTCTCTCTCTCTCTCTCTCTCTCTCTCTCTCTCTCTCTTTTATTTCTTTTATTTTATTTTATTTTATTTTATTTTATTTTTAGGCAATAGGGTTGTGTGGCCACTTGAATGGACCTCACCTCGAGGTATTTATTTTGTGCAAGAGTCCTTCAAGTGGGACCCACCTTGTATGTTGTACCCCCCCCCCCCCCCCCCCCAGTCATCCATCAGTGGTGGCCCACTTTAAAAGGCCCACCACAATGCATAAATTTAAAAAAAAAAAAGAGGCCCATCGTCCAGCGTCTGGGACGCTGGACATCCCTGGACAAAAAAAAAAAAGAAGGGAAAAAGTAAAGCTTGTGAGGTGGTCCCCTTGTGTAGGCCCCACCTTGATGTATATATTCGATCCAAGCCGTCCATCCCCTTACCCACAACACTTTAACTGTTGAGCCAAAGAATGAGACTGACGTGACATCCAGTGGGCCGTAATATCAGAAACTTGGGTGGTTACCCTTAAAGATACTTCCTGATGATCCTATGTGTCCAAAATTCCTGAACTTTGGACTCATTTTGTTCGTCTCGAGTTGTAGAGTCCCGTGGTCGGGATGGATCTTCCAAACTTGGGTCCCACCTGTGAAAAACCACAGGAAAATAATATTTTAAAAAAATTAAATTTTTAACAGCAGCAGCAAGACTGCTGCTGTCAGAGCAGACGCTGGCGCGTCCTGCGTCGTGGAGGGGGCGGACGGCGTGGACCCACGGCCACCAGCCGTGGGCCCCACCTTGATTTGTATATGTCATTTAAGCCGTCCATGAGGTGGGTCCCATCCTTAGGTGGGCCCCCTCCAAGTTTCACCTAATTTTGAAACTCAGGTGGCCCGCACCACAGGAAACAGTGAATTGAACATCTACCATTGAAAGCTCCTTCTGGGCCCACTGAAGTTTCGGATCAATCTGAAATTTGGGGCTTCACTGCATTTAGGTCTAAATGACCCTATGAACGGACTGGATGGCATATAAGTATTACAGTGGGCCCCACATGGGACCCACAATGGTGTATGTGTTTTAATACCACCGTCCAGGTGGACGGTGGCTCCCACCTCATGTATGCCTCCACCATCCAGTGGACGGTGGGGCCCTTTGTAATGTATGTGCCCTATCCGCACTGTCCCCTGGACATAGGGACCCACCATGATACACGTGATGCATCCAGACCGCCCATCCACTTGGTGGGATCATCTTAGGCATGAGGGTAGATTGGGTGGGCCACCTATGTATGGGTTAGGCCCATTTGATTTGCAAAAGGCCTATGGGTTAGGCCCATTTGATTTATTTAAGGCCTATGGGTTAGACCCATTTGATTTGAAAAAGGCCTATGGATTTAAGCTCATTTAATTTATATAAAGGCCTACAGGGTTAGGCCCACTTAGTAGGTACAAGGCCCAGGGGATTGGACCCTTTTGATGTATCCCAAGGCCCATGAAATTGGACCCATTTGCTATATGTAAGGCCTAGGGATTTAGGCCCACTTTGATATGCATACAAGGCCTATGGGTTAGACCCATTTAATTTATTGAAAGCTCATGGGTTAGGCCCATTTGAATTGTTTAAGTCCTAGGGATTTAGGCCCATTTGACTCATATAAGGCCTATGGGTTGAGGCCCATTTGATGTACATGTGGGGGGCCCAATGGGTGTGGCCAATTTTTTATATATTAAACTTATGAGGCTAGGCCCAATTGATGCAATCCAAGGCCCACGGGTTTTGACCCATTGCAATGCACATAAGACCCATTGGTGTGGCCCATCTATGTGGCCCATCTGATAAATAAAAGGCCCATAAGATATGGCCCATTTGATATATATGTAAGGTCCAATGGGAACAACCTACGGTCCATTGCAATGTGTAAATCCATTACAGACTAAGTACTGATGTTTACAAAGATCGTGCCTTGGGAGCAATGTTGGTTTGACGTCCACATTGCGAGTGTAATGTTGGTTGGATGTCCACATTACGACTCTCCTTAGGGCCCATTACTGGGCCGTACTTATTGTGTATAGGCCGTCCAGGTCCATCTGCATTGTAAGATAGTTCATTTTATTATAACATGTTTAGTACAGTTCCATGACTCATGATCATACGCATCATATGTATGCTTGACGTGAGAATTATCTGATCATAGCATTTGCCTTCGGGCAGGTTGTTTATGGGCTCCCGGTTAGGTGGTGTTGCCCTACATAAGCGCACGATATGCGCAGGATTTGATGCATGACTGGATAGCGTGAATCATGCATATCGCATTTGTATGACATGGATATTGTACGCCCTATCGACATCAGGGCCGTAGCCTCCACAGACGCATCGTGGTTAGCAGGATTGGATACCGAAAATTATGTTCTACATGGGGTGCTATTGATATCCCTGGGTGAAAGTCCTTAAACCCTTATGATACCAAGAGGTTGCTCCAACGTTTATACCGAGTGGGTAGATGAGCGCTGAATGCCGAATACCAGTTGGCTGTGCTCTCCAATGTGTCGTGGTCTGTTGGAAGGGGGTGCGGCCTTACCCGTCCGAGAGTAGGGGGTAATGCTAGGCTGAGTTTGACCAGCTCGAGGAATGGGTCCGCTATCGATGAGTCGCGCCCGATATTGGCAGACGGATAGTGAGGTCTCTTCCACTTACCTTATTGCGCACGATGAGGCGGTAATCTGGTTTAGAGTATACTAGACCCCGGTGATATCCCATATTTTGAGTTGTATTGATGTGTGGACATAGATGAGGATCTGTATGCTTGAGTTGCATTGCACATCGCATGGCCTTGGGTGGCCGATACCATTCATGTCTTGCATTGTATAGCCTTGGTACGGCTCATGATGTTATGGTTTCATCTTCATATTCCACATTATTCCGACATTGCATGTTCATATTACTACCTTGCGCACACACTTTCACCACCCTCTAAGCTTTCTATAAGCTTATGCACGACCATTGCGTGCAGGTGACTTTGGATCGCAGCAGCGCTGAGGCAAGAGCACGTTGCAGAGCGTTTTGAAATTTTTATTCTTTACCATTGTATTTCCCTTCATGCTCATTGTACTTGTAAAGTTTTTTATCATAGTGGAAATGTAATGGAGTTCTTGGTTGTTGTTTGTGGGTTATGCCTTTGGTTATGCTTATTACGAATCAAACTGACATTGAAAATCCTCCTCGTAGCATCTCAGGATCGGAACCTGGCGAATGGGAGCTAGGAGCCGAGAATGGGGTTCTACGGAGGCTGTCGGCGCCGGATCCAGCGATCGAAAATTTTGTGAGCCCGGTTTCCGAGTTTGGGGCGTGACAAAAGCTTTCTTCAAGTGGGGCCCACCTTATATGTTGTACCCACATCATCCATCAGTGGTGGCCCACCTCAACAAGGCCCACCTCTATGTACGTGTATGGTCCAGGGACGCTGGACATTCCCTAGACGCTGGAAGAAAAAAAAAAAAAAAAAACAAGAAGAAGAAGAAAGAAAGGAAAAGGGAGCCCTTTTTGGGTGGACCCCTTGTATAGGCCCCAGCTTGATGTATGAGTATGATCCAGGCCGTCCATATCCTTCCCTGGGTCGTTTTAGGTGTTGAGCTAAGTGATGGGGCTGGTTGGAAGGTCTGGTGGGCCATAGCAGTGGGGATTTGCACCCTTACCATTCAAAGATCGTTATTTTATTTTATTTTATTTTCCAAACACAAAAATTACTCTTCATTAGACTTGTTAAAATTGTTCCGAGCCGAGGAAGCTAATGGACGAGGTGGATCCAGTTGAAGCGGGCCCTAGATGTGAAAAACCCCGAAAAAGGGAGTTTTCAATATTTTTTTTTAAAAAGCAAAGAGGCAGAGCCTCCTTTTTGACATGCAGCAGCTGCATGCTGCTGCGTGCGGCGGACGGTGGGCGTCCCAGCAGCTGCCCACGGCTGCTGCCGTGGGCCCCACCTTGATTTTATATGCCATCTGAATCGTTCATGAGGTGGGCCCCCTCCAAGTTTCAGCCGATTCCAAATCTCAGGTGGCCCACACCACAGGAAATCGTGGATTGAACCTCTGCCATTGAAAATCTTTTTAGGGGCCACAAAAGTTTCAGATCAAGATGAAATTTTTTTTTCCCTTTCATCCGGGGTTGTGTGACCTTATCAACGGGTTGGATTTCAAATAAACTTTGAGGTGGGCCCCACATGGGACCCACAGTGATGTATTTGTTTTACATCCACCGTCCGGGCGGATGGTGGTACCCAGCGTGATGTATCTGTTTACATCCACCGTCCAGTGGACGGTGGAGCCCTCCGTGATGCATGCGTTCTGTCCGCACCATCCACCCCTGGACGGTGGGACCCACCATGAGTATGTGTTATATCCGCACCGTCCACCATGGACGGTGGGACCAGCCCCACCCCCCTTGGCCCACGTAACCTTATCAATAGGTTGGACGGTAAATAAACATTGCGGTGGGTCTCCCCCTGGTTGAGTGGCAAATAAATATTACAGTGGGCCTTCCCCTAGCCCACACGCTGGATGACAAATAAACATTATAGTGGGCCCTGGGCACATGTGACCCTATGAATAGTTTGGATGGAAATAAACACCATGTTGGGCCCCAATTTGGATGGAAAATAAACATAATCTAAGGCCCATCGGTCGAGGCCCACTTGATGTATTCTAATGCCCATGGGATTGGACCCATTGATGTGTTCCAAGGCCCACGGGATTAGACCCATTTGATGTAACTTAAGGCCCATGGGATTGGACCCATTTGATGTGTTCCAAGGCCCATGGGATTAGGCCCATTCAATGTAATTTAAGGCCCATGAGAGTAGGCCCATTTGATTTATATTATGCCTATAGGATTAGGCCCATTTGATATGTATAAGGCTCATGAGATTAGGCACATTTGATGCAATCTAAGGCCCACGGGTTATGACCCATTGCAATGCACATAAGGCCCATTGGTGTGGTCCATTTATGTGACTCATTTGATGAATAAAAGGCCCATATGATACGGCCCATTTGATGTATTTAAGGCCCAATGGGACGTACCTAAAGTCCATTGCAATGTGTGATCCCAACACGGATTATGTAATGATCGCGCCTTGGGAGCAATGTTGGTTTGACGTCCACATTGCGAGTGTAATGTTGGTTGGACGTCCACATTACGACTCTCCTTAGGGCCCATTGTTAGAAACGTATTTGTTGTCTATAGGCCGTCTAGGCCCATCTGCTTTGTAAGGATAGTGCATTACTTTATAACATGTTTACTCTAGTTCTATGACTCATGATCATACGCATCATATGTATGCTTGATATGAGAATTGACTGATCATAGCATATGCCTTCGGGCAGGTTGTTTATGGGCTCCCGGTTAAGCGGTGTTGCCCTACATGAGCGCACGATATGCGCAGGGTTTGTTGCATGACTGGATGGCGTGATTCATGCATTTCACATTTGTGTGACATGGTTATTGTACGCCCTAGCGACATCGGGGCCGTAGCCTTCACAGGCGTATCGTGGTTGGCAAGATTAGATACCGAAAATTTTATTTTATATGGGGTGCTATAGATATCCCTGGGTGAAAATCCCTAAACCCTTATGGTACCAAGAGGTTGCTCCAACGTCTAGACCGAGTGGGTAGATGAGCGTTGAGTGTCGAATACCATATTGTTACGCTCTCCACTGTGTCGTGGTCGGTTGGAAGGGGGTGCGGCCTTACCCGCCCGAGTGTAGGGGCAATGCTAAGCTAAGTCTGACCAGCTCGAGGAATGGGTCCTCTATCGACGAGTCAAGCCCGATATTGGCAGACGGATAATAAGGTCTCTTCCACTTACCTTATTACGCGCGATGTGGCAACGATTTGGTTTAGAGTGTACTAGACCCCGATGATATCCCAGAGTTGAGCTGTATTGACATGTGAACTTAGATGAGGATTGTATGCTTGACTTGCATCTTGCATCGCATAGCCTTGGTACGGCTCATGATATTATGGATACATGTGCATATTCCGTATTACTCTGATATTGCATGAGCATATTACTACCTTGCGCACACACTTTCACCACCCTCTAAGCTTTCTATAAGCTTATGCACGACCGTTGCGTGCAGGTGACGTTGGGGCGTAGCAGCGCTGAGACCGGAGCACTTGCAGATCATTTTGGAGTTTTTGTTCTTCATTATTGTATTTCCTTTTATGCTCATTGTACTTGTAAAGTTTTTTATCATAGTGGAAATGTAATGAAGTTCTTGGTTGTTGTTTGTGGGTTATGCCTTTGGTTATGCTTATTACGAATCAAACTGACGTTGAAAATCCTCCTCGTATCATCCCAGGATCAGAACCTGGCGAATGGGACTTGGGAGCCGAGAATGGGGTTTTACGGAGGCTGTCGGCGCCGGATTCTGTGACCGAAAATTTTGTGAGCCCGGTTTCCGAGTTTGGGGCGTGACAATCAAGGGCCACATGTGCATCACCTTGGGCCTCACTCATAGACTGTATATACATCACAATGAACCACGTCCCATAGCCTAATACACATCACTAATGGGTCCCACGGAGATGGCCAACATGCATACAACACAAACATCAAGATGGGTCAGCTGCATAGCATAAATGGATAGTAAGGATATAAATTATATAACAAGTGGGCTTGCATATACACAATAGGTGGGCCCTGCACATACATAGCCGGTGGGCCCTTAGGTGGTTTTCAAGCGTAGGCGTTCAACCATCACTATTCCCATGGTGTGGTCCACTTGGGATTTGGGTCTGCCTCACAATGGGGCACCCCAAGCTCAACTGCTCCCTGTTGTTCATCCACCTAAATTTTGGATTTCCTTCATTTATGTGGGCCCAAACTATAGAGTGGGCCGGGGAAACTGATGGAGAGTGTGTGTGTGTGTGTGTGTGGGGGGGGGGGGGGGGGGGGGGGGGGGGGGCACACATCATTGATGGGCCCCACAAATAATGGCCGCAGGGATTTACAAAACATGCAGCAAGGTGGGCCATCTGCTGGGCTGTCAGCCCAACTGCGTGCTGGGCCTGTTGGGCGTTCAACAAGTGGACAGCCTGAATAAAACACATATATATGGTGTGCCCAACCTGGGGACGGTTCATCAGGGGCGTAGGACCTATCCAAGTGGGCCCTGAAACACATGAGCGGAGTGGATAAAACACAAACATCGCAGCAGGCCCAACAGTCTGCTGGACGCTGGTCCAACAGAGGTTGGGGTCTGCCTGAGTTTTGGGCCAGCCTTGTGGGCTATGAGAATAAAATCCATATATCAGAGTGGGTCCCACGGGGACTTTGGGCCAGCCAGAAGGTGGGCCATCCACAATATACACCCATCAGGTGGGCCAGGCATGGTAAAAAATACATCACAACGTCCCTGTAGCTGGGCGCTTCTGCCACTGGATCAGTCCAGCCCTTGGATTGATGGCCTACAATGATCTCTCCAAATGGATGGTGTGGATGCACTGCACATTAATCGAGGTGGGATCCACATGGTGGGCCACACGCTGGATGGATGAAGTGGGTAAAAACCACAACCACGTGGCAGACCCCACAACTTCTGGACGTTAGTCCAGTAGTAGGTGAATCTATCTGGATTTGGGCTGTTGGATCTTCTTCATAAATGGGCCCATAGCCTTGGAAATATGGATGGAAGGTGTGCATGCATCACACCTACAGTAAGGTGGGGTCCACGTCGATGATGGACAGCGGAGGTGAAGCACATACATCAGGTGTCTCCAGCGCCTGTCCAGACATATGGATGGTGTGGATAGTACACATAAATTATGGTGGGGTTCGTCCGAGCCTCTGGATGGCATGGAAAGAACACTTGTGTCAGGTGGGGTCCACGGGCAGACTGTGAATACAACATTTATGTCATGGTAGCCCCCCCCGTCCCAGCTGGACGGTGTGGCTAAAACATATACATCAGGGTCGCCCCACCGTCCAGACACTGGACGGTGGATGGAATATATACATCTGGCGGGGTCCACATCCCATGGACGGTGTGGCCACCCCACGCATGGTGGACCCCATGGAAGGATGGTGTGAATGAAACACATAGATCATGGTGGGTCCATGGATCAAGCTAATATTTGAGTTTTCCCCTCCATCAGCGTTTGCTGCTGGACAACAGCTGGTTCAGCAAGGTGAGGCCCACTTGATCCACATCTGGATGATCAGGGGGAAGTGTGGATGGTAAAAATGAAACCTATACATTAAAGTGGGCTCCACTGTGGATGGACGGTGTGGAAGATAAACACACGTCATGGTGGGTCTCATTGTCCAAGTTGCTGGACGGTGTGGATACACTACATACATCAAAGTGGCTTTACTGTGATGGATGGCGTGGATATATCACATGCATCCACACAACATCAGAGAGAGAGAGAGAGAGAGAGAGAGAGAGAGAGAGAGAGAGAGGAGGGGAGGGACCTTGCCATTATGAGCCCTCCTTATACAATGCATACATCAAGATGGGTCCCACCATATGTGGGCCCTCAAATCACAATAATCAACGGTTGAAAAATCATAAAATCACCCACCTATCGGCCTTCTTCTTGGTCTCTTAGCTTCTTTGCTCCTATGCTTAACTTTTGACGGTGGATGATGAAGTTTTGATGGTGGAGATGAGAGATTGGGTGGTAGAGATGTGGGCCACACTTGGGTTGCTCTTGGAAGGCTTGGACGTTGGATTTTTTTTTATTACTTGAAAAATTGTTTGAGAAATGAGGGAGAGAGAGAAGTGATGGGATGATAAGGGATGGGTGGAATGGATGTTGTAAGGAAGGGATAGTTAGGGTATAGGCTTGGTTGAAATTTGGGTGAAAGAGGGATGGGTGGAGAGAAAGAGAGTTAACTTGTGATGGGTGAGGTGGCATGGGGTATGAGTGGTGTACTTGACTTGTGATTGATGTCTACTTGATTGATTGATGCGACGGGTTGTAGAGATTCTCTCAGAATTTGCAACGCGCAGCGTTTTTCTTCTGGCATAGGTATTGGATCGGCGCGCAAGACGCGGCGTTAGAAATGCGGTGATGGTGCGGTCACTAGAGTATAAGTTTCGAGTCGAGCCGACTAAAAATCACTGAATGTGACTTAGGATTGCGTGTAAATACCGATTTTAGGTTGAGGGTTACCGAAATTTAATCAGAAGGACCGCAGAAGTCTACAAAATAGTATGGTTTAGGGTATGAGTCTTACATTATTTGACACTGAAGTATCTATGGTAAGCCCCACTTGATAAGATGGATCCTCCTACTCTAGAAATTTGATTTGGAAATCGAGACAAAAGAGGAGTAGAGAACATAGTGGCTGACCATCTTTCAAGACTTGATCTCCCAAATTCCATTGAGATGACACCTATAAATGACATGTTCCCTTATGAACAACTATTTAAACTCTCCCAATTACCTTAGTTTGTTGACATTGCAAACTATCTTACTACAGGTTTCACGCCAACATATTGGACTACACAAACTAAGAAAAAAATCTTCGTCGAGGTACATAAGTTTTTCTGGGATAATCCTTATCTATTAAATATTGCCCAAACCAAATTCTAAGGAAATGTGTGCCAGATAATGAATATTAAAGTGTCATCTCCTTTTGTCATTCTCAGGCCTGTGGTGGTCACTTTTCTACTAAAATTCTTCGTCGAGGTAAAAAAATTCTGGGATGATCCTTATCTATTTAAATTATAAGATTTCCCTGATGAGTATAAAAAAATTTTCGTTGAGGTATATAAGTTACTTTGGGATGATCCTTATCTATTTAAATATTGTCCAGACCAAATTCTAAGGATATGTATGCCAGACAATGAATATCAAAGTGTCATATCCTTTTTTCATTCTCAAGCCTGTGGTGGTCATTATTTTTGCTAAAAATCACAATCAAAATTCTGCAGTGTGGCTTTTACTGGCCCACGATATTTAGAGATACTCACTAGTTTTGCAAAGCTTGTGAGTGTTGTTAAAAGTTGCGAGGATTGTCCCGGTGAAATATGATGCCACTAAACCCAATTCTTATCATTGAAGTATTTAATTACTGGGACATTGATTTCATGGGATTATTTCCCTAATCCTTTGGAAATATTTATATATTGTTGGCAATAGATTATGTTACTAAATGAGTCGAAGTGATCCCGAATCAGAACAATGATCATAAAAAGGTGATTAGATTCTTAAAAGAAAATATCCTTTCCCGGTTCAGAACACCTACAGCCATCATTAGTGATGGAGGTTCATACTTTTGTAATAGGCCATTTGAGAACTAAATGAAGAAATATGACATCTCTCATAAAGTGAGCACTCCATACCACCCGCAAACTAGCGGGTAAGCTGAGATTTCTAATAAGGAAATTAAACAAATTCTGGAAAAAAACAGTTAACTCTGACCGTAAGGATTAATCAATTTGCTTGAATGATACCTTATGGGCTTATCGTACAACTTTTAAGGCCCCCATTAGAATGTCTACCTTTAGACTCGTATATGGAAAAGCTCGCCACCTACTTGTGGAACTGGAGCATAGA
This sequence comes from Magnolia kwangsiensis, assembly GCA_037074715.1. Classification (NCBI taxonomy): domain Eukaryota; kingdom Viridiplantae; phylum Streptophyta; class Magnoliopsida; order Magnoliales; family Magnoliaceae; genus Magnolia; species Magnolia kwangsiensis. The sequence goes on along the minus strand of CM073576.1, from coordinate 131,642,046 downwards.
GCCTGCTGGGCTATCAAAAATTTAAACTTTAATTTGGACAACACTGGCTCATTACACAAACTTCAATTGAATGAACTCAAATAAATTCAGAACGATGCTTATGAGAACTCAAGAATTTATAAGGACATGATGAAGGTGTTCTATGATAAGAACATTATTTAGAAATCATTTATAACTGGTCAAAAAGTCCTTCTATACAGTTCTCGATTTTACCTTTTTCTGGGTAAACTCCAATCTCGATGGACTGACCCTTTCACTGTTACTAATGTCTATCCACATGGGGTAGTTGAGATAAAAAAAAATTCATAGAATGACCCTGTTTTAAAAGTGAATGGACATCGTTTAAAGCCATTTGTTAAGAAATTTGACTCAGAAGACATGTTCATGCCTCTGACTGATCCTGTGTACCAGAATTGATATCTTAGTTTGATGGAGGTGTAATTAGCTTTTATTGCTTTCATAGGATTTCGGATTAGGATAGTTTACTTTCAGTTTGTTTGAGTTTTTGTACTAACCCACCTTCACATTGAGAATCTTGAAAAAGCTTCAATCTCCTTTCTTCATGTACTACCTTTCTATCACTTCTCATTTCTTTTCGTTGTCTCATATGCATTGTATGCTTATATTTTTTTTACATTGAAGACAATGTAGATTTTAGTTTGGGGGTGTGGATTACATAAACTAATTAGTGTTTTCTTAGTTATGAGCAATTTTTTTTGAAACTTTTAATGTTTCAAGTTGAAATCTATTTGGAAAATGATAAATTGTGTATGTAAATAATGTTTTGAGTATGATGATAAGACTGAGATTGAATTTTGAATTGTTGGAGTTTGATCAACTAAGTAGTCTATCACTTACAGTTCTTGCACTCAATTGATTAAGAGAAAGTTTGAATATCATGTTAATCTAAGTCACAAGACATGTTCAAGTTGCTTTCTGTGAATTATGCTAGAATTTCTAATTGTTAGTATGGGAAGCATTGATAGATGATTGTGAATTAAGTCTAGAGAATTTTATCCACCTTAAAAGATGAAAAGAACCAGTTAAAAAATAGTGAGATTGACAAAAAGGTCATATAAGATGAAATGACTGGAAAAGAATGAAATGACCGTAAAAGAATGAAAAAGAATGGAAACTCTAAAAAGAATGAATAAATAAAAAGAGACCATCGATATAAAATCAAAAACTAAAAAAGAAGGAAAAGGGGATAAGTTCGGAATTAGTACTTGATTATTCAATTAATTTTAAGGCAATGATCATGGCTAATATTATGTAATGATAGTATATTTTTGTGAAAAGTAAGCTGGAATTCACTAAGCACGTTAGAAAAACTTGATATATGAACTTATGATCTGATTTAATTGATAAATAACCTATTTTATAGATTGCTTATATGATTTGGGTTTAAGTTTTTAAAATCTCACTTTCTCATCTTAATTATACTTATCCATACTTGATTGCACAAAGGATTGATTTCTGAAAAAGGGTTTGAACATTGAGAATTGAGAATTACTTCATGCTTATTTTGCTCAGGACTAGCAAAATGTTGGTTGGGAGTGTGTTGAGTGTGAAATATTACATATTTCTTCCTATTTATACCTTAGTTTTATAAACATGATGGTGCTCAATTGATTTAATTATGCATGTTTTCATGTGTGAGGTGATTTCGAGAGCTTAAGGTGAAATTGATGTCAAAATGAAGATTTATACTCAATAGATTACTAAATGAAGATTTAGAGATTTAGAAGTCATAAATGAAGAATTCACATGTCAAAGATCCAAGAAAACCATGTGAAGAATGAAGAGAGTAAAAAATTTAAAGTGAAGAAAAGGAATCCTGAAATTGTCCTAAAAATAAACATATTTCTGAAATTGTCCTAAAAAGCATATTCTAAAACTTTGATTATATTTTGAAAAACTGTGCTGAGTGATAAATTTAAGGCGCTTTAAACCCTGTGTCTATTTTGAAAAACTCTAAAGAGTACGTAAATTTGAGGTAGTTTCTAGATTTTTCTAACTCGGTGTGAAAGTTGGAGTTCCATAACTATAAATAGGACTCCTTAGGATGCTCCAAAATATCTTTTAGAGTTTAAAAAGGTCTTAAGGAGCATAACACAAGAGTGAAGCAACCGTCAAAGATTTTTTTTTCTTTCCTAATTTATTTTTTATGCTTTGTTTAAGAGATTTGGTTTCAATTATGTCTATGGTTGGCTAAACCTCTTAGTTAAGGATAAGAGGTAAAGCTTATAGCGTGTTGAGATGTTTATTTTTCTTTGATTATTATTCTTATTGAACTTCATTGATTTCTAGTTTGATATTAAAGGAATATTTTCAGTTTTTTATGATTTATTGTGACTTAAATTACAATAGATGTTGTGATAGCTTTGGATATCTTCTTTTCTTATTTTGAGATAGTGAGATTGGTAAATCTCATTATTCATTATCGTCTCTTGGGCATAGTAGGGTGATGAAAGCCCTTCCAATCTTCACAATTTTCCTCCATTGAGAATTAGGTCAATAAAAAGTTGAGATTTGATTTAAATTATTTTTTTTTTTCAATTGGATAAGATAGGACTCCAATTCTAATTGTGTCTATTAAATCAAGGTAGCATCTTAATAGCTACAAGTAGATCCTTGGCACCCTAGTTCCCACATTTAATTGATAGTTTAAACATTATTCCCAATTACTTTCTTTTATTTCAGAATTCATATTTAGATCTTCTTCTAGTTCTAGTTCTAGTTCTTTCCAAAATATGTACAAGTTTAGTCCCTATGGATACAACGTTGTTCTCACGAGTTATTACTACATCACGACCCGAAACTTCAGGTTATGAATACCAATCCCATATATATGCCTTTATATAGGTTTAAAAAGAAACCTAAACAAAATTGGAATTAAAAATCGTAGAATCCGCATTTTTGCAAAAAAAATCTACGTAAACCTTCGATGTCATCGAAGAATGACAAAAATTGTCTAGTGACCGAAGCTAAAAATCCCGAAAATACTCAATGGCATTAAGTGGCTGCGATGTCATCGAGCCCAGTCTGGCAGATTAAAGACATCTACTAATAACAATCTCCACCATGTCTTCAATCTTCAGACGTGTAGCTTCTTCTCCTCTTATCTCTGCCTTGCATCATAGTTATATCAATGCTTCTCATGCGCACTTCGTCCTACTTTTACACTAGCGCCAAGCCCAGAGAATTGGACAAAACTTGAACTTCTTTGTAGGAAAAATCTTGGCAAGCATGTCTACTGGATTCCTCAAGCACCTGTCGGATAAAATGGTAATGAACATCAATATATTTAGTATGAGAGTGATAAACAGAATTTTTAACCAAGTTGATAGCACTCTCGCTATCACAATTAACTGGCAGGACCTCCTGCTAAAGTCCCAACTGATTTATCATGCCTCTTAACCAAACACTTTTCTTAAATGCTTCTATCACTACCATATATTCTGCTTTGATCGTGAAAAAATTCACCACAGACTGAAGCTTTGACATCCAACTAATTGCTCCACTCGATAATATAAACGAGTATCATGAAGTAGACTTTCTGAAATCTACACTTCTTACATAGTCTGAATCCATATACCCTACCAACTTTGCCCCTGTCTTCTCAAAAGTTAAGATGTAGTCTTTTATACCTCAAATGTATTGAAGTAGCCATTTCACCACTTCTCAATATTGTTTGCCAGGGTTTGACATGTATCTGCTCACAACACTGACTACCTGTGAAATATCTGGTCTCATGCAGACCATGACATACATTAAACTACAAACCGTAATCGAATAAGGCATATGAGACATAACCTGCTTCTCCTTATTTGATTTAAGACATTGTTATGAGGAAAACTTGAAGTGAGTCGCGTAGAGAACGCTCACTAGCTTTGCCTGGTCAATCCCATACTTGATCAGCACCTTTTTAAGGTATTCTATTTATGATAACCAAAGCCTGCTCCTCTTCCTGTCTATATGAATATCTATGCCGAGAACCCCCTTTATAGCCATCAGATCTTTCATCTCGAATGTCTCTGATAACTGAGTCTTTAGTATATTGATCTCAGACATATCATGATAGACAATCAACATATCATGAACATATAATACTAGGATGATTAATTTTCTATCATTTAGTATCTCGTAATAGATACAGTGATCGTATTCACTCCGAGTAAACCTTTGACTCAACATGAAAAAATTAAATTTTTTATACCATTGCTTAGGCGACTGTTTAAGGTCATACAATGACCTCATTAACCTGCAAACATTTTTCTCAACCCCTTTAACTTCGTAGCCCTTTGGTTGTTTCATGTATATCTGCTCTTCCAACTCCCCATGCAGGAAAGTAGTCTTAACATTCATCTGTTCTAGATCGAAATCGTATTGGGCAACCAATGCTAACATGAATTTGATAGACACTTTCTTAACCACCTGCGCAAATATCTCTATGAAGTCGATTCCTTCTCTCTAAGCGTACCTCTTCGCTACCAACCTTGCTTTGTATTTATTATGTTTCCTTTTGAATAACTACTTGCATCCGATTTCTTTTCAGCCCACTGGAAGCTTCACCAGCTCTCATGTGTTATTTTTATGCAACGAATCCATCTCATCATCCATAACCACCTTCCACTTTTTTACATCAGGCTTATTAAGAGCCTCTTGAATAGTAGATGAGTTTCCCTCATATGTAATGAAGGCATGTGCAATATTAGGGTCGTCCATGTATCTTACCAGTAACCTCTGATCACATGGTGGGTTTCTTCTCACAAGCGGCTGCTCTACATGATCCTGTAACTCTATTTGCGCATCTTTTTCTACATGAATATCATCTGTGTCAATCTAAACCGCTACGATCAACCTTTCTGGTTCCTCTTGATCATCTTGATCATTATTGTGGAATAGAGAGCTTTCATTGAATTTAACGTCACAGCTAGTGATGACTTTGTGTGTGACCTTGTTGAATAACCTGTAACCTTTCACATATACATCATAGCCAACAAAAATGTACTTTTTTGCTCTATGGTCTAGCTTATCTCTCTCAATTGATGGTACATGAGGGTAAGCCTCGCAATCAAATATGCACAGATATGAGTAGTCGATCTTATAACCACTCCATACTTCCTCTCAGATTTTACATTTAATTGCCGAAGAAGGAGACCGGCTCACCAAATAGCAGGTTGTGTTAACGGCCTCTGTCCATACGTCCTTGCCCAACGCAACCTTACTTAACATGCATCTGACCATCTCCAAGAGAGTCCGATTCATTCGCCCAGCCACACTGTTTTGTTCGGGCATGTGGCAGACTGTGTTATGCCTAATGATCTCTTCATCTTTGAAATATTTATTAAATTTAGTGGAAGTAAATTCTCAACTATTATCAGTCCTTAAAACCTTTATTTTTCGCTTTGACTGTTTTTCTACCATTGCCTTCCTTTGTTTGAATATAGTGAAAACTTTGGATTTACATTTCATGAAGTAAACTCAAACTTTCCGGGAGTAGTCGTCAATGAATGAAACAAATCATGACGACTCCCCAATGGAAACCTCTGGCGATGGCCACCATACATCAGAGTGCACATAATCAAGCACTCTCTTACATACATGTTTTCTATATTTAAAGGATAATCTAGATTGTTTACTATATATACAATGCTCGCATACATCTAAATCAGAATTCTTAAATACTGGAACAAAACAACAATCAGATAGTACCTTCATGCCTCGCTTGCTCATGTGGCCCAAATGAGCATGCAACATACATACAAAAGTAGAATCTGCAACAACGCTATTGCTCCACTTGTTGAAGTGCTTCCGATCAACCTATAAAGGTTTCTGTGCCTTTCCGCTCTCATAACCACCATTGCCCTCTTAAAACTTTAAGAATACTATTAAGACCGGTGAACTTGCACCCTATAGCCTCGAGTGCACAGAGAGAAATCAAACTTTTCTTTATATTAGGAACATGCTTGACATCAGTCAAGGTACGCTTGTCATGCTTCAAACTTTAAATCTGGGCTCACAAAATTTTCCATCGCCGAATCCGCCTCTGACAGCCTCTGTAGTACCTCATTCTCGACTTCCAGCGTTTATTCGCCAGGTTCCGATCCTGGGAAGCTACGAGGAGGATTTTCAACATCAGTTTGATTCGTAATAAGCATAACCAAAGGCATAACCTACAAACAACAACCAAAAACTCCATCACATTTTCACTATGATAAAAAACTTAATAAGTACAATGAGCATAAAGGGAAATACAATGATGATGAAAAAAAAACTTCAAGATGATCTGTAAAGCACTCCTACTTCAGCGCTGCTGCGCTCCAACGTTACCTGCACGCAACGGCCGTGCATAAGCTTATTGAAAGCTTAGAGGGTGGTGAAAGTGTGTGCGCAACGTAGTAATACGATCATGCAATATCAGAGTAATGCAAAATAAACTAATGGATCCATGAATACTATTGGTCATACCAAGGCCATACGATGCAAGACATAAATGATGTCGGTCATACCAAGGCCATGCGATGCGTGATGCAACTCAAGCATACAAATCCTAATCTAAGTCCACATATAAATACTGCTCAACTCTGAAATATAACCGGGGTCTAGTACACTCCAACCAGATTGCCACCTCATCGCCTGTAATAAGGTGAGTGAAAAAGACCTCACTATCCACTTGCTAATATCGAACTCATCTCGTCGATAGAGGACCCATTCCTCGAGCTAGTCAAACTCAGCCTAGCTTTGCCCCCTCCTCTCAGGCGGGTAAGGCCGCACCTCCTTCTAACCGACCACGACACAGTGGAAAGCGCGACCTCCTGGTAATCAGCACTCGGCGCCCGTACACTCACTCGGTCTAGACGTTGAAGCAACCTTTTGGTACCATAAGGGTTTAGAGACTTTCACTCAAGGATATCTATAATACTCCATGTAGAAGAATATTTTTAGTATCTAATCCTGCCAACCATGATACGCCTATGGGGGTTATGGCCCTGATGTCGCTAGGGCGTACAGTAACCATGTCACACAATGCGAAATGCATGAATCACACTATCCAGTCATGTAGCAATCTTACGCGTATGGTGCGCTCATGTAGGGCAACACCTCCTAACTGGGAGCCCCTAAACAATCTGCCTGAAGGCATATGCTATGATTAGTCACTTCTCATATTAAGCATACATATGATGCGTATGATCATGAATTATGGAACTATACTAAACATATTATATGGTGATGGATTATATTCATCACGTAGATGGGCCTAGGAGGCCTACAAGTATGGGCCTAACAATGGGCCCTAAGAAGAATTATAATGTAGACATTTAACCAACATTCTTCTTACAATGTGGACGTCAAACCATCATTGCTCCCAAGGCACGACTGTCATAAACATCATTACTCAAACCATGGTAGGGTTACACATCGTAATGGACTTGTGTACATCCTATTGGGCCTCGACCCATGGGCCTTAGTTACATCAAATGGGCCTCATAACATGGGCTTCGTATATATTAAGGTGGACCTCAACGGATGGGCCATAACTACATTAAGATGGGCCGATCAAATGGGCCGAATTAATTAGGCCGAGCCAAATGGGCCTCAGGTAATCAAATCAGGCCCACCCTCATATATTTTTGAGATCCGACCTATTCATAAGTTAACATAGAGATAAATAAAATGAAAACAAATATTAACTAAATTAGAAACTACTACTGCCCTTAAAAGTTGAACGATGGATGTCACGGTCTACTATTTAAATGGTAGGGTCCACTTGAACTTTAGATATGACTCACCACTATCTTCCCATGCTGTAAAATGATCTCACAAACAGTTGGACGACGTGGATACAACTATTGTATCATGGTGGGCCCCACCGTTCAAATAGGGGATGGTGTAAATAACACATATACATAGGGAGTGGGTCCCACCGTCAGATGGACGGCGTGTGTAAAACACATACATCATGCGGGCCTCCATGTGTAGCCCGCTGCCCATTCTTGTAAGGAAGAGGTGGGTCTCATGTAGGGCCCACCAACACACATATAAAATATGCCTAATATATATATATATACACACACACACACACACACACACACACACACACACACACACACACACACACACACACACATACATGACATATGTATGTCACATTCAGCACTGCTTCCTGGTCAAGGGAGAGGTGGGTCCCGCGTAGGGCCCACCAGCACACACACATATCACATATATGTGTATAGAATACATATACATATAATATAATAATATATTTATGTAAAAAAAAAAATATAACGTCTCATCAAGGAGGCCCCACACGTGGGGTGTGTCCCACCGTCCGTGACATGCATCGCAGTCGGCCCAACTAAATGGACAGACGGTGGAGATGGGTCGCATGGACCCCACGCCAGTTGCCACTTCCCTGTTAGCCACCGCCACTAGGGATAGATGCCGAGACCTCAGCGTGAAATGAGGTATCTTTCACTCGGTCTGCCAGTGAGCTATGGATGTGGGTGTGTCCCACCGTTGAAACGATGTATCCCCACTCAGTCTGCCAGTGAGCTATGGATTTGGGAGTGGAAGTGGGCCCCACACAAACATGGTCCACCATCCAGAACGGTGGACGGTTTGGATAAAGCACATACATCATGGTGTGGCCCATTTGGAGGGGTGGAAGACGGGGGTGGTTCCCATGGACCTCATCGTTAACTAACAGTCTATCAGTACACCCACTGCAGTTCACACTTCACTGTCACACATGTCCAGCGTCCCTAGACGCTGGACAGTGTGGATAACACAAGTCTCATGGTGGGTCCCACATGGACGTGGCCCACCTGATTTCGGATCAAGCTGTTATGTGTTTCTCATCATCCAGGCCCACTAGATGGCTTGGATAAAATTGATGGATGATGCCGATTAAAAGGGGCATGAACAAGGTGGGTCACACCGTTTTGGATGGGTGGACGAGGTGGATGACATCATGCATCAAGGTGGGCCACAAGCCATCATACACAAGAGAGAGAGAGAAATAGAGAGAGATTTCGGCGGCGATGGAGGGGCCCCGCCACTATGGGCCCCCTCTTTGTCATAAAGCATACATCAAGGTGGATCCCACATATGTGGACCCTTAAGTAAAAAAAAAGGATAAGAGACAAACATCCAAGATCACCCATCGTTCATTCTTGCTCCCATGGCTTCCTTTGCTCCTTAGCTTCGATTCCAACGGAGGAAATGGAGTTTGGATGGTTGAGATGGGAGATGAGAGGGTAAGAAAGTAGGCCACACTTGTAGCTTGAGAGAGATGGGAGAGGCTTGAACGTGGATTTTTTTTAGGTTGCTTGGAATGAGTTGAAAAATGAGAGAGAGAGGTTTGTAAAGGAAGAGAGAGAGATGGGTGATGGAGTGATGGATGTGTTGATGTGGTGAGTAATGGATCTAAGAGCTTTTTTTAAAAAACTTTTGTGGTAGATTGTGTAAGAAGGGGTATGGGCTTGTAAGAAACTTTTAACTTTAGGGGTTGCTTGGGGAAGGGTGAGAGGTGATGTGTATTTGACATGTACTTGGCATGATGAGATTGATTGGTTGATTGATTGATGTGATATGTTGTAGAGATTCTCTCAGAATTCACAAGAACGGCGTTTTCCTCGCATGTAACGCTAGCCCACATCTCCTGACCATGGTATCGTCTCGGCGCGCGAGACGCGACATTGGAACCGTGGCGACGATGCAGTCGTTAGGGTACAAGTCTTGCGTTGAGTCGACTCGGGTTGACGGCGTGTGACTCAGGGTCGTGTACAAATACCGGTTAAGGGTCGAAGGTTGCCGGAATTCGACCGGGAAGACCGCAGAAGTCTATGGAACGGTACGGTTTAGGATACGGGGCTTACAACGCTCCATCCTATCAAATATGTTGATGCTCACCATACTAATTGCCACACCATTACAAGTATTATTATTGCCCATAAAGACCGTCCGCCATCGCATTCTCTGTAACTGGCAAACCAACTTCGATGAGGAGTTATGTGATATAATGCTCTTGTGTCTAGGATCCATTCATCTTTATAATTGTCGTGCAAGTGACCAATCATGGACATACACAGAACATCACCACTATTTGTCTCTTCATCAAATGTGACAACATTGGTCTCCTTGGAAGAAGCCACTGAATTTTCTTTTTATCTCTTTAGGATTCGTACAATCCTTCTTAATGTGTCAGTCATCCCACAATTTCATCACTTTAGTTTTCCTTTGCTCTTGCCCTTCGATTTGGATCTAAGTCTTAAAGATCCTTTACCTCGATCAGTATTCCTATCTCTCGTAATCAGTGCATCGGAAGATGTCCTCATGTTGCCATTTAACTTTCTCATAGTCTTCCCTTGAAGGGATGAGATAACAGTGTCGAAACTTAAGGTTTTATTTGCGGTGCATATTAAGTCCCTGAATGACTCATACGATGCTAGAAGAGAATTCAACAAAATACATGCTTGTTACTCATCTTTAATCACTTCCTACATATCCAATAATTTGTAAACTAATTTATTAAAGTTGCTGATGTAGGCCTCCAGGTCTTCACCCTCTTCCATCTTGAAGGCATACCACTGTAGCTTAAGTTTATGCGATTTTAAGAGGATTTTTTCACATAAATATCCTCTAACTTCGCCCATAAACTAAACGTCGTTTTCTCCTTCAAATCATTATAAAAAACCTCATCCGTGAGACATAAATAGATGGAAGATAAAAACATTCATATCAAGAGTATTCCGGTCTTCTTCATTCATAGTCAATTTTCGCTCCTCAAGGGGCCTTAGCTTCGCCTTGCTTAGTTAATAGACTAATTGTCTTAATATTTCATAACTCAAAATTATTTTTGCTCGAGTACTTCTCAATATCAAACTTGGCGTTTCTCATTGATGTTAATCTTGTAGATCCAGATCTGTGCCCCAACAATTGCTCTAATACCACTTGTTAGGGATTGTGCTGCAGAATCACATTAAGATGGATCTAGGATAGCAATCTAAGAGAACTAACCAAATCCAAGAGAACACATAGATTTAACGTGGAAAACCCCTTCGGAAAAAAACCATGGCACAAAGTGATAGATCTTCACTATGAAAGCAGAAATTACAAAGAGAAAGGACTTACCAGACTTGAGCAATCCTCAAATCTCTCCCTTACTCCATCCCTTTGTAACCCTATAACCCATTTAGAAAGCCTAGAATCCCTTAGAATACTTCTCAGTCCTGTATACATACCTTTATATAGGTTTAGAAACAAACATAAACAAAATAGGAAGGAAAAATCGCAGAAACTGCATTTCCGCAAAAAATATGTATAAACCTTTGATGACATTAAGCAAAGATCTCAAAAATACTCGATGGCATCGAGTGGCTTCAATTTCATCGAAGCCTGCCTGCTCGATGTCAATAACAAATTCGACAGTCTATTTTATGGTATTTTGCAAATTTGACATGCGAGCCAAATTGCATGGCTAAAGTAGCTCGTCCGGCATAAAATCATATATGGTTCACCGAATAACTCATTTCGGATTGCGAAATAAGCCAGATTTAAGATCTTGACAATCCGGATCACTTCCGTTTACGGACGAGCCTTTTCTTATTTATCTTGGACATAAAACTGTCCGCGATCTGCTCTACATCAGATTCTTTTCCATTGAAGATGTACGATCTTACTAACTTTAAACAATCAAAGGTTGAACTATTGAATCTTGTTAGATTTTTTATTTTTTATTTTTAAAATTTAATCCTCCGTCCATCCACAGTGGGGCCTATCACGTACAATCAAGGGTTCAAATATTTCAAGCTTAGTTTTCTTTTTAAAGGATCCACCCTAGATGGTGGGGCCCATCGTATAAACGTTTCTGGCCGTGTCCTATTAGAACACGTGAAATGTACTCTTACCTAACCTGTTGGTGCAGTCCCTGCCTGTTGGCCCCAAATATTGTTGTATTTGTTTTAAAATAATATTAAAAATTTGAATTTTCAAATTTCGGTGTTTTCCCTCCACATTTAAATTTTGGTGTTTTTGAGGTGTTGGTTTTGTCCCACATCGGATTTGACAAGAGAAATTCTCTTGTTTATATGATAGACTTTTTGCCTAGGGCTTGAGCCCCTTTCAGGGGGCATGTGAATTTGGTCCTGTGGGGGGGCTATGCCAATAGCTCTAATCTATGCCATTAACCACACACGCGCGCGCGCGCGCGCCGAGCCGAGCCGTGCCGTGCCGAGCCGAGCCGAGTCCGAGTCCGCGTCCGCGTGCGCGACGCGACGGGACGGGACGGGCTGGGCTGGGCGCGGGTGCGGGTGCGGGTGCGGGTGCGGTGTAAGTGTACTCGCGTGGGTGTGTGTGTGTATGGGTACTCGCAGGATTGTATGTGCGAGAGTGTACTCGCACTTGCGTCTTTTCGTTTTTAAACCAGAGAGATGCTTCCCTTCCGGTTGGTCGCCCCTGTTGGGTTTAAACCCAACGGACCTAACCTTTTGTAAAGGGTGCTTATGCACCATTTCGAAGTCTATATAAAGACTTCCGATTCCAGTTTCAACATACGAATACGAAAAAATTCTCTGCCTTATAAAACTCTCTCTGATACGGTTTTGTTACTGAGTTCATTGCTGAGTCAACTCAGCACTTTCGGATTAAACTGCAAGTGGTTCGAGCCCGTGTACAGTGAGTGCACCGCTGGGACCGGGTCATAGTCGTTGTATCCTGGAGGTCGATTGCTCTGGAAACCTGTTGCACTTGGGACGCTGTCCAAGGGGAGCAAATTCGATTTCAAGCCGAGTGACTCAGTCACGCCTCGACTCAATTCAATAAGTTTTTCTTTCTCTAAATTTATTTTCCTTTTTTGGTTCTCGATTTTTATAGTCTATTTAATTCAACATTTTATCCAACAATCTTGAAATCGAAATTTGTGTTGAATTACATAGATTATGGCTACAGTAACAGTAAATGCTTCTACTGAGTTAGCCAAAATCGAACCGTTCGCTGGACAATCCTTTAAACGGTGGAAACAGAAATTGATGTTCGCTCTTACCACCCTGAAAGTTTCATACATTTTATCTGAATCATTTACTATAGATCCAGCAAATCAAAATGAAGTAACAGATGAAAATAATTGTAAAAATTATATTCTAAACTCTTTATCCAACGAATTATATGATGTGTATGCTTCTTACGCCTCTGCTAAAGATATATGGATTGCTTTAGAAAAGAAATACATATTAGAAGATGCAGGCGCTAAGAAACATGCAATTGCTAATTTCCTTCACTATGAAATGACAGACGATAAATCTGTCACAAATCAGATTCACGACTTTCAAAGTCTAATTCACGAACTATCGACAGAAGGAATTAAGTTGGATGAGGTGTTTCTGTCAGGAGCGTTAATAGAAAAGTTACCGCCCTCCTGGAAAGAATATAAAAATAGAATGAAACATAAGAAGAACGGTGTTTCTTTGGAAACCACTATCGTACACATACGAATAGAGGAGGCCAATAGAATCAGGGACCAAAAAGAAAATAAAAATGAGATAGATTCAAAAGCGAATCTTGTGGAATCAAGTCGGACAAATAATAAGAAAAAGGGCAACTGTCATAACTGTGACAAACCTGGACATTATGCAAATGAATGCAGGCTCAAAAAGAAGAATGCAAACAATCAATTCAAGAAAAAGGGAAACTGCTACAACTGTGGGAAGCCTGGGCATCATGTTAAAACCTGCAGGCTTAAGAAAAATAAAGATAAGCCGCAAGCTAATCTTACAGAAACAGGCAATGAGTCTGACATAGTAGTGGCTGTGGTATCAGAAGTCTTCCTTGTAAACAACTTGGAGTGGGTGCTAGATACTGGTGCAACTAGACACGTGTGCAAGGATCGTAGCATGTTTACATCCTACCAAGTATCAGGAGATGATGAACAGGTGTTCATGGGAAATGCTAGAACGTCTCCAGTTGTAGGGAAAGGGAAAGTACTTCTGAAACTCACTTCTGGAAAGACTCTAATGTTAAATGATGTCCTCCATGTGCCTGACATTAGAAGAAACTTGGTCTCTGGTTCGCTCCTCAATAAGGCTGGTGTCAAATTAGTATTTGATTCAGATAAGCTTGTAATGACTAAAAATGGAACCTTTGTTGGTAAGGGGTACTGTAGCGATGGTTTATTTATTGTAAATGTATCCAATGATAATAAGAAAACATCTAGTTCTGTTTATATCGTTGAACCTTTTTATCTATGGCATAATAGATTAGGTCATGTGAATGTGGCATCTTTAAAGAAAATGAAAAGATTAGGTTTATTACCTAATATATCTAATGAAGAGTTTGAAAAATGTGAAACATGTGTAGAATCAAAATTTATTAGAAAACCCTTTAAACAAATAGAAAGATCATCTGTTCTATTAGAGTTGATACATAGTGATTTAGGTGATTTTAGAAATCACATGTCTAGAGGAGGAAAAAGATATTATATAACTTTTGTAGATGACTACTCTAGGTTCACTAGAGTATATCTATTAAGGAACAAAGATGAAGCTTTAGATGCTTTTTCTAAATACAAAATTGAAGTTGAAAATCAATTAAATATAAAAATTAAAAGACTTAGAACAGATAGAGGAGGTGAATATGAATCTTCTCAATTTAGAGAATTATATGAAAAGAATGGAATAATTCACGAAACTACAGCTCCTTATACACCAGAACAAAATGGAATAGCAGAACGTAAGAACAGAACTCTAAAAGAAATGATGAATGCCATGTTAAATAGTTCAGGCTTACCCTCAAATATGTGGGGAGAAGCAATTCTGTCTGCTTGTTATATCCTAAACAGGATTCCATCTAAATCTTCTGAACAAACACCATATGAACTTTGGAAGAATCATATTCCTAGTTATAAATATATTAAAGTGTGGGGGTGTCTTGCTAAAGTAGGATTGCCTGAAACTAAGAAAAGAAAATTAGGTCCTAAAACGACCGATTGTGTATTTATAGGGTATGCACAAAATAGTGCGGCCTATAGGTTTCTAGTTTTAAAAACTAAGGATAATATTCTAGATCCCAATACAATTATAGAAGCTAGGGATGCAGAGTTCTTTGAGAACGTATTCCCTATGAAATCTAAATCTATAGGAATAGAAAAAGTTAATGAATCAGATATTGCGTCTACTAGTAAAAATGCTTACGAGAAAGTAGTAGAAGAGATACAACCAAGAAAAAGTATTCGAGTTAGAAAAGAAACTAACCTAGGAGATGGTTTTTTCACATTCTTAGTAGAAGATGATCCTACAACTTATATAGAAGCTATTAACTCTCCAGATGCAACCTTTTGGAAGGAAGCAATAAATGATGAGTTAGAATCTATTATATCAAATAATACTTGGGAACTTGTAGACCTACCACCTGGTAACAAACCAATAGGCTGCAAATGGGTGTTTAGAAAGAAACTAAAACCAGATGGAACTATCGATAAGTTTAAGGCTAGGTTGGTAGCGAAAGGCTTTAAACAAAAGGAAGGAATAGATTATTTTGATACATATTCCCCTGTAACTAGGATTACAACTATTAGAGTCTTAATAGCAATAGCCTCCATATATAAACTAGTGGTACACCAGATGGATGTTAAGACTGCTTTCCTAAATGGAGACTTAGAAGAAGAAATATATATGGAGCAACCTGAGGGTTATAAGATATTAGGTAAAGAAAATAAAGTATGTAGACTAATTAAATCACTATATGGTTTAAAACAGGCTCCTAAACAATGGCATGAAAAATTTGATGGTGTTTTAAAATCAAATGGTTATCATATAAATGATGTAGATAGATGTGTATATAGTAAAATTTCTGGAAATGATTATGTTATCATATGTCTTTATGTTGATGACATGCTTATTTTTGGAACTAATATTAAATTAGTTAATGCAACTAAGAAATTCTTGTCATCTAAGTTTGACATGAAAGACTTAGGAGAGGCAAGTATAATATTGGGTATTGAAGTAACCAGGAAAAATGGTGTTATTATATTATCACAATCTCATTACATTGAGAAGATATTGAGAAAGTTTAACCATTTTGACTGTTTACCTGTCAGTACTCCTTATGATTATAGTGTGACTCTCATGAAGAATACAGAAAATAGTGTCTCAATTAGAATATTCCAGAATAATTGGTAGTCTCATGTATCTAACAAACTGCACTAGACCTGACATAGCTTTTGCAGTAGGAAGGCTAAGTAGATATACACATAACCCTGGAAAAGAACATTGGAATGCATTGTCTAGAATTTTGCGATACCTAAAAGGTAATATGACATATGGTTTACATTATAATGGTTATCCTACTGTATTAGAAGGATATAGTGATGCTAACTGGATCAGTGATTCAGATGAGACAAAATCCACTAGTGGATATGTCTTCACTTTGGGTGGAGGAGCAGTCTCTTGGAAGTCCACCAAGCAGACATGTATTGCTCGGTCGACTATGGAATCCGAGTTTATTGCTTTAGAAAAGGCTGGATCAGAAGCTGAATGGCTTAGAAATCTCTTAGCTGATATACCATTGTGGCCAAAGCCTGTATCGGCCGTATCTATTCATTGTGACTGTCAAGCAGCTATAGCGAAAGCAAAAAGTAAAATATATAATGGAAAAAGCAGGCATATTAGACTCAGACACAATATAGTGAAACATATGTTACGTGATGGAGTCATATCTATTGACTTTGTGAGGTCAGAAAAGAATCTAGCAGATCCTCTGACTAAAGGACTATCCAAAAAGTTAGTCAATGATACATCGAAGGGAATGGGGCTGAGCCTAATATATGAACTGCCAGTGTCGGTAACCCAACCTATACAAGTGGAGATCCCATGAGATAGGTTCAATGGGTAAACAACAAGACACGAGGTAGACGATTGCACTGAGTTATATGAGCCCCTTCTATGGTGTACAGTGCGAGCAGCAACGCAGAAGGATGAGTTTTTAGAACTCTTAATGGATCCATAGCCATATATTTGGTGGTGTATACAGTTGCTGCATACACTTGATGGAATTCACCTATATGGGTGTGGAGGTGGAGGCCGCTTCCTATGAGAATCTAGGCGAATTCTCTAGAGCACTCATGAAATCCAGGTAATGGTGTATGGCCGAAACGCACCGAACCACAGAATCACTTGCAGAGGAAGAGTTGTGTGAGTGGCATGTACTTGCGATCTACATTAAAAGGATTCAGGTTCAAGACTATGGTGTCACCTGATTCCTGTAGACCTGTCTTGCTTACTCTAATGTCGGTTCAAGTCTATGGTGACACCGGCACCATTGCACAACTATTTCGCTTTAATCCGAAAGCATTTTATTTTAAAACATGTGGGGGATTGTTGTATTTGTTTTAAAATAATATTAAAAATTTGAATTTTCAAATTTCGGTGTTTTCCCTCCACATTTAAATTTTGGTGTTTTTGAGGTGTTGGTTTTGTCCCACATCGGATTTGACAAGAGAAATTCTCTTGTTTATATGATAGACTTTTTGCCTAGGGCTTGAGCCCCTTTCAGGGGGCATGTGAATTTGGTCCTGTGGGGGGGCTATGCCAATAGCTCTAATCTATGCCATTAACCACACACGCGCGCGCGCGCGCGCCGAGCCGAGCCGTGCCGTGCCGAGCCGAGCCGAGTCCGAGTCCGCGTCCGCGTGCGCGACGCGACGGGACGGGACGGGCTGGGCTGGGCGCGGGTGCGGGTGCGGGTGCGGGTGCGG
This sequence comes from Magnolia kwangsiensis, assembly GCA_037074715.1. NCBI lineage: Eukaryota > Viridiplantae > Streptophyta > Magnoliopsida > Magnoliales > Magnoliaceae > Magnolia > Magnolia kwangsiensis. The sequence goes on along the minus strand of CM073576.1, from coordinate 131,624,294 downwards.
TGTAAGTGTACTCGCGTGGGTGTGTGTGTGTATGGGTACTCGCAGGATTGTATGTGCGAGAGTGTACTCGCACTTGCGTCTTTTCGTTTTTAAACCAGAGAGATGCTTCCCTTCCGGTTGGTCGCCCCTGTTGGGTTTAAACCCAACGGACCTAACCTTTTGTAAAGGGTGCTTATGCACCATTTCGAAGTCTATATAAAGACTTCCGATTCCAGTTTCAACATACGAATACGAAAAAATTCTCTGCCTTATAAAACTCTCTCTGATACGGTTTTGTTACTGAGTTCATTGCTGAGTCAACTCAGCACTTTCGGATTAAACTGCAAGTGGTTCGAGCCCGTGTACAGTGAGTGCACCGCTGGGACCGGGTCATAGTCGTTGTATCCTGGAGGTCGATTGCTCTGGAAACCTGTTGCACTTGGGACGCTGTCCAAGGGGAGCAAATTCGATTTCAAGCCGAGTGACTCAGTCACGCCTCGACTCAATTCAATAAGTTTTTCTTTCTCTAAATTTATTTTCCTTTTTTGGTTCTCGATTTTTATAGTCTATTTAATTCAACATTTTATCCAACAAATATCACTGCCGACAGAGACTGCGTGCGTGAGCCAGGAAATCTTTAAGATCCTACCGATGGCTCTTTTGACCAGACTCGGATTCGGCAGTGGCCCCTCGAGTACCCACCTCGGTGCTGGGAAAGCTCCGTGGGCCCCACAATAATGTATGTATTTTTATTTATACAGTTCATCTATTTTGCAATATTATTTTAAGGCAGTGATCCAAAAATGAGGTAGATTCAATGTTTAAATAAAACCTATCACATAAAGCAGTGGAGATGACAGTTCAAATCTTACTGGGGGCCCACCTTGATGCTTATTTGCCATGCAATCTTTTTACAAAGTCTTATAAACGTTGATGAAGGGAAAGCACAGAATAAATGAATGGCATGGTTAAAGTCACATATATCATGGATCACAGGGCTTAATCCCTGCTCTGTGGTTCTCTTCAGGTGGATTTGCTTCTTTTTTTTATTCATCGTGGATTAAATTGGTCAGGAAAAAAAAAATAAAAAAATGAATAGAAGGACGTGAATAAAAACACATACATTATGGCTCATGGTGATTTTCCAGTACCTACCTGTTGGTACCGGACACTAACAAGTCCGAGGCCTTTTTGGCACTTTTCGGCGGCTGACATTTTAAATACCCCTCCCCCTCACATGACGTGACGGGGCAGAGCACATGTCAGAGATCCACAGTACACGTGTTAGAGACAGTGAACGCGCCATGTGCCAAAATCGGATGCGGATTGCGTCCTGCCCCGCCCCTCTCTAGCCACGAACGGGCAAGTCCCCGAGGGACCCACCGTGACGTATAGGCTTATCCACGCAGTCCAATCCTTTTCTCGTATTATTTTAAAGTATGAGAATAAAAATAAAGCAGTTCCAACTGTCAAGTGAACCACACCATGTATGCCTCTTGCATTTAATGTAACATGCATTCATTCAATACAAGCCAAGCTTACTTTTTATAATGGTCAGCCTTAGAGTTGGACGTGCCTATTTTTTTGGCTCATGCGCTAAAATGGCACATGGATGATAAGCTGATACATCATGATGGTGGGCTCCCTTATGGATATGCCTATTTACAGTTAGAGCTGAGCAAAATAGATCTAATTTAGTGGATTCGACCTGATCAGACCTGATGTGACCCGATTCTAACCGAACCAAATGGACCCGATCAACTGTAAATAGGCATATCCGGATGATCGGGTCGGATCCACTAGATTAGATCTAGTTAAGTATTACAGATCTTTACTCACTCTTGTTTCCCACATCGAGCGATCACGCGAAAATGGTCATATCTCGTTACAATCCCAATCAGGTTAATCTTGTGTCCTTGGAAAGATAATAAAATGAATTTTCAAATGGATTTGGAGTCATCTCATTGGACACTATTTGAATATCCAAAAGTGGGCCTAACTTCTATGATGACATTAATCATGCTAATGTGATCGTCCAAGATTTTTGAATTTTGAACCAACTTAGAAATGTCATAACTCATTTGTTATAGCTCCTATTGGGGTGATCTTATACTCATTGGAAAGGTAATTCAACGATCTTTCAAAAGGATATAAAAATCAACTTAGTTAAGGATCATTTTCCCACCCAAAAGATCACTCAATCTTTAAAATTGCCCAATTTTAAAGAATCGGGCGATCTTTACTCGCTCTCGAGCAATCGTATGAAAATGGCCTGATGTGCCTATTTACAGTTGATCGGGTCCATTCGGGGCGGATCAAGTTAAGTATTACAGATCCGAATGATTTTCGGATCGAGATCAGATCATGATCAATCTAGACCGATCCAAATGGACCCGATCTGGAGCCTTAAGAGGATTTTAATGGATGATATCCAATCATTATTTTCCTGTGGTGTGGTCCACTTGAGATTTTTATCCCTCTAATATTTTGTATCAAGCATTAAAATGCTATGTAAAAACGAATGAACGACATCAATGAAATACATACATCATGGTGGGGCCCATAGATCACCAAACACAAAACGCAGGATGTAGCCAACCGTCAGCATCAGTACCACACACTAGCTACAGCTGTAGCATAGAAAATAGGGAAGGATTGCATATTGAGTTACTCATTAGGCTTCTATCATACAGAGTAAACTCAGTTGGGCCTACCATGAATGTTTTGGGTTATCCACGTCATCCATCCATTTTTCGAGATCATTTTAGTGGTTGAGTCTAAAATAGAAGTATTCCTAAAGCTCAAGTGGACCACACTATAAGAAACAATGCAAATAATGACTTCTGTCGTTGAAACCTTACTAGGGCCCACAATGATTTTTATTTGTCATCCAACCTGTTCATAAGATTACGCAAACATGGATGAAGGTAAAAAACAAATATCAGCTTGATCCAAAACTTCTGTGGGCCCCAAGAAATTTTCAATGGTAGAATTTCAATTCACACTATTTCCTGTGGTGATGTCCACTTGAGATTTGGAAATATCTCATTTTTTGGATGTAACCATAAAATTATCTGTTAAAATGGATGGACGGAGTAGGTAAAATATGCAAATGACGATGGACCCCATAGAGTTTACTCAGTACATGTAGCGTACTGAGTTACATAGTACGCAATCCGCTTCCATAGCTGTATTACTAGCTGGCTAGGTAGTGGTGTACAAAGACGAAACTGACGCTCCTCGAGCTCCGAGTTGTACGAACGGTTCAAAGGAGATCAAAGTTATATGGGCCCCACAGTGATGTATTTATTATATCTACACCGTTTATATATTTTTAGAGATCATTGTAGAGCATTATCCAAAAAATGAATAATATCTAAAGATCATCTGGACCACACCACAAATAGCAACAAAGAATGATTTTCACCATTAAACATTTCGTGTGGTCCACTTGATAGTTAGATCTATCTTATTTTTCGTCTCAAGCCTTATGATGAGCCCACCAAATGGATGGACAATTTGGATATAACACATACCCCATTATCAAACCCACAGAACTTGCTAACGTCGTTACAGCAAGTTCCTTGCATGAAAAGCAATCACTGCAATTTTGTGCAGTGCACGTCAACACATGATGGGTAAAAGCATGGATACGGTATAAAGAGTTCTTTCAGAGCCATGTGGGGCCCACCTTGATGTATATGTTTTATTTAAGTAGTTCATCCATTTTGTCATATCATTTTAAGCTTTGAGCACAAAAAGACGATATATTAAAGGTTAAAGTGTATCACACCACATGAAACAGTTGGATTAAATTCATACGATTTGAATCCTACTGAACCCTATCTAACTCGGTTTCCCTGATCGAGTCAGACTTGGTTCGGGTTAGGTCAACCATGTATTGGATTGGTCCGAGTCAGGTGACTCAGACTCGGTCCCGAATCAGATCGAGTTCGGATTAGGCCACTGAGACTTCAGATCAGGTCGAGTTGGACCCAATCCGATCCGATCCAGACCGATGCCCAGCTCTATTCACAGCTAAAGGCAGTCAGGAGTTTGGACCCAATATGCGTCCTTGAAGAATGCAAATTAGATACTAACCTAATAGATATCCAGCTGGGAACAAACGAGAGCTGGGCCACTTTAATGCATCGGTTTTGAAAAGGCTGAGCTAAGAGTTAAATGCGAAATTTAACAAATATAAATAAAGATAGCAATTAAACAATCCCACAATGTAGAAATGAAGAATAACCTCAAATGTACAAGTATTAAGAGGTTGATACAAATGTTGTTCTAAGGACAACCTTACACCAAAAACCAATGGCTTATGGTAGGACAACCTGATTCCTAGAACTGTTTGTGTATCAAAATCCTAAATTGATACAGAGGAATAAAAAATAAAATAGCAAAGAAAATAACTAAGCTATTACAGCATTCCCACACATACATAAAAAGATTACAATATTCTCCACAAATGCATAAAGAGAAATTACAACATTCACACAAATCCACAATCAATCAATCAATCAATCAATCACCACGAGATTAGAAATTATAGTAGTTCGCTTGTGTGTACACCAACTGTTTAGAAAAACAGTCCCATAACTACTCCACTCCCAATATTCTCACATAATGGATATTTGTGTTCACTATGAAATAAAATTTTCAAGGTTCACCTAAAACCCTTACAATTGTGTCTTTCAAGTGGGCTTACACAATTCAAAAATTCCACACTCTGAGTTTTTTGGATCACCTCAAACAAACTAAAAAGAAAGAGATTTTTCTGGCGCAATTTCAAAGAAACTAAAAGAATAATTGATTTATAAAATAGTAAAATACTTATCTGGATATTTTCCTTTGATGAAGCACGATAGAACCAGTTTGAAGTAGAAGTTCAACGTAAATGTTCAATGTCCACACTCACTTATAAAAAGGTTCTAAGTTCTAAATAATTTTTAGATTTAATCACTTTGGGCTAGCTTGATTTGATTTTGATTCCAATAAGTGAAAAAACTTCAATCCCTTCTTCACATAAGATTGGAATATAGAATACAAAATAAAATGCAAACAAAGCTAAATAAAGAGAATATTATATGAGCACTAAATAGCATAAGAATATCACTAACTTATCTCTCAGAGTGGTGTCTTGATTTTGCTTAGATTGAATATCAAACTTTGAAAATCATGCTCTATTTATAAGTGCGAAAATTGCTCATTCGAATGGCCTAGAGGTCAGCTTGACTGGTCGAAGGACCAACAAATTTTTAAAAATTTGGGCGCGATAAGATCAGGCCGTTCCATGACTGGTCGAAGGACCTTCTCGACCGGTCGAGTGGCCTCCACGACCAATCGAGTCCTGCCCACGACTAGTCGTGTGGGACCCAATTTAGTTGCTGGACTTTGAGTTGAGCCTGCTCGACTGGTCGAGCACTGTTCACTCGACTAGTCGAGGCAATAACAGAAAATTCCAAAAATTAGTAATAAACTTAGGACTGGTCAATGAATTTCTTAGACTGGTTGAGCCAGTACTAGGACTAGTCAAGAAAAAGTTTATACACTTATAAAGTGACTCAATTAAAATATGCGATCAATAATGACCTAACCTATGGTCAATCTAGGGTCATTCATACCTTATAAGCGATGTTTGAACATTGACACATCTTTGCTTTAGTTGATTGTTGATCTTGAAGTACACGAAGCTTGATAACTTAACGCACTTTGAATCTTGAACGTGAAGTACCTTTAAAGCTTAAACTTGTGACACTTTGAAACTTGAATTTGTAACATTTTGAAGCTTGAACTTGTGACACATTGAAGCTTGAGCTTGAGGTACTTGAGTTGTATTTCACCTTGAGCTTTGAGTACCAAAGTAAAGACTATTATCTTGACTTAGATGAAGCTTTGAACTATCAGTTGATGTTGTACTTGAATTTTTATACTTGTGATGCTTGAATCTTGAAATGGAACACCTTGTAATGGATCATCTTGAACTTGTACAAGAATTGCATGATCTTGAACATGAAGATGAGCTACATAAGATACAAATTCTAAGAGGTTTTGAAACTACTAAATTTGACAATCATAGCAGCTAGAGAACATAGCACTTATAGGTTTTATCCACACTGTCCATCCATTTTGCCATATTATTTTAGGGTATTGTTGCCTAACATGATTTGTGCAGGGGTGCTAAAATTTTACGTGTGACTCAATTCAAACTGAATAACTAAGACCCCAATTGCCTGAGATGAAATAAGATTGATTGCTTATTCAACCATTTTCACAGTGTTGTTTAAGATGATCAAGTGATTATCAGAGGGTGGGGTTCATCATTTGAAAATGGGTTGCACTTTCGCCTTCCGTATGAAAGGGTACTTCCTCAACATAGATAAAATAAAAAGGAAATTCTTAGAGCATAGACTTGTATTACAATTAAAGTTGATGGATACTTGATTACTATTACCGATTACACTAAAGAATGTAAATGACTAGTAATGCTAAGGAACATAAAGTAATTAAAAGATAAATTTGATTTGATTTGGTTAGTATGAGATGCCTTCTTCTACTGAATTCTCTTACTATTTATAGCCTTGAATTGACCATCCAAATATTTCTCATGTTCTGACAATTATTGTAACCATTTTAACACTATTGGCCTTCTGGAGCTATCATTTCAACACTATTAACCTTCTGAAGATCTCCTTCTAGGCTTGCCACTTATTCTGGTAACCACTTTAGGCTTTTTTATCGACTCAACCATGTTCTACTTGGACACTATTGCTTTGTGGATAACGTGGCATCGCATGATAAACACCAGCTATGTTACCATAAAATCATCTTCTGGTATCTCTATAGATCTCGAATACAACACACAACTCTCATAAAACTACACGTGTTCCTTTTTAATTAGCTCTCGTGAGGGTGGACAAAAATATAGTACAACAAGTATAAACCAAAAAATGAGACAAATCCAAGCCTTAAGTTTTATCCATGTATATTAGCTTGATCCAAAACTTCAAAATAGCCTTTAAGAAGTTTCCAACCGTAAGTGTTTAATCCCCACTGTTTGGTCCACTTGAGCCTTGAATCTGCCTCCCAACACATCCGAAAACAATTATAGTAGAATTACAAGTCCAAGGACTGAGCAATCGTAAGTTTCAGTGTAAGGCCTGTATCCTAGTTCATACCGTTCCGTAGACTCTCGCGATCCTCTCTGTCGAATTCTGAGAACCCTCGACTTGTAATTGGCATTTCCGCGCTACCCTAAGTCGCATCCTGTATATCTAAGTTGACTTAACCCGAGACTTATACCCTAGTGACTGTACCGTCATCGCGGTTCTAACGTTGCATCTTGCGCATTGATTCGATACCCAGGCCAGGAGTTGTGGGCACGTGTTTATTTCGAGAAAAACCTCGTGCTTTGTGAATCCCAAGAAAATCTCTACCCAATCTATTAAATCAATCAATCAATCACAAGTCAAGAACAACCCATCACTCTATCCTATCCCCAAGTACACACAAGCCATCCCCAAAATCAACTCTCTCTCTCTCTCTCTCTCTCTCCACCCATCACTCACACAATCCCTTTCATCCCATCACATCCTCTCCTCTCTCATTTCTCTCTTCACTCCTAAGCAACCAAGAATGTGGACGTCTAAGCTTTCCATAAGAAGAGCTAAGAGTGGCCCACTCCTTACCCTAAGATCTCACATCCCAACCCTTCAATCTTCATCATCCTCCATTAAAGATTGAGCATAGGAACCTAGGAGGCCAAGGGACTAAGAAGGAGTGATATAGGTGGATGATTTTAGGATATTCATCGTTGATTTTCATTTGAGGGCTCACTTGTGATGGGACCCATTTAGATGTATGTGTTGTAAACAAAGAGGGGCCCATAGTGGCGAGGTCCCTCCATCTCACCGCTCTCTCTCTCTCTCCCTTCTCTCTTTTGATGTGTGGTCCACCTGATGATACATGCATTTCATCCATGCTGTCCACCAAGTGAGCCCACCTGGCAGTCCGTTTGGACGAACATGATTGAAGGAAAACATAAATATCAGCTTGAATCTCAAGCTGGTGGAGCCACACACATGGACCCCATCCTGATGTATATGGTAGGCCCACCGTCCAGTAGATCTAGGCAGTGGGAAAATATAAATATCAACTTGGTACAATAGCTGGTGGGCCACACACGTGTAGACCCACTGATGTAAGTGTTATATCCGTATCATCCACAGTCCAATTGCAAGGACGGTGGGACCCACCTTATTTATCTATTTTATCCACACCGTCCAATCCCTGGATGGTGGGGATAATTGTATTGGCTGGGGTACCTCACACTAGGTAATAACTGTTGTATTGACGTCAGCAATTGTAACACCCTGTCTATTCCGTACTAGTTTCTATGCATATGTGCATGATGATCGACACCCTTAGTTAGACCTAGATTGGTCGTTCATAGTATACACCCAACTGACTGGGACCTCAAGACCTTAAAACCTATTTCATATCGACTGCCCCATCGCCGCGATCATGGAGGTACAACCCGTGCGTTTGTATGATACTCCGTTAGTGAGATACGCCGTGAAGAATCATTAGTGTATCATGTGCGCAAGGCGCCATGTACTCCATTCCACACATGTGCACAACACATGCCATGCACACATGCACATGTCACACATGGGTGAGAGAATCTCTACCCATATGTGTGATGTCACACACCCATACCTCCCCTCTCTCATGTGCTCCCCAAAGTCAACATCTCTCTATTCCATACCCTATGTATGACATCATCACACCATATCATCCTATGCTCCTTTATTCCATCATTAATTAAAAATCATGAATTAATTGTCATAATCTTAGTTTAACCTAACCAAGATCACATTAATTGAATCTAACCACATTTTAAAAATTTCTCTACAAATAGTCCTTCATCCCTTAACATTTCATCATTTTTCTACACAAGAGAGAGAGAGAGAGAGAAAGAGAGAGAGAAAGAGGAGTGATCTTGGTGGGCTATCAACTCCATCAATTTCATCCCTTCCATCCATCTCAACCATCCATCCAGAGAGAAAGAGGAGTGATCTTGGTGGGCCATCAACTCTGTCAATCTCATCCCTTCCATCCATCTCAACCATCCATTCAGTCCATTAAGGTGAGAACACCCCCTCCACTCTTATGGTTTGTTCTCTTTTTGATTATTTGGATGATTAATAGTGGTGATGATTTGATGATAATGATGTGATCAACGGTGTGGATGTATGAGAGAATTCATATAAAAAGATGATTAATAGTTGTGATGATATGATGATAATTATGTGATTAATGGTATGGATGCATAAGAGGATTCATACAAAAAAATAATAGAATAATAATTCATTATAGACTTTATGTGGGACCCATTGATAGTGGGCCCCACCAAAACCTTTATATGCCATCCAAACCATCCAAAGTGTGGCCTATTGGGCTAGCCAAACACACACACTCACACCCATGCACACATGTGCACACCACACCATCAAAAATAATAATAATAAATAAATAAATAATTTTAAAAAATAATAAAACAAAAAGTAGGGGGAGTGGAATTGCTGCCAGCGTCTAGGAGACGCTGTAGAAAGCAGTGTCCTTACTGTTTGAGCTGGGGCTGAGGTGTGGGTCCACAATGGGCCCCACCCATGATGTATATATTTAATCCACACCGTCCATTCAATTTCCTAGCTCATTTTAGGCGTTGAGCTGAAAAATGAAGCTAATCCAAATCTCTAGTAGACGACACCATCAAAAAATTTATTTTAATAGTGATATTTATTATCAAGTTTGTTAGAGCCCATTATAATTTTTCTATACATCAAAACATGCTGAATATGGGGTTCATTGGACCCGTCACAAGATAGAGAATCTAATAAATGGATTGGATTGTCCTTATGTGGACCCCACTTAAGAAAAACCACTGAAAAACAAAAAAATATAAAAAATATAAATAGCAATTGATGCTGTTGTAGACGCTGCAACAAGCAGCATCTTGCTGCTATGTTGGGCAAGGACCATGGTTCCCATCCATAGGACCACCATGATGTATGTCGAAAATCAGCACCGTGCATTTGATGGGTCCCCTTTAAATAATGGGACCCCCTAAAAATCAGCTGTATATAGAACTCAAGTGGCCCACACCATCAAATATCATGTGAAGACATTCTAAAATATATAAAAGTACTTTCTGGGGCCCACTTAAAATTTTAATGCATCTGAAACTTGGATTGACCCCTCTACCAAGTGGGACACACACAATAGATGGACTGGATCTCTCAAGTGACCCACCTTGATGTGAAATATAAAAAAAAAAAAATAAAAAAAAAGAAAGGGCGTGGAGGAGGTGACGTCCTCCCTGGACATCCAGACAAAGGGCGGGCCCACCTTTGGGATAAAGTTTTGTGAGGCTTATCATGGCCTCACCATGATGTATGTGCTAAATTCACACCGTTCATCCATCTTACTAGCCCTATTCATTGTATGGTCCCAAAAATCAGGCTGATTAGAAGCTCATGCAGGCCATGCCTGTCACGCCCCAAACTCGGAAACCGGGCTCATAGAATTCCCGATCGCCGAATCCGGCGCCGACAGCCTCCGTAGAACCCCATTCTCGGCTCCTAGCTCCCATTCGCCAGGTTCCGATCCTGGGATGCTACGAGGAGGATTTTCAATGTCAGTTTGATTCGTAATAAGCATAACCAAAGGCATAACCCACAAACAACAACCAAGCACTCCATTATATTTCCACTATGATCAAAAACTTTACAAGTACAATGAGCAAAAGGGAAATACAATGGTAAAGAACCAAAAACTCCAAACGCTCTGTAACGTGCTCCTGCCTCAACGCTGCTGCGAACCAACGTCACCTGCACGCAACGGTCGTGCATAAGCTTACAGAAAGCTTAGAGGGTGGTGAAAGTGTGTGCGCAAGGTAGTAGTATGAACATGCAATGTCAGAGTAAAGCGGAGTATGCAGATGGATCTATAATATCATGAGCCGTAACAAGGCTATGCGATGCAAGACATGAATGGTATCGGCCATCCCAAGGCCATGCGATGTGCAATGCAACTCAAGCATACAGATCCTCATCAATGTCCACACATCAATACAGCTCAAAGTATGGAATATCACCGGGGTCTAGTACACTCTAAACCAGATTGCCGCCACATCGCGCGCAATAAGGTAAGTGGAAGAGACCTCACTATCCGTCTGCCAATATCGGGCGCGACTCGTCGATAGCGGACCCATTCCTCGAGCTGGTCAAACTCAGCCTAGTATTGCCCCCTACACTCGGGGGGGTAAGGCCGCACCCCCTTCCAACCGACCACGACACAGTGGAGAGTGTAACCGTCTGGTAATCGGTACTCAACGCTCATCTACCCACTCGGTCTAGACGTTGGAGCAACCTCTTGGTACCATAAGGGTTTAGGGACTTTCACCCAGGGATATCTATAGTACCCCATGTAAAACAAGATTTCCGGTATCCAATCCTGCCAACCACGATCTGTCTGTGGAGGCTACGGCCCCGATGTCGCTAGGGCATACAATAACTATGTCACACAAATGCGAAATGTATGAATCACGCTATCCAGTCATGCAACCAATCCTGCGCATACCGTGCGCTCATGTAGGGCAGTACCGCCTAACCGGGATCCCATAAACAACCTGCCCAAAGGCATATGCTATGATCTGCCAATCCTCATATCAAGCATACATATGATGCGTATGATCATGGGTCATGAAACTATACTAAACATGTTATAATAAAATGAATTATCTTACAACGCAGATGGGCCTGGACGACCTATACATGATAAGTACGGCCCAGTAATGGGCCCTAAGGAGAGTCGTAATGTGGACATCCAACCAGCATTAAACTCGCAATGTGGACGTCAAACCAACATTGCTTCCCAGGCACGATCTTTGTAAACATTGTACTTAGTTTGTAATGGATTTACACATTGCAATGGACCGTAGGTTGTCCCCATTGGACCTTACATATATATCAAATGGGCCATATCCTATGGGCCTTTTATCCATCAGATGGGCCACATAAATGGGCCACACCAATGGGTCTTATGTGCATTGCAATGGGTCAAAACTCGTGGGCTTAGGATTACATCAAATGAGCTTAGTCTTATGAGTTTAGTATGTGACCCATGGGTCACACCAATTGGGTCTTACATGTAGATCAAGTGGGCCTCAACCCATAGACCTAACGTGAATTCAATGGGCCTAAACCCCTAGGCCTTGCATATATCAAATGGGTCCAATTTCATGGGCCTTGAAGTACATCAAATGGGCCTAAGCTCTCAGGCCAAAAATGAATCAAATGGGCCTAGCCCATAAGCATTTTATAAATCAAATGGGCCTAGCCCATATGTGAGTGGCCCACCCAACTAACAACCCATGCTTTAAAATGATCTCACTAGGTGGATGGACGGTCTAGATGCACCACATGCATCATGGTGGGTTCCACTGTCCAGTGGACAGTGCGGATATAACGCATATATCACACAGAGCCCCACCGTCCGCTGGACGGTGGAGGTCACACAAACATCAGGTGGGAGTCCACCGTCCACGGCTGTGGACGGTGCATTAAGGCACATACATAAATGTGGGTCCCATGTGGGCCCACTTTGTAATATTTGTTTACCATCCCACCCATTCATAAGGTCACTCGGACCTGGATGAAGGGACGACTCAAATTTTTGCTTGATTCAAAACTTCTGCGGGCCCCAAAAACTGATCAATGGTAGAATTCAACTCACACTATTTCACGTGGTGTGGGCCACCTGAGTCTTGGATCTGTTTCATTTTTGGAGGGGGCCCCACCACTAGGGTGGACCACCTCATGAGCGGGTCGGATGACCAATAAACATTACAGTGGGGCCCACGTGCATAGCCGTGGGTGGCCAGCCACCGTACGCCCGTTGCTGGCGCTACACGCAGCAGCGTGCAGCGCTGCTGCCCGTCAGACGCGCAGAGGCTCTGCCTCATGCCGTTTTTAAAAAATTGTGAAAACCCATGATTTTGGGGTTTTTCACATTTTGGGTCCTCATCGAGTAGATCCAATCCGTCCATGGGATTCTACGGCTCGTAACAAGCGGAAAGAGTCCAAAGTTTGAATTTTTCTGATGAAAGAAAATGAAATAAAGTAAGAAAATGTATTTGAAGGGTGAGGATGAAATTTTTGACACTATGGCCCACCAGGTGATAGGATCAGCTCCAGACTCCTACCCAACGGCTAAAATATCGTGGGTAAGAGGATGAACGGCTTGGATCGAACATATACCTCAGGGTGGGGCCTATGCATGTGGGCCACCCCAAAGTACTATTTCTTTTTCCTTTTTTTTTTTTTTAAAGGCAGGGACGTCCAGCGTCCCAGACGCTGGACAATGAATATGGTGGTGGGCCCTGATGAAGTGGGCCACCACATGATGGGCGGCATGGAAATAACATCTAAGGTGGGCCCCACTTGAATAAAATAAATACATCAAGATGAGATCCAATCAAGTGGGCCACACCATCCTATTGCAATAAAATAAAATAAAATAAAATAAATAAAAGAGAGAGAGAGAGAGAGAGAGAGAGAGAGACATGGAGAGTGGGACACAGCTTGTGATGGAGGGACCCCGTCATTATGGGCCCTCCCATACATGAAATCATACATCAAATGGGTCATTTTGTACATGTGACCGTCAAAACTAAAGATCAACGGTGGGGATCCTTTCCCCACCAATATGGATGGTCTAGATGACCTTTCCAAATGAAAATAAACATCATGATGGGGTCCATGGAGAATGGCCCCATCATGGAATGATCATGATGATCCAAGTGGTCCATCGGCCACAAATAAGGGTCCCAAGTGAGATCCACACCATGGATCGGTGGGTCTCAGTTGGTCCACCATAAAAACAATAAAAACTACCCTATAGAGGCACCCACCGTCCGATCTTCTCGCTCCTAGAGGTTCCTTGGCACCTTGGCTTCAATTTCAATGGTTAAGATGAAGAATGGAGGGTTGAGATAGAAGATTTTGGGGTAGGAAGGTGGGCCACTTGGAGCTTAGGGATTTTTTGCAAAATTCCATACGTGGGGTGTTTTGCTTGGAGATTTTTCTTTGAAATGAGAAAGAGAGGAAGGGAGAGAGTGATGTAAAGGGAGAGAGAGAGAGTGATGGATGGATGGTTGAGTGATGGTTGTGTAAGAAAGGCTTGACTTTTGAGGCTTTTGTGTAAGAGAGGTATGGGATGTGAAGACTTTTGTGGCTTTTTGTGTAAGAGAGGTATGGGATGTGAAGACTTTTGTGGTTGCTTGGGAAAATGGGTGAGAGTGATGTGTACTTGACATGTGATGGGTTGATGGGTGATTGATTGATGGGATTGATGTGATTGATGTGACACATCATAGAGATTCCCTTGGTTTTCGCAAACCGCGGCGTTTTCTCGCACCGAACGTTGGCCCATAACTCTTGATTAGGGTATCGCCTCGGCGCGCGAGTCGCGGCGTCGGAACCGCGGCAACGGTGCGGTCGCTATGGTATTGGTCTCGGGTTGAGTCGACTCAGGTTGTCGGCATATGAATCAGGGTCGCGCGTCGATATCGATTAAGGGTCGAAAGTTACCGAAATTCGACCGGTAAGACCGCGTAAGTGTACGGAAAGATACGGACCAAGATACGAGTCTTACAGCTCTCCCCTCCTTATAAAAATTTCATCCCCAAAATTTACACAAGCATCGCAACTAAGCATAACTCGCGAGGAATATGAAACATAACGTCATCATATAGAATCAGGGACAGCGTACAAAATACAATACATGATCAACCATCAAAGAGATGAGGATAACGCTCTCGAATCTCAGCCTCACGCTCCCACGAAGCCTCCTCAACAGAATAGTGACCCCACTGCACCTTCACCAACAGAATGACCTTGGTTCTGAGGACCTGCTCCTTCCGATCAAGGATACGGACTGGCTGCTCAATGTAAGAAGCGTCCTTACGAACCTCCAACGGCTGCCAATCAATAACGGGAACTATGTCTGACCCACACTTCCTCAACATGGAGACGTGAAACACGCTGTGGACGCCAGACAACTGAGATGGCAAGGCAAGCCGATAGGCCACGGCGCCAACGCGCCCAGTGATCTCAAAAGGTCCTATGAATCTCGGGGCAAGCTTGCCCTTCGCTCCAAATCGAACTACGCCCTTCATAGGCGAGACCTTGAGATACACATGGTCCCCTACATCAAACTCCAAGGGACGACGCCGACGATCAGCAGAACTCTTCTGTCGGCTCTGAGCTGTGCGCATCCTCTGCCTGATAATATCTATAGCATCTGAAGTCTCCTGCACAAGCTTGGGACCTAGTAGATGGCGCTCTCCAACCTCGGTCCAACAACTCGGTGATCTGCATGGTCTGCCATATAGTGCCTCAAAAGGAGCCATACCGATGGTCGCCTGATAGCTGTTATTGTACGCGAACTCAGCCAATCGCAGATGCTCATCCCAGCTACCCCCGAAATCAATCGCGCAGGCCCGAAGCATGTCCTCAAGTATCTGATTGACCCTCTCGGTCTGGCCATCGGTCTGCGGATGGTACGCGGTGCTGAGCTGCAAATCAGTCCCCATCGCATGCTGGAAGCTCCCCCAAAACTGAGACGTGAACCTCGAGTCTCGGTCAGAAACGATTGAAACTGGAACACCATGCAGTCTCACAATCTCCTCAATGAATAGTCTCGCAAGCCGGTCCATAGACCAAGTCGCACGCATCGCAAGGAAATGTGCCGACTTCGTAAGACGATCCACAACAACCCAAATGGCATCATGACCGCGCTGAGTCCTCGGCAAACCCATAATGAAATCAGTCGACACGTGCTCCCACTTCCACATCGGGAAGCTCAACGGCTGCAACAGACCAGGAGGTCTCTGATGATCGGCCTTGACATATTGGCACGTATCACACTCGGCCACAAAACTGGCGATTTGGCGCTTCATCCCCGTCCAAAAATACTGTCGCCTCATGTCACGGTACATCTTCGTCGAGCCCGGGTGGATAGAAAACCGCGATCGATGTGCCTCGGTCATAAGATCTCTGCGTAACTCTAGAATATCCGGGACACATAATCGGCCTCTGAAGCGAAGTCCACCGTCTGTACCGATCTGCCAATCTGCCTGACCCTTAGATGCCGCCTCAGCCATATAACTCTGAAACGACTGATCAGCCTGCTGAGCCTCGATCACCCTAGCGACAAGAGAGGGTTGAATCGACAAGCTCGATAACTGTACAATGGAAGACTGCAGGCCGAACTCAAAATCATACGCTGCAATATCCTCAAGCATCCGTCACTCCTGAATCATCATGTGCACCACTAAGCCTCGTGGCTGACGGCTGAGGGCATCTGCCACCACATTTGCCTTGCCCGAGTAGTACTGGAGGTCAAAATCATAGTCTTTCAAGAGCTCCATCCAGCGCCTCTGTCTCATATTTAACTCAGACTGCGAGAAGAGGTACTTCAAGCTCTTGTGATCAAAGAAGAGCTCAAACCTAACCCCGTAAAGATAGTGCCTCCACACCTTCAGTGCGAAGATAACTACAGCCAGCTCCAAGTCATGTGTAGGGTAGTTCAGCTCATGGACCTTGAGCTAACGAGACGCAAAGGCCACTGGTCTCCCGTGCTGCATCAGGACAGCACCCAAACCGATATGCGAGGCATCGGTGAATACAATAAAGTCGTCACTCCCAGAGGGAAGAGTGAGGACAGGAGCGGACGTCAGACGGTCCTTCAACTCCATAAATGCTCGCTCGCAGGCGTCACTCCAAATGAACTCTGCGCCCTTCCGAGTCAACCTGGTCAGCGGGCCTGCAATACGAGAAAAACCCTCGATGAAACGTCTATAATATCCCTCCAAGCCAAGAAAACTACGGATCTCTGTCGCAGTCGTGGGCTGGCCCCACTGACGCACTGCTTCGACCTTCGAGGGGTCCACTGCGACACCCTCCCTCGTCACCACTTAACCGAGGAACTTCACCTCCTCCTGCCAGAACTCGCACTTCTCTAGCTTCGCATACAGCTGGTGTGCGCGGAGGGTCTGCAAGGTAATCTCCAAGTGCTACTTATGCTCCTCACGGGTCCTCGAATAGATCAGAATGTCGTCGATAAAGACTACAACAAACTGATCCAGATATGGACGAAAAATCTCGTTCATCAGCTGCATGAAGACCGCGGGTGCATTGGTCAGTCCGAAGGACATGACCTGAAACTCAAAATGACCGTAACGCGTCCTGAATGCTGTCTTCGGAATGTCCTCATCTCGGACCCGAATCTGATGATAACCGGAACGCAGGTCAATCTTCGAAAAGAACTGTGCACCCTGCAGCTGGTCGAACAAATCATCAATCCTAGGGAGTGGGTACTTGTTCTTGATCGTGACCTTGTTGAGCTCGCGATAGTCAATGCAGAGCCTCAACGAGCCATCCTTCTTCTTCACGAAGAGTACCGGCGCTCCCCACGGCGAACTGCTCAGACGAATAAAACCCAACTCTCGCAACTCGTCCAACTGCTTCTGTAGTTCCCGTAACTCCAATGGTGCCATACGATACGGGGCCTTCGAAATAGGCGCGGTACCGGGCATGAGATCGATCTGAAACTCGGTGAGTCAACGAGGCGGTAATCCCAGAATCTCCTGAAACACATCGGGAAAATCGTAAACTATCGGTAAATGGTCGATGCAAACGGCGACAGGCTCCTCTATGGCGCAAGACATCAAACAAGACAACCGCTCTCCTCTGGCTTCTGCAACGAACTGGAACTGTGGCACGCCGGGTATACAGAACGTGACGGTCCTCGCGGCGCAGTCCAAAATGGCATAATACTCGGTGAGCCAATCCATGCCTAAGATGACGTCGAACTTAGACATCAACAAAACGAACAGATAGGCAGGCAGAAAGATATCCCCAACTAGAACGGGGCAAGACGAAAAAAATCGTCCCAATGCTGCAGTCCTCCCCAAGGGAGTCGATACTGATAGGCTCTCATCAGCAGACTCCAACGGTAAGCCAGCCGATCGACAGAAGCTCTCGGCCACAAAGGAGTGCGATGCACCGGAATCAAACAACACTCGTGCAATGCATGCAGAAACTGGAAGTGTACCCTCAACAACTCCTCCGGATGACTGCGGATCCTACTGAGCTGCATAGAATCTAGCCTGAGCTGGCTGGGGAGGTGCATGTCCCCTCTGAACGTGCTGCTGCTGCTGCTGGGGTCGCTGAGGCGGTCGAAACTGCTGCCTCTGCTGCTGCGGCCTCTGAGGCTGGTGCTGATACTGATGCTGCTGCTGAGGTGGCCTCGGTGGTAGAGGCTGCTGTCGCTGTTGCTGTGGGGGTCTCTGCTGCTGCGGTGGAGGTCTCTGCTGCTGTGGACCTCTCTGCTGCTGCTGGGGACTGGGACACTCTCATGAACGGTGTCCCGTCGCACCGCACTTAAAGCAAGTGCAGGTGAACTGCCTCTGAGGTGGTGGTGGAGGTGCTGATGGTGCACGGAAAGCTGGGCGACTAGTGCGCCTCTGCTGCTGTGGTCGACGTTGCTGGGAAGGACTGGAAGAAGCTTGCCTCTTCCGGTCTCCCCTCTGACCACGATCAGACTGAGAACCAGCCCACTCAGTCTCGTATATCTGAGCTTTCCGCACTACTGCCTGAAAAGTAGGAAGCTCATGCCCAATGACACGACCTCGAAGGCCGTAACGTAAGCCGTGCTCGAAACGGCGGGCCTTCCGCCCCTCGTCATCAACCATGTATGGTGCGAATCTCGATAGTGCTATGAAACGGGCCGCGTACTGCGCCACAGTCATATCTCCCTGCACCAGAGTCTCGAACTCTAAAGCTCGCTGACGGCGGATATGGTCAGGGAAGTACTGCTCCTCGAATCTATCAACAAACTCCTCCCATGTCCAGATATACTCCGGTCTGGTAACACGGGTAATAGAGGTCCACCAATGCTCGGCCTCACCGTGAAAGAGAAATACTGCTAACCGGACGCGCTGCTCGGTGGTGCATGACATGGTATCAAGAATCTTCTCCACATCGGAGTGCCATCTCTCTGCTGCAGTCGGATCTGGCTCGCCGTGGAAACGTGGGGGATCATGCCGCCTGAACTCACGAAGTACGGCGCTCGTGCGCTCCTACTCTGCCTGAGCTGGCGAAACAGCTGGGCGTCTGCCCTGTCCATGTAGTGCGGCTGTCACAGCCTGTAACATCTGCTGTAACTGTGAAGCACTCACAGTCACGGTCGGCTCCTCATCGGCCTCAGGTGGAGGAATGTCATCCTCATGGGAGGAAGCAGGGATCTCTGAGGGTGGAACGGGAGACGCGGGTGGTAAATCTGGAGCCTCCGATGGTGAAGCAGAATCCTCAGGTGGTGGTGCGGGAGTCGATCGAGTAACTCTCACAGGCACCATATCCTACAGAAAAAAGCGAAGGCGCCAATCAACTTCAAAACTCTCGAAGGTACGCACGTTAATGGTCTGTAACGGAAGGTTGCGAAGCTATCCGAGCTTCGGGACTTATCCATTCTTCACTCATAGTAGACATGTAATGTTGTTCTCGGTCATTCCCAAGTTATGCTCTGATACCAACTTCTGTCACGCCCCAAACTCAGAAACCGGGCTCATAGAATTCCCGATCGCCGAATTCGGCGCCCACAGCCTCCGTAGAACCCCATTCTCGGCTCCTAGCTCCCATTCGCCAGGTTCCGATCCTGGGATGCTACGAGGAGGATTTTCAATGTCAGTTTAATTCGTAATAAGCATAACCAAAGGCATAACCTACAAACAACAACCAAGCACTCCATTATATTTCCACTATGATAAAAAACTTTACAAGTACAATGAGCAAAAGGAAAATACAATGGTAAAGAACCAAAAACTCCAAACGCTCTGTAACGTGCTCCTGCCTCAACGCTGCTGCGAACCAACGTCACCTGCACGCAACGGTCGTGCATAAGCTTACAGAAAGCTTAGAGGGTGGTGAAAGTGTGTGCGCAAGGTAGTAGTATGAACATGCAATGTCAGAGTAAAGCGGAGTATGCAGATGGATCTATAATATCATGAGCCGTAACAAGGCTATGCGATGCAAGACATGAATGGTATCGGTCATCCCAAGGCCATGCGATGTGCAATGCAACTCAAGCATACAGATCCTCATCAATGTCCACACATCAATACAGCTCAAAGTATGGAATATCACCGGGGTCTAGTACACTCTAAACCAGATTGCCGCCACATCGCGCACAATAAGGTAAGTGGAAGAGACCTCACTATCCGTCTGCCAATATCAGGCGCGACTCGTCGATAGCGGACCCATTCCTCGAGCTGGTCAAACTCAGCCTAGTATTGCCCCCTACACTCGGGCGGGTAAGGCCGCACCCCCTTCCAACCGACCACGACACAGTGGAGAGCGTAACCGTCTGGTAATCGGTACTCAACGCTCATCTACCCACTCGGTCTAGACGTTGGAGCAACCTATTGGTACCATAAGGGTTTAGGGACTTTCACCCAGGGATATCTATAGTACCCCATGTAAAATAAGATTTTCGGTATCCAATCCTGCCAACCACGATCTGTCTGTGGAGGCTACGGCCCCGATGTCGCTAGGGCATACAATAACTATGTCACACAAATGCGAAATGTATGAATCACGCTATCCAGTCATGCAACCAATCCTGCGCATACCGTGCGCTCATGTAGGGCAGTACCGCCTAACCGGGATCCCATAAACAACCTGCCCAAAGGCATATGCTATGATCTGCCAATCCTCATATCAAGCATACATATGATGCGTATGATCATGGGTCATGAAACTATACTAAACATGTTATAATAAAATGAATTATCTTACAACGCAGATGGGCCTGGACGACCTATACATGATAAGTACGGCCCAGTAATGGGCCCTAAGGAGAGTCGTAATGTGGACATCCAACCAGCATTAAACTCGCAATGTGGACGTCAAACCAACATTGCTTCCCAGGAACGATCTTTGTAAACATTGTACTTAGTTTGTAATGGATTTACACATTGCAATGGACCGTAGGTTGTCCCCATTGGACCTTACATATATATCAAATGGGCCATATCCTATGGGCCTTTTATCCATCAGATGGGCCACATAAATGGGCCACACCAATGGGTCTTATGTGCATTGCAATGGGTCAAAACCCGTGGGCTTAGGATTACATCAAATGAGCTTAGTCTTATGAGTTTAGTATGTGACCCATGGGTCACACCAATTGGGTCTTACATGTAGATCAAGTGGGCCTCAACCCATAGACCTAACGTGAATTCAATGGGCCTAAACCCCTAGGCCTTGCATATATCAAATGGGTCCAATTTCATGGGCCTTGAAGTACATCAAATGGGCCTAAGCTCTCAGGCCAAAAATGAATCAAATGGGCCTAGCCCATAAGCATTTTATAAATCAAATGGGCCTAGCCCATATGTGAGTGGCCCACCCAACTAACAACCCATGCTTTAAAATGATCTCACTAGGTGGATGGACGGTCTAGATGCACCACATGCATCATGGTGGGTTCCACTGTCCAGTGGACAGTGCGGATATAACGCATATATCACACAGAGCCCCACCGTCCGCTGGACGGTGGAGGTCACACAAACATCAGGTGGGAGTCCACCGTCCACGGCTATGGACGGTGCATAAAGGCACATACATAAATGTGGGTCCCATGTGGGCCCACTTTGTAATATTTGTTTACCATCCCACCCATTCATAAGGTCACTCGGACCTGGATGAAGGGACGACTCAAATTTTTGCTTGATTCAAAACTTCTGCGGGCCCCAAAAACTGATCAATGGTAGAATTCAACTCACACTATTTCACGTGGTGTGGGCCACCTGAGTCTTGGATCTGTTTCATTTTTGGAGGGGGGCCCACCACTAGGGTGGCCCACCTCATGAGCGGGTCGGATGACCAATAAACATTACAGTGGGGCCCACGTGCATAGCCGTGGGTGGCTAGCCACCGTCCGCCCATTGCTGGCGCTACACGCAGCAGCGTGCAGCGCCGCTGCCCGTCAGACGCGTAGAGGCTCTGCCACATGCCGTTTTTGAAAAATTGTGAAAACCCATGATTTTGGGGTTTTTCACATTTTGGGTCCTCATCGAGTAGATCCAATCCGTCCATGGGATTCTACAGCTCGTAACAAGCGGAAAGAGTCCAAAGTTTGAATTTTTCTGATGAAAGAAAATGAAATAAAGTAAGAAAATGTATTTGAAGGGTGAGGATGAAATTTTTGACACTATGGCCCACCAGGTGATAGGATCAGCTCCAGACTCCTACCCAACGGTTAAAATATCGTGGGTAAGAGGATGGACGGCTTGGATCGAACATATACCTCAGGGTGGGGCCTATGCATGTGGGCCACCCCAAAGTACTATTTCTTTTACCTTTTTTTTTTTTTTAAGGCAGGGACGTCCAACGTCCCAGACGCTGGACAGTGAATATGGTGGTGGGCCCTTTAATATGCACATGGTGGTGGGCCCTGATGAAGTGGGCCACCACATGATGGGAGGCATGAAAATAACATCTAAGGTGGGCCCCACTTGAATAAAATAAATACATCAAGATGGGATCCAATCAAGTGGGCCACACCATCCTATTGCAATAAAATAAAATAAAATAAAATAAATAAAAGAGAGAGAGAGAGAGAGAGAGAGAGAGAGAGAGAGAGACATGGAGAGTGGGACACGGCTTGTGATGGAGGGACCCCGTCATTATGGGCCCTCCCATACATGAAATCATACATCAAATGGGTCATTTTGCACATGTGACCGTCAAAACTAAAGATCAACTGTGGGGATCCTTTCCCCACCAATATGGATGGTCTAGATGACCTTTCCAAATGAAAATAAACATCATGATGGGGTCCATGGAGAATGGCCCCATCATGGAATGATCATGATGATCCAAGTGGTCCATCGGCCACAAATAAGGGTCCCAAGTGAGATCCACACCATGGATCGGTGGGCCTCACTTGGTCCACCATAAAAATAATAAAAACTACCCTATAGAGGCACCCACCGTCCGATCTTCTCGCTCCTAGAGGTTCCTTGGCACCTTGGCTTCAACTTCAATGGTTAAGATGAAGAATGGAGGGTTGAAATGGAAGATTTTGGGGTAGGAAGGTGGGCCACTTGGAGCTTAGGGATTTTTTACAAAATTCCATACGTGGAGTGTTTTGCTTGGAGATTTTTCTTTGAAATGAGAAAGAGAGAAAGGGAGAGAGTGATGTAAAGGGAGAGAGAGAGAGTGATGGATGGATGGGTGAGTGATGGTTGTGTAAGAAAGGCTTGACTTTTGAGGCTTTTGTGTAAGAGAGGTATGGGATGTGAAGACTTTTGTGGCTTTTTGTGTAAGAGAGGTATGGGATGTGAAGACTTTTGTGATTGCTTGGGAAAATGGGTGAGAGTGATGTGTACTTGACATGTGATGGGTTGATGGGTGATTGATTGATGGGATTGATGTGACACATCGTAGAGATTCCCTTGATTTTCACAACGCGTGGCGTTTTCTCGCACCGAACGTTGGCCCATAACTCTTGATTAGGGTATCGCCTCGGCGCACGAGTCGCGGCGACGGTGCGGTCGCTATGGTATTGGTCTCGGGTTGAGTCGACTCGGGTTGTTGGCATATGAATCAGGGTCGCGCGTCGATATCGATTAAGGGTCGAAAGTTGTCGGAATTCGACCGGTAAGATCGCGGAAGTATACGGAAAGGTACAGACCAAGATACGGGTCTTACAATGCCACTTGGAGAGTGGAAATTGTACTTATATGATATATTTATAGCCTATTGTGATGAATATTTAGCCCATTTGATGAGACCCAATATGATGTATTTGCGACCCATTTGGTGAGTCCCAATATGATGTATATGAGGCTCATACAATGAGTCCCGATGTGATGTATGAGAAGCCCATGGATGTGGCCCATTGTGATGTATTCGAGGCCTATGGGACGTGGCCCATTGTGATGTATTTAAGGCCCATGGGACAGTCCATTGTGATATATTTGAGGCCCATGGGATTTGGCCCAATGTGATGTATATGAGGCCCTTATATGAGGTCTAATGTGATGCATGTGAGGCCCATGAGTGAGGGCCAATGCGATGTATGTGAGGTTCAAAGCGATGTAGATGAGGACCGATGTGATATGTGTGATTCTACCATGATGTATGTAATGATATTTATGATGGGTCATGCCTTGGGAGCAATGATGGTTTAATGTTGACATTGTAAGAGTGATGATGGTTAAATGTCCACATTGTAACTCCCCTAGGGCCCATTGTTAGGCCCATTCTCACCTCCCCTTAGTGGGTTAACCCAAACCGTTAGGCCCCCATGATCGTTATACCCATTCTTGATATGAGTAGGCTGTCTAAGTTCATCCTTAGTATGAGGAGAGTACATCATTATCATATAACATGTTTAATATAGCTTCATGATCCATGTCCATGCACATCATATGTATGCTTGATATGAGGAGTTATTGATCAAGCATATGCCATTGGGTAGATTATTATGAGACTCCCTGATAGGAGGAATTTCTCACATGAGCATGCAGTACGCGCAGGATTGCTACATGATTGGGTGGTATGACTCATGCATCTTGCATTTTGTGATATGACCACCGTATGCCTTAGCGACATCAGGGTTGTGACCTCCAAAAGCATGTCATGGATGGCCAAATGGGACACCGAAAATGTTTGGTTCTAGCATACGGGTGCGATAGATGTCCCTGGGTGAAAATTCCTAAACCCTCGAGGTCAGGGGACGCTCCAACGTCTAGACCGAGTGGATATACATGAGCGTATGAGGGCCGTATACCAGTAGGCCACATCTCTTACTATATCGTGATCGGTTTGATGGAAGTGTGATCTTATCTGTCTGAGTGAGGGGACAATATCTAGGTTGAGTTTGACCAACTTGAGGAATGGGTCCATTATCGACGAGCCGGATTCGATATTGGCAGGTGGATAGTGAGGTCTCTTTCACTTACCCGGTTGTGCGCTCGGATAGGGCGATAAGTTGGCATAGAGTATACTAGACCCGGGTAATGATCCTAGATATGTACGGTACTGATATGTGGACTTTTTGAGCAAGAGTTGCATATTCAGCATTTTACTCATTCATTCATTCATTCATTCACTATCTACTCAGGCTGGTGGTGTACAACTAATTTGTTATGTGTACCTTCGCAATAACCAAGATTTCAGTTGGGGTGCGTGACCAACTTGAGATTAGGAGTTTACCACATTAAGTCTGGCTATTCAAATTTAGATATGGGACTAGTTTGGAAAAAGTCCCTTGTGATGGA
This sequence comes from Magnolia kwangsiensis, assembly GCA_037074715.1. Lineage (NCBI taxonomy): Eukaryota > Viridiplantae > Streptophyta > Magnoliopsida > Magnoliales > Magnoliaceae > Magnolia > Magnolia kwangsiensis. The sequence goes on along the minus strand of CM073576.1, from coordinate 131,598,895 downwards.
CCCCATAGCCTACGATACTATGTACTATCATCCCGACTTCACACTCCAACTTGGTCATTTCATTCGCACCGTATATTGCATTGCATCCTCAACACATAACATTTGGTTTACTATGCTTCTGCTTTATATAGCTTGAATAAGGTTTATGGTATTATGAACTCATCAGGATCTGCATATTGCAATACATCTGAGGCATATGGCATTTGGGTTGCTATGTTTTTGCATTTATATGGCCTAGATGATGCTGATGGTATTCGTGGCTCTTTAGAATTGTATATTATTTTGCATCCTTGATATCTGATATTTGGCTCACTATAACTCTTCATTGCATACTCTGATATTGAATGATTGTTAGCCTTGCCAGTATTCTGCTTATGCAGATATTTGTGTGCTTGGTACTTATTTTTCTCACACAATTACACCACCCTTTAAGCTTTGTATAAGCTTATGCACGATAGATGCATGCAGATGACATTAGGTTGCAATAGTGTTGAGCTTAGAGTGTGCAACTGTCTTCTAGAGCTTTGATTATCGATATATATATATTTTCCCTTCAGCATTGTAATCAATTGTTTATATTAGTGGATATGTGATGATGTGTTGCCTTTGTGATTTAGGTAAACTTGTGGTTATGCTTCTTACGAGATAAATGTATATTGAAAAATTCTCATTGTAAGATCCTAGGATCAGAACCTGGTGAATAAGGTATTATGAAGGCTGTCAGCACCGGATTCGGTAATCAGGAATTCTTTGAGCTCGTTTTTCGAGTTTCGGGCATGACATTCAGAAATGATTTTCATGTGATTATTGGCGTGACTAGCTAGAGGAAAGCAATGTAGTACCCAATTCGCATCCTTCATTGAATCACAACCCTTTCTATTAAAGGATGGAACACCCTCTATTGTCCAGTCTATATACATTTTGATAAAAACCATAGGGGTGGCAATGTGCGACTTGCCAACCTGGTCTTGACTTTAAAGGCCCATAGCTTGGGCTACTAAATTTTCCCAAGGGATGGGCTTAGGCTTGAAATTTAGGCCTAGTGTTGAGAACAAGCTTGACCTTATTCAATGATGTAAAAGCCTGCCTAAACAAGCCAACTTATCCTGATTATAAAGTTTACATCCTACGTTATATAATATAAAGAACTTTAATACTCTGGCAATACTATAGATGATATGCAATTATTTGTAAATTATAATTATAATTTAGATGAAAATAGTACATTAATACACTTATTTAAATCCATGCATATAGTGGATAGTTAGTGGATAGTTAGGTGGGGCATATGTTTCGTTGATGAACGAATGATCTTATTCGATAAGTAGACCACTGAAAAACTTGTTATTTTGGAATAACTCAATTCTTCATAAGCATATATTCACCATTTGTAAACTAATTATACACATAGAATGTGTAACTTATCATTAACTTATAGGGTGAGCCATGTCTTAGCCCTAGCCTACCTGGCCCTTCCACTAGGACGGCTGAAGCCAGGCTATTATGGGCTAAGGCTTAGGGCTCTAGGGCTAAGCCAACCTTAGCCCAGCCCTAGTAGTGTCCATTGCCACCCCTACTTAGTTATGGACTTTCTAGACCATGGGAGGAAGCTCAACGGATGGATTGTCCAAATCACCACCCCACCATATCATACCCAGAAGCGGATTGGCTGGTGTACCACACACTAGCTATATGGCTGGTGTATTGAGGTCATCAAGTTTTGTGGGTCCCATCATGAGGTATGCATAGAGCTAGGAAGAATCTGACCCGATTTGGTGAATCCGACCCGATTCGGTGAATATGACCTGATCTAATGGATCTGACCAGGGATCGGGTGGATCCAACTAGATCCGAACTGAACCGAAGGCCTAGATCTGTGTAGATCGAGTAAGACCACTTAGATCTGATCGTACATCGGATCGAGTTCGGATCATGGTCAATCCGGATCGATCCGATCTGAAATTTGAACGAACCGTAACCCCTTTTTCTCTACTCGAAGGAGGCGCCGCACCCACCCATCTCTCCTCCATTCTCACCCTCTTTCTCTCCCGATTTCCCTCCTTTCCTTCCTTCTCTCCTCCTTTCTCTCCTGGATTCCCACATCTCCTTCTTTCTCTCCCTCTCTCTCCCTAGACTCAACTTGATCCGACTCAATTCGGTTTCCCAGACCGAGTTAGACTCGGTTCGGGTCAGGCTAGCAAGGATTCAAATCGGATCGAGTTAGCCCTACTGGACTCGGTCCCAGATCGGATCGAGTTCGGGTCAGGTTCTTGAAAAATTGGATCGAGTCGAGTTGGACCCAATCCGGTCCAACTCGACTTTATGCCCACCTCTAGGTATGTGTTATATCCAAACCGTCCATCCATCTGGCGATCTTGTCTTAAGGCTTGAGCTGAAAAATAAGACAAATATAAAGATCAATTGGACCACACTAAAAAAAGTAGCGGGGGATTGAGCGTCTACCATTGAAACCCTTTTGAGGGTCACAGAGGTTTCGAATCGATATGATTTTTTTTCCTCTTCATCCACATATTTTTGACCTTATGAACAGATTAGATGGAAAGTAAACGTTATGGTGGGCCCTACAAATTTTTTAACGGTGAAAATTATTATCCTCGATGCTATTTTTAGTGTGGTCCATTTGAGCTTTGGATATGATTCATTTTTTAAAATAATGTTATAAAATGATCTCAAAAAATGGATGAACGGTGTGGATATAATAAATACATCATTGTGGGGCCCATGTAACTTTGATCTCCTTTGAACCATTCGTACAACTTGGAGCTCGAGGAGCATCGGCGCTCGTCTTCGCACAACACGTATCTACACCATCTATATAGCTGGTGCATGTGTGACCACTAGGAGATCGACGCCCACGCTCTTTAGGCGATATTGGCTTTTAGTCCTTTTTCTTGTGTGTATTGTATGTTGTGGGGTTTGTAACCTTAATTGTCAGTTTGGAGTTGTCACTAGCCACTTAATCTCAAAATCTCGCAGACGGCTAGAACCCGTGGAATATGTAAAGTTGGAGAAATCCAAAGATCCTCCTACCTTAGATTGACTCTTGGTCTGCGATCTAGGATTCTGAGTAAGGGATAAAGAAGGAAGGTGTTAGGCACCCTCTCTACCCATACAAATGTACAGTATTTACTTGGTGTAGTAAGAAAACCTTAAGGAATGAATGATGTGGTTGAAGTAGGACTAAGCACACGTGGATTTCTGATGTGGCAAGATACGAGATTTTGGCAAGCCACAAAGCATATGTGTAACACCTTGAATTTTTACTATTTTGAATTACCAAAAAAAACTTTTAATTTTTTTTATAACTAGCCACGTCATCACTTACTGACCCTTAACACTCGAGATGGGCTTATATATGTCTAGTACCGATAAGAACTGTACAAATACGATTAATCAACTGTAGAAGACCTATGAATCCAACCGATCACTTAAACATCGAGTTCAGCCCCATGATCTGTTCACATAGGGCCCAAATCTAACCGACCTGCCACCAACTAATCAAACTAACGTAACTTAATTAGAGATTTACCCAAACCTGAGCCGGCTATGGGTCAAACCTTAATTAATAAACTGAATCGACCAAGTTACTCTTTTAACCTAAAACCGATGGTTTAGAATGATCATGAATAAATCACCATTTTCACTAATTTTGAATAAGCCATACTGTAAACTTAATTAATCTATACCTCAACCACTGCGCTTAAGAAATCTCCCTATCCAATTTATTTCAGAAGTGCCCTAATTACCTGAACAAGCTCTAGATCGCTCGTTAGTGGGCCATTAGTTATGAAATTATAAAATAATGTCCATTTCACTGGGCTTGTGGTCATCATAGGAAATGGACTCAAATGATGCCTGGAAACAGACGATTTGCGCAATCCAGTCGGTACTTGTAAAATGGAACTCTCCCAAGTATTGGCCAAAAATCTGAATTTTTTAAAAAATGGCCCCACCACTTAGGACAATAAATTAAGACATTTCAGCCATCGGATTCCACCCAAATTTACACCATAGGTTAAAAATATTTTCCTGCACTTGTCTGCCAAATCTGACCCCTGATCGAGAAATAGTGACCGTTGATCGCAAATCCGACCATTACGACAAAACTCCACATTCGTTTGCTGTCAAACTTTGCACAGCCCTTCATCAGACCATGAGGAATTCATCTCATGAATTAGATGGTCAGGGGGCATTAGAGGAGCCCAACAGGCAGATATGGGCCCCATAAGGCCGTTTGAAGCACTTAACAGAACCTTAGGGCCATCTGATTTAATTCCAGGATATATAACCTATTTCAGCCCTCTCTCCCTCATTTCTACAACCATTTCCAGTAGCTGAGAGAGGATAGAGAGAAGGAGAAGGAGAGTGGTGTGTGGGTGCATGTTGTGCATGGGGACTAGAATTCCACGCACAATCATCTCCACATTGTCGGGGATTTTTACTTGATCGATGTAAGAACGAACCACGTTCAATCCAAGGTAAAAATGTGAACTCCCATCCATCTGTCCATAGCTATATGTTGGGTTGTAAAACCCCACCTTTTGCTAACGAGTGGCTGCAGCCACCACAAAAACAGAAAAATAAAAAAAAATGAAACTTTTTGGAAGAAGAAGAGAGAACTGCTATATTGGAATGAATTGAAAACGTATTACACTTCTGCCTTTTATAGGCTTTCTTATTCTGTGAAATGACTCATTTATCCCTGTCTAGATTCATCCTAGGGGTAGCTAAAGAAAGAAAAAATTCAGAAAGAAATCTACTCTTTATCTTAGCACAGCTAGCAATCTAAAATTAGGAAAAAAAAATCTAATCTCACAGCTTGTACAGCTAGCTCATATGATACTCACACGGTTTTGGATTTGCACAAATCCATCACCATTTCCAACACTCCCCTTTAAACCAAAACCGGCTTCATTCCAAGCATTGATCTAAGTCTCCTGAATGTGTCAGTCGGCAATGCTTTGGTGAAGATATCTACCACTTGTTCAATGGTGTGATAGTATTCCAACTTAACCAATTTTTGCTTTACTTGATCTCTAAGAAAATGATATCTTGTGTCGATGTGCTTGCTCCTTGCATGCTGAACTGGTTGTTTGACAAGTTCGATCACTGACTTGTTGTCTACGTATATAACAGTAGATTCCTCCTGTGGATGCTTCAGCTCCTTTAGCAGATTCCTTAGTCAGATCGCCTCACATACAATGGATGAAGCTGCTACGTACTCAGCTTCACATGTGGACGGGGCAACCACACTCTGCTTCTTTGAATTCCATGTGAATGTTGTCGACCTAAGATAGAAAGCATAGCCTGTGGTGATTTTTCTTTCATCTTGGTCACCACCTCAATCACTAGCAGAGTATCCATACAACATCACTTCATCATCGTATGGATAAAAGAGACCGAATTCAATGGTTCCTTTGATATACCTTAGTATTCGTTTTGCAGCTAGTCAGTGTAATTCTTTTGGTGTTTCCGTATATCGACTTAGAAGCCCAACACTGTAAACTATATCTGGCCTTGTGATTGTGAGGTACCTTAAGCTTCCGATTAGGCTCTTGAATAGGGTTGAGTTGACGTTTCTTCCTTCTCCATCTTTTGTAAGCTTCAGACCTATTGCAACAGGTATATTTACGACTTTACAGTCGACCATTTGAAACTTCTCAAGAAGTTCTTTTATGTACTTCTTCTGGGATATGTAAATGCCGCCGACTTGTTGCTTCACTTCAATGCCTAAGAAGAAAGACATCAATCCACCATCAGTCATCTCGAACTCTTTGAACATAGCCTGCTTGAATTCTTCAAACATCGCCTGGCTGTTCCCAGTGAATAGAAAATCATCAACATATACACAAGCGATAAGCATATCACCATGGGCATTCTTCTTTGTGTAGACGACATGCTCATACGTACATTTGACGAAACCATTCTCTTGAAGATAGTCATCGATCCGTGCATTCCAAGTACGGAGAACTCGCTTCAACCCATACAGGGCTTTCTTTAGCTGATACACCTTATGTTCCTCCCCTTGCATGACAAAGCCTCAGATTAGTCAACATATACTTCTTCTTCGAGTACCCCATTTAGGAATGTAGATTTCACATCCAGTTGGTAAATCATCCAACTGTGATGAGCTGCAAGGGAGATAATCATTCTTACGGTGTCAAGGCAAGCAACTAGGGCGAAAACTTCTTCATAGTCTAACCCATATTGCTGTTTGTAACGTTTTGCTATGAGCCTTGCTTTATATCGTTTGATCTTACCATCGGCATTCTGCTTGATTTTGTACACCCATTTGAGACCAATCGTCTTCTGACTTTTGGAAAGTGAGGTCAACTCCCATGTTCGATTCTTATCAATGGCATGAATCTCTTCTTCCATTGCCTTTCTCCAACATTCTTCATTCACAGCTTCCTCGAATGTGAGAGGCTCGTGGTCCGCATACAGGCAGAGTAAGTTCACTTCTTCAGTTTCTTCATAGATGTCGTTGAGGCTTCTCATTTTAACAGGAGCCAAGGGTGAAGGAGAATCAGATGAAGATGTGCTGGATGAAATCTGATTTGATGAAGTACTTCCAAGAGATATGGAGCGTACTCTTGGACTTCTGCGATCCGAAGGGGGTGATGTGGGTGTTTGATCTAGCTTCTCATGTCTCTCTTCTTCATATTCTTCAATCTCGACCTACTTTTCTTTGGCCGAGTTTTTCTCGTTCCATTTTCATGCTTCTTCCTCACAAAATATCACATCTCTACTCACCACCAGCTTATTGGTTAGTGGATTGTAGAGCTTGTATGCCTTTGACTCTTCGCTATAGCCGATGAAGATGCACTTCTCGTCACGATCATCAAGCTTTTTCCTTTTCGCTTCTGAAACTTGAGCGTAGGCGACACACCCAAAGATCTTAAGGTGCGCCATACTCGGCTTGTATCCACTCTATGCTTCCTTCAGTGTCTAAAATTTGACACTCTTGGTTGGACACCTATTTAGCAGATAGGCAGTACATGCAACTTCCTCTGACCAGAAATTCTTTGGCAGATTTTTTTCCTTCAGCATGGTCCTCGTCATGTAGAGGATGGTGCGGTTCTTCCGTTCCACAATTTTATTTTGTTGTGGCGTGTATGCTGCAGTGTGTTGTTGGTTGATGCCATGTTCCCTGCAATATTCTCGAAAAACATTTGAGTTGTACTCCCCACCTCTGTCAGATCGGAGGGTTTTAATTTTAAGACCACTTTCTTTTTCAACAAGGGTATTAAAATTTTTTTTAAATAGTAAAAGTAGCAGACTTCTCTTTGATTACATACACCCACAATTTTCTACTGAAATCGTCAATGAGGGTAATAAAGTATTTATTACCTCTAAGAGAGATTGGATCTAATGGTCCGCAGATGTCAGTGTGAACCAACTGCAACGGTTCTTTTGTTCTTCGGGATACTCCACTCGGAAAGGAGTTCCTTTGATGTTTCCCAAGTGTACACGCCTCACACACATGTTCTGAAACTTCAATAGCAGGCAAGCCATGCACATGCTTGATAAGGACAGAAGTTTCAGGCCACTAAAGTTTAGATGGCCAAAGTGAAGATGTCACATCCAGGAATCATTCTTTACTTTTTCATAAAAACACTTCTCAAGTATTGTGTTTATATGGAGAGGAAACATACGATTCTTTGCCATCTGGACTTTTACAATCAAACATCCATGCATATCTCTTATGGAAAGAGAAGAGTTCTCTATGTGTATGACATACCCTTTTTTGAGGAGTTCTCCGAGACTCAGTATGTTACTTTTCATGTTCGGCACGTAGTACATATTGAAGATATAGTTTGGAACACCATTCTTCTGAAAGATTTTGAATTTATCTTTACCTTTCACTAGCGTTTTTGATGAGTCTCCAAACGTTACATCGCCATGAACTCCTTCTGTGAGTTCCACAAAGAGTTTCTTGTCACCCCACATGTGATTACTTGCACCTGTGTCAAGATACCATACATCCTACTGATCACTACCTTTCTCTTGTGCAAGGAGAAGTGTGGAGCTTTCTTGTTCATGGCCTGATGCTTCGGCATAGTTGGATAGCTCGTCTTGAGTTACCAGCTTGCTCCAGCAATCAGATGCATAGTGGCCGAGCTTGTTGCAATTGTATCATTAGATGTTCTTTATACTTCCTCGTTCATATATAGATCTACCTCTACCATTTCCTCTTACACAGAAATTGGTATTTTTCTGCTGGTTTTGGCCATGGCTTTGTTAGTATCCGCACCCTCTGCCTCATGCGCGATTGTTAGCAAAACGTCCACGACGTTGTGAGCTTCCACATCCACCATTGTTATCATTCAGAGTCAATCTTGACTCCAAAGCTTGTTCCATCAGCATGGAACTGGCATTCTTCTGCATTCGTTGCTCATGAACTTGTAACGATCCCATCAACTCCTCAATGGAGAGTTTCTCAATATCTTTCGATTCTTCGATCCCCACAACCACATGCTCAAACTTAGTTGTGAGGGATTGAAGTATCTTTTCAATAACTCGGACATCTTCAATCTTTTCACTATTCATTTTCAAATTATTGACAGTTACAAGCAAACGTGAAAAGTAATCAATAATATTCTTACCTTCCTTCATGTGAGTCGCTTCGAACTTGGCTCTTAATGTTTGAAGGCGAACCCGCTTCACTCAATCTACACCCTTGAAGATGGTGCCAAGGGTATCCCATGCCTGCTTGCTTGATATTGCTTCGACAATCTTTTCGAAGGTGGATTCATCCAACCCTTGATAGAGGAGAAACAAAGCTTTATTGTCTCTCTTCCTTTGATTTTCTAGAGCGATCTTTTCTTCATTAGTGAGGGCAGCTTCTTCTTTTAGAGTAGGTGCTTCATACCCATCGGTGACGATTTCCCATAGTTCTTGTGACCCAAACAATGCATTCATTTGGATGCACCATTTTTCATAGTTGTCGTTTGACAACTTAGGAACCTACGGCTAGATTGTGCTGGCCATCTTTTCTATTTCTTTAAAAAAAATGGCTGATTTTTTTTTTTTTGAAAAATGAAGGGAGATGATGAAATAGAAATCTAAATATTTTTAAATTTTGTTTTTGTTTACAAACTGATTTTCTTTTCAAAAAACAGATTTTTTTTGCGGCAATCTGATTTATTTATTTTTTTACTGGAAACTTTTTTTTTTTTTTGGCTGTAACGTGGTGAACCCACCATAACTGACATTTCAAACAAAACTTGGACGTTTCAAACTAGACGTCAAACAAAATCCAGACGTTTCAAATAAAGTCTAGACGTTTCAAACAGATTTTATCAACCAAAATCTGGATAGCAAAAAAAGATGAAGAAATGTAGTTCAGCCTGCTGCTTTTGTTGGGTATTTGCAGACCCAAAACAAGTAGTGCAAGACCTCCTTTTTGCTGATGAGGCCCAAGGATCAGTAGCTCTGATACCACTTTGTTGGGTTGTAAAACCCCACCTTTTGCTGACGAGTGGTTGCAGCCACCACAAAAACAGAAAAATAAAAAAAAACTGAAACTTTTTGGAAGAAGAAGAGAGAACTGCTATATCGGAATGAATTGAAAACGTATTACACTTTTGCCTTTTATAGGCTTTCTTATTCTGTGAAATGACTCATTTATCCCTGTCTAGATTCATCCTAGGGGTAGCTAAAGAAAGAAAAAATCCAGAAAGAAATCTACTCTTTATCTTAACACAGCTAGCAATCTAAATTTAGGAAAAAAAAACTAGTCTCACAGCTTGCACAACTAGCTCATATGATACTCACAAGGTTTTGGATTTGCACAAATCCATCACCGTTTCCAACACTATAAACTATATGCATGCACCTTATAACGGAATTCATATGACGCAAGGTTCCGACACGTAAAGTTTGCAGACCCATTGATGCTAGAGCAACTCTAAGAACCTCGAAACAACAATAGGTGCAAACCATTACCTTTATGCGGCCGATTAGTGTGCCTAGCGTAGAATTTAGTAAATGTGTGTGATGTTTTGCTCCTGCATGTTACTGAATTTTTGAATTTTATGTTTGGGACCATAAATTTAGGATTTCCTAAAAAATGTGGGAATGGAAGAGATTTAATCCCTAACACCCCCAATTATGTCGATTGTTGATTGCATGTTCATTTAAGGTGTAGGCATTCAATTTCCCTCAAATATTGCTGATTGTCGTGGAGTCATTGTTGCATATCAAACATGCTAGGAGTTGATGGCTTGAAATGTTGTAAATTTGCTAATTTGCTGACTAAATTGCGTTTAATTCTCATTATGTGACTGATTTATATGATTCATGTTGGCCCATTTAAGACTAAATGGTGTGAATAGGTGCATGGTTGTCCATATGGTCAAATACATTGGAACACGTTGAACATGATCCATATGGTTTTGCTGAATTTGGTATATTCCTGTTCATGTATTTAAATTGCTGAATTGTGTTTGCCATGTGTGACTTATTCCTGAATTTGATGATACATGCTATTTACTAGTGCATAGGCCCCTTATAGATTAGCCGATTAACTGGAATCACTTGGTCGACCTTCCATTGGGCCTACCCACGAGTAAATTTAGCTCGATTGGTTAAACTGTAAGTTATCGGCCATAGTTGGACTACACGAGATGCTGTTCTCAAGCCAGTCAGTTTACAGTTCAGTTTGTCGGGGTATATTAGCTCACAAGTTGGCCATCCTTGTATGTTAACCCTATTTGAATATGTTTGTATGAATCCGAAGTACCCTAAGACCTTTGCGTCTACTGTCAACCGTGGTTCACGGCCCATAAGACTCATGAGCCGGGGATGGTGGTATGAGACACTATACCCGTGCTGTCGGTGTACGCTGAGGTGATGAGCCTCCCCGTAGTGACCAGTGAGCACCTAGACTCATGAGTCGGGGATGGTGGTATGAGACACTGTGTCCGCGTTATCGACCTATGTTAGGGTGACAACCTCCCCATAGTGACTACGAGTAGGACATTAAAGTCCCAATTATTTTTTGTCTAAGCTTAAGAATCATGAGATTAACGAACCCACGAGGGATAAGGATTGTGAGAGTCACATGACCATGACTTTTATGTTGCACGATCCGGTTAGGGTAATGTTTCCGCTATGGGTATTCTAGTTTTTCCAATCTGTTGAGTGAATGAATGTAATTAAATCAACTGGGATAACATGTTACATGACATTGCATTATCTATTGTAGCGATTCGACAGTCGAGGTCACAACTAAGGGAATGTTGGTCATTGCGATCGTTAGATGTCGTTACTTGAGGGAGTGTTGGTGGTGAGGGGCATGCATCATATCATTAAATCATGTCTTGCATTAATCAATGGTACTTAGGATTCTATGATGTATGTTGTTCACTAAATTTATTCTATGTATGATAATTTATGTGGCTTATTGTTAATGGTACCACTGAGTTAGCTACTCACTTCCACTTTGGGATAGTTCTTTAAAACACCAACCAGAACTTGTCATAGATGCAGGGTTGATATAGCTAGATGCGCTGGAGGATGCAGGCATGAACGATGAGGAGTGAGCGTACCATCAGACTTTCGGTGGTTTCTTTTAGTTTATGTTTGGATGGTCACGGACATGGGCCAGGGCCCTAGTTATTTTGGGATATTTATCTTGGTAAGACTAGTTCCCAGTTTGGATTTTCTTGGCAATGTATTTTGGATACCTTACATGTTTAACGACTTATATTTATATTTTATGATATTCTCATGCTTACGGTTTGCTTAACTCCTTATTGCTTATGAATAAACCCAAATGTATTAGAACTTGGAGCCCATTGGGGCACACGTGGCACCCGGGAACTTGGGAGTCGAGTTCCTACTCGGCCCTTGAATTTTGAGGCGTTACAATATGTCCAACGATGTGTCTAGAAGGTAAATGTGATGATACTTATGCAAAAAGGTAAAGAAAAGTGGACTAGATCACTAAGAATTTCTGATGTGATAGGATCCGAGGTATGATGAGTCACATAGCATACATTCACTAGAGATCTAGAGAAGTAGGGGGTTGAGAAGGGAATAGATGCCATGATGATGAATGCTTATATATAAAATAAAAAGATCTTTGCCTAGATCTTGAGTAGGCTAAGACATGGATTACGCCATGATCAATCCAAGCTAAACTTGGGGGGTCGAGATCGTTAGGAGAAGGCTAAGGGGGTAACTAAAAAATCTGATCTTGAAGGCTTGTGAGCTACTTCTCACCCTCACTCTTTGCCTCTCTCTCTCTCTCTCTCTCTCTCTCTCTCTCTCTCTCTCTCTATCTCTCACTTGGATTTTGAAAATGAGAAGTTTTGTGAAATGTGAAGAGAGGGCTATTTATAGTCTTTTTTGACGACATTGTTGTAATTGTTAAGTTTGAGATGGGTAAAAGCTGGCATGACAGCTTGAGATTAGTTGAGGAGAGAGGAATGTCACTTGACATGCTCTCATTGCCTCTTGGAGGTTAGTAAAATGGTAAATAAGGTGGGCTGGGGGGGTGGGGGGGGGAGGGGGGTTAAATTCATATGAAAGTTGACTTTCGGATGAGGGACAACTGTTGCTCGGAGGAGACAGCTGTCCGTTTCTGGAGCCTCAGTCAGATTACTGCCCACGGTAGTCGAACTACTGTCCGAGTATAGTTTCTCCCAAATTTGGGCCAGTGGGCCCTTTTTAGGTCCTAAGAACAAAACAAAGTCTAGTTTGGATATTTGGCTTGAAAATGGCTCAAAATTGGCTTAATCATGACCTGAAGTGGCTCGAAAAATAGATTGATTGTGGGTGAAGGTTTGGGTATGATTCGGCTTGATTGAAGGCTCGTGATGGCTCAGGTTAGGATTAGGGTTTAAGCTGGAGTTAGGCTAGGTTTAGGGTTTAGGCTAAGGTTTGGGTTAGGGTTAGGTCAAGTTAGGGTTAGGCTGGTTTTATGGTTTATGGTTTGGATTAGGATTTAAGCATATGATCATGGTTCCTGGATTATCTTAGCTTTCTCAAGATGCTATCCTGGGTCATCTCTTTGGCTGAGGTTACGAGCAATCGAGCGCCAAAGCGAGTGGACACCCCACCCTTATGGTCAGAAAAGATAGTGGTTCGATTCTGTTGCCTGTCATTGTATCATTATTAGTTGACTGTTTGGAAAAGAGATGACCCACACATATCATGAGAGTTTGAGAAAAACGTCGTGATTGTCCCAGCGCGCTGATGAGGCATTATGGGTCACCAACTACAACCATTTCACATCAGATTGTTTAATAGCATTGGAGGGTAAGTCTTAAAAGTAGGGCCTTTACGCGTCGATGCAGCTTTATGAGGATTCTCATACTGTTTGGATCTGTCGTTTCCTTTGTTATATAATCACCTTATGAGTATTCGTTCCGTTTGATCGTTAAAGTGGTTAGCTGCCCTGCGCATGAATGCGGCCTTACAGGTAACTCACAACGTCGACTTGGACTCGATCAAACTTTCCGAACATCCCGGAGTAGGTATGTGCGGGTAGTCGTTTGCCATGCAATCTGTTGATTCTGATACATTGGTTACAATGGATTGTCGTCACTTTGAGTTTGATTATTCTTTCATCAAATCATTTTTACTCGCATTCGTCTCATATGACTGTCCAAATATGGAGATTTCAGTAAGTTACAGAGCATACGTCCAACGATGAGTTTAGAAGGTGGATATGATGATGCTTATGCAGAAAAGTAAAAAAAAAAAAAAAAAAAGCAGATTAGATCACTAAGAATTTTTTATGTGAAAAGATCCGAGGTATAGTAAGTCGCAAAGTATACGTTTACTAGAGATCTAAAGAAGTAGGGGGGTTGAGAAGGGAATAGATGTCATGATGATGAATGCTTATATGTGAAATGAAAAGATCTTTGGCTTGATCTTTAGTAGGCTAAGACATGGATTGTGTCATGATCAACCCAGGCTAGACTTGGGGGGTTGAGATGGTTGGGAGGAGGCTAAGGGGGTAGCTGAAAAATTTAGTCTTGGAAGCTGGTGAGCTCCTTCTCACCCTCACTCTCTTCCTTTCTCCCTCTCTCCCCCTCACTTGGATTTTAAAAATGAGAAGTTGTTGTGTAAAATGTGAAGAGGAGATGACTATTTATACCCTTTTTCTGATGGCATTGCTGTAATTGTTGAGTTTGAGAGGGATAAAAGCTGACATGGTAGCTTGAGATTGGTTGAGGAGAGAGGAATGTTACGTGACATGCTCTCATTGGCTCTTGGAGGTTGGTAAAATGGTAAATAAGGTGGGCTGGAAGGGAAGGTAAATCCATATGAAAGTTGACTTTGGGACGAGGGACAACTGTTTTTCGAAGGAGACAGCTGTCCGTTTCTAGAGTGGCAGTTGGATTACTGCCCGCGATAATTCGACTACCGCTCGGGTACAGTTTCTCCTGAATTTCGGCCGGTGGGCCCTTTTTTGGGTCCTAAGAACGGAATAAAGTCTATTTTCGATATTTGGCTTGAAAATAGCTCAAAATTGGCTTAATTATGACCTAAAGTGGCTCAAAAAGTAGATTGATTGTGGGTGAAGGTTTGGGTATGCTTTGTCTTGAATGATGACTCGTGAAGGCTCAGGTTAGGACTAGGGTTTAAGCTGGAGTTAGGTTAGGTCTAAGGTTTATGTTGAGGTTTGGGTTAAGGTTAGGCTGGATTAGGGTTAGGCCGGTGTTTTGGTTTATAGTTCAGATTAGGGTTTAAGCTAAGATTAGGGTTTGATTTAGGATATGATCATGGTTCTCATATTATCTTAGCTTTCTCAAGATGCTAGTCTGAGTTGGGTGTCTACAGTGTGGTATACTAGCCAATCCCCTTCCATCGTACTTACAACACAAGAGACAGAACCCAAATACAGTTTGGCTAGTGACCCAAATAGTAGCCATCAAAGCTCTGTGGGCCGCACCATGATGTATGTCTTTTATCCATACCATACATTCATTTTTTTAAGAGATCCAAATCTCGAGTGGACCACACCATAGGAAATAGTGGGGATTGTACGCTCACCGTTGAAATTTTGCCACAGGTTTTGGATCAAGCCGATATTTGTGTTTTCCCTTCATCCAAGTCTGTGTGACCCTATCAACAAGTTGGATGGCAAATAAACATTACAGTGGGGCCTTAGGAAAATTTTAATGGTGGACATTCAATCAACGCTGATTTCCTGTGGCGTGGTCCACCAGTGATTTGGATCTGCCTCATTTTTGGTATGAACCCAAAATTAAGATGGTAAAATTGATGGACAGCTTGGATAAAACACATGGTGGGGCCCACACGGCTTTGACACCAGCTGGCTGGCTGGTGTTGGGTCGCCAAACCGCGACCACAGAACCCTGCATCGCCTTACCTGGAAACTAACTACTTTGGGATACTTCGGACGCTGATTTCCGTTTCGTAGGGAAGTTCTACGCAGGGATGCTAGGTGGGGTGCACCGTGATGTTTGTGAGAAATCCACTACGTCCATCCTTTTTGAGAGCTCATTTGAGACGTTTGGTGAAAAATAAGGCAGAACCATAGCTCAAGTGGGCCACACGAGATGGAACAGTAGAAAAGAAATGCTTATCATTGGAATCTCCCTAGGCTTCACCTTGATGTTTATACGCCATCCAAACCGTTTATAAGGAAATTCCCACTGGAATGAAGTGAAAACACGAAAAATGAAGCCTGATATAAAACTTTTGTGTCCTTTCAAATGTTTCAATAGTGGTCACTGAATCCCCACTCTTCCCTCTCGTGTGGCCCAGTTGAGTTTAGGATCCGAATAATTTTTGGTCTCTTGTCCTAAAATAAGTTCTCAAAACGAATAGACGGAGTGGATTTATCACAAACATCACGGTGGGCCCACCAAGTATCCCTGTGCAGAAACTTCATGCCAAAGGATCTATCGGCGTCGGAATATTTAATGGCTCAAAAGGATTCCATAAAGAAACTCAAAACAACATGTGAGAAAGCCTCCCACCCACTCCAAACCATTGCACAAGCAATCCCTCCTCTTTGGCTCCGTCACTTTCTCTAAACATCCATCCCACCAACCATTTATTCACTTTCCTCTCCCTTATCCCTCCTTTTTCTATTATAAATGTCTCTGTCCATTCCAATCCATCCCCCTTTTAGTAGAAAAAATACACCCCCACTGTCCCCACCACCAAACAAAGCCTTTCTTGGTAATCCACCACTACCTCCCAAACACACACACACACACACGAGAGAGAGAGAGAGAGAGAGAGAGAGAGAGAGAGAGAGACCTCCCCTCCACTCAAAATTATGAGGAATATCTCTTTAACTTTTTTTCCCTAGGCAGGACATTAAAGCATGTTTGACAAAAGATAAAACAAAAGGAAATAAAAGGAAAAGGGCGAAAGCGAAATATGGCATCTGACTTTGATTGCAACTGAAGGGAAATGTGGGAAGGAGAAGAAATCCTAAAAACCCAGCCACCCAGTGGAACCACTGGGGCAGGGCGGGATCGGAATGTGGGGCCCGACCGCTTTGCAGGAGTTGTCGATGGGCACGTGCAGAGTCACGTCGTCTTTTCCGTCGTATTTTCCCGGCCTATGACGGGGCGTTCGGCTCGGGCTTGATGATCGTGGGAGCATCCGGTTGATGTGTGTGGTAGATGGCTGCAGCGAGTGAGATGGGCATGATACACAGTGCCTTCGACTGCAGGAACTGCATGGCTGCCCCGACGTCCTCGTCCATGAGCTTCGCTACTTCCTGCTCCGTTCCATCACTCGACCATTTCTCCCACTCTTGTTGGTTGCTCCCATCTTCGCTCACGTCCCCCTTGGTTACAAAATATATAAAGAACAAATACAAAAATTACACATATATCATCAAGCATGCGCAAGCACATACCATTGCAAGCACCAACACAGAACAAAAGATAATGAATTAGATGACAAACACGAGCCTCAAAATATATCCTATGCTCACATGCATGCATTTGTAGCTAATTCACAGGAGTACATGCAGAAATTATGCATCCACACTTCAAATAAAAAAAATAAATAAATAATCGCACACACCCCTTTTTCGAAAATGGGTGAATGCAAAAAAATTAAAATAAAAAGTATACATAAATAATTACCTCAATGGAAGGCAATGGCATGTCGGCTACAAGCTGCGCCACTGCCCCAGCTCCACCCAGTCTGCTCATGCTCAGAACCTGTTAATTTTTCCACCAGCAAAAATGAAATAAAAACAGTCACTTAAAATTAGAAAATACATAGAGATAATCTGGACTTCCTAAATCCAGAACCCCTTTTTCCATATAGCGGGTACGAAACTCAAAATACTCAAAATAGCAGTGGCCGAGGAGGTGTAGAGCTCCCTATACTGCTGGGATAAAGTGCTTAACCTTACAATTCTTTCTTTCTACAAACTCCCCTACAATGACTTACCATGAATGTGTTGTTGATGAGGATGACCGCTACTTGGGGAGATAGAAGCAGCAAAAAAATGGGCATATCAGACTTAGAAAAAAACATGAGTCAAGATATGACTTGGGCTGGGGATTGGTGTTGATGGGGCATTAGAATATGAATTCAACAATAGAGTACAAGGTTGCATGGGAAACGAGGACCATGTACGACATGTTCAAAGGGTGTTTAATATGCCAGTAGGTACAAGTTTGGTAGAGGTTTGGTATGAAAGTTGGTAATAGGTTGATATGGATTGGTAAGGGTTGTTTACGGTGGTTCTTTGATCAGAGATGCTTTTAACCATTATTGAGAGTGGATTTCATAGATCATTCTTTTAAGAGTAACCACACAGCCATTTCTGACGAAATATGAACATTTGTTTGAGGAAAATGATAATTAAAGCACCTGTTTTTTTGCACATGCGTTGTTCATGCCAACGCGTAAATTCATTAATGCCGTAAAAAGGTAATTATCCAGATCGTACTGTATCCGACAGTCCAATTTCAACATAAAAAATCATGTTCACATCAGGTCTGTGCTGCATTAATTACAGCACCAATTGCAATGATTGCACGGATTTTAGGTCCAAACAGTCTTCCTTTGTAAGTTGCTATTCATTTCGATGCAAGTATTGAAATTGGAGGCTGCTTTAAATATTCATTTGAAGGCTACAATTTAGATTAGGATGGTATTGATAATAATAATAATAAGAAGAAGAAGAAGAAGAAGAAGAAATTCTCTGTTGGAAACCCATAGGTTCCAGGAATTGATACACCATGTTCTTCTTGGCACCCAAAGTCAGGCCGATCTAAAACTCAGATGGGCCACACCGCAGGGAAACAGTTTGATGGGGACACCCACCATTAAAACATTCTAGATTGCTTGCAGAGCCCCCCGTGTTCTGTGAATGCCATCAAATCCATTTAGATGATGCACCTTACAAAGATGAATGGACACCCCAAAAATCAGGGCACCTCACAGATTGTGTGGGCCCACCATGTTCTGCGAATGCCATCAAATCCATTTAGATGATGCATCCCACCACGATGAATGGACACCCCTAAAATCAGGCCACTAGAGATTTTAGGCATCATTTTATAATGCATAAGTTTTGGATGGGCCTGAATTTTGGGATCCAAGGAGAAGATGAGGGGGCTCACATGATGGGTGGATTGGATGTCATGTACACATCATGGTGGGCTCCACATGCGTATTGTAATAGAAAGCTTAACCTACAAAGCTTTGTGGTGGATCTGGCCTATTACTTGAAATTCAGTAAACAATTAAATAATTCATTTACCTTGACCTGGAGCCTTAAGAACTTCACATAATCCACAATTTCATCGAGCATGGCTGCTCTATCCGTCTGCAAAAATAAATGCAAAATAATAGGTTCTGAAATGGGGAAAGAAAACATGTTTTTTTCCGACAACATCAAAGTGGCCCATGATCAGGAGATCACAGAAACAAGGTTGGCATAACAGATAAATTTCTCAAAATCTCAAATGATATCAACAACAGAAACTTAAGGAACAAAATCACTTTTACATACTACACGGGGAAAGATTGAGGGCACATCCATCTCCGAACACCTACAGATGGTGTGCAGGAATCCCAACATATATTTGAAAATGAAAGTTTCCAACTCCCTTTTTGAGATGGTGTTTGGTTTCCCTAACCATCCCTGGACAGTCAAAGATGTGAATGCACTGACTACTGGTGCAATGGTGTCCACCGGAGTAAAGCCCTTATTACGCATGGATTAGTAAAGGTTATTAACTGCTGTTTTTCTAACGAAAATAGAAAGACCTTCAGAATTGCTACAGTGAATAAAGTCTCTCAGTTTAAAGTGTAAAACGGGCAGAACCTTGCTTCTTGTAACAATCTGGGTTCATCCTAGAGGAAGAAGGAAATGGATTGGCGAGAGAAAAGAAGTTGGTCTTTGAAGGATGGAAGGGGAACTTCCCAAAGAGATTTTATTGGAATGGAAGGGGAAGGACCTGTACTACACAGCGTAGCAGAGACTGCCCTACTGTCTGTTCTTTACTCTGTTAGCATGAAGCATATATAAAGAGCACAGAAAAAATATATAGCTGCCTGTCTGCTGGATGAATCACAAGGTCTGGGCGGAGAAAGTGAAACATTTTTCAGAAAAGCTTGGGGGCCATGTCTGGCTGTGACTTGTGAATTGCAGCTGAAAGCATATGCAATTTAGATGAGGCTACCCACAACCTTGAATGAGTCAATATCCTCCCTCATTTCTTTTAGGAAATAGGTTGCCCATGCTCTGAGACAGCCCCTATATTTCAAAGCAAATCAATTGCATTTCCAAACTGAGAACCTTTTCAAACTCTGAAAAAGGAAACATCCTAATCTTATGAATTCAGCAGAAGAGATTTGCGGAAGAATGACTCATCTCTCTCTTCTTCCTTTTTTTTTTTTTTAAATTTTTAAATTTTTTATTTTATTTTATATAACCTACCAAGGCACAAATATCCATGTTCAAGCCAACTAGCACAATTGACGGTTGACTTCGAAATGTTTCCATGAAATTAGCATCACTTGGGTTCTACCTAGCTAATGATCATGGTCACCAACCACAGGTTCAAATTCAATAGCCTTAATATTGGCAGGATTACTCAGCAACCTGATCCGACAAGGACATTATTTAACTTCCTCGAAAGAGTGAACTACTTGCCTGTGCAGGCTACCAGAAGCAAAGGTCATGTATACTCAGCTTAGCAAGGTTTAAAGTATCATCTGATACCAGACGTATCACCCGATACCCATCAGTATCACACATGAACGATACAGCTGTATCGGCCTAAACAGACCGATATAGAGGCGATGGAGGCCATATCAGTGGTGAATTGGACGATGCTCAATACACCAACTTAGAACCATGAAGCTTAGTGATGGAATATAGTAAGCCCTTTGTGCCTTCAACTATTCTTCTTAGGAGTCGTCACATGTTCCCAAGAAAAGGGAACCCTTCCCTGCTTATATATATATATATATATAATGAACCAAGTTTGTAGGCCAAGTCTTGCTGTTTAATCTCTCCTTCTGACCACCTGTATTGAATTATTAGCTCAGGAGGGTCAACTGGAGCATTTTTCAAACTGGCACTATCCTCTACATCTGCACCTATGAAAACATCTCCTCTCACTTTGTTGATTTTTTAATTAATGGATGCACCAATACAGCTCAAAGAGGAATTCTACATAAAAATTTGCATTTGTAAAAGCTCCATGCATACACCCAAGGATAACTATGTGGTCCTTGGAAATTAGCAAAATACTCTCTCAAAGTTTAGTCAAACTAGGCAATTAGTGGATGGACAAAAGCCTGGAAGCATACAAAAATGGCCATAGATAATTTTTTTTAAAAGGGAAAATACACAGAAAGGGAGGACTATAATCCCCTTGCAGCTGGCGCCATGCATGGCCCCACTTAAAAAGGTGATGGGGTCCAGTATGCTATGTTTCAGCTACCATTCAAAATTTCAGTATCAGATAAAATCACGTCTTCCAGAAAGTAACCAGGTTTGCTGACTGAATTCCATCAAATGAAAGATTTGGGAAGATAAATAACCACATCTTTTGGGTCAAGAACTAAATGAATGAGGGGGATGAAAATGCTAAGTGGGGCCCTCTTACCTTGCATGGGTACTCTGTCAGGATTTGGTGGATAGTTTGGAGGAAATAGAAATTAATAGCCACCGAATTTCCTTCATACGTGAGGTACCTTCTTTTGGAATCTGGATGTATTTTAATATAGGGGGCATAACCATAACTGGCGCCCAACAAACTCCATGAAGTCAACAACAATTGACTTGGGAATTCCCTCTATCAGGTGGGGCCTTATGGCAAGGCACATGCAGTGACTGTAGAGATCGAAACCTCAAGGCAGATGTTAGGAGCTTCTCTTAGATGCTTTTTATGCACCTACCTATTGTGGTAGGGGGAGATTATACCAACACAACTGGCTGTGGTTGGGTTAGATTCAAGCAAGAGTTCCCAAAGATTAGCCAGCATTTGGATAAATTTTAAACTAAACCTAGAGTTGTTATGAAAGGCAGGTCCACATTCGACACAGCTGCCAGCACTGTGGCGGTCATATGATGGAAGTGAGACTCAACACATGGACTGGCCAAGCAGGCTTTACTATGATGTTTTTGGCATGTCCAATGCTTCCATCCATTGCTCATCTTTTATTACTTCATTAATTTTGGAAAGCTAAGTTTCGTTTTATGAAAAACTGGAAGCCTTGGTTTTTCTAGCGGGCTCCATGAAAAATGGTGAAATGTTATCTTCATTCATTGATGAAATACTATTTTATTTCACAAAAAGTAACTACCTATGTCAATAAGGGAAAGTGATCTAGCCTAGAATTTGTGAAAGCAAATATGTTCCTATGTTGTGGGCAAGCAGGCCTTCTTTAATAAGTGGGAATCCATGGGAGAAGAAAGGAAAAGAAAAAGTTTTCCTTTGACAAGATGTTTTTCCATGTTTGATTTGGAAAGAAAACCATGGATTCCATGGAATAATCATTACTACACCTTTTCGTTTCTATAATTCTCAAGCAGAAAATTCAAAGTTATATTTGAGATGAATTAGAGATGTCCGCTTGCAAATCAAACATACCACGAAAAATGGAATCAATTGGAATTCATTTCTCAATAATATGTTGGGAAATAATCACTAAATAATGATTATGAATTCCTTTCTTTTCCCATGAATTCCCGCTTATAAAAAAGGCCCTGTAAGACAGAAGTGACCTAAAATATCCATGGGCCTAAAAATCGGGCTAATCTACGACTTAGGTGGACCACACACACCACAGGTAGCAGTTGAAAGTGGATACCCACCCGTTGAAACCTTCATGGTCGTCTATAGGGCCCACTGAGATGTGGTACAGACATCCAGCCTCTGCATTGTGTGTTTCCCACCTGGATGAGGGATCACAGTAAGTTTCAGCCATATCTCAAAGTCAGGTGGGCCCCACAAGTGCTTTTAGATGTTTTAGGCATGATTTTGCATGGTTTCAGATGGTGTGACCCACTTGAGCTTCAGATACAGCTGATTTTTTATTTTTTATTTTTATATCCCATGACCTAAAAGGGACCCACCAATGCACGGTGTGGATGCCCGAAATAGATCACGGTGGGGCCCATAAAGTTCAACCTCATGGGAAGTGCTCATGACGTCGACCTCATAGTACCAATTTCCCTATGTGTGTGTGTGTGTGTGTGTGTGTGTGTGTGTGTGTGTGTGTGAGTGAGAGAGAGAGAGAGAGAGAGAGAGAGAGAGAGAGAGAGAGAGAGAGTAAAAAGCATTGCATAAAAAGAATAAATGTGCGCAGTGTTAGAACAATCACCTTGTTGGAACTGGGAACCAGTTCCTGCAAAGCCTTCATCCTTTCTGCTATTCTTTCCCGACGCAGCTACAATCACAGAACAAAATGCAGTGAATAGTTGGAACATAAGATGGAACAGAACGAGCTGTAGCAAAATGTGACCCTGGTTGCCCTTGTAACTACAAATGTGCCTAGCCTTTGAGATTA